>OW569415.2:77091840-78460773 GCA_937662695.2 Halyzia sedecimguttata | reverse complement strand
ATCTGTGTTCATACATGTCATCTTATTTTCCTATAAGAGACATCTCGAATTTATTTCTGGTTTGTTATTCATCATATAAAATACACCCCCTGTTTTAGAAAACAAAGTATGATTGAATGTGAAATGACCAATGAAATAACCTCAGCTATCGTAGAATTATGAGGATGATATGATATTATACTTTTGAGTTTATAATATAATGCCCGTGAATAATCCTTTATGATGATGGAAATATATTCTTTGGTAGGATACATAATCAAATTGGGTTCAGAATATCCCCAGTAAAAACAAAACAGCAATATTTTCTAAGTTTTAATTGATATAATATAATTTTCAGAGTAGATTTGAGGAATGAATATCTCGGATAAGTTCGTAATTGGGGAGAATCGGTCTGTTTGAATTTAATATCTTTCATGATGCAGTCCTATCGTAAGGATCAATTTATTTTATTCCCAGAGACCAATGATTTCGGAGATGATTTGTCAAAGTTTGAACAAGAGCGCCAAAGCTCCTATTCACAGGACTTTCCCACTTTCTTATACATCACGTGATTAAAAAATGTTTAATGAATAACCTACCCACCATACAGGATCCTATGCTAAACGTTTTTACCACGTATAAACTTTGATTCAACTCACTTGTATAAATAACAATTATCAAATTCACGAAAAAGGTTGAAATTCTTTAACACTTCTGCTTGTCTTTTCTTCTTCATTCTAACCTGATCAATTCATTTTTTTTTTTCAGGCCCAATAGTACATGGATTTATTTCGAAAATATACGTAAATTAATCCAAAAGCGTAAACAATTTTACGCTCTCAACTTTATTTGCTATGAAAATTTAGTTCAAGTGAACGGAGACTTTCAAGTCGGAATTATACAGGGAGAAAAGCTGTGGAACGCATAATTGTTAGAATATATATAGGAGTATTATGAAAGATTAATGCCAGTGTTTCTATGTCCAATAAATGATTTCACCATAAATTCTACAACTACTGATACGAGTTCATTGAGTAATGGCGGTCATCGAATTTGCATGGCGAATGAAAGCTTTTCCAACGAGACGGTCCTGCTCCTGATGAGCAATGCTGGATACATCGCATCCGCTGGAGCTTTGCTAGTTATAGGATTACTGGGATTCTTCCTGAATCTGATTGTGATAGTTTTGATGCTCAAAGACAAACAGGTGAGTACCAAGAAAAATGAGATATGCACTTTTGTGAGGTCAGTCTGATTTGGCATGCTTTTTTTAATTCATAGCACGAGCGGTCATCCATCCAGGTAATGAACTCGTCCAAGGCTGCTTTTGGCATCCAGGAAATAAAATAATATTTATTTTCAAACGTGCAATAATAAGTTCATTTTTCTATTGAGAGGATCATCGAAAAGCTCTATTTCTCCGCCAAGGAGGAGAAGTATTGCTATGCAACACTTTTCCCGTCAGCGGCAGGAAAAGTGTTACTATGCAAAAGATGAGCTGGTTACCATGAACAAAAAATTCTCTAATTCAAATGTCATTTTTATTCGTTAAATAAATGTACAATTGGTCAATGTTGCATCTTGAAAATTAAAACCATGTAAGAACTGGTAGGATTCTGTCTCGGATTTTATTCAAAAGTTGATGCCTAATAGAGTAATCTGAGTTGCTGATTCCAGGGAATTCGTTGATGCTCAATATCATACCAGCATAACTAATTTGAGTTCACTGTGGACTTATTTTATTATGAACTCTATAAAAGTAACTACAAACTTGTCCACTACAGATTTTTGTCGTCTGACATATGTTTCGGAAACAAAGTTTCCATTTTCAAAGACGGAGCGTTACTAAAGCATGCAATCAATTTCTACATTCCAGTACGGGTTGACATTATACCCTTAGTCATAAACCAATTAGTGAGAATAATGGGTTGTTAATAGGGGTTAGGTCATTATTGAGTGAATTATCCTTTCTCTTATACATTTCGATACCTTCAATCGTTCCTAGGCACCCTTTATTGGACATTTTCAACAATTTGACGGAATTTTCCGAAATTGAGTGGCCAGCTGTTAAAACGTGATTTGCAACCGCAGATTTATCGACGTTGTTGTTCCGAATGTGTCCCATATGCTCTTTATGCCATGTGAGAATGTTTCTGGTTGTTTGCCCGACGTAACACTTGTTGCAATCTAACCATTTAATTTCATATATACCCGATTTTAACATGTCCGGAGTTTCATCGAATGTATTTCCTAGAAGTTGAAATTTTCGTGGAAGTTTTGAAAGTCAGTTTTATATTAACCTTTTTGAAAATATTCTGGAGTTTGTTGTTTGTTTTCGGATGGAACGTGAACGCGTGGAAACCTTTTACCGTTTTTATTTTTTTCGTTAGGGTAATGTTACTGAAGAGATTTTTATGTTTATGTTTGTTTATAATTTTCTGAACTAATTGATGACTATATCCGTTTCTATCGGCAATTTGGAAAATCATTCTTCTTTCTTTCTTGAAATTTACATTGCTTAGCGGAATATTAAATAACCGGTTAACGAGGAAATGTAAGCTGGCTGTTTTATGTGACCAGGGAGCTACCGAATCAGACGAAATGTAAATTCAGAATTAGTAGGTTTTCTAAAAATGTCAAAACTAATTAAATTTGAGTTATCTCTGGATACTTTTAAATCTAAGAATGGTAAGAAGCCGTCCTTTGCCACCTCGAAGGTGAACTTAATAGATGGGTATTTACTGTTTAAGGCCATAGTAAATTCGTTAATATCAAAATTTTCATCAACAATTGCAAATACATATGTCATCTACGTATCTAGCCCAAAATTTCGGAAAATATTTGTGTTCTTTTTTAATTTCAAGTTCTAATTTACTGAGGAACAAATTAGCTAAAAAGGGAGAAAGGGGGTTACCCATGGCCGTACCGAAAGTTTGTTTATAATATTTATTGTTAAAAGAAAATATATTTTGCTCCATGCAAAGCAACGTTAACATCAAGTACTCATTGATTTCTATTTGAGGAATATCTAAACTAGAAAGCCAGTCTTTTTTAATTTTCTATTGCGATTTTAACCGGGGTGTTTGGAAATAAAGAAACTACGTCCCACGAAACGAAGCGGTCTTCATCATCGATTTTGAAATTTTTCAATTTTTCAACTAATTCGTACGAATTTTTTATTGCCAATGTCTGAGGAGTTCAAAAGCTATTACATCTATTTACCAACCATTTCGCAATATTATAAGTAGGCGCATTTAAATTTGAGATGATTGGTCTCATTTGTTTTCCGGGTTTGTGAATTTTCGGCAGACAATACATTTTCGGTAAATTTGGATTTTTTATTTTCAATTTGTATTTGTCCTGCTATTTCAAAGTAGTTACGCATTTTTTTAATGTATCTCTAACTTGTGTAATGCATTTATTCAAAGAGTTGGATTTTAGTTCCTGATAAGGCCCTTCACTTATGAGTTTATTCACCGACGTCACGTAATCCGTTTTCGATATGATAACAATTGAGCTACCTTTGTCTGACTTCAAATAAAAACACGGTTTTTATTTGAAGTCCAAAGCGCAAAGGTTAGATTAGAAATAATATTATATGGTTGTTAAGTTTTCTTAAATAACGATTCTTAAATTTTTTAAATTTTTTCTGTCAAGAACTTTCTCCTGCCAATAACAAACACTTGCACATTGCTCTGGATAAATGGCCAAATATCTTTTAATATGTTGTTTAAGCGATATGGAATCGATAATTTATTCATTTATTGACATGCACTTGACGTATCGACTTGTCGTCCACTAGGAAGCGCGGAAATAAATATGAACCTAGACAGACTTGATATGTTGTCTATGACATGATGATTCATTAAATTCAATCCAGACACGTCAAAATAGTATAATCTAAAACAAGTTGCAGAATGGGCTCCTATTAAAACACGAATGCATGAGTGTTGGAATTGCCTTCTGCAACGAGTATTAGACGATATTTTCTCTATTTCAGGCCAGTTTTGTAGAATACTATTGAAATTTAATGAAAAATTCGGATTATACATCTTAGTGACTTTGGTATTGTATCTTGGCAGTTGGTGTGACTGTTACAAAAGTTGACAGATTACGGAATTTGAATCGTACGTAGGAAATGGAGATCAGATTTGAAACAGTTTCCTGTTAATATAAGCATGTATGATTAAAAATTAGCAAGAAGGAAATCTGTATAGTACTTTATTTTTTAATGAAAATGAAACTTTTCCTCTCAACAATTATTACACTATATACAGATTAGATTATTGTCAATTGACGTGTGTTGAAATTTGATAGGATCGAATGTCAGACCTGACAACTACAAAACGAAAAATATTACTAGAAACAATGCGGGAATGAGTTCATTCCAGTACTGTTTTTAGTGCTGGAATGGACTCATTACAAAACTGAAATAGAGAAACAACGTTTTAGTCGAGTGCAAAAAAATGGTCCAGTACACCGGGATCGTTGGAATATTTCGATAACTATATGACGGATAGTTTCTGAGATGCAGAATATTTTTTATCAAATTTTCCAGTAACTTAAGAGCGTTCCGAAATTACTTACTGCGGCCAGTAGTGCCAGCAATTTCGGAACACAAGGCTAGAACAATCGATGTATATTATAGACAAAACATATTGCTAGTTGTAGTGGAAACTCTTCATATTCAATTGTTTTCTGTGGGTGTTGAAAAAGGTCGAGTCGTATAATTAAAGTTTACTGTATGTATTTGTAGTAATTAAGACGGTCTTCCAGATAGAAATTTTCGAGCAAAAGAAACCGTTTCAATAGTATACACGTTTATTACTCAGTAGTTTATAGACACATATACTCAACCGAGTGTAAAAAATCGATCTTGAAAACAACACATTCAAACCTAAAATATAAAAATCTGCAAGGTAGATATTTATGATTAGAGATACGTTACTAAAAGAAGTTATGAGAATAGTTAACAAGTTGAAATAAAAATGTGAAAAAAATTATTTTAATTAACAATAAAATATTTCACAGATATTCACAAGAGTTGTTATTTTGTGAAATATATTGATCCCTATGTAGACCGTTTCTGATTTTTCGAACAAAAACTTTATAAAAAAAATTTAACGAGACCAAAATCGAGATTCTCGGGTTGTGCTGTATGCGGTCTCGGTATCGCCTGTAATATTTTTTAAAACGTCTCGTCTCGCTTTTCCGAGACGAGGAGAGACGAGATGAGAAAAATCTCGCTGTGTGTGAAGCCCTAGTTCAGGGGAACAAGCACGCCAAAAACGAGTTTGTTACTGAAACTCTCACTCTGAGACCCATCGTATCGATATAGAACTGTATATTATCTTCTGTCAACTCATAGTATTGTTGCTGATGAGTAAACCTCATTAGTCTAGTCAACAAGTGCTTGTTAGGTCAAAATTTTTGCATATTCTCTGAAAATTATGATTGAGGTATCATTCGATTCGGAATGGCATTTATATAGTTTTGAGAAAATGCTAAGGCCGCTCGAAAACATTGCAATAGTTATAAACAATTAAGTGAAAAAAAGGAGGGGGTTTGGTTTTTCGCCAATATTTTAAAAATTATCTGAGGTAATTCAAATTTGAAAAAAGAATCAAGAAGAGGAAGAAATTTCCTAAAAAAAAAGTTACAAATACCGGAACTAGGACCAATATTTATAATTTTCCCAGAAATTTGAAAATACTCCCGAAAACGGGTACTTCGGCTTGCGTAAGCCTCGCCCCCTTCAGACTTTTCATGAATAAATATCATTTAAACTAATTAAATATGAAAATAAAAAATTTAAAAAATTCAAGCACCTGCAGGATACATCAATGAACAATAATTCATGGTACAAAAATGTTTATCGCAACTTTTTAATGAGTTATCCATTAGTAAATTAACAATTTTTTGTAGCACGAACATCAACATTGCAAGTACGATAATTGTTAAACTATTAATCGGAGAATTTTTTCCTTTCGAAGAGCTATTTTTCAAAGGTTTTGGAATAGATTTGCGTTGAAAAATGTGACAAATTTTCAATTTTCGTTTTGTTATTAACAATTAACTGAAGTGAAAAATTATAAGCTTCAATTATGTTTTAAAAGAAAATTTTGAATAATCTCATAAATAACGCATTGATTTGTAACAATTTTTCAAACAATAGGAGATAATATTCATTAAAAATCATTTTTAAGTAGTATCTGATCCTAAGAAAACGGATCAATAGTAATATTATGAATTGAAGCTTTATTATTTTTTCACTTAACTAAGTTGTCCACAACAAAACAAAAATTAATATTTTTTTAATTTTCCAATAGGAATCTATTCAAAGACCTTTGAAGAATAGCTCCACGAAAGGAAGAAATTTTCAGATTAATAGTTTAACAATTATCGTACTTGCAACGTAAATGTTCGTGCTACAAAAAATTGATAATTAACTAATGGATAACTAATTGAAAAATCGTGATATACATTTTTATACCACGGATTATTATTCACTGATCTATCCTGTAGGTGCCTGAATTCTTTAAATTTTTTATATTCATATTTAATAAGTTTAAATAATATTTATTCATCAAAGGTACGAAGGGGGCGAGTCCTGCGCAAGCCGGAGTACCCGTTTTCGGGCGTAATATCAACCCTCTAGGAAAATTATAAATATTGGTCCTACAGTTCTGGCAGTTGGGACTTTTATTAAGGAAATTTCTTCCTCTATTGGAATTTTTTTCAAATTTGAATTATCGCAAATAGTTTCTGAGATATTGGCGAAAACCTAAACTTCCATCTTTTTTTTCACTTAATTGTTTATAACTATTGCACTTTTTGCGAGCAGCCTTAGCATTTTATCAAAAACTATCTACATGCCATTCCGAATCATCCTCAATCATTATTTTTCGGAGACTACGCAAACATTCTGACCTAAAAAGCACTTGTTGACTAGACTATATACTCGGTATGTCTCTGCTATACATTCGTTGTGATATACTGTTATTACCGACATAAAAGCTGTTGGAAGTTGAAACTGAGGTTGAAACCGCCTAACTTCAATGCAAGAATGGTCAGGTCTGGTATCACAGATAGCTAGTGGAATTTTTCTTGTTAGTTCCAGTTTCATTGATGAGCTATTTTAATCAGATTTGCATCCACTGATCTGTAGGATCAGCGTAAGACCCGATCCAGAGCGCTTTATATCGTTTCAGGAAATGCGAAGCAGACTTTGATGTTAGTTCCTCTCATTAACATCATTCACTTTTTAGCTGTGTCTCTTTCAGTGGGTAGTCATACTATTCGAGCAATCAGAATGATAAATGGAACAGAAAAATAATTGAAAAATTCTGAAAACTTTTTGTATCATCAAGTTCATTAGCTGTATTCCAGCTCAAGCCCCTAGCCAGCGCTGTGTAACACGCTCACCAGTATTACCCTGAATGGATCTTTTTCCCTGATTGGTCGAATCTCTCCCTTCTCAAATCAAGTTTCGAAACTAAAGATATACCGGGTGGCCTACCACAGACGCGGAGCTCGTTTTGAGGGAGTAAATGAAGATATTTTGAGGATATTTTTGTGTGATATGTGTAGGATGTTCAAAAGCACAATTCAAAATTATTTTCAAATATACAGGGTATTCGAAATCAAAGATATGGACCAAAGTTACATTTTTTTATATAACACCCTGTATTTGACCTAAAAAATGGAATGTCTAGCTAAAATTATGACGAGTTTCTTCAGATCACTTTATACCTCAGAAGCGCCATTTACGAGAAAATGGCGAAAAAATTAAAATACGGTTTTTTTAAATAGCTGTTAATGAAGAAACCAGTTACGCCAGCTATACAGACAGTATTTTTTCGAGTAGACATATTGCCTACACTATACAGAAAAAAAAAACTCTGGAATATGCAGAGTGATCATAATTCATTTTCAAACATCAACTACAAATAATGGTCAAAAATTGCTGGGAAACTATCAGGTTTAGGTATAGGAGAACCTTATGAAGATAGTTTCGAAATTACGTTCAATGAGATATAGAAATACAGGGTGTGTCATTTGAAATGAGAACATTTTTGACCATTATTTGTAGTTGATGTTTGAAAATTAATTATGATCACTTTGTATATTCCAGAGTTGATTTTTTTTTCTGTATAAGATTAGCCAATATGTCTGCTCAAAAAAATACAGTATGTATTGCTGGCGTTACAGGTTTCTTCATTAATAGCTGTTTAAAAAACTCCAAATTTTCAATTTTTCGCCATTTTCTCGTAAATGGTGCTTCTGAGGTATAAAGTGATCTGAAGAAACTCTACATAATTTTAGCTTGACATTCCATTTTTTAGTGAAATACAATGTGTTATAATAAAAAAAAACTTTAACTTTTGTCTATATCTTTGTTTTCGAATACCCTGTATTTTTGAAAATAATTTTAAATTGTGTTTTTGAACACATAGGTATCACAAAAAAATATTCTCAAAATATCTTCATTTACTCCCTCCAAACGAGCTCCACGTCTGCGGTGGGCCACCCGGTATACTTATAATAACAACAAAAAATTATAAGCAAAAAAGTTATGGATGATTATTCCAGCCCTTATGCAATCTGAACCACTCTGGGTATTTTTTTAGAGAATTCCAATAGGGATAATCTTATACACCTCAAAATGATTGGGTTGGTTGAAAATTTCCATTCGTTTAGATCGAAACGTTCAAAATTATCTACAAACGAAAAACTATATTTAGATCATCCCCTTTTAAGAATTGATCCCCCTAGAGTTTTGGACTAATTGTGATGTAAACTTCTGCATTATTTTCGGTCGTATAATTTAGTCACCTAATTTCTGGGCAACCTGAACGACATATAATAACAGCAGTTGAATTATCTCGTTGTAAAAGAAATAAGTCAAACTTGTACGCAAATCACAAATGCGCCAGTTTTTTTGGCGCTCTTGTGCCTCGGAGCATAGTCCTCATCAATTTGCCCAAATGTCTGCAATTTTCTACTGTTTGGATGAAAATGGTCTTAAGCGATTTGGTTCTACTCACTGATAAAGAATCCGTGGTTAAAATCAATTCTGTCCGGCCGGCCTTTAACACGTTAACTGTCGAACAGAATGATTTAGATAGTTGAAATTTTCAGAGTAGGTTCGGGAGATGAATATCTCTGTCAAGTTCGTTATTGCTGGTTTCGGAGTAACGAAAATTTCTTTTTGGCGCTCTAGTTCCTCGGAACTGAGTGCTTATCAATTTGCCCAAATGTCTGTAATTTTAGAATTTTTGGCTGAAAATGGTCTCAAACGATTTGGTTCGACTCACTGATCAAGAATCCGAGGTCGAAATCGATTCTGTCCGGCTTGTCCGGCCAGCCGGCTTGCCGTAGGCGCGATTACTCTCGAACGAAAGGAGTTAGAAGATTGAAGTTTGCAAGGTGGGTTTGGAGGGTAAATTTCTCGGTTGAGTTCGTTAATCGGCAAAATCCATCAAGCGGTTTCGGAGTTATGGCCGATTTAAGTAAAAACATTTTTTATGAATATTTCCGAAACCGATCACTCGATCTATCTGAAATTTAGCATCATATTGTAGAATCATGACCTTCATACGTATGTGAAGCTTTGTATTGACCAGGTTACCGCAAAGCGTCAAAAAAATTTTTTGAAAATTAAAATTTTTTTATTCACAATAAGTCTCAAACGGAATGAGCTAGGCAGTTGAAATTTTCAGAGTAGGTTAGGGAGATGAATATCTCGGTTGAGTTCGTTATTGGGCAAAATTGGCCAGATGGTTTCGGAGTAACGAAAAAAAACATTTTTTTTAAGCAACAAATTTCAAATTCAATTTTTATTTAAGATGCAGTTTCACCATGAAAATCCACTGATATCATTTTCAACTCCAGCAAGCTAATACTTTCGGAGATATGATTTTTCGAAATTTCAATAATGAATCGTACTTCTATGTTTTCACAGAATGTTATAATTATTCTATCTAAGCTTTATTATATGATCTGTGTTCATACTCGTACATGTCATCCTGTTCTATAAGATAGAGTCAAATTCATTTCAGCTATTTTAATTTGATTTCTTCCATGGTGCAGTTCTCATTCTCAGATTGCTCATTTAATCTTGATAAATAAACTATTATTTGAATTGAATTTCCTTTATGATGCAGTTCTATCATAAGAATACATTGATATAATACCCAACTCTGAGAAACCAATACTTTCGGAGATATAATTTGTCTGTTTGAACTAGAGCGCCAGAAAGCTCCTGTCCACAGGGCTTGAACCCATTTTTTTACATAACAAATTATAAATTCAATTCTTTTAAGATGCAGTTTCATCATAAGAATCTATTGATATCATTCTCAACTCTAACAAAGTAATACTTTTGGGGATATGATTTTTCAAAATTCCAATAATTAATCGTAATTTTAAGATTTCATAGAATGCTCTTATTATAATTCACTGACGTATGTAAATCCAACATATGAGGTGAGTCATAGTTTGAAGAATCACTCGCTCATAGTTTGACAAGAGCACAAAAGCCCCGGTCCACAGATCTTTCCCACATTTTATCTTTAACATCTAGCAGATTTTTTTTCGATATTATTCATATTTCTGTGACATTTATAAAACAGGATTTTTGTCAGCAAAGATTAAAACTATGGATTTTATTTTTCAGCTTTGGACGCCTTTGAATATAATACTTTTCAATTTGGTATGCAGTGATTTTTCTGTTTCTATCTTTGGAAACCCTTTTGCGTTAGCATCTGCAGTAGCGCATGGTTGGCTCTTTGGAAATGTGATGTGCCAAATATACGGATTCTTCATGTCACTCTTAGGTGAGTATAATTTCAGGTCGCTGATTTATCTATACACATATTATAGACAGGTAAAGTTTGTGAGTTTGACCATGTGGTGGTGCCGCAATCGGGTTTTAGATGTATTTAAGAAGATTCCTCGTATACTAGGTATGTGTTTGAGTGGGTCCCTGGATAGCTTGGATTCACGATTGGGCCCGAAAGGTGGCGCTGCAATCGGGTACTAGAATTTTTTCAAGATTTTTGTTGCTCAAACGTCGTATTTGTATGCGTAAACAACACTGAAAATTTCAAGTCGCTATCTATTTCCGTTCAAAAGTTATCGTGGCAACGGATGACCGGCGGACCAGACATCAGTGAGTCGAACCTATTGGTTTGAGCCAATTTTTGGCAAAATATTCCGAAATTACAGACATTTGGACAAAATGATAGCAAGCTTTTCCCCATAACATGCGCGCAAAATATCATAGCAAAGAAATAATCGTTTACTCAGATACAGTCATTGAGTTATGCAGTTTCCAGAGAAATCATATTTTATGTTGTTTAAATTTTTCAGATGATAGTTCAAATATCATGTAGTTGATTTACTTTTATAAAAGGTTTCTTTCTAGGTTTTCTCTCCCAAACTCTGAAAAATACCTATAAAATAAAAACTGTATTTAACCTGAACATTCTGCATGATCTTGCTACAATTTGATCGCATTGACCGTGAAGAATAAATAATTTCTTCCAAAACTTCATTTGTATAATTATTACCTTGAATGATTTTATATAATCTCCGTTAATAAATTTGATAATTCTTTACAAACGATGCCAATTGTTAAAATCTTATATATAAAATTCTCGTGTCACAATGTTCGTTCCCGTACTCCTCCGAAACGGCTTGACCGATTCTCATGAAATTTTGTGAGCATATTGAGTAGATCTGAGAATCGGCCAACATCTATTCTTCATAACCCTAAGTGATAAGGGTTGTTCACCCTTAAATTTTTTTTAAAATTTTTCGACGAAATGTTTTGTTTTTATTTTTTTAAGGTAGCATTACAAAAAACATACAACCCTAAATTTTCACCCTTCTATCACCAACCCCTATTTTATAATAGTCATTTTAGTAATTAACCAGAGTTGGAGTAGGCGTTAAGATTGGAGTTGTCGTTGGCGTTGGGGTTTGCATTGGCGGTGGGGTTTGCATTGACGTTGGAGTTGGAGTTCGCGTTGTAGTTAGCGTTGGGGTTAGAGTTGTCGTCGGAGTTGGAGTTGGAGTTGGAGTTGGAGTTGGAGTTGGAGTTGGAGTTGGAGTTGGAGTTGGAGTTGGAGTTGGAGTTGGAGTTGGAGTTGGAGTTGGAGTTGGAGTTGGAGTTGGAGTTGGAGTTGGAGTTGGAGTTGGAGTTGGAGTTGGAGTTGGAGTTGGAGTTGGAGTTGGAGTTGGAGTTGGAGTTGGAGTTGGAGTTGGAGTTGGAGTTGGAGTTGGAGTTGGAGTTGGAGTTGGAGTTGGAGTTGGAGTTGGAGTTGGAGTTGGAGTTGGAGTTGGAGTTGGAGTTGAGTTGGAGTTGGAGTTGGAGTTGGAGTTGGAGTTGGAGTTGGAGTTGGAGTTGGAGTTGGAGTTGGAGTTGGAGTTGGAGTTGGAGTTGGAGTTGGAGTTGGCGTTGGCGTTGGGCAGGCGTTGAGGAGGCAGTACGAAGTCTGCCAGGCCAGCTAGTATCATAATACACATATTCTCTGACATTTCATGGATACCTAATACAAAATGTACTTCAATTTTCTATTCGCATGAAAACTATTACTTTTAATTCGAAAACCTTACAATTTATATATGGGGACATGTTACATCATTTGAAACGAAATTGAATTCTCTTTCAACACATCTTATGGCATACAGATCATTCCGTTTGAAAAAACGCACTTTTTATCGTTTAAGCATGCCTCGGAAAAGTCTCGGATTTAGAACAACCTGGGTTGTGTTCGAATAATAACTAGAGTAATAATAGAGTAATATTTACTCCATTGCGCTCGAAAACTGAAAGGTTGGGTAAATTTTACTCCATGACTGTCGTTCGAAATTTCAGAGTATTCGACTCCGAGTTCATTTTACTCCTGTCAAAATTGACATAACTCTTGGGACGGAAAATCTAGTATCTTTGTCTCACTGTTGCATGGATAATCTGTGATGTCATTTAATAGTTTTAATACTGCTCACAATATATATATTTATGATTAGAGTTACATATATGTGAAGAGAACAATAATAATAGGTTCTTTCTTAAACCAACATAACCTATATTCTGATATTGGCACCTTCTGTCACTGTCACTGTCAGTGTCAGAGTAAACTCTATAGTAAATCTGTCAAACCTTCAGAACTCTACTCTACTGGAGTTAATTTTCGAACACAACCCTGTATGATATTTGTACATATAATGACATATGTCATTATACGTAAATGATACACGCGCTATCGATAATCCATACCCGAAATTTCGGCTTTTTGGGATTCTAAGTTACAAAGAACTGAATGTTGAATAATTGGAGCTATGTTTTGCACAAACAGTAAATCAATTAATTACTCGAAAACTGCTAGAGATAGGGATGATGAAGTTGATACTGAAATAATCAAGAGGCTACGGCGGATCGAAAAAAGCAATGATATATAGGGTGTTCCGATTGAAATATCAAAGTTGTTTGTACTTTTTGATATAAGCGGCAACACCTGAAAAATTCTGGATCAATGGAGCAATGGCTTCTAGCCAAGAAACCAAATTTCAATAAAATCGTAGGTCCTGTTCTCCGTAAGAGTCCAGGGTACCATCGAACGTGGCTAGTTGAAATTTTCAGAGTAGGTTTGGGAGATGAATATCTCGGTTAATTTCGTTATTGCTGGTTTCGGATAAACGATTTTTTTTTTTTACATAATAAATTTTAAATTCAATTTTTTGCGCGTATGTTCGGGGGAACATCGCCTTATCATTTTGCCCAAATGTCTGTAACTTCCGAATTTTTTTACGAAAATGGTCTCAAACGATTTGGTTCGACTCCCCAATGAAGAATTCGAGGTCAAATTTGATTCTGTCCGGCCGGCCGTTGCCAAGATAACTTGAGAACGGAAAGAGCTAGCGACTTGTAATTTTCAGGGTAGGTGGCGCATCTCAATACGACGGACAAGTTCGTTAATGGGCATAATCGGCCCAGTGGTTTCCGAGTAATAATTTTTTTTTCAACCAATATAGATCTGAACGAATTGAAACTTGGTGAATAGTTGTAGAATATAAAACTAAGCACGTTTGTGAAATTTTGTGAGAATCGTATCGCTAGAAAATTATTAAAAAATTATTAAAAAATATTTTTGTTGTCACGATAACCTGAGAACGGAAAGAGATAGCGGCTTGAAAATTTCAGGTTAGGTTGTGCATCTGAATGCGACATTTGAGTTTGTTTATGAGCATAATCGGCCAAACGGTTTTAGAGTTACAATGATATAGGGTGTTCCGATTGAAATATCAAAGTTGTTTGTACTTTTTGATATAAGCGGCAACACCTGAAAATATTCTGGATCAATGGAGCAATGGCTTCTAGCCAAGAAACCAAATTTCAATAAAATCGTACGTCCCGTTCTCCGTAAGAGTCCAGGGTACCATCGATCGTGTATAGTTATAAGTAACTGACATTATTTTTCAGGTATAACATCCATAACAACGCTCACCGTTCTTGCCTTTGAAAGATACATGATGGTTTCCAGACCATTCCAGAGGTACATAATGAGTAGAAAAAATGCCACCATTTTGGTTCTTGGAATATGGCTTTATTCCCTGGCCGTCACAGTCCCGCCACTAGTTGGGTGGGGCAGATATGTTAACGAGGCTGCTAATATTAGGTATGTACTAAACTTACTTATTTATTTATGCAACGAGCACATAAAGTGCCATCCCCAAATGTAACGTCTAAAGTAATATCACATGGTACTGCTGGAATGACTAGGAGAACGCCAGGCAAACGAGGACAAAAAAAAATTGGTTCAAGCCCTGTGGACAGGAGCTTTCTGGCGCTCTGGTTCAAACAGACAAATTTTATCTCCGAAAGTATTGGTGTCTCATAGTTGGGAATTATATCAAGGTATTCTTATGATAGAACTGCATCATAAAGGAAATTCAATTCAAATAATAGTTCATTTTTCAAGATTAAATGAGTAATCAGAGAATGAGAACTGCATCATGGAAAAATCAAATTAAAATAGCTGAAATGAATTTGACTCTCTCTTATAGAACAAGATGTCATGTACGAGTATGAACACAGATCATATAATAAAGCTTAGATAGAATAATTATAACATTCTGTGAAAACATATGGAAGGACGATTCATTTTTGAAATTTCGAAAAATCATATCTCCGAAATTATCAGCTTGTTGGAGTTGAAAATGATATCAATGGATTTTTATGGTGAAACTGCATCTTGAATAAAAATTGAATTTGAAATTTATTTCTTAAAAAAAAATTTTTTTTTCGTTACTCCGAAACCATCTGGCATATTTTGCCCAATAACGAACTTAACTGAGATATTCATCTCCCTAACCTACTCTGAAAATTTCAACTACATAGCTCATTCCGTTCGAGAGTTATTGTAAAAAATTTTTTTTAAATTTTCAAAATTTTTGTGTAACACTTTGCGGTAACCTGGTCAATACAAAACTGCACATGCGTATGAAGGTCATGATTCTACAATTTGATGCTAAATTTCACATTGATCGAGTGATAAGTTTCGGAAATATTCATAAAAAATGTTTTTACTAAAATTAGCCATAACTCCGAAACCGCTTGATGGATTTCGCCAATTAACGAACTTGTCCGAGATATTTACGCTCCAAACCCACCTTGCAAATTTCAATCCTCTAACTCCTTTCGTTCAAGAGTTATCGTGCCTACGGCCGGCCGGCTGGACATAATCGATTTCGACCTCGGATTCTTGATCAGTGAGTCGAACCAAATCGTTTGAGACCATTTTCAGCCACACAGACAGATAGAATTCGCATTCTGTGAAAACATATGGAAGTATGATGTATTATTGTAATTTTGAAAAATCATACCTCCGAAAGTGTTAGCTTGTTAGAGTTGAAAATGATATCAGTGGATTCTCATGATGCAACTACATCCTACAAAAATTGAATTCGAAATTTGTAATGATTTTGCCCTATAATAATAAAACTTAACCGAGATATTTATTCAACTGTTTAGCTCATTCCGTTCGAGAGTTATCGTGTTAACGGACGGCCGGGCAGAATCGATTTCGACCACGGATTCTTGATCGGTGAGTCGAAACAAATACGACCATTTTCAGCCAAAAATTCGAAAATTGCAGACATTTGGGCAAATTGATAAGCACTCTGTTCCGAGGGAAAAGAGCGCCAAATACTGAATGTTATATTTCAGTTTTCTAACAAATTTTGATCTTGACAAAAAAACGATAAATATTTCAGGGAATTTAGAACAAAGAAAATTACATTTTTTCCGAAATTTCAATTATGTCCGAAGAATTGATGGAATTTTTTGTTTGTTTGCATACCGACATAGGAATCTTAGCGACGATAGATTCTTTGATCACAAAGAAAACACTTAGATTTTCCAGGGAAAAGTGTTTTCTTTGTGATCGAAGGAATTTTTCTATTATTAAACCTTTGAAAACCTGTTGTATTAATTATCACCTTGTATATCAGGAAGCATAATTATATCGTTGACTTCCCAGCTACTCGGCAGAGATCTAAAGAGGGTCAGCGTTACATAATTGGTGCCCCACGTTGGGCGCATATCGCTTAGGCATCCCCTCGCGAATACTCCACGAACTCACATTGTGACATAATTGCGAATATCTTAATAAGGTTACTATTGTGAAATCTTTGGAGGATCACATTGTGAATATCCCATTTTGGTCAGATTCACGATTATCACGATCACGATAGGAGATTACAAAGAATTGCGTAGGTAATATTATAGAATAGTATATTCTAAAACAAGTTGCAGAATGGGCTCCTATTAAACGAACGCATGTGTGTTGGAATTGCCTTCTGCAACGAGTATTAGACGATATTTTCTCTATTTCAGTCAAGTTTTGTAGAATACTGTTGAAATTTAATGAAAAATTCGGATTATACATCCTAGTGACTTTTGTATTGTATCTTGGTAGTTGGTGTGACTGTTACGAAAGATGACAGATTACGGAATTTGAATTTGAAACGTGCGTAGGGCATGGAGATCAGATTTAAAACAGTTTCCTATTAGCACGAATGATTCAAAATTAGCAAGAAGCAAATCTCTAGTACCATATTTTTTAATGAAAATAAAGCTTTTCCTCAACAATTATTTCACTATATCCAGATTATATTGTATTGTCAATTGACGTGTGTTGAAATTTGATAGGATCGAATGTCAGTGCCTACTACCACAAAACGAAAAATATAACTAGAAACAATGCGGGAATGAGTTCATTCCAGCTCTGTTTTCAGTGCTGGAATGGACTCATTACGATACTGAAATAGAGAAATATCTTATTATATTACTTCGCATGGCGCTTCGATAGGAGTTTCCATAAATCCCAAATGTGACCTCCCAGAGACGTCCTAGAGGAGTTTATGTTGTCTGAGTTAGCTACAGAAAACCCTATTTTATTGAACCTTGGTATATTAAGCCGATATTGAAACACGCTTTATAAATCGTATAGCCCGTAGGCGTTGGAGTTTCTAACCAGACTCGAATTATCTCCCGTGCGGCAAAGAGATCGTTTAATTTAAACAATTCCCCTTAAATGAATTTCATTTCTGGGAGTGGAAATTCGTATAGGAAAGAAATTGGAAAATCGTTTTTCGCGAGAACATCCTCTCTCCAGAGCCCATCCTATCCTTGTTCTGGGGATATATTACAATGTACCGCATTGAATTTATAGGTCCGGGGACCCAGTTTCTCGAATTTTTTGTCGGTACCTATTTCGCTCCAAGTGTTTGTTCTCGTTGGAGACAGCAACTTTTTTTTCAATTACAGAATTCTGGTCGAGTTTGTTGAGATGTAAAAAATTTTAACAGGTGGTTGTCTCCAAAGAGGTTCTTTTTTCCCATTCCCTCTGTTGTATATACAGGTAATATTCGATGTTTTTCATATTGCCTCTTTTCATTCCTTCTATTGTTATACGAGTACAATATTTTTAAATTGAAGTTTTTCATGTCGTTTCGGGTTACCATTCCTTTCATCAGTCTAATAGACCAAGAGCTGAGAGACCCCAGACCTGCGTCATTTTAGCAAAGCTAACATTTTCAGTAGGTATACTGATATGAATTCTATAACTTTATTAAAAATATTTTTTGATATAATCCACTTTTCAGGGTAGGTTCTTTCTCTCAATAACTATTAATATGTATTCTGATTGTTTCTAGTTCCTTTTCCATTCATTCTCTTCCTCCTTCCAACCAATGACCAACTCTCTTCAATTCCTTCTTATTTCCTGTTATCTACATTCAAATTTTCATCTGTTCATTCAGTTCTTTATTTTCTTTTCAATTTTTGATTCAATTCCTCTTCAAAGACTCATAAGTTCTGCTTCCCGAAATATGACTTCCCCCGAACAAAATAATTCCAAACTCTCTCATTCAATTATTTCCCCGGTTTCTCTATCCATGAACTACTTCGTAATTTCAAATAATAGTATCAACATGACAACTATTAATTTTGAACTGTCAAAAGGTTATAAACAGAAAACCATGACAGTAACTATGTATAATGATAAAAATAATAATAATTTTATTCCACATTTAAACACGATCGGATCTATAATGTTGGAGATCCCAGCAGCCTTGTGTGAGTTCAGTAGCTGGATGAGTGACCGTTGCCTCGATATCTCGAACGAAAGGAGATAGGGACTTGCAATTTTCAGGGTAGGGTGCACATCCCAATGGGAGAGATAGTTATGTTTTTGGGCATGATCGGTCCATCGGTTTCGGAGTTATACCCACCTGGAATATTATTTCCTCGATAATTCAAAAGCTTGGTAACTAGTTGTTGAATATCGACAAAAAGGAGTGTGTAAAATTTTGTGAGAACAGTACCCCTAGAAAATTTGTCAAAATTACGAAAAAAACAATTGGTGCAAGCACTGACGTGAAGTCATGAGCTTGTGCGCGTATGTTCTATTGCCCATTCTCCTGTATTGGACAGTCTTAATCGAATTTACAAGCTCTAACAAGCTGATACTTTCGGAGATGTGATTTTTCAAAATTTCAATAATAAATCGTACTACTATGTTTTGACATAATGCGAATTCTATCTGTCTGTGTTCTATCTGTTTGTGGTAGCTGTCGTCTGGACCAGTTTGAAAGATACACGTCATTAATGTCAAACGAAATTGAAAGTGTGTTTCTGGAGTTTGGTTTGATGTAAGCTTGTAAACAAATTGAAATTTGGATTTGCTAAGTTCATAGGCAGAGTTTTTTGGTTAGTGAGTCGAAAATTAACGATGCAACGAAGTCGAGCATAATTTACGAGTCATTCTCTGATTGTGGAAGATATGGAACGGAATTTCCAACTAATGTAGTTACAGTTAGTCATTCTTTAGTAACACTATCTAATATTTCCTACATAAGTATTCTGGTTTGAGTTATCTCTGGACTGATTACATTGGATTTGTTTCATGAATAAAACTGGCGATTTCATTTACTCAATTTTTCTAATTACTCCTGATAGTTTTGAAACACTTGTAGCCAAAATTGGACCGTCATATAAAGATAATATGCAAAGGGTTTTTAATTTCTTTCATGATATAGTAATACTCCATTGATATCTTTCCCAACACTGAGAAACCTATACTTTCGTAGATATCATTTGTCAAAGATTGAACAACAGCGTCAAAGCTTCTGTACACAGGGTTTTCCCATTATTGAAAGGTTTTTTCTGGGTTTTCTCTCCCAAACTCTGCAAATTATCTATAAAATAAAAATTAAATATTTTGTGATTTGCTTCTGCGTAAGAAACACAACATATTTGTCAGAAGCAATCAATTTAACAATGTTGCCTAAGAAACAACAACGAAACAACATCAACGAAGAAACAACTATATCGTAACGTTTCGGAGTCTATATCAGACTCCTTCGTCAGACGCTTAATGAAAATCTTTAGAATTATTTTGTTGATAGTTATTTTGTGAAATTCAAGAAAAATAATAACTATCAACAAAATAATTCTATAGATTTTCATTAAGCGTCTGACGAAGGAGTCTGGTATATAGACTCCGAAACGTTACGATATAGTTGTTTCTTCGTTGATGTTGTTTCGTTGTTGTTTGTTAGGCAACATTGTTCAATTGATTGCTTCTGACAAATCACAAAATAATTAATTTTTATTTTATAGATAATTTTCAGTGTTTGGGAGAGAAAACCCAGAAAAAAACCTTTCAATAATGAGTATACCTCCCACAGTATCCTTTAATGATTACTTAGGGTTTTCCCACTTTTTAACTTGATTCAACAATTTTTCAGCTGCTCGATAAATTGGGAAACCCAAACTATGAATGCCATGAGCTATATTTGCTACCTGTTCGTCTTTGGGCTAGTTATTCCAGTCATAATCATTGTCTTCAGCTACACGAACATCGTGCTCCAAATGAGACAGGTAAGATGCAATTTTAGTAAGATTCTTGAATAGTACAACAGAAGCACTAGCCAAATCATAAATTCTTAAAAAACACGGACGTGAAGTTAGGAGCTTCTGCGCGCATATTCTAGGGAGTAACGTGCTGTCTGCAACTTTCGCATTTTATGCCAAAAATGGTCTCAAATTATTAGGTTGGACTCACTGATACAGAATTCGAGGTCAAATTTTATTCTGTCTGGCCGGCCGTTGCCACAACTTCAGAACGGAAAGAGATAGCGACTTCAAATTATCAAGGTAGGTGGCGCGTCCAAATGCGACGGACAATTCATTAATGTAATCATTAAAGGATACTGTGGGAGGTATACTCATTATTGAAAGGTTTTTTTGGGTTTTCTCTCCCAAACTCTGAAAAATATCTATAAAATAAAAATTAATTATTCTGTGATTTGCTTCTGCGTAAGAAACACAAGATATTTGTCAGAAGCAATAAATTGAACAATGTTGCCTAACAAACAATGAAACAACATCAACGAATAAACAACTATATCGTAACATTTCAAAAAATAACCATTAACAAAATAATTCTAAAGTTTTTCATTAAGCGTCTGACGAAGGGGTCTGATATAGACTCCGAAACGTTACGATATAGTTGTTTCTTCGTTGATGTTGTTACGTTGTTGTTTGTTAGGCAACATTGTTCAATTGATGCTTCTGACAAATATCTTGTGTTTCTTACGCAGAAGCAAATCACAAAATGATTAATTTTTATTTTATAGATATTTTTCAGAGTTTGGGAGAGAAAACCCAAAAAAACCTTTCAATAATTCATTAATGGGCATAATCGGCCTTCGGTTTACGAGTTCAATTTTTGTTTTCAACCAATACAGATCTGATCAGATTGAAACTTGGTAGCTAGGATTGTATCAGTTGACAATTTTTAAAAATTTATTAAAAATTATTTTTTATCTCACGATAACTCAAGAACGGAATGAGATAGCAATTTTCAGAGTAGGTGACGCATCCACATGCGACATTTGAATTTGTTATTTAGAATAATTGGCTGAATTAGTTATAGAATACCAACGCCCAAATATTTGCGAAATTGCGTGAGTCCAGTAGCTGGATGGGCGACCATTGCCACGATAACTTTCGAACGGAAAGAGATATAGCGACTTGCTATTTTCAGGGTAGGTTGCGCATCCGAATGGGACAGTTCAGTTCGTTTTTGGGCATAGTCCGCCCAACGGTATCGGAGTTATAACCATCTGGAATATTATTTTCTCGATAACTCAAAAAATGCAGATCCGATCGAATTGAAACTAGATAACTAGTTGTAGAATTTCGACAAAAATACGTACCTATGTGAAATTTCGTGAGGATCATAAGTTTTTTAAAACTTATGAAAAAATATTATGTGACATTTAAGTTCGTTAATAGGCATAATCATCCAAATGGTTTTGGAGTTAAAGAGATTTGAAATTTTGTTGTTATTTCCTTTATAAGTCAAAATATACAAATCCAATCCAATTGAAACTCGGTAATTACTCACAAACCTAAGGACGTATGTGAAATTTTGTGAGAATCGTATGGCAGGTTAGGTTACGCATCTGAATGCGACATTTGAGTTTATTTGTAGGCATAATTGTCCAAACGGTTTTGGAGTTGTACCCATCTGAAATTTGGTTGTTATTTCCTCAATAACTCGAAAAATTCAAAACCAATCCAATTCAAATATGGTTATCAGATGTAGAATGCCAACGCGAAAATTCTTGCAAAATTTCGTGTGGATCGTATCTCTAGAAAATTTTCAAAAAATCATTGAAGATCATTGAAACAAATTCTATATATCAAAAGCCATTCGTCAGACATCACTGAAATTTTGCGAGAGCCTTCAGAACCTAAGTCTACTACCAAGTTCCAAGTTTGAACACGATCGGATCTATATATTTGGAGATCCGAGCAGCCTTGTGTGAGTTCAGTAGCTGGATGGGTGACCGTTGACTTGATAACTTTCGAACAAAAGGAGACAGGGACTTGCAATTTCCAGGGTAGGTTGCGCATCCAAATAGGAGAGTTAAGTTCATTTTTTGAGCATAATCGGTCAAACGGTTTCGGAGTTATTCCCACCTGGAATATTATTTCCTTGATAACTCAAAAAAAAATAGACTCGCTTGAATTGAAGCTTGGTAACTAGTTAAAGAATATCGAAATGTAGATGTGTGTAAAATTTTGTGAGGACTGTACCACTAGTTTGTTAGTTGGTTTTGAAAGTTATCCAACAACACCCTTCCGAACAGAATTGAATTTAACCTCGAATTCTTCATCAGTGAGTTGAACCTATTCGATTGAGAGCATTTTCAGCAAACAATTAGAAAATTGCTGGTAATTGGACAAAATGATGTAGGCCTAGAACATGGGCGCAAAAATGTGTATTTATTCTTATCCCTTTGTAGGAATTAATTAAATAAAATGACTATATTACTGGAATCACGAGGCTTTCAGCGAAACTTATGTGACGATTTGTTATGAGTTAATTCAATTTTAATTCTTTTCACTCTGCTTGTAGAACTCCTTCAAAATGGGTCAAGTGAAAAAGGCTGAAAGGCGGATTGCCTACATGGTCCTCTTGATGATTGTTCTATTCATGGTGGCCTGGACACCTTATGCTTGTTTAGCACTGCTGATACAATTCGGCGACGCTTCATCTCTGTCTCCAGGAGTAAGAGTAATTCCGTCCCTGTTGGCCAAGAGCAGCATTTGCTATAATCCAATTATATATGTCGGCCTTAATGCACAAGTATGTATCCTCATTATAATTGTTATTACGTTCCTATGCAAGAAAATGTTCAATTATTCTGCTGTAGGTATTTTGGGAAACAAATTAATTTAGGGGATCCTTACATGATACTCAAATTATTAAGGGAAAGAAAACACTTGGCATACGTTTCACAATCTTTCCTTACATAGTACAAAACAAAGTCGCTTCCCGCTGTCTGTCTGTTCCTATGTATGTATGCTTAGATCTTTAAAACTACGTGAAGGTCTATGGTGAAGGATTTTGATGCGGTTTTAAGTAGATAGAGTGATTCAATATGAAGGTTTATTCATTGCAAACGCTGGCTGAACCCTACGAGATAGATCAAAATAATGTAGTACAGTATGGTACATCTTATAATGGTCTACAAATAAGTCCGGGATGGTATATGTCTATCTCTTAAGGATAACCCACAATAACCATTTTTTATCCTTTACATTCTACGAAAAATAATGGCTTGATTACGAAGCGATTTTAAGCAATACAGCATTCATCCTTATTCAATTAAGTACCTTAAATGCATTGTACATTTAATATTGATCAATATGGCCCTTTTCAGCATGTAATTTAAATGAATATTTTCGAAGATATTGCATATTTAAAATGCAGGGACAAAGCGGTTGCGGTGGTACCGACGGGGGGGCCGGCACAGCCAGGATAGGGATAGAAATCGAATACAGAGAGCCAGAGAATCATCTGTAGAGCGTGAGGCTCGCCTCAGCCAGGATAGATGTATTGATCCCCCGAATTCCTCTGATATCATCGCATTTACTGATCCAATTTAAAAGCCTACAAATTCCGGAAATGATATATTTTGCAATGACCATTAATAAATCGCAGGGTCCAACTTTCAACGCTACAGGGTTATATTTGAGCGTTGAGTGTTTTTCACATGGCCAATTATATGTCGCTCTTTCAAGAGTAACCTCTGAAGAAAACATGTTTGTATTGTCTAACAACAAAAATGCTGTGAACGTTGTATATCAAGAAATTCTGTAGTATATTCAGTATCAGCATTTCAACCGTGCGAAGCCGGGGCGGGCAGCTAGTATATTTATAATACTCTATGCAATATTCGAATTCCTCGTTACAAAGTAGGAAATATCTTAAATTCGAAAAGCTTCCAGCAATATTGACTTTTGTGAAGTTTTCCTTAAAGGAACTGTCGAGGGAATAGTTTCTTTGTTCGAAGACTCTTTGACGAGCATTAACATCCGTTGGACTTTAGAAGACATTTTTTTGGCATAAGTACCAACTATAAAAACTGAAATAGAAGATAAAACATTTTTTATCTCAAATTTTTACACTGATTTTTAAAATTACACCCATCACCACTATAAAAGTTTAAAAAATGACTAAGATAGAGACTTCCGTAAATAATTACCTTACAAAAATTTCTTACGAATATATTCCTATGCTAAAAGGCGCTTATGCCATACTGCAAACAAACAATTTTTGTTTGGCTCAAGCAACACGATAAAAATGTGCGATTTAAATAGGAAAACTAACAGAATATGAATAAATAATTGAAAAACATTAAAGAAACTCTTTTTAATAATTACTGAAATCACTCACCTTTATTACTAACACACTCTCCGTTGTTATTTTGTTAAAAACGAGGACGATGTTTTCCTATACCTAATGTTCAATGCATTACTGTCGCTTGTGACTGGAAATTGGCGCTTGCGCAACTTTAAATCGAAATACAGGAAAAGTAATCAATTTTAAGGGCTGAATCCAAGGTTCTATTAAAACAGGGCGCTTAAGCCAATTCAGTGCAACTAAAAACTCAATTTTCGAAAAAATGGTGCTTACGTCGTTTTGGCTTGAACGCGTCGATATGTGGATCATGAAATAAGAGAAAACAGCAAAGCTAAATGAATGATAAAATATTCATACCGACAAAATAATTCGGACTGTTGAAATGATCTTCACTAAAACTAGTACAATTCTAAACTTCAAATTAAATTCTCAACGGTAATTTAACCATTCACGATTGATAAACAACACAACTGTAAAGAGTCTGAAGTCAACATTCAACCACCTTCGCTAGGAAAAAGAGATGTAGAGTTGGTCTTCCTTTCAGGAGGTGTTGGTCCAATCAATCCTTATATTTTTGATTTTTGGCGCTCTAGTTCCTCGGAACTGAGTGCTTATCAATTTGCCCAAATGTCTGTAATTTTCGAATATTTCGATGAAAATGGTCTTAAACGATTTGGTTCGACTCACTGATCAAGAATCCGTGGTCGAAATTCATTCTGTCCGGCCGGTCCGGCCGGCCGTAGGCACGATAACTCTCGAACGGAATGAGCTAGAGAGTTGAAATTTTCAGAGTAGGTTTGGGGGATAAATATCTCGGCTAAGTACGTTATTGGGCAAAATCAGACAAATGGTTTCGGAGTAACAAAAAAAAAATTTTTTTTTTACGAAACAAATTCCAAATTAAATTTTTTTTAATAAAAAGTTTAATCATGAGAATCCAATCATATCATTTTTAACTCTAACAAGCTAATACTTTCGGAGATATGATTTTTCAAAATTTCAATAATAAATCGTATTTCAACGTTGTCACAGAATAATATTATTCTATGTATGAATATGAATTGTCAAAATGTCAAATGATGTTCCTGAGACTAATCAATCGAAGAATTGTGAGCGAAGTGAGATAAATCTCAGATATGATTTTTCAAAATTTCAATAATAAATCGTATTTCAGCGTTGTCACAGAATGATATTATTCTATGTATGAATATGAATTGTCATAATGTCAAATGATGTTCCTGAGACTAATCAATCGAAGAATTGTGAGCGAAGTGAGTTAAATCTCAGTTGTTTGCTCCGATATTAGTTTTTCTCAGAAAATTCTTACATTTCGGAACTGAACATGAAGTAAGAGATCTGAGAGTAGTGAGACTGCTTTTCATCCATAGACATAGATATAACTCTCGAACGGAATGAGGTAGGTAGTTGAAATTTTCAGAGTAGTTTAGGGAGATGAATATCTCGGTTAAGTTCGTTATTGGGCAAAATTGGCCAGATTTAATTTGATTTCTTCCATGGTGCTTTTCTCATTCTCATGATTGCTCATTTAATCTTGATAAATAAACTATTATTTGAATTGAATTTCCTTTAGGATGCAGTTCTATTATATGAATACATTGATATAATTCCCAACTCTGAGAAACCAATACTTTCGGAGATATAATTTGTCTGTTTGAACTAGAGCGCCAGAAAGCTCCTGTCCACAGGGCTTGAACCCATTTTTTATTCCATGGTTGCGCCTATAATTGAAGATTGAATCGAACATTGGAAATCTTGTACTTGTATATAATCATGAACCTGCGATATTTGTATCGTATTTCTTCAGTTTCAGCAATCTTGGAAGAGGAGAAAATTGAATTCATCGAACATAAGTGAAAGCGACGCAGTGTGTGCAACCAAATACATATCTCCAATAAAACTTCAACTGATGTCGAATCCGACCCTCAACGAAATCCACAGAAATAGCAAACGCAGGACCATTGACGTGATTGTAGTGTGTCAGAAGAACAGTGTGGATAGTCAAAACGACCGAAACTGTATAGCAACTCAAGTGTGATGCCAGAAGAGACAACGGCGTATCGTTTTTGTAGCTCATTTTATCTTAAGGGCGATATTGTTAGTCAATAAATATTTTTTGTTATTTTTATGAAGCTTTATGTACTTCCCACATCATGACCCCTAGTTATTGAAATTAGTAGATCTAAATTCAATATTTCATATAAGCAGTTGCGGCATTTGCCTATCCGACGTGGACCAAATGAGGTACCCAGAATCAGCACACGTTTCTTTTGAATCAAAGAATTACTGTTGATTTGAATCTGTAGGAGCCCAGATTTATAAATACAGCAGACAAAGAGTTCATCTTCGTCCTATTCCTAGCTATTCAGATTAAAGACAAAGAAGTTTGTACTTGCCCAATTGAGGGGTTAATTAATATTGAAAGTTAAAATTTTACCTCATCAATATATTGACAAAAGAGGCACGGTTGATGTGTATTACGTGTTCTAATTAATACCAGAGGTAAACTTTCGTGATTGTGTCAATTATTCCCAAACTGTTCAACCATAAATACAACATTTGAGCATAGTGTAAAGCTAAACAACAGGGTCTCCTTGGTCTGGGTTCCTGGTCACGCAGGAATCATAGGAAATGAGGAGGCCAACACACTTGCCAAGAAAGCAGCACAAGACCCCCTTATTGGCCCGGAACCTTATTGTGGGGTTGGTAAACACACCTACAAAAGTGAATTCCGGACGAAAGAAGATACTGAGACAGGTATTTTCTGGAGATCTCTCCCCGGAATGAATCACTTTAAATTACTCCGTAGCTTTGCTACTGTCAGATCCAAGAAATACTTGGACCTCAGTAAGAACACGCTGCACCTCCTCACTGGCTTCCTCACAGGGCACTGCGGCATCAGGAAGCATATGATGAGATTAGAGCTAGCAGAAACTAACGAGTGCAGATTCTGTTGGGAGGAGTCTGAAACTCCTGATCATCTGATAACGGAATGTCTTGCCATCTCAAACCAACGCAAAGATTGCTTTGGGCAAGAAATCTGCAGGAGCGAAGACGTAGCCTCCTTGAAGCCATCCCAGATACTGGAATTCGTCTGAACTCTGGAACTGGAAGGCGAGCTGTAGATGGTAATTACTGTGACAGTTCTGAGGGGGGGGGGGACAATAGACCTTAAGGAGCTTTATTGTACTGATGCATAGTTTTCATTCGTAAAACCATGCCAGAATCATAGCTTTGCTTTGATATTGGTCGCATTCAGCGGACGAAACAGTTGCGCAACCGTTACCTAAACGTTCGGTGGCACATGCGCTACGAACTCAACACGTTGTGGAGCGGAGGCCATTTATTTAGTGCATTTAATTTGTGCTAGGTAGTGGTAGCGGAAAGTGGCTTTTCGCTTCGTCCGCTGAATGCGACCATTGATAATGATTTGAATCACGGTATAAAATGGTACAGTGGATAACTCACAACTCCGCCATCCGAGGAACATCATATTTCATGTCAAGTTCAGAAAATAATTCAATCGAATTCTATGCTTGCCACCAGTGTGGCCAATACTCCTGCTTTAGCAGGAGATCTCCTGCTTTCACTCCGAATCTCCTGCTCTCCTGCTTTCACTCAAAATTCTCCTGCTTTTAACAACAGTTCCAAGATCAGGTATTTTAATACCTATTTTATATTCCATGAATATGATATATACATTTTATATCTTGTAGGTAACGTTTTTCATAAGTTAGAAGGGATTGTTTTGTCATTCTGAATAGATTTCTGTCAAAATTCTGTTTCTCAAGTTTTTATCTGTCAAAAAACGAGTTCATACACCTTTGTTTAGACAACTGCTCAATTCGAACCATAGAATAAAGAAACGTTTTATTCTATGATTCGGACTTAAATTTCTGGTTTTTGCTGTTATTAATGTTCATGTAGCTTTTATTGAATATTTAATGTGTTTTGTTAACATATTCACACATTTTTTTTGTGCGAAAAGAATTTGTATGGTCATATTTTCGAATCTCCTGCTTTTTCTACCAAATCTCCTGCTTTTTGAAATTCTTTCTCCTGCCAAATAATTTTGAGGCCTGGCAACACTGCTTGCCACCGGTAATCAACTGTCAACTGTCATTGCTATCAGCTGTTGTCTTTCAAATTTTCCAAAACATTGCCTAGAATTACTATAATTGGAAATATTTGTTAGTAATCATAATAATCATAAAGTATTTGTTTTGACTTAAAAGGACGATTTTCAGATACAGTCAAAATAAAAGAAACAAACCATGGCGGCCGCTGTCACGGATAAAGTGAAGGAAAGGAGAAATAGGGTAAACATATGAGTCACCACAAACTAACGATATTCACTAATAAACATATTTTAAGGTTTTAGTTGGTCCATTACCCGAAGATTTCTTGCGTATTTCTGTATCTCCTCAACAACAACAAGAGGCTGCTGATAGGCAGACAGCTATAGCTCTTCATCAAGCATATGCAGCCCAATCGCTGGGCAGGTTGAGTATAACAGTAGTTCAAGCCAAATTAGCCAAGAATTACGGCATGACACGTATGGATCCGTACTGTAGATTAAGAGTGGGACACTACGTGTATGAAACTAATACAGATTCAAACGGAGGTAAAACACCTAAATGGAACAAAGTAGTACAATGGTAAGATATATTAATTCGAGGTTGTGTACATTGAATTCAATTAACATTTTCTCAGCATGCTTCCAAAAGGTATAAACACAATATCTGTAGAAATATACGATGAATGTTCATTTACAATGGACGAATTGATAGCGTGGGCTACCATTATCATTCCTCAGCAGGTTTTATCCGGGGAAACTCATGAAGATTGGTATCCTTTAACTGGAAAACAAGGAGAGGGTGTTGAAGGAATGATTAATCTTGTGCTGAGTTATACTGTAAGTATTACAATATGTTCGATTTAATTTTCATCCTATGGATAATAAGTTATAGCTACATAAAATTCTCAGGTAAGCCCACCGTTCTATGCCCCTGAAAGACCAATCATGGTGGTACCTAACGTTGGCACAGGAGTTGGCATACAACCTGCTCTCCTAGGAGGACCTGCTCCAACACCCCTAAGAGTTTACACAGCTCCAACTCCCCAAGTTCCAGTGATACCAGTGTTAAGTGAATCGGAGCTGAAACAAATCGAAGAGATGTTTCCAAGTATTGATAAGGAGGTTATCAAGAGTGTGTTTGAAGCCAATAGAGGAAATAAGGAGGGAACCATCAATTCATTGCTTCAGATGTCAGTTGATTAAATCAGGATTAACTGATAAGCTTAAATCATCTCTCATAGTATTAATAAATGTAACCAGCCATTTAATTTTTTACTATAGATGTTCAGGAATGAATTAATTGTTTCCAAATTGTAAGAAATTGACTTGAAATTAATTTGGGAGAACCTCAGTCGAGAGATTATTGGTCATTGATGTAAATAATACCGGATTGGTGTAACAATGTAAACCAAGAAGATAAACATACGTATTGATAGGGTTAAATGCCTGGTGGTAACATCAAGTACTGAAAATGTAATTTAAATTTAAACTTCTTAATTCTTTTTACTTGATTATGAATTTATTGTTTTTATGAATTGCTCATAAATGTATATATTTTTTTATTTCTTGATATCTTGTAACAAATTGAATTATCTTGTTCAATAATTGTAGTGTAGGTATTTAGTTTTATCATCGAAATATCTATTTTTAGATTTAACAACCTTCACATTTTTATGCAATATGCAAATCTAATCACTGTTGATGCAGGTGCCAAATTTTTCATTTAAATCTAATACGGCTCTAATTCAATTACATTCTTAAAACTATAATCAAATACCAGTTAGGGAAAGTGGAAAGCTTCATAGTATTTAGTTTATTATTCACGTATTTGCACTAACCAAAGAAATGTGATATGATTTTTCTTTCAAAATTAATGGCCATATACTTCATTTAAGGTATAGGAACATAACGATGGGTTTAGGTAATTCTATTCAATAAAGTTTACTCCTATATTTCGTGTAACATTTTGTTTGATCTGAAAAGCTGTGGAAGTTAACAAAATATCAGGTTGAGGTGAATGAAAAGGCATACTTCCATCTATCGGCGGCGATGATGTTAAAGGTGGCCATCTATTGGAATATTGTTGAAGCTTGATACAGAGGTTGCATTCAGATAAAAGATATCTTTTCATCATGATTCTACGTTGCAGATTCCTCGGTAAATAATGAAGAAACGCACTCGTAGATGGCGCTGATTTTCCGTCTCTTCAGAGAATTCTTCCAAGTAATAAAATTAGAGAAATAGCTAATGACGGACAGAATTCTGTATGAGTAAAAATCCTTCCTCAAAGGATTTTTATTTCGAATCATGGAATCCGTATTTTGACTTTTTATTTATACTTCTATTTTATATCGGAGATCTAAGGTAAAATTCTTCTCTACAAAAATTCTGCCTCAAAATTCTTATAAATTTTTTCCAAATTTTTCAAATTCTTTAATGTATTTCCTTTGTTCGTATATCTTCCCATTGATCTTGTTGGTTGTTCTTCTATTTCCTCATAATTCTTTTTGGTTTGTTCTACTATTCTCTCTGTAACGTACCAGAACGTTACATTTCAAGAAACTTATATTTGTTTTTTTCTTAACAAAAGACCACCGGGGTTTTTCGTACCTTGTGGGTCTAACACTTGAAAGATAACTTCGCTTCCGACCGACCGGATAACTTGAGGTTATCGATCGTATTACTAAAAATAAAAAATTGGTTCAAGCCCTGTGGACAGGAGCTTTTTGGCGCTCTCATTCAAACAGACAAATTATATCTCCGAAAGTATTGGTTTCTCAGAGTTGGGAATTATATCAATGGATTCCTATGATAGAACTGCATCATAAAGGAAATTGAATTCAAATAATAGTTTATTTAGCAAGATTAAATGAGAACTGCACCATGGAAGAAATCAAATTGAAATAGCTGAAATGAATTTGACTCTCTCCAGTCTCTCTTATAGAAGAGGATGGCATGTACGAGTATGAACACAGATCATATAATGAAGCATAGAGTGAATAGTTATAGCATTCTGTGAAAACATAGAAGAACGATTCATTATTGAAATTTCGAAAAATCATATCACCGAAAGCATTAGCTTTTTCGAGCTAAAAATGATGTCAATGGATTTTTATAGTGAAACTGCATCTTAAATAAAAATTTAATTTGAAATTTGTTACTTAAAAAAAAAAAATTTTTCCGATGCTCCGAAACCATCTGGCCTATTTTGCCCAATAACGAACTTAACCGAGATATTCTTCTACCTAACGTACTCTGAAAAGTTCAACTGCCTAGCTCATTCCGTTCGGGAGTTGTTGTAGAATCTTTTTTATAGAATTTTCTAAAATTCTTTTTGACACTTTGCGCTAATCTGATCAATACAAAACTTCACATGCGTATAAAGGTCATGATTCTACAATTTTATGCTGAATTTCAGATAGATCGAGTGATCAGTTTCGGAAATATTCATAAAAAATGTTTTTACTAAAAACGGCCACTCCTTACTTTCGAGAGTTATCGTGCCTACGGCCTGCCGGACCGGCCGGACAGAATCGATTTCGACTTCGGATTCATGTTCAGTGAGTCGAACCAAATCGTTTGAGACCATTTTCAGCCAAAAATTCGAAAATTACAGACATTTGGGCAAATTGATTTAAGCACTCTGTTCCGAGGAACTAGAGCGCGAAAAATCATTCAAAACCAGTATTTATCTCACGATTACTTTAGAACGCAGGGACATAGCAACTTGCAATTTCTAGGGTAGGTTGCGCATCCTGATGCGACATTTGAGTTCGTTGAAAGGCAAAATCGGCCAAACGGTTTTGTAGCTCAATCAATCTGAAATTTGGTTGTTATTTCCTCAATAACTCAAAAAATACGATGCCGATTCAATTCAAACATGGTAATTTCTAGAATGCCGACTCAAAAATGTTTGCATAATTCCGTAAGATCGTATTACATACCGTTGAAATTTTATGAGAACCTTTAAAACCTAACTCTAAAACCAAGTTGCAAGTTTGAACACGATCGGATCTCTATTGTATGAGATCCGAGCAGACTTGGGTGAGTTCCGATATTTTAAAACGAATTTAATTCTAATACTCGGTTGAATAAATACGGGTAGAGGATTTATGCAGTATTTTTTTGTGTTTCATTAGATATTTAATGAATTTCAATTCCGATAGAATATATGTCAGATTTAAATATGCTTTCATCTTAGCGAATTCTCTAATTACTCAAGTCCTTAAAATGGCTGATAAAACGGTCTATATGGATGGTAAATTTGATTAAGAGTGTCCAATAAAGGTGAGTAGACATTGCGCGCAAAAGCTCCTGACTTCACGTCAGTTCTTGAACTAATTTCTAATCATTTCAATTCGTTATAAATAATTAATGGGAAGCTCAGTCGCAGAATCAAATGAATTTATCAGCTCTTTGGAGGTTTTCACCCCATTAATCATATAGTAACATATATAAGACATATAGCTGCACCTTGCAGTTCACATGGAACGTGCTTAACCCCCTTAATCCCTGTATGTGAAGCTGCAACAAAACATCCAAAATAGATTAACCATTATGTGTTGCAAGATAATAACAGAAGATGCGACAGTCCCTATAGGGATCAATGTGAAATTAGCATAACATAAGCGTGCCACAGATACCCCTCATGCTACAGTGTGTCTCCACATATAATAGCCCATTTAACTGCCCAGATCAATTTGCGGCCATTTTCTAATACAATGAGGTTCTCAACAATGGTTTTTAATGCGTTCAAAATCAGCGGTATATCTTTTTTAGATTAGAAAGGAGGGTCAGGCAGACATACGGGGATATTTTGGGTGTAATTAGGGTGATTATTCCATTAGGCTATCGATTGGTTACATTCCAGAAACTCCGATTAACCTGAAATTCGTATAACATGTCGATAAATATTGAAAAAACACCAGTTTGGATAGAATGCAGGCAGATGCATTTATAAGTGTGAAATATGTAATTTCTGTCAGTGTACGATTTATAACCATTATCTTAATATTGACAATATTGAAGAATGGCTACCGTTGTTAATAAATCAAGTGTCAAACCTGAGCGTTCTTCAAATAGGGTCTCGAATGTTTTCACGGATCAAATTCTCAACAGGGGTAAGGCTGAGATCCTTGTTTTGTCTCATAGGTGAAGTGAGCGTTTATATATATATATCCGCAAAGGCAGGCTATGGGAGGCTTAACTTAACTATCTACAGCTTTTTTCGCGTTGTTCGGGTGAACATAGTGCCCAACAATTCGACCGATTGTCTGTAATTTTCAAATTTTTGGCTGAAAATGGTCTTAAACGTTTTGGTTTGGCCCACTTATCAAGAATTCGTGGTCAAAATTGATTCTGTCTGGCCAGCCGGCCGTTCGTCCGATCGAAACCACGATAACTATCGCAGAAATGAGCGAGACAGTTGGAATTTTCAGAGTAGGTTTGGGAGATAAATATCTCAGTTAAGTTCGTAAATGTGCAAAGCCGGTCTCGGAATAACGAAAAAAAACTTTTGTTCACATTAAAAATTTCAAATTCAAATTTTCTTTAACTGCAGTTTCATCATAAAAATCCATTGATTTAATTCTCAACTCTAGCAAGCTAATAGGTTCGGTGATATGATTTTTCAAAATTTCAAGAATACATTGTACTTCTATGTTTTCACAGAATGGCCAATCTATCTGTCTGTATTCTATCTGTGTCAAGTGTTCATACATATTGTCATCTTACCTACCTATAACAGACATGTCAAATGTAATTCTGTCAAACAAACAAAGTATGATTGAATGCAAAATGACCAAATATAGGATATTATATAAAATAGAATAAATATTGCGGGAATAGAACAGTAACAAAAAATATGGCTCTTCTAAAACATATATTAGCCAAATATATGTTTTAGAAGAGCCATATTATTTGTTACTGTCCTAGTCCTATTCCCGCAATATTTTGTCTATTTTATATTATTCTTGGAGGACACTAAAGTAAAGTTATATTTAAAGGATATTATAATTACCCCTACCCTATATGCCCTTGGATAATCCATGGAAATATATAATTTGGTGAGTTTATGATATTGAGTTCAAAATATCTTGGGTAAAAACCAAACTGGAATATTGGCTGAGTTTCAATTCATATAATATAATTGTACCTCCGAAAGTATTGGTTTCTCAGAGTTGGGAGTTATATCAATGTATTCTTATGATAGAACAGCATCATAAAGGAAATTAAATTCAAATAATAGTTTATTTATCAAGATTAAATGAGCAATCCGAGAATTAGAACTGCACCATGGAAGAAATCAAATTAAAATAGCTGAAATGAATTTGAATCTCTCTTATAGAACAGGATAACATGTACGAGTATGAACATAGATCATATAATAAATCATAGATAGAATAATTATAGCATTCTGTGGAAACATAGAAGTACGATTCATTATTGAAATTTCGAAAAATCATATCCCCGAAAGTATTAGTTTGTTAAAGTTGAAAATGATATCAATGGATTTTTAGGTGGAACTCCATCTTTAAAAAAATTGAACTTGAAATTTATTACTTAAAAAAAAATGTTTTTCTGTTACACCGAAACCAACTGGCCTATTTTGCCCAATAACGAACTTAACCGAGATATTTATCCCCCAAACCTACTCTGAAAACTGCCTAGCTCATTCCGTTCGAGAGTTATTGTAGAAATAAAATTTGAAAATTTTCAAATTTTTTTTTCACACTTTATGGTAACTCGATCAATACAAAACTTCACATGCGTATGAAAGTAATGATTCTACAATTTGATGCTAAATTTCAGATAGATCGAGTGATAGGTTTCGGAAATATTCATAAAAAATATTTTTACTAAAAACGGCCATAACTCCGAAACCGCTTCATGGATGTCGCCCGTTAACGAACTCGTCTGAGATATTTACGCTCCAAACCTACTCTGCAAATTTCAATCCTCTAACTCCTTTCGTTCGAGAGTTATCGTGTTAACGGACGGACGCCGGACGGCCGGACAGAATCGATTTCGACCACGGATTCTTGATCAGTGAGTCGAACCAAATCGTTTGAGACCATTTTCAGCCAAAAATTCGAAAATTACAGACATTTGGGCAAATTAATAAGCACTATGTTCCGAGGAACAAGAGCGCCGAAAAACAATGAAAATTAAATGTTAAATCTGATAATACTGTATTGGGTTCAAATATCTAATATCCCTATGGATTTTAAAACTAAAAAAAATAACATTAAATGACTTTAAACATTTTTTGTACAAGAATATGATTATTCCACGAGTACTGAGATTAAATCATAATCAAACCTTCATGAATGAAATATTCACCCCCCTTAGACAACCTCATTCAATGTACAATTATTTACAGCCGCCTCCTTATCTGTATCTATCATATTATCTATTGATGTATCTCCATATAACCTCCCCATCTACACCGAATGCACGCAGATAAAGAACATCGCACCGAATTTATAACTCTCATAGATATCCACCCATCAAACATGAAAAATGGGATATGGATTTCTCGGCAAATTCCATTTAAGTTCCTCCCCATATTGTAAACACCCCGCCGTCAGTGTTATCCTCCAGTTTGTTGAAACAACCGAGAACTGCTTCATCGATATAAATCTTTATAATCTGAAATACACCCCCCTTTGTCACAGTCACATATTATACGGAATTCCCCTCAAAGCCTCCTAGGTCGATGTCGTAAAATGTGCACGTACGATGTTTACATAAAGTAAGAACAATGTCAATACACTTAACAAGACGTCATTTCGTCGCGAATCCAGCGTCAGATGGAGAGGGTCCTGTGTTCCTGAGGGATGCAAGATGTCGCTGCTTTTTGCAGTGGGTAGCTTGGAAATTTATATTGTCTGTAGACCGATGGAATTGTTCTTCAAGTCGGGATTTGGGCGTGTTGTGTGAACTTGCGAAGGACGCAGCATATTTAATACGAGGGTTTATAACTTCCTATTAAAAAATGGGTTCAAGCCCTGTGGACATGAGCTTTCTGGCGCTCTAGTTCAAACAGAAAAATTATATCTCCGAAAGTATTGGTTTCTCTGAGTTGGGAATTATATCAATGTATTCTTATGATAGAACTGCATCATAAAGGAAATTCAATTCAAATAATAGTATTTATCAAGATTAAATGAGCAATCTGAGAATGAGAACTGTACCATGGAAGAAATCAAATTAAAATTGCTGAAATGAATTTGACTCTCTCTTATAGAACAGGATGACATGTACGGGTATGAACACAGATCATATAATAAAGCCTAGATAGAATAATAATACCATTCTGTGAAAACATAGAAGTACGATTCATTATTGAAATTTCGAAAAATCATATCTCCGTAAGTATTAGCTTGTTGGAGTTGAAAATGATATCAATGGATTTTTATTGTGCAACTACATCTTAAATAAAAATTGAATTTGAAAATTGTTACTTAAAAAAAAATTTTTTGTTTTCGTTACTCCGAAACCATCTGGCCTATTTTGCCCAATAACGAACTTAACCGAGATATTCATCTCCCTAACCTAATCTGAAAATTTCAACTGCCTAGCTCATTCCGTTCGAGAGTTATTGTAGAAAAATGTTTTTAAACTTTAAAATTTTTTTTTTTACACTTTGCGGTAACCTGGTCAATACAAAACTTCACGTACGTTTAAAGGTCATTATTCTACAATTTGATGCTAAATTTCAGATAGATCGAGTGATCGGTTTCGGAAATATTCATCAAAAATGTTTTTACTAAAAACGGCCATAACTCCGAAACCGCTTGATGGATTTCGCCCGTTAACGAACTCGTCCGAGATATCCAAACCTACCATGCAAATTTCAATCCTTTAACTCTTTTCGTTCGAGAGTTATCGTATTAACGGACGGCCGGGCAGAATCGATTTCGACCACGGATTCTTGATCAGTGAGTCGAACCAAATCGTTTGAGACCATTTTCAGCCAAAAATTCGAAAATTACAGACATGTGATAAGCACTCTGTTCCGAAGAACAAGAGCGCCAAAATTACATACATTTGGGCAAATTGACAAGTATACTCTGTTGCGAAGAACGAGAGTGCCAAAAAGAGGCATCCTCAAATTTTTGTGCGAAATGTTAGCCAGTGCGAGGAGCCTTGTATGTAAGGATGGAATTTGATATTCTTTAAAAATTCGTTATTTCCATCGAAAGCGAGGAAGTTATTTCGTTTCCTTCAATATGGTTTCTTTCAACAGTTCCTTTCCATAACGACTTTCCGATACGCGATAACTCATTCGGAGTGGCCATTACTGAAAGTTGTTAATTCCTATCAGATTTCATTACGGATAACGTCGGGTTCGATTGGAGTAATGGCAGTCAAAATATTTCCGTCTGTGGAACTATCATCGAATTGCAATCAAACTAAATGGAAACGGAACGAGGGAGGGATGAATTTATGGCGGTGTATGTTTTGGGATAATATGAATTAGGGCGACACGAACGCGACTGACTGGATGACTCGATGACTGGATTATTCTGGCAGATGAACGTGACAGCGATGGGTTTTATCGGAATAATAGCCAGCTTTCGTCGTTTGTTTCTGGCATCGTTTCGACTGTATTTTTGGCGCTCTTGTTCATCGGAACAGAGTGCTTATCAATTTGCCCAAATGTCTGTAATTTTCGAATTTTTGGATGAAAATGGTCTCAAATGATTTGGTTTGACTCACTGATCAAGAATCCGTTTTCGTAATCGATTCCGTACGGTTGGCCGTCAGGCTGTTAGCCCGATAACTCTCGAATGAAGCGAGTTAGAGGTTTGAAATTTGCAGGGTAGGTTTGGAGCGTAAGTATCTCAGACGAGTTCGTTAATAGGTGGAATCCACCTAGTGGTTTCGGAGTTATGGCCGTTTTTAGTAAAAACAATTTTTTGAAATATCTCCGAAACCGATCCCTCGATCTATCTGAAATTTAGCATCAAATTGTAGAATGAGGACCTTTATACGCAAGCAAAGTTTTGTATTGATCGGGTTGCCGTAAAGTGTCAAAAAAAATTTGAAATATTGTTTAATTTTGTTTTTACAATAACTCTCGCACTCTGCATCACAAATATCAAATTCAATTTTATTAAGATGCAGTTTCACCATAAAAATCCACTGATATCATTTTCATCTCTATCAAGCTAATACTTTCGGAGATATGATTTTTTGAAATTTCAATAACGAATCGTACTTCTGTTTTCACAGACTGCTGTACTTAATTATTCTATATATGAATTATATTATATGATCTGTGTTCTTACATGGTATCTTGATTTCCTATGAGAGATAAATGTCAAAATTATTACTGGTTTATTATTCTTGATATAAAATATAGCTTCTGTTCTAGAAAACAAATTATGATTGAATGCAAAATGACCAATTGAATAACCTCAGCTATCGTAGAATTATGAGGATGATATGATATTATACTTTTAAGGTGATAATATAATGCCCGTGGATGATCCATATAATGATAGAAATATATTCGTTGGTAAGATACATAATAAAATTGGGTTCAGAATATCTCCATTAAAAACAAAACTGCTTTAACATCCGAAATTATTGGTCTCTGGGAATGATATATGTGGATTCTTACGATAGAACTTCATCATGAAAGAAATTAAATTGAAACAGACCAATTCTTTCCAATAACGACCATATCCGAGATATTCATTCCTCAAATCTGCTCTGAAAATTATATTATATCAATTAAAACTTAGACAATATTGCAGTTTTGTTTTTACTGGATATATTCTGAACCCAATTTGATTATGTATCATGCCAAAGAATATATTTCCATCATCATATGGATTATCCACGAGCATTATATTATCACCTTAAAAGTATAATATCATATAATCCTCATAATTCTACGATAGCTGAGGTAATTTCATTGGTCATTTTGCATTCAATCATACTTTGTTTTATAGAACAGGAGGTTTATTTTATATAGTGTCCGACCGAAACTGATATTTCAGCCGAAACCGAAACCGAAACCGAACTTTCGGCCAGGGTCTCAGTTTCGGCCGAAACCGAAACCGAAACCGAAACTTTATATTTCATAGTGAAATATACTGTATTTTTTACAATTTTATTCGCATATACATAAAAATAGTTAAGGAGTGTTAAATAAAATAAAAAGACATTTTTTTTCAGATCTTCATTTATTATTTTGGTATTACCATGTTATCAAAATAATCAGTCGAAGTATACAGGGTGATTCCAAAACAGACGTAAACCTTAGAGGAGGTGTTAGTATGGATCATTTGCTGTGGTTTGAGCCATTTTTATTGAGGACCAAAAATCAACGGTTTCCGAGATATTTGAGTACTGGTTCTGTTGAAAAAGAATTAGTATGATTTGAAAGGGGAAACAAGAAGCAAATAGAGGAAAATAACGAATTCAATATTTTTTTGTTGCAACTAAGCTCGAAATTACATTAGAAAATGTATTCATAAATTATGTTCCACCATTCCATAGGCTAGCACGTGCCGTCTTTCTGATGTCTTCAGTTGTTATTTTCCGCCTGAAATTTACTCACGCTGTCTTTTGATACACATTCACTATTTTAAATGCCGGACATTCAAAAGGTTGCTTATAAAAAATCTGCTGAAACGAAACTAGTTGAGCAATCTAACGAAATCTTTTAGAGAATGAAGACGGAATTTGGCAAGTTTTTAAAATAATTTTGGCATACAAAATTGTGAAATTCGAAAGATGCAGACAAATTGATATTAGAAATTGATTTTTCATTTATTCATATACCTACCACATTTCAAATCATACTAATTCTCTTTCATCGTCTTATACTGCATAGTTTTGCTTTTTTCGTACATATCATATTCTTTTCTGATGAAAATAAACCAAAATTATCACCAAATTTGGTCAAAATTTTCGAAATATGTACTATAAGTTCAGAAATCTTTTAAAAATCACCCGAACTCCAAAAACCGTTGATTTTCGGTTATTAATAAATATGGATATGGATGTATACCTACTTATAACTCCTGGTCAAACGACCAGGATAATTTACGAGCATTCAAGTTTCGGCCTGGCCGAAAGTTTCGGCCATTTCGGGCCGAAACCGAAACTAAGGCCGAAACTAGATTTCTTGGCCGAAACTGGCCGAAACCGAAACCGAAACCGAAACCGAAACCGAACTTTCGGTCGGTCACTAATTTTACATGAAGAATAACGAACCAGAAATAATTTGGACATTTATCTCTCATAGGAAAATAAGATGACATGTAAGAATACATATCATATAATAATTCATAGAATAATTAAGTAGGTACAGCATTCTGTGAAAACATAGAAGAACGATTCATTATTGAAATTTCGAAAAACCATATCTCCGAAAGTATTAGTTTGTTAGAGTTAAAAATGATACCAATGGATTTCTATGGTGAAACTGCATCTTAAAAAAATTGAATTTGAAATTTGTAATGTAAAAAAAAATTTTTGTTCCGTTACTCCAGAATTGGGTTGCCAACTCTAAGCTATTGAAATAAAGGACATCAACGACTTGGGTACGGGGGCCTTCTAAAAGTTCAAAGGACATCAACGACTTGGATACGGAGGCCTTTCAAAAGTTCAAGGGACATAGTTTTAAAATAAAGGACGGTTGGCAACCTTAGTTATCGTGTTAACGGCCGGCCGGACAGAATCGATTTCGTCCACGGATTCTTGATCAGTGAGTCGAACCAAATCGTTTAAGACCATTTTCAGCCAAAAATTCGAAAATTACAGACATTTGGGCAAATTGATAAGCACTCTGTTCCGAGGAACAAGAGCGCCAATAATATCTCTAGAACTGACAGATTTTGATTTGTGAATCAAAAAATAATCTAGTCAAATATAACTCGTGAGTTCCATAAATTAGAAAATAATTTGACAGATTTTGTTCAAACTTGTTGCCATTTGGAAATAGCAACTCGAGCCCTGCGGGCTCTCGTGACTATTGCCCGGCAACAAGTTTTCAAAAACTATGTCAAATTATTTTCAATTTATTCTCACTCTCTTGTTATATTATTACTGATAAATGTTTCCAAAATTCCTGTCACAAATCAAATGAAAAATTATCATATATCAGTAGTCAAATTCAATCAAATGTCCAATATCTGCCTCTTCTCGAATGGCATTTGACATTTGTAATATCAAATCAGCGGTAGTTCGAATTTAACACTTCTAAAATGAATCAATCGGACCGAAAAGCTCAGTTAATAATTCCAGGGTAATAGTCGAAGTTTGTACCAAGTTCCTAAACTCCTTTCATCAATATTGGAGATCCTGGATGAATGGAAACGATTGGTACGGTAACAAACCTGTTTTCGCTTCGCGTTTTCAGAGTATATTATTTAGAATAGAAATGGAATAACCCAGAACGAGGGTAGGGACTGGGAAGGCATAAACTTCATACGTAAATATAACGAAGACTGACAATGTCTTTCATATATTACAGATCACTTTGGACATACAAATGTCATACCTATCAAAGTATACTTCACAATAAACATGTCAGGTCTTCTGTATGTATATCTCTCATCTTTTGGTCCTTATTGCTGCTCTTTGAAATGTATTGTGAACTCCGTATTCAGTAGACGAACACCAATTTACATCATGTCCCCATTCAAGGATGGATTACAGGAAGGCAATGATGTAACAACTTCCCCGTAAGTGACATCAGAGGTAAGATATACAGGGTGAGACTTTAAGTTGTACAGTAAATTTAACCATAGATTCCTCTCATCAAATAAAATACTTTTTTCATCTGGTTTTTTTCCAGATTCGGCACAAGAAAAAAGATACAGGCAGTTGAAATTAGAAAAAAAGCAGTTTTTCTTTTGTAGCTTTGACATGGTTATTCAGAATTGATTGAATTTTGGTATGAAGTTTCCTATAACTATGGCACAAAATATTTAATTCACAGTTTTTCCCTAATTTTACTGGCTTCTCCGTTATTGACTTGCGAATTCCTAAAACTATGAGAAATTAGCATAATGAAAGCAGATGAAGGTTATCTCGAAACATTTTTGAAATACTCTATCCTTTTAGAATATTAAATTATTCTTCATCATTTTTCTTAAAACGTACCGTTTTCGAGATTTTATTCATTGATTGTAATAAAATATGAAAAAAATTCTTAAAAATTTTTTTTTTCTCACTTTTTTCAAATTTTTTAGGGGTACGGTTCTCACAAAATTTTAAACACGTCTTTATGTTGATTTTCTACTACTAGTTACCAAGCTTCAATTCGATCGAATATGAACTTTTTGAGTTATCAAGGAAATAATATTCCAGGTGGGTATAACTCGGAAACCATTCGACCGATTATACCGAAAAACGAATTCAACTCTCCCTTTCGGATACGCAACCTACCCTGAAATTTGCAAGTCCCTATCTCCTTTCGTTCGAAAGTTATCGAGGCAACGGTCACCCATCTACTGAACTCGCACAAGAATGCTCGAATCTCCAACAATATTTAACCGATCGTGTTAAAACTTGAAACTTGGCAGTAGAGTTAGGTTATGAAGGCTCTTGCAAAATTTCAAACGAATAGTTACTGATATACAGAATTTTATTTTTCATTTTTCAATGATTTTTTAAAAATGTTCTACAAACACTATCCTCACGAAATTTTGCAAGAATTTTTGCGTTGGCATTCTACAACTAATAACCAAGTTTGAATTCAATCGGTACAGTAGTTTTTGAGTTAATAAGGAACAAAAAACAACCAAATTTCAGATGGCTATAACTCTAAAACCGTTTGGCCGATTATGCTCATAAACAAACTGGAATGTCGCGTTCTGATGCACATCCTAACCTGAAAATTTCAAGCCGCCATCTCTTTCCGTTCTCAAGTTATCGTGACAACAAAAATATTTTTTAATAATTTTTTAATCATTTTCTAGCCATACGATTCGCACAAAATTTCACAAACGTGCTTAGGTTCACATTCTACAACCACCCACCAAGTTTCAATTCGATCGGATTTATATTGGTTGAACACAAAACACGGCTGGAACGCCGGACGGCCGGCCGGACAGAATCATATTTGACCTCGAATTCTTCATTGGGGAGTCGAACTAAATCGTTTGAGACCATTTTCGTCAAAAAATTCGAAAGTTACAGACATTTGGGCAAAATGATAACGCGATGTTCCCCAGAACATACGCGCAAAAAGGTGTCTCATTCGATGAGAGGAATCCATGGTTACAATTAATGTACAACTTAAAAACTGACCCTGCACACATTTGGCTTGATGAATACTCACATCAAAATGAAGATAAAAATGAATAAGGTTTGTTTTTGCTATTTGAAATTAAACGGAATTAATGTGCATGGGGCAGCAAGCAGTATTTGCTTTGAAATATCAGCGACTAAATGACCGTTTGAACCAGTTGTAGCGTATTACTGTTTGAACTTCCAATACGTTTGCCATTAATTACGATCAGGAGTTGTTTGCGAAATATACAGGTTATGTTTAATGGAATCAATAAAAAGTTTTGAAAGCACTGGAATGAGCTGGACTTGTTTAAATTCATAGCAGAACGGTCAACCATCCTTGTAGTGAACTGGCTCCAGGCTGCTTGGCTTCTAAAAAAAAATTTCACAATATTTTCAACAATATAGATCCGATCGAAAAGCGAGTTTGCTGCCTGAGAAAAGCTGGTGGTGCAAGGAGGAACGTTTTATATTAAAATAGCAAGTTCATGGTAAAAATGGTCTATGCTGAAAGCAACTATGAATGTAAAATATTGGTTCAAGCACTGACGTGAGGTCGAATTTACCATGGTAAATTCGATTAAGGCTGTCCAATACAGGAGAATGGACTAGAGAACATGCGCACACAATATTTTCTAGGGGTACGGTTCTCAAAAAATTCTACACACGTCTTTACGTCGATATTCTACAACCAGTTACCAAGCTTCCCATTCGATCGAGTTTATATTTTTTGAGTTATGGATGAAATAAGATCCAAGGTGGGTATAACTCCGAAACCATTGAGCTGATTACGCCCAAAGACGAACTTAACTCTCCCATTCGGATGCGCAACCTACCCTGAAAATTGCAAGTCCCTATCTCCTTTCGTTCGAGAGTTGTCGAGGCAACGATCACCAATCCAGCTAGTGAACTCACACAAGGCTGCTCGGATCTCCAACAATATAGATCCGATCGTGTTCACACTTGGAACTTGACAGTAGAGTTAGGTTCTGAAGGCTCTCGCAAAATTTCAGCGATGGCGGACGAATAGAGACTGAAATATAGACTATTTTTCAATAATTCCCAATAAATTTTTGAAAATGTATCTAGTAATACGTTCCTCACGAAATTTTGCAAGTTTTTGCGTTGGCATTCTACAACTAAGAACCAGGCTTGTATTTTTCGAGTTATTGAGGAAATTACAACCAAATTTCAGATGGGTATAACTCCAAAATCGTTAAGCTGATTATGCTTATAAAAAAACTCAAATGTCGCATTCAGATGCACAACCTAACCTGAAAATTTCAAGTATGTTCCCCAAAAAAAACGCGCAAAAACTCAACCATCGCATTTGGGGTACAAGCTACCCTGGAAATTTCAAGTTGCTATTTCTTTCCCTTCAAAAATTATCGTGGACAGAGTTGAATTTGACCTCGAATTCTTCATTAGTGAGTCGAACCAAATCGTATGAGAACATTCTCGGCCAAAAATTTGAAAATTTTTGACATTTGGGCGAAATGATAGCACGTTGTTCCCTAGAAGTGCACGCAAAAATTATAAAATTAATATGTATAAGAATATTACGACGCCGTATTAGGGCCAATGTAAAAAATAAAAAATCTGTCAATTGACAGATTTAATTTGTCAATTACACCAATTGACAGATTAAATCTGTCAATTAGTGTAATTGACAAATTTTTTATTTTCTACATTGGCCCTAATACGCCATCGTAGAATATGGCATTTTTGGGTATTTTAATATAAAATTTTAAACCTAATTCTTAATTTAATCCCATTCGCCTCGAGCCACCACTGGTTGTCTCGTTAAATATGTCCATACATTCCACTTTCTTTGCAATAAACATCCTAAAAGCAAAATCAGATTCCGATTCAAATGAAACACTTTCAACATTTCCGCAGGGGGCCTTTCATTCGTATGCGAAAACCGATTAAATTAAAGCCTTACGACGTGTCACAAGTTAGGATGACGCGTTACATAAGTCTGTGTACCCACATTTTGTAATCTCTTGTTGTGCTTTTAGAGCGTGGAAGAATTGGCCATTAACAGAGCGAGAGCGTACTGTGCATTGTCTGTCAGTCCTTTTGCGCCACCCCACCCCTCATGGCTTCACAAATTCCACCCCAGTACTTGGCCTTGCCTCGATTGCCACACTTAATTGAACGTCCAAATGTTATTATTTAGACGGGAAGATATAGGTTGATGGGTGTGCAGAAATCGGGGTATGTGTCATAGGGTGCAGACGTCGTCTGCACATTGTCTGTCATTGTGCGGTTGTCATTTGATTGGCAGTTCAGGATGTCTCATTGGATATAGAGCAGGTTGCTTCTACACAAATATTGAAGCTGCAATTCTTGATGTTAGTGTTACTATTGGAATTAATTAACGGAGTAATTTATATTTGATGATGTGTTCGAAAATATCGCAAATACAGGGTGTCCTGCAATTAATATGAAAAAATGGCGCTCTAGTTCGAACAGACAAATTATATCTCCGAAAGTATTGGTTTCTCAGAGTTGAGAATTATATCAATGTATTCTTATGATATAACTGCATCATAAAGGAAATTCAATTCAAATAATAGTTTATTTATCAAGATTAAATGAAAATGTGAGAATGAGAACTGCACCATGGAAGAAATCAAATTAAAATAGCTGAAATGAATCTGACTCTCTCTTATAGAACAGGATGACATGTACGAGTATGAACACAGAGCATATAATAAAGCTTAGATAGAATAATTATAGCATTCTGTGAAAACATAAAAGTACGATACATTATTGAAATTTCGAAAAATCATATCTCCGAAAGTATAAGCTTGTAGGAGTTAAAAACAGACAAATTATATCTCCGACAGTATTGGTTTCTCAGAGTTGGGAATTATATCAATGGATTCTTATGAACGAACTTCATCTTAGCAGAAATTGAATTCATAGAAGAATTTAAATTCAACAAGAGCGCCAAAAATTATCAATCCAAAACCAATAGACGACTTCTACCCAAGAACGAACTCATCCGAGATATTCATTCCTCAATTCTATGATGAACGATAGTATAGGTATATCTTTCTTCAAATCCACTCCAATACACCAATATTCCAGTTTTGTTTTTAGTGGAGATATTCTGAACTCAATATTATTAACTTACCATTACCATTCCCAACATCATATGGATTGACCATCGGCATGAAAATATCAACCAACAAAAAGAATGATATCATATTATAATTCTCATATTTCTACGATTGCTGTATAATACGAAACCGATTGAATTCAAACATGGTTAGTATTTGTAGAATGCCAACGCGAAAGTTCTTGCAGAAAGTCGTGAGGATAGTATTCGTAGAAAATTTTTAAAAAATCATTGAAAATTGAAAAAAAAATTCTATATTTCAGGAACTATTCGTTTGAAATTGCTGAAATTTTGCAAGGGCCTTTAGAACCTAACTCCACTGCCAAGTTTCAAGTTTTAACACGATCGGTTAATTATTGTTGGAGATTCGAGCAGCCTTGTGTGAGTTCAGTAGATGGGTGACCGTTGCCGCGATAACTTTCGAACGAAAGGAGATAGGGACTTGCAATTTTCAGGGTAGGTTGCGTATCCGAATGGAAGAGTTAAGTTCACATTTGGGCATAATCGGTCAAACGGTTTCCGAGTTATACTCACCTGGAATATTATTTCCTTGATAACTCAAAAAATAAAGAATCGATCGAACTGAAGCTTGGTAACTAGTAGTAGAAAATCAACATAAAGACGTGTTTAAAATTTTGTAAGAACCGTACCCCTAGAAAATTTCAAAAAAATCACGAAAAAAAAATTGGTTCAAGCACTGACGTGAAGTCAGGAGCTTTTGCGCGTATTTTCTATCGTCCATTCTTCTGTATTGGACACCCTTAATCGAATTTAACATGGTAAATTATGTTGTCCATTCTCCTGTATTGGACAACCTTAATTCGAATTTAGCATGGTAAATTCGAATTAAGTGTTTAAGTTATTTTTTTTATATTATTGATTGTTCCGTTCCTTAATCACAATTATTTATTTTTATATTAATTGTACTTCGTTTTGCTTTACAATCTAAGGAGGGGCCCCAAAAAATCATCTCCACAGGTCCATATTATGAAGTTACGACACTGCTCTATAAGGTATGGATAAAATAAAAAAGTGGGGAAGCTCTGTGGAGAGGGACTTTGGCGCTCTTGCCAAACTACTAGCGAGTAATTATTCAAACTTTGACAATTTATATCTCCGAAATTATTGGTTTCTCATGGTGGGTTCCACGAAGCTTCGATTAGCTATATTGTGGATACAATTCGATTAAGAGCTGTCAAAGCTTTGTTAATCCACCGTAAGAGTTGGGAATGTTATCAAAGTATTCTTATGATAGAACTGCATCGTAAATTAGACATAAGGAAATGTTGTTCAGGTATCACCAATTTATCCAACTTGTACAACTGTTAGAACCTGACGATAATATTTTAAGATTGAATTTCTTATATTGGATCGCAAATCACAGAATTACTTTGTAAATGACAATCTTCAGTGTTGAAGCTCAATTTACTAAAGATGGTGTGTTTCTTTCATACTCACAATTCACATATATAGGATTTCTCAAAATATTATTATTATTGAAAATTCCATAAAAATCCATCCATTTGCAAGAAAATCTCAAATCGAATAGTTTAGTTGTGATTCAAACTGAATAATCATAATAATTATCCGTAGATGACGTTCACCGAAAGCCCATGGGATCATAGACTTTATTTGTCTCGGTTCGCCCTTCGCATGCGGCATTGTCAAACTGTGTCCCAGGCATTGGTATATTACTCAATCGAGGAGTATGGATTATCTATATCTTGAGAAAACAAAGTGATAAACATTCTGTTCTGAGGAAACAGAGCACCAAGAATTTAATTATAAACGTAGGTCTATGACTCATATAAACATGTTGGATTCAAATACATCACCAAATTAAAATTAGAGTATTGTAAGAAAAAGTAATAAAATTTTGAAAAATCGTATCTACGAAAGTATTAGTTTGTTAGATCTGAGAATTATATCAATGGATTCTTATAGTGAAAATGTATCTAAAAAAAATTTAATTTAAAAAATGTAACGTAAAAAAAATTTTTTTTTCGAAAGCACCCAATAACGAACTTGTCCGTCGCATTTGGGCAAGCCACCTACTCTAAAAATTTCAATTGTCTAGCTCATTAAGTTCGAGAGTTATGGTGTTAACGGGCGGACGACCGGACAGAATCGATTTTGATTTGACCACGGAAAATTCGGTAATTGGCGATATTTGCACATAAGCACTCTGTTCCAAGGAACAAGAGTGCCACAATTATTTTTGGCGCTCAGAGTGCTTTTCAATTTGCTCAAATGTCTGTAATTTTCGAAGTTTTGGTTGAAAATGGTCTTAAACGATTTGGTTCGACTCACTGATCAAGAATCCATGGTCGAAATTAATTCTGTCCGGCCGGTCCGGCCGGCCGTAGGCACGATAACTCTCGAACGAAATGAGCTAGACAGTTGAAATTTTCAAAGTAGGTTTGGGAGATGAATATCTCGGCTACGTTCGATATTTGGCAAAATCGGACAGATGGTTTCGGAGCAATAAAAAAAAAAAAAATTTTTTAAATAACAAATTCAAAATTAAATTTTTTTCGATAAGCAGTTTTACCATCGAAATCCAATGATATAATTTTTAACTGTAACAAGCTAATACTTTCGGAGATATGATATTTCAAAATTTCAAAAATAAATCGTATTTCTATGTTTTCACAGAATGATATAATTATTCTATCTATGGATTGTTATAATGTCAACTTATTTTTCTGAGACATGACATTGTCTAATTCATTTCAGCAATCGAAGAATTATGAGAATAAAGTGTATTCCGAAATGTGATAGAAGTGAGAAAAATCTCAGTTGTTTGTTCCGAAATTAGTTTTTCTCAGAAAAGTTTTACATTTCGGAACGGAACATGAAGTAAGAGATCTGAGAGAATTGAGACTGCTTTTCATCATGCTCAGTTCTCTCACTTAAGGACGGGACTGACGGAAGGGCATATTATAACTTCAAAAATATTATGTTTGTGTTGAAATACTCGTATTTTGGCGATGCAACGGGGACCTCATCCAAAAATGTTTGAAAATATTACGTAAATATTGAAAGCATAATACTGTAGTTCGAGAGAGGAGAAAATTTGGTGAACATAGATCAGGAAATTTTTGATCGATTACAAGGTAATTTTTCACTATTACTTCTCTTCTTTCATACATGTTATATGGAATATTTACTATTTGTTGGTACTTTAAACCTGTTTTGGGCAATTGTCATACGAAACTTGTTTTGTTTGTAATTAGAATCGGTTTCAATATTCTAGAATTTATTTTTCAAATTTCTTTCTTTCTTATTTGTATTTGTAAAAGAAAAATTTCATATTTTTTATAAGATAATTTTTGAAGCCCTTTTTTTTAACGACACTTGTTTATAAATTTAATTTCTTTCATGATGCATTTCTATCAAAGGAATCCATTGATATAATTCCCAACTCTGAGAAACCAATACTTTCGGAGATATAACTTGTCTGTTTGAACAAGAGCGCCAAAAAGCTCCTGTCCACAGGGCTTGAACCAATTTTTTTTAGCACAATTTAGCATGGCTGGCAATGTTAAATCAACAACAACACAGTGCACAGACCCCCCACATCTACGATGGTGGTGGCAGAATTAAATAAACTTTCTATCCAAATCTGCAGCAGTCGCCGACCACACATCCACTACCATAATTAAAATCTCCCCGAACTAAACGTTTATAAATATTACTTCAAGTGTAAACTCTAATATCTTGGGACACATATTGGCAATATAAGGCCCAATTATCCCATTCTGAGTAATGGAACCACCCCTCTACTCCGCCGTATAACAGCCTCGAATTATTAAATTGGATTTCTCAATTCCACATCGGGGAGGTCTGAAGATTCATTCATACCAACTTTTTATTACCGACATGATCCATTTACTTATAGCGAATAAATCAGATTTCATTTTCCCCCTACCAGAGAGAGGATCGGTAATGTAAACAGTGTATAATGAAAACACAGTGCTTGTTCGATATTTGATTAGATTACGTATATGTGCTGAAATTGAAACGAGAAATTGACGGAAATGATAAGGACGGAAATGGAAGTAGAGAGGGTTTGTTTTGTTGTGCTCGGTTCGGTATTATGCAGATACATCTCCAGGTTGGGTTGTTAATCTTATTTGGTACTCGCTTTGGTGTATACAATAGACTGGGCCAAAAAAAAACGACTATTTTTTATTCTTAATGATACTGTGGAAATATCATTCATGATGATAAAAAAAAATTATCGTGAAAGTTTGAGCCCTTAATAATAGTATTAAGGGGTGTATCGTTAAGACTATTGGTTTTTTAACAGTAATCGCATTTTTTCACTTAAAACTCGTCAATTATTACTTGAAAAATTTGAGCGATACATATTCTTAAAGTAAATTAAATTCCCTACAAAAAAGCTCTCGTTGTAAATTAATGTAAAACAAGCCGTTTGCTTGTTATCGTGCCTGAAACATTGAGTTATTTTCTCAATTTTGCGTTTTTATTTTGCATTTTTGTAACTACCAGAAATATCAATATTTTTGTGGTACAAAATACTTATTTTAAAGGAAATTCAATACTCTATAAAAAAAGTTTTCTAACATTTTTAATTAGTTTCACTCCTTCCAAAGTTATTCGACGTTGAAGTTAAATTCAAAAGTAATTTATCGTTTTTTTCGCGTTAAACATAATTTTTTCCACTTGATTAAAAAATTTATTACTTCGCAGCTTTAACGTGAAACATTCAAGGTCATTTTCCGACGGTCGACTTCGCGGCCGACTTCGCGAATGAACACCTAAATATGTAACGGTGGAGGGGGAGTACATTTGACTGCGACGGTATTGAGATCAAGAAGAACAAAACACTAAGCGGGCTAAAAACATAAGTTTAAAAGTAAAAGTTTATTGATGAAAGTATATCCCTACACAAATAAATAACTTATGATTAAGAAACCAAATTTTTTGTACTATTGGAGTTGCTTAGATACATTAAAAATGAATTTATGTAGATAACTAATCGTTAAAAAGCAAAATAATACATGAATAAATTATGATTTTACAAAAAAAACTTTAGTGGTCGAGAGAAAAAAGTTACTCTCAATATTTAAGTAATAAATTTTTCAATCAAGTGGAAAAAATTATGTTTAACGCGAAAAAAAACGATAAATTACTTTTGAATTTAACTTCAACGTCGAATAACTTTGGAAGGAGTGAAATTAATTAAAAATGTTACGAAACTTTTTTTGTAGAGTATTAAATTTCCTTAAAGTAAGTATTTTGTACCACAAAAATATTTATATTTCTGGTAGTTACAAAAATGCAAAATCAAAACACAAAATTGAAAAAATAAATCAATGTTTCAGGCACGATAACAAGCAAACGGCTTGTTTTACATTAATTTACAACGAGAGCTTTTTTGTAGGGAATTTAATTTCCGTTAAGAATATGTATCGCTCAAATTTTTCAAATTAATAATTGACGAGTTTTGAGTGAAAAAATGCAATTACTGTTAAAAAACCAATAGTCGTAACGATACACCCCTTAATACTATTATTAAGGGCTCAGACTTTCACGATAATTTTTTTTATCATCATGAATGATATTTCCACAGTAAAATTTACAATTCACACAATATGTTTTCAATTCCCAGTAACTTTGTTAACCGGTGGAGTGGAGGAACTCATCATAATATCCATTAATGTCTATGATTGTAGAATGTTTGACCGAAAATGGTCTCAAACAATTGGGTTCGACTCCGTGACGAGGAATTCGAGGTTAATTTTGATTCTGTCCGGCAGGCCGTTGCCACAATAACTTGAAAACGGAAACAGATACCGACTTCAAATTTTCAGGGTAACTGGCTCGTCCCAATACGACAGACAAGTTCGTTAATGGGCATAACCAGCCCAACGGTTTCCGAGTGATAATTTTATTTTCAAACAATACAAATCCGATCGAATTGAAACTTGGTGAATAGTTGTAGAATTCAAACCTAAGCACGTTTGTGAAATTTCGTGAGAATCAAATTACTAGAAAAATTAAAACAAATTATTAAGAAGTATTTTTTATGTCACGATAACCTGAGAATGGAAAGAGATCGGCCAAACGGTTTTGGAGTTATACCCATCTGAAATTTGGTTGTTATTTCTTCAATATCTCGAAAAATACAAAACCGATTAAATTCAAACATGGTTATTAGTTGTACAATGAAAACACAAACATTCTTGCAAAATTTCGTGAGGATCGTATCACTAGAAAATTGTTAAGAAATCATTGAAAATTATTGAAAAAAATTCTATATATCGCTGGAATTTTGCGGAAGCCTTCAGAACCTAACGGCCAAGTCCCAAGTTTGAACACGATCGGATATTTATTGTTGGAGATTCGAGCAGCCTTGTGCATTGTGTAAGTTCAGTAGATAGATGGGTAACCGTTGCCTCGATAGCTTTCGAACGAAAGGAGATAGGGACTTGCAATTTTCAGGGTATGTTGCGTATCTGAATGGGAGAGTTAAGTTCGTTTACGGGCATAATCGGTCCAACTGTTTCGGAGTTATATCCACCTGGAATATTATTTTCTCGATATCTCAACAAATATATACTCGATCGAATTGAAGCTTGGTAACTAGTTCTAGAATATCGACATAAAGACGCGTGTAATAACTTCAAAAATATTGGGGTTGAAATACTCGTATTTTAGCGATGCAAAGGGGACCTCACCCGAAAATGTTTGAAAATATTACGTAAATATTGAAAGCATAATTCTGTAGTTCGAGAGAGGAGAAAACTTGGTGAACGTAGATCAGGAAATTTTTGATCGATTACAAGGTAATTTTATATTATTACTTATCTTCTTTCATACATGTTTTATGGAAAACCTACTATTTGTAGGTACTTTAAACCTGTTTTGGGCAATTGTCATACGAAACTTGTTTTTTTGGCGCTCTAGTTCCTCGGAACAGAGTGCTTATCAATTTGCCCAAGAGTCTGTAATTTAGGAATTTTTGGCTGAAAATGGTCTCAAACGATTGGGTTCGACTCACTGATCAAGAATCCGAGTGCGAAATCGATTCTGTCCAGCCGGCCGACCGGCCGTAGGCACGATAACTCTCGAACGAAAGGAGTTAGCGGATTGAAAATTGCAAGGTGGTTTTGGAGCGTAAATATCTCGGATAAGTTCGTTAATGGGCGAAATCCATTAAGGGGTTTCGGAGTTTGGACGATTTTAGTAAAAATATTTTTTATGAATATTTCCGAAACCGATCACTCGATCTATCTGAAATTTAGCATCAAATTGTAGAATGATGGCCTTTATACGTATGTGAAGTTTTGTATTGACCAGATTACCGCAAAGTGTAAAAAAAAATTTGAAAATGTGGTGCAGTTCTCATTCTCATGATTGCTCATTTAATCTTGATAAATAAACAATTATTTGAATTGAATTTTCTTTCTGATGCAGCTCTATCATATGAATACATTGATATAATTCCCAACTCTGAGAAACCAATACCAGATATAATTTGTCTGTTTGAACTAGAGCGCCAGAAAGCTCCTGTCCACAGGGCTTGAACCCATTTTTTTTCATTAGTTCACCCACAGAAACCGAGAAATCGAACATTGAAATATTTGGGAAGTGTGATGCTGGCAACCCCAAACTCGAATTTTGAGTCCAAAATTTCAGGATCGTTTGTCCATCGTAAGCCACGTTTGTCCACTTTTTTTTCATTTGTCCAGGCTCTGTTTAAGAGATAGGTATATCTATATATATTTCGTGTATTTACTGAGCGGGACTCAAAGATCGTTGAAAAATGTTCGAAGTGTATGGAATCGTTTGTCCATCGTAGGTCCACGTTTGTCCACCTTTTTTTAAATTTTTCCACTCACAGAAATCGAAAAATCAAACATTGAAGTTCGTGGAAAGTGTGAAGCGGACATCGCTTGTATTTTGGGTTCAAAATTTCAGGATCGTTTGTCCATCGTAGGTCCACGTTTGTCCACCTTGTTGTTCATTTGTCCACCCCTAGAAACCGAAAAATAAAACATTGACATTTTTGGAAGTGGCAGTGAATATTCTGACAATCAAACATATATGCTGGGTGGGGTGAACGTCCACTATCCGAATCATTTTGTGGCTTTCACAAAACGGGTTACAGGAACTTGGACAAAATGTCATGATGTTTCACGGAAAGTGCAATCGGTCAAGGGCAACATTTTCATATATATCCGATCATCGTCTTTTATATCAGATGCAGTTTGTGGTATGCCATATATGGAATAAATAAAATGTTCAACAAATTGTTAGGTTTTGATTTCATTTTTATCTCATAAATATATAACATATTAATCTTTTGAACGGAGCCTGGAGATATGTGGACATATGTGGACCTACGATAGACAAACGACTCTGAAATTTTGAACTCAAATTTCGCATTTGGGGGTGCCAACTTCACACTTTTCAAAAATATCAATGTTTAATTTATCGGTTTCTATGGGTGGACAAATGAAAAATAAAGCTGGACCAACGTGGACCTACGATGGACAAACGATCTTGAAATTTTGGACTCAAAATTCGAATTTGGGGGTGCCAGCTTCACACTTTCCAAAAATTGCAATGTTCGATTCCTTGGTTTCTGTGGGTGGACTAATGAAAAAAAAGGTGGACAAACGATTCCATACACTTCAAACATTTTTCAGCGATCTTTGGGTCCCGCTCAGTAAATGCACGGAACATATATAGATACTCCTATCTCGTAAACGGAGCCTGGACAAATGAAAAAAAGAAGTGGACAAACGTGGACCTATGATGGACAAACGATCCTGAAATTTTGAACTCAAAATTCGAATTAAGGGGTGCCAGCTTCACACTTTCTAAAAATTGCTATCTTCGATTTTGCGATTTCTGTGGGTGGACAAACGTGGACCTACGATGGACAAACGATCCTGAAATTTTCAATCAAATATTCTCATTTGGGGGTGCCACCTTCACATAGCTGTAAGAAATACATTCTATATTTGGCTGCACCAGCAAAATTAGCTTTCTTGTGTTACTTGGGAGCCTATGACATGTAGCGAGAAAAACGAAATTTCCTGGAAATTTATCGACGCTGATCATGAACTAGTTATTACCAAACAAACAATTACTCAAGCCGGGAGAAAATAGCTACGCTGAACTTATTGCCAACGTGCACACCATGCAACTTTCGGAAGCGACGACGGACGCGTAAAGTGCAACGCAGAACCCACTGGAATTCCTCGTGCGCTCCTCGTCCACCGCATGCGCGCTCTAACCGCAGTTCCGCAGCAAACTGTTCGCTTCATCTAGTCGCGTACCGCTTTTCGAGCAAGTTGTGACATACGTGAATTCCAGTCGAGCAAAAGCGCGTTTTCGTGTACTTTTCCGAAGTTTCCGTATGTAAATACGGCCGAAAAAGGTGATTTTCCCGAAAAGGACTGTGTTCAGACAGTGAACGAGGGCCAGAGATGGAGTCCGCCAAGTTTGTTTGCCTCATGGGTGTAGTTTTGGCCTTCATTAATACAGGTGAGTCAGTCTGGAGTTGTTTACCTTTGTCTTGGTTCGCGTTATCAGGTGGATCTGCTGAATTGAGTTTTTCGGAAGTTTCTGGACGTTTGTTATGGTTAATTCAGAAGTTGGTTACTTGGTTTTGGCTGCGGTATTAGTTTGATTTAAGTTTTTGGCAGTTCGTGCATGTTGACGGAATCGAGGTTAGGAGTAAATAGCGTAAATAACAGTCGGCAAGTGGTTTAGAGAGGTGAATGCGCTCTTACCGCGCTTTTCGATCGAAATAGATGTTGGCTCCGATTCCGTTGTTTTAAAATTTAAATGATGAAATGTTTTTTGGGGACTACCAAAAATTGGTTCATCATTCCTAGTGATAAACCTTTGGATTTGAACTGCTAACATTATTCATTCAGCATTGATCTGCTTGTAATTTTTAAATAAAAACTTGTCAACATGATTCGGCTAAAAAAAATCAATTAGACCGAAATCGGAGTCTTGGTATGTCGGCTCTGTCATGGTTAATGAAATGCGAAGAAATCAGTCAAATATTATACAGAGTATTTTCAAACTCATGAATTATGATGAATGATGAATTTTTAATGTAAATTTCGAGACAAATTTGGGATACGAACACGGAACAACGATATAATATTGTTTAAAATTGAATGAATACTATTACGTTCTACAGAAATAAATTAAAAATAAAGAATTTTTAACAAAACTATTTGGAGAATCATATTTCTCACCGCATTGTACAACGATCGTAATTATCAATTTCTGAAGAAGCTTATTATGAAAAATCTATAGAAATAGAAAATGAAAATAATAAAATTGAGTTAAATTTGTGTATTTTAGATATTTTATAAAATATTTAGAGTTTCTCTATATTATTGACATGTGCACGCAGCATTCCCCCCCTAGAGTCACATCACTAGAAACCTAGAAAAATTAACAAAAAAAAATTCGATATCCTAGTAACGATTATCCTCGCGATTATTCCTAGTCGTCTGGAAATTTGTAAACAGTGTGTCTTTTTTCTAATGGAATATCCATATTTGAGGGTTATTTTGAGTCAAACCGTTCATGTAAGAATTGGTCTGTTTACGCTTTATTTTTGAACGAGGTATGGACTTCCAATGTTCTTAAATTTATTTTGAAAAATTTTATTTTTGTCTTTACTTTTAAACTATATTACATATTGTTATCAATCTTGGCTGTATATTAAGTGTAGATCATTCAATGTTTTTTTCTGGGTTTTTTTCTCCCAAACTCTGAAAAGTATCATCAAATAATTTTAATTTATTCTTTTGAAACTTGCTTCTGCGTTATAAACACAAGATAATTGTCAAAAGCCATATTTAGAACAATATTGCCTAATAAAAGTCTTACGAGTTCTTATAGCTCTGAGTAACATAATAATGAATCATTTCATTAAAGAAATTGGCATGCCACTGTTTTTTTCGAGAGATGAATAATTCATTTCGTAATCCCTGCTCAGGTATTTCTTGATAAAAATGTGGGAAAGCCCTGTGGACAGGGGCTTTGGCGCTCTTGTTCAAACTTTGACAAATCATATATCGGAAAGTGGTTTCTGAATTGGGAATGATATTAATAGATTCTTATGATAGAATTGCATCATAAAAGAAATTGAATAAAAAAAAGTGTCAATTAAAAAAAAAACAATCCGAAACCACCAGACCGATTCTACTCAATAATGAACTTATCCGAGATATTCATTGCTCAAATCTGCTCTGAAAATTATATTACATATATAAATTGAAACTAAGCCTATATTTCAGTTTTGTTTTTACTGGAGATATTTTGAACCCAATCTACTCACCAAAGTATTTCATCAAAATTATGGATTATCCACGGGCATTATATTAGGTATCACCTTAAAAGTATAATATCATATCATTCTCATAATTCTACGATAGCTGAGGTTATTTCATTGATCATTTTGCATTCATACATTGTTTTCTACAACAGGAGAGGTTTTTATATCAAGAGTAACGAACCAGAAATATTTTCGACCCTTCTCCTTATAGAAAAATAAGATGACATGAATGAACACAGATCATATTATGATAATTCATAAATAGAATAGAAGAAGTTATGGAAATTTTGAAAAATCATATCTCCGAAAGTATCAGTTGAAAATGATATCAATGTATTCTTATGGTGAAACTGTATCTCAAAAAAAATTTAATTTGCAATTTGTAATGTCAATAATGCTACTTCGAAACCATCAGACCAAATTGGCCCAATAACGAACTTAACCGAGATATTAATCTCCTAAACCTACTCTGAAAATTTCAACTTTCTAGCTCATTATGTTCGAGAGTTATCGTGTTGATGGAGAGCCGGCCGAACCGACCGGCCGGACGGCCGGACAGAATCGATTTTGATCACGGGTTTTTGATCAGCGAGTCGAACCAAATCGTTCAAGAACATTTTCATCAAAAAGTTCGAAAATTACAGACATTTGGGCAAACTGATAAGCACTCTGTTCCGGAGAACAAGAGCGCCAAAAAGTGAGAAAGCCTTGTGGACAGGAGCTTTGTCGCTCTTGTTCAAACTTTGACAAATCATAACTCCGAAAGTATTGGCTTCTCAGAGTTGGGAACGATATCAATGGATTCTTATTTGATTTATTATATTTTATAATGCAGCTCTATCATAAGAATCCATTGATATAATTCCCAACTCTGAGGAACCAATACTGGTATGATTTGTCAACGTTTGAACAAGTGCGTCAAAGCACCTGTCCACAGAGCTTTCCCTCATTTTTGGCGCAGAGTGCTTATCAATTTGCCCAAATGTCTGTGCCAGCCGTAGGCACGATAACTCTCGAACGGAAGGAGCTAGACAGTTGATATTGTCAGAGTAGGTTTGGGAGATAAATATCTCGGCTAAGTTCGTTATTGGGCGAAATCGGACAGATGGTTTCGGAGTAACAAAAAAAAAATTTTTTTTACATAACAAATTATTGATATCATTTTTAACTCTAACAAGCTAATACTTTCGGAGATATGATTTTGCAAATTTCAATATAAATCGTATTTCTCTGTTTTCACAGAATGATATAATTATTCTGTGGGTATTCTATGATTTGTTATAATGTCAACTTATATTCCTGAGACATGACGTTGTCTAATTCATTCCAGCAATCGTAGAATTATGAGAATTATAATATAATATCATACTTTTTGTTGGTTGATATTTTCATGCCGATGGTCAATCCATATGATGATGGGAATGGTAATGGTAATTTTATAATATTGAATTCAGAATATCTCCACTAAAAACAAAACTGGAATATTGGTGTATTGGAGTGGATTTGAGGAAAGATATATATTATCGTTCATCATAGAATTGAGGAATGAATATCTCGGATGAGTTCGTTGTTGGGTAGAATTCGTCTATTGGTTTTAGATTGATAATTTTTGGCACTCTTGTTGAATTTAAATTCTTCTATGATGTTTGAATTCAATTTCTGCTAAGATGAAGTTCTTTTATAAGAATCCATTGATATAATTCCCAACTCTGATATACCAATACTGTCGGAGATATTATTTGTCTGTTTGAACAAGAGCGCCAGAAAGCTACTGTCCACAGGGCTTGAACCCATTTTTCATTTAGTTATTCCAAAATTATTAAAATTATTTCTCGTTCTATCAATTTGGTCTCGATACTTCTATTCAAGCTTTGGTAATGTGATCTAGTTCACGCTTTATACAGTAAGATCTTCCTCTGCGAGAAAAGGAGAAAGCTAATGTCAATCAGAAACAAATTATTCCTTAATTGTACTGTCTGCTAGCTTGGTGAAAAGAAACGTCAACCTGTTGTGTACTTCTTAATGTACTCTGCCGATGATTCATTTTACATTCAAGTCATAGTATTATCCCGCTCATACCACACCGAGACAGTGACCCAAACTGCCCTCTACACCTACCCGTCTCTTGCTATTTTATAAACACTTAATGCTCTAATCGAGTAGGCTTTTAATGAAAGACATACTCGAGGAACGTTTAACGGATATTAAACGTAATGATATGGATCTCCTCCTCGAACGATGTCCATCTGCATTACTCGAATCGAAATGGGTCGGACAGTACAGAGGATATTGTGTGTTTCTGTTTTATAGCAACGTTTGTGTAGTGCCGAAGCCAATTTCTACTCTTAGCCGTCTTCTTGACTGCCATTTCGCTATCTACTTCAGGGATCTAAATGAAAGATGAATCACAGTTGGGATCTTCAGGAAGAGAACCCTCTTTCTGATTTCCTTGATTACGATGGATGAGTACGAAGTCGTAGGGCATCACGAAACCATTTCGTTTGGTATTTTTTAATTATATCTGGAAAAATCTGGAAAACTTGGATACTATACAGGTCATTCAAATAATTGGACCATTGAACATTTCTCGGCTACTAAAAAAATGTGGGAAAAGCCTGTGTGAAAAATTATATATCCTTAAGTATTGGTTCCTCAGAGTTGGGAATGATAAAAATCTATTCTTATGATAGAACTGCATTATAAAATAAATTAAATTCAAATATCTCTGAAAGTATTGATTTCTCAGAGCTGGGAATGATATCAATGGATCCTTATAAGAGAACTGCACCATAAAAGAAATCCAATTCAAATAATAGTTTATTTATTAAGATTAAATGAGCAATCTGCAATTATTTAACCTCGTGGAATGGGTTGTTGCAACTTACACTCAGTGCATAGTTTTCACAACTCGAAATTCCGAAAGGAAAGTATCATCGAAATTTCTCTAGAGCAAGGCTGCAGACAATCATAGCAGATTGTCCATTTATTCTTGTTATTTGAATAGGTATAGGCTGACGAACAAATTATTTTAATAGTTCAAAATATATTAAAAACATAGAATCATCTTCTCATAATTTAATAGTTCATACCACGAACACATTCATTCTGTTTTATGAAACTTAACTCAAGAAAGAATATTTGGAACACAAATGTAAATCAAAATTTCAGCATTTTGTTGATAGCAATATTATGAAAATACTGTATATAGGAACATGTCCCACTACTTAGGAAGTAAAAGGTGATATTAACCTCGGTGGTCAACGAACAGTAATTTCTTTTGATGATTCCATTATGTTGTTCCTATTGCCTTCATAAACTGCATCATAAAAAAAAATGATCCAATTCTTAATCTTCTGAAACATCATCCCCAATATTTGCAAACAAATTATTCAATATACAAAAAGTCAATATTATTTTTGGTATCAATACAGTTTTGTATATATTCACAAATTATTTTCAAAGTAGAGACAGACTAGAGCAAAAATAAATATGATGCCTCGTTAGATAAAATGACATCAAGGATGACATGATTGAATAGTGAACACAGACAGATATAATTCGCATTCTGTGAAAACATAGTACGATGTATTATTAAAATTTTGAAAAATCATATCTCCGAAAGTATTAGTTTGCAAGAGTTGAAAATTACATCAATGGATTCTTATGACGGAACTGCATCTTAAAAAAAAATGAATCCAAAAGTTGTTATATGAAAAAAAATATTTTTTTGGTTTCACCCTAATTGTCCCGCCGATTTTGCCCAATAACGAACTTAACTGAGAAGTTCATCTCCAAAACCTACTCTGAAAATTTCAACTCTCTAGCTCATTCCGTTCGAGAGTTATCGTGTTAAAGGAAGGTCGGACAGAATCGATTTCGACCACGCATTCTTGATCAGTGAGTCAACCAAATCGTTTAAGACCATTTTCAGCCAAAAATACGAAAATCACAGGCATTTGGATAAATTGATACGCACTCTGTTCCAAGGAACAAGAGCGCCAAAAAATAGAAACACTTTTTCGGGCGCTATATTTAGGAGGCTCTAAAAAGAAAAGTTTATATGAAAGACCCCCCTATTTTTTGACAACGAATCATTCCCCAAATGTTTTCGCAACTATTCATATAAGCGGAAGATTAAACAGCCACGTAAGCTGTTTCTCGTTATCGTAAACTCTGCTTGAAGTTTGAGCCGATTCGGTTTCCTTGATTCGTACAACATGAAGGCAGCTCCAGACGGGTAAAAAATACAGCCTCGCTATCGAATCCGCGCGTTGACAGATGAATGAATGCTCCCATTCTTACACAGACCACATTCAAAGCCCGCACGAACATCCCAGAAATAATAGTGCCCTAGCAGCTTTCCACCACGGTTTTTCGCAAATAACTTGGAATTACCGGATGACGATTACGTGACATTGACAAAAACTGGAAATTCAAAGGACGGGCTTACCATTGTCCGTACCGAGAACCTTTCCGAACCCATTCTATTCGTCTTGGAATAATTTGTAGACCAGGGTCGAAGCCTTTAAAAATGGTAAAAAGTGAAAAAAAAATTAGAGTAGAATGAAACCCATTGGAAAAGGAAGAGAATAAAAAAAAATGATAGAAAAATAATTTACTGGCGATCTGAGTTCGGGAAGAAGAAGGGGGTGAGTTTTTAAGGGTACAAAACGGTTTATCTCGATTTTCAGCAAAACTACAAGTCCTATGGAAAAAATTTAAATGTCAAAGTCGTAAGCAATAAAATGATCTACAACTTTTGTATTCACACTTTTTTCTCATAACCTCAAAATATATGTGAAAAATATCCATAATAACCAGGTTTTTTGTTTTCAATTTATATCTTTTACAAAAAAAAATGTTTCACCAATTTTGGTAAAAGCTTACCTTTTTATATTTATATAAAATTATATTATTAATATTATTATATTTATATTATATTTATATTTTTTTTTCACATTACTTTTGACTTAATATCGAAGAAGCACCCTAACTTTCAATCAAAAATTCTCACGTCAAAATATATATCTGCTTTTTTAAAAAAGTAGGTTGCCTTTTGTTCGTTGACGTCTCTACTTTCTGATGGTCAAAAAAAATATACATTACTGTGGTAAATTTTCTCAGAAAATTCTACCAAATAACGGACAATAAGGCACAGTCCCTCCTAGTTCCTTCCCCATTTCTCTATGTAATACCTTCTGATTGGCTGAAATTGTTTGTAGGTCACTCAGGTATATAAGCTCATAAAATAGCAACAAATAGGCATCTACGCATATAATTTAGAGAAGATTCCGAGGATGATTGATTTTAAACTTTCTCAAAATATTGTAGATCGCTCATTAAATATTAACTTTATAAGCATTTTCTGAGAAAATTTACCATAGTAATGTATATTTTTTTAGACCACCAGAAAGTAGAGATTTCAAGGAACAAAAAGCCCACCTACTTTCTTAAAAAAGCAGATATTTAGACGTGAGAATTTTGATTGAAAATTAGGCTGCTTTTTCGATATTAAGTCGAATTAAGGTGAAAAAAAATATTTTAAAACCAAAAAATTACAGTGTGTTTGGAACATAAAAAGGTAACTTTTTACCAAATTTGGTGAAAAAAAATTATATTTTTGTAAAAGATAAAAATTAAAAACCAAAAACGTGGTTATTTGAATTTTTCCCATAAATATCGAGGTTATGTGAAAAAAGTGTGAATAGAAAAGTTGTAGATATTTTCATTACCTACAACTTTGCCTTTGAAGTTTTTTTCCATAGGACTTGTAGTTTTGCCGGAAATCGAGATAAACCGTTTTTTACCCTTAAAAACACACCCCCTTCCCCTTGCCGAACTCAGATCACCTGTAAATTATTTTTCCTATAATTTTTGTTATATTCTCTTCCTTTTCCAATGGGTTTCATTCTACTATAATTTTTCTTCATTTTTTATCACTTTTAAAGGCTTCGACCCTGGTCTATTGAAGTTTGAGTCGATTCAGTTTCCTTGATTCGTAGAACCTGAAGGCGGCTTGAGACGGGTAAAATATACAGCTTCGCTATCGAATCCGTGCGTTGACAGCCGAATGAATGCTCCCATTCTTACACAGACTCGGCACATTCAAAGCCCGCAGGAGCCGTAATGAACATCCCAGAAATAATAGTGGCCTAGCAGCTTTCCAGCACGGTTTTTCGCAAATAACCTGGAATTACCGAATGGCGATTACGTGACAGTGACAAAAACTGGAAATTCAAAGGACGCGCTTACCATTGTCCCGTACCGAGAACCTTCTCGAACCCATTCTATTCGTCTTGGAATAATTTGGTAGTTTATCCTCTTTTGTGAGCGCCGAACGGTCCGTACGGTCATTAAATTAATTTTGTTTAATTCCCCGACAACCTCCGGGCATTCGAAGTCGGATTCCGTGCATGGGAACGGGGAACGCGGGAACTTTTATCTGGTCCTGGGTTGGTCGGGACTTCAAACGCTGTTAGCTGTTAGTCAATTGATGAGTTGAAATGTGATTAGGGAAGAATTGAAAGGAAGCTCCGTTTTTTAGGGTAATTTTGCCAGTGCTTTCAATTCGTAATTATTCGATTATGTAGATTGAGAAAGCTGCTTAGTTTGTCTCTCCAAACTCGATTTCATCCGATTCCTGCAGATTTATGGTCGTTCAGTAAGGGGCCCGTTCGACAAGTCTTATTCCTCGAAATAATTCCCTTATAATATGTATATACAGGGTATATACAGAGTCTTTGACCACTGCATTAATTTTAACCAAAGATTCCTCTCATCAAATGATTGGGTTAGTTGAAAATTTCCATTCGTTTAGATCGAAACGTTCAAAATTATCTACAAACGAAAAACTATATTTAGATCATCCCCTTTTAAGAATTGATCCCCCTAGAGTTATTGACTAATTTTGATGTAAACTTCTGCATTATTTTCGGTCGTATAATTTAGTCACCTAATTTCTGGGTAACCTGATCGATATACAGGGTGAGTCTTTGACCACTGACTTAATTTTAACCAAAGATTCCTCTCATCAAATGAAACACTTTTTTCATTAACCATTTTTCCAGATTCGGCTCAGGTAAAAAGTGACAAGCGTTTAAAGAGATCTCAATGTGCTGATACACTACCGCATATAAATTATCTATGACATTGTTGGCAGACGAGAATAAGGCATGGTAACGTGGTTTACAGCTTGATTCGGGATTCCTACGCTCAGGGACGGATCCATAAAAGTAGTGAAATTTCTGGAGTTTTCCATTTTAAAACATTCAATGAAGAATATCTCGAAAACGGTGCGTTTAAGGAGAAATGATGAAGAATAATATAATGTTCTAAAACGATGGAATATTCTTGAAATGACTCAAGAAAAACTTTATATGCATTCTTTATGCTAATTTCGTTTAGTTTTATGAATCCACGAGTCCATAACTAGAAAACCAGTAGAAGTAGAAAATAACTAATATTTGGAAAATATGTATCATCGTTATAGGAAACTTTACGCCAACATTCATTTTATTCGAAAAAAGGATGTCAAAGCTACAAAATAAAAATTGATTTTTTTTCAAAATTTCAACAGCCTGTATCTTTTTACCTGAGCTGAATTTGGAAAAATGTTAAATGAAAAAAGTGTTTCATTTGATGAGAGGAATCTTTGGTTAAAATTAATGCAGTGGTCAAAGACTCACCCTGTATATATTGTGGGGTTCTGCGGGGTGAATAACTGTACACTGACTGACAGATTTTATGTTGAATTATTATCACTGGTTGAATTCAATGGACTGTAGATTTAAGGTTGGAAAGATGCTCGATGATTAAATTTTATGACTTATATTTCACAACTCACAACTGTACTCGTCGACGCCTTGGTTTGAACAGAACGACTTTCATTTCTCACCCTCCTAAGTAGGGGGTGTTTTACAAAACATTGAAACTACCTGTTATTTGCCCTACTCAGATGAGACTGTACATGGGAACTAAACATATATATTCTTTTGAACCGCGAGTATTACAATTTGTTTTTTATCTAACAATAAAGCACCTAAAAGGTTTCTTTCTGGGTTTTCTCTCCCAAACTCTGAAAAATATCTATAAAATAAAAATTAATTATTTTATGATTTGCTTCTGCGTAAGAAACATGAGATATTTTTCAGAATCAATTAATTGAACAATGTTGCCTAACAAACAACAACGAAACAACATCAACGAAGGAACAACTATATCGTAACGAAAGGAGTCTGATATAGACTCCGAAACGTTAGGATATAGCTGTTTGCATAATTTGTGTGCAAATATTGGGGATGATGTTTCAGAAGATTTAGAATTGGATCATTTCAATGATGTAGTTTAAGAATGCAATAGGAAAGAACAACATAATGGAATCATCAAAAGAAATTACCGTTCGTTGGCCATCGAGCTTAATATTACTTTTTACTTACTGACGTGTTCCTATAAACATTATTTTCATGATGTTGCTGACGAAAAAAATACTGAAATATTGATCTACATTTAGTATCAAATATTCTTTCTTGAGTTAAGGTTCATAATACAGAATGAATGTGTTACTGGTATGAAAAGAGGATAGTATTTAATAAATATATTTTGAACTATTAAAATAATTTGTTCTTCAGCCTATACCTATTCAAATATCCGGACTAAATGGACAATCTGCTATGATTGTTTCCAGCCTTGCTCTAGACATTTCGATGATACTTTCCTTAGGTATTTCGAGTTGTGAAAACTATGCACCGAGTGTAAGTAGCAACAACCCATTCCACAAGACTAAATCATTGCAGATTGTACATTTAATCTTGATAAATAGACTATTATTTGAATTTAATTTCTTTTATGCAGTTCTATCATAAGAATCCATTGATATCATTCCCTCGATCACTCCCAACTCCGAGAAACCAATACTTTCGGAGATATGGTTTGTCGAAGATTGAAAAAGAGCGCCAAAGCTCCTGCCTTTTCGTCTAATTGATTCTAAACACACATAATCTAGTTTGACAGTTTACAAAATTCACAACAGTTCTCCCATATTCTCGATAGTCCCTCCATTTCTTATGTACGTGCCTGCAAACTGACCTGACGTTCCAAGAACAACACGTAATAAAAATGCAATGGGAACAACCCGACACAACATAAAATATAATTCTACGAGAAGAATGCATCGAAACCTATTTTTCCAAATTCAGTCCGGTCACAAAAATAGCCACTCATGTCAGGAACGTGACTGCGCCGCTAACGAACCACCATAAACCACTAAAAAATGACGTCAACTCGAATATGTTATGACGTAATTGTCGCCCATTCGTATGCGTCCAAATGTGATGATTTAGAGTATTTAGACTCATAAACAACGAATTGTAATGGCCGATTTTGAGCTCATGCGTGGCTTGTAATCTCGGTATAGACAAAACAACTGGATTAGAGTAAACAAAAGGAGGAAGTCATTGTTCCAGGATTGTATCGTTCTAAAAGTTAGGTTTTTGTTGATTTTTTTCTCAGGCTGGAAAATTCAACGTTACCATTTTCGGTAGATTTCTATTTTTGGCGCTCTAGTTCCTCGGAACTGAGTGCTTATCAATTTGCCCAAATGTCATTAATTTTCGAATTTTTGGCTGAAAATGGTCTCAAACGATTTGGTTCGACTCACTGATCAAGAATCCGAGGTCGAAATCGATTCTGTCCGGCCGGTCCGGCCGGCCGGCCGTAGGCACGATAACTCTCGAACTAAAGGAGTTATAGGATTGAAATTTGCAAGGTGGGTTTGGAGCGTAAATATCTTGGACAAGTTCGTTAATGGGAGAAATCCATAAAGTTATGGCCAATTTTAGTAAAAATATTTTTTATGATTATTTCCGAAACCGAACACTCGATCTATCTGAAATTTAGCATCAAATTGTATAATCATGACCTTTATACGCATGTGAAGTTTTGTATTGACCAGGTTACCGCAAAGTGTAAAAAAATTTTTTGACAATTTCAAAATTTTTTTCTACAATAACTCTCGAACGGAATGAGCTAGGGGTTGAAATTTTTAGAGTAGGATAGGGAGATGAATATCTCGGTTGAGTTCGTTATTGGGCAACATAGGCAAGATGATTTCGGAGTAACGAAAAAAAAAAATTTTTTTCAAGTAACAAATTTCAAATTCAATTCTATCAAAACTGATAGTGGGATGAAACCCATTGAAAAAGGAAGAGGATATAACAAAAATGAAAGAAAAAATAATTTAAGGGTGATCTGAGGTCGGGAAGTGAAAGGGGGTGAGTTTGTAAGGGTAAAAAATGATTTATCTCGATTTCCAGCGAAACTACGAGTCCTAAGGAAAAATATTACATGGTAAATTGTGTGTAATAAAATGATCTACAACTTTTGTTTGTACACTTTTTTCACATAACCTCAAAATTTATGTGAAAAATTCAAGTTTTTGGTTTTTTATTTTTATCTTTTACAAAATTTGGTGTTTTCGCGAAATTTTGTGGAAACTTTTTATGTACCTACTAAACACACTATCATTTTTTTTATTTAAAATATTTATTTTTTCACCTAATTTTGACATAAATTCGAACAAGCTGCCTAATTTTCAATCGAAAATACTCACGTCAACATATCTGCTTTTATAAAAAAATTAGGAAGCTTTTTGTTCGCTGAAATCTCTACTTTATGATGGTGTAAAAAAAATATCCATTAATATGGTAAATTTTCTCAGAAAAGCAGTTAATACTTAATATAGTTAATATTTAATAATCTACAATATTTTGAGAAAGTTGTAGAATCTTCTATAAATTATATGTATGGATGCCTATTTATTCCTATTTTAAGAGGAACCTACGGAAAATTTGAGTCCAGCAAAATGTATTTCATAGAGAAGGGGGAAAGGGGCTAGGAGGGTCTGGGCCTTGCTTCTTGTTATTTCGTAGCATTTTCTGAGAGAATTTTCCATAGTAATGTATATTTTTTCACACCATCAGAAAGTAGAGCTTTCAACGAACAAAAAGCCCACTGAAATATATTTTGACGTGAGAACTATCGATTGAAAATTAGGGTGCTTTTTCGATATTGAGTCAAAATAAGGTGAAAAAATGAATATTTCAAATTAAAAAATACAGTGTTTTGAGACATAAAAAGAATATTTTTCACCAAAATTCGAAAACTTCGAATTTTTCGCTTGAATTCTGAGGTTGTGGAAAAAAAATTCTAGATCTTTTTATTACCTACAACTTTGCGGTTGAACTTTTTTCCATATGACTTTTGCTGTAATCAGATCGCCCGTAAATGATCTTTCCTTTAATTTTTGTTATATTATCTTCCTTTTGCAATCTGCTATTATTTTTTTTTCACTTTTTACGATTTTCAAAGGCTTCACAGTACTGGTCTGTAATGGTTTGATTATATTATTATACGCTCTGACTCAGAATTTCGTTAATTTTATATTGTTAAATTCTACTAAATTTCCGCATCCATCCATCTCGTAGAACAAAATCCTTCCATCTCGTAGAACAAAATTACATCATGATTACCGAAATCGGTTGATTCTGCAGTGATAGTTGAATATCTGGTTCCGTATATTCCCAATTGAGAATCTCAAATTAAATAAAAATATAGAATATTGGACGAAGCCCTATTTTAAAAATTTAATTTGAGGACGTTTCTCAAGGCATCGACAACTTTCGTGGACACATACCAGACAAACTCGCACTGTTTCACTTCGCATCAAAGCTGCAGCATCCAATGACACCCCTTGTCTTGTGAGTGTATCGGTCCCCCCCAAAGATGATGATGTAACGAAATAAAATGCCGAAACTTCCGATCTCATTGAGGGTAACCCTAGTAGGGTCAAATCCCAGAGGTCTAATTCTGTTCTTTTTTTCGTTGGCACAACTTGTTATGAGGTTATCTACTACATAAATAATGAATACTTTTCTTAATGGTCTAAGTGAAATGCTATAATTTTCGGTTTTTATTCAAGAAAAGTTTTGGTAGGTACCCAAAATGAAAAAAAAGCCCTGTGGACAGGAGGTTTGGTGCTCTTGTTCAGACTTTGACAATTCATCTCCGAATATATTGGTTGGGAATGATATCAATAGATTCTAATGATAGAACTTCATAATAAAAGAAATTAAATTCAAACATCATAAAAGAATTGAAATTCAACAAGAGTGCCAAAAATGATTAATTGAAAACCAACAGACTAATCCTACCGAATAACGTAACGTAACTTGTAATAGAACTTCATCATAAAAGAAACTAAATTAAAATTAAATAACGAACTTATTCGAGATATTCGTTCGTAAAATCAACTCGGAAATAAATGTTATATCAATTGAATTTTGGCTTATATTCCAGTTTTGTTTTCACTGAAGGTATTCTGAACCCAATTTGATAAACTTACCAAAATATATATTTCCATCATCATATGGATTATCCTAGGGTATATAGGGTAGGGTAGGGGTATTTATAATATCATAAATACATTTGACATGTATGTAATACGTAGATAAGATTATCAGAAAGATAGAATTCGCATTCTGTGAAATCATAGAAGTGCGATGTATCATTGAAATTTTAAAAATCATATCTCCGGAAGTATTTGCTTGTTAGAGTTGAAAATTATATCAATGGATTATTATGATGAAACTGCATCTTAAAAAAAAATGAATTGAAAATTTTTGTAATGTTACTCCGAAATCATCCGGACGATTTTGCCAAATAACGAACTTAACCGAGATATTTATCCCCCAAACCTACTCTGAAAATTTCAACTGTCTAGCATTCCGTTCGAGAGTTATCGTGTTAACGGACAGAATCGATTTCGACCACGGATTCTTGATCAGTGAGTCGAACCAATTCGTTTAAGACCATTTTCAGCCAAAAATTCGAAAATTACACACATTTGGGCAAATTGATGAGCACTCTGTTCCGAGGGGCAAGGGCGCCAAAAGTACATCAATTTTGTAGTTGATCATATTTCGTGTTATACAGGGTGAGTCTTTGACCACTGCATTAATTTTAACCAAAGATTCCTCTCATCAAATGAAATACTTTTTTCATTTAACATTTTTCCAAATTCAGCTCAGGTAAAAAGATACAGGCTGTTGAAATTTTGAAAAAAAATCAGTTTTTATTTTGTGGCTTTGACATCCTTTTTTCGAATAAAATGAATGTTGGCGTAAAGTTTCCTATAACTATGATACATATTTTCCAAATATTAGTTATTTTCTACTTCTACTGGTTTTCTAGTTATGGACTCGTGGATTCATAAAACTAAATGAAATTAGCATAAAGAAAGCATATAAAGTTTTTCTTGAGTCATTTCAAGAATATTCCATCGTTTTAGAACATTATATTATACTTCATCATTTCTCCTTAAACGCACCGTTTTCGAGATATTCTTCATTGAATGTTTCAAAATGGAAAACTCCAGAATTTACTACTTTTATGGATCCGTCCCTGAGCGTTGGAATCCCGAATCAAGCTGTAAACCACGTTACCATGCCTTATTCTCGGCCGCCAACAATGTCATAGATAATTTATATGCGGGAGTGTATTAGCACATTGTGAAATCTTTAAACGCTTGTAACTTTTTACCTGAGCCGAATCTGGAAAAATGGTAAATGAAAAAAGTGTTTCATTTGATGAGAGGAATCTTTGGTTAAAATTAATGCAGTGGTCAAAGACTCACCCTGTATACGGGTCTGAATTAATGCGAAATGGTGAATTTTCAGAAAAGACTAAAGGGACTGTTTTCTATAGTTTTTGCTCATCATAAGCGCAGTAAGAGACATAGATTAGTCATTACAGAATATTTCAACTTACTCGTCATATGAACAAATTGTCATAGACAAAGTTTTCTTTTCCAATTTACTTTTTTCGTTTTATCCTCGACAGTGGCTGTTTTTCAATTCCTCATTCCTAATTAAGTGTGACATGGCTTGCACACAATGAGAACAAATTGATCTTGTTCAACCTCTGAGCTAGTGATTAACAAGGAGCTTTGAATTTTCTGGAGCCAAATGAAAATAAATTAACCTAGTGACGTTTGGGGTAGCTACTGGTATCAGCTGGAAGTCTCGAGTGAAATCGGTTCGATTCTATGATTTCTTGATTGCTCACTCATTGAAGAACAGCTGTGAATCGAATGTTTGGTTTTAACCTTTCTTCTTGGCGGATATACAGGGTTGGGTGATAGTGTGGAGTAGAAGTCACATCTTTCGACCAATATGTTAGAAAAATTGGTTCAAGCCCTGTGGACAGGAGCTTTCTGGCGCTCTTGTTCAAACAGACAAATTATATGTCCGAAAGTATTGGTTTCTCTGAGTTGAGAATTATATCAACGTATTCCTATGATAGAACTGCATCATAAAGGAAATTCAATTCAAATAATAGTCTATTTATCAAGATTAAATGAGCAATCTAAGAATGAGAACTGCACCATGGAAGAAATCAAATTAAAATAGCTGAAATGAATTTGACTCTCTTATAGAACAGGATGACATGTAAGAGTATGAACACAGATCCTATAATACATCATAGATAGAATAATTATAGCATTCTGTGAAAACCTCGGTGTAACATAGAAGTACGATTCATTATTGAAATTTCGAAAAATCATATCTCCGAAAGTATTAGCTTGTTGAAAATGATATCAATGGATTTTTATGGTGAAACTGCATTAAAAAAAATTATTTTGAAATTTGTAATTTACTCCGGTTACTCCGAAACCATCTGGCCTATTTTGCCCAATAGCGAACTTAACCGAGATATTTATAACCGTTACCTACTCTGAAAATTTCAACTGCCTATCTCATTCCGTTCGAGAGTTATTGTAGAAACAAAATTTAAAAATTTTCCAATTTTTTTTTAACACTTTACGTTAAACCGATCAAAACAAAACTTCACATGCGTCTGAAGGTCATGATTCTACAATTTGATGCTAAATTTTAGATAGATCGAATGATCGGCTTCGGAAATATTCTCAAAAAATGTTTTTACTACATACGGCCATAACGAACTCTTCCGAGATATTTACGCTACAAACCTACCCTGCAAATTTCAATCCTCCATTTCCTTTCGTTCAAGAGTTATCGTGTTAATGAATGGACGGCCGGCCGGCCGGACAGAATCGATTTCGACCACGGATTCTTGATCAGTGAGTCGAACCAAATCGTTTGAGACCATTTTCAGCTAAAAATTCGAAAATTACAGACATTTGGACAAATTGATGAGCACTCTGTTCCGAGGAACAAGAGCGCCAAAAAGTGGGTAAGCCCTTTGGACAGGAGATTTGGCGCTCTTGTCCAATCTTTGACAACACATATCTCCGAAAGTATTGGTTTCTCAGAGTTGGGAATGATATCAATGGATTATTATGATAGAACTACATCATGAAAGAAATTATCCCTTTGCATCTTATCTCCATATGATGGTCCAATGTTGGCTACAAGTGTTTCAAAACTATCAGGAATCATTCTGAAAAATTGAGTAAATGAAATAGCCAGTTTTATTTATGAAACAAATCTAATGTAATCAGTCCAGAGAGAACTCAAAGCAGAATACTTATGTAGAAAATCTTAAATAGTGTTACTAAGGAATAACTACCTGTAAATTATTTGGAAATCCCGCTCTAAATCTTCTATAATTATAGAATGACTCGTGAATTATGCTCGACTTCCTAGCATCATTCATTTTCGACTCACTAACCAAAAACCTCTGCCTATGAACTTAGCGAATCCAAATGTCAAATTGTTTACATGCGTACATGAACCAAATACAATTTCAGTTTCGTTCGACATTGATGACGTTCATCATTCAAACTGGACCAAACGTCAGCTACCGCAAACAGATAGAACACAGACAGATAGAATTCGCATTCTGTGAAAACATATGTAGAAGTACGATGTATTATTGAAATATTGAAAAATCATATCTCCGAAAGTATTAGCTTATCAGAGTTGAAAATAATATCAATGGATTCTTATGATGAAACTGCATCTTGAAAAAATTTGTAATGTAAAAAAATTTTTTTTTACTCCAAAACCATCCGGCCGATTTTGCCCAATAACAAACTTAACCGAGATATTCTTGTCCCAAACCTACTCCGAAAATTTCAACGGTCTAGCTCATTCCGTTTGAGAGTTATACCTAGTGTTAACGGACGGCCGGACAGAATCGATTTCGACCACATTCTTGATCTGTGAGTCGAACCAAATCGTTTAAGACCATTTTCAGTCAAAAATTCTAAAATTACAGACATTTGGGCAAATTGATACGCACTCTGTTCCGAGGAACAAGAGCTCCAAAAACGCTTAAACTCGTTAACGATTAAATGGGATATTACGCTTTTACCCCTTGGCTCCAACCCTACAAAATTTTCTTCCAAATGTAAAAATATGTCATGTGTAGGCTCGTTGTGAAGCATATGAAAAATGGAATCTCACCTTACCCATATTTTTTTTTCGAATATGTATGTAATTGTTAGGAAAATGAATAAATAAATACGATCGGTATGCTGAGTTAAATTGTGAATAAGGTTTTGTTTAATATCGATAAAAAGAAAAATCAAGGGAAATAATATCTAGCAGGTGTACCTGCTAGGATAAGCTGAAGACTTTATATTTTACCGATTTCATCTGATTCAGAATTGAACTCAGCATACCCATCGGTTTTATTTATTCATTTTCCTGACAATTATACAACTAAAAAAAACTAAGGGTATAGCAAGATTCAATTTTTGTTGAGTATTAAAATGTATTCTGGATATTGAACTTTTTAGAAAACATGACATTCGAAATTTTTTGGCAAATTGAAAGTCTTGATCATCGCCATAATCTTGTGGGGTGAATGTAGATATTAACTTACTTCAAGTCATTTTTAATAATATCTGGCACGAAATCTACATTTTTCTGTACTGTTAAGATATATTCCATAAAACCAAGAGCACTACAAAACTAGCTTGGGAAATGTTTTTCATGGATATTTTTATTTTTGTCTATCTCCAAACATAACGTAATACGAATTTAAATTAGATAGTTACTTTATTATTAAATATTCTTCATCTTGAGTTTTCTGGATAAATTTGTAGACTTCAGCTGAAATCTTTTGTTTTCGGTCTATTATTTCGTACAATCGTTGGCACAAAGGCATTTAACATAAAATAATTGGAAATGTTTGCGCCCAAAAGTCTGCAATTTGCAGTTAATTGAATTGCTTGATAACGGAAAGATTTAGCAATTTTCAGGGTTGGTTGCGAATCCGTATGCGACATTTGAGTTCGTTAATAGGTAAAGTAAAATCGGTATATATGGAATATTCGGGTAATTGGAACTTTAAGTAATTTTAATTAGGTGGCCCTATCTGTTAAATAATGGTGCTTTCAGAAAAGCCGTTATATCTGTGGAGTTCCGCTGTAAAACAAAATTGGCTCTAAACCTTACCAACGCTGGAAAATGTGAGGTTATGATTTCGATGTCTTTAAAATTTGTGCATGGCGTCAGTTAAAATTGTTTTGTGACTACCCTTATTGAAAATATTTTTGTTTGAGAGCACGAAAATTTTGTTTAGGCATGAGGTAATAGAAATCTTGACGAACTGAATCGATATCTCTAATATATAAAATTCTCTTGTCACCGTGTTTGTAATTCTACTCCTCCGAAACGGCTCGACCGATTTTTGTCATTCGAGGCATGCATATTGGCCAGGATGGAGTATCGGACAACATCTATTTTACATCCCCCTAAATGTTAGGGGTGGTTTAATTTTTGGAACAAGCTTTTTTTTTTTCATTTTATTATGATATAGCATACAAAAATACACACAGCCCTAAATGTTCACCCCTCTACGATCAACCCCTATTTCTTATTTGTCAATTAAATATCTTAAAAATTTAAGAATCAACTGTTAGGCGGTACGAAGTTCGCCAGCTGGTAATAGATATAGAAATCAATGTCACTTTTCGTTGTAATTTTATAACTCAAGAACGGGCTCACGTATCCAAACCAAATTTTTAGGCTTTGTTCGGACTAGTTAGTTGATGGTTTATGTGAAGTTTGCACAAAATCGGTCGAGTGGTTCTTCATTTATCAAAGGAAACTTTTTGAAAATGTTTTTATAAACGTGATGTTTTTTGGATGTTAGTAGGGGGGTTTGGGGAAATTTCGAAGGGGTTTGTCGAGGAAAAATACGGAAGTTTCGTAGAGTTTCGCATTTTCGGAGCGAAAAGATGGGGGTGTATTTAAAAAAAAAGCGAAAATACGAAGAAACGCCTGATTTTTACAAAAGGAGCAAAACTGTGGAAAGGAATTCGGAGGAACGGTGGCATTCGGAACGACGGTATTTGCGGGAACGCGAAAACGAGATTCGAAATTTTTCCGTTAGGGAGCATTGTTTTCGATCCTCTCTTTCGTTTTCCCGGAAGAACGATAGGAAAATGTGACTCTTCGCGAAAATCGACAAAATTCTGACGTTTCACGTATTTCTGTGGCGAATTTTAACGCGGCTCTTTCAAGGTCCACGTTTACGCTCTGAACGAGCGACGAGAAATGTCAAATCGAATTTGAATTTCGAATGGAATTACCCGAAAATTTTGGAATCGTCTAGAAAAACTGCGAGAAATATGAACGAGTAATCGATTTCGATCGATCGCTTGACAGGATGACGATATTCTGAAAATCGAAAGACGGAAATCACCCGAGTACCAAAAATCTTTATTTGGTACATAATCAGAGTTGATTCACGTAGGCAACGTGGCCGAGTGAGCTGAGGCATTGGATTGGGAATTTATAGTTCCCGAGTCTTCCGGGCCTCGCGGAGCGGCGTGATCGAATCTCGGGGCGTCTGAAATAGCTTTTTCTTAAATTTTCTTCATTGTTGCCCTATGAAAATGAATTTTTTTTAATTTTTTCACTCTATACGTAGCGCAGCACGTACCGGGCCGCTAGTTGTCTATAAAAACAAATACAACATTAGGTTTGGTTTCATTCCGGAACGCGGATAATATGGAATATTCTATATTTACCCATTGTTGCTATTCCATGTAGTTGATTATTCTTCTGATGAAGACTGAGCTGCTGCACTAAAAAGCCATCCAATGACGACGTGGAAAACCTTTCCTTGGGCGAAAGTAGAGAAATTTGGGTGATATGCGTAATCTGCAATGTATGGGCTCACGAAGCCTGCACCCATTCAGAAAAAGATATTTTTGTTTGAGATTTCTGTAATTTTTAGAGATTCACCGTTGTTTACCTGTTACAAGAAAAAATTTAATTTTAGTGAAGCGTTTTGCGTGTGTTATTAGATCTATTCCATATTACCCCATATGATCATTCCATATTACCCGCCATATTTTTAATCGAACAAATATTCATTTTTGAGAAATATAGGTATTTCTAATATTACCGAATACAATTTTGTATTCATTTCTGTATCTAATATTGTTTGGATATACTTAAAACTCTTTATTGATCAAAATTGCTGCTCCAAACACATTAGTTTCTACGTTATTACCGCATATGTGATTGGTATTCCATATATGCCGACTTTATTCTATAATCGGCCAAATGGTTGTTATACTCATCTGAAATTTTGTTGTTATTTCCTCAATAACTCAAAATAAACAAATCTGATCCAATTATAATTCGGTTATTACTTGTAGAATTTTCTGACTAGATTTGTGGAATGAATATCTCGGATAAGTTCATTATTGGGTATAATTATTGGTCTGTTGATTTTGGATTGATAATTTTTGGCACTCGTGTTGAATTTAAATTCTTTTATGTTGTTTGAAATTAATTTCCTTTATGATAAAGTTCTATCATAAGAATCCATTGATCTTATTCCCAACCAATACTATCGGAGATATGATTTGTCAAAGTTTGAACAAGAGCGCCAAAGCTCCTGTCCACAGGCCTTTCCCACTTTTTCCTCGGAACAGAGTGTTTATCAATTTGCCCAAATGTCTGTAATTTTCGAATTTTTGGCTGAAAAAGGTATCAAACGATTTGGTTCGACCGAGGGTTCGACTCACTTATCAAGAATCCGTGGTCGAAATCGATTATGTCCGGCCGTCCGTCCGTTAACACGATAACTCTTGAACGAAAGGAGTTAGAGGATTGAAATTGGCAGGGTAGGTTTGGAGCGTAAATATCTCGGACGAGTTCGTTAACCAGCAAAATCCATCGAGCGGTTTCGGGGTTATGGCCGTTTTTAGTAAAAATATTTTTTATGAATATTTCCGAAACCGATCATTCGATCTATCTGAAATTTAGCATCAAATAGTAGAACCGTAACCTTTAGACGCATGTGAAGTTTTGTATTGATCGGGTTGCCGTAAAGTGTGAAAAAAAAATTTTTAAATGTTGTTTCTGAAACAACTCTTGATCGGAATGAGTTAGGCAGTTGAAATTTTCAGAGTAGGTTAGAGAGATAAATATCTCGGTTAAGTTCGCTATTGGGCAAAATAGGCCAGATGGTTTCGGAGTAACGAAAAAAATTTTTTTATTAACTTTCAAATTCCAAAATAATTTTTTTAAAAAAATGCAGTTTCACCATAGAAATCCATTGATATCACTTTCAACTCCAACAAGCTAATATCTACTTTCGGAGATATGATTTTTCGAAATTTCAATAATGAATCGTTCTTCTATGTTTTCACAGAATGCTATAATTATTCTATCTATGATTTATTATATGATCTGTGTTCATACTCGTACATGTCATCCTGTTCTATAAGAGAGAGTCAAATTCATTTAAGCTATTTAAATTTGATTTCTTCAATCGTGCAGTTCTCATTCTCAGATTGCTCATTTAATCTTGATAAATAAACTATTATTTGAATTGAATTTCCTTTATGATGCAGTTCTATCATAAGAATTAAATTGATATAATTCCCAACTCTGAGAAACCAATACTTTCGGAGATATAATTTGTCTGTTTGAACAAGAGAGCCAGCTCCTGTCCACAGGGCTTGAACCAATTTTTTTTAAGATGCAATTTCACCAGAAGAATACATTGATATCATTTTCAACTGCAACAAGCTAATACTTTTGGAGATATGATTATTCAAAATTTCAATAATAAATCGTACTTCTATGTTTCCACCGAATGCTGTACTTAATCATTCTATCTATGAATGATTATATGATCTGTGTTCTTACATGTCATCTTATTTTCCTATGAGAGATAAATGTCAAAATTATTTCTGATTCATTATTATTGATATGAAATACACCTCCTGTTCTTGAAAACAAAGTATGATTTAATGCAAAATGACCAATGAAATAACCTGGTAAAATTATGAGGATGATATTATGCTATTATACTTTTAAGGTGATAATATAATGCATCCATCCATATGATGATGGAAATATATACTTTGGAAAGATACATAATCAAATTGGGTTCAGAATATCTCAAATAAAAACAAAACTGCAATATTGTCTAAGTTTTAATTGATATACCTAATATAATTTTCAGAGTAGATTTGAGGAATGAATATCTCGGATAAGTTCCTCATTAGGGAGAAACGGCCTGTTTGAATTTAATTTCATTCATGATGCAGTTCTATCGAAATAATCCATTTATTATTCATACAAATTAAATCGGCCCAGAGCAAAGCATCAAGACATAACAGAAAACTTTTCTCGGAATCAGCTACTGCCATGTTAAGATACATTTTCCGTGTATTTTCACCTAATGCGACCTCAAACGGAAGACTGCAACATTTTGAATATTTAAGCAGGGTCAGATGGTGAATTAGCATGTCAACACGGTATTTCCACGCTCTGACAGCTTCCAAGACATTTAAATTGCCACAGTCGGCGCCTGAATTAAATTGACCCTGAAATGACCCATTTCCGGCGACTTATTCCAGTTGATCCTGCGGGTCCCAGGGCCACTCCCGACGTTCCTACAGGTGCCTCTGCGGCACGTTTCCACCTCGTCGGCCGATGTGGTGTCACTCTTCGAACGAACGCAATAATCTAGCCGCAAGTTTAGAATGTCACGTTTCCTCGGCCCGGCCTTCTCGGCACACCGGGTACGCCGTTTAGCGGGAATTCTTCGGCCGTTTCGATATTTGGGACGGTTTTTTGTTCCGGGATGGCCGTGCATTGTCGGGTTTATTTGGTCACGACTCGGACGTTACTCGAAATTGGGTTTTATGATGAGAGGCCGGTGTTTTGCGTGACGTTACTTCTGGGTGGCATGTGTGTGGAATTACGTCATTAGTAATAAATGGACAGGGGTGCGGGTGTAAGGGCGGTTTAGCAGGGTTTTATTGGAATGGTAATGGATTAGAATGGGTTCGCTTGAAACATTCAGGAAAAATTTACCTCCAAAAAGTTAGCAGAGCCACTTGCCAGAATATCGATGAAACCTATTGCATTAATTGTCCAATAATTGTGGAGAATTTGACGTGAAATAAAAAAAATAGCACTGTTAGTTCTTTGGCGCTCTTGTTCCTCGGAACAGAGTGTTTATCAATTTGCCCAAATGTCTGTAGTTTTCGAATTTTTCGATGAAAGTGGTCTTGAACGATTTGGTTTGACTCACTGATCAAGAATCCGTGGTCGAAATAGATTCTGTCCAGCCGGCCGTTAACACGATAACTCTCGAACGGAATGAGCTAGACAGTTGAAATTTTCAGAGTAGGTTTGAGGGATAAATATCTCAGTTAAGTTCGTTATTGGGCAAAATCGGTGTAATAGTTTTGGAGTAACGAAAACAAATATTTTTTTTTTACATTACAACTTTTAAATTCAAATTTTTTTAAGATGCAGTTTCATCATAAGAATCCACTGTTATCATTTTCAACTCTAACAAGCTAATACTTTCGGAGGTATGATGTTTCAAAGTTTCAATAATACATTGTAAGTTCTATGTATTCACAGAATGTGAACACAGAATCTGTCTGTGTTCACTATTCATAAATGTCATCTTTTCTAGCTATTACAGATTGTCAATTCGTAGTTTGAGAATATTTTCTCTTGGAAAGCAGGTATTCGACTCTTGAATTTGTGAATATATACAAGACTGTTTTGAGGTAGTTTATGGAGGCAATAGGAAAGAAGAACATAATGGAATCATCAAAAGAAATTACTTTTCGTTGACCACTGAGGATAATATATTACCGTTTACTTCCTTAAGCAGTGAGACATGTTCCTATATACAGTATTTTCATAATGTTGCTAGCAAAAAATACTGAAATGTGGATCTACATTTGTGTATCAAAATAATTTGTTCGTAATCCACTATGTGTCAAATATCAGGTATAAATGGACAATCTGCTATGATTGTCTCCAGCCTTGCTCTAGACATTTCGATGATTTTTCCTTAGGTATTTCGAGTTGTGAAAACTATGCACCGAGTGTAAGTTGGAACAACCCATTCCACGAGGTTGAATCATTGCAGATTGTTTATTTAATCTTGATAAATAAATTTAATGACAATTTTTGAAGCATTAAAGCATTGTAGATCGCTCTTTTTTTTTAAAAGATAATTTTTGAAGCATTTTTTTGAACGACACTTTTTTTAAATTTAACTCCTTTCATGATGCAGTTTTATCATAGGAATCCACTGATATAATTCCCAACTCTGAGAAACCAATACTTTCGGAGATATAATTTGTCTGTTTGAACAAGAGCGCCAAACAATGTCCTGTCCACAGGGCTTGAACCAATTTCTTTAATATTACAAATTTTAAATTAATTTTTTTCAAGATGCATTTTCATCATAAGAATCCATTGACTATTCTCAACTGTAACAAGCTAATACCATTGATTCTATGAATATATAAATATGAATGATCATACATAATAGACTATCTATTGTATATGGTGTAACCCTGGATCGGGTAGATCATCATCAGCCGTTTGCAGGTTCTTGCAAAAAATCGCGTACTCGATCTCCGTTTACGAACGCGGCAGTTAGCGCTCAGTGCCAAGAATTGACATAACCTTATTTTTTATTTGTTTATAATTCGTACTTTGAAAAATATTTTGTGTTGGAAAACAAGGTTCCGAATCTCGAATTTGTGAATACATACAAGACTGTTTTGTTACCACAAATATTACCTATTGACTTGTTGCATGTTGAATAACTTATGTATAAATATTGGGGATGATGTTTCAGAAGATTTAGAATTGGATCATTTTAATGATGTAGTTTATGAAGACAATAGGAAAGAACAACTTAATGGAATCATCAAAAGAAATTACTGTTCGTTGACCACCGAGGTTAATATTACCTTTTACTTCCTTGAGTAGTGAGACATGTTCCTATAACTATACAATATTTTCATAGTGTTGCTGGCAAAAAAATTGCTAAAATATTGATCTACTGGTGTATCAAATATTTTTTCTTGAATTGAGGTTCATAATACAGAATGAATGTGTTAGTGGTATGAACTACTTATTACATTATGAAAAGAGCATTGTATTTGATTAATATATTTTGTTTTATAATGATATATGTTTTGAAATAAAGAAAAACAAGAATATAAAATACATATTTTATAATCTGCTATGATTGTATCCAGCCTTACTCTATAGACTCTTAAACATTTCAATGATACTCTTTTCTTAGGTATTTGGAGTCGTAAAAACCATGTACCGAGTGTAAGTTGCAACAACCCATTCCACGAGCTCAAATCCTTGCAGATTGCTCATTTTTTACATTTCGGATTCAGTTTTTTAAGATGCAGTTTCACCATAAGAATCCATTGACTTAACCTTTTTAACTCAAACAAGGTAATACTTTCGGAGATATGATTTTACAAAATTTCAATAATACATCGTACTTCTATGTTTTCACATAATCGGAATTCTCTATGTGTTCTATCTGTGTTCACTCTGCACACATGTAATCCTTACTACCCATGACAGACATGTCAACTGTATTTTTGTTCTAACAAACAAAGTATGATTGAATTCAAAATGACCAATTATAGGATATTATAATTACCTCTAGCCTATATGCCTTGGATAATCCATATGATGATGGAAATATATAATTTGGTACGTTTATCAAATTGGGTTCAGAATATCTTCAGTGACAACAAAACTGCAATATTGGCTATGTTTCAATTGATATAATATAATTTTCAGAGTAGATTTGAGGAATAAATATCTCGGATAAGTTCATTATTCAATTTTAATTTAGTGTCTTTCATTCCCAACTCTGAGACGCCAATAATTTCGGAGATGATTTGTCAAAGTTTGCACAAGTGTGCCACAGCTCTTGTTTTATGTGCTCTGCTAACTTAGCACTAAGTTTGGAGAGCGGCCCACAAATAAACAACCATATAAAAAATGTTTCTTTCACGACAAATTCATTTTTTTGTACTATTAACTAGTTTACATGAAATTTTCAGTTATAACAAAACACTTGTGGAGCACGTTGTATTTTACATAATACAGGGTGTTCCAAGTTCGAGTGCCTAATAGACGTTTCTGGAGAACTGGACATCTGTGAAATCTGAAAATTGGGATTATGATATTGCTTGAAATTCTCTACAGAGCTAAGATATTTCCGAGGCCCAGGCACTTTCGGTTATACAGGGAGTGAAAATAAATTTGATGAAAACATTTTTTTTTCAAGTTTTCCATTCCTGGTATGATCAAGGATTCGATGCTGAATACATTTCTGTTAAAACCATTGTATTCGTTGGAATAGTTTTCAAAATATCGAGAAAAAGTCAAATATGTTTAGTCAGTATTATGTTCATTATTCTTATTTTAGACATCCTGCGAGAGTGAACCGTTTTTACAACATCGAAGAGGAAGAATGTAGAAAGGTCATGCATCTTTTGAATTTCAGAAATATCATCACAGGGTGTTTCAAATTTTGTGTCGAAAATTGTGATCAAAAATTGGTCAAACCTTCTGATTTTAAAATTAGAACCCTATTTTATTTATGATTGCGTTGGATTCTGCGGTGAAAAATAATGATAGCTTTCTAACAAGATTATGCTCTTAAATTCAAAATTTCTTAGTTTTTTCTTAATTTAGGAGCACAATCATATTATAGAAAACTACCATTATTTTTCACCGCAGAATCCAACGCAATCATAAACAAATAGGGTTCTAATTTGAAAAACAGTAGTTTTGGCCAATTTTTGATCACAATTTTCGACAAAAAATTTGAAACACCCTGTGATGATATTTCTGAAATTTAAAAGATGCATGGGCTTTCCGCATTCTTCCTCTTCGATGTTGTAAAAACTGTTCTCGCTCAGGATGTTTGAAATAAGAATAATGAACCTAATACTGACTAAACATATTTGACTTTTTTCCGTTTTTTTTTCGATATTTTGAAAACTATTTGAATTAATACAATGGTTTTAACAGAAATGTATTCAGTATTGAATACTTGATCATACCAGGAATTCAAAACTTGAACAACTTTTTTTTTTCATCAAATTTATTTTCACTTCCTGTATAACCGGAAGTGCTTGGGCTTCGAAAATATTTTAGCTCTATAGAGTATTTCAAGCGATATCATAACCCCAATTTTCAGATTTCAAATATGTCAAGTTCTCCAGAAACGTCTAATAGGCACTCGAACTTGGGACACCCTTATGTCAAAGTTCGTCGCCGTCAGGTGCTCCACTACCTAACCTTGCGAGTGGTTGCTGACTCATGTACAACCTCAATACTCAATCATATCGAAATATTGGCCATTACAAACCCCTTACTGATTTTTGTCGCCAGCTCTTGGACTAAATGGTTTTAATCGATTTACTTCTCGTTATCGTCGATCTGAAGACTCTAACGAAAGATTAATGAAGAATAGACAATATGAGAGGTTATTCCAGGACTTCTCATTATCTCAAAATTGATCCCATCCATCCTCGGCACTGCGGGCTTTGGTTTCGCCATCCGGGTAACCGGTCCCCCTAAATTGATCGATTATCCCCGACAACAATAACATCCTCTGCGGAAACGAATCGTGGGCCAGATGAAATCATCAGAAACTGAGCGAAAACGAGGACCGGGAACTGAGTCGCCAACAAAAAGACACAATGGAATGATAATTTCTATTAATGAAACGGAAGCGAACAATGAAAACAATTAACGTGTTTGTTTTAATTACGCCGGGCCTCGTACAGCTGGGAACAGACGGATAGTGGTGGAAATAAAGAAATTCGGGTCGGGAAAAAAATTGTTCCGAACTGGAGTTTGATGCAATTCGATATGGAAATGACGTAAACAATAGCGGTATTTCGTATGCCGAAGGTAAATAGAATGTTTGTTGACGAGTTCGAATGCAGGGAGTTCGCGATTGTTACCGGAATATTTTAGAATTTGTGCCAGGGGCGTTGAAGAAAATTGTTCGTACGTGACATCTGATAGAATGGGAAGTAAACAATTTTAAAGCATTAATGAGACGTCAGGAACTTACATGCGACCGTTCATTTGATAATTGATATATTTCTCTGATTTGTAACAATGCATACTAATTTACGGTTAATATTTATTTTTTTTCCGCTCGAGAGGGAACAACCTTTTCTAGGCCCGCCCTGAGAGGGTCCACTTCTCTCAGGAGTGTGAGACTCCAGATGTTGATTGGTTACTCACTAAAAAACCTTTTTATTTTATTTATTATTAGTTATGTTGTTTAAAACATGCATTGAAATAAAAGAATGGAGAAGCCCTGTGGATAGGAGCTTTGGCGCTCTTGTCCAATCTTTGACAAATCATATCTCCGAAAGTTTTGGTTTCTCAGAGTTGTGAATGATATCAATGGATTATTATGATAGAACTACATCATGAAATAAATAAAAATCCCTTTTCATCTTATCTTTATATGACGGTCCAATTTTGGCTACAAGTGTTTCAAAACTATCAGGAGTCATTCTGAAAAATTGAGTAAATGAAAAAGCCAGTTTTATTTATGAAACAATTCTAATGTAATCAGTCCAGATAGAACTCAAACCAGAAAACTGATGTAGGAAACTTTAAATAGTGTTACTAAGGAATAACTACCTGTACAGTAGTTGGAAATCCCACTCTAAATATTCCATAATGAATGACACGTAAATTATGCTCGACATCCTTGCATCGTTGATTTTCGACTCACTAACCAAAAAACTCTGCCTATGAACCTAGCGAATCCAAATTTCAAATTGTTCATATGCTTACATCAACCAAACTCTCCAGAAATATACTGTCAGTTTCGTGTGACATCAATAACGTATATCTTTCAAACTGGACCTACCGCCAACAGATAGAACAGAGACAGATAGGATTCGCATTCTGTGAAAACATAGAAGTACGATGTATTATTGAAAATTTGAAGAATCATATCTCCGAAAGTATTAGCTTGTTAGAGTTGAAGATGTTATCAATGGATTCTTATGATGAACCTGCATCTTAAAAAAAATATTCGAAATTTGTAATCTAAAAAAAATTTTTATTCGTACTCCGAAACCATCTGGCCCAATAACTAACTTAACCGAGATATTTGTCTCCCAAACTTACTCTGAAAATTTCAACTGTCAGTGAGTCGAACCAAATACAAGAAACTTTACTTCTGGGTGCAATAGGCATGATATCTATGTTTGAAAAACTGTGCTATAATGTTTAGAAGTGTCTAATCTTTCAAAAATTTATAAAAAAAATTGAGAACAGCACTGACCAGCTAGCCGGGCAGACATCCCAGAGCGGGTCAGTGTTACATAATTGTTCTTCCTGGGATATAAGGTAACAACTGATAAAACTATTGTTTATAGGTTCAATAAAGAAATTCCTGTGATATAAATATAGTTCTGAATTTTAGTTTATCCCTCGCAATTCGTTCAGGGAAAACTGAGGTTCTCTTATAGTTATACAGGCAACTCTTCCAAATTCAGAGGGCGGAGCGCTTCGTCTTTGAAGATGGAAACTTTGTTTCCGAAACATATCTCTGACGACAAAAAACTGTAGTGGACAAGAGTGTAGTTACTTTTATAGTGGGGGTAAAATTGACGCGAATAACCGCCACGTCAAATTATTTTTTGCTCTGATCGCTATCAAAATCATACTCCTCGTAACTGGTTTTTATACCGTTACAATTTCGTGTTTATCGCTATCAGCCAGGTGATATTTGAGTTTTTTGAACCATTCTGCATGAAGGTCGGATTATGTTTTTTCTATTTCTTGAAATGAGTGAAATTTTGTCGAAATTAAATTCTGCTTTTAGTGATACGATTCTTGTTGAAATTTTGTATGGACTTTGAAACCCTAATATAAGATTTCAACTCGAGCTTTGTCTGTAGTTTTCGAAACACGAGTAAAATAAAATTTCACATGGTCATATCTCCGAAACCACTGGGTGGATTCTTTCTGCCCACTCGACCAGCGCATTTAGACATCAAACCTGCGAATTTCCGATATTCGACTAATTTCACCGATCAATAACGTTCTTGCACGCCAAGCGCTTGGTCCCTTGTAAATCCTTCCACTCAAACATCTCGATGAACCAGAGAGCCTTTCCATATGGAATGCAGAATCCGATGTTCCGGTCGAATTCATCTCTCGGTACGAAACCCATCGATAACAACTCTCTGTGCGCATCCGATGCTGGAGTACGGTATGTCTCCTCTTATCGCGCCTGGTGAAGGAGCTCCATTGGATATCGCCCCTAATTGAACCGATACGGTGCAAGGTTGACGGTGAAAGCTTAACAGTGGCGCCATCTACTAATTAATATCGTCCCGCATCCTGTTTGCACTGGCAACTGAGTCTACAGCTCGTTCGAACTCAATCAGTTCGGAACGCGATCAACTATTCATTAACTGGCTCCCAGAATTGCGGATCGAACGTTGGTTAACCTGGAATTATAGGCTTCCCTATATCGCAAATAGTAGTTAGGTGTGCCGTGAAGACCGAGTGTCGGTTTGGCTGTATCTGATATTTGGGGTATCTGGTATTCGAGGGTTGATATTGGAGTGGATGTTTGAATTACAGTGTCTGTAACTGGAGAAATATAAAATGAAACAATCCTTAAAAATTGGTTCAAGCAGTGACGTGAAATCAGGAGTTTTTGAGCGCATGTTCTATTGTCGGCTCACCTCTATTGGACACTCTTCATCGAATTTATCATCGACATATACCGTTTTCTCAGCTTTTATAATATGTGAATGCATTTCATACCATTTTAATGATAGGCTTCAGTAACGAGAGAATCGTCTATAATCAGAGAATTTTGGATTCTGACGTATTCATTCTATTGGCATTGAAATACGAAAAAAGCAAGCCTCAAGTAGTGGGTCGGCATTCTACAAGTAATTACCGACTTTTAATTGGATCAACTTGTAAAATATATATTTTGAGCTAAAGAAGAAATAACAACAACATTTTTGGTGAGTATAATTCCAAAACAAATTGGCCGATAGTGCCAAACAACGAACTCAAATGTCGCTTTCGGATGCGCAACCACCCTGATAATTACACGCTCTTTCTGTTCTCAAGTTATCGTGAGATAGTTATTTTTTCGTAATTTTATAAACAAATTCTAGTGTTATGGTCCTCACAAACATTCACACACGTCTTTATGTCGTTATTCTACAACTAGTTACCAAGCTTCAATTCGATCGAGTCTGTATTTTTTGAACTATCGAGAAAATAATATTGCAGATGGGTATAACCTCGAAATCGTTTGGCCGATTATGCTCAGCAACGAGCTTAACTCTCCCATTCATATGGGCAACCTACCCTGAAAAGATCAAGTCCCTATCTCAGTTCATTTGGCAGTTATCATCCAGCTACTCAACTCACCAAAGGCTGCTCGGATCTCCAACAATATAGATCCGATCCTGTTCAAACTGGAATTGGAACTTCGCAGTAGAGTTAGGTTTTGAAGGCGCTCGCAAAATTTTAGCGTTGTTAGAAGAATAGTTTCTGATAAATATAATTTTTTTCAATGATTTTGTTTAATACTAAAGTGATACGATCCTCACGAAAATTTGCAAGAAATTTCGCGGTGGCATTCTACAACCAATAATTAAGCTTGAATTGGATCGGATTCGTATTTTTCGAGTTATTCATGAAATAACAACAAAATTTCAGATAGGAATAACTCCAAAATAGTTGGACCGAATATGCATATTAACAAACTTCAGTGTCGCATTCGGATATCTAACCTACCCCAAATATTATAAGTCGGTATCTCTTTCCGTTCTCAGGTTATCGTGACATATATAATATTTTTCAATAATTTTTTTTAAATTTTGTAGTGTTATGATTCTCACAAAATTTCGCAAAGGTATTTGTGTCAGTATTATACAACTTGCTACCAGGTTTCAAATCGATAGGATCTGTATTGGTTGATGACAAAATTATTACTAGGAAACCGTTGGGCCGATTATGCCCGTTAACGAACTTGTCCGTCGTATTTGGACGCGCCATCTATTCTGAAGATTCTAAGTCGCTATCTTTTTCCGTTCTCAAGTTATCGTGGCAACGGCCGGCCGGGTGGCTGGACAGAATCGAATTTGACCTTGAGTTATTCATCAGTGAGTCGAACCATTTATGGCAAAAAATTCGAAAGTTACAGACATTTGGGCAAAAGGATAGCGCGATGTTCCCCAGAACATGCGCGCAAAAAGAGTTTGAATAAGGATTTGAAAAATCTGTACTATTTAGCACTTTTAATTCATAAATGTTCAGAATTGGTCAAATTGATATTAAAATTATGGGAATAGCATAGAAAATATTCTGATGTGTCACGTTTCTGTGATTTAAATTTAAATGGTTCAAAGTATCAATTTATTAATAAAAACATTATAAGATATTATATAATATTCACATATTTCCGCTTCAATTCGCTTTCAATTCAGTAGATACTCGCGGTATTTTGAACGATTTCAATGAAGTAATCATTAAAGGATACTTCTGAAGGTGCATCAATGATTTTTTACTGGGCGTTTTCTCCATAAATATCGATAAAATACAATTTTTTTAATTGTTGTGAAATCGCTCCTGCGTTAGAAATTTGTCAGAAGCAATATTTAGAACAATGTTGTCTAATAAACAGTAACGAAACAACACCAACGATGTTTTTTGTAACGTTTGAAGGACTGCCAGAGTGACAAATTTCAAAATAAGTTTTCAAAAACAACTAATTCTAACGATTTTCGCTTAGTGTCGGATTAAGGAATCTGATTTAGGATCTTAAATGTTATAAAAAAATTGTTTAATCGTTGGTGTTTTATCGTTACTCTTTATTAGGCAACATTGTTCCAAATATTGCCTTTGACAGCTATCTAGTATTTCTAAAAGGCACCTCACACTGGCAAAAAATTCGCTGAAAAATTTGCGTAGGTACAAATATTTGTGTACAAATATTGAGTGGTGGTGGGCCATTTTTTGCACAAAAGTTGTCCCCACACTATCAATATTATAGCACAAAAACGAAATCTTCAGATTTTTGTGCCAATTTTTTGCCAATGTGAGGTGCCATGACGCAGAAGCAATTTTAAACAATTAAAAATGTATTATAAAGATTTTTTCCGAGTTTGGTAGAGAAAACCCCGAAAAACCACTGAATCACCTAGATTGACATTTAAATTTTTCATCCCTCCCAGAAATTCGAAGACAGATGCTCATCATCACAGACAATCGGATGTTGGTGATAATTTCCATTTGACCTATCATTCCAACATAAATATTCTGAATCACATCAGAGCAAACAAACACCACTCTTATAAAAAGATTGATCTAAATGGGACATTATGAAAACACGCATGAAGCTGAAGAGAACCTACCGATATACATTCACACATGGCTTCGTATGATACCAACAAACACCGCTATTTTGGGATTCTTCTTACCCTTGTAACATCGTTCGATGGCCCCTTTACCTACCATTAACATCTGTTTAATTTTTTTCGTCCGGCAAGTGCCTCATCGGGCCATATGACACTCGGGGGAACAATTCTAGGAGCCGAATGAAAAAATGGGGAAGTATCGGATAGGACGATAATCGATAGTTTGGAAGTGGTAGCCGAGGAGAGTGTGTCTGTTTTTCTTCAGATCGTGAGGATTATACCTCTCCTAGGTGATCTCTTCTTTCTGTATTTATCATTTGGGATAACGAATGACGTGCGTGTTTTATGTCAGGGGTTATTCAAGATTTTCGTGTCGAGAATGGTGAAGATGATGTTTCTGGAAGGAATGTATTGATTTATTATTTCTATTCAAGGGAAATCGAGCGGGGTAAATATGTTTCAGCCACATCTGAAATATGCGGATGCAGAAAACCTGTAAGTTTTGGAGGAATGTTTAGGTAATATTTCCTCATCAAAATGTCTAATTATCTACATCCTGTAATTTAAATTTCTGATTCTAGTGCTTCATTTGACCGAATGATACATTATCTTTAGGATCTACTCAGCGACAATTGTTTGGAATTTGGTACCTTTCGAAGTATGTGCAATCTAAAAATCAATGAATAAATAGCAAATTCCACACAAATATGAATTCCTCCTGAAAATCTTTGATGTTGGACGTTTTCTAATTGCATACCACTATTAATGGAGATTAATATATGCATGATCTTAACTCAAAAATTGGTTGAAGCACTGACGTGAAGTCGGGAGCTTTTGCGCGCATGTTCCATTGTCTATTCACGCTTCATACGTCCGAATTTACTATGGTAAATTCGATTAAGAGTGTCCAATACAGGAGAATGGACAATAGAACATACGCGCAAAAGCTCCTGGCTTCACGTCAGTGCTTGAAACATGTTATTTTTCGTAGTTTTGAAAAATTTTCCAGGGGTACGGTTCTCACAAAATTTTACACACCCCTTTATGTCAACTAGTTACCAAGATTCAATTCAACCGATGAATCGATTATGCCCAAAAACGAACTTATCTCTCACATTGGGATGTGCAACCTACCCTGAAAATTGCAATTCCCAATCTCCTTTCGTTAGAAAGTTATCGAGTCAGTACTCACCCATCCAGCTACTGAACTCACACAAGGCTGCTGGGATCTCCAACAATTTAGATCCGATCGTGTTTAAACTTGGAACTTGACAGTAGAGTTTTTGAAGGCTGTCGCAAAATTTCAGCGATGTCGGACGCATAGTTTCTGGTATATAGATTTTTTCAATCATTTTTTAAAAATTTTCGAGTCATACGATCCTCACGAATTTTTGCTAGAGTTTTCGTGTTGGCATTCTACAACTGACAACCATGTTTGAATTCGATAGGTTTTATATTTTTTGAGTCATTCAGGAAATAATACCCAAATTTCAAATGGGTATAACTCAAAAACCGTTTGGCCGATTATACCTCTAAACAAACTCAAATGTCCTATTAAGATGCACAACCTTACCCGAAAATAATCAATAATCAAGTCGCCTTATCTTTACGTTCTCAGGTTATGGTGACAAATTAATATTTTAGTCATACGATTCTCACAACATTTCACAAGCGTCCTTAGTTTTGCATTCTACAACTACTCACCAAGTTTCAATTCGATCGGACATGTATTGGTTGAAAACAAAATTATTAGGTACTCGGAAACCGTTGGACCGATTATGCCCATTAACTAATTTGTCCGTCGTATTGTGATGCGCCACCTGCCTTGAAAGTCGCTATCTCTTTCCGTTCTAATGTTATCGTGGCGACGGCCGGCCGGACGGACAGAATTAAATTTGACCTCGAATTCTTGATCAGGGAGTCGAACCCTCGGTCGAACCCAATCGTTTGAGACCATTTTCGGCGAAAAATTCAAAAATTACAGACATTTGGGCAAAATGATAACGGGATGTTCCCCAGAACGCTCAAAAAATGGGTTCTCATTTGAAAACAATGAGTTTTGAGGTTTTTGTCATGACTGACCTTGACATTAACTAGAAACACCCTGTAAGTTCAATTGAATATTTAATTAACGAAGGAGAAGTATTGGTATATCTTCTCATAAAAACTAGAAAATTTTCATGCAAAAATTTACAAGTTATTAACATTGGAATGAAGCCCTATTTGAGAAAATTTAAAGGGTTTTTTCAAATTTCACGAATTTTCTGAGAATAATATGTAAGTGACACATTAAAACAATGTAGAATTCAATTGGTATTCTGACTATCAATGAAAACACTGGGTATTACATTCAAAAAACGAAAGTTGGTATCATTTCCGGTGAAACCGGAAGTCGAACGAATCTACTTTTTTTTTCAATTTCAAGTGTTAATCTCGAGTATTTCTTTGAAATATTTTAACGAACGGTCTTCGTTAATCACCCTGTATAGGATGTTGCTTAAAGACATGCTAATATCTAAGGGGAAGATTCTTCGACTTATTTCAAGAAACAAACTTTCTATGAAAATATGACCTAAAAGTCTTAACTTTTGAGAAACATCAGTTTTTCAATAATAACTGAGATAATATTGTAGACATCAAAGTGCATTTTGTGCTAAACAATTTTTAAGGTTTTTTTTTCAGAAAAGAATTGTTATCTGCGGTAACAATTTTTTACAAGTAACCTAAATGACGGTGTAAAAAATTGGTACCGTAGATAACGATTTTTTTCCAGCAAATAAAAATAAAAAATTGGTTCAAGCCCTGTGGACAGGATCTTTCTGGTGCTCTTGTTCAAACAAACAAATTAAATCTCTGAAAGTATTGGTTTCTCAGATTTGAGAATTATATCAAAGTATTCTCATGATAGAACTGCATCATAAAGGAAATTCAATTAAAATAATAGTTTATTTATCAAGATTAAATGAGCAATCTGAAAATGAGAACTGCACCATGGAAGAAATCATATTAAATACTTGATATGAATTTGACTCTCTCTTATAGACCAGGATGACATATACGAGTATGAACACAGATCATATAATAAATCATAGATAGAATAATTATAGCATTCTGTGAAAACATAGAAGTACGATTCATTATTGAAATTTCGAAAAATGATATCTCCGAAAGTATTAGCTTGTTAGAGTTGAAAATGATATCAATGGATTTTTAGGGTGAAACTGCATCTTAAAAAAAAATTAATTTGAAATTTGTAGGTTAAGGAAAAAATTATTTTTCGTTACTCCAAAACCATCTGGCATATTTTGCCCACTAGCGAAATTACCCGAGATATTTATCTCTCTAACCTAGTCTGAAAATTTCAACTGCCTAGCTCATTTCGTTCGAGAGTTATTGTAGAAACAAAATTTAAGAATTTTCAAATTTTTTTTTGACACTTTACGGTAACCCGATCAATACAAAACTTCACATGCGTCTTAAGGTCATGATTCTACAATTTGATTCTAAATTTCAGATATATCGAGTGTTCGGTTTCGGAAATATTCATGAAAAATGTTTTTACTAAAAACGGCCATAACTCGGAAACCGCTTGATGGATTTTGCCCGTTAACGAACTCGTCCGAGATATTTACAGTCAAAACCCACCATGCAAATTTCAATCCTGTAACGTCTTTCGTTCGAGAGTTATTGTGTTAACGGACGGCCGGCTGGCCGGATGACAAGACAGAATCGATTTCGACCACGGATTCTTGATCAGTGAGTCGAACCAAATCGTTTGATACCATTTTCAGCCAAAAATTCGAAAATTACAGACATTTGGGCAAATTGATAAGCACTCTGTTCCGAGGAACAAGAGCGCCAAAAAATTGTTATCTACGTTCTTCGTGAGTCACCCTGTATAGGACATCCAGATCTAAATCACACAAACTCAAAATGAGACGAATGGAGACCCTTGTCCACCAGGGAAAGGTGCTATTGAGGTCCATAACGGCTTTTAATTCTGAATTATCGACTCGGGATCAGCAGTATTATTTCATAGCATGAGTTATCCCCGCGTTCGTAATCTAGTTTTATGAGCGCAGACGGACTGAGGGCAGGCGTCGAAGAATTCCCTTCGATCCCAGTAAACATCCCGTTCCGAACCGTGTTAATCCGGTGTAAATAGGTGCAGTTAATGGGGCAACGTTACGCCAACGGTTACTAGCTGAAATACTGGCCGAGCAGATGGCACTGAATTCTTAACTGAATGTTGATTTTCGCGAAACGGCTCGGCTTGTAAATGTATCAGGGCGAATGGATGGATGTGATAGGCTTGCACGCGTTTCCACGATTTATCGGATGTGTCTGAATAACGCTGGAACAACGGACACGCAAGTGTTTGATAATGCTGCAACGGCTGCATTCGTTGTTGCCAAAAAAGATTCGAATCATGAAATAAAGGGGGATTCAATTGGTGCTTCAGGATGTTGAAGTGAAATAGAACACAAACATTGCAGCGCATCCTTAATGTTTGCATTTTATTCGAAAGACCAACTAACTACAAATCATTTTTGTGCGCATGTTCTAGGGAACAGCGGAGTAGGGCTCACTCCATCGAAGACTCATTGCATCGAAGGTTCACTCCATCGAAAATGACGCCCACTTACTCGTGATTCGCCGAACGTGAAAGCACCTATATCGATCGTCTTCGTCCGTAGTTTGGGTAGATGAGAGGTAATTTGTTACATTGGGTGTACGTCGACAAAGCGCAATCTTATCTGACTAACCCAGGGCTCGACCACAGGCGGCTGTTTGGATGTGAAACTGGGGCTCTTTAGTTCCATACGCAAATATGTTATTTATTGTTATGAATAAATATATTAGTTCAAAAAACTTTATTTGGGAAAGTACTATTTATTGTTGGCAAGAATAATTTTTCTGGTTCTTTGAAAACTTTGTAATTTTTCTAAATTGTAATTTTTGACTCCTCTGACTCAAAAAGTTGCCGACCCCTGGTCTAACCTATAATTTGAAATAATTGAACAATTCGACAATTTTCAATTAGTGAACCATTATAGAAAATCTTTGTACCTATGCGTTATAAGTTGAGTTTAGTAACTTGCAGAAACTTGTCAAAAAGAAAACATTCACCAGTGATGCTAATGAAAATATGAATATACAGGGTGTCCCAAAAATACCACGCGAAAGTGACACTGGAGATAGACTGGCATTAGGTCTATCAGATAGCATCAACATGACCTCAGTAAAAGTCCGCTGGTTTTCGAGATATCACCACTTTTGTGTATTTTTTAAAAATCTCCAGTTTTCGGTCTTTTATCGCCTAGCATTGCTAGAAATTACTTCAAACTCATGTTTTTTTTTACCAAGGCTACCCTGAATAGTTGCTTCAAACAATGAAGTAATAACTTCACCGACAACTAGAACAAAATCCTTCAAAAAATGTCTAACTTGTTGTATTTTATGCCGAAGTTAAAACGTTAACTTAAGTTTGACTGACTGCTGTGAAAAAAAATTATATCAGACTGAATTGACAAATAATCGCAAAAACTGGTCCATTTCATGCCCTTTTCAAAATGATACAACACTACCAATTTGTTTTAATCAGAACCAGAATTGCTACTTATTAAAAAAAACCAAAACCCTTATCGGCTGTCTCGCTCCCACATTCATTGTTTTGTAACATGGAAACCGGTCCGACTTTCACAGACTAGGGGTCTTCGAATAGTCTAGACCAGGGGTCACCAAATGGCGGACCGCGGTCCGGATGCGGATCGCGAACCTTTTTTTTTGCGGATCATTTTTCCAGAAAACATGTATTCTTGATTAAAAAAATTCAGATAACTTTTCGTTTATTTACTAATTATTGATATTGGATTTAGATTAACTGCTAGTCAAATTCTTATGCCATTATAATGCTATCAACGACCCGCGACAGATATACAGATTTTGTGAACGGACCTCCAATGAAACTAATTGGTGACCCCTGGGTTAGATACTAGAGAAAACTTTTTGGCGTTTGACGGATTTACTCATTTCCTAATATTTTCCGAACGGATAGAGTTACAGAGGAAATAGATACATAAATCTAAACGTCGTCTACCGACCAATCATCGGCAAAAATTTGGATATCGAGATGTGAAAATCATAGATTTCGGACGGGAAAGAAGAATTTTCCTTCGATTCCGGGTCAAAAATATGCCGACCCAAAAATTTTTTTCATGGTATATCGATACGGAGCTCGTGTCTAGTTAAATCGAGGTCGCTGATCATGAATATGCAATTAGTTTTTCCCTAAGTGGCGTTCTTTGGGAAAATTTTCACTTAGAGTGAAAAAATGGACGAAAAAAGGTCAATTTTGGAAGTTCACACCGCCCAAAAAAATCGGAGTAAGGTGTTGTTGATTTTTGCCCTCATATATGGATCCTTTATCTACTGAATAATCCAAACAGAAAATGTCCAGGCCGTACTATTCGGAAATTATGATTTTTTTCCCAAGGGTCTGTTTTTCGGAAAATTCATTTCGCGGTATTTCCGCGGAAAATTCTCTAATGAAAAATCCGATCATATATTCGTAATCTACGGTCCCGAATTAGTAAATGACGTAATTTGCATCGAAATCAGAGACCGGTCGAATTTTGGCAATTTTTTAATACATTAGCCTTGAAAAAATCCCATTTTTCGAGAATAATTTTTTGACGCAAAACTATGAAACGGGTACTTATTCTTATAGATTCGGGGCCGTAGATTCCGAATCTACCATCAGATATTTATTAAAAAAATTTTCCGAGGAAATATCGCGGAAAGAATTTTCCGAAAAATAGACCCTCGGGAAAAAAATCATAATTTCCGAAGCGTACGACCTGGACATTTATTGTTCAGATGATTCGATAGATAAAGGATCCAAATATGACGTAAAAAATCAGCAACACCCTACTCCGATTTTTTTGGGCGGTGGAAAGTTCCAAAATTGACCTATTTTCGTCAATTTTTTCACTTTAAGTGAAAATTTTCCCAAAGTACGCCACTTAAGGAAAAACTAATTACATATTCGTGATCAGCGACCTCGATTTAATTAGACACGAGCTCCGTATCGATATACCATGAAAAAACTTTTTTGGGTCGGCACTTAGAAATATTTTTGACCCGGAATCGAAGGAAAATTCTTCTTTCCCGTCCGAAAACTATGATTTTCACATCTCGATATCCAAATTTTCCCCGATGATTGGTCGATGGATGACGTTTAGATTTATGTATCTATTTTTTCTGTATCTCTATCCGTTCGGAAAATATTAGGTAATGAGCGAATCCGTCAAACGCCAAAAAGTTTTCTCTAGTATCCAACACATACAAAAATCTACAATTTTCCGATTATGTCGACGCGGCTTTGGTTATTCACTAAATCGGGTACGCAGATCACGAATCTGTAATTAGATTTTCCGTATCTTGATTAGTTTCGGAGCAATTTCTGGCTCTACCTCCGGAAAATGGACTAATCAGTCGGATTTTTCGCCATATTACCAAAATTAATCGAGATACGGAAAAACTAATTACAGATTCGGAATCTACGCCCTCGATTTAGAGAATAGCCAAAGCCGTGGCGATCTAATCGGAAAATTCTAGATTTCTGTATGGGTTAGAATCTAGACAAAGGACTCACAGCTCTGGCAATGTGTTAGTTGTTGTATGCATTTTATCAATATTTCACAGGAAATAGGTCATAAATACTTCTACAAGGGTTGAAGTATTACAAGATATTTTACTTGCAATTATCTTTCCGTGGAAAATATTAATTTCAAGGGTGAGACCACCCATTCAAAAATAAACCAGTTAACCCAAAACATTTAAGTTTTACAAGCGAGCTGCTTTGTTTAGAAATACAAATGAGCGCTTCCCAACATGTGAAGTCATGGGACGCAATAGTGGTGATATCTCGAAAACCAGCGGACTTTTACTGAGGTCATGTTGATGCTATCTGATAGACCTAATGCCAATCTATCTCCAGTGTCACTTTCGCGTGGTATTTTTGGGACACCCTGTATAATATTTACTCAAGTATCATATCCAAATTCGAAATTATTTTGAAATCTAAATAATATGCGGCATTATTTAACACTTCTGACCTGACGACATATGACATATGACTTGATTTTAGTAAATCTATCGAGCAAGTTGAAATGTTCATCAATTAAAAGAGTAGGATATTTTGTTACACTTTAGAACTTTATTTATGTTTAATTGGTTTCTGAATTACTTCTCATTCGTAGTAAAGAAATTTGTATAAAGATATAACCTTTCAATACTGAATTAGAAATATATTACGAGAACGATGGCAGTACGCTTGAAATGAACGAGAAAGGTAGATATATTAGTATTTTTATTTTAAATTAAGTTTTTTTCACAAAATTCAGAAATATAAGTATAAATGAATTTAAAAGTTCTCAATTCCTGATCAGTGGTTCCCCTTTGGCAAGGAGAAAATTCCTAACGTGCACAGTGAAAAGGATATTTAAATTCTTAAATTAATAATGTTGTTTTTCTTGCGATGAATGCTCCATAAGTGTGTTGCTGTCTAATAAAGGGTAAAAAGTTCCGATACATACTATATGTTGTTTTTATTTATTCTTGAAGACAATAACAAAAATCCGAAGAAAATTGGAGTTGACCGGTTATTGCACCGAGCCCTTCGATTTATCTTGATGCTGGTTTCTTCTTGGCCTTTTGAGTCAGAAGAGTAAAAAATTACAATTCACAAAATTTACAATGTTTTTAAAGAGCCAGATAAATTATTCTTGCCAACAATAAAAAGTACTTTCATAAATAAAGTTTTTTCATAAAAAAACTAATCTATTTATTCATAAGAATAATTAATGTTTGCATATGGAACTAAAGAGCAGCAGCTTCATATCGAAAGAGCCGCCTACTGGTTAGACATATTCCGCTTTGTTGACGTACACTTAATGAAACAACTTATCTCTCATCCAGCCAAACGACGAAGACTATCGATTTAAGAGATTTCACGTTCGACGAATCAGGAGAAAGTGGGCGTCATTTTCGACGGAGTGAACCTTAGAAGCAGTGAACTTTCGATTCAGTGAAATTTCGATGCAATGAGTCTTCGATGGAGTGAGGCGCACAGAAACAGCTGCTCAAAGATTCGGGAGTATCGTTTCAATAGAAAAAGTCCTATGGAAAAATGTTAAATAGCAAAGTTATAGGTAATAAAAAGTTATACAACTTTTGTATTTACATTTCTTGCACATAACCTCGAAGTTTATGTGAAAAGTTCAAATAACCAAGTATTAGGATTTTCATTTTTATCTTTTACAAAAAAAAAATTTGTATTTTGGTAAAAACTTACCTTTATAGAGTGCGTTTCAAAAAGTACGCACCAAGAAGAAATTTTCTCGCCTGTATAGTTGTTTGAAATTTGCTTTTTCGGGAAAGTTGGTGCTCAATAAACGATGATTTTTGAGCTATAGTCATTGATCTTGTTACTCTGCAAACCTATCAAAATTGACATTTTTTTAGAAAAACCACCAAAAGACGTAGAAATCAGAACAATATGAAAGAAATGTTGCTCAGAATTTCATTTTATATCAAACTGCCAAATTTCATAGTGAAATTTCGAAATTTTTTGACAGTAATATTTTGATGACAGCACGCTAGAGGGAGCTTTGGGCTTTACTGAAATCTGAAAAATCATTCGGGATGCAATTTCAGTGAGAGAGACAATTCAAATATAGTTTATATTAATTTAATGTTCCTCATAAATTATTTCGATTGTGAAGACCTCACAATCTTGGTGCAAACCGAATTATATTTGAGAAATTAAACGCGCAAAGAGCTTATGCCTCGATAATTATTCTTGGTACATCATAAGAAATTAAATTTTTCTATTCCACATCCGAAGAATAATTATTCTCCATCCTCTGAAATCGCTTTTGAATTTATTAACTCAATTACCACTAAAAACGCAATACAGACCTCATCTAAATCAAAGTTACCTGTTAAAATGAAATGGAGTTGACAGGCGCATTAAATAAATAAATAATTTGCAAGTGAATTATTCTATGCGCCTGTCAAATCGATTTCAATTCATTATTTTCATAGGTATCTTTCTTTTAGATGAGGTCCTGTATTGCGTTTTTAGTGATATTTGAGTAAATATATTCAAAAGCGATTTTAGAGCGTTGGAGAATTACTCTTCAGATGTGAAATCGAAGAATTTAATTTCTTATGATGTTCTAAGAATAATTAACGAGATATTAGCTCTTTGAGCATTTAATTTCTCTAGTATAATTCGGTTTGCACTAAGATTGTGAGGTTTTCACTATAGAAATAATTTATGAGGAACATTAAATTAATATAAAATTTATTTGAATTGTCTCTTTCACTGGAATTGCATTCCGAATAATACTGTTCATTATTGTTGAATAATATTCTGACGTTCACACATAGTAACACAATTTCCCTTCATACATAGTTTTTTCCAAGTTCTAACTTTTCCTTCAACAAATTTAGCTAAATATGGTCAATTCCAACGAGCAATTTGCTAAATTCACTATTCAACAAGGTTTCCTTTTAATGTCATATTCTGTCATCAGAATATTTGATGTACCCCAATATATCATGTGATCTCCATTAATGTACAGGGTGGGCAAAATAGGCGACACCTGGGCAACATTGATCATTATCTCCGTTCCTGTTTGTGCTACGATGTTGAAATAAAAAGATTATAGAGACACTTTCTCGCTATCAATCCAGCGGCAAATTCTGATTCTTTTCAAGGGATTTCCTTGCTGACCTATAACATAAAGTTGAGTTTTTCTCAAGTAAATAATAGTTTGTAATCACCATTTTTTCCGTTCCGAAAATATATCATATAGTTATTATTTACATAAGAAAAAACACAACTTTATGTTATAGCTTAGCAAGGAAACCCCTTGGAAAAAATCAGAAAAACTCGAAATCAAAATAAGATAGAGAAATGCAGTTAAAGGAATTATAAGTTTCTCAAAAGAAGATTACTGCACTATGTCATTCATTTTCCTCTATCTCTTAGGGTTGTAGTTTAGAAACGAATAAGGAAGCTGCCAAAAAACGCCCTCTATATTGGCAGGATTTTAAGATAGAAGCTTCGGAGGCAGTATTTTGCCCCGTACTCATCCATCAGTCTGCTTGATATTTCCCCCGGGACCACAGTCCCCCTAGTGCAACAGCAGTATAGACCCCTCACCTGTCTCTAAATGCACCATTCACGTGTTTTTTATAGACCAATTAAACTCGGTCTACCCCACTGCCAAGGGCGATCCGTCTAGTGCAATATACTCTCCTAATCTCCTAGAAGATGATGGAACATTTTCAATTAAACGGAAATCCCAAGATCTCCCGAGTCTTACCTATCCCGTATCTCCTGAAACGGTGAAAATATCATAAAACTAACTGAAATAGACCATCCGATGAAATTATTTCGTTTTTATATACGCAATAAGAGAATTAGTGATGCTGTGCTTTTGAGCTACTCGGTACAGGAACTGAAGGATTTCCGGAGAAATCCGTAGGAAACTATCTGATAGGAAAATGACAATTGTCACCAATCTCAATTATCAATAACATAATATGGTTTTGCATTGAGATTCTTGACCTATAAATATATTCTGAATTGGCTGAACCAAATTTTAAAGGAACAAGAAAAAAATTGGTTCAAGCACTGACGTGAAGTCCGTAGCTTTTGCGCGTATTCTCTATTGTCCATTATCCTGCATTGGACACCCTTTATCGAATTTACCGTGGTAAATTATGTTGTCCATTCTCCTGTATTGGACACTTAATTCGAATTTACCATGGTAAATTCGAATTAACAGTGTGAACATACGCGCAAAAGCTCCGGACTTCACGTCAGTGCTTGAACCAATTATTTTTTCGTAATTTTTTTCTAATTTTCTAGGGGAAGGTACGGTTCTTACCAACATTTTTTTTTCGTAATTTTTTTTAAATTTTCTAGGGGTACGGTTCTTACAAAATTCCAAACACGTCTTTATGTTGATTTTCTACTACTATTTACCAAGCTTCAATTCGATCTAATCTTTATTTTTTGAGTTATCGAGGAAATAATATTCCAAGTGGTTATAACTCGGAAACCGTTAGACCGATTATGCCCAATAACGAACTTAACTCTCCCATTCGGATACGCAACCTACCCTGAAAATTGCAAGTCCCTATCTCCTTTCGTTCGAAAGTTATCGAGGCAACGGTCACCCATCTACTGAACTCGCACAAGGCTGCTCGAATCTCCAACAATATTCAACCGATCGTGTTAAAACTTGAAACTTGGCAGAAGAGTTAGGTTCTCAAGGCTCTTGCAAAATTTCAGCAATTTCAGACGAATAGTTACTGAGATATAGAATTTTTTTTTCATTTTTTAATGAATTCTTAAAAATTTTATACAAATACTATACTCACGAAATTGTGCAAATATTTTAGCGTTGGCATTCTACAACTAATAACCATGTTTGAATTCAATCGGTTTTGTATTTTAGGAGTTAATGAGGAACAAAAAACAACTAAATTTCAGATGGCTATAACCCTAAAACCGTTTAGCTGATTATGCGTATAAACGAACTCAAATGTCGCATTCAGATGCACAACCTAACCTGAAAACTTCAAGCCGCTATCTCTTTCCGTTCTCAGGTTATCGTGGCAACAGAAATATTTTTTAATAATTTTCTAGCGATACAATTCTCACAAAATTTCACAAACGTGCTTAGGTTCATATTCTACAACTATTCACCAAGTTTCAATTCGATCGGATTTATATTTGTTGAAAACAAAATTATAACTCGGAAACCATTGGGCCGATTATGTCCATTAACGAACTTGTCCGTCGTATTGGGATGCGCCACCTACCCTGAAATTTCAAGTAGCTAGCTCTTTCCGTTCTCAAGTTATCGTGGCAACGGCCGGACGGCCGGTCGGACAGAATAAAATTTGACATCGAATTCTTCATTGAGGAGTCGAACCAAATCGTTTGAGACCATTTTCGTCAAAAAATTCGAAAGTTACAGACATTTGGGCAAAATGATAACGCGATATTCCCCAGAACATACGCGCAAAAATAAACAAGCGGAAACTAGTGCACAACAAAAAATTCAGCGCTTTTGCGCGCATGTTCTTTTGTCTATTCACGCCTCATCCTCACGAAATACTGCATGAAGCTTCAAGGCATGTACCTATGATTTTAATTCGATATTTTTGAAAATATTTGAAAAATAAAATTCGGTTTGAAGGTTTTTGCAGAATTTCCGCGTAATCTGACCAACAGTTTCTGAAATACATAATTTTTGAAGATAATTTTTTATTTTTTTAGATAAATATTTTTATTTTTTTTTCGTGGTACGATGCTTACGAAATTCTTCAGAAATTTACGGCTTAGCATTCTACAACTAATTGCCAAGTTTCAATTCGATCGGATCTGTATTTTTTGAGTTATTGGGGAAATAACAAAAACATTTTCAGTTGGGTAATACACGGAACCCATTTGGATGATTATGCCCACTAACGTACTTAACTGCCGCATTCGCATGCGTAATCTACCCTGAAAATTTCAAGTCGATATCTCTTTCTATTCGAAAGTTAAAATGGTAACATTCACCCATTCACACCAAACGCTGCTTGGTTTCCAGTATTTCTCAATAACTACTACAATATAGATCAGATCATGTTAAAATTTGGAACTAGGCTGTAGAATTTGTTTTTGAAGGAATCAGCGATATTGCACGGATATCGGATAGTTCTACAACTAGTTCTGTCTGTGTTGTTTGAGTTATCGGGATAGAAAAATTTCAACTCCGAAACCGTTTGGTCGATTATGCCATTAACGAACCTAGCCTTCGCAATCGGATGCTTAACCTACCGTGAAAACTTCAGTTGCTATCTCTTTCCGTTCGAAAGTTATCGTGGCAACGGCCGGACAGAATCGATTTTGACCTCGAATTCTTCATCTATGAGTCGAATCTAATCGTTAAGGCCATTTAATGTCGACCTACACGTCTATACGCGTTGGTATCACTTCAAAATAAGGATAAATAAACACAGATTTAAGTCTACTCAAGATTTATTATTAATTAATAAAAGTTGCTTCAATCCTCTTTCAATAAATATTTGTTTGATAGAAATAAGTAAAGTTTTTACTGCAAATAACATTTGTTTGGTGGAAATGAATTATTTTTTTGGTGTTCTCGTTTTTCGAAACAGAGGGCTTATCAATGTTTGCCTGAAAATGGTCTCAAACGTTTTGGTTCTACTCACTGATCAAGAATACGTGGTCGAAATCGATTCTGTCCGGCCGTCCGTTAACACAATAACCCTCGAATGAAATGAGCTAGACAGTTGAAATTGTCAGGGTAGGTTTGGGAGATAAATTTCTCGGTTAAGTTCATTATTGGGTGGTTTCTGATTAATACATTTTATTTTCATAACATTCCAAATTGATTTTTTTAAACTTAGTTTCATCATAAGAATTCATTGATATCATTCTCAACTCGAATAAACTAATACTTTCGGAGATATGATTTTTCAAAATTTCAATAATTATTCTCAATAATTCTATATGATTTCATAGAACACTCTAATTATAATTTGCTGATGTATGTACATCCAACATGAGATGATTCATACACCTACGTTTTGAATTTAAATACGAAAATTCTTGAAAATTGATGCACAGAAGCCAAATTGAAAAAGTGGGAATGCCTCGTGGACAGGAGAGCTTTGGTGCTCTTGTTCAAACTTTGACAAATCATAACTCCGAAAGTATTGGTTTTTCAGATTTGGGAAGGATATCAATGGATTCTTATTTCATTTATTTTATTTTATGATACAGTTCATCATAAGAATCCATTGATATAATTCCCAACTCAGAAAAACCACTTTTGGAGATATGATTTGTCAAAGTTTGAACTAGAGCGCCAAAGATCCTGTCTATAGGGCTTTCCCATATTTCATTAATAAATATTGCCCAAATAAAAGAAAAATTTCCCAAATAAAAGAAATATTTTTGAGAAATTAGGTTAATATCAATTTAATAATTAATAGAATTTATTCATAAAGAATTGATCTTACAAATAAAGAATTATTCATAATTAACCCTAACATTGCTCTCAGTCTACAAATACTTATGTTCGTGAAACAAAAGCATTGTTCTGTAAGATGCCGTAGGCTCGATTCGATATTCTCTTATTCGCTTCTTCTTCTAGATAATTTAACAAGGTTTATATTGAAGGCTGTCTTTTCAGACTCGATTCTCGTACTGTTTATGATCCAATTCAACTGGTATATATCACTGGCAATGTCTGTACGTCTGGTGAAATAGACACCCGCTTAATACTGCAGAAAACGAGCTCGTTTTAATTAAAACAAAATCGCAAACTCGACGCAATAAGGTCCCTTCCATGTCTTACTCCCTCCTGTCGAGGAATTGGCTCGACCCTTCCCTGGGATGGAGTAACAAAGACTTGTGTGTACATCGTTACCCAGTTTATTTGCAATTCCTGAAAGGTCGGAGATAACGCCCGATGCAGGGTCTGGTAACTTTATTTTCGTGAGAAATGGTGTCAGGTAAAAGGTTTTTCCGCTGCTAATATATCTTCACGTTTACCTTCTAGGTCGCCATTAGTTTTTCTTCCTGGCAGTTTTGTTGTCCAGGGAGGAAGCCATAACTTTGCTCTGGCTTCGATTACCTATTTACCTCGACGACGGAAACAGAGCTGGATGTTTAATTATTTCATGAGCTGTAATTCTACTGACAGTTATCAAGGGTTATCCAATTAATGATTAAGGAATTTGAACTGAAATATAGTCAATACTGGAACATGTTACAAATAAATTATTTGGCATCTTTGTAGGGTAAGTTATTACAGAAGAACATGGAACAAATAGAGCGTTATAAATTGCGTTCAAGTTATGCTCCCCATGATCGACCAAGTGAACAAACAATTCCAAATGCTGTCAAAAAAGAAATTTGAAAATTAGTTTACGCTGTTGGATATTCCAAGGAAATACCGTATCCAAATTTATTTGTCTATTAGATGTCGTTATCCGCATATAAACTTGACATATAGAGCAACCTGTAGGATGCTTAAGAAGGATTTACGCTATGACACATATGCTCCAATTAGCCGATTTTTGCGCGTATGTTCTGGGGAACATCGCGTTATCATTTTGCCCAAATGTCTGTAACTTTCGAATTTTTTTACGAAAATGGTCTCAAACGATTTGGTTCGACTCCCCAATAAAGAATTCGAGGTCAAATTTGATTCTGTCAGGCCGGCCGTCCGGCCGTCCGTCCGGCCGTTGCCACGATAACTTGAGAACGGAATGACCTAGCGATTTGAAATTTTCAGGGTAGGTGGCGCATCTCAATACGACGGACAAGTTCGTTAATGGGCATAATCGGCCTAGTGGTTTCCGAGTAATAATTTTGTTTTCAACCAATATAGATCCGATCGAATTGAAACTTGGTGAATAGTTGTAGAATATAAACCTAAGCACGTTTGTGAAATTTTGTGAGAATCGTATCGCTAGAAAATTATTAAAAAATTATTAAAAAATATTTTTGTTGTCACGATAACCTGAGAACGGAAAGAGATAGCGGCTTGAAAATTTCAGGTTAGGTTGTGCATCTGAATGCGACATTTGATTTTTTTTATGAGCATAATGGGCCAAACGGTTTTAGAGTTATAGCCATCTGAAATTTGGTGGTTTTTTGTTCCTCATCAACTCGAAAAATACTGAGCCGATTGAATTCAAACATGGTTATTAGTTGTAGAATGCCAACGCAAAAATGTTTGCAAAATTTGGTGAGGATAGCATTTGCAGAAAATTTTTAATAAATCATTGAAAATAAAAAAAAAATTCTATATATCAGTAACTATTCGATTGAAATTGCTGAAATTCTGCAAGAGCCTTCATAACCTAACTCTACTGCCAAGTTTCAAGTTTTAATACGATCGGTTAAATATTGTTGGAGATTCGAGCATTCTTGTGTGAGTTCAGTAGATGGGTGACCGTTGCCTCGATAACTTTCGAACGAAAGGAGATAGGGACTTGCAATTTTCAGGGTAGGTTGCGTATCCGAAAGGGAGAGTTGGGTTCGTTTTTTGGCATAATCGGTCTAATGGTTTCCGAGTTATACCCACCTGAAATATTATTTCCTTGATAACTCAAAAAATAAATATTCGATCGAATTGAAGGTTGGTAACTAGTAGTAGAAAATCAACATAAAGACGTGTTTAATATTTTGTAAGAACCGTACCCCTAGAAAATTTGAAAAAAAAGGACGAAAAAAAAATTTCAAGAACCGTACCCCTAGAAAATTAAAAAAAAATCACGAAAAAAAAAATTGGTGCAAGCACTGACGTGAAGTCAGAAGCTTTTGCGCGTATGTTCTATTGTCCATTCTTCTGTATTGGACACCCTTAATCGAATTTACCATGGTAAATTATGTTGTCCATTCTCCTGTATTGGACACTGTTAATTCGAATTTACCATGGTAAATTCGAATTAAACTCAAAAAAAAAAAAAAAACTGAAAAAGAGATCAAACGAGCAGGAAAAAAACCATTTGCCATTTGCCTTGTCCACCAAAACTATTTGGTGGACAAGAATCGGCAACTTTTGAAACGGTCACAAATTTCTGAACTTCCTTAACTTTTGTGGAGCAGTTTATGCTTCCTAAATCCTCCTAAAACGCATCGAGAATCGACTAAAGAGTTAATATGTTTTTTCATCAACCTCTATGAAAAGTGACATTTTACTCACTAATTTGCGGCCATAAAATCGATTATTATTGAAGGCGAGTACTTCGCGGACGAGAAAGTACTTTCTCGTCCGCAAAATTACTTTCTCATCCGCTGTGGTCACTATGAATACGGCATGATACGGTTCAATACAAACATAAGTGTCTGAAAGAATAACTGTCAGTGCTGTGGTCACTATGGATACGGTTCAATGCAAACATAAGTGTATGTGTCATTTGCAATTGTGAAATTCATAAAAATATGTGGAGTTCGATGAAAATATGTAATATGCACCTCGGCGAAAAACTGTCTATTGTCTCGCCTGATTGCTATCCCCGGCACCGCCCCGGATAGCAATTTGCAGACTCGACTATAATAGACAGTTTTTCTATTACACTTTTACATTTTCTAACTATTACACCTTTAATTGATTGATTAAGACTTTCGTGTCAAGAAGATTTTTTCCTTCCCACCTCTTTTTGGCAACTATGATAAACAAAAGAAGCACTGATTTCCTGGTTAAGGTTGATGGTACTGTCCAGGAGTTAGTATAAGTCAATTCTCCAAAATGATAATATTTCTGGAGGTATTGAATATCGACCTGTAAAAGGTAAAATTTAATTCATAAACAATCATAATTATTATCGTTGAATTCTATTAGTTCATCTAGTTTATTAGTGTTTCTCTAAATTACAAACATAATTGGATAAGGTTGGATTAATTGGAACTCGTACGCGATATCTCATAATAAATATATTAATGTTAAATACATTTATTCATTAAAATGAAAACGTTACAGAAATTTATTATTCGCTTCCGAACGAAAACAGAATTGTTTTGTTTTCCAACGCATTGATTAATCGATACAAAAATTGTGGGTGCTCAACATATATTCCTATTTATATATGTATATCATTCAATGATTAACAGCTCACCTGAAAACTTTACTGAAAAAGTTAACGACCATTATATCTCATTTGTCGATATTCCGCCGTATTCACAAAGCTTGCAATCTCCGTTAAGTCCAAACTGAGGTCCTCAGTTAAGAATAAATAAGAATCGCAACCTCAGTTAACGTGAAAATTGACGTGAAACAGGCCTGTTTCACCACCGTTACATACGCTAACTGAGGTTGCGATTCTTATTTATCCTTAACCTCAGTTAGGACTTAACGGAGATTGATTACTTTGTGAATATGGCGGATAACCTCTTGAATCGATCTTTTCGGCTTGGAATTGAAACCTTTATTAATGATTATGATTATGTTCATGTCGTATTGACCCTTATTCTGAAATATGGCCACCAACTGGACAGTTTATCCAATATCTCAAAGGATTAAATATAAATACATTCTGTCAAAGGTTCTATTTTTATATAAAAAAATAAAAATGTAACATAAAAATGGGTTCAAGCCCTGTGTGGACAGGAGCTTTCTGGCGCTCTAGTTCAAACAGACAAATTATATCTGGTAGGTATTGGTTTCTCAGAGTTGGGAATTATATCAATGTATTAATATGATAGAACTGCATCAAAAAGGAAATTCAATTCAAATAATAGTTTATTTATGAAGATTAAATGAGCAATCATGAGAATGAGAACTGCACCACATTTTCAAATTTTTTTTTTTATCTTTGCGGTAATCTGGTCAATACAAAACTGCACATGCGTACAAAGGTCATGATTCTACTGTCTTCTACAGTCTGGTGCTAAATTTCAGATAGATCGAGTGATCGGTTTCGGAAATATTCATAAAAAATATTTTTACTAAAATCGGCCATAACTCCGAAACCCCTTGATGGTTAACGCCCATTAACGAACTTGTCCGAGATTTTTACGCTCCAAAACCACCTTGAAATTTTCAATCCGCTAACTCCTTTCGTTCGAGAGTTATCGTGCCTACGACCGGTCGGCCGGCCGGACAGAATCGATTTCGCACTCGGATTCTTGATCAGTGAGTCGAACCAAATCATTTGAGACCATTTTCAGCCAAAAATTCCAAAATTACAGACACTTGGGCAAATTGGAACAGATGTTCCGAGGAACTAGAGCGCCAAAAAAACAAGTTTCGTATGACAATTGCCCTAAACAGGTTTAAAGTACCTACAAATAGTAGGTATTCCATAAAACATGTATAAAATAATAAATTACCTTGTAATCGATCAAAAATTTCCTGATCTACGTTCACAAAATTTTCTCCTCTCTCGAACTTTGGAATTATTCTTTCAATTTACGTAATATTTTCGAACATTTTCGGGTGAGGTCCCCGTTGCATCGCTAAAATACGAGTATTTCAACCCCAATATTCTTGAAGTTACAATATTCCCTTCTGTCAAGTTGACAATTCATACATAGAATATACATAGAATAATTATATCAACCTGTGAAATACGATTTACATTGAAATTTTGAAAAATCATATCTCCGAAAGTATTAGCTTGTTAGAGTTAAAAATGATATGAATGGATTCTTATGATAAAACTGCTTATTAAAAAAAAATTAATTTTGAATTTGTTTTGTAAAAAAAAAATTTTTTTTTTATTACTCCGAAACCTTCTGTCCGATTTTACCCAGTAACGAACTTAGCCGAGATATTCATCCCCCAAACCTACTCTGAAAATTTCAACTCTCTAGCCCATTCCGTTCGAGAGTTATCGTGCCTACGGCCGGACGGCCGGCCGGACAGAATGAATTTCGACCACGGATTCTTGATCAGTGAGTCGAACCAAATCGTTTAAGACCATTTTCATCGAAATATTCCAAAATTACAGACATTTGGGCAAATTGATAAGCACTCAGTTCCGAGGAACTAGAGCGCCAAAAAGAATTAAATAATAAAATATCATAAAACAAATAAAATGAAATATTATGGATTTTTGAATCGTATAGTGCGGCTTATTGCTAGTTTACTCCAGAATATCGTGAAGGAGCAAGTTGGCGCACATCAATCTAAATTTGTCACTGCCTCACCCACCAGAAAACAATATGATCACTCCTTTTTGCCACTAAAAATAAGACTTTGTTCTCATTCATAGACCTCTTGAAAGTCATCATATAGATGTAGTTATATATTGCATATTGTTGTAGGGGGTAACATTGCACTGTGTCCTTGAGGTCTATTCTGCCTCTCAATCAGAGCTGTCGATGTCATCACCATCTACAGCTTGCCTTCCAGTTCCAGAGATCTGGTGAACTCCAATATCTGGGATGACTTCAAGGAGGCTGCGTCTTCGCTCGTGCATATTTCTTGCCCGAAGTATTCCTTGCGAGGCATTCCGTAATCAGGAGTTTCATCCTTCTCCCCACAGAATCTGCACTCGTCAGTTTCCGCTAGCCCTAAATCTCATAATATGCTTCCAAGACACCAGTGACCTGTTAGGAAACCAGTGAAGAGGTGCATCGTGTTTTTACTGAGATCCATATAATTCTTGGATCTGACGGTGTCAAATTTCCGGAGGAACTTTTTGAAGTGATACATTCCTGGGAGAGATCTCCAGGGTCTACCGCTTTCAGTTTCTTCTTTCATCCGAAATTCACTGCTGGGTTCTGGGCCAATGAAAGGAGTTTGTGCTCCTTTCTTGGCAAGTGTGTTGGCTTCCTCATTTCCTTTCATTCCCGCGTGACCAGGAAACCTGACCAAGGAGAGCCCGTTGTTATTGCCTACTTCATTAAGTTTTCTTTGGCAGTCAAATATTAGCTTAGACTCGATAACCTGGGAGCTCAGAGTTTTAGTAGCAGCTTGACTGTCAGAATGGATTGCTATATCATACCTCTGCTAGTTTCTTTCTAGGTTGATGTTCACGCACCTTTGGTATGAAAGTATTTCTGCCTTAAAGATGCTCGGATAGGAGCCAACAGATAGTGAGCATTAGGCGCCTGGCCTATATACTCCATCGCCAGCTCCTGTAGTGGTTTTTGAACCGTCTAAGTACCATTCAATGCCATTTCTTTTAAGAACTTGAGTGGTGGATTCCGTGCCACAGTCTTTCTTCCTACCTAGCATCGTAGTGGAGTTCTTTTCTGTGCTTACTTCCTTACTGATTTCGTCACTAGGAAGATTAGCCGATGAAATGTACCTGGTATGAGAGGACCAGGCTTTCTGGTTTTTGGCGCTCTAGTTCCTCGGAACTGAGTGCTTATCAATTTGCCAAATGTCTGTAATTTTCGAATTTTTGGCTGAAAATGGTCTCAAACGATTTGGTTCAACTCACTGATCAAGAATCCGAGGTCGAAATCGATTCGGTCCGGCCGGTCCGGCCGGCCGTAGGCACGATAACTCTTGAACGAAAGGAGTTAGAGGATTGAAATTTGCAAGGTGGGTTTGGAGCGTAAATATCTCGGACAAGTTCGTTAATGGGCGAAATCCATCAAGCGGTTTCGGAGTTGTGGCTGATTTTAGTAAAACACATTTCTTATGAATATTTCCGAAACCGATCACTAGATCTATCTGAAATTTAGCATCAAATTGTAGAATCATGACCTTTATACGCATGTGAAGTTATGTATTGACCAGGATACCGCAAAGTGTCAAAAAAAAATTAAAAAATTTTAAAAATTTTTCCCTACAATAACTCTCGAACGGAATGAGCTAGGCAGTTGAAATTTTCAGAGTAGGTTAGGGAGATGAATATCTCGGTTAAGTTCGTTATTGGGCAAAATAGGCCAGATGGTTTCGGAGTAATGAAAAAAAATTATTTTTTTTAAGCAACAAATTTCAATTTTTATTTAACATGCAGTTTCACCATTAAAATCCATCGATATCATTTTCAACTCCAACAAGCGAATACTTTCGAGATATGATTTTTCTAAATTTCAATAATGAATCGTACTTCTATGTTTTCACAGAATGCTATAATTATTTATCTAAGCTTTATTATATGATCTGTGTTCATACTCGTACATTTCATCCTGTTCTATGAGAGAAAGTCAAATTCATTTCAGCTATTTTAATTTGATTTCTTCCATGGTGCAGATCTTATTCTCAGATTGCTCATTTAATCTTGATAAATAACCTATTATTTGAATTTAATTTCCTTTATGATGCAGTTCTATCATAAGAATACATTGATATAGTTCCCAACTCTGAGAAACCAATACTTTCGGAGATATAATTTGTCTGTTTGAACTAGAGCCCCAGAAACCTCCTGTCCACAGGGCTTGAACCCATTTTAATACTCTCATTACCTGTTTCTTTCCTATATATTCCGAGATTGGCGTCATGGGCCATTTTGTCCATAACTAGATGAAGTTAGTTTATAGCGTATAAAAAAGATGCATCTGAAGAACAAACACATCATCAAATTCGAGTCATCTTCACGATCCAGACATACTCGTACAAGATTTGTATTTAACTCGTATATACCAGTACAATTCTGGGATATTAGCTGTTTACATCAATTCAACAATCGGAAACAATGAATTCAGTTAACGACGCCCTGCTCGGTATGAAGCTGTTGCATATTAATTAAACTGAATAATATGCTCGATTCGACTCTCGAAGCCTTGATAGAATGTTTCCTTGATTAATTTAAACAGGAATGATTGTGATACGTTCATGATCGCGAAGGAGGGTTTCAATTAATTTTCTCCTCATGGGATATATTAAAATTGTATATTCATTTTTTTAAAATTTATTTAGTAATTCTTAATTAATAATTGAATAGAGTTGAGGTAAAATCAATGAACAACAAAAAGGGAAGAACAATTGCATGTATAAGAAGGCTGTGATACAACAGAAAGGATTGTCTTGGATTAAAAATATATGAAAAATTAATATTATCATACAGAAACTATTTTTATGGATTTGATCTGAAACCAGAAATATTGAGGATAATTTAAATGGTAAACCATTAAAGTGATTTCTATGATGGAAATGTCAAAAAATTTAAAAAATAATAATAGTATAATAGTAAATGTTGTGTACATACCGAAACGTCTTGTCGTTTCATATTCAATCCATATAGATTATTCGTGTATCAGAGTATTATTTTTTCCTTTTTTTTTTCACATTTTTTTTATTTGTGGATATTTGGGTATAAAATTGGGACAATATTTGTCCGAGATCTAAATAATCAAGTGATTTAGGCGTTAATATTTACCTTAACTCATTGCATTTTGCAAATACAAGATATGTCCTCGAAGGTGTTTCATATCAAATACAAAATGGTTTTCTAAATCTAGAAAATTTTAAAAGAATCATTGAAATTTTCTGACAAAACTTCTATATATAAAAAATTTGATTCTAAACTGACGTCACGTCAGGTTTCTTGGGATATGGTTTTTACAAAATTTTAAACACGTCTTTATGTCGATATTCTAGAACTAGTTACCAAGCTTCAATTCGATCGAGTCTATATTTTTTTAAATCTCGAGGAAATAATATTCCAGGTGGGTATAACTCCGAAACAGTTGGACCGATTATGCCCAAAACGAACCCTACTCTCCCAGGTGGGAGAGTAGAGAATTTCTCAAACGTCCTTGGGTTTACATTCTACTACTACTTACCTTAATTCGATCGGTTTTGTATTGGTTGAAAACAAAATTATTACTCGGAAACCATTGGGCCAATTATGCCCATTAACGAACTTTTCCGTCGTATTGGGACGCGCCACTTACCCTGAAAATTTCAAAAGGCACTATCTCTTTCCGTTCTCAAGTTATCGTGGCAACGGCCGGACGGACAGTATCAAATTCGACCTCGAATTCTTCATTAGAGAGTCGAACCAAATCGTTTGAGACCATTTTTGGCAAAATATCCGAAAATTACAGACACTTGGGCAGAATGATAACCTGATGTTCCCCAGAACATACCCGCAATAAATATTTAAATCCAAAATGGAAATAGGTATCTTGTATTTTATATTTTGCATTTCAAATACTAAAATTTTAAAAATGTCACACCTCTGGCTATCGCTACTTGGCAACATAATGCTTTTTTCTGCTCCTTTGAGGAATTTTCATTAAGCCTTTTTCCTAAATAAAAAAATTGAAATCGTAGGTTTGTGTATAATCATCACTTATGTGAACTAAATATTCAAAACTGGAGTGAGGAGAGAAATGTGGCTGGAAATTAGGTCGAAGTGATGTGAGCCAGTTATATTTCAATGCTGATATGTGGGACCGTTAGCAGTGAACTGTCAACACTACAAGAATTAGACCCATATGTGTTCGTCTGATCCTCATTCGCTTTGGATGACTATGTTTTCAAGAAGGTTGAGTTCGATTTTACGAAGAATTTACTTCATTCAGCTGCAAATTTGTATACACAGCTCAATATGATGAGATATCGAAAAATACAGGGTGTTTGACGAGTAAATGGACATCTGAACTCCAAACAACCCCTAATGAGTAATTTAAGTGCCTCGTTTTCGAAATTTAGAAATTTTTGCTTGGTGGCTACCTACCCACTAGGGTATCCAACAGACACAGAAAATTGAGGGCCTGTCATTTGAATAAATGGATTCATTGACATTTTTTAAAGAGTATTTTCGAATTCGCCTTGCCTTTCGGACCACCTGTAGAGTGATCCGTAAAACTGCAGGAGACTTAAAAGCTTACGGGGAATTCGCTTGTCAAGATATGTCTGTTTATTTAACAATATCTACGGTCATCTATGATCGTTTAGGAAATATTTGCATTTAAAAAAAAAGCTAGGAGGGGTACTTAGATGTATTTTTTCTCAGTGACGTAAAACAATAAAACTATGTGAGTATCTGTAAAAAAATACTGTCTATTCAAGTAATCAAAATCATTTTTCCCAACAATCCACGGGTTATTCAAAAATCATCAATATATTTTTTTTTAAATTTTTTCCAAAAAACTCGGTTTTTTTTTAGAAGGAATGCCCCTTTTCATTTGAGATAGTAATTCTAGACAGTTTTCTTTCGATTAACATGTCACTGAACTATGTAAAATATGTAAATAACTTGAAAACTATCAGTTTTAGGTATTGGTCAATGTCAATGTCATTCGAAAGAAAATTCTGTCTAGAATTACTATCTGAAATATAAATAGAGGTATTACATTTGACAAACCTAGTTTTTTCGAAAACGCTGAAAAACACTATATTCATCATTAGAAGTAGAATCATCATTATTGAAGAACTTGTGGATCTTTGGAAAAAATGATTATGATTACTTGAATAAACAGCATATTTATAGGTCCTCACAAAGTTTTATTGTTTTACGCCTAATAGTCCCCGAGATGCCAGGCGTCAAAGTATCACTCTTAGGTGTCAACATTTTTGTTAAAATGCAAATATCTCCGAAACGATCAGAGATGCCCACATACAGGGTGAGTCTTTAAGTTGTACATTAATTTTAACTATAGATTCCTATCGTCAAATGAAACACTTTTTTCATTTATAATTTTTTTAAATTCGGCTCAGGTATAAAGATACAGGTTGTTGAAATTTCGAAAAAAAAAGTTTTCATTTTGTAGCTTTGAAATCCATTTTTCGAATGAAATGAATTTTGGTGTGAAGTGTCCTATAATTATGATACATATTTTCCAAATATTAGTTATTTCCTACTTCTACTGGTTTTCTAGTTATGGACTCGTGGATTCATAAAATTAAACGAAATTAGCATAAAGAAAGCAGATAAAGTTTTTCTTGAGTCCTTCCAAGAATATTCAATTGTTTTAGAATATTCAATTATTCTTCATAATTTCTCCTTAAACGCGCCGTTTTCGAGATATTACTCATCGAATGTTATAAAATGGAAAATTTCAGAAATTTCACTACATTTATGGATCCGAGCGTTGGAATCCCGAGTCAAGCTGTAAACCACTTTACCATACCTTTTAACCGTCCGCCAATAATGTCATAGATAATTTATATGCGGGAGTGTATTAGCACATTGTGAAATCTATAAACGCTTGTAACTTTTTACCTAAGCCGAATCTGGGAAAATGGCAAATGAAAAAACTGTTTTATTCGATGAGAGGAATCTATGGTTTAAATTAATGTACAACTTTAGAACTCACCCTGTATATTGTGGAGTAAACATACCTTATAATTCGAAGAGAAATCTGAACGTGAAATAAAGAAAGAGGGTTGCAATTTAAAATAACGAAGTTGATAGCTACTTCCGGTATAACTGAAAATGGTTAGGTAATAGTTCAAATTAGTTCAAGGTCGAGAATCTTTGTGTGAGATTTTTTATGAGCTCATCATTCTACTTTCCCACATAAGGCTAATTTTCCTTTTATAAGAATGATCCTGTATAGAGTCAGAAAGAATTTTAACTTTTGCGCTGAGTAGAGTTGATCCCGCCAAAATTTAAATAATTCTCCTAGCCCAAAATATCCAAGAAATCAATCGTTCATGGAGACCAAAAAAAATGAAAAACCTGTTAAACCTACCTATTTGTCTTTCCGCGAGTATGAATGCTAGATAAAAAAATAAATCGAACAAAAATCTCCAACCGGCAAATGAACCTGTTCCCCTCATCCTTACAATAAACTCTGTCATCTCCGATGATAAATCTTCTCGTGGAAATGGAGGAAAATGAAAAACGACCGAAGAAAAAATTAATAATAAAAAGCTAGCGTGTCAGCTGTTGGAGAGTCTACATTGGGAAAAAAGCGCAATGGAGAGAAAGCTGTCGATTCCAAAAGGGCGAAAGGGGAGAGGAGGGATCTTTTTTAATGAGGGAGTAAATTTGAATGGGCGACATGGAAATTAGAATACCAGAGAAATTCGCCTTATTTTCCTTTAAGCTGCTGCGAGATGCGATCTGTTTGCGGCGTTATTTTGCTCAAATTAATTGATGGGATTTGAGCTTTTCGACTTTGAATTTGTGGATTAATGTTACGGAAAGAATAAAGGATAGGAATGCTTAAAGTCACGAATAAGATTAATGGAAAAAAATGTTATTTACTCTGACGTTTGAAGACCTGACCTCCTCTACCGTAAGCTAAAGTTCTCATCACTTTCAGAGCAGGTTTGGAAGATAATTAAGTTCGTTATTGGACAAAATCGACCTGGTGGTTTAGAGCAACGAACAAAAATTATTACTTTTACATTACAAATTTCAAATTAATTTTCTTGAGATGCAGTTTCACCATAGAAATCCATTGATATCATTTTCAACTATAGCAAGCTAATACTTTCGGAGAATTTTTTCTTCAGAATTTAAATATTAAATCGTACTTCTATGTTTTACCAGGCATGCTGTAATTATTCTACCTATGAATTATTATTATATGATCTGTGTTCATGTCTGTCAAATTTATTCCTGGTTTTCTATTCTCATGATATAAAATAGCCCTCCTGTTCTAGAAAACAAGGTATGATTGATTGCAAAATGACCAATGAAATAACCTCTGCTATCGTAGAATTATGAGGATATATGATATTATACTTTTTTGGTGATACAATAATGCCCTTAGATAATCCATATGATGATGGAAATGTATAATTTGGTAAGTTAATGAAATTGGGTTCAGGATATTTCCAGTAAAAACGAAACTAGAATATTGGCTAAGTTTCAATTACTGATATAATATAATTTTCACATAGATTTGAGGAATGAATATCTCGGATATGTTCGTTTTTGGGTAGAATCGGTCTGTTGGTTTCAAATTGATAATATTTAGCACTCTTTTTTTAAATGAAACTTTTTTCAATTTCTTTTCTTTTATGACGCATTTCAAGAATCCATTGATATAATTCCCAACTCTGTGAAACCAATACTTTCGGAGATGCGATGTGTCAAAGTTTGAAGAAGAGCGCCAAAGCTGCTGTCCACAGAGCTTTCCCACTTTTTCATATGAAATATTCACAATTCCTTTGGCGTACACATATTTCCCTGAATTGAATCCAATGCAGATAACGTGAAGTTATGAAATGATGTTTCGTGAATATTTCAAATGGGTATAAAACTAATTCCGCAAATGTCCAATCACGAACATGAACCATTCTAGTTTTGAACCTGTCATGCAAATTTGCCGAAAGACCTTAAGATATTTTGTTCCGCAAGTAATCGTGCTCAAAACAACGGATAACTGGAATTCCCATATCTCTTCCTGAGATACCCTGTATATTTAAATTTTGAAATTCCAAACATTACATGTCAGAGATATTTTGCTCCCATTCTAATATATACTAAATTTAGCTACTTCATGAATGCACTGTATTATAAATTTTGAGATATATATTATGATATGATGCTTTCAAAAATAAATTAAAAAAAGTGTTTTTGCAAAAAGAAGAGTGCCAAAAATTATTAATCCGAAACCACCAGACCGATTTTACCCAATAACGAACTTATCCGAGATATTCATTCCTCAAATCTAGTCAGAAAATTATATTATATTAATTGAAAATTAGCCAATATTCCAGTTCTGTTTTCACTGAAGATATTCTGAACCCAATTTGACAAACTTACCAATTTATATATTTCCACCATCATATGGATTATCCAAGGGCATATAGGGTAGGGGTAATTATAATATCCTATAATGGTTCATTTTGCATCAATTATACTTCATTTGTTAGATCAGAAAGACATTTGATAAGTCTGTTCGCATTAATTGAAAACATAGAAGTACGATGCATTATTGAAATGTTGAAAAATCATATCTCCGAAAGTATAAGCTTAGTGTTAGAGTCGAAAATTACTTCAATGCCTTTTATGATGAAACTGCATCTTAAAAAAAATTAATTCGAAATTTGCGATGTAAAAAAATCTTTTTTTTTTTTCGTTACGCCGAAACCATCCGGCCGATTTTGCCCAATAAAAAACTCAACTGAGATATTGATCTCCCAAACCTATTCTGAAAATTTCATCTGTGTAGCTCATTCCGTTCGAGAGTTATCCTGTTAACGGACGGCCGAACAGAATCGATTTCAACCACGGATTCTTTATAAGTGAGTCGAACCGAATTGTTTAAGACGATTTCAGCAAAAAATTCGAAAATTACAGACATTTGGGCAAATTGATAAGCACTTTTTCCCGAGGAACAAGGGCGCCAAAAATAAACATCTTTCTTCAAAAATTGTATATTTCAGTAACTATTCGTCAGTTCCGCTGAAATATCGCACAAACCGAATATTATATTCCCTATATTCTCAAAAATAGAGATCTGATCGAATTGAAATCTTGTACTCGTTTGAAAGAAGACGGTTTGAAGGTCCATGCAGCATTTTTTAAGGGTGTGTGAGGCGTGAATAGACAAAAGAACATGCGCTCAAAAGCACCTGACTTTTAGCGAATTTTATTTAAAGCAATATTGTGTGTCTAGTGAACTGCTTCTCATGAAATATGGCTTGATGTGTTTCACATCTATATTCGTAATTTCAACTGAGATTTTGGAAATATTTTTGCAACCAAATTTCAGCAAAATTATAGCACCCTGGTATGAGCTCGCAAAAAAATTTTATAAACAATAAAATCAATTCACTTTTCTTTTCTGTTGAATTTTGCTGAGTTCACTAATTATGAAACCGTTTATCTCGCGTTCTGAGTCAAATCTATAGATGGCATAATATGTTTAACCATTCGAATTTCCCAAACATTCACGGCGAGAATTTATTGTTCTAGAACGACTTGACGCTTGGTACATTTCTACTAATACATCCACTTAGACCTAAACAGAAACACATGCTTTTACCGTCTATGAAACATATATGTAAACGTGAAAAAAAGTAAATATGTGGCGCAGTAGTAGGGGAACATATGAGTTATTTCCGGACGTAGAAATATTGTGGAGAAAAGTTACAAACGTTTTAATAACTCATATTAGGTTCTAGCTCTCTGGATTCTATATTTCATGTTAATTAACTTTAATACGACGATGTATGCGGGCATTTGGAATTAAAATGAACATCGAGTTTCCTTACGTTCTCAAGGATGAAATGAATCGACGTAATGTTAATAATTTCTGCGCTCTTCCTCTGAGAAATTCATATGCTGATGACATTGCCCTTGCATTTCGTCATTCTGATTTACGAAGTATTGAAAATTACTACTGTTTGACACATGATTTCAATCCTAAATACCTAGGAGTGAAAGTAGATTCCTTTTTTAATTTCAAAGTCCGTTTGGATGAATTTTGTCTGAAGTAAAAAAATTGGCTCAAGCCCTGTGGACAGTAGCTTTGGCGCTCTTGTTCTAACTTTCACAAGAATTTTTTGTTATTTATCAAGATTAAATGAGCAATCTGAGAATGAGAACTGCACCATGGAAGAAATCAAATTAAAATAGCTGAAATGAATTTGACTCTCTCTTATAGAACAGGATGACATGTACTAATATAAACACAGATCATATAATAATTCATTGATAGAATAATTATAGCATTCTGGGAAAACATAGAAGTACGATTCATTATTGAAATTTCGAAAATCTTATCTCCGAAAGTATTAGCTTGTTAGAGTTGAAAATGATATCAATGGATTTTTATGGAGAAATTGCATCTTAAAAAAAATTGTATTTGAGATTTGTAAGTTAAAACATTTTTATTTTTCGGTTACTCTGAAATCATCTGGTCTATTTTATAACGAATTTAACCGAGATATTTATCTCCCAAACCCACTCTGAAAATTTCAACTGCCTAGCTCATTCGAGAGTTATTGTAGAAAAAAATAAAAAAATGAAAAAAAAAAAAAATTCACTTTACGGCAATCCGATCGATAAAATACTTTGCATGCGTATAAAGGTCAATATTCTACAATCTGTTGCTAAATTTCAGATAGAGCGAGTGATTGGTTTCGGAAATAATTCATAAAAAATGTTTTTACTTAAACTCCGAAACCGCTGGGTGGATTTCGCCCGTTAACGAACTTGTCCGAGATATTTACGCTCCAAACCTACCCTATATATTACAATCCTCTAACTCCTTCCGTTCGAGGGTTATCGTGTTAACGGACGGACGGCCGGCCAGCCGGAAGGCCGGACAGAATCGATTTGGACCACGGATTCTTGATCAGTGAGTCGAACCAAATCGTTTGAGACCATTTTCAGCCAACAATTCGAAAATTACAGACATTTGGGCAAATTGATAAGCAAGCTGTTCCGAGGAACAAGAGCGCCAAAAAAAAAAGGAATAGTATTGTGCAGCTCCCTGGTTTTTTCTGCAGCTGAATTTTGTGTCCCGTCTGATGGACTCTATGAAGATCACCACTGGAACTATTAGATCTACAACTTTTCTTTGATTACCAGTTCTTTCAAAAATTGTCCCGCCCCCCATTCGCAGGCTGCTGTTTCGTATTCTTGGAATAATATTTCATTCTTTCTTGTTGTGCTTTTTGAAACAATTCATTCTTAAATCAATTCCAAAACTCAAACAAAAACTTACAAGTTGAAATATTTTTTACTTTCATTATACCCTTATTCTTCTTCATGATTCGATCTAGTGACCGTAGGACAATGTGGTAAAATATTGGGTACATCATGGGAATGAGAATGAAATCCAACTTCGACGACGTATTTTTTAAAATTAAATCCACCAATATTCCGCCTCCGAAATTGAAACGTTGCCTTTTAATATGTGGGTAAGGCATATTTTAACTTCTGAAATGTATTTACTTCGAAATGTAAATAATGAACAATTCAGAGGAAGACGGAATAATGGTATAATAATAATCGGAATATGAAATTGTGTTCCTACTCCAGCGTCCTGACCACCTGGTTATAACAGATGTGTGTTGATTGTGTAATTCTCTATTTATATAAACTGTCCAAACGTAATTTATATGTTTTCACCGGAAATTTCAGCTTATTCTTTTTTCTTCTGTTACAGGTATTCCTTCAAGGGAGATATTTACTAATTAAGAGAATGGATGATAAGGTAAAATGCGAGGAAATATAATAATAAGGTTTCAACATTGATGCATAATCCTTACGTAAATTTCATAGTTGAATACGGGATGTTATTCAATGTAATATTTTTCAACAGGATCGAGAACTCGTAATCATCAAAATAATTAATTAACACAAAAAGACCAACTACGAAATTCTAATACTCGCCTATAAACTTGAAGATGATAAGCGATTATCAAATTTCTATAATTCAGTAGCCACATACAAAAATGTTGCTGTCGCCATGCAAATTACCTCTTTTTTCCGTTGAGTACTACTCGACCATTTCCAAAATTTCTTCCTTAGTTTTAGTGAATTTGGATCATTAGAGGTTATCACGAGTTGGCTTCGGTATTTTTTTAGAGTTTCGAGAATGATTTCATGAGAACTAATCAACAAATTCACACGTAATATATCAATGAATAATATGTAGTTTCTACTGCAATTTTCTAGTATTATTAGTTCTTGAGAAAGTGTCGTACTGGTTTCCGGGATTTCGCATCAGGATTTATCCTAGGTGGTTTTTGGAGCTCTAGTTCCTCGGAACTGAGTGCTTATCAATTTGCCCAAATGTCTGTAATTTTTGGCTGAAAATGGTCTCAAACGATTTGGTTCGACTCACTGATCAAGAATCCGAGGTCGAAATCGAGTCTGTCCGGCCGGCCGTAGGCACGATAACTCTCGAACGAAAGGAGATAGCGGATTGAAATTTGCAAGGTGGGTTTGGAGCGTAAATATCTCGGTTGAGTTCGTTAATGGGCGAAATCCATCAAGCGGCTTCCGAGTTATGGCCGATTTTAGTAAAACACATTTTTTATGAATATTTCCGAAACTGATCACTCGATCTATCTGAAATTTAGCATCAAATTGTAGAATCATGACCTTTATACGCATGTGAAGTTTTGTATTGAACAGGTTACCGCAAAGTGTAAAAATTTTTTTTTCAAAATTAAAAAAAAAATTTCTACAATAACTTTTGAACGGAATGAGCTAGGCAGTTGAAATTTTCAGAGTAGGTTAGGGAGATGAATATCTCGGTTAAGTTCGTTATTGGGCAAAATAGGCCAGATGGTTTCGGAGTAACGAAAACAATTTTTTTTAAGCAACAAATTTCAAATTCAATTTTTATTTAAGTTGCAGTTTTGAATTTTATTCGTGCCTTAGTCTAGACCTAGACTCCTCTTATTGCAGGTATTCGAGATAGATTTGCTTAACTTCTTGCTCCCCCTTGTGTAAACGATAAAAAAATATCGTTCTTTATTCAGCGTATTCCCCGCCCACAACCCAAGAATCTGTTATCGCAAATCCCTGTTTTCTTACCTCATACACATCTCATTCACAATTCCCACAATGGCTCAAAACATATCCGGTTACATTTCAAATAATAATTCGACAAGTATCGAATATCGCCAATGACGTATTCTCGGAAATGAGTTCTGACTAAGTCGGGCAGGCATCAGACAACGCTTTCTTTTGTGATGGAACACGCGGTGAGGTTTTGGATTTCTTTAACTTCCTTCTCGTTCGATCGTCCATACGTTTATGAATTAGAAAACTGTATAGGGTTGGATTCGATGAATTTATCGGCCACGGCTATCAGGTTTCGAAGCCGACTATGATTTATCCTTATACTGAGACGTACCTGCGTTTAACGTCACGAATCTTATGTAATATGGCCAACATTTAGTAGTCGAATATTCTAATATTCGAATAGCAAAAAATTCCTTATTGGGATTTTTATTGATTTTGGTGTATTTTTCGGCGCTCTTGATCCTTGGAACAGAGTGCTTATCAATTTTCCCAAATGTCTAAATGAAAAAGGTCTTAAATGTTTTGGTTGGATTTACTGATCAAGAATCCGTGGTCAAAGTCGATTTTGTCCGGCCGTTAACAAGATAACTCTCAAACGGAATGAGCCAGACAGTTGAATTTTCATAGTAGATTTGTGAAATAAATATCTCTGTTAAGTTTGATATTGGGCAAAACCGGACTGATGATTTCGGAGTAACAAAAAAAAATGTTTGTTTGAATTACAAATTAAATTTTTGGCGCTCTTGTTCCTCGGAACAGAGTGCTTATCAATTTGCCCTAATGTCTGTAATTTTCGAATTTTTGAGTGAATTAGGATTGAAATTTGCAGGGTGGGTTTAGAGCGTAAATATCTCGGACGAGTTCGTTAACGGGCGAAATCCACCAAGCGGTTTCGGAGTTATGGCCGTTTTTAGTAAAAACATTTTTCGTGAATATATCCGAAACCGATAACTCGATCTATCTGAAATTAGCAGAAGTTTTGTATCGATCGGGTTGCCGTAAAGTGTGAATTTTTTTTTTAAGAATTTTAAAATTTTGTTTCTACAATAACTTTCGAAAAGAATGAGCTAGGCAATTGGAATTTTCAGAGTGGGTTAGGGAGATAAATATCTCGGTTAAGTTCGTTATTGGGAAAAATCGGTTTATGGTTTCACAGTAACGAGAATTTTTTTTTAAATAACAAATTTCAAATCCAATTTTTTTTAAGATCCAGTTTCACCATTAAAATCCATTGATGTCATTTTCAACTCTAACAAGCTAATACTTTCGGAGATATGATTTTTCGAAATTTCAATAACGGATCGTTCTTCTATGTTTTCACAGAATGCTATAATTATTCTATCTATGAATTATTATATGATCTGTGTTCATACTCGTATATGTCATCTTATTTTTCTATAAGAGATAGAGTCATTTCAGCTATCGCAGAATTATGAGGATTATAATATATGAAATTATATACAGGGTGTCCCAAAAATACCACGCGAAAGTGACACTGGAGATAGATTGGCATTAGGTCTATCAGATAGCATCAACATGACCTCAGTAAAAGTCCGCTGGTTTTCGAGATATCACAACTTTTGTGTATTTTTTAAAAATCTCCAGTTTTCGGTCTTTTATCGCCTAGCATTGCTAGAAATTACTTCAAACTCATGTTTTTTTCTACCTATGCTATCCTGAATAGTTGCTTTAAACAATGAAGTAATAACTTCACCGACAACTAGAACAAAATCCTTCAAAAAATGTCTAACTTGTTGTATTTTATGCCGAAGTTAAAACGTTCAAACTTAAGTTTGACTGACTGCTGTGAAAAAAAATTATATCAGACTGAATTGACAAATAATCGCAAAAACTGGTCCATTTCATGCCCTTTTCAAAATGATACAACACTACCAATTTTTTTTAATCAGAACCAGAATTGCTACTTATTTAAAAAAACCAAAACCCTTATCGGCTATCTCGCTCCCACATTCATTGTTTTGTAATATGGAAACCGGTCCGACTTTCACAGACTAGGGGTCTTCGAATAGTCTAGACCAGGGGTCACCAAATGGCGGACCGCGGTCCGGATGCGGATCGCGAACCTTTTTTTTTGCGGACCATTTTTCCAGAAAACATGTATTCTTGATTAAAAAAATTCAGATAACTTTTCGTTTTATTTACTAATTATAGATATTGGATTTAGATTACCTGCTAGTCAAATTCTTATGCCATCATAATGCTATCAACGACCCGCGACAGATATACAGGTTTTGTGAACGGACCTCCAATGAAACTAATTGGTGACCCCTGGGTTAGATACTAGAGAAAACGTTTTGGCGTTTGACGGATTTACTCATTTCCTAATATTTTCCGAACGGATAGAGATACAGAGGAAATAGATACATAAATCTAAACGCCGTCCACCGACCAACCATCGGGGAAAATTTGGATATCGAGATGTGAAAATCATAGATTTCGGACGGGAAAGAAGAATTTTCCTTCGATTCCGGGTCAAAAATATTTCTAAGTGCCGACCCAAAAAATTTTTTTCATGGTATATCGATACGGAGCTCGTGTCTAGTTAAATCGAGGTCGCTGATCACGAATATGCAATTAGTTTTTCCCTAAGTGGCGTAATTTCCACTTAGAGTGAAAAAATGGACGAAAATAGGTCAATTTTGGAAGTTCACACCGCCCAAACAAATCGTAGTAAGGTGTTGTTGATTTTTGCCCTCATATATGGATCCTTTATCTACTGAATAATCCAAACAGAAAATGTCCAGGCCGTACTATTCGGAAATTATGATTTTTTTTCCCAAGGGTCTGTTTTTCGGAAAATTCATTTCGCGGTATTTCCGCGGAAAATTCTCTAATGAAAAATCCGATCATATATTCGTAATCTACGGTCCCGAATTAGTAAATGACGTAATTTGCATCGAAATCGGAGACCGGTCGAATTTTGGCAATTTTTTAATACATTAGCCTTAAAAAAATCCCATTTTTCGAGAAAAAATTTTTGACGCAAAACTATGAAACGGGTACTTATTCTTATGGATTCGGGGCCGTAGATTCCGAATCTACCATCAGATATTTATTACAAAAATTTTCCGAGGAAATATCGCGGAAAGAATTTTCCGAAAAATAGACCCTCGGGAAAAAAATCATAATTTCCGAAGCGTACGACCTGGACATTTATTTTTCGGATGATTCGATAGATAAAGGATCCAAATATGACGTAAAAAATCAGCAACACCCTTCTCAGATTTTTTTGGGCGGTGGAAAGTTCCAAAATTGACCTATTTTCGTCCATTTTTTCACTTTAAGTGAAAATTTTCCCAAAGTACGCCACTTAGGGAAAATCTAATTACATATTCGTGATCAGCGACCTCGATTTAATTAGACACGAGCTCCGTATCGATATACCATGAAAAAAATTTTTTGGGTCGGCACTTGGAAATATTTTTGACCCGGAATCGGAGGAAAATTCTTCTTTCCCGTCCCAAATCTATGATTTTCACATCTCAATAACCAAATTTTCCCCGATTATTGGTCGGTGGACGACGTTTAGATTTATGTATCTATCTTTTCTGTATCTCTATCCGTTCGGATTAGATATTAGGTAATGAGCGAATCCGTCAAACGCCAAAAAGTTTTCTCTAGTATCTAACACATACAAAAATCTACAATTTTCCGATTAGGTTTTGGTTATTCACTAAATCGGGTACGCAGATCACGAATCTGTAATTAGATTTTCCGTATCTCGATTAGTTTCGGAGCAATGATGAAAAAAGTCGCAATTTCTGGCTCTACCTCCGGAAAATGGACTAATCAGTCGGATTTTTCGCCATATTACCAAAATTAATCGAGATACGGAAAAACTAATTACAGATTCGGAATCTACGCCCTCGATTAAGTGAATAGCCAAAGCCGTGGCGCGATCTAATCGGAAAATTCTAGATTTTTGTATGGGTTAGAATCTAGACAAAGGACTCACAGCTCTGGCAATGTGTTAGTTGTTGTATGCATTTTATCAATATTTCACAGGAATTAGGTCATAAATACTTCTACAAGGGTTGACAAGGGTTGAAGTATTACAAGATATTTTACTTGCAATTATCTTTTCGTGGAAAATATTAATTTCAAGGGTGAGACCACCCATGCAAAAATAAACCAGTTAACCCAAAACATTTAAGTTTTACAAGCGAGCTGCTTTGTTTAGAAATACAAATGAGCGCTTCCCAACATGTGAAGTCATGGGACGCAACAGTGGTGATATCTCGAAAACCAGCGGACTTTTACTGAGGTCATGTTGATGCTATCTGATAGACCTAATGCCAATCTATCTCCAGTGTCACTTTCGCGTGGTATTTTTGGGACACCCTGTATACTTTTTGGTGATATTTTAATGCCCGTAGATAATCCATATGATGATGGAAATATATACTTTGGTAAGTTTATCAGAATGGGTTCAGAATAGCTCCAGTAGAAACAAAACTCAGGGAGGAATGAATATCTTGGTTAAGTTCGAGGTTTTTGGCGATCTTGTTTGAATTTAATTTCTTTCATGATGCAGTTCACAAGAATCCATTGATATCATTCCCAACTCTGAGAAACCAATACTTTCGGAGATATGATTTGTCAAAGATGGAACAAGAGCGCCAAAGCTCCTGTCCACAGAACTTTCCCACTTTGCTAAGTTGCAGTTTCACCAAAAAAATCCACTGATTTAATTTTCAACTCTAACAAGCTAATACTTTCGGAGATATAATTTTTCAGAATTTCAATAATAATAATAATAATAACAGTACTTTATTGGAAAAACATTCCAAAAGGCCATCGACCGAAGTCCTTCAGCCTTCAATAATAAATTTCTTTGTTTTCACAGAATGGTGTAATTATTATATCTATGAATTATTATATGATCTGTATTCATACATGTCATCTTATGTTGCTATAAGATACATGTCAAATTTATTTATGGTTCGTTACTCATGATGTAAAAACAAAACGGAAATATTGGCTTAATTTCAATTGACATGATATAATTTTCAGAGTAGATTTGAGGTATGAATATCTCGGATAAGTTCGTTATTGGGTAGAATCGTCCTGGTGGTTTCGGATTAATAATTTTTGGTAATCTTGTTTTTTTTAAATGACACTTTTTGACGCTCTAGTTCCTCGGAACAGAGTGCTTATCAATTTGCCCAAATGTCTGTAATTTTCGAATTTTTGGCTGAAAATGGTCTCAAATGATTTGGTTCGACTCACTGATCAAGAATCCGAGGTCGAAATCGATTCTGTCCGGCCGGTCCGGCCGTAGGCACGATAACTCTCGAACGGAAGGAGTTAGAGGATTGAAATTTGCAAGGTGGGTTTGGAGCGTAAATATCTCAGACGACTTCGTTAATGGGCGAAATCCATCAAGCGGTTTCGGAGTTATGGCCGATTTTAATTAAAAACATTTTTTATGAATATTTCCGAAACCGATCACTCGATCTTTCTGAAATTTAGCAACAAATTGTAGAATCATGACCTCTACGCGCAGTTTTGTATTGACCAGGTTACCGCAAAGTGTAAAAAAAAATGTTGAAAATTTTCAAAAATTCTTTCTACAATAACTCTCGAACGGAATAAGCTAGGCAGTTGTTATTTTCAGAGTAGGTTAGGGAGATGTATATCTCGGTTAAGTTCGTTATTGGGCAAAATAGGCCAGATGGTTTCGGAGTAACGAAACGTTTTTTTTTACGTAACCAATTTCAAATTCAGTTTTTATTTAAGATGCAGTTTCACCATAAAAATCCATTGATATTATGTTCAACTCCAACAAGCTAATACTTTCGGAGATATGTTTTTTCGAAATTTCAATAATGAATCGTACTTCTATGATTTCACAGAATGCTATAATTATTCTATCTAAGCTTTATTATATGATCTTTGTTCATACTCGTACATTTCATCCTGTTCTATAAGAGAGAGTGAAATTCATTTCAGCTATTTTAATTTGATTTCTTCCATGGTGCAGTTCTCATTCTCAGATTGCTCATTTAATCTTGATAAATAAACTATTATTTGAATTGATTTTCCTTTTTAATTGCATAAGACCTTTTCATGAGAATTTTTATTAGGTTGAGTACAAAGAGTATATATATTTATAACAAGCCCGCATTTTTGCGGATCCCCGGGATTGATTATTTCAATCCCACGCATTTGCGGGATAGAAGTTTCGGTGCGGGATTGGATTCCCTAGTCGAAATCCTATTTGATGAAATCATATGTTTACTTTTATAAAATAAAATAATTTACTGGCAAAAAAAATTATTTAAAATTGTCATGTTTTGACGCTTCTGACTGCACCTAACCCCTTAAGGCGCGATGAATTTCGATAGTATGAACGCAGCTTAATAATTTGTTGCCGAATATTCCGATCCAACCCCCCACAACGGTGCCTCCGATGCTACAGATCTTCCACCCCAACCGCGCGATACCCCTAAACGGGCAACCGCATCATCCAACTATCCTAATCCACGGATTCCCGTATTACCCATTCCCGTTTCGCGTCATTGGTATTCCGAAGGATCAGACCCGTTATTCCCGCAGTCGCCTAATACGTTCGAACAAGTTTATCCGATTAACCGTGACTGCATAACTATGAATTCGGAATAGCTAATTGCCGTTTGATTTCTAACTACCGTCGCGGAAATATTCGATGAATTGTAATTCGACTGGGACCGATGCAGGCGTCCAGATCTGTTATCTGGTGCAGCGGGTGGGGAAGAGGATCCGGGGTGGGGTTGTTTGATGGTATTCCTAGCTTTCTATTTGACGCTGTATCACTTGCACTTCCATGATGCGAAATCAGTTCAAACCAGAGGGAACTCCCTCTATTTCTCTGGTTCAAACTGAGTTCGCATCAGTTTGGAAGTGATACAGCGTCAAATAGAAAGCTACTATAGGGTGGTGAGATTTCAGCCCTGTCCTTCATGTCCAGGGTGCAGCCTAACTTCTCTTTTGGAGCGCTGTTCAGGTGAACAGAGTGCCTATCAGAGCTGAGCCAAAGCATTGTGCTTAGTGCTTGTGAAAGTGCTTGAAGCCTTTTTGTGCTCCCGAGTAATATGCTCCCGAGCACTTTTTAAAACCAGTGCTTAGTGCTTAGTAATTGAAGCACTACTTGAAAAGGCTTAGTGCTTAGTAATCCCTTAAGTGCTCCCGAGCACTTCCGAGGATTACTAAGCACTAAGCCTTTCCGAAATCATGTCGTAACACGAATAGACGCTGACGCGCTGTGGTCGGAGGAGTTTATGTGTACCAGGGAGATCAATTGACGCATGAATTGAACTTGTAAATCTTATAATTATCAGTTGTTGGTTATTGATTCATGGAGTGGGACGTGGATATATGAACATTACCAACTCCTGAAAATTATTCAGTATCAAAGCATTATTATGTGGATCGTTCATCAAGAAGATATAAGTAAATTATTTTCGAAAATTGTCGTGTGAATTCACAGATTTATCCGGTATATTCATATTTAAATTTCCAATGCTAAATTGCTTATGAATACAATCACAATAGAAAATTATGTTATCCGGTTTCTGCAGATTACATTTTTGATATTTTGATAAATTTAAGAAAGCATTCATGTCATGTTGATCAATTCGAATTAAATTATGGATTAATGGAAAACTGCCTCAAAAAGCACTGGATTCACGTCAGTGTTTGTTTTATCAGTAAGGTAAAGACAACACTTGGCCTAAGTTTCATAATATTATACGATGTTGATGTCATAATTATATCTTTCGGGTATTATCCCATTTTGAAATTGGGAAATTTAACATGTGCAGAAAAAACTGAGACGCTTATAGAATTAATATTTTCACTAATTTTATCATTATACCTGAAATAATAAAGACCTTTTCAAACTGAGTGAGAATAGAACTAAGTCTAACGGAGTACTATATCCACTATTTTTCATTAAAATTTCAACACTTGATTCTTGATTTCCGTACAAGAAAACAGCATAACTGAATCTTCCAAGCAGTTTATACGTGAAGCATTTCCATAGTAACAACAGATGAAAAATTTTCTTCAACATTCGCCAGGTCTTTGGAATTGTTGAATGTAGAGAGGACAACGTTGCGTAGTCATCTGAAAGGAAAATGAGCTTAACATAACATTTTCAAAATATACACGGTGAAATGTGTCCAAATTTCATGGCCAACCGAGAGACTTTATAAAAGTGAATTGAGTATAATGCAACTTTCGGGAATCGCCTCTAGAACGAATTTATCTAAGAACAATGCATGAAATCGAAACCCTGCGGCGTACCATTCACCTGAGTTGACCACAGGAATACCCCATCATCCACCGGGGACGCGAACGCACCCCTCTGTACTGAAACCGAATAAGTGTCAATCAGGCAGGGTAACATGGGGTTGAAACATATTCTGCGTGAATTCACGCTTTTGGAGCTTCCCAATTTCAATCATATGTCATGGGACAAAGGAAGGGGAGGAAATGGAGTGAAATTGAATAGTGTCGCATACTTTGACCTCTACTACAGAGCTCTTTTCTTGTTGACAGAACAACAGATGGGATGTATAGCCTACGTGTGCCATTAAGGGTATTTCTAGATTCGAATTGTTGTCATTGATTCGTTTGAATTATCGATGTAATTTGGGGAGAATTAAAATATAACAATAAAGGTTCGGAACTATAGACAAACTTTCGTTGGAAGGCCGTAGCATTTTTGCGCGCATGTTCTGGGGAACAGCGTGCTATTTGCCCAAATATCTGTAACTTTCGGTATTTTCCGAAAATGATCTCAAACGATTAGGTTCGATTCACTGATGAAGAATTCGGGGTCATATTTGATTCAGTCCTGTCAGCCGTTGCCACGATAACTTGAGAACGGAAAGAGGTAGCGACTTGCAGTTTCTAGGGTAGGTTACGCATCCGAATGCGACAATTGAGTTTGTTAATAGGCATGCTTAATCGGCCAAACGGTTTTGGAGTTATACCCACCCGAAATTTCGTCAATAACTCGAAAAATACGAATGCGATCCGAATCAAACATGGCAATTAGTTGTAGAATGCCGACGCAAAAATTTTCCCAAAATCGTGAGGATCCCATCACTAGAAAATAAGAATAAAATCATTGAATATCATTGAAAAAATTCTATATATCAGAAACCATTGGTCCAACATAGCTTAAATTTTGCGAGAGCCTTCATAACCTAACTGTACAGTCAAATTTCAAGTTTGAACATGATCGGTTGGGGACACGAGCTGGATGTGTGACTGTTGCCTCGATAACATTCGAACGAAAAGAGATAGGGGCTTGCTTTGCTGGGCGTAATTGGCCCAACGGTTTCGGAATTATACCCACCTGGAATATTATTTTCTCGGAAAAAATACAGACCCGAATGAATTGAAACTTGGTAACTAGTTGTAGAATATCGACATAAAGACGTGTGTGCAATGTTGTGAGAATCGTATCACAAGAAAATTCAAAAAAAAGTTATGAAAAAATATTATGTATCTCACGATAACTTGAGAACGGGAAGAGATAGTGACTTGCAATTTTCAGGGTAGGTTGCGCGTCCGAATGGGACATTTAATTTCGTTAATGGGCATAATCGACCAAACGGTTTTGGAGTTATACTCATCTGAAATATTGTTGATATTTCCTCTTCAACTCAAAATATACAAATTTAATCCAATTAAAACTAGGTAGACTTGTTGAATGCTGACTAACTAATTTTCGTGGAATTTCGTGAATATCGTATTAGATATTCAACGAATTTCATATATGTCAGAATTTAAAACTCTGTGGTCTTAGACGATCCTCTCCTTACTCAAGTCTGTCATTAGAATGGTATGAAATATATTCATAAATTACAAAAGCTGAGAAAACTGTATATATCGATGCTGATGAAGAATTTAATGTTAAATTATATTCGGTCCGGCCGTCCATTAACAAGTTGACTCTCGGAATAACAATTCAGAGACTTTAAATTTGCAGGGTAGGTTTGATGCCTGAATACCTTGTTCGTGATTGGGCACAACAATTAGATCTCACAGTCTTTACGAATTTGCTGCATATCTTATTTTACCCAAATACACAAATTTTAGGATTTCATTTCACATGAGCTGAAAGATTATTCTAAAAAAATACTCCTAGGCTTAAACACAAATGGTAGCAAATACAAAGTTTTTTTGCAAAATAGCATGGAAGCAAAAACGTGAAAAAACAATTGATTTGAACTCATATAAAATAAAATAAAAGAATAAAAATGTATCTACGAGACATTACATGAATTGATCACATAAATTAATTAATGAATTAGAAAGGGATTCATAACTAGTATTCGAAAATTCCCCTCCTTCCTTCTAAACATTTTTTGGCTCTTGTTATTAAATGCGCTACGTTTTTCTCTCTATCCCATGTCGATTTCAGACCTCATCAAATGCTTCTTGAAATCGATCAATATCAGTTGTTCCCTTTCTGTGATTTGTTCACAATAAACTGTAAATCGAAGTGTCCCCATAAGAAATAATCCAAGCATGTGAGATACGGGGATCTTGCAGGCCAGTCAACATCAGTCCAACAACAAGTGTTTATTATGAATTGAATTATTCCCCATTCTTAATCCAACATGAGATATCGATAGGGAGTGTGGTCGTATTGCCGAAAGGCTTGTTAGATGCAGTTAGATGCAGTTTTTAAGCGTAAATTTATTTTTCTAAGTAGCTGAATATAATTATGTCATTGTCCTAGACTTATTACTTGAATTATTCATGAAAATCTATGATACCATTCAAGAGTAAGAAAGTTCTTCTCAGAAAATAATTCGTTCCTCGCCCAAACCGTTTGTCTTCAATTCATATTCTGTAACTGAGCATTATTAATGGCAAGGTGTATTATGCGAAAGTATATGGGAAAAGTGGAAATCCACAATAATTGTTTCTGATATAACCTGTCTGATAGTGCGAAACAGTAATTCATTAGCATTCCATTATGATAAGTTGACATGGGTTAACGACCTCTTAGTACTTCGCTTTCCAGTATGTCACTGATGCGCGAAGGTATACAGGGTGTTTCCTAATCGAAGATCAATATTTGAAGAGAAAAGTTAATTTAAAAATAGTTCCATTTTAGCTTAATTTTTGATGTAGAGGGTTAAGTTTGAAGAATTGTATATTTCGAATATCTTATAAAGTATATTAGTCTAGTGAACAAGTGCTTTTTAGGTCATAATTTTCGCGTATTCTCCGAAAATTATGATTGAGGTTCCATTCGATTCGGAATGGCATACAGATAGTGATAGATGCTAATGCCGCTCGCAAAAATTGCAATAGTTATAAACAATTAAGTGAAAAAAAAAGGAAGGGGCTTTGGATTTTCGCCAATATCTCGAAAACTATCTGAGATGATTCAAATTTGAAAAAAGATTGAAGAAGAGGAGGAAATTTCCTGAAAAAAAATCCCAACTCCTGGCACTAGGACCAATATTTATAATTTTCCGAGAGGGTTTAAAATACCCCCGAAAACGGGTACTCCGATTGCGTAAGCCTCGCCTCCTTCGGACCTTTCATGAATGAATATTATTTAAACTTATTAAATATGAAAATAAAAAATTTAAAAAATTGAGGCGACTGCAGGATAGATCAATGAACAATATTCCGAGGTCCAAAAATGTTTATCACGATTTTTCTTTTAGTTATCCATTAGTTAATTAACAATTTTTTGTAGCTGGAACATTAACATTGCAAGTACGCTAATTGTTAAACTATTAACCTGAAAATTTTTTCCTTTCGTGAGGCTATTTTTCAATGGTTTTAAAATAGACTCATATTCGAAAATTTTAAAAATTGTTTATTTTCGCTTTGTTATGAACAGTTTACTCAAGTGAAAAATTATAATGCTTCAATTTATAATATTACTATTGATCCGTGTTCTTACGATTAGAAACTACTCAAAAATGATTTTTAATAATTATTATCTCCTATTGTTTAAAAAATTGTTATAAACCAATGCGTTGTTTATGAGATAATTTAAAATTTTCTTTTGGAATATAATTTAAGCTTTATAACTTTTCATTTAAGTAAATTGTTTATAACAAATCAAAAATTAAAAATTTTTCAAATTTTCCAACGGAAATCTATTCCAAGACCTTTGTAAAATAGCTTCACCAAAGTAAAAAATTTCAGATTCAAGGATTCAAGGATTATTGTTCATTGATCTATCCTACAGGCCCCCGAAATTTTCAAATTATTAATTTTTATATTGAATAAGTTTAAATAATATTTATTCACGAAAGGTCCGAAGGGGGCGAGGCTTACGCAGTACCCATTTTCGGACGTATTTTCAACCCTCTGAGAACATTATAAATATTGGCCGTTAACACGATAACTCTTGAACGGAATGAGTTGGACAGTTGAAATTTTTAGAGTAGGTTTGAGGGATAAATATCTCGGTTAAGTTCGTTATTGGGCAAAATCGGTCAAATAGTTTCGGAGTAACGAAAAAAAATTTTTTTTTTTACGTTACAACTTTTGAATTCAATTTTTTTAAGATGCAGTTTCATCATGAGAATCCATTGTTATCATTTTCAACTCTAACAAGCTAATTTTCGGAGATATGATGTTTCAAAGTTTCAATAATACATCGTAAGTTCTATGTATTCACAGAATGTGAAGACAGAAACTGTCTGTGATCACTATTCATAAATGTCATCTTTTCTAGCTATTAGAGATTGTCAATTCATAGTTGTTATTTTCTCTTGGAAAGTATTCGATTCTTGAATTTGTGAATATATACAAGACTGTTTTGATGTAGTTTATGAAGGCAATAGGAAAGAAGATCATAATGGAATCATCAAAAGAAATTACTATTCGTTGACCACTGAGGTTAATATTACGTTTTTCTTCCTTAAGTAGTGGGACATTTTCCTATATACAGTATTTTCATAATGTTGCTAGCAAAAAAATACTGAAATGTGGATCTACATTTGTGTATCAATCATTTTTTCATGAGTTAAGGTTCATAATACAGAAAAGAATGTGTTGGTGGTATGGACTATTAAATTTGAAATTATGAAAAGAGGATAGTATTTTATTAATATATTTTGAACTATCAAAATAATTTAATCGTAATCCTTTACCTACTCAAATATCAAGAATAAATGGACAATCTGCTATGATTGTCTCCAGCCTTGCTCTAGACATACTGTAGGTATTTCGAGTTGGGAAAACTATGCACCGAGTGTAAGTTGCAACAACCCATTCCACGAGGATGAATCATTGCAGATTGATCATTTAATCTTGATAAATAAATTTAATGCCAATTTTTGAAGCATTAAGGCATTTAAGCATTGTTGATTGCTCTTTGTTTATAAGATAATTTTTGATCATTTTTTTTAAACGACACTTTTTTTAAATTTAATTTCTTTCATGATGCATTTCTATCATAGGAATCCATTGATATAATTCCCAACTCTGAGAAACCAATACTTTCAGAGATATAATTTGTCTGTTTGAACAAGAGCGCCAAAAAGCTCCTGTCCACAGGGCTTGAACAAATTTTTCACTCAATTGTTTATAACTATTGCAAGTTTTGCGAGCGGAATTAACCTTTTCTATAAAACTATCTACATACCATTCCGAATCGAATGACACCTCAATCATAATATCCGGAGATTACGCAAAAATTTTGACCTATAAAGCACATGTTGACTAGACTAAAACTCGCGACAAGGGATTTTGTGCAATATTCGCTTTCGAATCCTACGAACTCCCAAAATCTGAAATGAATACGCGTAATTTTCCCAGCTCAATAAAATACTCGTTCATAATATTGAAAAGTGGAACTAAACCAAATATGTACTGAAATTCTGACTTTTCACTGCCCCAATATTCCCCCAGCCATGCGGATTCCTCCCGAAATCGATAAATATCGGATATTATAAGCGTGAAACGAGGTCTATCCATGAATTGCACGCATCAGTGGAAAACATCCGGCAATAGGGAAAGCCCATTGTAGCGTTTCCGTATAGGCCTTATTGATACCGTGTAACGTGTAACGTTATGCCGTCTAGTAAGGCCAACCTGTTCCTATATTTAGACTATGGGTGTCAGTCGGTATTCCAACGATATATCTTTTTCGAACCTGTCTGCGAGTTTTCATATCTCGTGTGAAAAATATCGATGAAGCCATAATTGGGGAACGGAATTTTTCGTTTTTACGAGACAGGGGAAAATTTCGTGAAATATTATATGAATTCGAATAAACGCGAAAATAGAAATTTGTGTTGAATTTTGCTAAAAAAGTGGTAAATTATATCAATGGATTCTTATAATAGAACTGCACCACGAAAGAAATTTAATTCAAATAATAGTTTATTTATCAAGATTAAACGAGCAATCTGCAATGATTTAACCTCGTGGAATGAGTTTTTGCAACTAAAGGCCGGTTTATACAGCAAATAAGATAAAATAAGAAACAAATTAAAATAAAATATGAATTAAGGGTTAAACGGATCGGTTTATACAGATAATCTAAAACAAAATAAGAAATAAGAATGAACCAATCAAATCGCAGCTTTTTGACAATTTTATGCGAGTTCTATGAATTCCACTCTTTGTGCATGCGCATTGTCATTTTCCAAACAAAATAACATAAAATAAGAAATAAAGATGAGAGTTGGCCAACTTTAATTCTTATTCTTATTTCTTATTTTATCTTATTTCGTGTATAAACGCTCTCGAAGTAATGTACATGTTTAACTTTCTTATTTTATTTTATCTTATCTTATTTGCTGTATAAACCCGCCTTTACACTCGATGCATAGTTTTCACAACTCGAAATACCTAAGGAATGTATCATCGAAATGTCTAGAGCAAAGCTGGAGACAATCATAACAGATTGTCCATTTATTCCTGATATTTTTTCCTCTATAACTCAGAATATACAAATATCGTCCAATAAAACTCGGTTATTAGTCGTAGAATGCCGACGCACAAATTTTCTCTGAATTTCGTGAATATCGTATCCTGAAATTACTTCAAAAGTAAGTCATTAGATATTTGAAGAAATTCAATTCAGATAGGATACATATGTCACAATCAAAAATTATGTGATCATATACCTTTCTCTCGTTACTCAAGTCTGTCATTAAAATGGTACCAAATGTATTCATATTTTATAGAAGCCGAGAAAACGCTCTATATCGATGATAAATTCGAATGAGAGTGTCAAATGTCCAACAGAGGTGAATAAAAAATGATTAGCAGCAAGTTTGTCGGTTCAAGGTTAAATTTTAAATTTTTTTAGCTTTTTGCGCGTATGTTCTGGGGAACATCGCGTTATAGTTTTGCCCAAATGTGAAATTTAATTCTGTGGTGCCGTCCGTTGCCACGATAACTTGAGAACGGAAAGAGCTAGCGACTTGAAATTTTCAGGGTAGGTGGCGCATCCCAATACGACGGACAAGTTCGTTAATGGGTATAATCGGCCCAATGGTTTCCGATTAATAATTTTGTTTTCGACCAAAATAAATCCGATCGAATTTAAACTTGGTGAGTAGTTGTAGAATATGAACCTAAGCACGTTTGTGAAATTTTGTGAGAATCGTATCGCTAGAAAATTATTAAAAAATTATTAAAAAATACTTTTGTTGTCACGATAACCTGAGAACGGAAAGAGATAGCGGCTTGAAAATTTCAGGTTAGGTTGTGCACCTGAATGCGACATTTGAGTTTGTTTATGAGCGTAATCGTCCAAACGGTTTTAGAGTTATAGCCATCTGAAATTTTCTGAAATTTGGTTGTTTTTTGTTCCTCATTAACTCGAATAATACAAAACCGATTGAATTCAAACATGGTTATTAGTTGTAGAATGCCAACGCGAAAATTCTTGCAGAATTTCGTGAGGATGGTATAACTAGAAAATTAAAAAAAAAACAATTATAAATTATTGGAAAAAAATCTATATATCATAAACTATTCGTCCGCCATGGCTGAAATTTTGGAAGAGTCTTCAGAACCTAAGTCTACTGCAGAATTCCAAGTTTGAACACGATCGGATCTATATTGTTGGAGAACCGCGCAGCCTTTTGTGAGTTCGGTAGCGGATGCGAATCGTCGTATGATATGTTGTCTATGGTCGTATTTTTGCGAGAACCTTCAAAAATAAAAATATGAATGTCATGATGACATATCTTTTACGCGTATGTTATGGGAAAATCGTGTTATTTCATCACAAATCTATGGGAGATGATAGCCCTACATTAGTGGTCAGACCTGGTTTTGAAAGAGATCCTTCTTAGGAGGAGGCAACTAAATATTGAAAGGATTTCTATGAACAAGAGTGAATATCTTTGAGAAATAGAGAAGACGATTCTTCTTCAAGAGATCCATGTGCCTTCAGAAGAGTATATTTGTGAGAGGGGACTTTTGAAAGGTTATGTATTATTATTAATATGATATCGCTGAAATTTTGTTGAAGGCTTCTGATCTTGTAAGGTGAGAGCCTCATTGGTGGATATTAAATCTCGTGATGGGTAGAGAGGAATTTTAGGCCAGTTTTTCTATCACTAATGAGAATATATCTTTATGTTTCACCTCATCACCTTTAGATCTATCAATGGACATTTATTGGTTAAGAATAAGTAATTGAATATTACTTTGAATTGAATTTCATTCAATATGTTAGTAACTAAACTTATAATTTTCTTTACTTTGCTTATTTAAATATGACATTAATTCCAGTAATATTTTTCAAGAATAATTATGTATTCTTCTCCTAAAGAAGAATTGAAGGTAGACAATAATGTGTTAATTTTTTCATCATTGCTTTCTATCCTGACTTCACGAAAAAAAAATTGGTTCAAGCACTGACGTGAAGTCAGGAGATTTTGCGCGTATGTTCTATTGTCCATACTCCTGTAATGAACACTCTTTTTAATCGAATTTACCATGATGATTTGTATTGTCTATTCTCCTGTAGTGGACACTCTTCTCAATCGAATTCACCATGATGAATTCTGTTGTCCATTCTCCTGTATTGGAGACTCTTCTTAATCGAATTTACCAAGATGAATTCTATTGTCCATTCTGGACAATAGAATTCATCATGGCAAATTCGATTAAGAAGAGTCTCCAATACAGGAGAATGGACAATAGAATTCATCATGGTGAATTCGATTGAGAAGAGTGTCCAATACAGGAGAATGGACAATAGAATTCATCATGGTAAATTCGATTAAGAAGAGTGTTCATTACAGGAGTATGGACAATAGAACATACGCGCAAAAGCTCCTGACTTCACGTCAGTGCTTGAACCAATTTTTATATTGAGGCGTAAATAGAAAATGGAACATGCGCGCAAAAGCTCCCGACTTCACGTCAGTGCTTCAACCAATTTCTCTCATTTTGTTGGAAATTTCGTGAGTGGAAATCTATATCCCATTGAATGAAGACGTTGTTAAATAACGGAAAATTATTGGGAATTCCAGGACATTCATATGGGTATACGTGATCCACGTGGGATATTTGTCCGTTCGTTGATGGAATCTAGGAACGTAAATATTGAAAAATCCTCGACTCGGTAGCAAACAATAATTTTTACGCAACATATTCTTATTGCTTCAGGAAACCCACTTCCGAAATCTGTACGTTTTGAGTTTTAAAATTTAAGAGTTGAAAAACTGCCTATCAATCACTTCGGAGGTCGATCATGTGTTTAGACCGAGAGGATGCCGTCAAACAGTCTGCTGTGTACACACCGGTCAAATTCACCTTGCCATTTCACATAATTAATTCTACGTGCCTAATATGGGATTCGCAAATGAGTTGATATATCTGTTTTGTTCCCAGATTATCCAAACCTGTTTCGAACCAATTCCACATGGTCCCATGTATTTACAATTGAATAATCATAATTCCTACCCCATTAACAATTTTTGCCTCGAATTAATTGTTTCGGAACAACCGAACCCTCGTTAATCATTCCGCACATCGTGCCGGTCAGTCACAATATTTGCGCAAATCCTCTTTCAGTCTGCTCCGGCTTAATGATATAACGAAAATTTCGGATTGCGGCTGGGCCCCACGTTGGGCGCCGTATAATAATTGGTATTTATGATGCAGAGCACACAGGCAATTATCCTCTGCCTTTTCGGTGACCATTTGACGCATATCTCTCGAACGAGGCCTCGTCTGTCTGTTTGACGGACGTGTTTCGTCCCAATCCCGTCCTTTTCCGAAGGGTGGGAGTCGGAATTGTATCAGGATGCGCCTGGATGGCGGGCGACTCTCGTTATCGCCGACTGTAGTAGTCGTGACAAAACCAACGCTGTGTCCAATTTTATGATGAACACGCTGAAGCGATGGTATTCACGCTAATATTGTAAATTGTTCCAAAATCAACTCCAGTAATTTGGTATCTGGTTAGCACTTAATTCGAATTTACCATGGTAAATTCAAATTAAGAGTGTCCAATACAGGAGAATGGACAACATAATTTACCATAGTAAATTCGATTAAGGGTGTCCAATACAGAAGAATGGACAATAGAACATACGCGCAAAAGCTTCTGACTTCACGTCAGTGCTTGAACCATTTTTTTTTTAGTTAGGTATACGACGCTCAGAAAATATCACATACGACTTTATGTCGGTATGCTACAACTAGTTTCAATTCGAGCGGATCTGTATTGGTTAGAAATAAAATTAGTACTCGGGAACTGTTTGCCCGATTATGCCCATTAACGAACTTGTCCGTCGCATTCGGACGTGCCAACCACCCTGAATATGTCAAAGCGCTATATCTTTCCGTTCAAAAGTTATCATGGCAACGGCCGGCCGGATAGAATCAAATTTGACCTCAAAGTCTTCAACAATGAGTCGAACCTAATCGTTTGAGACCATCTTCGGCAAAAAATTACAGTCATTCGGACAAAATGATAGCACGCTGTTCCCGAGAACATGCGCGCAAATATAATTTATCAACGGGTACGTAGCGGGAATCGTATAGGCTGTAATTAGTTTTGAACTCAAATTTATCTATTAGTCAGATGTCATTTGGTTATTTTTATTGAGAACTGGTACAAATATTAAATTAATGTAACAGGACAAACATTATAAACTTTTCAAAAATGAAATTATATCGTATTAAATCATGAAAGTGGTGACCTTCAGCAGATACACGAAGTGTTTTAATAAGAAAGTTGGGAATTTCATTAGGAATATCCACGAATTTACGATTTTATTCCTTCAATTAGGAAGCTGAGAAGGATATGATACTGGAGACTGAAAATATCGAAGTTTACATTAGTGTTCTATATGTTCACTGGTTTGTGGTTTCCCTTACCTCACTATGTCGAGCGTTCTCGTGTCGCAAGGTCATACAGGTAGTCTGCCTTGCAATCCCTGACTATTTTCAGTGTTTCCGCATCACAGAGGGTTGGAGTTCGTAAGGATTTCCCTAGGTGGCGCTGGTGATATCATTATCTCCAGTAGTTCGTAACAATAGGGCTAAGTTTCCTAGCGCTGCTTCGTTTGTCATTCAGAGTGCTAGGTGACGCTGATGATTGGTAATAACCTTGAAACCGGTACGTATCTGTCCTGAATTAAGCAGTCACCTTTGGGGAACACAGGACGATGAGGTGACCAGCCTGGATCATGAGGGAGCATTTGTTGATAGTTAAAATCGATGAATATTTCACCGTATTTTTTTTAGTATAGAAGTTTGTTGATAGTATATTGTATATTGTTGTAGGGGGTAACATTGCACTGCGACCTTGAGATCTATTGTGTTCCCCCTTCAGAACTGTCGATGTCATAACCATCTACAGCTCGCCTTCCAGTTCTAGAATTCCAGTATCTGGGATGGCTTCAAGGAGGCTACGTCTTCGCTCCTGCAGATTTCTTGCCCAAAGCATTACTTGCGTTGGTTTGAGATGGTGAGGCATTCCGTTATCAGGAGATCCGGAGTTTCATCCTCCTCCCAACAGAATTAGCACTCGCCAGTTTCTGCTTAGCCCTAATCTCATCATATGCGTCCTGAGGCCGCAGTGCCCTTTGAGGAAGCCAGAGAGGAGGTGCAGCGTGTTCTTACTAAGTTCCAAGTAATTCTTGGATCTGACAGTATTAAAGTTCCGGAGGAATTTCTCGGAGTGATACATTCCGGGGGGAGATCTCCAGAAAATACCTCTTTCAGTTTCTTCTTTCGTCCGGAATTCACTTTTGTAGGTGTATCTACCAACTCCACAGTAGGGTTCCTGGCCAATAAAGGGGGTTTGTGCTCCTTTCTTGGCAAGTGTGTTGGCCTCCTCATTTCCTATGATTCCCGCGTGACCAGGAACCCAGACCAAGGAGACCCTGTTGTTCTTGCCTACTTCATTAAGTTTTCTTCGGCACTCCCATATTAGCTTGGACTCGATAACATGGGAGCTCAGAGCTTTAATATCAGCTTGACTGTCAGAATGGATTGCTATATCACTCTGATAGTTTCTTTGTGAGTTCATTTCCACGAATCTTTCGATTGCGAGTCTTTCTGCCTGAAATACGCTCGGATAGGAGCCTAGCTATAGTGAGCATTTGGTACTTGCGTCATATACTCCAGCGCCAGCTCCTTCATTTAATTACTAATGAATCAAATGTTGATAGTATCAGGAAACTGTTTCTCTTCTCATTATTCCTCCTCTATTTGAACATTATAATTATCCCGAACGTCAGATTCCCTTTCCTATTCAATGAATATACGCTGATGCGGACAACAGTACATGATAAAAGGACAACATCAATCGAATTCCCAAAAAGGGTATTGCAACTCATCGACAATTCACTTCCCCTGCAACATTCAGAGTTCCCAAACAAACAGGCCGTTCGTCGAAATTAATCCATTCCACTGTTTGGACGGCATAATGCATCGAGTCAGAGTCGATTCGGAAACACAAGCAGAACCGAGACTGAGTGCGAACCGAAATGCCATCGCGCATGCTCGGCTGTAGAAAGAATCACGTTGGAATTAACTGCGTCCGAAGAATACCGTGTGCACGGCACGGTATGTTGCAACCTGCGCATTGCATTTGCCTAATTGAAATTGCTTGTTCTATTATATTAGACGTACGTTAAATAGGTTATGGGCAATGTGGTGGCTGGCGGAAAAACTGCCAAGGGACCAAACAAGGTACATTGTTTACACTTGATGCAGGGTTGTGTGGCATGTAATGTGCAGTTCTTGTTCAACGGTGCCATATCATCTAGTTGGCAATTTGTTCGGGTTGCGAGATTTATATCTAATTGAGATTTGTACAGTGTGGGAAAGCCAAATGGAATAAATTCATTATGTTGGTTAGTGTACATATTTATGAAAAATCCCGAAACACGTCAAATTCGAATTTTAAATTACCATTCTTCTTCGTAAAACTACGAACTCTATCTTTTTCTAATAGGAAGTATGGGCTTCTGATAACATCATTTGATAGGTCGCGTCATTATCTATTCAGAAATATTATCACTTTCATGTTTATTGCAAAAATCAAATTAGAAAAAAATAAAATCATGTGATTTCCGAAATTCATTATAATATTCCTTCGAATATTCCCAAATCTTATTACACTAATACTAAACTTATTTGCCTTAAAGATGTGAAGAAAGAAAATTAAAAAGCCATAACATTCGTTTTCTAGATGGTATCATGAAAACTACGTAAAACACTTTCTAAAATAGTTTTTTCAAAATGCCTCCGCAAATTGTTTTGTGCTGATTTTCCTTTGACGTTTCTTAAAACCAATGAAATGCTTCTTTATTTGTCACAAGGGTAAGTTTCAACCAATTATGTCATTATTATAGTGGGAATAAATCTCTTGTGATTATTCTCGGGAATAATCACTGTGGTTTTTATTTGCCTAGCAAATCTCAGATAGTTGTCAAAATAATTACCTAATTGTGTCAACGCGATATATAAAATGAGTGAAATTGATAGTTTTATTGATCTTTTTGGCGCTCTAGTTCCTCGGAACTGAGTGCTTATCAATTTGCCCAAAGGTCTGTAATTTTCGAATTTTTCGATGAAAATGGTCTTAAACGATTTGGTTCGACTCACTGATCAAGAATCCGTGGTCGAAATTCATTCTGTTCGGCCGGCCGGACCGGCCGGACAGAATGAATTTCGACCACGGATTCTTGATCAGTGAGTCGGACCAAATCGTTTAAGACCATTTTCATAGAAATATTCGAAAATTACAGACATTTGGGCAAATTGATAAGCACTCAGTTCCGAGGAACTAGAGCGCCAAAAATTTGTGAATCAAAAAATAATCTAGTCAAATATAACTCGCGAGTTCCATAAATTAGAAAATAATTTGACAGATTTTGTTCAAACTTGTTGCCATTTGGAAATAGCCCCTCGAGCCCTGCGGGCTCTCGTGACTATTGCCTGGCAACAAGTTTTGAAAAAATCTGTCAAATTATTTTCAATTTATTCTCACTCTCTTGTTATATTATTACTGATAATTTGTAGTTTATAGGTTGTCTAATTTGTGTCTTATTTCATTAACTTCAATTTTGAATGATTTTTCGATTAAAGGAAATGTACAAAATAACAATTTTGCAAATGATTGGTTACGGAAATAACACCCGAACACAAATAGAACTAAGTCGCTTGTTTCATGAGAAATTTCCGAATTTGCCGCCCAAAACCCAAGGGACAATAATAAAATAGAGACGCAGTATGTACCTGGTTCCATACTTCATCCCAACCCTGTGTGTCTGTAGCTTATTGTGCCGTTTGAAATATATTATTCTATCAAAAATCGTTGAAAAACTTTTAATATTTCACAACATATGGTTATGGGCCACCAATAGGTCTCTTGCATGTAACACGAAATACCATATGTTTATGTTCTTCTGAATCTACATCAATACCAGATCATAATGTATGCCCTCATACACTCTCATAATTTATAAAATTTGAATATTTCGGTATTGAAAACCGGTAAATCAAGAAGCAATTCCAAATGAGGTGAAACGCTTCTGAATCGTCGCTATGACGGATGACGTAATCGAAATTTACCATCTGCTTGTTACTGCCAATGCTGACTGCGAGCCCTTCATAGGTGGCTATGTTACACTGGAATAAAGAGTGAAACGGACACGAGAAGAGAGTGATAGTAGATATGACGTGTTACGTCACGGACTGGCGCCAAGTTTCGATCGTTTGAACAGGCATTATGTGCAACTTAATTTGAACGATCGTTTTCTCGTTGAAAATTGAAATTTTTGACTGTGGTTGAAAATTTCCAGTATTCTTATGAAAAAATTAATGCAAGAGACCTATTAATTACCTCATTACTTGATGATTTGTTGCGTTTCTATCGAAAATTATTTTGAATTGTCGAACGTTGATTATAGAAGGTAGAGGGTCCGCCATCTAACGTTTTTTTTTTCATGTTTGAAAATCATGGTAATGTTGCAGAATGTGTGCGAAAATTGCGTACGGATTTTGGAAGAAGAGAAGCACCGTCAGCTCCGTATGTTCGTTATCTTGTGAAAAAAGTGGCATCCTCATCGATAAACCAACGCGTGAAAAGCCAAAAACAGTGCGTACACCCGAGAATATTGCTGCTGAGGCAGAAAGTGTGCGTGAAGCGCCATCAACATCAATTCACCGTCGTTCACAAGAATTGAACATTTCGGAGACATCATTGAGACGAATTTTGCATAAAGACCATGGTATGACGCCATACAAAGTCCAATTGGTTCAGGAATTGCCCTGTTTTTGAAGATCGCATTATCAGCCGCAGAGCTGATGTCGTTTGGCCACCTCGGAGCTGCGATTTGACACCGTCGGACAAGCCAGAGACAATTGACGCTTTAAAGGACAATATTCGTGAAGCCATTGGTGAAATACAGCTGCACACAATCGATAATGTGCTTGAAAATTGGACCTATCGTGTAGGCTAATGTATGGCCAGCCGAGGCAGCCATTTGAATGAAATTATTTTCCATTATTAACCGGAAGGATTGTACTTTCAAATAAAAAATGAAATGTGAGAAAATATTCAGTAGCTTTTTTTTTATTGCATTTAAAAAAAAAGTTATTTGGCGGACCCGTTATCAGGAAAGGGTAGCGAAATTGAAGATAATTTTTGTATCAATTTACCCTCGTTTCTTGATGTACAATCACTTCAAATGTTTAAAATACTCGCCGTTCACTTCTTGATAATACAATGCAAGCCTATTAATTTATTCACTTCACGCTAAGGACAATAAAAACGTACTCACTTGTTTTCAGAAATTCTCTGTATTAATAACAATGGAGTAAGAAATAAACTCGGAAATAAACGAGTACTATCTATTAGGTAACATATCAGTTTGTGAGCTGAAACATCAACTAACCTGCAGTAATCATTAATAATAATTATAGTAGCGTAAGCGCAGACATTCATGCTTCAAGTCTTATTCGACTCTCCTCAGTACGAGTTCTCGAATTCGAGAAAATACCCAATCTCTATTACCCTGTTTGCGAGTGCAGGTAATAAAATAATTCAATCCTAATTTCAATATGCGAAGGATTCATCAGAAATTGAATCGAGTATCCAATTATTTTTCTTTGGCCCATCCTAATGCCATCTTATTGAATAATAGGGTGCACACCTCTTATCCTCTTGTAAGCCACTCTAATATACGAATAAAATTACTCTAGCAGCGAAGTGGAAACTTTATATTAAATTCCCAATTTGATTTTTAGCGACGCCTCGAACAGACGCCGCAGCATCCCCGGAATCCGTGAGAATTTATGGAAAACCGCCCCTCCGAATTTGTCAGAGGATGCCACTCTGTAGAAGATGCCGCTCCGCTCTCTAATTTCGATATAATTAGTACGGGCGGCAATAATGCGGCTTGGGCCTAATTTATGTTTGTCGAATGTGTAAGCAAGTGCAGGCTTACGGCTCATTTCGCGAATTTATTACTCGCGGGCTTGGGATTAATGGCCCCACCCAAGCGATAGTCGTTTTCTTGGTGAAAACCGAAGGACGGAGTTGTCAATCTCTTGCAGCTTTCCGAAAACTTCCCAAGAAATTTTTGGATATAATTAGGCTCTTCTCTCTTCATTCTTCTCTCTTTTTCTCACATCCTTCTCGCCGTTCTTTTCTGTCCCTTCGTCTTTCTATCCTTTTCTCATCTCCTTCTCAACCCTTTCTTTCCTTCCTCCTTTTCATTTTTTGTATCACCTCCTTCTCACCCCTCCCTTTCATCCCTTCCTCTTTCTCTCTTTTTATTATCCCATTATCATCCTTCTCTTTCCTACTTCTATTTTCTATATTTTTCACACCTCCTTCTCACCGCTGTCTTTCTCTTCCTCCTCGTTCCCTATTTTTCTAACCTCCTTCTCAACCTTCTCGCTCTTCATTTCCTTTTACTTTTTTTTTTCTCACCTCATTCTCATTCCTGTATTTCCCTGTTCATCTTTCTCTCTTTTTTCTTACCCCCTTCTCAACCCTCTCTTTTCCACCTTCCTTTTTCGCATCTCTGTTTCACCCCTCTATTTCCTTCCTTCCTCTTTCTCTGTTTTTCTGACCTCCTTATCAACTCTTCAATCCTCCCTTCCCTTTCTTCCTCTTTATCACCGCTCTCTTCCCTCCTTTCTTTTTTCATTATTTTTCCCACCTTCTTCTCAACCTTCGCTTTGCTCCCTTCTTTTTGCGCGCTCTGGGGAACAGCGTGATATCATTTCGCCCAAATATCTGTAACTTTCTAATTTTTTGCCGAAAATGGTTTAGGTTTTTACACACTGATGAAGAATTCGAGTTCAAATTTGATTATGTTCGGCCGGCCGTCGGGCCGTTGCTACGATAACTTTCGGGCGGAAAGAGATAGTGACTTGAAATTTTCAGGATAGGTGGCGCGTCCAAATACGACGGACAAGTATGTTAATGGGCATAATCGGTACAACGGTTTCGCAGTACTAATTTAGTCTTCAACCATTACAGATTCGATCAAATTGGAACTTGGTAGCTAATTGTTAGACACTGACACAAAAACATTTGTGAAATTTTGTGAGAATCGTATAACTAGACAATTTTAGAATATGTATACCTATTATTTATGTCACTATAACTAGGTTACGCATTCAAATTCAACATTTGAGTTTGTTAATAGGCATAATAGGCCAAACGGTTCTGAAGTTATACCCATCTGAAATTTGGTTTTATTTCCTCAGTAACTCAAAAAATACGAATCAGATTCAATTAAAACATGGTAATTAGTTTTAGAATGCCGTATTCGTCCGACATCGCTGAAATTTTGCAGGAGCCTTCAAAACCTAATTCTACACCCAAGTTTCAAGTTAGAACACGACCGTATCGATATTGTTGAAAATGCGAGTAGCCTTGAGTGAGTTCAGTAGCTGGATGGGTGACCGTTGCCACGATAAATTTCGAATGGAAAGAGATAGGGAACATTTTCAGGGTAGGTTGTGCTTCTGAATGGGAGAGTTAAGTTCGTTGTTGGGCATAATTGGCCCAATTGTTTCGGAGTTATACCCATCTAGAATATTATTTTCTAGATAACTCAAAAAATACAAATCCCATAAAATTGAAATTTGAGAAACCGGCCCTCATAAAGTCTCCCGGTAGGCCATGAAATTTTGACTCATTTCACCGTGTATAATTTGAAAATGTTAGGTTATGCTCATTTTTCCTGTCAGATAACTACGCAACGTTGTCCTCTCTACATAGAAGTCGTAGTAATTACGTATTTTTCACCATGTGAATTTTCTTGAGAAAAATAATGAATTTGAGAAGATGTTATGTGAATTCAACAATTCCAAAGACCTGGCGATTGTTGAAAAAATATTTCATCTGTTGTTACTATGGAAATATTTTACGTATATAAATTGGTTGGAAGATTCAGTTATGCTATTTTGTTGTACGGAAATCAAGAATCAAGTGTTGAAATTTTGATGAAAAATAATGGATACAGTAGTCCGTTACTTTGTGATAGTTCATTTGAAAAAAGAATAAAAGTACCTGAATAACCCGGCAGGAGAACTTCTAAACGAACAGACGTACCTATGGAATTCCACACTTTTGGAATTCTCAAGAAATAAGCCTACAGAAGACATTTAAATTCCTTGTTGCACAACTTGAAATACACCAGTTTCAAAATGTACTAAATGTAGCGAAAACCTGAGTCACTGTTAAACCTCAATAAAATAATATAGTGATAGGATAGGAAACTAAGTAATTTCATTCCAGAGTTCAACATGTCCTAAGACAGAATGGAGTTTTTCTATTGTAGATTGCAGTTCTGTATAGCACTTCTTGATACTTTGTCTCTGCATCTTCAAAACTGCTCTCGGCATTTTCAATTTCAAAGCGAAGAGTTTGTTATTATTCGAAGATAATGATCTGTGATAATATCTTGTCAAAGATGAAACATTTTGCTGTTTGTTGAGAGTAGAAATTGGCAACGTCTCTGACATTCACGATATTTCAGGAGTGCCAACCTGCCTTAGTTTTATTTACAAAAACGTGATAGAACTAAATCATGGCCGACCGGGAGACTTCATAAAAGTGAATGGAGTTTATGTGAAATTTTTTCAGGGATAGTACACTAGAAAATTGAAAAAAAAATAATAAAAAAATATGTATCTCACCATAACTCGAGAACAGAAAGAGAGAGCGACTTGAAAATTTCAGGGTAGGTTGCGCAACCGAATGCGACATTTATTGTCGTTAAGGTATAATCGTCCAATTAAAAATCAGTACCAAATTCGCGCGCTAACATCCCACAACAAATTAATACAATATTCTACATAATAAACAGTAAAAACGTAACAGCCGGACGAAAATACTTAACCTATAACAATGTTGCCAAATCTTGTGCACTGCTTGTTTTTAAGAAGGCTACGGCAATATTCATCCATTCAAAATCCAATTGAGAACAGAACAATGCATTATTCATAGATTCCGAATTCATAGAGCAGAAAAGAAAACAGAAGCTACGATACAACTTCAGTTCACTGAGTAAACCGAAAAAGCACGGAGTTGAAAATTATCCGCAAACGCTGGCACATTCCGAACTTTGGAAATACTCCGAGGAAATCAAACGGTGGAAAAGTTTGATCGGGAGACGGAAAATATACACAACTTTTATGTCGCTGAGAAATAACGTTATCGTCCTGGGAACATCGAACTTCACAGACGGATATGATCACATCGCTTGTGAAAATGAGGAAAAACATGATAGTCTCCTGGGTTCGTCAGCCGCGAACCGTTTTCACCTGACAAACTGAAGATGGTCCCTGAATAATAGGATTCATTACGGAGAGTGGAGTTGAAAAAGCTGCCAATATCTCCGCGGACGCCATCGATTCCTATAATAAGTCCAAGATGCATAGAATAACAAGGTGTCGACACTCCCTGCTAAATCCTGTTAACATTTTCGGCCGAAAAACGGACCTAGAATTGTCAAATCACGTACTTGATGTACTACTTCACTTTGTTAACGATGGTGCCGCTAGTGTCGATTTCGAAGATTCTGGCAAGCGAATAAATGAAAACTGACAAGCGACAAAGTTCACTTTCCAGTCTTTCCACCGTTGCTAGTTCGTAAATCCAAATTGAAAGAATATAATGAAGCAGTTTATTGAAGAATCAATTCACTTTTTGATTAATCAGACATCTGTTCGGACATTATATGTAAACCCCATTTGTTTGGAACAGAAAATTCATTTCACCAAGACATTGGAACATTTTGAATGGAACTGTAAATGAAGAAATCTGTGAAATCATTATTTTCCCATTACAAAAGATCACATCCAATGTCTTTAGAATATATCTAAGCATTTAATTTGTGTATCTTGAAATACATTGAATAATACAGAATTTTCTGTAATACCTCTACATAATATCTTTCGATATCATATTATTATTCAAATGTATTGATTAACTCTATCATGTACAGCTCATTTAAATTGAACATTTTACTTATTATTTTCGATGTATAATTTGAAACTTCATCAAAACATTATCATTTATATAGCATTTTTTCACCCAATACCCCTTGACAACTTTTTATGTTCTCAGCAATTGGATGATTATATTGCAAAATTCGATAGCTATTATTCAGAACTAAGTATACTGATGTAATATAGAAAAATGATTCATTAAATTGAAAAACTAACCAAATAGAGGGTACTGTACTACGTTTGAATATTTTATTCAATATATATTCGGTAGAAAAATGTTTTGAACAAACAAATGTTTTAATTTTCAATACCCTACTTCTACTAGTTGCCATTCTTGTCGTGTAACAATATCCATGAAACAAATAATATAGAATAAGAGCGCCAAAAAGAATTTAATCGTTGACAAATAATATTGTTAGTTTTCATAACATATCATTTCATTCCTTCTCAATATATAACTGAATTGTATAATGAATATAATTTTATCAATAGAGTTATTCCTTAATGTTCATCAGCCGGCAAGATTATAATAAATCAACAAGTCTAAGCGTTCTCCTATGTTGATTTATTAACAACGGTATCAGCGATCTTTCAATATTATTAATATTATAATTAATACCTATCTTGATACTAGAAATCTGCCCCTGATCCGGTATTCGAATTTGATTTGACATGTCGATAATTTTGACTATAAAATTTTCACTGCCGGCTTCTATCGGCGAAAACTGAAGTAGAACAAAATCCTTGTATTTTTACAATATTTGGAGCGCAAATCGGCCGAAAATATGTCAAAGAGTGTCTTCACCATGTATTCTATGCATCTATAATAAGTCTTTGGTGTGAATGTCACTTCAATAGAACGCATCTTGTCCTGTATTCTTATGTATGGTTCATCTTAATATACCGTGTGTTTTTTTGGTGTGTGTCATGAAAAAAAGTTGGTTCAAGCCCTGTGGACAGGAGCTTTGGCGCTCTTGTTCAAATTTTGACAAAACATATCTCCGAAATTATTGGTCTCTAGGAATTATATAAATGGATTCTTACGATATTACTGCATCATGAAAGAAATTAAATTCAAACAGATCGAATCGCCCCAATAACGAACTTATCCGAGATATTCATTCCTCAAATCTACTCTGAAAATTATATTATATAAATGAAAACTTAGACAATATTGCAGTTTTGTTTTTACTGGAGATATTCTGAACCCAAATTGTATTATGTATCTTACCAAAGAATATATTTCCATCATCGTATGGATTATCCACGGGCATTATATTATCATTGAAAGGTTTTTTCTGGGTTTTCTCTCCCAAACTCTGAAAAATATCTTAAAATAAAAATTAATTATTTTGTGATTTGCTTCTGCGTAAGAAACACAAGATATTTGTCAGAAGCAATCAATTGAACAATGTTGCCTAACAAACAACAACGAAACAACATCAACGAAGAAACAACTATATCGTAACGTTTCGGAGTCTATATATCAGACTCCTTCGTCAGACGCTCAATGAAAATCTTTAGAATTATTTTGTTGATAGTAATTTTGTGAAATTCAATGTGACAAGTCTTGAATTTCACAAAATAACTATCAACAAAATAATTCTCAAGATTTTCATTAAGCGTCTGACGAAGGAGTCTGATATAGACTCCGAAACGTTACGATATAGTTGTTTCTTCGTTGATGTTGTTTCGTTGTTAGGCAACATTGTTCAATTGATTGCTTCTGACAAATATCTTGTGTTTCTTACGCAGAAGCAGATCACAAAATAATTAATTTTTATTTTATAGATATTTTTCAGAGTTTGGGAGAGAAAATCCAGAAAAAACCTTTCAATAATGAGTATACCTCCCACAATATCATTTAATGATTAATTATATTATCACCTTAAAAGTATGATATCATATCATCCTCATAATTCTACGATAGCTGAGGTTATTTCATTAGTCATTTTGCATTCAATCATACTTTGTTATCTAGAACAGAAGGTGTATTTTATATCAATAATAACAAACCAGAAATAATTTTGACATTTATCTGTCATAGGAAAATAAGATGACATGTAAGAACACAGATCATATATTAATTCATAAATAGAATACTTAAGTACAGCATTCTGTGAAAACATATATGTACGATTCATTATTGAAATTTCGAAAAATAATATCTCCGAAAGAATTATTTTGATAGAGTTGAAAATGATATCAATGGATTTTTATGGTAAAACTGCATCTTATCCCAGCTTTCTTACCCATCTTATCCGGGTCACCAGGAATAATTCATTTAGTCGAACGACGGAGCTTTAGTAATTCTGTGACTGATGATTGGCACGATCATGAAACCGGTACGTATCTGCCCTGAATGACAATTTCCTCTTCAGGAATTATATTATTTATGACACGATAACCTGAGAACGGAAGGAGATAGCGGCTTGAAATTTTCCGGTTAGGTTGTGCATCTGAATGCGACATTTGAATTTGTCTATAGGTATAATCGGCCAAACGGTTTTGCAATTATACCCATCTGAAATTTGGTTGTTATTCCCTCAATAAGTCGAAAAATACAAAACCGATATAATTCAAACATGGTTATTAGTTGTAGAATGCCAACGCGAAAATTCTTGCGGAATTTCGTGAGGATGGTATAACTACAAAATTTTCAAAAAAATTATTGAAAATAATTGAAAAAAATTCTATATATCATAAATTATTCGTCCGGTATGGCTGAAATTTTGGAAGAGCCTTCAGAACCTAACTCTACTGCAGAGTTCCAAGTTTGAACACGATCGGATCCATATTGTTGGAGAACCGAGCAGCCTTTTGTGAGTTCGGTAGTTGGATGCGAATCGTCGTATTTTTGCGAGAACCTTCAAAACCATTAATGTCATGATGACATATTTTTGCGCGTATGTTCTTGGGAAAATCGTGTTCTTTCATCACTAATCTATGGGAGATGATAGCCCTACATTATGGTCCTGTAGCGGTCAGACCTGGTTTTGAAAGAGATCCTCCTTATGAGGAGGCAACTAAATATTGAAGGGATTTCTATGAACAAGAGTGAATATCTTTGAGAAATAGAGAAGGCGATTCTTCTTCAAGAGATCCATGTGTCCGCAGAGGAGTATATTTGTGAGAGGGGACTTTTGAAAGGTTATGTATTATTTTTAATATGATATCGCTGAAATTCTGCTGAAGGCTTCAAAACTTAACTTTAAATTAACCACACTTTCTGATCTTGTAAGGTGAGAGGCTCATTTGTCGATATTAAATCTCGTGATGGGTAGAGAGGAATTTTAGGCCAGTTTTTCTATCACTAATGAGAATATACCTTTATGTTTCACCTCAACACCTTTAGATCTATCAATAGGCATTTATTGGTTATGAATAAGTAGTTGAATATTACTGGAATTCAATTGAATTTCATTCAATATGTTAGTAACTAAACTTATAATTTTCTTTACTTTGATTATTTAAATATGACATTAATTCCAGTAATATTTTTCAAGAATAATTATGTATTCTTCTCCCAAAGAAGAATTGAAGGTAGACAATAATGTGTTAATTTTTTCATCATTGCTTTCGATCCTGACTTTCTTGCTTTCTATCCTGACCCAAAAAAAAATTGGTTCGAGCACTGACGTGGAGTCAGGAGCTTTTGCGCGTATGTTCTTTTGTCCATTCTCCTGTATTGGACACTCTCAATCGAATTTACCATGGTGAATTCTATTGTCCGCTCTCCTGTTTAGACACTCTTAATCGAATTTACCATAGTAAATTCGATTAAAAGTGTCCAATACAGGAGAATGGACAATAGAACATACGCGCGAAAGCTCCTGACTTCGCGTCAGTGCTTGAACAAATTTTTAATCTCTCGCCTACTCTCGTCTAGTGTGAAACTCTTTTCAATGCATTATCGTTAGGAATTGTATTTCATGAGGGCTCTGATATTGTGCGAGCTGCATTTAGTTCGGTGAGATAATTTTATTTCGAAATTCACTTCGGTATCCACTCCAGAGTTAATTTTAATGTCATTCCTGGAATAGTAGTCCGGCTTCGCCTCCACCCTGACTCCATAATATGAATTATTTAGAAGTTTAATTACCTATCGAGAAGTTCTGGATCAGTAGACTGTATTAGTTTGGTGTGACTTGTAGAAGTTTTGGATAGAAAATGCTCCGAGTTTTTCACGAAGTGAATTAATCAAGCGTTCGATTCATGCTAGCATTTATTGAAGCGGAGATGAAGAAATGTTGGTATTCTGGAAGTTACCGAGCTGTTTTTTGAAATTGGTGGCGCTGAAAAGTTTTTTGTGTCCCATTGACCTTAATTTTCATTGGAGTTGAAATGAGTTAATCGTGGATCAATATGCAATCTCAATACGGAATTGGGAATTTTTTTTTTAGTTCTGCTTTCCGCTCACGTTATCCCACTCTTAAATAATAATAAGTTTATTCAAGTTAGAATACAGCATATACATCTTCACACACAAATTCCTATCCAAGAAATATTCAAGAGTCGGAGAAAAATGACACCATGAAAAGCAATTACAATAGTATACACCTATATAAATATAAAACACAATTAAGTAAATGAATAAACAGTTTACCCTCCAAAAACCATACGGTTGTGCGGAGGAGTTTTCTACATACAAAACAAGTATTTACTTCAACAATGAATCAAAAGGAAGCGAAAGAAAAAACAGGAAAAAAATGCTCACTAATATTTGGAAGATCTGCGGTTGATGATGTCGTCAATCTCGGTTACCCCAATGGTTCCCAAGTAATTTTTCAGGTGTCTACCGAAAATTCCAGAAGAATTGAATGAATTGAACTTATCTTTCATTTCACCAGTTAGAGAGTTAAAAACATATGGAACGAGATATGTATAGGTGCGTTTCCCAATAGCCTTTCGTGCCCTATAACATGACACACTATTTGCCGTCCTCCCACGAGTGGTGTATTGATGATCCACATAATTTAGTAGGTATTTATTTTTAAAGGTGAACTTTAAAATGTTGTAAAGGTAAAGTCCTCTCACATCAAGAACTCCCGCCTCCCGGTACAATTCTCTGGTAGAATGCAACCTACCTCTATGCAGTATTACCTTCAAAAAAGAATTCTGCAACACCTGTAAGCTCCTCAAGTGTACATCGTACACTCCTCCCCATGCCAGAATACCATAAGAGAGGCGAGACTCCACCAAAGCATAATATAATTTCATCAAATATTCTATCTCCAATATCTGGCGGAGGAAGAGAAATCTGTACAGGAAGCGTCTCAGTGTTACACTGCAAGTATGGACATTCCATCGCAAGCATCGATCAATATGAACACCTAAATACTTTATAGAGTCCACCACGATCTCGAAGTGATATTCGCCATCAAGGACAGAAAGTGAGCCAAGAGCAGGTAAATCGTTCGAATAAATTGAAAACGGTAAGTACTTGGTTTTATCAGGATTTATAGTAAGAAATCTGTGTCTAAAAGCTCTCAGTATGGTCTTCATGTCCCCCTCAACTTGATCCCTGATACTGGTCCAGGATATATCCCTATATAAAATTGCCGTGTCGTCTGCATAGCTTATTATTTTTCCCCAAGATTTCATTTCCAATATTTCGTTTACATACAAAGTGAATAGAACGGGCCCCAACACCGTTCCCTGCGGCACACCACATTGTATGTTCAAAGGATCACTCAGAGTATCACCAACCTGCCCCATCTGAGTTCTACCTTTCAGGTAGTTACTGAGCAGCCCAAGCGGAACACCACGCACGCCCAACCCCTCCAAAACATCAATCAACAGATCATGGTTGACAGTGTCAAATGCTCTGGACAAGTCCAGGAATACGCAGAGAGCCACTTCATCAGCATCCAAAGCCTTATAGACGGCATCACATAAATAAGATACAGCGTCAGATGCAGATTTTCCCTCTCGAAATCCAAATTGAGCACTCGATATAATCCCAAACCTGTCCAAATAAGCTTGCAGTCTCCTTCCGATAATCTTCTCGAAGACTTTCGCAAATGAAGTAATCAGAGAGATTGGTCTATAATTTATTGGTGAATCTCTAGGTCCTTTCTTATAAACTGGCTTCACTATGGAAATTTTAAACTCCTGCGGACAAATCCCAGAGAGCATGATGTCGTTTATTATCTGAGCAAACGGTGGAGCTATTACATCTTTAATATTTTTCAATGTTTCATTGGTGATCTTATCGTATCCTGGGGATTTATTATTTTTCAAATTATTGATAATACATTGAATCTCTTCAGGTGTCGTTGGCTCCAAGAAGAACGATTGGTTGGTGTTCCTGCGTTTAAATGGTGTCGGTTCTGATATCTGTATTTGCTCAGCAAGTTCCTTGCCTGAATTGATGTAGTGCTCGTTGAAGACATCTGCAATTTCCCTCTCACACTCCGCAGTGGAACCGTCTAGTTTTTTTATTCTCTTTACGTCTTTATGGCTTTCTGTACTGTACATATGGTTAATTGTCTGCCACAAATTTTTCGAGTTGTTCTTATTTTTGTCTATTCTGGCTTTATAGAAGCGGTACTTAGCCGCTTTTATGACCCGATTCAGGCAGTTTCTATAGTGCACAAATTCTTGCGTATACTTGTTTGGGTCGTTTTTGTATTTCTTGTAAAGTTCATTTTTAGTATTCACCGATCTAACAATACCTACACTTATCCAATATTTTCTACCTATATCCTTTCTCATAATAACCAACGTCTTACTGTGCTGGTCCACCAAACTATTAATTATCTCAAGAAAATATGTTGTTTTTTCTTGGGGGTCTACTAGCGAGTAAAAAAAATCCCAGTCAAATCTAGCCAGTGCCTCTCTATTCTCCACTATTAGGCGTATTCGCTATTTCGCAACACAAATGAAACATATTTTACTGAGCGTGCGCAAAGTGGCACTTTTACGCACGCATTTGGGTTGCCATAGTAACACGTTTCCGCATCGTGCGGAAAAATTATTTTTCGGCTCGCAATATCAAACTCTACAAAAAATTGTTGTTAGGGGAAATTTTCCTGAATATTTCAGAAACGGGTTATTACAGAGTTAAACAATCTAGGGCTTCACACGAGACGGGAGTAGGCGAGAATATAAAAAAATCTCGTCTCGGTTTCGCCAATTTCCAAAAATTTAAGTCTCGTTTAAGTCTCGTCTCGTCTCTTCGCATAATTCTGAATAACGATAATGAATATTATAATGTATAAATGAAATGGTAGATAACAATGAATAATTATAAAAAGCTATATTTATTACGCTCTTATACAAAAATATTTGTACATGTAAATAATTTTTTTAATTTTAAACACTGTGAATTTCATCTTTTAAATTACTCGATGACCAAGAATTTTGCCATGATCATACCTGCTGTGGAGAATAATCTTTCAACAGGTACGGATGTCGCCATTGATAAATGATTGGCCATCTTGGATAGTGTAGGAAGATTTTCATGCACTTTCCACTACTCTAAAATACAATTTTGATTCCTATTTGCTCTTTCTAACAGCAAATGTTCTTCAACCTCAGCTTCCCAATGTTTAATAGAATTGGACAAATTGGTATCGTTTTCAATGAATACCTTTCTAGTGGGTAGATCATTGAGGGGGTTCTTAGCGTATTCCTCTTAACACTTTTCGAAACATTGAATAGCTTCATTTTTAATTTTTTTACCAGTTTTATTATATGTACTTCCACAGATGTATACAATAATTGTTCACATCTTCACTACAAGAAGCACAATAAAAAAATTGGTTCAAGCCCAGTGGACAGGATGTTTGGCGCTCTTGTTTCAAGATTTGTTATTATTTATCAAGATTAAATGAGCAATCTGAGAATGAGGACCATGGAAGAAATGAAATGAAAATAGCTGAAATGAATTTGAATCTCTCTTATAGAACAGGATGACATGTACGAGTGTGAACACAGATCATATAATAATTCATAGATAGAATAATTATAGCATTCTGTGAAAACATAGAAGTACATTATTGAAATTTCGAAAAATCATATCTCCGAAAGTATCACCTTGTTAGAGTTGAAAATGATATCAATGGATTTTTATGGAGAAACTGCATCTTGAAATTTGTGAGTTAAAAAAAAAATTTTTTTGTTCTGAGGATCAAGAGCGCCTACAATAAATTTCTCCAGATGTTCAAATAGAGACGAAATTTTAAAAGCATTGGGATTTAGGGGCAATAAGAGTTGTCCGTTAAGTATTGAGTTCATAGTGGGGTCAGTTTTTAAGGTTGTGAATTCTATTTTCTCTTGAAAAATAATAACAATTGTCGCAAGGTCTTTAACTAATCGTGTATATCTAGAACGACCGATGTATAATGTAGAAAAATATATTGGTAATTATAGCTCTTCATATTAAATTGTTTTCTGTGGGTGTTGAAAAAGTTCGGGTTGTATGTCAGAAAAGTTTGCTGTATGTATCTGTGGTGAATACGACGATCTTCCAGGTAGAAATTTTCGAGCCAAAGAAACCCTTTCAATAGTATACACGTTAATTACTTAGTAGTTTATAGGCACTTTTACTCAACCGAGAGTAAAAAATCGATCTTGAAAAAAACACATTCAAACTTGAAATACAAAAGTCTGCAAGGATAGATTTATTTGATAAGAGATACGTTAGTATAAGAACTTATAAGAACAGTTAACAAATTTAAATAAAAATGTGAACAAATTATTTTAATTTACAATAAAATATTTCACAGATAGTCACAAGAGTTGATATTTTGTGAAATATATTGATCTCTATGTGGACCTTTTCTAATTTCTCGAATAAAATCTCCATCAAAAATATTTTACGAAACCAAAAACGAGACTCTCAGGTTGAGCTGTATGTGGTCTCGGTATCGCATATAATATTTTTCAAAACGTCCCGTCTCGTCTCGTCTCGCTTTTATGAGTCTCGCTCTCGTGTGAAGCCCTAATTTTGTGTGTTAGAACAGTTCTTGTATTGAACTTAGAACGCAGAAGCAATTAACAAAATCTGAATTTTTGGCGCTCTAGTTCCTCGGAACTGAGTGCTTATCAATAAGCCCAAATGTCTGTAATTTTCGAATTTTTCGATGAAAATGGTCTTAAACGATTTGGTTCGACTCACTGATCAAGAATCCGTGGTCGAAATCCATTCTGTCCGGCCGTCCGGCCGTAGGCACGATAACTCTAGAACGGAATGAGCTAGAGAGTTGAAATTTTCAGAGTAGGTTTGGGGGATAAATATCTCGGCTGAGTTCGTTATTGGGCAAAATTGGACAGATGGTTTCGGAGTAACAAAACAAATTTTTTTTTTTACAAAACCAATTCCAAATTAAATTTTTTTAATGAGCAGTTTTATCATAAGAATCCATGAATATCATTTTTTAACTCTAACAAGCTAATACTTTCGGAGATATGATTTTTCAGAATTTCAATGTAAATCGTATACCTACGTTTTCACAGAATGATAGAATTATTATGTGGGTATTCTATGAATTGTTATAATGTCAACTTATTCTCCTGAGAAATGACGTTATTTCATTCCAAGCAATCGTATAAATATGAGAATGATAGTATAATATCATACCTTTTGTTGGTTGATATTTTCATGCCGATTGTCAATCCATATGATGATGGGAATGGTAATGGTAAGTTAATAATATTGAGTTCAGAATATCTCCACTAAAAACAAAACTGGAATATTGGTGTATTGGAGTAGATTTGAGGAAAGATATATATTATCGTTCATCATAGAATTGAGGAATGAATATCTCGGATGAGTTCGTTGTTGGGTAGAATTCGTCTATTGGATTTGGATTGATAATTTTTGGCACTCTTGTTGAATTTAAATTCTTCTATGATGTTTGAATTCAATTTCTGCTAAGATGAAGTTCTAAATTTCAATAATTAATCGTACTTCTATGTTTTCACTGAATGCTATAATTATTCTATGTAAGCTTTATTATATGATCTGTGTTCATACTCGTACATTTCATCCTCTTCTATAAGAGAGAGTCAAATTCATTTCAGCTGTTTTAATTTGGTTTCTTCCATGGTGCAGTTCTCATTCTCAGATTGCTCATTTAATCTAGATAAATGAACTATTATTTGAATTCAATTTCCTTTATGATGCAGTTCTATCATAAGAATAAATTGATATAATTCTCAACTCTGAGAAACCAATACTTTCGAAGATATAATTTGTCTGTTTGAACTAGAGCGCCAGAAAGCTCCTGTCCACAGGGCTTGAACCCATTTTAATTTAACAAATATATTTCAGAGTTTTGGCGAGAAAACCCAGGAAGAAACCATTTAATAATTCACTAATAGACTGACATCAGTACTTTGAAGCAGTATTCTCAAGAGATTACGAAGCAATTTCAAACCACTTAAATTGCATCATTCTGATCCATATCCCCGACGTATATTAAGCCCGGCACTTCATTAAACCCTACATCATCTCCGAATTTTTCAATATTCCCCCTATACCCTTCGGCGGAGCTTATCCGTCTCCATGACCGCATCGGACCTCCGAGGTATTAACGCGGTGACCTGCGAGGTGTCAGAATATGACCCTCAGATTACCTAGAGGCCAGTGTGGTCGCACCACAGACTCCAGATCTCGAAGAGGGTGCATCCCACCCCTTTTAATACGGGTCCCAGGCGACGCGTGGCGTCCGTGAGGAACACCGACCCGCCATCTAATAGCCTTTTCCAATTTCATAACTCCAGCTTTTCGTAATCTTGTTTTTGTGATATGGAAGGATTATTGTTTCCGTGTGGAGGGCTGGGAGTAATCCTTTTTTTAATGGTACGTAGGTCGGGTGGGTGGGGAGGCTAATTGGATCGGCAAATCCAAATCGAGACCGCTATTGAATTTATTGGTTTTTGTTATTTATGGGTGGCTGGGGATGCACGTTGATAATTATATAAAACGCGATGTTCGAATTTATGGGACTAGAAGCTGTTCGATGCGGTAATATCAGGTTTTCCAATATATATGGACATAACATTTTTGTACCCTTAAACGGCGTGACCTGAAATTTTAACACACCAAGCGTGGCGCACTCCACAGCGATGTTTTTCCGGTTAAAAATGGTGGATGGATTCTTGTTTCGTAGAATAAATAATAAAAGACATATAAGGAAACAAGATTCAATACATAATTGTATTTATTTTGCAACGAACGACTCAAAAAAAAATTGATCTTGTCCTGTTGGATATCGAACAAAAACATTTTTCTCTTTTCAATATATGTTAGGTAGGTTAAGTAGCTTAGAGAACCTGAAGATTCGATCTCCAAACTCAAACGTACAACAAGAGCGCCAAAAACTGACAATGTTCCAAATCTCTCTGGAAAAAAATCGAGAAAATGGCAGCTACATAATCTCATAATAATCCGCACAGGAATCTTATATACATAAACAAATTAAGGGTACAAAAATGGCATCTCAGTGAAAATTGATCATATCAAAGATTAGAAAATGTGGAAAAGCCCTGCGGACAAGAGCTTTGGCGGTCTTGTTCAAACTTTGACAAATCATATCTCCGTCAGTATTGGTTTCTCAGAGTTGGGAATGACAACAATGGATTCTTATGATGAAGCTGCATTTAAAAAATAATTGAATTTGAAATTTGTAATGTAAAAACAAATATTTTTTTTCGTTACTCGGAAACCACCTGGCATTTTGCCCACTAATGATCTTAACTGAGATATTTATCTCCCAAACCTACCCTGAAAATTTCAAGTTGTCTAGCTCATTCCGTTCGAGAGTTATCGTGTTAACGGACGGCCGACCAGACAGAATCGAATTTGACCACAGGTTCGTGGTCGGTTAGTGGAACCAAAACGTTTGAGACCATTTCAGCCAAAATTGATAAGGAACAAGAGACTCTGTTCTTTGGAACTTTTAGCCCTATTTCTCAAATTTTTCTTAATTTTAGCCCATTTTTTTTGGTTCCATGGTCTTGGAATTTTTGTTTTGGTTGAGCTACCACATGGATCAGATAGCTTGTTCATTCAGCTATAGTTACCTCCTTTAATGTGCTTGCTACGTCAGGTCAAATGAAAAAGGACCCTATTCTTCCAACCGATGGTTGGAAGAATAGGTCATAATATATAATTTCGGAGATATGATCTGTTTGAACAAGAGCGCCAAAGCTCCTGAAATAATGCTGAAATAAGGATCTACATTTGTGTACAAACATTTTTTCTTGAGTTAAGGTCCATAATGCAGAAAAGAATGTGTAAGTATATGAACTATTAAATTTTAAATTATGAAAAGAGGATAGTAGGTTGGTATTGTATCAATATATTCTGAACTATTAAAATAATTTGTTTGTCAGCCTCTACCTACTCAAATATCAGGAATGAATGGACAATCTGTTATGATTGTCTCCAGCCTTGCTCTACACATTTCGATAATACTTTCCTTGGGTATTTAGAGTTGTGAAAACTATGCACCGAGTGTAAGTTGCAACAACCCATTCCATGAGGTTGAATCATTGCAGATTGCTCATTTAATCCTGATAAATAAATTTAATGATAATTTTTGAAGCATTAAAGCATTTAAGCATTGCAGATTGTTCTTTTTTTAAATGATAATTTTTAAAGCATTTATTTGTAAACGACACTTTTTTTAAATTTAATTTCTTTCATGATGCAGTTCTATCACAAGAATCCATTGATATAATTCCAAACTCTGAGAAACCAATACTTTCGGAGATATAATTTAAACAAGAGCGCCAAAAAGCTCCTGTCCACACAGGGCTTGAACCAATTTTTAATTATTTATTGTAGCAAATATGGATTTGCATATCAAGTTAAAGCCTCCAGCATACAATTTTTTATCCGAAGGTATTTCAGAAATATTATCACGTCAACAGATCCATCTAGATCGCCCAAAATCCTTTATCCTGCATAGAATTTTCCATCTCCGAAGTTATCCATATCGAATCGATTGCACGTCCTCTCCGAAAGTATACCACTTTGTACAGACAAACCACGTTCTTTGAACTCGAGGACCTGAGGACGGATCGCCGAAATTCAACTTAACTTTCCCGCCGCGGGCTTGAATATAGAAGCTTATTTTTGGAATAAGAGGCTTGGGGATCTCTTCGCTCTATAAAATATGAGGTCAAAATCGAATTTTCCAATTTATCGAATTCTCTCCGGCGCCATGTTTCAATTCCACACGACTTTAACACGTGTTGAGGTAACGGATGGAGGCATTAACCCATAAAACGAGGGCGATAAGTTTATTTCCGACGTTGTACCCTACAGTTTGCTCAAGGGTGCTTCGGGAACGATGAATAAAAATAATCGATATCTTCTCCGTGTAGGTTTTTGTCTCGTGATATAAAATGAGCGTTACTCGATGTGTGACTGTAGAGCGCGTTTGTTACCTTATCAGTTTTTCGGAATGTCTGTAATTTTCGCATTTGGGATTGTCTCAAATGTTAACTTTAGACTCACAATACCAACAGGAAGTCTGATGCAAAATTTTGTGGGGATCACACGACTGGAAAATAAAAAAAATATATTTAAAAATAATTCTGTATCTCATAAACTATCCGTCAGAAATCGTCGAAATTCTACGAGAGCCTTCAAAATCTTATTTTACAGTAAAATTCTATATAATAATGAAAAATGGCGATAGCGTTGTTAATAAATCAACAAGTGGCTTCTTGGCCTTCATCAGTACTCTGTAGCTTCTCAACAAATTCAACTAAACTGACCCGGGTTAAGCCTCTCAGAGCCGGCTGGGTCGATCATACCTAATCGCCCACGCCACCTATGAGACAAAACACGGAAATCAGCCTTTCCCCACCAGTGAATATTTGAAGCGTGAAATCATATGCCACCATTCACTCGATATTAATCGGGAAACGAGTCCCCCAGAGCTCAGACAGTATCTTCCCAATGGCCATGAACGCTGTTTAGCGTTTTCAAAAATAATAATGAAAAATGCCGATACCGTTGTTAATAAATTAACAAGTCCAGAGCGTTCCTGCCAATAGGGTCCTTCATAAATGGTCGACCAAACCGGCTCTGAGAGACTTAACCCGGGTCAGTTTAGTTGAATTTGTTGAGAAGCTACAGAGTACTGATGAAGGCCAAGAAGCCAGAACCGCGTCTACCCTTGCTTTCTCGGCAAATCAATGAAGCCCCTGGGGTCTATTTAACTTGTGAAATACATGCATAAGTATATTGATTATACGAAGCCATTTATGAAGGACCCTATTGGCAGGAACGCTCTGGACTTGTTGATTTATTAACAACGGTATCGCCATTTTTCATTATTATTTTTGAAAACGCTAAACAGCGTTCAAGGCCATTGGGAAGATACTTGAGCTCTGCGGGACTCGTTTCTCGATTAATACCGAGTGAATGGGGGCATATGATTTCACGCTTCAAATATTCACTGGTGGGGAAAGGCTGATTTCCGTGTTTTGTCTCATAGGTGGCGTGGGTGATTAGGTATGATCGACCAAGCCGGCTCTGAGAGGCTTAACCCGGGTCAGTTTAGTTGAATTTGTTGAGAAGCTACAGAGTACTGATGAAGGCCAAGAAGCCAGAAACGCGTCTGCTCTTGCTTTCTCGGCAAATCAATGAACCCCTTGGGGTCTATTTGACTTGTGTGAAATATTTGCATAAGTATATTAATTATACGAAGCCATTTATGAAGGACCCTATTGGCAGGAACGCTCTGGACTTGTTGATTTAGTAAAGTTCTAGATTTGAACTCGATCGGATCTATATTGGTGAAGATATTACCGAAATATTCCAACGATTGGGTGTTCTGGTCCACTATTTTAAATTCGACCAGACTAGTTGTCAACAGTTTTTGATTTTTGACATGGATCTAAATTATTTCATATTATATTTTGCGATCTCCATATATCGTATGTCTGTCTTTCATGAGTTTCATGTTCCTCTATGTTCTTCATATAAACATATGACAATATGACATGTCATTAAATGGTTTATTTCTGGGTTTTCTCTCCAAACTCTGAAAAAAATATCTATAAAATAAAAAAATTATAATTTTGTGATTTGCTTCTGCGTAAGAAACACAAGATATTTGTCAGAAGGAATCTATCGAACAATGTTGCCTAACAAATAACAACGAAACAACATCAACGAAGAAACAACTATATCGTAAAGTTTCGGAGTCTATATCAGACTCCTTCGTCAGACGCTTAACGAAAATCTTTAGAATTATTTTGTTGATAGTTATTCTAAAATTTTAATTTTAGCGCCATAGCTCCTGTCTACAGGACTTCCCCACTTTTTTGGAGCTCTTGTTCCTCGGAACAGAGTGCTTATCAATTTGCCCAAATGTCTGTAAATTTCGAATTTTTCGATGAAAATGGTTTAAACGATTTGGTTCGACTCACTGATCAAGAATCCGTGGTCGAAATCGATTATGTCAAGCCGGCCTGTCTGGCCGGCCGGCCCTCCGTTAACACGATAACTCTCGAACAAAATCAGCTAGACAGTTGAAATTTTCAGAGTCGGTTTGAGGGATAATTATCTCGGTAAAGTTCTTTATTGGGCAAAATCGGCCTAATAGTTTCGAAGTAATGAAAACAATGTCATTTTTACACTACAACTTTTGAATTAAATTTTTTTTAAGATGCAGTTTCATCACAAGAATCCATTTTTATCATTTTCAACTCTAACAAGCTAATACTTTCGGAGATATGATTTTTCAAAATTTCAATAATACATCGTAGTTCTATGTATTCACAGAATGTGAACAGAGAATCTGTCTGTGTTCACTTTTCATACTTATCTAGCTATTAGAGATTTGTCAATTCGTAGTTTGAAAATATTTTCTGTTGGAAAACAAGTATCGGATTCTTGAATTTGTAAATATATACAAGACTGTTTCGAAACCGAAAATAATATTGACTGATTACATATTGTATAATTCATGTATAAATATTGGGAATGATGTTTCAGAAGATTTAGAATTGGATCATTTTAATGATGTAGTTTATGAAAGCAATAGAAAAGAAGAACATAATGGAATCATCAAAAGAAATTACTGTTCGTTGACCACTGAGGTTAATATTACCTTTTACTTCCTTAAGTTGTGAGACATGTTCCTATATACAGTATTTTCAGAATATTGCTAGCAAAAAAATGCTGAAATAAGAATCTACATTTGTGTCAAATATTTTTTCTTGAGTTAAGGTCCATAACACAAAAAAGGTGGTATTAACTATTCAATTTTAAATTATGTAAAGACGATAGTATTTTATTAATATATTTTGAATTATTATTACTATTAAAATAATTTGTTCGTAATCCACTACCTACTCAAATATCAGCAATAAATGGATAATCTGCTATGATTGTCTCCAGCCTTGCTCTAGATATTCCGATGATACTTTCCTTAGGTAGGTATTTCGAGCAACTATGCAGCGAGTGTAAGTTGCAACAACCTATTCCACGAGGTTGAATCATTGCAGATTGCTCATTTAATTTTGATAAATAAATTTAATGACAATTTTTTAAAGCATTGAAGCATGGAAGCATTGCAGATTGCTCTTCTTTTTAAATGATAATTTTTGAAGCATTTTGTTGTAAACGACACTTTTTTTAAATTTAATTTCTTTAATGATGCAGTTCTATCATAAGAGTCCATTGATATAATTCCCAACTCTGAGAAACCAATACTTTCGGAGATGTAATTTGTCTGTTTGAACAAGAGCGCCAAAAAGCCCCTGTCCAAAGGGCTCGAACCAATTTTTTTAAATTTTGAATGATTCTGACAAGCCATATTTCAATCATCATAAATACATATTTTATCTATTCCCAGCCATTTCGATGAAATGAAACAATATATACGCAGGAAATCACTTTCCTGAATCGATTATACACTTCTATGATCAACGATCCAATACCAGCGCGGTATTTTCATGAAACATTGAACTAATTGAAAACCGGATATGCGAACCAAAACACATCCATTATCGCAATTTTCCCTCGAATTGAATTTCTATATTTTTTTTTTCGACGGTGATGTCCGGGAAATATGCGATATGCAAACACCGACCGACGTCACCACCAATCAGAAATCAGCGTCATCGAAAAATATACGGAATAAAGTGCCATTGTTCTGATCTGCGATGACACCCAGTGGATCACGGGTCAATTGGTCCAATTAACGCTCTTATAGATCTATTCCATCGATATAAATATTGCGCGCTTTTTAATGGTGTAAAAATTCCCGATGTTGACGTTGCACACATATTTGTTTATAATTGCTATGCACGCCATATTATCGTACTGGACGAAGCGTACTTTTTATGATGCTCATTATTAAGAGTTAATAGTGATTTACGTAACAAGTACGGAAAATAGAATCTCTTTGGACGAATAGACAAAATTCTGTCTGTGAGTTCAGAAAAAACTATATTCGCGTGTGTTGCGTACAATATTTTTTTGGCAAAATCACAAATCAATGAGACGACATATTTCTTTATCATACATTTTAATTCTTATTCGAATTAAAAAGAACAGATCGGGAAATACTACATATTAACAGAAACATTCTAATTCTTATTTATACTGACTGACAAAGGAACTGAAAAACCCAGAAGGAGCTGTTTAAATTTAGTTTTTTTTTGTGAAACAGCTATTATAGCAAGGAGTAAATGATTGAAATTTGAAGAAAAAAAACGAAGGGTTTACAATTTTTTTTAATAAATTTGTTAATAATGTTTTTGTCCTTCGCGATTATCTATACACTCCCCAACACGTCTTGGCATTGATGCAATAAGATGGTCTATTTCTGCTTGAGGGATAATATCCTAAGCTACCTATAGTTCATGTATCAGAGCCGCCAAAGTCCGTGGGGGCTGGGGTAAATTTCCAAGCCTTCTACCCATGATGTCCAAACATGCTATATGGGCGAAAGATCGGGGGATCTGGGCGGCCATGCCAAAAGATTCACATGGGTCGCTTCAAAAAAGTTTAAAATAACTCTGGCAACATGAGGTCGAGCATTATCTTGCTGAAATATTGGATTCTCGAGCCGGTTAAGGTAAGGGAGTACATATGGCTCCACTATTTCTTAAAGCTAACGCAGCGCTGTCATGTTGCCTCGAATAAAGACTAAAGGTGACCTACTTCCATTTGCAATAGCACCCGATACCATAACGCCTACTGTCCGGTGTACATGACGCTCAATATCAAACTGAGGTTCACGTCTTTTTCCCCGACGTCGTCTAACCCTTCTTCGGTCATCATGTGCACCCAAGGAGAGTCGAGGTTCATCAGAAAAGACGACCTGATGCCATTCCACATTCCAATGTTGACGTTCTCTGTACCACTGTAATCATTGCCGGCGATGCTCAACCGTCAGAGGTAACACAAGATGGGGTAGATAACGCTGCAGCCCAAAATACCTTATCCGGCGGTAAACCGTTCGGACAGTTACAGGATGGACTTGTTCTCCTAACCACTCATCAGCCAAAGATCGAGTTGTCGCTAATCGGTCTCTAATAGCTGTAAGTCTTCGAAGTCGATCTTGAACTTCTCTTGTGCCCCTTCGACGTCCGGTGCCTACTCTTCTTCTATTTTGGGCATTATCAAACCACGCTTTACAACATCTCATAACAGTAGTTGTTTTTCATTTCGTACGATTAGCGATTTCTCGAAATGACAACCCCGCCTCCTGTAGACCAATAATTCGATCTCTCTCAAATTCACTTAGCTGGCGAATTCCGCGTACATGTGCTCTAGGCATTTTCACAACAACTAAATTTCGACTTTGAATCTCCTCGAATAGCTGGTTTGTTCTAAAATTTAAAAAAAATTGCAAAAAACGAGTACAATATGTAAGTAACAAAAAATGTTTATATTTACTCCTTGCTATATCTATCTGTGTTTTGCCAAAAAAAAAATGTTTAAATTTAAACAGTTCCTTCTGGGTGTTGCAGTTTCTTTGTGAGTTAGTAAATTAATAGGCATTTGTATAGGAAGACTTCTTGAAAACACTGAAAATAAATACATAACAGAGTGAAACATTGCATCGTTTCGGCCAAGCCTTTAGATATTGATGAAAACTTATTATTAGCTTCTTTTACCTCAAACTGAAAATGAACCCTCTACTTCCTTAACTGTAATTTGGTCAATGTTTTGCCCATTTAATAGCAAGTGTTATACCTTTTTGAACAGCTGAAGAGACGAAGAAGTTTTTGAAAAGCGCTTCAAAGTTAAAAACTAATAGGCTCAGTTTTTGTCATTTTTATTAATTGACATCCCCTCTAATTAAATATATCAAAAAAGCGGAGCTCTAATCCTTGAAAAACTCGATAAAAAAGCCAAAAAATGAGGGTGTTATAAAAAAAATCCCTTGAAATTCAATATCTCAATAACGGTGACATTTCAGGGAACATATTATAGGACCAAATTCATCAGAAATTACCTGAGTAATAACGTCCCTGAATATTCAGTACGACTTACCCTGTAATCCTTTATATTAATAGGCATTTGTATAAGAGGACTTCTTGAAAACACTGAATATAAATACATAACAGAGTGAAACATGGCCGCGTCTCAGCTAAGCCTTTAGATATTGATGGATACGGTCTCGTAATGGTTGAACTCAACTTCAAAAGAAGATGAACCCTTTACAGATGCCATTATATACCTAAATGCCCTTCCGAATCACGTTTATACAAGATTTCCCGGAAAATTCGTCTACGCAGATGAATCCGAAGACAGAAACACGAAAGCTTTTACTTCCTGAAATTTGACATAATACAGCTGAATGCGATACTCAGCAATCGCAACGCCGACCCAATGAACGCAAAACGGAAATACGACTGAAATCGCGGCATTTATCAGCGGGAAACATCTGAAGGAACATTTTTCGCGTCTATACTCTCTTTCATTCAAGATCCCCGGGCTCAGAAATGCATAATTTCATCCGATGAATACCGTTCGTTAATTCTACGGGAGGGAAATGTTCTGAAGTATCCCGAATTCATTATGGAACTTGTCCTCCGGGACTACTTACGATAATGCAGGAATAATTGGATTCGTGAAGGTGGTCCTCGAGTTATTTGAGGAGCTGAACGGCATGCGGCGCACTTTTAGAGAGAACAAACTAAGAAGTACAAATTAAGTGGAAAACCCCCTTTGCACCCGTCGGAGTTCCCCGTTGTTTCGGCAACTTATGATGTCAGATGCAGGGACCGGGAACATATTGTGTGGGCCGCAAAAACTCTGGGTTGTCTATCGATTCGGTGTAAACAAACAGAAATAGTTGTTGGCAAACATGGATCTTGGGGAGAATGAAGGAATTGGAGATTTTTCTTAGCAGTGTTGGGATTGGTGTACAATATCGAAGCGGAGGAACGTGACGGAAAGCCATGAATCATGGATTAACGAGTTTCTGAAATTCAACAATCGCATGGTGATAGTGATCACATTTGGATGATTTTGGAGACGAGAAAATGATGAGATCTGAGTTCAACCATTAACAACATTCGGCAAAACTGATCGTGATTTTGAGCTATATCCAGGGTATTTCTAAAGTAAACATTAGAGGATACTGTGTGAGGTATATTCATTATTAAATGGTTCTTCCTGTCAAGGTGACAATTCTCGAATTTCAGAATAGCAATCTACAAAAGATAATTCTGAAGATTTTCGTTTAGTGTCTGACGATGAAGTCTGATATAGACTCCGAAACGTTACGATATAGTTGTTTCATCGTTGATGTGGTTTCGTTGTTGTTTGTTAGGCAACATTGTTCGATTGATTGCTTCTGACAAATCTGTACTTTTTACGCAGAAGCAAATCATAAAATAATAATTTTTTTATTTTATAGATATTTTTCAAAGTTTGGGAGAGAAAACCTAGAAAGAAACCATTTAATTATTCCTCAAGTGACGGGAAAATTGTGGGTGTGGTTGTTTGGCAAACATCAAAGGGCAAAGGGAGTCTAATTTCAACAATCTGTATCTTTTTACCTGAACTTTTCACTGAGTTTAACCATGAATAATATTTGGCAACACTGATCGTGATTTTGAGTTATTTACAGGGTGCTCCTAAATTTATTTGAAAAATTGTGGGTGTGGTTCTTTGGCTTATATCAAAGGAGGTCTAATTTTAACAGTCTTTGTCTTTTTACCTCAGCCTAATTTGGCTAAAATTTTCTGGGTGTATGGTTCTCACAAAATTTTACACACTTCTTTAAGTCGATATTCTACAACTAGTTACCTAGCTTCAATTCGATCGAGTCTATATTATTCGAGTTATCGAGGGAATAATATTCCAGGTGGGTATAACTCCGGAACTTTGGACCGATTATGCCCTTTAACGAACTTAACTCTCCCATTCGGATACGAAATCCCTATCTCCTTTCATTCGAAAGTTATAGAGGCAACGGTCACTCATCCATCTACTGAACTCACCCAAGGCTGATCGAATCTCCAACAATATATATCTGATCGTGTTCAAGGAGGAACTTGGCAGTAGAGTTAGGTTCTGAAGTCTCTCGCAAAATGTCAGCGATGTCGGACGAATAGTTTCTGATATAGAGAATTTTTTTCAATTTTCTAAAATTTTCTAGTGATACAATCCTAACAAAATTTTGCAAAAATTTTCGCGTTGCCATTCTACAACTAATAACTAGTTTGAATTTAATTGGTTTCGCATTTTTCGAGTTATTGAGGAAAAAACAACCAAAATTCAGATGGGTATAGCTCTGAAACCGTTTGGCCGATTATGCCTATAAAAAATCTCAGTTGTCGCATTCAGTTGCACACCCTAACCGGTCAATTTCAAGTCGCTATCTCTTTCCGTTCTCAGGTTATCGTGACATAAAAAATATTTTTTAATATCTTTTTTTTATTTTCTTGTGATACGATTCTCAAAAAAAATTATTACTCGGAAACCATTGGGCCTATTATGCCCATTAACGAACTTTTCTGTCGTATTGGGATGCGCCACCTACGCTGAAAATTTTAAGTCGCTAGCTCTTTCCATTCTCAAGTTATCGTGGCAACGCCCGGACGGCCGGACATAATCAAATTTGACCTCCAATTCTACATCGAGGTTCCGAATCCAATCGCTTGAGACCATTTTCGGCAAAAAATTCGACAATTACAGACATTTGGGCAAAATGATAACGCGATGTTCCCCAGAACATAAAAGGTGTTTTATTTGATGAGAGGAACCTACGGGTAAAATCAATGGACAACTTAAAGACTCAGCCTGTATATGAAATTTTCGCGAATATATATTCGCATCTATTTCGTATATTCGAATATTTTGTATCCCCTCCTCCTCATTTTTGCACGTATGTTCTGGGGAACATCGCGTTATCATTTTGCCCAAATGTCTGTAATTTTCGAATTTTTCGCCGAAAATGGTCTCAAACGATTGGGTTCGACTCCCTGGTGAAGAATTCGAGGTCAAATTTGATTCTGTCCGTCCGGCCGTTGCCACGATAACTTGAGAACGGAAAGATCTAGCGACTTGAAATTTTCAGGGTAGGTGGCGCATCGCAATACGACGGACAAGTTCGTTAATGGGCATAATCGGCGCAATGGTTCCCGAGTAATAATTTTGTTTTCAACCAATATAAATCCGATCGAATTTAAACTTGGTGACTAGTTGTAGAATATAAACCTAAGCACGTTTGTGGAATTTTGTGAGAATCGTATCACTAGAAAATTAAAAAAAAATTATTAAACAATATTTTTTATGTCTCGATAACCTGAGAACAGAAAGAGACAGCGACTTGAAATTTTCGGGTTAGGTTGTGCATCTGAATGTGACATTTGAGTTCGTTTATAAGCATAATCGGCCAAACGGTTTTAGAGTTATCGCCATCTGAAATTTGGTTGTTATTTCCCTAATAACTCGAGAAATACTAAACCGATCCTATTTAAATATGACTATTAGTTGAAGAATACCAACACGGAAATTATTGCAAAATTTTGTTAGGATCGTATCACTAGAAATTTTTTTAAAAATCATTGAAAATCATTGAAAAAATTCTACATATCAGAAGCTATTCATCTGACATGACATATATTTTGCGAGAGGCTTCAGAACCTAACTCTACTACCAAGTTTCAAGTTTGAATACGATCGGATCTATATTGTTGGAGATCTGAGCAGTCTTGTGTGAGATCAGTAGCTGGATGGGTGAACGTTTCCTCGATAACTCCCGAACGAAAGTAGAAAGGGACTTGCAATTTTCAGGGTAGGTTGCGCATCTAAATGGGAGAGTGAAGTTCGCTGTTGGCCATAAGCGGCCCAACGGTTTCGGAGTTATACCCATCTGGAATATTATTTCCTCGATGACTCAAAAAATATAGACCCGATGAAAATGTAGCTTGCTAACTAGTTGTAGAATATCGACATAAAGACGTGTGTAAAATTTTGTGAGAACCGTACCGCTAGAAAATTTCGAAAAAAATTACGAAAAAAAATTGGTTCAAGCACTGACGTGAAGTCAGGAGCTTTTGCGCGTATGTTCTATTGTCCATTCTCTTGTATTGGACTCATCAAATATACCATGGTGAATTCTATTGTCCGTTCTCCTTTATTGGCCTTTAGTGTCCAATACAGGAGAACGGACAAGAGAACATACGCGCAAAAGCTTCTGACTTCACGTCAGTGCTTGAACCATTTTTTTTAATGGGTCGATTTCCATTAGGTCACACAGATCGTGACCGAACAATCCCAATTCCAAATTCCCCACACGGAACAGTTATCAACAAGCACAATCTCCAATTCGGTCCACCCCCTACCCCCACGCACCTCACGTCTTCCCAACACGCCGCCAAAATTTACAAGGTCCAATGCACAACACAAATTATGCGCAACGGAATTTATCGCAATTAAAAAGTCGGATATCTGGAGTCTGGATAGAGCCTCCACGTGCCTGCTAAGAGCTAGTGACGTACTCTCCAGAAGCAGCTCCTTCGTCTGTAAACGATGATTATGACTTTTAATTAAAAAGGAGGCAAGGGGGGTTAGGATACATGCTTAATTAAAAGTGCGGGAGGTTGGGAGGGGTCAATAATGAGATTTCCGAGTCGAGGCGTCGACCGTTGTTTCCGTTTCGTGATTTGCATCGCGATCGCGTTGAGTTCGAAAAAAATTGATGGAGGTAAAAAATGGTGTAATTTGGGTTAATGACTGTAAAGTTGAAGGGGTCAGGATCTGGGAGACTTATCGGATAATGAATTTAGTTTTAACTTCATTATTTTTTGTTGCAGGTGAGAATGACAATTCGCTACTGTCGATTGAGGTCGACCGAGAAAGATGTTAGTTTTTGTGCTCGGTGAGTATCCCTTCGGATGGTTTTTTTATTGAATTTAATCATGTAGTCTTTTTAATCATGATTACTCCCGAACGCAGTGAGTTCTAACGGGTGATTTTTTAAGAGCTTTCGGATTTGATTTAAGAAAAAAACACATTCAGAAAAATGTATGAAATCTTTATTTGAGTCGATAGAACAATTCATATAATTCAATGTTTGAAGATTATTTCATGTTAATGTTGGCCGCGGCTGCGCTTCAAAGTGGCCATACGCCGGTTCCAATTTTGGCATGCTCTCTCCAACATATCAGCCGATATCTCACTATTAAATTCTTCAATATTAACTTCCAGTACGTCAATCGTTGCGGGCTTCTTGCTATAGACATGAACCTTAACATAGCCCCACAAAAAATATTTTACAGGCGTTAAATCACACGATCTAGACGGCGACATAATTTAGCGATAAAAAAGTAGATCTTCATCCAACTTTGCCAGCGCCCATTCATTTAAAGTTATCCGTTGTGGTAGGTCGTGCTGCTTCAATTCTTGCACCAGCTGTATATCAAAAGGTTTCACATCTAAATCCTTCCGCAAAATTTTCCATCTAGTGGAGTAACAGAGGCCCAATTGCTTCGAGTGACGATGAATCGACAATTGACGGTTATCACTAACACTGGCGGATTCAGCTACGATATTTTCCTCTGTCTGCACTCTACGTATGCGTGTTGGTGGTTTAATATCCAATAATGTAAATTTGGTGCGAAATTTAGTCACAAGATTCCGAATAGCCGCCTGAGAAGGTCGACCAAAATGACCATAAAATGGAAGTGCCCAATACACTTTCTTAACCGAGCATACATTTTGATAATAAAATTCAATAAATTGCCAGCGTTGTTCGCTGTAAGTCAATTCATAGTTAAATTATAGACCAAACTGAACATATTTAACAGTCACACAAGGCGCGAATCCCGCGTCAGCTGTAAAAAACAGGGTTGCCAAAAAGAAAGTTCTCAAAAAATCACTCGTTACATCTACGTATATTGGTGGAGATATTGGCGAAATATCGAAATAATATAACGATTAACAATGGTCCTCAGTATAACGCTTAACCTCCTTTTAGATGTCTGCCCGACTAGCTGGGAGGTCAACGATACACTTATGCGTCCTGGGATTTACAGGGTGACAATTGATAAAACTGGTTCTTGAAATGTTTAATAAAATAAATTACTTTGATCAGGAAGAAAAACGCTTAGCTTAGATAATTTAAGGTACTCTTCCTAATGATCACTCGGGTAATTTTTCCTGATGATTGATCAGGAACCTCCAGGTGAAGTATATGGGTTCTTCCAACTGGAACTCACGATCTCTACAGACACGGTATAGGTAATATAGGGATCAGTTCCAGTTCAACATCATACATCAAAATATTCAAAGGGTTCAGTACGGTTGATTTTCACCTCAATCCAACAAGAGCCTCAACCTGACATATGTTACGCATGGAGTTCCAGTAGCGTCAAACTTGGCAATCAGTTGCACAACGTAAGCAGCGGATAAATGTTTTCCAAGATGTTCGGATTTGTATCATTTTCACCCTTTCTTCTACGGCATACACCATTTTAATTCTACTACAAATTTACAATCGCTTTGACACACTTGTAACGTTCTTAAAATTCCAGGATAGACTAAGATAAATCAAAAATATGGTCCGTCTACTTTTTTGGACAAGAAATTAATACTTTTTGGACAAAAACTTAACAACATAACTACTAATACTTTTGAAATGTTTAGGATACGAATAATATGCTCGAGATAAATTCCACATCGCCTCTTTTTCTATTTTCGCTGCTATTTCCTTATATCGATGGATATTTTGAAGTGAAATTCAAGGTCAGATAGTACTCGATATGATCTTCAAAATTAGTAATTGCAACACCTCTCATCCCTATTCAAAATCAAGGGGTTGTGCTCACCCCCGTCAAGGGGTTGTGCTCACCCCCGTCAAGGGGTTGAAGTTACGGGGATGAAAAAAGCGGAAAAGTTCTTCCCTCTCGAATCAGAAATTGACGGGTCCGAGCGATTTTCCACACTTTCATTTCAAAGTCGGAAAATCGAGGTGTTAAGTTCTCGTTGGACCATGTGTAAAATAAAGGGTCCGCCATCTAACGTTTTTTTTTCAACTAGTGCTTATTTCGTGAATGGTAACACTTAGCTCATGTCTGATTTGACAGATAATTAGTTTTATCCTTCCGCTGAACGAATATGGTTGTGTAATGTGTATACGCTTGAACAATGCTGGGAAATATTGCGACATTACTTTGAAGATCATGGAAATGTTGCAGAATGTGTGCGAAAATTGCGTACGGATTTTGGAAGAAGAGAAGCACCGTCAGCTCCGTATGTTCGTTATCTTGTGAAAACAGTGAAAGAAACTGGCATCCTCATCGATAAACCAAAGCGTGAAAAGCCAAAAACAGTGCGTTCTCCCGTGAATATTGCTGCTGTGGCAGAAAGTGTGCGTGAAGCGCCATCAACATCAATTCACCGTCGTTCTCAAGAATTAAACATTTCGGAGACATCATTGAGACGAATTTTGCATAAAGACCTTGGAATGACGCCATACAAAATCCAATTGGTTCAGGAGTTGAAGCCAACTGACCATCCAATGCGTTTTCGCTTCGCTAAGTGGGCCTGCGATCGACTTACAGAATATGCCGATTTTGCCAAAAAAATTATCTTTTCAGATGAAGCTCATTTTGATCTTGGCGGGTATGTAAACAAGCAGAATTGTCGCATTTGGGGCACAGAAAACCCGCACGCATACATTGAAAAGCCGATACACCCAAAACGAGTCACTGTTTGGTGCGGATTTTGGTCCAGAGGCATAATTGGGCCATTTTTCTTTGAAAATGAGCAAGGAGTGGCCGCTACAGTCAATGGCCATCGTTATCGGGCCATGTTGAACGAATTTTTGTTCACAAAAATTGGAGAGGAGGATATTGGCAACATTTGGTTTCAACAGGACGGCGCTACGTGCCACACAGCCGAAGCTACACTCGATGTTTTGCGCCCAGTTTTTGAAGATCGCATTGTCAGCCGCAGAGCTGATGTCGTTTGGCCACCTCAGAGCTGCGATTTGACACCGTTGGACTATTATTTGTGGGGTGCCGTCAAAGATAAGTGTTACGCCAACAAGCCAAAGACAATTGACGCTTTAAAAGACAATATTCGTGAAGCCAGTGGTGAAATACAGCTGCACACAATCGATAATGTGCTTAAAAATTGGACCGATCGTGTAGGCTAATGCATGGCCAGCCGGGGCAGCCATTTGAATGAAATTATTTTCCATTATTAACCGGAAGGATTGTACTTTCAAATAAAAAAAGAAATTTGAGAAAATATTCAGTAGCTTTTTTTTTATTGCATTTAAAAAAAAGTTATTTGGCGGACCCGTTTTCAGGAAAGGGTAGCGAAATTGAAGATAATTTTTGTATCAATTTACCCTCGTTTCTTGATGTACAATCACTTCAAATGTTTAAAATACTCGCCGTTCACTTCTTGACCTTACAATGCAAGCCTATTATTTTATTTACTTCAAGCTAATGACAATAAAAACGTACTCACTTGTTTTCAGAAATTCTGTGTAGTAATACAATGTAGTAAGAAATAAACTCGGAAATAAACGAGTACTATCTATTAGGTAACATATCAGTTTGTGAGCTGAAACTACAACTAACCTGCAGTAATCATCAATAACTATAGTAGCGTAAGCGCAGACATTCATGCTTCAAGTCTTATTCGACTCTCCTCAGTACGAGTTCTCGAATTCGAGAAAATACCCGATCTCTATTACCCTGTTTGCGAGTGCAGGTAATAATTCAATCCTAATTTCAATATGCGAAGGATTCATAAGGCACATCAGAAATCGAATCTAGTATCCAATTATTTTTCTTTGGCCCATCCTAATACCATCTTATTAAAGTAATAGGGTGCACACCTCTTATCCTCTTGTAAGCCACTCTAATTTACGAATAAAATTACTCTAGCAGCGAAGTGGAAACTTTATATTAAATTCCCAATTTGATTTTTAGCGACGCCTCGAACAGACGCCGCAGCATCCCCGGAATCCGTGAGAATTTATGGAAAACCGCCCCTCCGAATTTGTCAGAGGATGCCACTCTGGAGAAGATGCCGCTCCGCTCTCTAATTTCGATATAATTAGTACGGGCGGCAATAATGCGGCTTGGGCCTAATTTATGTTTGTCGAATGTGTAAGCAAGTGCTGGCTTACGGCTCATTTCGCGAATTTATTACTCGCGGGCTTGGGATTAATGGCCCCACCCAAGCGATTGTCGTTTTCTTGGTGAAAACCGAAGGATGGAGTTGTCAATCTCCGATACACCCAAAACGAGTCACTGTTTGGTGCGGATTTTGGTCCAGAGGCATAATTGGGCCATTTTTCTTTGAAAATGAGCAAGGAGTGGCCGCTACAGTCAATGGCCATCGTTATCGGGCCATGTTGAACGAATTTTTGTTCACAAAAATTGGAGAGGAGGATATTGGCAACATTTGGTTTCAACAGGACGGCGCTACGTGCCACACAGCCGAAGCTACACTCGATGTTTTGCGCCCAGTTTTTGAAGATCGCATTGTCAGCCGCAGAGCTGATGTCGTTTGGCCACCTCAGAGCTGCGATTTGACACCGTTGGACTATTATTTGTGGGGTGCCGTCAAAGATAAGTGTTACGCCAACAAGCCAAAGACAATTGACGCTTTAAAAGACAATATTCGTGAAGCCAATGGTGAAATACAGCTGCACACAATCGATAATGTGCTTAAAAATTGGACCGATCGTGTAGGCTAATGCATGGCCAGCCGGGGCAGCCATTTGAATGAAATTATTTTCCATTATTAACCGGAAGGATTGTACTTTCAAATAAAAAAATAAATTTGAGAAAATATTCAGTAGTTTTTTATTGCATTTTCAAAAAAAAAAGAAGTTATTTGGCGAACCCGTTATGTGTACCTAATAACATTATTTCTTATAATATTGTCATTTTCAGAAAAATTACTTTTAGGTATAGAAATCTAACCTATTTGTTATTTGTTCTATTATTAAGAAAATCGCAATGATTTTTATTTCATTTTTGCAATAAACTTTATTTAGGAAACTGCTCTATACTTATCAATAAATTTTTACGAAATAAAATTCTAGTTCTCGAAATAACTGGGTGATTCCATATAAGTTTGTTCGCATGTTTCTCGCCAGATGCACCTGGAAATTTCTCCCCGTGGAAAACCGAGACAGCCGTTATTTATAATTACCCCGTTTCCGCGCGCACCTAACAATTTTTAATAAGCCAGACGTACGACCTCGGCAGTGTCTCGGATAATTTGCACCTGTTCTTCCTCCCCTAATAAAATTCACTTAGGGGAAACGGCGGGGCGTCGTTGCTACCTAAGGATCCGGCGCCATTTTTACACCTTAATAAACGCACATGCCGTCGCGGAATAAATACCGTAATATACGGCGTCCCCGTTGTCTTATTTGTATTAAACAGCGGGGGGGCTTTCGTTATCAGGGGCGTCCACCCCTTGCGGCAATGCGATATATAACAATTTATACGCAGACAACAAATACGGGGGGATGTCGGGTTTTACATCCGAGGAGGCTTTGACGTTATTCGTAGACTGACGATTTGATGAGGGTTGTAATTTCTTCAGTTATGAGATGTCGGAAATTCCTGATCAAATGAGGGTATTGTCAACAAAATTGTGAAAAATAGTGTTAGTGGTAGTTTTCCAAAGAAGCAGATTCTGCAAAACCGATCATAAAGGAAATTCAATTCAAATAATAGTTTATTTATCAAGATTATATGAGCAATCTGAGAATGAGAACTGCATCATGGAAGAAATCAAATTAAAATAGGTGAAATGAATCCGACTCCCTCTTATAGAACAGGATGACATGTACGAGAATGAACACAGAGCATATAATAATAATAATAATACATTTTCAATTTCAATGTCAATATTTAACCGTCCAACGTTCAACGAAATAATTACCCAAAAAAATTTGAGAATGATTTATGAATGCGAAATTTTCTAAGGAACAACTGAAAACATTTCTGTTATATGAAAATACATATGGAAGAACGTATGTTTTTTTTCAACATGATTCTAAGTTAGCAAGGTACCACACGCAAATCATTGATTGCTTCTCCACTGCGACTTCAGGATGGCCTCGCGGCACATTATCTTCATGAACCTCATGCAATCTTATTAAAAAAAGGCGACCGGAGTTATTCGAAAATGATGCCTAAATTGATTATCTGTAAATCTAATAGCGGTATCTTCGGCAAAATACCATATTTTTTCTTCATGGTTGATTTCCTCTTCTTCTGAATAGCTATCGAGTATCTATCTCTTCCCTATATGTAATAGATTGAATAATAATTCATTATTCATATTTTTGAAATTTTAATATGACGGAAGCAGTCTATTTAGGTTAGAAGATCAAAGTCGGAATGAACAATCGCTTTTGGATATTCCTAGATGCTCGAAAGACTCGAAAATCACGTGATCATAAAATCCGCTCGATCTTATCGGCTCAGTGATGTAATTATCATATACATATACATATACATATACATATGCACAACGGAAACCTCCCTTATTCAATATCGACACAGAACAATGACTGCATTGCCTAAACGCATCTCAAGATTAACGGAGCTCTGGATCGGACCGAATGAGATGCTTTTCCATCAAGGAATTTCAATTTTCCAGCTCGGATGGCTCCAGGAACTGACAACAAACATTACACGAAAAAAGTTAATTTCTACCCACATGATATTGCTGCAACCTCCTTCAACACTCGTATTTCTTTCATCTGCCAGGCAGGAATACATTTTCTACTCGTCTTACTTCCATTTTACAATATTTTCCGCACAGATGAACCCCGCCAAACAATTTCATCCCGAACGTCGCTGTATGAGAAGGGTTAGGAAGGAAGAATATTATTTAAAATCTGTGAAAGAAATGGAAGAGAACGAGATCTTTTATCTTTCGAACATGCCCGAAATATGAAACTTTTTGCGGTTTCGGGTAAAGGAGGGATCCCAAGGGATTGTGGGAGTAAGATGGAGTAGTTTATATTGCCCTTGAGTACTTTTCAACGTACTGGAGATAGGATGGTATTGTGCGCCGAATACTAGGTATTTATTATTATTATTATGTCTTTATTTCCACATTTACATCATCTGAGTTTGACAAATGTTCTCTCGTTGAACGGTGTCCTAATATTTTTGCCACGAAATGGATTTTTTTAACGAGAGAACAGTTTTCCAAATGAGGCAAACCCGAGTTTGGTGAATTACCCCTCTTTGAACAATTTACTATAATTTCTTAGCAAAATGGTAATTCAAGTGGATGAACAATTTTCTCCACAATATAGTATATTCAAACGAGATAACAAAACTTCAATCACGACAGATTTGGCAAATGTTCTCTCGTTGAACCGTATATCACAGATTCTCCACAAAATGGTATATTTGAGCGAGAGTAAAATTTTCCAATTGAGGCTACGCCGAGTTTGGCAAAATATCTCTCGTTGAACAATTTACTATATTATCTCGTCCGAAATGGTACTTTTAAGCGAGAGAGCAATTTTCTCCTCAAAATGATATTTTTAAAACAGATTTTCCAAAGGAGACAGAGCCGAGTTTGGCAAATGTTCTCTCGTTGAACAGTGGATCACAGCTTCTCCATAAAATGGTATATTTGAGCGAGAGAACAATTTTCCAATTGAGGCAACGCCGAGTTTGGCAAATTATCTCTCGTTGAACAAGTCACTATATTATCTCGTCCGAAATGGTACTTTTAAGCGAGATAGCAATTTTCTCCTCAAAATGATATTTTTAAAACAGATTTTCCAAAGGAAACAGAACCGAGTTTGGCAAATGTTCTCTCGTTGAACATTATACAATAATTTCTCCACAAAATGGTATTTTTTAGCCAGAGAACAATTTTCCAAATGATGAAAAGTCGAGTTTGGCAAATCATCTCTCGTTAAACAATTTACTATATCGAAATGGTATTTCGAGAGAGAGAACAATATCCCAAATGAGGCAAAGCCGAGTCTGAGAAAGTTTCCTAATCCTAAACTAGATTATATAAAAATCTCTTTCACCCTGATTTCCATCCAATATCCCTTCAGCTAAAACGACATATTTTCGCGTTTCAGCTCCAAGCTCAAATTATAACCAAACATTCCCATTCAAGCAACGCTCGCAAGCTTCTATACTACCCCTTCCGACTAACCAGACACAACTGGATCCTATAAACCCCATAAATTTCCAACGAGATACTTCAATTCCTATGAATTCCAACCACCATCAAATAACAGGGGAGACGGGAAAGATAACGTCCCAAAGGGCCCATACGCGACCCAAGAACTGATGAACAGGATGGGGCAATAACTTGCTGAACGCCATGAATATTATCCTGCAATGACACTGAATTGAGGTCGGGTGTGAGGGGACCTTTAGGGAGTTCTTCGATAATGGTCAAGGGTTGTTTTCGAACCTCTGTTGGGGATGCAAATAACACTGTATTCTTATGGGGGCTTTATTGAAACTGCGGACGTTTTGTGTAGGCAGTTGATTTTGATGGTGGTCAGATGGGTCTTCTGATTCTCGCGGAATTGTTTTAGGGTGGTGGTTTATTCTAGATATTAGTAATGGAAATATGTGACTTTCTGAGTGCATCCGCGCTGTTGCCATGTTCACAAGAAAACAAGTTTCGGAAATTTGGAATTTCACCAGAAAGTGTTGACGAGGCCCAAAATGGTAGATTTGATGCATAAAGTACTACAGGATTTTTATTTTTGGCGCTCTTGTTCCTTGGAACCTAGTGCTTATCAGTTTGCCTAAATGTCTGTAATTTTCGAATTTTTGGCTGAAAATGGTCTTGAACGATTTGGTTTGACTCACTGATCAAGAATCCGTGGTCGAAATCGATTCTGTCCGGCCGTCCGACAGTTAACACGATAACTCTCGAACGAAATGAGTTAGACAGTTGAAATTTTCAGGGTAGGTTTGAGGGATAAATATCTCGGTTGAGTTCGTTATTGGGCAAATTCGGTTTAATGGTTTCGGAGTAACGAAAAAAAAATATTCTTCTTTACATTACAACTTTTGAATTCAAATTTTTTAAGATGCTGTTTCATCATAAGAATCCATTGTTATCATTTTCAACTCTAACCAGCTAATACTTTCGGAGATATGATGTTTCAAAGTTTCAATAATACATCGTAAGTTCTATGTATTCACAGAATGTGAACACAGAATCTGTCTGTGATCACTATTCATAAATGTCATCTTTTCTAGCTATTAGAGATTGTCAATTCATAGTTGTTATTTTCTCTTGGAAAGCAAGAATTCGATTCTTGAATTTGTGAATATATACAAGACTGTTTTGATGTACTTTATGGAGGCAATAGGAAAGAAGAACATAATGGAATCATCAAAAGAAATTACTATTCGTTGACCACTGAAGTTGTGAAAACTACGCACCGAATCTAAGTTGCAACAACCCATGCGACGAGGTTGAATCATTGCAGATTGCTCATTTGATCTTGATAAATAAATTTAATTACAGATTTTGGAGCATTAAGGCATTGAAGCATTGTTGATTGATCTTTTTCTTATAAGATAATTTTTGAAGCATTTTTTTAATCGACACTTTTTTTAAATTTAATTTCTTTCATGATGCATTTCTATCATAGGAATCCATTGATATAATTCCCAACTCTGAGAAACCAATACTTTCGGAGATATAATTTGTCTGTTTGAACAAGAGCGCCAAAAAGATCCTGTCCACAGGGATTGAACCAATCTTCCTTTTTAAACATATTCGGGTCTTTATTGTTTGTTTTCGGATGGAATAAAGCTTGGAAACTCTTTTCCGGTTTTTGGCGCTCTTGTTCCTCGGAACAGAGTGCTTATCAATTTGCCAAAATGTCTGTAATTTTCGAATTTTTGGCTGAAAATGGTCCTAAACGATTTGGTTCGACTCACTGATCAAGAGTCCGTGGTCGGAATCGATTCTGTCCGGCCGTCCGTCCGGCCGTTAACACGATAACCCTCGAACGGACTGAGTTAGACAATCGAAATTTTCAGAGTAGCTTTGGGATATAAATATTTCGGCCGGATGGTTTTGGACTAACGAAGAAATTTTTTTTTACGTTACAAATTTCGAATTCAAATTTTTCTCAAATGCTGTTTCATCGTAAGAATCCATTGATATTATTCTCAACTCCAACAAAGTAAAAGTTGCGGAGATATGTTTTGTCAAAATTTCAATAATACAGCGATATCCGGTTTGAAAGATAAACGTCATTAATACCAAACGAAACTGAAAGTGTATTTCTGGAGAGTGTGGATGATGTAAGCATGTTAAAATTTGAAATTTGGATTCGCTAATTTCATAGGCAGAGCTTTTTGGTAAGTGAGTCGAAAATGAATGATGCAAGGAAGTCGAGCATAATTTACTAGCCATTCTCCAATTATGGAAGATTTAGAACAGCATTTCCAACTAATGGACAGGTAGTTATACCTTAGTAACACTATTTAAGATTTCCTACATAAGTATTCTGGTTTGAGTTCTCTCTGGACTGATTACATTAGATTTCTTTCATAAATGAAACTGGCTATTACATTTACTCAATTTTTCAGAATGACTCCTGATAGTTTTGAAACACTTGTAGCCAAAATCGGACCGTAGTATAAGGATAAGATGCAAAGGGATTTTAATTTCTTTCATGAAGTAGTTCTATCATGATAATCCATTGATACCATTCCCAATTATCAGAAAACAATACTGTCGGAGATATGATTTGTCAAAGATTGGACAATAAGAGCGTCAAAGCTCCTGTCCACAGGGCTTCCCCACATTTTTATTTATTTCTTTAGTGTTATGTTAGTGAAGAGTTGCTTATCTTATGCTTGTTAATAATTGTTTGATTTAGTTGATGACTGTACCCGTTCATTTCTGCATTGATATTGCAAATTGCAATTAAAGTAATTCACTGCTTTAAAAAATTTTCATTCATTAGTCTGTTGCTCTCAGATTTCTGAAGAAGTTTTCAAAATAGCAAATCATGTGCCCTGGAATATAAATGTCCCAATATCAGGTTATCCAGATTTTCTGTCAGAATACTATAAGTCTTCAATTCCTGAATCCAAATGTGCAATTAGCAGGGTGTGTGGCCCCATTGCCAGCAAACCACAATAAACTAATTCCTACTCGCCATTAGTGAACTTCGAAACACTGTAGCATTAAATATCCCTAGTTTCTAGTTTCTAGACACTAAAGTGCATATATGTTGGTATGCATATTCTCCCATCTCGCCCATTAGGGGCGCCTGATTCGAACACAATATTCTGTGTAGAGCGCCCACCCGCAGAAGTAGCAATAAAAATCTTATTACTAAAATGAGGAACGATGTAATAAATGGGGGATTGCATTTTACAGTTGCTCAATTCGAGAGGTTCATTAGGTTATTCATCATATGAAATTTCATTTTACGTCATAATAGTACAGTGATACTCATTGCTGATGAATAACTCTGAAATAATTTTCCTTCAGTAACGTTTAAAATCGGTTCAAGGCAGGAGCTTTTGTACATGATCTATGCATCTACTCACCTCTAATGGACACTCTAATATGAATTTAGCATCGATATATACAGCTTTTATATTACTTATTTAGACTAGTCAACAAGTGCCTTTTGGACCAACTTATTTCAGCAGTCTCCGAAAATTATAAATGGGGGTTTAGTTTTTTGCAAATATCTCAAAAAGTAATGAAGATTTGTCAAATTTGAAAAAAGATTCGAAAAGAGGAGGAAATTTCCTAAAAAAAGACATGACTCCCGAAACTGTAAGATCAATATTTATAATTTTTCCGGGTACTCTTGCTTACGCAAGCAACACCCACATCGGCCACATCGGTTTTAATGAATACATATTATTTAAACATACTGAATATGAAAATAAAACATTGAAAAAATTCAGGCACTAACTGAATAGATGAATGAACAATAATCTGCTTGAAAAAAATTTTTATAACAAATTTTCATTGTTATTCAATAGTTAATTAATAATTTTTTTTTGCTTGAACATGAACATTGCAAGTGTGATAATTTTTAAACTATAAATTTAAGATTTTTTGCCTTTCTTGAAGCAATTCTTGAAAGGCTTTAGAATAGAACCCCGTTGGAAAAATTAGAAACTGTTTATTTTTAATTTTTTTGTTAATAATTTTGGTTGTTACAAAATTAAAAACTTAAATTAATCATCGAAATTTTTTTTTTTAATATTATTAACAATCCGTTTTTATGTTATAAGAAACTGCATAGAAATAATTTTTTTAAATTTTTATCTCTAATTGTTTGAAAAATTGTTATAAGCAAATGCGTTGTTTATAAGATAATTGAATTTTTTTTTATTGAATTTCAATCTCTGATACAAATAATGATTTTTAAAAGAAAAATTGATCCATAAAAAAAAAAATTTTTATTACTTAAAAACGCATTTGTTAATTAACAATTATTTTCTCCCTTTTCTAATTAATACTGAGGATCCATTTTTTCTTAAATCATTATTTGTCTTTCTTCTCGATTTAAAGAAAAAAAAATTCATTTTATTTAATATTTCATTGTTTATACAATAAACAATTTGTTATAAACAAATAAATTCTTACCGACCTTTCGAACGATGTATCACAAGCCCATACTTCCTATGTGAAAAATTGGGGGTCCTACCTGTCTTTCGAAGGGGGTTGGATGTAGGATTCTTATTTTTACGAGGAAGAATGACGATTTAAAATTCGAATTGGACGTATTCAAGGATTTTCCATAAATATGTACAGTAACCAATATAATGAATTTCCATTTGCTTTTCCACACTGTACCAGTATATTGCGTTCCTTATACCTCTTATATTATAGTCTAGTCAACAAGTGCTTTTTAGGTCAAAATTTTTGCGTATCTTCCGAAAATTATGATTGAGGTGTCATTCGATTCGGAATGGCATGTAGATAGTTTTTGAGAAAATGCTAAGGCCGCTCGCAAAAATTTGCAATAGTTATAAAAAATTAAGTGAATAAATAATAAGAGGGTTTGGTTTTTCGCAAATATCTCAAAAACTATCTGAGGTAATTCAAATTTGAAAAAAGCATCACTACTAGGAGGAAATTTCCTAAAAAAAGTCCCAACTCCTGGAACTAGAACCAATATCTATAATTTTCCCAGAGGGTTGAAAATACTCTCGAAAACGGGCACTCCCGCTTGCGTAAGCCTTACCCCCTTCGGACCTTTCATGATTAAAGATTATTGAAAATTATTAAATATGAAAATAAAAAATTTAAAAAATTCAGGCGTCTGCAGGATAGATCAATGAACAATAATCCGTGGTCCAAAAATGTTTATCGTGACTTTTCAATTAGTTATCCATTAGTGAATTAACAATTTTTTGTAGCATGATCATTAACTATTAATCTGAGAATTTTTTCCTTTCGTGGAGCTATTTTCAAAGGTCATGGAATGGATTCCGGTTGGAAAATTCGAAGAGTTGCTAATTTTCGTTTTGTTATCAACAATTTACTTAAGTGAAAAATTATTTTTTTCACTTAATTGTTTAATTACCTATTGCAATTTTTGCGAGTGGCCTAAGCATTTTCTCAAAAACTATCTACATGCCATTCCGAATCGAATGACGCCTCAATCATAGTTTTCGGAAAATACGCAAAAATTTTGACCTAAAAAGCACTTGTTGACTAGACTATATAGTTCTTGATCCTTAGCCAAAATATGTTTATTCCGATACTGTAGGTTTTACGAACCTAATCCCACGAGACCCTATTGGCATAACGCCCCAACTTTTTGTTTTAAGTAGATATTCTTTGAAGAACATCAATACACAGAATCTTAATAATTTATACATGATAAGAAGTTGAATTTTGATCCCCATTTCTTCCGGCGTCCTCTTCTAATTGAAAATCTCCCCCAACACTTTGTGTACTCCCGAATTCGACGGAAATCACTGTATATCGTCTTCAAAGTGGCCGTAACTTCATCGAACAAATCATGCGATTATCTTCATCAAGTCTGGCACGCCACCGGCCTTATTGCCAGGCTTTGAGGTAAGTAATATAAATATTTAGGGAGGTTTTTTTATTCGATACCCGACCAGAGGGGTAGGAAGGAAATTGGAGAGAAGAGGGGGCCGCTTTTGTCAATAAACGCCCCGGGCCCGTTTGATCACGCATTCAAATAAATTTCGCGAATGTGTTTTCGTTACGAACATCCGACAAGTGCGGTTTCGAGTTCGTAGGGCACTCTAGATACCTCGTGTTCGGGGCGATCCCTACGATATTGGATGTCGATCCTCTTCTTCGTCGGGAATAACGAGATTTTTATTGCCACTACGGGGGTGCGTGCTGCACCCCGAATATAGTACGTCTGTTTCAATCAGGTGCTCTGAAATTCGATACATTGTGTTCGAGTGGAAGGTGTAGTTGATAATATCAGAGAATGAAATGTTTCCTGCCTTATTGCGCGTATGTTCTGGGGAACATCGCGTTATCATTTTGCCCAAATATCTGTAATTTTCGAATTTTTTGCCGAAAATGGTCTCAAACGATTTGGTTCGACTCACTGATCAAGAATCCGAGGTCGAAATCGATTATGTCCGGCCGGCCGTAGGCACGATATCTCTAGGACGAAAGGAGTAAGACGATTGAAATTTGCAAGGTGTGTTTGGAGCGTAAATGTCTCGGATGAGTTCGTTAATGGGCGAAATCCATCAAGTGGTTTCGGAGTGGTTTCTCGATCTATCTGAAATTTAGCATCAAATTGTAGAATCATGACCTTTATATGCATGTGAAGTTTTGTATTGATCATGGTTACCGCAAAGTGTAAAAAATTTTTTTTCTAAATTAAAAAAAAATCTCTACAATAACTCTCGAACGGAATGACTTTGACTTCCTGATGAAGAATTGTAGGACAAATTTGATTCTGTTCGACCGTCCGTTGCCACGATAACTTGATAACGGAATGAGATAGCGACTTGAAATTTTCAGGGTAGGTGGCGCATCCCAATACGACGGACAAGTTCGTTAATGGGCATAATCGGCCCAATGGTTTCCGAGTAATAATTTTATTTTCAACCAATGTAAATCTGATCGAATTGAAACTTGATGAATAGTTGTAGAATATGCACTGAAGCAATTTTGTGTGAAGCGCATCACTAGAAAATTTAAAAAAAATTATTAAAAAATATTTATCATGTCACGATAACCCGAGAACGGAAAGAGATAGCCTCTTGAAATTTTCAGGTTAGGTTGTGCATCTGAATGCAACATTTGAGTTTGTTTATGGGCATAATCGGCTAAATGGTTTTGGAGTTATAACCATCTGAAATTTGGTTGTTATTTCCTCAATAGCTCGAAAAATACAGAACCGATGAAATTGAAGCTTGGTTATTAGTTGTATAATGCCAACGCGAAGATTCTACCGAAATTTCTTGAGGATCGTATAACTAGAAAATTTTCAAAAAATCCTTGAACATTATCGAAAAAAATTCTATATATCAGTAATTCGTCATCAGGTTTTTTTCTCCCAAACTCTGAAAAATATCTATCAACAAAATAATTCTAAAGATTTTCGTTAAGCATCTGACGAAGGAGTCTCTTATAGACACCGAAACGTTACGATATAGTTGTTTCTTGGTTGATGTTGTTTCGTTGTTATTTGTTAGGCAACATTGTTCGATTCATTGCTTCTGACAAATATCTTTTGTTTCTTACGCAGAAGCAAATCACATAATAATATTTTTTTTATTTTATAGATATTTTTCAGAGTTTGGGAGAGAAAACCCAGAAAGAAACCTAATGATGAATATACCTCCCACAGTATTCTTTAATGATTAATCAGTAATTCGTCCGACATCGCAAAAATTTTGCCGGAGCCGTCAAAACCTAACTCTACTATCAAGTTTCAAGTTTTAACACGATCGGATATAAATTGTTGGAGATTCGAGCAGCCTTGAGTGAGTTTAGTAGATGGATGGGTGACCGTTGCCACGATAACTTTCGAACGAAAGGAGAAGGGTACTTGCAATTTTTAGAGAACGTACCACCAGAAAATCTTGAAAAAAATATGAAAAATAACGCTGTGAGCACTGACGTGAAGTCAGGAGCTTTTGCGCGTATGTTCTATTGTCCATTCTCCTATATTGGACACTTAATTCGAATTTACCATGCATTACCCATTCCACGAGGTTAAATCATTGCAGATTGCTCATTAGTCTTATTAAGGATCTTTTGAATCTTCTACGGGGAATTTAGAATTTTCTACTGGTACGGTCCTCACAAAATTTTACATACGTCTTCATGTCGATATTCTACAACTAGTTAGCAAGCTTAAATTCGTTAGAGTCTATATTTTTTGAGTCATGGAGGAAATAATATTCCAGATGGGTATAACTCTGAAACCGTTGGGCCGATTATGGCCAACAGCGAACCTAACTCTCCCATTTAGAAGCGCAACCTACCCTGAAAATTGCAAGTCCCCTATCTCCTTCCGTTCGAGAGTTATTGAGGCAACGGTTACCCATCCAGCTACTGAATTCAAACAAGGCTGTTCGAATCTCCAACAATATGGATCCGATCGTGTTCAAACTTGGAACTTGGAAGTAGAGATAGGTTCTGAAGGCTCTCGACAAACATCTGCCATGTCGGATGAATAGTTTCTGATATATAGAATTTCTTTCAATGATTTTTGCGCGCGTGTTCCGCAAGGAACAGCGTGCTATCATTTCGTCACAATGTCTGTATTTTTCGAATTTTTTTTCGAAAATGGTCTCAAACGATTGGGTTCGACTCCCTGATGAAGAATTCGAGGTCAAATTCAATTCTGTCCGTCCGGTCCGGCCGTTAGCACGATAACTCTCGAACGGAACGACTTAGAGCGTTGAAATTTGCAGGGTAGTTTCGTAGCATAAATATCTCGGACAAGTTCGTTAACGGGCGAAATCGACCGAGCGGTTTCGGAGTTAAGGCCGTTTTTAATAAAAACGTTTTTTATGAATATTTCCGGAACCGATCACTCGATCTTTTTGAAATTTGGCATCAGATTGTAGAATCATGACCTTCATATGCCTGCGAAGTTTTGTGTTGAACGGACGGCCCTAAAGTGGCAAAAAAAAATTTTGAAAATTTGAAAATTTTGTTTTCACGATAACTCGAAAAATACTGATCTGATTAAATTGAAACTCAGTAGTTAGATGCAAAAGACCAAAGCAAACACTTTTGCAAAATTTCGTGAAGATCACGTGACATGAAAAAAATAAAAAAATTACTACTATTTTGCGGAATACTTTGCTTTTAATGCCGAAACATATGTTTTTGAGGTTCATGCCGCCCTTTCCGGGCATTTTCCGTATTGCGCATGCGCAGATGAGAAGTCCTTTAACTGCTGTAGTTTTCGTCAGAGAGGATTGGGGTTTTGGGGTGGCGGATGCTATTCCTCCATAGAATTCAGATCCCTGATGAGGGTCTGCGCATGCGTAGATTAAAGATGCGATATCTTCCGAACCACTAGTGTTGGAGAATCGGAGTTTTTTGTAAGGTGTGTTATTTTGAGAGGACTTTTAGCCGCCAGTAGATTGCGCATGCGCAGAAGAGAAGTGACTGTTTTTGGGTTGGATGGGTTATGTTGGGAGTGCTGAGTCGATATTATGAGGTTTTAAAAGAATATTCATAGCAATTCAGTGCAAGTACAAGTCAGTTTGGGGGATGTAGCGTTGTTTCCGAGTTGAAGTGTCCGTACCGTGGCCCTGGGGCTAATTTTGAAATTAATTAATTACCCCTTACAGGCATTTTTCGAGGTGTGTAATTTTGGGAGGACTTGCAGCCACGAGTATACTGCGCTTGCGCAGACGAGAAGTGAATGGTTTTGGGTTGTTTGGGTTATGTTGGGAGTAATGAGCAGATATTGTGAGGTTTTAAAAGAATACTCATGTCAATTCAGTGCACGGACACAAGTCAGTTTGGGGGAAATAGCGTTGTTTCCGATTTGAAATGTCTGTATGGTGGCCCTGAGGCGAATTTATAAATAACTATATTCGGTAGATCTATATTAAAATGAGTTCGGATTTGGAGAAGATGCAATTTCGTCTCTAACGGAGGACCCACAACCGAATTTTTTTCTGATCTACGGAAAAACTAACAGCCAAACTGTATTGATAGCTATATTTGTTAAAGGAACTTGAAAAAAAAAAAAAAAAAGCACAGACGTGAAGTCAGTACTCTTTGGCGCGCGTGTTCACGGTGGCTAATTTGAATTGTATGATTCAAAAATTAACAGTGCTGTATCTAAGCTGCCATCAGGATAGAGTAACAAAGTTGGAAAAGAACACAAGTGACTCTCCTTAGTCGCACAAGCTCCTAGAAGATTTGGGAGGGTCAGTATAATCCTAATCATGTTTATAGCACGCGCGCAAAAGCAGATTGACTTAACAATGAAAGAAAAAGTGTAAAAAGTCAATCTGCTTTGGCGCGCGTGCTATAAACATGATTAGGATTATACTGACCCTCCCAAATCTTCTAGGAGCTTGTGCGACTAAGGAGAGTCACTTGTGTTCTTTTCCAACTTTGTTACTCTATCCTGATGGCAGCTTAGATACAGCACTGTTAATTTTTGAATCATACAATTCAAATTAGCCACCGTGAACACGCGCGCCAAAGAGTACTGACTTCACGTCAGTGCTTTTTTTTTTTTTATAAATTGAGTTATTGAGGAAATAACAACCAATTATGAGATGGGTCTTACTCCAAAACTGTTTGGCTGCTTATGCTTATAAAAAAACTCGAATGTCGCATTCAGATGCACAACCTAACCTGTAAATTTCAAGTCGCTATCTCTTTCCGTTCTCAGATTATCGTGACATGAAAAATATTTTTTAATAATTTTTAAAAAATTTTCTAGTGATGCGATTCTCACAAAAATCCACAAACGTGCTTAGGTTTATATTCTAGAACTATTCACCAAGTTTCAATTCCATCGGATTTATATTGGTTGAAAACAAAATTGTTACTCGGAAACCATTGGGTGGATTATGCCCATTAACGAACTTTTCCGTCGTATTGCGATGCGCCACCTACCCTGAAAATTTGAAGAAGCTAACTCTTTCCGTTCTAAAGTTATCGTGGCAACGGCCGGCCGGACGGACAGAATCAAATTTGACCTTGAATTCTTCTTCAGTTTCGCCAAAAAATTTGAAAGTTATACATTCGGTCAAAATGATAACGCGATGTTTCCCAGAACATACGCGCAAAAAGTGTTTCATTTGATTAGCGTATATACGGTTAGAATTGATGTACAACTTGTAGACTCACTCCTTATATTTGTGCTACATTTCGTGCCATTTTCAGTTCAAAATTCGCCAAATACATCCCTTAACGAAAGCGCGCCCTGGTACGAGCTTGAAGTAACTACATAGAGAACCCGAAACTTCTAAATTTAATAGACTCTCATTTAAGTCGAGACGTCTTTCCTAGTTTTCCAGATGTTACGCCGGGCGCATAAAATATTCCTTATGTGAAAGTACTGGTAACATCTCTGCAACATTAAAACTCATCTTCTTGTTATGATAAACATCGTTATAAATTTGTTTTTGATAGACTCGGGACCTAGAAGATTGTTTATTTTACTGGTATGACTGTACCTCAATAAAATATAGATTTATTTGTTTATCCAACGGTTTTATAAGTGGGATCTCTGGACGAATCTAGCTGAAGTACCTTGTATTGTTTATAAGCGTCGGCGTAATGTATCATGTGGCGAATTCGAATGTTTGTAAATCGTTCAAGAATGAGGTTCATTCCTTTGATGAGAACTGTATGGTGAAGCGTATAGACTACTGGCCCATGCTGAAAAAATTATGGGTCATTTGAACCACCAGGTGACCTATCTAGAACGATATAAGAGCATAAAATAATAAGATTCAGCACTATGCCGTCACTTGTAAGCTGTCCAACTGAGTGCAGGTGAGAATTCGAAAGTACAGGTAGAGTGAGTACATTTTGGTCACATATTTTTGTACGGCATTCTTACCACCGATAGATCCATGAAAAATAATAAGAAAACACGGAGTGCCGTACAAAAATGGTGGTCCACAAAGTCGATTTTTTTTTTATTTTCTGACAATTACCAGGGTAAATTTGGTCATTTGATCTTGTACGGCATCTGTGTCATACTATTTCAATACTGCTTCTAATCCATTATTCCGCAACGCCGTACAAAAATCATGCGACAAGGGGAAAAAATTGAGGGTTGTAATCCCCTCTTTTTCCGTTGTCCAGGGGGTGATTTGACACAACATGAAATAAATTTATTTTGAAAGTATTTTATGCATAGATAATATTTTTTCATATGCCGTACATTTTCGTTGGTTCAAAGGGAAAAAAAAATTAAATAGAAAAAATCAAAAAGAAAAAATCTATATAACGAAATGTAAGGTGAAATTTATTTTATACGGCATTTAGATAGTTTATTTGTACAAATTTTCAGTCTTTTCGTGATTCTAGGTTCCTAGTTAGAAACTATGTCATATATGGGTTTGTTTACTATCGATTTATACTTGAATTATGTAGATGTGCAATTTTATTTTAAATTTTTCAAAAATAATTCTGCTAATTTCAGTATCATAAGTACTCGCAAGAGTACTTTTGTTACGACGTTTAGCATTTGTAGGGAATATCGTATTTTATTCGGATGTACTCGGCTTGGACCCGAGAGAAGATAATTCGGACGTCGATGAAGACGTTGATTCTGATAACAACTCAGCAACGGATTCCGATACAGAATAATTCAAACAAAAACCATATTTCTTATTATCATCATTAAATTTATGATTTTTTTTTTATGAAATGACCATTTTTTTTATTATTATAATTAAATATTTCGAATTTTTCTAAAACATGATTGTTTTATTTATTCACATCATTACAATGAAACAAATCAATTATATGTATGTATCAATAAGGTTTGAAGTATATATTGAACCAAAAAGTATACAAAACTGTTGATACTGGGATTGACAGTTTCAATTCTTGGACATAATATACACACCGTTTCAGTTCAGTTAGACGTCATAGTGATTTTATCATATTATCAATTGTTCTCTTCAAAATTATGTTGATACCGTACTGTATCAGATGGCCATGAAGTACCCTCAAAATTGTAGCGTCACTTTCATCAGCCTAAAAGATATGGTGTGCATAAAAATGTACGGCATCATTTTTTCCTAATTTATATATGTTGATACTATTTAAAACAAGGGATAAAATGTAGAAAACTGCTATATTTCATTAATCTATGATATTTAAACTTTTACAATAATTTGCAAAATTTCAGTTTTTGTATTTCTCTATAATTTTTTTTAGAACGGTTTTTTTTGAACGGCAATACTATATAACAATTGTATTTTACAATATCATATTAAAAAAAAAGTTCCCGTACAGGATCAAATGACTTTACAGCTCTAAAAATCAAGGATACGATGCAATTAAGGTAATTATTGATTTACATTCAAATGAACAATAATTTTTTGACGGCATTATTTTTAATAGTACTTTTGAGTGCTAGATAATGTTTTGGAACCGAAGCCGTACTTTTTCAAATCACCCCCAGGACAACGGAAAAAGAGGGGATTACAACCCTCGATTTTTTCCCCTTGTCGCATGATTTTTGTACGGCGTTGCGGAATAATGAATTAGAAGCAGTATTGAAATAGTATGACACAGATGCCGTACAAGATCAAATGACCAAATTTACCCTGGTAATTGTCAGAAAATAAAAAAAAAATTCGACTTTGTGGACCACCATTTTTGTACGGCACTGCGCGTTTTCTTATTATTTTTCATGGATCTATCGGTGGTAAGAATGCCGTACAAAAATATGTGACCAAAATGTACTCACTCTACCTGTACTTTCGAATTCTCACCTGCACTCAGTTGGACAGCTTACAAGTGACGGCATAGTGCTGAATCTTATTATTTTATGCTCTTGTATCGTTCTAGATAGGTCACCTGGTGGTTCAAATGACCCATATTTTTTTTCAGCATGGGCCAGTAGTCTAGTAGTGATTAGTTTGCTCAACTGAGATAATGTTACGCATCATTTTTGGTGACGGTTGGGTCGAATAAACACTCTGCTGTGATGGATGAGGACGCGTGATTGATTGGGTAGAGTGTTTCTTGAACTATAGTCAGTTTCGATTGATCAACATATTCTGGACTCGTCAGACTTTGCCTCGATAGGTCTGGAGCAAGATACATAGAATAACAAGGTTTTGACACTCCCTATTAATACCCGTTAACAATGTTCGTCCGAAGAACGGAGCTAGATTTGTCAAATATTGTTGTACTTCACTCTGTAAACGATGATGGCGCTAGAGTCGATTTGGCAGATTCCGACAATATGCTGAGAATAACAATCAACAAAATAGTTCTGAAGATTTTTTCGTTAAGCGTCTGAAGAAGGAGTCTGATATAGACTCCGAAACGTTACGATATAGTTGTTTCTTCGTTGATGTTGTTTCGTTGTTATTTGTTGGGCAACATTATTCGATTGAATGCTTCTGACAAATACCTATCTTGTGTTTCTTACGCAGAAGCAAATCACAAAATAATTAATGTTTTATTTTATAGATATTTTTCGGAGTTTGGGAGAGAAAACCCAGAAAGAAACCATTCAATGATAATTATTGAGGTCAAATAAGGGATTTATCGAAATAGGAGTTTCATTGGAATACGACGGGATATCAATTTGAGAAGAACTGTAAATGAAAAATGGGGGAAAGCCCTGTGGCAGGAGCTTTGGCGCTCTTGTCCAATCTTTGACAAATCATATTTCCGAAATTATTGGTTTCTCAGAGTTGGGAATGATATCAATGGATTATTATGATAGAACTACATCATGAAAGAAATTGAAATCCCATTGCATCTTATCTTTACATGACGGTCCAATTTTGGCTACAAGTGTTTCAAAACTATCAGGAGTCATTCTGAAAAATTGAGTAAATGAATTAGCCGCTTTTACGAGACGAGAACGAGACTAGAAGAGAAAAATCTCGCTCCCGCGTGAAGCCCTAAATAGAATATCTGATCAATTGGAAATTCATGAAATCCGAATATCAATTTCACGAAAAAATGGATACTTCAGGATCAACCAAATGATTTCCTCCAAACTCCAACAAACAATGCATCCGGGACTTCAGCATCCAAATCGTTATCATCCGAGTCTGTACCATATAGATACGCTCAATTCGTTTCGTTATTCCCGTAAATCGGCTCCTCTATTCAATAATTCATAGGATTCCATGGCCGTGGCCCGTTGAATCGGCTTAAATTAACACACAGTTCACACGTAGTCACCTGACTGTCCGGATTATTAAAATCCGGGAATTCGCAGTGATGCCGGAAGCCGATGGGAGGCTCAACGCCCCCGCCCCCCCCTCCATTCAGTTTTAATTTCATTAAGAGGATCGTCATGAAATTCCGCCATTCGTAAGGTCCGTGACTCCGGACACTTATTACCGGAAACGGCAACAGACGCGGGCGTAAGAGCTGGCGGAACAGATTCCCGGTAATTAATTTTATCTCCAGTGGGAATCTGGATGCGACCTGCGACGGGAATCCAAGGATCCGGAGCGAATCAGTTGCATTTAGCGAGATTCCTTTGATCGGGCCATTGGAGAAAGGGGGCGGAAGAACCAATTTCAAGATTGATATTTATCTAAGATTTAGGAACGGGGTGGTGTGCTCCACGGTTCGGCATTGGGTCTCATTATTAGCTTCTCAATATTTTCAAAAATGCAGAAATTAGGGCTTCACACGAGACGAGAGTAGGCGAGAGCATAAAAAATCTCGTCTCGTTCTCGCCAATACCCAAAAAATTAAGTCTCGTTCAGGTCTCGTTCTCGTCTCGTTATCAGTTGTCTCGTCTCGTCCCGCTTAATTGTGAATAACGTTAATATATATTATAATATGTATACAGTGCGCGTCAACATTATGGAACAAATTCATTTTTTTAGAAGAAAAATACTTGGCAACAAAATCCTGAAACAGGTCAATTTTTGTTTCACTTTTACCAAATTTTTATGCATTTATGAAGGATTTTTGTTGCACCCTGTGCCATCCCCATCAACCCTCTAAATTTTTTGAATAGGGAAAGTGGGTCCTGTGGTACTTTTTTGACAAGGTCTTTGTATCTTCTTTACAGGCGTGCAGAAATTTTCAAGAAAACATTTTTCTTTTTTGAAAAATAGTTAGTTCAAAGAGGTTTTCTGTATGTGCCATTTGTCACGGCTCATTTACTTTGAGACGATGGTACCTGATGAAATTTGTCACCGAATGAAAGTCGAACATTACAGTTTTGTTCATGCACAACTTTCAACCCCTTTCAACACCCTCACGTGAAAAATTAGAAGGTGAGGGGGTTGAAAGTTGTGCATGAACAAAACTCCATTCGAGCAGTTGATGATGGCATTTGAAATTTTCAGAGTAGGTTAGGGAGATAAATACCTCGGTTAAGTTCGCTATTGGGCAAAATAGGTCAGATGGTTTCGGAGTAACGAAAAAACATTTTTTTAACTTACAAATTTCAAAATACATTTTTTGGCGCTCTAGTTACTCGGAACTGAGTGCTTATCAATTTGCCCAAATGTCTGTAATTTTCGAATTTTTGGCTGAAAATCGTCTCAAACGATTTGGTTCGACTCACTGATCAAGAATCCGAGGGCGAAATCGATTCTCTCCGGCCGGTCCGGACGGCTGGCCGTAGGCACGATAACTCTCGAACGAAAGGAGTTAGAGGATTGAAATTTGCAAGGTGGGTTTGGAGCGTAAATATATCGGACAGCTTCGTTAATGGGCTAAATCCATCAAGCGTTTCGGAGTTATGGCCGATTTTAGTAAAACAAATTTTTTATGAATATTTCCGAAACCGAGCACTCGATCTATCTGAAATTTTGCATCAAATTGTAGAATCATAACCTTTATACGCATGTGAAGTTTTGTATTGACCAGGTTACCGAAAAGTGTAAAAAAAAATTTCAAAATTAAAAAAAAAAAATTTCTACAATAACTCTCGAACGGAATGAGCTAGGCAGTTGAAATTTTCAGAGTAGGCTAGGGAGATGAATATCTCGGTTAAGTTCGTTATTGGGCAAAATAGGCCAGATGGTTTCGAAGTAACGAAAAAAAAATTTTTTTTTAAGCAACAAATTTCAAATTAAATTTTTATTTAAGATGCAGTTTCACCATTAAAATCCAGCGATATCATTTTCAACTCCAACAAGCTAATACTTCCGTAGATATGATTTTTCTAAATTTCAATAATGAATCGTACTTCTATGTTTTCACAGAATGCTATAATTATTCTATCTAAGCTTTATTATATGATCTGTGTTCAAGCTTGTACATTTCATCCTGTTCTATAAGAGAGAATCAAATTCATTTCAGCTATTTTAATTTGATTTCTTCCATGGTGCAGTTCTCATTCTCAGATTGCTCATTTAATCTTGATAAATAAACTATTATTCTAATTGAATTTCCTTTATGATGCAGTTCTGTCATAGGAATACATTGAAATAATTCCCAACTCTGAGAAACCAATACTTTCCGAGATATAATTTGTCTCTTTGAACTAGAGCGCCAGAAAGCTCCTGTTCACAGGGCTTGAACCTATTTTTTAAGATGCAGTTTCACCATAAAAATCCATTGATATCATTTTCAACTCGAGCAAGCTAATACTTTCGGAGATATGATTTTTCGAAATTTCAATAATTAATCGTACTCCTATGTTTTCACAGAATGCTATAATTATTCTATCTATGCTTTATAATATGATCTGTGTTCATATTGTACATGTCATCCCGTTCTATAAGAGATAGTCAAATTCATTTCAGCTATTTTAATTTTATTTCTTCCATGGTCCTCATTCTCAGATTGCTCATTTAATCTTGATAAATAACATAAAATCTTGTCAAATTTCGAACAAGAGCGCCAAAGCTCCTGTCCACAGGGCTTGTTTCACACTAATTATCTTCAAATCGATTTCTTTAGAGTTAATCTCAGTTGGTTGAGGATTATATCAATTTTCATTCGAGAATTACGGCGAATTTTTTTTTGTTCGTACTAGGCTAACTCTTGATCAGCAACTAATAATCACATATAGGTATCAGAAGTAAAGGATAATTTAAGGGGGATAACCAAGTACCGAAAAAGTCTGTTACTTTCTCGGATTTCCGGCTATATTTTTTGATCTCGTGGGAAAGTTCATTATACAGGGTGAGTCTTTGACCACTGCATTAATGTTAACCAAAGATTCCTCTCATCAAATGAAACACATTTTTGATTTAAAATTTTTCCAAATTCAGCTCAGGTAAAAAGATACAGGCTGTTGAAATTTTGAAAAAAAAATCAGTTTTTATTTTGTAGCATTGACATCCTTTTTTCGAATAAAATGAATGTTGGCGTAAAGTTTCCTATAACTATGATACATATTTTCCAAATATTAGTTATTTTCTACTTCTACTGGTTTTCTAGTTATGGACTCGTGGATTCATAAAACTAAACGAAATTAGCATGAAGAAAGCATATAAAGTTTTTCTTGAGTCATTTCAAGAATATTCCATCGTTTTAGTACATTATATTATTCTTCATCATTTCTCCTTAAACACACCGTTTTCGAGATTTTCTTCATTGAATGTTTTAAAATGGAAATCTCCAGAAATTTCACTACTTTTATGGATCCGTCCCTGAGCGTTGGAATCCCGAATCAAACTGTAAACCACGTTACCATGCCTTATTCTCGTCCGCCAACAATGTCATAGATAATTTATATGCGGGAGTGTATTAGCACATTGGGAAATCTTTAAACGCTTGTAACTTTTTACCTAAGCCGAATCTGGAAAAATGGTAAATGAAAAAAGTGTTTCATTTGATGAGAGGAATCTTTGGTTAAAATTAATGCAGTGGTCAAATACTCACCCTGTATATGTACCTTCTTGGAAAGTTTATGAACCAGGGAAGTTTTTTCACTTATTTGTACGCATAGTTAATTATAATTTTTTCGAGAAATACGCAATTACTTCTTGAAAGTTTAATGAGAAAAACAATTGATGCCATTTCAGATTCTTTATTTTTCAGGTTATGAATGATTTTTTTTTGGAAATGATCCCCTTCTCATCAGCTCTCAAAAAAACCTTACTTCTATATTCAGTATTTAGTAGTTCCCACAAAATTAATTCTTTTCGATGGTAAGTAGAAAAATTTTCAAAGAGTCGAAATATCATTATACAGGGTGAGTCTTTGACCACTGCATTAATTTTAACCAAAGATTCCTCTCATCAAATGAAACACTTCTTTCATTTACCATATTTCCAGATTCGGCTCAGGTAAAAAGTTACAAGCGTTTAAAGAATTCACAATGTGCTAATACACACCCGCATATAATTATCTATGACATTGTTGGCGGACGAGAATAAGGCATGATAACGAGGTTTACAGCTTGATTCGGGATTCCAACGCGCAGGGACGGATCCATAAAAGTAGTGAAATTTCTGGAGTTTTCCATTTTAAAACATTCAATGAAGAATATCTCGAAAACGGTGCGTTTAAGGAGAAATGATGAAGAATAATATAATGTTCTTAAACGATGGAATATTCTTGAAATGACTCAAGAAAAACTTTACATGCTTTCTTTATGCTAATTTCGTTTAGTTTTATGAATCCACAAGTCCATAACTAGAAAACCAGTAGAAGTAGAAAATAACTAATATTTGAAAAATATGTATCATAGTTATAGGAAACTTTACGCTAACATTCATTTTATTTGAAAAAAGGATGTCAAAGCTACAAAATAAAAACTGATTTTTTTTTCAAAATTTCAACAGCCTGTATCTTTTTACCTGAGCTGAATTTGGAAAAATGTTAAAGGAAAAAAGTGTTTCATTTGATGAGACGAATCTTTGGTTGATATTAATGCAGTGGTCAAAGACTCACCCTGTATATCAGTAACCATAGACTTTTGGACCATGGTTCACTGGACACATTATCATTGCAAATGATGTCTAGTATAATCCCGTTAAAGCATAACGTCGAATTACCAAACACCAGGTATAGTACTCGCTTGAGGTAGGACGGATAGAAAATTCATGCAGTATTTAGTGAGGGTGAGGGGTTTAGGACATGAATAGACAGAAGAACAAGCGCGCAAGGGCTCCTGACTTTAGGTCAGTGTGTTTTCAGTAGTATTTTCAATAGATTCACAAATTTTGCAGAATTCGAAAACTGTGTTAATCAGAAAATACCACCCGTAAAAACACCCTCTACATCAGTCGTTTGCTCTATGAAATGTCGAAATAAATCCCCACTCAAATTTACCGTCGACAATCACGTCTATTACATGCCGACAGTTGCATCGTTCAAACCGTTTCAACTATTCGCATATAAATCTGAAATGAACGACGAGCGCTAGTTGGAAGCTTGATAATTACACAGGGAACTTCGCAACGCATCGGATTCAATCCCCAAATGGCTAGGAGCTTAAAGTCTTGCCTAGAACTCCCTTTCAGCCTTTGGGAACGTAGGCAGACACACTAACGTAACAAAAACCGATGTCGAACCCCGCACAAAAAGCCAGTTGGCGCGTGATGACGCCCCTGTAAGGCAGGCTTTTGATGTTTGACATCTCATGTTATTCCGAACACGTCTGTCATGCCCCCCCCCACCCCCCCCTCCCGTCGCATGCACCTCCGGGATGGGGGAATACGTATTTCGAGGAATAACCTCGGCTTGTAATTTGGGGATGAGACACGCAACAATGAAGCTGATGAGAGTAGAATTGGATCTTGGAAGATTCTGGTCAACTAGGGGATCCAGGGTGAAACAACTTGCAGGATAAGAGAGGCCTAATTGAAGTGAATATAAAGATATTCGTAGATGATTGATTTGTCTTATTAAATAATCATATATCAATTCATTAAAGAGTTATTGATTGAACAAACCATTCTTTCAACCTATCGATAGCTCAAGTCACTCGATACTTCTCGGGAGATTCTCGAATGTGCGAGTGAATTCATTCGAATGATTACGGAGGTTACACTATCAATCTAGTATCAATCTGGCTGCTATCAGACATCAATCTGGCCATCAATCCAGACCATCAGTCCATCAGTCTACGCGTATACAATCAGTTTCCCGTCAATCTGACATCAATCCATGATTGATGTCAGACTGAACTGATGCCTGATTGACCGTGTAACCTCCGTCTTAGTCATCTTCATTCATCCTTTATCACTGGCATGCAGTTCGATTGTCACCTCTGGAGATGTTCAACAATCGAGAGATTTGATGAAGAGCATTCGGTGCTTATATACAGGGTCTTTCACGAGGAACCTCACCCATATTTATACGGGAAACTACAGAACGTATTTTCATGAAATTCAGCACTTATAAGTACTTCACGATGCTGATGAAATCTAAAATATTTTCAAGGCATGAGCACCTCCGGTTTTTCCGGAAATGACGTCAACTTCCGTTTTTCAAATTAGAACACCATTTTTTCATTGCATAAATAGATTCCTTAGAAAATTTCAAGATATTTTGATGTAACATTTTTCAGTTTTGGTTGGAAAATTCTCTCTGAGCGGGAAAATTCGAAAAAAAAATCGAAAATAGAGCTCCGCTGAATCAAGAATAACTTCGAGGTTTTTGGATGGAAAATTTTAATTTTTGGGATTTTTCAAGATGTAAGATTGATGTATCCACTTTAAAAATCGAAATCGCGATTCATGATACAGGGGGTGAAAAAATCGCTTTCAAAGTTAGGGATGACAAAATCGTGAAAAATCAATTTTTTCAAATTAGAACCCCATTTTTTTATGGCAGATATTGAATCTACGTTAAAAAATAATGTGAGTGTATGCATCACACCCTTGCCCTAAAGTGGATATTTTCTGAGTTATTCACAAAAAACTGTTTTTCGTCTTGAATTTTCAGCTATTTCTTTTCCCTTCACGCCAAAAAGATGAAATTTTCAGGAACTGTTACTTAAACCATGTTTTAGATTTTACTACCCTAATATGCAAGAGAAAAAAGTTGCAGGTTGTTCCTAAAAAGATGGCGAATTTTGATTCGAATTTGTATCGGAAACCTCTTTATTTCAACTAATCGGCCATCGGTTTTCTCTCCAGTGATAAATAAATAATTCCTTATGAACCATATGCAAAAACTTACCATGTTTTACATTCTTTTTTTTTAATGATAGATATCATTAATTACATCTGCCAAATTCCTCTTTATTCAGTAGCATTTTGTGTTTACTATTAATTTGGTGATAATTCGTATTAAGTTATAAAATCGATCACTAGCCTAACTTTACCAATGAAGATTATTTAAATCTCATTCTAGTTCATGGAGAATGTAATAAAGTTGTAGATAGAACGATTCGACTGTTCATTGAGAGGTTTCCTGACCGACCCAGACCAACGAGAGATACCATTAACAGAACCATGACAAACTTGAGAAATGTCGGATCTTTCGTTAAGAAAACTATACACAGAGAAAAAGGTGTAGTAGGAGATGAGAACAACGAAATTACAGTTCTTGCATATTTTCGTGTGAATCCTCAAAATTCTCTCAAAGATGCCGAGATTGATCTGGGATTATCTCAATCGAGTGTTTGGAGAATATTAAAAAAACATAAAATGCACCCATATAAATTCAATAGGGTACAGCATTTGAAGGAAACTGATTTCGTCAGGAGAACAGAGTTTTGCGAAGCTATGATGATTCGATTTCAAAAAATAAAACTTTTTGGACTGTATAATTTGGACAGATGAATCTAAATTCACAAAGAATGGTTCTTTCAATAGGCATAACAGTCATTATTGGGATGAAGAGAACAACCACCACTTCAGACAATGGAACTTTCAAGAGACCTGGAGTTTCAATGTTTTTTGCGCCATCAAAAATAATGCAATTCTCGATGTTCACATTTATGATGGGACTTTAACTGGTAAGATAGAACACTACACATGTTTGCATTATTTAAAAAATGTTCTCCCTTAGGAGATAGATATTCTGACATATTGACTCAAATAATTGAGCCGCTAGTACAGAACCATAATGACTTATGGTATCAACAAGATGGCGCGCCTCCACACAATTCACTCAATGTGTCAAATATTCTCTACAGGCTATTTGAAGATCGATGGTTGACGAACAATGGTCCACATCTTTGGCCACCACGTTCTCCCGATTTAACTCCTTTAGACTATTATGTTTGGGGTAGGATAAAAAATATTGTCTACTCAACTCCCCTGACTGATAAAGAGGACTGCATAGAACGAGTCAGAAATGCGTTCAGGTTTGTTTAGATTTTTAGATTCATAGTTTTGAAACTCAATTTGGTTTTTAAACACTTTTGCAGATCTCTTCCTCCCGATGAAATAAGAAGAGCAACGCACGAAGCATTCCTGAGACGTATAAATAAATGTCTAGAAATTAACGGTCAAATTTTGAGCATCTTCTCTAGTTATAACTGCGAGAGTTTGCCATGGTTCTCCTAATAGTAACTTGAAGTCGGTTTCAAGAAGGGGTGAAAAATCTACAGCATGGTTCAAATAACAGTTCCTGAAAATTTCATCTTTTTGGCGTGAAGGGAAAAGAAATAGCTGAAAATTCAAGACGAAAAACAGTTTTTTGTGAATAACTCAGAAAATATCCATTTTAGGGCAAGGGTGCATACACTCACATTATTTTTTAACGTAGATTCAATATCTGCCATAAAAAAATGGGGTTCTACTTTGAAAAAATTGATTTTTCACGATTTTGTCATCCCTAACTTTGAAAGCGATTTTTTCACCCCCTGTATCATGAATCGCGATTTCGATTTTTAAAGTGGATACATCAATCTTATATCTTGAAAAATCCCAAAAATGAAAATTTTCCATCCAAAAACCTCGAAGTTATTCTTGTTTCAGCGGAGCTCTATTTTCGATTTTTTTTCGAATTTTCCCGCTCAGAGAGAATTTTCCAACCAAAACTGAAAAATGTTACATCAAAATAACTTGAAATTTTCTAAGGAATCTATTTCTGCAATAAAAAAATGGTGTTCTAATTTGAAAAACGGAAGTTGACGTCATTTCCGGAAAAACCGGAGGTGCTCATGCCTTGAAAATATTTTAGATTTCATCAGCATCGTGAAATACTTATAAGTGCTGAATTTCATGAAAATACGTTCAGTAGTTTCCCGTATAAATATGGGTGAGGTTCCTCGTGAATGACCCTGTATAGTAAATGGTTTTTAGTAGGTAGCGGCTGTCTTTGAATTGATTGAGAGCAATTTAAAGTGGTTTAATCAAACCAGAAAGGTGTTGAATTGAATTGAACAAAATAATATTTCTCATCAGGAATATTCTCGATTAATCAATTATGTATAATTTTTGAAGAGGAAATGAATTGAAAATAATTTATAATAACCTTGACAAAGCATATCTCTGAAGGTATTGATTTCTCAGAATTGGGAATGATAACAGTGGATTCTGATGATAGAAATGCATCATAAACAAAAGCCCCAAAAATTTAACTCAAAACGTAGGTCTCTGACTCACCTCATATGTTAGATTTACATACGTCAGCAAATTATAATTAGAGCATTCTACTTGAAATCATAAAATTAGGATTAATTATGAAATTTTGAAAAATTATATATCTGAAAGTATTAGTTAGTTAGAGTTGAGACTGATATCAATGGATTCTTGTCAGGAAACTACATCTTAAAGACAATTGAATCTGAAATTTGTAATGTAACACCTTATTTTGACTTAATATCGAAAAATCAGACTAATTTTCAATCGAAAATTCTACCGTCTAAATATCTACTTTTTTGAAAAGGTAGGTGGGCTTTATGTTCATCGAAATCTCTTCCTTTTGATGGTGTAATAAAAATATGCATTACGAAGCTAAATTTTCTCCGAATATGCTCTGAAAAGTTAATAAAGTTAATAAATATTTAATAGGATACATCTATCTTGGCCCTGGGGTAGAGCGTTTGACTTGGGAGCGGAAGCCCCAAGTTCAATCCCGAAGCTAGGAAAGAAATTTTCTAGTCACGGCAATCGCCACCATTCACTGTTGAGTCAAAAATTAACAGTGCTGTGCCTAAGGTGGCGTAAGGACACAGTAATAAAGCCTACACAGAATACAACTGGTTCTTCTTACTCGCTCAAGCTCTTCGAGAGCTTCTGAGGGGTCTCCTTAGAGAAGACCTAGGAGGATCAGTATAATAATATACAATACAATACAATACAATACAATATTCTGAGAAAGTTGTAGAATCTTCTTTGAATGTATGCGTAGATGCCTATTTATTGCTACTTCAAGATAACTTATATAACTGAGTTACCTACGGATTTTTTAACCTCGGTTTTAACCCATCTGAGCGTATTTCATAGAAAAATGGGAAATGGGCTAGGAGGGTCTGAGCCTTACTACCTATTATTTCGTAGCATTTTCGGAGAAAATTTACCATCGTAATGTATATTTTGTTTTGGACACCATCAGAAAGTAGAGATTTCAAACAACAAAAAGCCCAGCGACTTTTTTAAATAAACAGATATCCTGACCTGAGAATTATCGATTGAAAATTAGGGTGCTTTTTCGATTCGATATTAAGTCAAAACGAAGTAAGAAAATGAATATTTCTAATAAAAAAAATTACGATGTGTTTGGGAATAAATACGATGTATTTACACTCATGATGGCATTGATGGCACGATTGCAAAGAACCTTTTGAGATTACTTAAATTGAAAGAAAATACAGGTTCTTTAATTACAAATATACTGAGATACATTCCGAAACTTTTTGTTCCTCCAAGAAAAACTCCCAATGAAAGACTTCAAAATTATGTTGATGTCCATAATAATTTGATAGATGTTTGTTTGTACGAAAAACTGATCTATGATACAGACGACGTTTTTCTGTATCTGTTTCGTGGGGACGAATTATTATCAATGAACGATGGCATCTTTCACTTTTAATCGAGGGTTTCTAGTTCAGTGCCGGATTCATAATTGTAGTGAAATTTCTGAATTGTTCATCAGACTTCACATCATCAGGGAATATCTCGAATACGGTACGTTTTAGGAGAAATGATGAAGAATAATTGAATCTTCGAAAATGATTGATTGCAGATTCTTTTAATAACTTGAGATAAACTTTATCCTTTAAATTTCCCATAGTTTTTTAAACTGGCGAATCTATAACTGAAAACTTCACCACAAAATTCATCTCATTCGGAATAATCATGTCAAAGGTACAACGGAAAATGGCCATTTTTTAAACTTCAACAGGCTGTATCTTTTTACCTGAGTTGAATTTGGAAAAATGGTAAATATTGAAAGTGTTTTATTTGAAAAGAGGAATCTTTGGTTTAAATTAACTGATGTACAACTTGAGGACTCATCCTGTATAGTGTTCTCAAGCAGAAACAATTTCAAAATAATGAATTTTCTCATTTCATGTATATTTTTCAGAGTTTGGAAGAAAATACTTGAACGGAACCAATTAGAAATGAAAATGTGTCATCTTGATACAAAACTACGAAATAATTACGTATTTGTCAAATATTACAGTGTTGCCATATTGCACCTCAAAATCTCAAAACACGAATAGGTCCATATAGCATAAAGATTGAATTAAGTTTGAGATAAATAATAGCGTGAGTGGTCAACATTCAGGCAACATAATCTTCTACGAAAACCCTTTGGAATATTTTTTCTCCAATTCGCAATCACAAATCCACGTCCCTTTAGCAAACCGCAAGCGCCTCAACCACACATCACGAACTTAGAAATCACGAATGTGCTAGCCCGAAAGAGGTTCCTCGCATTCTTTTCTCGATACCGTTGGCTAAACACGAACCGGATATAGAACCGAAAATTAAAGGACTTGTTCCGGCTAGACGGCCAGGAAAAATACGACAGAAGAGGAACCCTGTCTGGCGGCGTTGTTCTTTTTCCGGTTACAAGTTCTTCACCATATTTTATACATCCCGCATTATTTTATCCGCTCTATCTCCATTATTCAAGCAAAAATTGCGGTGGATCGCAAAGGGACCCTGTTTTTGCCACTTCGTAATTTAAATGTATACGTTTATTTAGGGATAACTCTGATATGGAGATATTTCATGGTTTTTGGCGTCGCTCCGGGACTTTTGATGGTTTATATGTAAATATATAATATGTATGGGATAATTGTCAACACATGTACGATGTACGTGTTATTTCGCGTATGGAGGATCTGAATGTAAATAATGGTTACACGAGGGATGGGATCGACGCAACATGATACGTTGTTGTTTAGGTCCCTTTATACGCTAAATACTTTAAATTATACTGGGCTACAGGTTAAGTCGTAATGAATATTGAAGGACGTTATTATTCAGGTCATTCCTGATGAATTTGGTCCTGTTCTCCGAAATTTCACCGTTATTGAGGTATTGAATTTTAAGTTTGTTTTTTAAATCCCTAATTTTTTTTGCTTTTTATAGATTTTTTCTAGTTAGAGGGGATGTCAATTAATAAAAATGATCAACAAAAACTACATCTACTAAGGTTAGAATTGAAGAATTTTCACGGAATGATTTTAACTTTGAAGCGTTTTTCTTAAAAAAAATGTTAGAGAGTGTTAGAGAGATCAGTTAGCAACTAAAACGATACCATTCATTTTGATATCTTCCGTTGATCTGCTAGATTGACGAAATAATATTTTTCAACAAAATCTAAAGTTTTTCTTGACCTCCTCACTTTTTTCGAGAACACCTTCATATGTGTGGAAGCGACACCGCCATCCTTATCTGTTTATCGTTTTATTTGTGATCTAATACATTAATTCGCAGCTGTTTTCAACTTGTGTATAAAATATTCTTTTCTTCGTAACATATAATTACAAAGAATTTTAAGGTAAAATTTTATTTTCGTTTACATAACTGAATTGTTAATCGACTGACCTTTGATGCGATATATCACAAACAATATTTTTCCAATGGAAAAAAATTGTTGAGGTTTAAGGGTATGAAAACCCAACTTCAAAACTGCATGCATTTCTCAAACTTCGAAAATAGATGTCGGCTGGTAGCAGGTTATTTCCCAATATTTATAATTTCAAGAATAAGAATCTGACACCAATCACAAATTGTTAATTTTGTAATAAAAAAATTGCTCAACAAATTCTTTTTTCAGCCACACCGCCCAATGTGCAATCGAATGTCCTTTCATTTGATATAACACAATCCATATAGTATAGTGCTGTTGGCTCAGTGGGAGAGTAATTGACTTGGGAGTGGAAGCCCCAAGTTCATTTCCGAGGCTAGAAAGGAAATTTTCTAGTCACGGTAATCGGCACCATTCACTGTTGGGTCAAAAATTAACAGTGCTGTGCCTAAGGTGGTGTAAGGACACAGTAACAACGCCTACACAGAACACAACTGGTTCTCCCTACTCGATCAAGCTCTTCGAGAGCTTATGATGGGTCTCCTTATTGGGGAAGACCTAGGAGGATCAGTATAATATTATGCAATAATACTAATATACAATATATTCCTATTTGAAAAATTGGTTGAAGCTCTGTGGACAGGAGCTTTTGGAGAAGTATTGGTTTCTCAGAGTTGGGAATTATATCAATGGATTCTTATGATAGAAATGCTTCATGAAAGAAATTAAATTTAGAAAAAGTGTCGTTTAAATAGACATTATCTTATAAAAAAAGAGCAATCTACAATGCTTCAATGCATTAATGCTTCAAAAATTGTTATTAAATTTATTTATCAAGATTAAATAAGCAATCTGCTGGAATGGGTTGTTGCAACTTACACTCGGTGCATAGTTTTCACAACTCGAAATACCTCAGGATATAAGTATCATCGAAATGTCTAGAGATGTCTGGAGAAAATCATAGCAGATTGTCCATTTATTCCTGATATTTGAGTAGGTAGTGGATAACGAACAAATCATTTTAATAGTCAAAATATATTAATAAAATACTATCCTCTTTTCATAGTTTAAAATCTGATAGTTCATACCACTAACACATTCTTTTCTGTATTATGCACCTTAACTCAAGAAAAAATGATTGATACACAAATGTGGATCCATATTTCAGTATTTTTTTTTGCTAGCAACATTATGAAAATACTGTATATAGGAACATCTCTCACTACTTAAGGAAGTAAAAGGTAATATTGACCTCAGTGGTCAACGAACACTAATTTCTTTTGATGATTCCATTATGTTCTTCTTTCCTATTGCCTCCATAAACTACATCAAAACAGTCTTGTATATATTCACAAATTGAAAATTCGAATTTTTGTTCTCCTAGAGAAAATAGCAACTATGATTTGACAATCTCTTATAGCTAGAAAAGATGACATTTACGAATAGTGATCACAGACTGATTCTGTGTTCACATTCTGTGATACATAGAACTTACGATGTATTATTGAAACTTTGAAACATCACATCTCCGAAAGTATTAGCTTGTCAGAGTTGAAAATGATAACAATGTGTATTCTTATGATGAAATTGCATCTTAAAAAAAAATTGAAATCAAAAGTTGTAATGTAAAGAAAATATTTTTTTTCGTTACTCCGAAACTATTAGACCGATTTTGCCCAATAACGAACTTAACCGAGATATTTTCCCTCAAACCTACAAAAATTTCAATTGTCTAGCTCATTCCGTTCGAGAGTTATCGAGTTAACGGACGGATGGCTGGCCGGACAAGAATTGATTTCGACCACGGATTCTTGATCAGTGAGTCAAACCAAATCGTTCAAGATCATTTTCAGCCAAAAATTCGAAAATTACAGACATTTGGGCAAATTGATAAGCACTCTGTTCCGTGGAACAAGAGCGCCAACAAAACAGTAGAGGGGTGTGGAGCGTAAAGGAACGCGATGTTCCCCAGGACATACGCGCAAAAACAAATTGCCATATTCTATAGGTACCTCCTATGATTGCGATAGGTATCTGTCGACTGCTTTTTCCTCCACCCGAACCCTCGAAGTAGGGTCAGGTGAAACTTAAGTGGAACCGAGGCGACTGGCCTGATCCGTTGAATTATGAGATAGGGTCGATCCTTGCATAGTTTAGCGGTCCTTTGTGGACCGGAAGCAATTACCCCAGATGAGCTGGAACATTCGACTGGATCGCTCGGAGTTCGATATCGTCCTAAATCCTTCTTGTTACGTCCAATCCAGGATCCGGGAATTGGGAATGTTTTATCCCATTTCGACAGGATCCTAGTCAGTGGCGGAACGGATTGGGGAGATATAAAACCACTAATCCTGGTCCAATGTGGTTTGTTACTTACGGATGAAGCTCTGAAATCTAGCAGTGGAAAAGGATTTTAATCTTCCTTCGATTTTTGGCGCTCTTGTTCCTCGGAACTTATCAATTTGCCCAAATGTCTGTAATTTTCAATTTTTCTGCTGAAAATGGTCTTGAACGATTTGGTTTGACTCACTGATCAAGAATCCGCGGTCGAAATCGATTCTGTCCGGCCGTCCGTCCGTCCGTCAACACGATAACTCTCGAACGGAATGAGCTAGACAGTTTAAATTTTCTGAGTAGGTTTGAGGGATAAATATCTCGGTTAAGTTCGTTATTGGGCAAAATCGGTCCAATAGTTTCGGAATAACGAAAAAAAAATTTTTGTTTACATAACAACTTTTGAATTCAAATTTTTTTAAGATGCAGTTTTATCATAAGAATCCATTGTTATCATTTTCAACTTTAACAAGCAAATACTTTCGGAGATATGATGTTTCAAAGATTCAATAATACATCGTAAGTTCTATGTATTCACAGAATGTGAACACAGAGTCTGTCTGTGATCACTATTCATAAATGTCGTCTTTTCTAGCTATTAGAGATCATAAATTCATAGTTGTTATTTTCTCTTGGACAGCAAGTAGTAGTCGATTCTCGAATTTGTGAATATATACAAGACTGTTTTTTGTAGTTTATGGAGGCAATAGGAAAGAAGAACACAATGGAATCATCAAAAGAAATTACTGTTCGTTGACCACTCAGGTTAATATTACCTTTTTCTTCCTTATGTAGTGAGACCTGTTCCTATACAGGGTCTTTCACGAGGAACCTCACCCATATTTATACGGGAAACTACTGAACGTATTTTCATGAAATTCAGCACTTATAAGTACTTCACGATGCTGATGAAATCTAAAATATTTTCAAGGCATGAGCACCTCCGGTTTTTCCGGAAATGACGTCAACTTCCGTTTTTCAAATTAGAACACCATTTTTTCATTGCAGAAATAGATTCCTTAGAAAATTTCAAGTTATTTTGATGTATCATTTTTCAGTTTTGGTTGGAAAATTCTCTCTGAGCGGGAAAATTCGAAAAAAAAATCGAAAATAGAGCTCCGCTGAAACAAGAATAACTTCGAGGTTTTTGGATGGAAAATTTTCATTTTTGGGATTTTTCAAGATGTAAGATTGATGTATCCACTTTAAAAATTGAAATCGCGTTCATGATACAGGGGGTGAAAAAATCGCTTTCAAAGTTAGGGATGACAAAATCGTGAAAAATCAATTTTTTCAAATTAGTACCCCATTTTTTTATGGCAGAAATTGAATCTACGTTAAAAAATAATGTGAGTGTATGCATCACACCCTTGCCCTAAAGTGGATATTTTCTGAGTTATTCACAAAAAACTGTTTTTCGTCTTGAATTTTCAGCTATTTCTTTTCCCTTCACGCCAAAAAGATGAACTGTTACTTAAACCATGTTTCAGATTTCACTACCCTAATATGCAAGAGAAAAAAGTTACAGGTTGTTCCTAAATAGATGGCGAATTTTGATTCGAATTTGTATCGGAAACCTCTTTATTTCAACTAATCGGCCATCGGTTTTCTCTCCAGTGATAAATAAATAATTCCTTATGAACCATATGCAAAAACTTACCATGTTTTACATTCTTTTTTTTTAATGATAGATATCATTAATTACATCCGCCAAATTCCTCTTTATTCAGTAGCATTTTGTGTTTACTATTAATTTGGTGATAATTCGTATTAAGTTATAAAATCGATCACTATGCCTAATTTTACCAATGAAGATTATTTAAATCTCATTCTACATCATGGAGAATGTAATAAAGTTGTAGATAGAACGATTCGACTGTTCATTGAGCATCTTCTCTAGTTATAACTGCGAGAGTTTGCCATGGTTCTCCTAATAGTAACTTGAAGTCGGTTTCAAGAAGGGGTGAAAAATCTACAGCATGGTTCAAATAACAGTTCCTGAAAATTTCATCTTTTTGGCGTGAAGGGAAAAGAAATAGCAGAAAATTCAAGACAAAAAACAGTTTTTTGTGAATAACTCAGAAAATATCCATTTTAGGGCAAGGGTGTGATGCATACACTCACATTATTTTTTAACGCAGATTCAATATCTGCCATAAAAAAATGGGGTTCTAATTTGAAAAAATTGATTTTTCACGATTTTGTCATCCCTAAATTTGAAAGCGATTTTTTCACCTCCTGTATCATGAATCGCGATTTCGATTTTAAAGTGGATACATCAATCTTACATCTTGAAAAATCCCAAAAATGAAAATTTTCCATCCAAAAACCTCGAAGTTAGTCTTCTTTCAGCGGAGCTCTATTTTCGATTTTTTTTTCGAATTTTCCCGCTCAGAGAGAATTTTCCAACCAAAACTGAAAAATGTTACATCAAAATAACTTGAAATTTTCTAAGGAATCTATTTCTGCAATAAAAAAATGGTGTTCTAATTTGAAAAACGGAATTTGACGTCATTTCCGGAAAAACCGGAGGTGCTCATGCCTTGAAAATATTTTAGATTTCATCAGCATCGTGAAATACTTATAAGTGCTGAATTTCATGAAAATACGTTCAGTAGTTTCCCGTATAAATATGGGTGAGGTTCCTCGTGAAAGACCCTGTATAGAGTATTTTCATAATGTTGGTACCAAAAAAAAATACTGAAATATGGATCTACATTTGTGTATCAATCATTTTCTCTTGAGTTAAGGTTCATAATACAGAAAAGAATGTGTTAGTGGTATGAACTATTAAATTTTGAATTATGAAAAGAGGATAGTATGTTATTAATATATTTTGAACTATTGAAATAATTTGCTCGTAATCCGCTACCTACTCAAATATCAGGAATAAATGGACAATCTGCTATGATTGTCTCCAGCCCTGCTCTAGACATTTCGAAGATACTTTCCTTAGGTATTTCGAGTTGTGAAAACTATGCACCGAGTGTAAGTTGCAACAACCCATTCCACGTGGTTGAATCATTGCAGATTGCTCATTTAATCTTGATAAATAAATTTAATGATAATTTTTGAAGCATTGTAGATTGCTCTTTTTTTTATAAGAAATTTTTTTAAGCATTTTTTTTAAACGACACTTTTTTTAAATTCCATTTATTTCATGATGCATTTCTATCATAAGAAGATATAATTCCCAACTCTGAGAAACCGATACTATCGGAGATATAATTTGTCTGTCTGAACAAGTACTCCAAAAAGCTCCTGTCTACAGGACTAGAAACAATTTTATACAAACATTGTCCTGACAATGACGAACACAACAACAATTCGTGGGAATTCATGGGAAATCATAAGAAATTTCAAAATGATAAGTCATGTGTACACTTTTTGCGCGTATGTTCTGGGGAACATCGCGTTATCATTTTGCCCAAATGCCTGTAACTTTCGAATTTTTTGACGAAAATGTTCTCAAACGATTTGGTTCCACTCCCCATGAAGAATTCACGATGCCGTTGCCACGATGACTTGAGAACGGGGAGAGCTAGCGACTTGAAATTTTCAGGGTAGGTGGCGCATCCCAATACGACGGACAAGTTCGTTAATGGGCATAATCGGCGGCCCAAATGTTTCCGAGTAATAATTTTTTCAACCACTATAAATCCGATCGGATTGAAACTTGGTGAGTAATTGTAGAATGTAAACCTAAGCACGTTGGTGAAATTTTGTGATAATCGTATCGCTAGAAAATTTTAAAACAATTATTAAAAATATTTGTTATGTAACGATAACCTAAGAACGGAAAGAGCGATTTGAAATCTTCAGATTAGGTTGTGCATCTGAATGCGACATTTCAGTTTGTTTATGAGCAAAATCCGCCAAACGGTTTTGGAGTTATACGTATCTGAAATTTGGTTGTTATTTCCTTTATAACTCGAAAAATATAAAACCGATCCAATGCGAAAGTTCATGAAAAATTTCGTGAGGATCGTATAACCAGAAAATTTAAAAAAAATCATTGAAAAAAATTCTGTATATCAGAAACTATTCATCCGAAATGGCTGAAATTTTTCGAGAGCCTTCAGAACCTAACTCTTCTATCAAGCCTTGTGCGAGTTCAGTAGCTGGATAGGTGACCGTTGCCTCGATAACTCTCGAACGAAAGGAGATAGGGACTTGCAATTTTCAGGGTTGGTTGCGAATCTGAATGGGAGAATTAAGTTCGCTGTTGCACATAATCGGCACAACGGTTTCGGTGTTATATCCATCTGGAGTATTATTTCCTCGATAACTCAAAAAATATAGACTCGATCGAATTGAAGCGTGCTAACTACTTGTTGAAAATTGTCATAGACTTGTGTAAAATTTTGTTAGAACCGTAACACTAGAAAATTTAAAAAAAATTACAAAAAAAAATGGTTCAAGCACTGACGTGAAGTCAGGAGCTTTTCCGCGTATATTCTATTGTCCATTTTTCCTGTATTTGACACTCTCAATCGAATTTACCATGGTGAACTCTATTGTCCGTTCTCCTATATTGGAAACTCTTAATCGAAATTTACCTTGTTTTCCTGAAAATGAACTCCTCGGAGAACAGTTAGCAACATTCACACAGCGTGGAAAAAGTAAGTGTTCTGCATTCGTTCAGATACGAAATGGCGAAAGCGCCAGTTCCGACACCTTTCCGAACCAGGTTATAGAACAATTTTCAAAGTTATCGAGTGTTCTGAAGTCGACACCAGTGTAACAACTGCACGCCCTCTTTCATCTACTCGAGAAGTAGTCGCCTTATTGACATTCATCGCGTACGGCTCTCTTTTAAGGGAAGTACATAAAAATGGTACATAAAAATTTCAGCGGATACTTAGCAGCGTGGAAAGCGCTCGATCAAGTGTTGCATTATTACCGATATCCGTTGTTTCGCATTCCGTGAATTTTCACGGAAAACTCTTTTGTATAGTTGGAGAATTTCTTCGGTGTTTCGAAAATGCGATACTCGTGAATATCGGGGTTTTTGCGAGATAAAAGGTCTGGTATTTTCATCACGACAATTTAGCGGAGTTATTCAGAGTTCTATTATAGGTATGATTCACGTATTAGAATTTGCCTGCGTCTATATCAGCTCAACTGCGGTGTTCTGCGATACGGTACAAAAAGAGCACTCATTATTACCAGCACTGGGTGGTCAAATTATGAGAACCACCGTTGAAAATGGAAGAATAATAATATGCATAATATTCTTTTGAACTTCGAGCATTGCATTTTTTACAATAAAGCATGTGTATGAAAGGAGTGTTAGCAGGATTTAGTGTAACGGGGTACCATATAATTCGATATATGATACTAGAGATTAAGGAAAAACCATCAGGAAAAAACCCTATCCCTTCCAGTGTTGTAATTTATGCACATCGAAATTGTTAACAAAATATGCTGAAATATTAAATATTGAAGGGCTTCTTTTTCTTTACTATCGCTTCTTACTTCAACAAGGACAGAGGTTTCCCCAATGTACTCGAAACTCAATCAGGAAAAGGCAGAAGGAGAAAACGAACAAATTAAAAATGGAATATTCCAAGTTGTACTAAATAAATTTGAAAGTTGCTATCCATTCTAAAAAAGATTCAGAAACATTATGAATACCCCTAAAACCATCCTGGAATATGTATATATGGGACAATTATCAACTAAATGATCTATGGTTTCGTCTGCTTCCCCGCATTCACAACTATAGGGATCTCAACTGAGTTCCATCTGAAAATCATGCTGCAACGACCATGACCGGTTCTTAAAGAATTCAGAATAGATACAAACATAATATGCATATTTTCCTTGAAAGATCAAACTCCAGAACTCTATTCGAAGGAAATAATTAAAGGATACTGTGGAAGGTATACTTATTATTAAAAGGTTTTTATCTGGGTTTTCTCTCCCAAACTCTGAAAAATATCTATTAAATAAAAATTACTTATTTTGTGATGTGCTCCTGGTAAGGAACACAAGATATTTGTCAGAAGCAATTGAACAATGTTGCCTAACAAACAACAACGAAACAACATCAACGAAGAAACAACTCTATCGTAACGTTTCGGAGTCTATATCAGACTCCTTCGTCAGACGCTTAATCTTTAGAATTATTTTGTTGGTAGTTATTGTGGAATTCAAGAATTGTCACATTCAGACTTTTTTCTGTCTGAGACAATGTCTGTATAATTCTTCCAATTTTCTGAAAAGGATGATTGAAAAAGGCCCATACCTTTGTTTTAAGTAATCATCATAGGATACTGTGGAAGGTATACTCATTATTAAAAGGTTTTTTTCTGGGTTTTCTCTCCCAAACTCTGAAAAATATCTATAAAATAAAAATTAATCATTTTGTGATTTGCTTCTGCGTAAGAAACACAAGATATTTGTCAGAAGCAATCAATTGAACAATATTGCCTAAAAAACAACAACGAAACAACATCAACGAAGAAACAACTATATCGTAACGTTTCGGAGTCTATATCAGACTCCTTCGTCAGACGCTTAATGAAAATCTTTAGAATTATTTTGTTGGTAGTTATTGTGAAATTCAAGTATTGCAGGTTTAAAGAAAACCACCAATCACTTGTGAGTAGAATTTAGACACAAGTGACACCTGGAATTCAATCAACCAAGCTCCTCGCTGTGGCTACCCAAAACTCTAGATCTCTACGTATAGTCTTTATCCAGAAAAAACCTTTTAATAATCTATTTGAATGATCAAATTTCAAAATCGGAGATTTTTCGACTTTTCGCGAGTTTTTTTTTCAAATACACCCCCATCTTTTCACTCCGAAAATGCGAAACTCTACGAAACTTCCGTATTTTTCCTCGATAAACCCTTTCGAAATTTCCCCCAAACCCCCCTCCCAACATCCAAAAAAACATCACGTTTACAGTAACATTTTCAAAAAGTTTCCTTTGATAAATGAAGAACCGCTCGACCGATTTTGTGCAAACTTCACATAAACCATCCACTGAATAGTCTGAACAAAGCATAAACATTTGGTTTGGTTAGGTGAGCCCGTTCTTGAGTTATAAAATTAGAACAAAAAGTGGCATTGATTTGTATATACAGGGTGTCCCAAAAATACCACGCGAAAGTGACACTGGAGATAGATTGGCATTAGGTCTATCAGATAGCATCAACATGACCTCAGTAAAAGTCCGCTGGATTTCGAGATATCACCACTTTTGTGTATTTTTTAAAAATCTCCAGTTTTCGGTCTTTTATCGCCTAGCATTGCTAGAAATTACTTCAAACTCATGTTATTTTTTTACCTAGGCTATCCTGAATAGTTGCTTTAAACAATGAAGTAATAACTTCACCGACAACTAGAACAAAATCCTTCAAAAAATGTCTAACTTGTTGTATTTTATGCCGAAGTTAAAACGTTAACTAAAGTTTGACTGACTGCTGTGAAAAAAAATTATATCAGACTGAATTGACAAATAATCGCAAAAACTCGTCCATTTCATGCCCTTTTCAAAATGATACAACACTACCAATTTTTTTTAATCAGAACCAGAATTGCTACTTATTAAAAAAAACCAAAACCCTTATCGGCAATCTCGCTCCCACATTCATTGTTTTGTAACATGGAAACCGGTCCGCCTTTCACAGACTAGGGGTCTTCGAATAGTCTAGACCAGGGGTCACCAAATGGCGGACCGCGGTCCGGATGCGGATCGCGAACCTTTTTTTTGCGGACCATTTTTCCAGAAAATATGTATTCTTGATTAAAAAAATTCAGATAACTTTTCGTTTTATTTACTAATTATAGATATTGGATTTAGATTAACTGCTAGTCAAATTCTTATGCCATCATAATGCTATCAACGACCCGCGACAGATATACAGATTTTGTGAACGGACCTCCAATGAAACTAATTGGTGACCCCTGGGTTAGATACTAGAGAAAACTTTTTGGCGTTTGACGGATTTACTCATTTCCTAATATTTTCCGAACGGATAGAGATACAGAGGAAATAGATACATAAATCTAAACGTCGTCCACCGACCAATCATCGGGGAAAATTTGGATATCGAGATGTGAAAATCATAGATTTCGGACGGAAAAGAAGAATTTTCCTTCGACTCCGGGTCAAAAATATTTCTAAGTGCCGACCCAAAAAATTTTTTTCATGGTATATCGATACGGAGCTCGTGTCTAATTAAATCGAGGTCGCTGATCACGAATATGCAATTAGTTTTTCCCTAAGTGGCGTACTTTGGGAAAATTTTCACTTAGAGTGAAAAAATTGACGAAAATAGGTCAATTTTGAAAGTTCACACCGCCCAAAAAAATCGGAGTAAGGTGTTGTTGATTTTTGCCGTCATATATGGATCCTTTATCTACTGAATAATCCAAACAGAAAATGTCCAGGCCGTACTATTCGGAAATTATGATTGTTTTCCCAAGGGTCTGTTTTTCGGAAAATTCATTTCGCGGTATTTCCGCGGAAAATTTTCAAATGAAAAATCCGATCATATATTCGTAATCTACGGCCCCGAATTAGTAAATGACGTAATTTGCATCGAAATCGGAGACCGGTCGAATTTTGGCAATTTTTTAATACATTATCCTTAAAAAAATCCATCTTTTCGAGAAAAATTTTTTGACGCAAAACTATGAAACGGGTACTTATTCTTATAGATTCGGGGCCGTAGATTCCGAATCTACCATCAGATATTTATTACAAAAATTTTCCGAGGAAATATCGCGGAAAGAATTTTCCGAAAAATAGACCCTCGGGAAAAAAATCATAATTTCCGGAGCGTATGACCTGGACCATTCTTGTTCGGATGATTCGATAGATAAAGGATCCAAATATGACGTAAAGAATCAGCAACACCGTACTCCGATTTTTTTGGGCGGTGGAGAGTTCCAAAATTGATCTATTTTCGTCAGTTTTTTCACTTTAAGTGAAAATTTTCCCAAAGTACGCCACTTAGGGAAAAACTAATTACATATTCGTGATCAGCGACCTCGATTTAATTAGACACGAGCTCCGTATCGATATACCATGAAAAAAATTTTTTGGGTCGGCACTTGGAAATATTTTTGACCCGGAATCGGAGGAAAATTCTTCTTTCCCGTCCCAAATCTATGATTTTCACATCTCAATAACCAAATTTTCCCCGATTATTGGTCGGTGGACGACGTTTATGTATCTATTATTTCTGTATCTCTATCCATTCGGAAAATATTGGGTAATGAGCGAATTCGTCAAACGCCAAAAAGTTTTCTCTAGTATCCAACACATACAAAAATCTACAATTTTCCGATTAGGTCGACGCGGTTATTCACTAAATCGGGTACGCAGATCACGAATCTGTAATTAGATTTTCCGTATCTCGATTAGTTTCGGAGCAATGACGAAAAAAGTAGCAATTTTTGGCTCTACCTCCGGAAAATGGACTAATCAGTCGGATTTTTCGCCATATTACCAAAATTAATCGAGATACGGAAAAACTAATTACAGATTCGGAATCTACGTCCTCGATTTAGTGAATAGCCAAAGCCGTGGCGATCTAATTGGAAAATTCTAGATTTATGTATGGGTTAGAATCTAGACAAATGACTCACAGCTCTGGCAATGTGTTAGTTGTTGTATGCATTTTATCAATATTTCACAGGAAATAGGTCATAAATACTTCTACAACGGTTGAAGTATTACAAGATATTTTACTTGCAATTATCTTTTCGTGGAAAATATTAATTTCAAGGGTGAGACCACCCATGCGAAAATAAACCAGTTAACCCAAAACATTTAAGTTTTACAAGCGAGCTGCTTTGTTTAGAAATACAAATGAGCGCTTCCCAACCTGTGAAGTCATGGGACGCAACAGTGGTGATATCTCGAAAACCAGCGGACTTTTACTGAGGTCATGTTGATGCTATCTGATAGACCTAATGCCAATCTATAACCAGTGTCACTTTCGCGTGGTATTTTTGGGACACCCTGTATATTGATTGTAGAAAAACCAAATGGAATAAATTCATTATATTGGTTACTGTACATATTTATGGAAAATCCCGAAACACGTCAAATTAAAATTTTAAATTGTCATTCTTATTCGTAAAAATGAGAACCCTACCTTCAACCTCCTTCGGAAGATAGGTACATTCTCTCATCATTCTCTTTTGAGCAATGTTAAGACTTTCATGTTTATTACAAAAATCAAATTAGAAAAAAATAAAATCATGTGATATTTAGTACAACTAAGCGCCGTTTGAAATATCCGGTCATAAGGGAAGCGTTGGCAGTGAAATTTTTTCAGTAATATCTTTATTGAGAATCCTGCCACGTTAAAAGATTGGTAAAATGGTCTGCACGGATAGTAAAAGAAATTTCAATACTCGGTTTCAAAATATCCGGCCAACAGGGAAGCGTTGGCAGTGAAATTTTTTCGGTAATGTATTTACTGAGAATCCCGCCACGTTAAAAGATTGGTAAAAGGGTCTGCATGGATGGTAAAAAAAATTATAATAGTCGTTCCCAAATATCCGTCCATCAGGGAAGCATTGGCAGTGGAAATTTTGCAGTAATATCTTTATTGAGAATCCTGCCATGTTGAAAGATTGATAAAAGGGTCTGCATATGGATAGTAAAAGAAATTAAAATACTCGGTTTCGAATATCCGGCCATCAGATAAGCGTTGGCAGTGGAATTTTTTCATTAAAATCTTCATTGAGAATCCTGCCACGTTAAAGGATTGGTAAAAGAGTCTGCATGGATGGTAAAAAGAATGTTAGTGCTCGGTTTCAAATATCCGGCCATCAGGAAAGCGTTAGCAAAACTAAAAGTTAATGCAAAATGTTGCAGAAAAATTAATAATGTTAATGAAGTAGATGTTCAAAGTGTTCACCAGATACGCCTTGACAATATCGTAATTTTTCAAATAGCAAGTATGGGCTTGTGATACATTGTTTAAAAGGTCTCGTCATTTTCCATTCAGAAATGTTATCACATTTGGCTTTTCCACACTGTATAAATATAATATCTATACTTCATTTGAAATTGATCGTTGAAATCAACGAATATTACACCGTGCCTCTTTTAGTTATAGTCTGAAAATATCAATTTATTTTTGAATGAGGTCGTGCTTATAGACAAATCCAACTATAAAATATACCTAACGAATTTTTTATCAATAGGTGTGATATGTGCCTAATGTGTTAACACCATAGTCGTTTAAAAATTCGCAAAATACAGAATTATGGCCCGAAATAATAGCGCCTTTGTATACGAACGCCCAACAAAATAGACATAAGTTCATTAAATTTTTCAATTACTCTACCAGCCCTTTCCAATTACGTTCAGTTACCACTACGCGAAATATCGTTGATTACATTATCCTCTTCTTTATGTACCATACACAAATTCACCGTGGAAACTAGTAATCCAACAGATAAAACATTCCACTCATTTCCGTGGATCCGAACTCGTCATCCAAACTAGCTTGTTACAACGTAGAGAACTAGTGCAGCGTAAAAATTTTAGAGCCCGCGTTCCATTTTACGAGAGACGTGCCTTCGCAGCAGCTTATTAAAAAGTTTGTGATGATTTTACTCGTAGAATTTCGAAAATGAATTACAGAAGCACGTAAACAGAGTTTCTGAATTCAGCGCGGATAGTATTCATACATAAATTGGTTTTGAACCTCTATCAAGCCCATAGATCGACCTCGCTTTGAAGCTGATAATCATCAACGTAGTTGCCCTTGCAACTCTGTGTTTTCAGATGGTCGGATCTGGTCATGAGAACTGGAATTTAACTCAAGAGAATTACGTGGGCTGAAAATTATTATTTCGGGACCGTCAAAGATCGATTGAGTTCCTGGGATAATATTGAATTTTTTTTAAACCAATCGCGTGCTCTCGGGAGCTTTTGCAAACTCATTCATACAGTGTGCCAAATGGAATACATTAATTATCTTATATACCTACTGGACATATTTATGGAAAATCCCGAAACACTTCAATTTTGATTTTTAAATTGTCATTCTTTTTCGTAAAAATTGGTACATAACCTTCAACCCACTTCGAAAGACAGGTACAACCCCCTATTTTTCAAATAGGAGGTATGAGCTTGTGATATATCGATTGAAAGGTCTCGTCATTCCCTATTATGAAATGTTAATTGCAAAACTCATAATAGAAAAAAATAAAATCATGTGGTTACCGAAATTCATTATAATATATCCTGGAATATTCCCTAATCTTATCAACAATACTAAACTTATATGACTTCAAGATGTGATGAAAGAAAATGAAAAAAAATACATAACATTGTGTTTTCTGGATGGAACCATAAAAGCTACGTAGAACTCTCTCTGCGGCAATGTTAGTTTCTTTAGATCGCCTTCACACATTGTTTGTACTGATAAGTTGTAGTTTATACATTGTCTAATTTGTGTTTGAATTTCATTAACTTAAATTTTGAATAATGTATCGGTTAACGCCCAAAATAACAATTTTACAAATGATTGGTTACGGAGATCACACCCGAACACAAAAATAGGTAAATCGCTTGTTTCATGAGAAATTTCCGAAATTGCCGCCTATAACCCAAGGGACAATAAGTAAAATAGAGCAGTTTCGCGAGTTTGGCCATGTATGGCAGATTAAAAGATCAGCTGCTAATATACTGTGTGAGCATGTCAAATTAGATGTGATGCTTGACTCTGAAGAAAATCCACATAAATTGAGTAGAGATGCTTCCACGACATTAAATGTCAGCTATACATCGATTCTAAACATATTAAAACAAAATAAGAGGCATCCCTATAAAAAGATACGTACCCAGGAGCTCTTGGAAGACGGTTTTGATAGGAGAACTTATTTTTGTGAACAAATGATGGACGTGTTGGAAAACAATATTATCCAGTTAGTAGACGTTTTGTTTTTTACTGAAAATCTTCAAAAGGTTTATGTTTGGGCAGCAAATATTCGAAACCATCATAGGCCCCTTTGTCATTGAGTGCACTTTGAATGGCGATCCATATTTAGCACTACTTCAAGATTATGTCGTTTCAACCCTGGCAAATTTATATCTTGATCATGGAAGTCCCCAAGTTCCACGGAATACGATATGGTTCCAACTAGATGGAGTACCACCATAACAACGCAATGTCCGGAAGTACCTCGACGCATTTTTTCGAAATCGATGGATAGGAAGGTGAGGAACTATCGAATGGCGAGCGTGATCCCCTGATCTTAACCCATTAGATTTCTTTTTATGGTGATATGTGTAGAGCAATGTGAACTGTGAACCCCTTGATTTGAATGACCTAAAAGATCAAATAACGCTTGCGATTAGGTTGATCACTCCTAAGATGTTGAATACTGTTGGAAGAATCTTCATTTCAGGTTGCGATATTGTCAAGGCGTTTCTGGTGAACACTTTGAATATCTACTTCATTAACATTCATGATTTTTCTGCTACATTTTGCATTACATTTTAGTTTTGCCAACGCATTCCTGATGGCCGGATATTTGAAACCGAACATTGAAATTTCTTTTACCATCCATGCAGACTCTTTTACCAATCTTTCAACAGGGCAGGATTCTCAGTAAAGATATTACTGAAAAAATTCCACTGCCAACGCTTATCTGATGGCCGGATATTCGAAACCGAGTATTATAATTTCTTTTACTATCCATGCAGACCCTTTTATCAATCTTTTAACGTGACAGGATTCTCAATAAAGATATTACTGCAAAATTTCCACTGCCAACGCTTCCCTGATGACCGGATATTTGGAAACTACTATTATAATTTTTTTTACCATCCATACAGATCCTTTTACCAATCTTTTAACGTGGCGGGATTCTCAGTAAAGATATTACTGAAAAAAATTCACTGCCACCGCTTCCCTGTTGGCCGGATATTTTGAAACCGCGCTTAGTTTTACCAAATATAACATGATTTTATTTTTTGCTTATTTGATTTTTGTAATATGCATGAAAGAGATAATATTGCTCAAAAGAGAATGATGAGACACAAGCCCATACTTCCTGTTGGAAAAATTGGGGGTTGTACCTATCTTTCGAAGGAGGTTGAAGGTAGGGTTCGCATTTGAACGAAGAAGAATGACCATTTAAAATATAACTTGGATGTGTTTCGGGATTTTCCATAAATATGTGCAGTAACTAAGATAATGAATTTTTTCCATTTGGCTTTTCGACACTGTATAATGTATAAATCAATACACAGGGTTTTCCAGTTAGATGTTTCATTATTAATAGCCCGCTATTTTGGCAGCTGTCATATTTTTTGACCTGTGACAACAAAAAACTATGTCAATAATAAAAAGTTGGAAAAGCACTGTGGCCAGGAGCTTTGGCGCGCTCGTTCAAATTCATATCCAGAGTGGTCACATAACCAGGTACTGAACTCGTCCATGGCAGCTTCGTCTCAGGAAAAAGAATATTCCCAAAATTTCCAAGAATATTATTCCGAGTTCCTGGCCAAATTTGCATTGTTAGTTAATTGTCACATCTTCAGTCGTATGTATATCCATTATCGAACACACATATACCAAAACAGCACTATCCTCTTTCAAATCAAATTTATTATACTTACCACCAATTTCATGGAAAGTACCGCCTCTTTCGTCAAGTGTGCCAAAGACAAGCACCAATACTATCGTCTGTCATGACCCTAGTAGTAATATAAAAAATTCTAAGCGCGGAAATAACATCCTTCCTAATACCTCATGGTATACGTTTTCTCTTCCTTTGAATAAATTCGAACAATCCATTTCCCTGTCATTTCCCCATTCGGTATTCCAGTCTAAACCGTGCACTTTCTCATAAATATCAAAAAATAATACTTCTTCCCCACCCCGGCATTTCGCCACGCTCTGAATTATGCATTCTGCCACTCTCGCGATTTTGAATTTATATTATTCGGTGGAAAAACACCCCCTAAATAATTGAGAAAATTTCGGCGCTTCGTTCGTCGCATATGTGGCCCCTATGCGGCGCACCACTTTTAATATACGCCGGGAGGGAAATTGCGCCCCCAGGACGCCGTCTAACATCCATAATGCAAAGTTGTCGTGGGGTTTTTAAGGGATCACATCAATCGCCGCGCTCGGATAAGCTTTTCAAGGTGTTTTCAAGGTCTCGTTAATGAAGACACTTTGATGACTCCGTGTCTGATGGATCGATCCACAAAACTGGAACTAGATCTTCGACAGACAGGTTCTCCTGGCCAGGCTATTCTTGCTGTAATGGACAATGTTATCTCCAACAATTAAGTGTTGAACATCTACATCCTATGGTTCCAATAGAATGGTGCTACGTACTGCAAAACCAATGGAATCATCTTAATCGAATTTACCGTAGTAAATTAGCGTAGCGACGAGTCTGGTAACACAGGAGTTTGGGAATATGCTTTTTCCACGAATTATGCATACTATTTTTTCTTCGATCGTTGATTTACATTTAAAAAATTAATTGAAAAATATTGCATTCAAGATGTAATCAATTAAGTTTAAATAGGTTTCTCTATGTTCATATTGAAATATAGAAGTGGTTACCATGGAAATTACTTTGTTATGACAGAAGTAAAATAATTGTCAAGCTGGTTTTGTTTGATTCGTTATATTTCATAAGGAATTAAAAAAGAATTAATAAAAATGAACACTGATAGTGATTATTTGTTACCTTACACGCCTCCTGAACTAGTGGAAGCCGCGAACGCGGCTTTACTTAATTTACTTCCGGCGAAATCCAGAGAGAAGTATGAACTTGCGCACCAACGCTTCATGGATTTTTGCAGAAAAAACAACAGTGTATCCTTTTCTGAGAATGTACTGATAGCGTATGTTGCTGACTTGGCTAAAACAATGAAATCCTCGACGTTGTGGGCACATTATTCCATGCTTCGATCAACTTTGTCTTTTAAAAATAATATTAATAATGCCCGGTACCAAAAACTGAGCGCATTTTTAATACGTCAACCTACAGGATACAAACCGAAAAAATCCAAAATTTTAACCCAGGAACAAGTACAGAAATTCATTTTTGAGGCCCCAGATGACATATTTTTATCGACCATAGTAAGTAGAACTTTATCACACAGTTCGTTGCGGAATACATTAGAGAGAGAGAGAGATGTTATGAAGGATGGAATACTTAAAGGCAAATAATGGTATAAAAATAATGATGTTTTTTTTACAAGTATCAGAATATTCAGAAACGAGTGTCGGATTTAAATGAAAATGTTTTGCCTTTAATAATACATACACAATACGCGAAACCAAACAATACAGTAACAAGAAAGGTCAGAGAATAAAGGAAACCAATGTTTTGTATTCTGTGGTTTTGCCAAACGCCAAATTATAAGAAAATATTCATATACCGTGGTTTGCCTTTATCTATTCTGTCTTTTTTCAATGCTGATTTCAATGGTCTCTTTCTCACAACCAGTCCATGTTATTTTATGTCTATGCGTAGCTCTAATATTTGGAATAGCAAGTGCCTGTCGACGAGATGAGCTTGTCCGAATGAAAGTTCAGGATATAGAATATTTCGGTTCAAAAATACTGGTAAAAATACCAGAAACAAAAACAAATAAGCCTAGATCATTTATCATTAACGAAACCTATTTGAATGTTTATAGAAAGTACGTATCATTTAGGCCTAATGATTTTGAAAATCCTAGATTTTTTTTTTAAATTCAACAAGGGAAACGGATGGAAGACAGTCATTGGAATAAATCAATTTGGAAAAATACCTGCGTACTTGTACTATTGGAAATAGGCGGTTAGAATCAATTAAAAATCTTAATGCGGCTATATTCGATATCGTTAATTCAATTACATGTAAAATAAACCCCTAATATGCAAATGGAAAAACTTCGGTTCATTGTACACTAATTAAACTTTTTCACCGCCTCAACGATGGCTGATTTCGAATTCATTATTTCGAGAAGCGGCATAAAATTTCATCTCCTCGCCCGGTTTTGCCGGCGTAAAATGCCTGTTCAAATTTGTTCGATTAAGTCGCTTAAAGTGCCGACCTCGCGAAGTTTGATGCGACCGTTAATCACTTAATTTTTTCGACGGAAAACGGGCTTAACGTCGAGAAAGGGTTTCGTTAGTGACCCCGTGACTTATGAGGGTTGGGTATTTATACAGCTAGATTTCTTGGGAAGATTTACTCGGAAGTGCCATTTTCGTTCACTCCCGTTTTCTCTTGATTCTTAGTGAATTTGGTAAGTTTGTGGACGTCGAAATGTATTCTGAATATACAATGGGCGTTCCAGAAGTCGACGTCAAGCCAGAAGCGGGTGATAATATTAGAGCGGTATAAAACCCCGTTACGCTGTTTTAGTAGTTCTGGAATCCTGGGTGCTTCGAACGTGAATTGCAGGTCACATTATAGTTTGGAATCATTGTTTTATTCAAAGTCTGAATTAGAAATGTTTTTCCTTATAAATCCATATTGATTTTCCACATCCAATATTTCAATAGAAATCCGAAATCATTTCAGTAATTTTTGTTCAATACCGTAAATTTATCCATTCTCAATTTGAATAAAATTGATAAGGAAGTTTGGCGGTCTGAATGGATTTCTTGCGATTTATCCGGTCATGGTCGTTGCAACAGTATTCTTTTCAGATGGAACTCAGTTGAGAGCCCTAGTTGCGAATGCGGGGAGGCAGAGGAAACCATAGATCATTTAGTCAATAATTGTCCCATATACAGGGTGAGTCTTTGACCACTGCATTAATTTTAATCAAAGATTCCTCTCATCAAATGAAACACTTTTTTCATTTAACATTTTTCCAAATTCAGCTCAGGTAAAAAGATACAGGCTGTTGAAATTTTGGAAAAAAATCAGTTTTTATTTTGCAGCTTTGACATCCATTTTTCGAATAAAAAGAATGTTGGCGTGAAGTTTCCTATAACTATGATACATATTTTCCAAATATTAGTTATTTTCTACTTCTACTGGTTTTCTAGTTATGGACTCGTGGATTCATAAAACTAAACGAAATTAGCATAAAGAAAGCATATAAAGTTTTTCTTCAGTCATTTTAAGAATATTCCATCGTTTTAGAACATTATATTATTCTTCATCATTTCTCCTTAAACGCACCGTTTTCGAGATATTCTTCATTGAATGTTTTAAAATGGAAAACTCCAGAAATTTCACTACTTTTATGGATCCGTCCCTGAGCGTTGGAATCCCGAATCAAGCTGTAAACCACGTTACCATGCCTTATTCTCGTCCGCCAACAATGTCATAGATAATATATATGCGGGAGTGTATTAGCACATTGTGAAATCTTTAAACGCTTGTAACTTTTTACCTGAGCCGAATCTGGAAACATGGTATATGAAAAAAGTGTTTCATTTGATGAGAGGAATCTTTGGTTAAAATTAATGCAGAGGTCAAAGACTCACCCTGTATAGATTCCAGGATGGTTTTAGGGGTATTCTTGAAGTTTCTGAATATTTTTTAGAATGGGTACCTAGCTAATTTCAAATCTATTTAATAAAACATGGAATATTCCATTTTTAATTTGTTCGTCTTCTCCTTTTGTCTTTTCCTTTTCCAGATTGAATTTCGGGTACCTTTGAGAAACCTCTCTGCTTGTTGAAGGAAGAATCGATAGTAAAGAAAAAGATGCCCTTCAATATTCAATATTTCAGCATATTTTGTTAACAATTTCAATTTTCATAAATTACAACACTTACAGGGGGAGGGGGGTTCCCTGAGCTATAGTATTATAATATATCGAATTCGATGGTACCCCGTTACACTAACCTCTGCTAACACTTTTTTCATAAACATGCTTTTATTGTTAGATAAAGAAATCTAATGCTCGAAGTTCGAAAGAATATATGTATCGTTTCAATCATGTGCGACCAGAATTTTCTGCGGTCATACGATTGATGGGTATAGCCTGCTCTCGGGGATTTATTCGTTCTTGACCATCGAAGCTCTCGAGCAAGACACTTCTCTGAAAACGCTACTCGTAAGATTCGTTTGTTCTCAATAGTTGAGGTGAAGGAAATGTTGGTCTGAATATCTCCTAACAGTTTGTGTTATTATCTGTAATGACCTACGACAAGTTTGACAGGCAGTAATATTTAAATATGTTTTGCGATGTTGAAATTGGTTTTGGTAAATAAACTTACGTGATGATTTCAGATTGGAATTAGTTAATAATATAGTTTTGCTCCATTTTCGTTAGAAAATCCTGTAGAGTACTTTGCGCTTGGTGATTTAAATTCATACTAATTTTGTGGTACCTATTTGTGAATTTAATATTGATGTTGTTCTGACGGAATCAGGGGAGAATTTCTTTAATTTTCGAGGACACAAGTTCCTCGTGTTTTTCGAGGCTTCAATGAATTCCGATAATTGAAGTTTGTGTACTGTTAACTTGTATCCCCAGACTCGGACACAGAAATAATGTATTCTGCAAAGTAGCATGTGTAACAGTGGTTTCATTGTTTGTAGTTTTTGGCTGGGGCGAGAAAACTGCTGCAGTTTCGTGAGGCTGCATAACATATGTTAACTGATCCCTCCATTACCTACATTGTGTCTGGAAATATCGTGAGTTCCAGTTAGAAGAACCCATATTCCTCACCTAGAAGAATTATGATCATTCATCAGAAATAATACCTTGTATTTTCCTTTAAAATCCAAGCTAAGTGTTTTCTTTGTGATCAAAGGAATTTTCTTTTATTAAACCTTTCAAAACCAGTTGTATCAATTATTACCCTATATCCCAGGAAGCATAGATGTATCTTTGAACTTCCAGCTAGTCGGGTAGACATCTAAAGGTCAGCGCTACAATATTATGAAAAAGAATTGTTACGTATGTTCAAAATTATAGGAAATTCAAAAAAATGGTGGTGGTGTTTCAACTTCCGCTACTATAAATCTATATTTTAATTTCAATATTGCTTCTCCAAATTGGTGCTTAATATTTTGAACCACCTGCCAGAGCTTGGAAGAAATTGTCATTTTTCGAAAAAAAAATGCGATAATCAAATTAGTGAAATAGAAAAAATGCATTACAGATTACATTGCCTCCAAAATCTGGTTAGTTTGTAGAAGTTGCAGTGTTATTGTCACTGTAACTTAAACTATCCACTAACGCCATCTATTGAATTGTCCGGACCGATAGCAGGAGGTTTTGCTGAAGTTGAGTTGGTTTGGTCTCAAAACTGAGGAGATTCTCAAAAACATGTAAATCCACAGTTAAAACTGTAGGATCGGCGCTCTCGGCTTGACGTCGATTTCTGGGACACCCATTGTATATTCAGCATAAATTTCTATGTCCGCAAACGTATATATTTTCAAAAATAAAAATATGAGATATTTTACCTATTAATAATGAGATTTTTTTAACTCGATCTTATTGTAATTTTTTTTGCAGGTGAGTGAATTCAATACGAAACCGATTAATTCTGGAGTCCAGCTGAAGTATACATCTAACAGAGGCGAGTCTGCAATAAAATGGAAGGTACAAAATTCAAATTGAGGGCATATTGGATAATCGAAAAAGGCATGTGCATGTCGAATATTCATTGAAAAATTCATACGGAAATCCGGTTCAGCTCTGGACTGACCATTAACAAAATTGGATACTTATTCTGGAAATTTTTATCGAGTTATACAGCGATCGAACCTTTCAGACCAACCAGAATTGAATAATTTCATTGAGTACAATCTGAAGAGACTCGACCTGAGGAATGCTAAGGAAATATCGAAGAAATCTGAAAATAAATGCGGAAACGTTTTATTCTGATGGATCCAATTCAATGCCAGAAATCAAAACATTCAATTGCCGGAGCGAATGTGAAATATTCATGGTTAAATCCTGAGTTTGATATGTTTTTCATTCTTCCCGGTCGGCGAGTTTCCTTTAATTTTCTTTTTGCGTGTTTTCAGAGGCTGCATATAAAATGAGCCCTATAGTAGTTATTATACCTACAGGGGGTGCCCTATTTCCGATGTCCTAATTCGAAAATTACATTTGAGCAAAATGATACGATGTTACTGTTAAAATGTTTCTATTCAATTGAGGAATATTTTTCCAGTTCCTGTAGAATTTCAATATTTTGTAGTTTCTGTATCTTTACTTGTCCTATATACCGTGTAGTGTCTTAAAGGATAGATAAAGTTTTTTTTCCACTTGATAAGAAAAACCTTTTATTGGTTTACCCTGGGAGGGTCCGCTCTCTCAGGAGTGTGAGACTCCAGTTGTTGTTGGTTACTCACAAAAAACCTCCCGAACATTCCTTGGAGTAGTTCTTCGTCCTGTCCTTACAGAGTCGCTTAACAAAGGAGATGAGCTGCAAATAGCCTTCACAGTTGACGGGACCTGATGACTCGAAGTGATTGGAGCAAAGACTACTTTCTGCATTTTGCGCGTCAATACCTCAGAGATTTACAGACCTGAATAATTAATTGATCAGATTAATTTCATTTATTGGGCTTAATGGCTGCCGAGTTATTGGAATCCAGTAGATGTGAGCTCTGTCAATTTCAACAACTGCTTCAATCTTCAGAGACACATATGATAGCACTGGTTGTCTTACCATAAACCTATCTCTGATGGAAGTAAAGAATTCGGAGTGCCGCATTGTGTGTTTCCATCTATCATGATGGAGCATGGACTCTGACAGCAGACAGGATGTGCATAATAGTTTCCTGTTGGCTGTGGCATGCTCTGCACGTTGCTAGGGTGTTTAGCTTTCATGATGTTCTTTTTATACCATCTTGTATTTATCACCCCATCTTGACACGCCATAACAAATTCTCCGTTTCCGATTTAAGCCCAGCTGACTTCAAAACGGCGAAGGATAAATCTTCCACCAGGCCGTGATCTTCCAGACTCCTGAAATATATGGAGTGTAGGTTTTTACTCATGTGATCTTTTGAGTAGTGTCTTCAGTGCCTTTTTATCTCTGCTTAGTCTTCTTTTGTATGTTCCGAGATATGCCAGTTATACTGAGCTTCTCCAAGGCTCTCTGTCCAGTCCTAAATAGGAAAACCCTTGGATCCTAATGTCATGATGAGCCACCACTTTCAGAAGCGGGTCTTCACTTCTCAATATCCTTATTAACATTTGCAACGTTTGTTGATGGCGCTGGTATTTCAAATTTTGCAAACCTCTGCCTCCCTGCGTTCTTGGAAGGTATATTCTTTGTATCGAGTTGTTGGTATCTAGACGGTTCATGACTTTACGTGTGGATCTGTCGAGCTCAAGAATTTCAGTCACTATCCAGATAACCACTCCGAAAGTGTATGTCACTATCGGGACTGCCAATATGTTCGTAGCTGAAACTTTGATTTTCCCGGACAGCTGTGATTTCCATATATCTCGGAGCTTCTCTTTGTAGCTAGCTGTTAAGGTTTCCTTAATTTGAGTTGTCTCCAACGCGCCTATTCGTTTCATTCCAAGAAGTGTATAAGTTTCTTGCTCTTCAAGGTGTCGAATAATTATTCCCTGTTCTAGTTCGATGTAGTCTCCTGTTTCTTCAGTTCTTTCTTTGCTTAGATGAAAAACACCACTTCATCCAAACCGAATGACATTCCTATTGCTGAGATGTATTCGGCAACGATATTCAGTAGTTGTTGTAGTGCTGCCTTGGAAGGAGCTTACAGTTTTAGGTCGTCCATGTACAAGAGATGTGAGAGCATATGTTCTCTTCTGCCTGATGGCCCGGCCTTGTACCCTATTCTGCTTGCCTTCAACTCAGCTGTTAATGGTACAAGCTTTATGCAGAACAATAATGGGCTAGGCGATTCTCCAGGAAATACGCCTCGCCTGCATCTCACCCATCCCGTATTATTAATTTTTTTTTCAAATCCGCTCGAGAAGAAAGGCCTTTTATAGGGCCGCCCTGAGAGGATCCGCCTTTCTCAGGAGTGTGAGACTCCAGTTGTTGATTGGTTACTCACTAAAAAGCTCTCGCACGTTCCTTGGAGTAGTACTTCGTCCTGCCCTCAGCGTCCCTTAACAAAAGAGATGAGCTGCAAGCGGCCTTCACAGTTGATGGGACCTGATGACTTGAAGTGATCCGAGCAACACCGCCTTCTGCATTCTGTGCGCTTTATCCTCGGCCAGGGATTTGCAGGCCGGAATAATCTTCAATTCGGTCACGTAGTTCGCTCTTATTCGGCCTAGGCATCCTGTGATTAGTACGACCATTCTTACCTTATGCTTTGAATACAGGATCCCCAGTTCGAACATTAAATCCTTGATTTATATATTTCAGGATAGTATATTATGATGATTCTACATGTGTAGAAGTCAGCCTTGAAAGCAGGACCAACGAGTTTGAGGACACAATGCGGAGCGGAATGCGTTAAACACGGTGTGTTTTGATCTTAGGGATTCGCAGGCTTTGGTTGTTAGGAGAAGGATTATTTATGATGTTATAGGCTAAATCGTAATCGTAGAATTATCTCTTTACAAACTTATTTATTCTGTCTATGGTTTGAGAGTTAGAATTGTATACTTTCAGTTTCATTGATCAGCGTTAAGGAGACTAAGAGATGTGAGCATATAACAAATTTTCGCGATATCTGCCCCTGTAATGCTCAATGATATTCGCCAGAATATTCACACACCACTTGCAAAATTATACCTCTAAGATAAAATTCCGGCAATTTCTCGAATTTCGAGAACGAATATCTTCTCCGAGAATTTTCGTGACAGGGTGATATCTAATCAAGGATCTTTATTCTACTGACACTGTCTCGAATTGAATGCGATTCTCGAGGAACTAATTTCCCTTCCTTGTTATAGAAATAAAGCAGATGTTACTCTCGCTGTTATAAGGGAGAGGTCTGACATTATTAGAATCACTTGTCAGGAACCTGTCTGTTCGGATTCGCTGGAAGCCGCGGGGGTACAGGGCGACGATGTATGATCTTATTTAGATGAGAATAGTCGATTTTTCATCCTGATTAGGGTGTATCACGCTTGTCTACTTTGTAGCGAAATATGAGGGAATATTCTGATTAAATAGGCATTTTTCTTCTTACAACTCCACGGGGAATTTCTGAACTCATCCCATTTTCTCAGCTTTGTCCTAATGAACCTCTGAATTTTTCATGTCTCTGAAGGAGTTTGTCAAACTAATGGTCGGGTACAAATCAGATTTGAACATTCTACAATTATACAGTTGTTCTGTTGCCACATTCGCATTTATTACATTCAATATTGACTGACGGGGTCGGGATAAATTTCACTGATTTGTACCACCGCACATTAGTGAAAGTCATGGATATTAGAGGTGCATCATAACTTGAAGACAACGTTCTGAATTGACCATTGAACATTCAAAGAAACCCTCTGTTCGATGCCAATTTATAGAGTTTTGTTCTCTTTCAATTTAATTTCTACCATGAAATATCTAAACAAACAACCTTCCTGTAAATGTAAATAGGCCAATTGTTTAAGATCATTTTCGGCAAAAAATTTCATAAATACAGACATCAGGGCGAAATAATTGCACGCTGTTCCTGGCGGAACACTATAGCATCGCATGGCGTCTTTTTGTCAATTCTGAATTCCTTCATCGTGTCACCGTATACTATACTATACTAGCTCCAGGATCTCAATTGAAAGTTTACTACCGCTTCTCGTGCTGAACTGTTCTACACACTGAGAAATGCGCCCGTCTGTTTCATTTGGCTAATTACCAGCTCGAAATTGTGAAGACAATCTCGGCTGCATAGGTATCCATCCCAAAGAACTATTAGTTCTTTGTTCCGCAGTTAATACAACATACCTGATGAGACTAGGACGGGAGTTCTGGCAGTGTTGAGACAATAAAGGAAAGGGATCCTATTTCTTGGTATGTTCCGTGAACGCACTCATTAAGTGCGACAGGAATTCAAAGGAGCGTTGGATAAATGGTGAGAAGTAGGGATGAGATCTAAGGAAGAAGATCGTGAATATCGACGAAAACTTAAAACCCCACCTGGATGTTCGGTATTACGTTTTGAATGTACAAATTGAAGGTTGAGTTTTGTCACCCAGTTTTTTGGCGCTCTTGTTCCTCGGAACAGAGTGCTTATCAATTTGCCGAAATGTCTGTAATTTTCGAAATTTTGGCTGAAAATGTTCTTAAACGATCTGGTTCGGCTCACTGATCAAGAATACGTGGTCGAAATCAATTCTGTCCGGCCGTCCGTCCGTCCGTTAACACGATAACTCTCGAACGAAAGGAGTAAGACGATTGAAATTTGCGAGGTAGGTTTGGAGCGTAAGTATGTCGGACGAGTTCGTTAACGGGCGAAATCCACCAAGCGGTTTCGGAGTTATGGCCATTTTTAGTAAAAAAATTTTTATGAATAATTCCGAAACTGATCACTCGACCTATCTGAAATTTCGCACCAAATTGTAGAATAATGAACTTTATACGCATACTTTTGTATTGATCGGTTTGCCGTAAAGTGTAAAAAATTTTTTTTTAATTTTTAAATTTTGTTTCTACAATAACTCTCGAACAGAATGAGCTAAGCAGTTGAAATTTTCAGAGTAGGTTTGTGAGATAAATATCTCGGGTTCGTTATGGGGCAGAATAGGCGGTAACCGAGCAACGATAAAAACAAATTTTTTTCACCTTACAAATTTCAAATTCAATTTTTTTTAAGATGCAGTTTTGCCATAAAAATCCATTGATATCATTTTAAACTCTAACAAGCTAATACTTTCGGAGATATGATTTTTCGAAATTTCAATAATGTACTTCTATGTTTTCACAGAATGCTATAATTATTCTATCTATGAATTATTATATGATCTGTGTTCATACTCGTATATGTCATCCTGTTCTATAAGACAGAGTTACATTCATTTCAGCTATTTTAATTTAATTTCTTCCATGGTTCAGTTCTCATTCTCAGATTGCTATTTAATCTTGATAAATAAACTATTATTTGAATTAAATTTCCTTTATGATGCAGTTCTATCATAAGAATACATTGATATAATTCCCAACTCTGAGAAACCAATACTTTCGGATATATGATGCGTCAAAGTTTGAACAAGAGCACCAAAGCTCCTGTCCACAGGGCTTGAACCGATTTTCTAATCCATATGAACAATCTTCTTAATTCGACCGAGAAACACATCGTGAGCTTCGCTGATGACAGCACGCTTATGTCTTCTTTCACCAGTGACATACCTTTGAGCACCGTTGAATTTCACCTGCATCGATGACAGTAAATTGATTCCTTGAAACGAATAGAGGTAATGGATTCTGATACAATTCAATGATTCTGGGTCCGAAACATTAAATTTTACTCGTTTGTTTGTTTGTTTGTGTTAGACCGATTCCGATCGAGCTAGTAGCCCGTACTGCAGCCTAGAGATGCTTATTACACCTTGGTCGGTCTCCTTATTAGCTGACAGTTTCCCATTGTTGATCCCCCTCAGCTCGGGTTGCTAGCCTCCATAGGGTCTCTTAAACGATCACCTTCAGCTCAGTTTTACTTAACCTACCTTAGTCCTGTAGCGCCGACATTTCATGGGTCTCATGTAACATCCCCACTGCCTTGTCTGTGTATTACCTACATAAAGTCCATTTTCCTAGGAAATAAGATTAGTGTACCTTGACCAGGTACCTCGCATGGTTTCTATCACTCAGGGTCGTGTCGTCGCCCCCGTAGTGTCCATTTTGTTTAGGCTAGACAGTCAAATATGACATGTGAGGCAGTTTCGTCTGCCCCCCACATTTCTTACAAACAGGGTTTTCTCGGAGAACTCCCATGACTTCTTTAGTTAGTGGGGGGCAGGGTTGCCACAGCATTAACTAATGTACCGCTGGCCCGAAGTTTTAAATTTTACTCGTAAAACGCAATTCGTGATTTCTGACTTGGTGATTGAGGATTGGGGGCTTCAGCCAAAGGATTCCATGGGTCTTCTTGGCGTGACAGGTCAGACAGCTTATGGCTAACATTCCGGGTTCCGATGCGACTTGGTCCTCTCTTACCAGGTACATCTTCCTAGTGACGAAATGATCAAGATAGTGAGCACCGAAAAGAACTTAACTACGACGCTTGGTAGGAAAATAGACTGGTACAGGGAATCCACCACCCAAGTTCTTAAAAAAAATTCCATTAGATGGTATACAGACGGTTCAAAAACCACTACAGAAGCTGGCGCTGGAATATATGGGCCAGGCACCAAATGCTCAACTATCGCTAGGCTCCTATCCGAGCATCTTTCAGGCAGAAGAACTTGTGATAGAAAGGTGCCTGGAAATGAACCTAGAAAGAAACTATCAGAAATGTGATACAGCAATCCACTCTGACAGTCAAGCTGCTATTAAAGCTCTGAGCTCCCATGTTATTGAATCCAAGCTAATATGGGAGTGCCGAAGAACACTCAATGCAGTAGGCAAGAATAACAGGATCTCCTTGGTCTGGGTTCCTGGTCACGCGGGAATCATAGAAAATGAGGAGGCCAACACACTTGCCAAGAAAGGAACACGAACCCCCTTTATTGGCCCGGTACCTTATTGTGGGGTTGGTAGACATACATACAAAATTGAATTCCGGACGAAAGAAGAAACTGAGAGAGGTGCTCTCTGGAGATCTCTTCCCGGAATGCATCACTCCAAGAAATTCCTCTGGAACTTTGATACTGTCAGATCCAAGAAATACTTGGACCTTAGTAAGAACTAGCGGCACCTCCTCACTGGCTTCCTCCCAGGGCACTGTGGCCTCAGAAAGCATATGATGAGATTGGGGCTAGCAGAAACTGACTAGTAGATATTCTGTTGGGAGGACGATGAAACTCCTGATCTCCTGACAACGGAATGCCTTGCCATCTCAAACCAACGCAAGGAATGCTTTGGGCAAGAAATCTGCAGGAGTGAATACCTAGCCTCCTTGAAGCCATCCCAGATACTGGAGTTCATGAAAACTCTGGAACTGAAAGGCGAGCTGTAGATGATGATGACTTCAACAGCTCTGAATGGGGGGGGGGGGGGCACAATAGACCTTCAGGTCGCAGTGCAACGTTACCCCCTACAACAATATACAATATATATACTTTTCATATAAGTTTGTACAGTCACTCACCGAACGCCCTATGGACATTTGGGTAGAATTATTGCCCCCTGGTACAAGCACGCAATGACAATTCACAAAATTGTGTATGAAGACACATTCAATTTGTATGCGATACGAATGCAGAATGTTCGTGGAAGTGTGTCTTTAAATTACCATATCAAATGTGGAAAACCGCCTGCCGAAGAGCCAGAATTCATAAATTCTAAGAAAATTTCTCGACCTCCTCCTTTTCCAGCGCCAATAGAAACTTTTACTTATAGATAAAAATTTTACTCACTATCTTCAAGGCATCCTGAAACGACGAAGCGCATCATCCTTTTTGCGACCGAAAACTTATGAATTCAATTTCGCCCTTCCAAGAACTGACGCGGCGGGCTCTTAACAATTTCCATCCCCAATCGGAATCAAAAGTTCAGGTACCGATCCCGCAGGAAGTTGTGGGAACAAGTTGGAGACTCGAGGTTTTCCCGCTGGGAGATGACACAACTGGAGGGAATTTTACTTGAAGACTCTGGAGGGTGAAACGGACTTATCAGTTCAAAAAGTATCATAATTTAATTTTTTTTTCGAAATCTATTTAAAGCGAGCTGTTCCGAACGTTTTCCATTGATTGTTTAGACATTCTTGTCGTGTCTGTTCAACACGAATATGTTTGGTTTAATTTATTATAGTGTGAAATGAGTTTTTTGGGTAGAATATTCACAGGCAATTTGATGTTCTCATCTCTCATTCTTAATTTCATAAATGTAGTGAATTCCAATAACGGTAGTGCCATCTATGGAGGGGAAGCTCCCGCTCCGTATCTCGTATCGATCGAGGGTCGATAATGAAGCGATTTTTTTTATATCTCAGATACCAGATTCATGGATTAAATTTAAATATAGTATTTCGTCCAATCGACGCATTGGAATCGATTTAATTAATTAAGTCAGGAGAACTTATCAGTATTTGGTAAGTCGTCAATTATTTTGAGATCTGATTAGTGCAATATGCGAAAGTGGATATTTCTTCACGCAAGGAACTGGTGAGTTTTTTACTGATGAAAATCGACGTTTTGTCAGACAATGCTACAGACAATATTACAGTGGTTTTTCTTTTGGTTTCTTCCTTTTTACGCGCATGTTCTGGGGTACATCGCGTTATCATTTTGCGCAAATGTCTGTAATGTCTCAGACGATTAGTTTCGACTCACTGATGAAGAACTCGGTGACAAATTTGATTCGGTCCGGCCAGCCGTTGCCTCGATAACTTGATAACGGAAAAAGTATCTTAATTTTCATTGTAGGTGGCGCGTCCAAATACGACGCACAAGTTCATCAATGGGCATAGTCAGCCCAACGGTTTCCGAGTGATAATTTTGTTATCAACCAATACAGATCCAATCGAATTGAAACTTCTTATCAGTATTTCTCAATATTGCAATGCTTTGAGAATTCGATTCGAACGATTATACTGTGAGAACGGAAGGATCAAATTATCACAGACAACACAACCTGAATCACTGAATTCAATATTTTCAGGAGAACAACCTTTATCAAACCACCATTTCTGAGAGCAGAATACTAAAAAATACAACAGTGTGATTCAAGTCACATCATTTGGTTCAAATATATTTGAGGAATGAAATATTGTGTGTATACTTGAGTGGGTCTCAGGGTGGTTTAGATTCACAACTGGACCGGGTAGGAGGCGCTGCAATCGGTTTATGGTAATTCAAATACTGCTTGATTGATCATTATGGGATTTTGTGTGTGTATGTGTTTTACTGAGTCTGAGGGTGATCATTAAAGGATACTGTTGGAGGTATATTCACTACCTATTAAATGTTTTCTGTCTGGGTTTTCTCTCCCAAATTCTGAAAAATGTCTATAAACGTGTATAAAAATGTAGTGTTTCGTGAATTGCTTCTGGGTGAGAAACCCAAGATTTTTGTCAGATGCAAAATATATCGAACAATGTTGCCTGACAAACAATAGCGAAACAATATCAACGATGAAACAAATATTTCGTATCGTTTCGGAGTCTATATCAGACTCCTCCGGCAAACAATGATATCCGAATTTCAAAATAGTTATCAACAAAAAATAATTTTGAAGGTTTTCGTTAAGTGTCTGACGAAAGATATTGATATAGACTCCGAAACGTTACGAAATATTTGTTTCATGGTTGATGTTGTTTCGTTATTGTTTGTTAGGCAACATTGTGGTCCAAGAAATCTGGAGCAGCATACCTGGACACACACATGCTTGCTCAACAATTACTGGCCCATCAGCTGAAAGAGCCAGAAAATGGCTCAAATTCTCTAGGGTGGACCTGAGAATCCTTACAGCTGTATACAAGGGCAATTGTGGCCCGAAAACACCTTAATACACTGGGGTTGACCGAGGACTCCGAGTGCAGACTTTGCCTGGAGTACGACAAGTCTATCGAACACATCATGTGTGACTGCCCCGCTGGGGACAGGATCAGATTGGAGGAACTAGGAGTCCACAAACTGACACTGAGGGAACTGGACAAGTTCTCACCTACCAGACTCATATCCCTCATCAAGAGACTTGAGCTTGTGGGTGAATTATAGATTACATACTACAGGTGTGTCACAATAGACCGATTGGTCGCAGTGGAGGGGCAGGTTTCGTCTGCCCAGCACAACCCATATAATAATAATAATAATAATAATAGGCAACACTGTTCGATAGATTGCTTTTGACAAAAATTTTGAGTTTCTTACTCAGAAGCAACTCACAAAATAATACTTTTTTTATCACTGTATCACTCCAAAAAGTTTCTACATAACTTTGACACTTTCATATCCAAGAAATATATGGACCGCAGTAAAAACACGCTGCACTTCCTCACTGGTTTCCTCACAGGGCACTGCTGTCTTAGGAAGCATATGATGGGATAAGGGTTAGCAGAAACTGACGAGTGCATATTCTGTAGGGAGGAGGATGAAACTCCCGAGCACCTGATAACGGAATGCCTCGCCATCCCAAACCAACGCAAGGAATGCTTTGGACAAGAAATTTGCAGGAGCGAAGACGTAGCCTCTTTGAAGCCATCCCAGATACTGGAGTTCATGAGAACTCTGGAACTGGAAGGCGAGCTGTAGATGGTGATGACATCGACAGCTCTGATGGGAGGGCACAATAGACCCTAAGGTCGAAGTGCATTGCTACCTCCTACAACAATATAATATACCTAATATACCAAATTAGGCCAGTCTATATTTCCAATAAAATTATTATTATAAAAAGCCGTTTGCTGAACACGCTAAAAGCAAAGATTATATTAGGAGGACAACGTATGTCCGGTAGTAGTAGATCAAACACTAATTGGCCTGATATATATAATTTGGAATTATTGACTTCAACTTTTTTTTTAGAATTTTTTCTTTTTATGTTATTGTTGGATACTTTAGTGGGTTACCTACCTGTTTGTACGTCTTTCAAATGAATAAATAAATATACTTGGGCGCTTATAACCATTGAAATGCCTTAATTACATCATCTCGTCTTCGAATCATTGACCAATGTCTCGATCCAACCTAGGAAATTAGCTCAGATTTACTGGAACGGCTTGAACTGGAGGTAATGAAAATGATAGATAACACCATCGACCGGGGGCTGTTATTAGGTGATAATTTGCTACGAGTTGATGGTTTCACATCCCATACCGCCCCAAGAAGGGATTATCTGTTATTACGTTATCCAAACTCTTTCGGAAGATACAGAACTGGACGAGGGTCTCGGAGGGGGTTTGCCGTACGCGGCATCCTAGGACGTTGCCCTTTTGCCTGCTCCTCCGCATATGTGGGGTGGCTTTTATTACTTACATCAGACGAGGTTTATTAGCTGAGATCCACTAAGAGTATTGCGTTTTCCCTGGAAGATACTTGCGCGGGGGAGGTTTGTTTTGGTCCGTCTTTATCCGTTAAGACATACGGCGGTTCCTTATTGAATGACTGTCAGATGTAACGAACGATGAGGATGAGCGTGTACGTTGAACCTGAAATTCATCCGTCCGTTTATTAGCGATATTTGAAGAGGATATTGATGGAGTGGAACGGAATGAAACTGGATAGAATCGTGTTTACCGAACACAGCAGATTTTTAGAGGGCTTCATTTTGTGTATGTATTCATCATAATGCAAGAATGCTAGAACTGTCGATTCATCAACTACATCAATTTTTGGGCGCTCTTGATCTCCTGAACTGAGTGCCTATCATTTTGTCCGGATCTTGCCCCAATTCCCTTTTTTCGGTCGAAAATGATCTTAAATATTTGAAGGTCGCTATTCCCTAAAGTGTACCCAGGAAATTGTACATCTACTGGCGCGTTGGTATACAATAGTATATCATGTAAAAAGCACAAAATGAAGCACAATTTGAGTTTGAAAGTTTGCGACACGAGCTGAAGGCGAGTGTTGCAATACAAACGAGTGCAAAATTGCTATTCTCTGCGCGTTGCATAATTACTCTATTCACTTTTATAAATACTCCCGGTTGGCCATGAAATTTTCACACATTTCACCGTGTATATTTTGGAAATGCTAGGTTATGCTCATTTTCCTGTCAGATAACTACTCAACGTTGTTTTCTCTACATAGAAGTCGTAGTAATTATGTATTTTCACATTATGAATTTTCTGGGGGAAAATAATGAATTTGAGAAGATATTATGTGAATTCAACAATTCCAAAGACCTGGCGACTGTTGAAGAAAATGTTATGCTATTTTCTTGTACGGAAATCAAGAATCAAGTTTTGAAATTTTAATGAAAAATAATAGACACAGTACAGAAGACATTTAAATACCTTGTTGCAACTTGAAATACACCAGTTCAAAAATATAGTAGTACTACGAAACCCGAGTCACTGTTAAACCTTAATAAAATATAGTGATAGGATTGGAAACTATGTAATTTCAATCCAGAGTTCAACATGTCCTGAGACAGAATGAAGTTTTCCTATTGCAGATTTCAGTTCTGTATAGCACTTCCTGATACTTTGTCTCTGCTTCTTCAAAACTGCTTTCGTCATTTTTAATTTCAAAGCGAAGAGTTCTATATTATTCGAAGATAATGATCTGTGATGATCTTATTTAAGATGGAACATTATGCTGATTGTTGAGAGTAGAAAATGGCAACGTCTAACAGAATTGTTTTGACATTGGCGATATTTCATGAGTACCAACCTGCCTTTGTTTTAGGTACAAAAAGGTGACCGAAATCATGGCCAACCGGAGACTTTGTAAAAGTGAATGGAGGATGCTATGCTTTTTCTACGACAACGACGATTATAAAAATATTGATTCAAGTAAATATACAAATATTTTGTTTATTGCTTTGGATCCATGAAAATATGAAATTACCTATTCATTAGCAGAGCCTGGACAGCAGTGCCCAACCAATTAAGAAGAAGAACTATGAAATACCTTCCAAGTCACTATCACTATCATAAATAATTCTTAAAAATTGGTTCAAGCACTGAAGTCAGGAGCTTTTGCGAGCATGTTCTATTGTCTACTCACCTCTATTGAAGACTCTTAATCGAATGTAACATCGATATATACCGTCTTCTCAGCTTTTATAATATATGAATACATTTTGTACCATTTTAATGACATACTTCACTAATGAGGGAATAGTCTAGATCAGAGAATTATTAATTATGACATATGTATTCTATTGAAATTAAAATACGAAAAACTTACGCCTCGAGTAACTCCAGGATACGATATTCACGAAATTCCGCGAAAATTAGTGGGTCAACGAGTAATCACCGAGTTTCAATTGGACCAGATTTGTACATTTAGAGTTATAGAGGAAATAACAACAAAATTTCAGATGAGAATAATTCCAAAACTATTTGGTCGATTACTCCAATTAATAAACTCAAATGTCGCATTCAGATGCGCAACCTACCCTGACAATTGCAAGTCACTATTTCGTTCCATTCTCAAGTTATCGTGAGATACTTGCATTTTTTTTCGTAATTTTTTTTTAATTTTCTAGTTTTAAGTTCCTCATAAAATTTCACACCCGTCTGTATGTCGATATTCTACAACTATTTACCAAGTTTCAATTCGATCGTGTCTATAATTTTACAGTTATCGAGAAAATAATATTCCAAATGGGTATAACTCCGAAACCGTTTCGCCGGTTATGCCCGACAACTTAACTCTCCCATTCGGATGCGCAGTGTATTAGGTTTTGAAGGCTCTCGCAAAATTTCAGCGATGTCGAAAGAATAGTTCTGGATATATATAATTTGTTTCAATGTTTTTTTATAAATGTTCTAGTAATACGATCCTCACTAGAATTCTAAAATATTTACGCGCATGCATTCTACAGCTATGTGCCAAGTTTAAATTGGATCGAAGCTGTATTTTTCGAGTTATTGTGGAAATAAGAACAATAATTCAGATGGCTATAACTCCGTAAGCGATTGACCGATTGTACCCAACGTCGAACTCAGCCTTCGTATTTGGATGCGCAACCTACGCTGAGAATTTCAAGCCGCTATCTCTTTATGTTCGAAAGTTATCGTGGCAACGGACGCCCGGACAGACAATTTGGCTAAAATTCAATTCGGATTTATCCGTAGATTTAGGTTTCTTTTAATACTGATTTTATCATTCTTCAAGACGAACAGTAAAAAATCTGTGAAAGATTTATATTTTCATCCCTCGCATTCACTGATTCAATAGTATTTTTCAACCCTCTCACATTTTCTATATTACAGGATTCATTTCCTGCGAAATGGATAATATGCTCCTCTAAGTGAATTTCCGCCTATGTGGCGGAAAGGATACGGCTCTCAAGTAACCATCGTAAAACTGATCGAGTAGATAACAAAAACGAGAGTTTGTCCTGGGATACAGTTGAAGCACGTGATAATGAGGGGTTGGATCGTGGTAGGAATACTTTGGCTAACGCTGAACTACTTCTGTATATCCCTTAGGATTGCTCGTTGTCACTTTGTTCCACTAATGATGGGCTTACATAGAATCGCGATGAGAAGATCAAGTTGCAGGGGTGGAATTTCAATCCCTTTATATCCAAGAGAGGATATGGTCTGCTACACATATTGTAAGTTATGGTCACTAACGGTTTTGTTCTAGAATATGAAACAAAATCCGAGATTATCTTGTAACGTTCCTTTTTGATCCAGGCAGAGGTTTGTTTATGTTTTGCTTACGATAAATGTGTCAATTGTATTGACATTGAATTTGAGGTTGGGTCTCAATAATGTAATCGACGCATAATGAATTGTGCTCAAGGAACTGGATGGATTGGCAATATTGTTTCGTTTTGACGTCCTGAAATTTTGTCAGAGTCGGCGTCGGTGAGATTAGATCGTCAATTTTGTGGATATTCAACGAGGAAAGCAATTGGTTGTGCGCATTTTCGAGGCTTTGTAAGAGTTGTTGGAGTATTCTTAGTCGGTTATAGTTTCGAAAATTAAGAAGAATTAAGCCAGATTTAGTTCTGAAGCAGACTTATACAGGACAACCTCGACTATCAGGGGCTTTTTATGTTAGGAAGAGTAGAACTGAGGCTTTGGATTGTATGCAGGGTGCTCCATAAGTAACTAACGCTGTGAGACAGCCAACGATGGGTTGCAGATCCCGATTATATACCAAGTGGTCAGTAAGCAACGCTGTGGGACATCCAATCCAGGGTTGCAGATTACGAGCACCGAGGGAAAGAGGACACTATTGCGAGACCATCGACGTAATACTACGTTCAGAAATAAGCATAGAGGAGGATACCAGGATACCTGAGTAGATTGGCGGAGTAGGAATAGCCAGCACGCAAGTTATTGGAAATAGATCTGAAACTATATCTTATATGTATATGCTATGATACAACCTGAACATCATATCCTCAGAATATATAAATTGTTGTTGTTGTAAAGCGGAAATTGGGGAAAGATATGTGTTAGTCGTGTATGATCATAGATAAAAACGTGGATGCGCCTGAGCTCAAGCGACACGTATTCGGATCAAGGAAGAATATCTACGTACAATTTCCGCCGCACCCTATTCAGGGTTTCACAGTAGTTTTTTTTTTGTTGAATCTAAATATCTGAGTTATAAGCTACTGGAATAAATTGTTTGTTGTTGGCGTGAATATTCTTTTGGTAAATTCAGGAATTATTACATTACTCTGGGAGAATTAAATTTGGCCGGCGCCCATTTACTAGGTTCCCTTTTGAAATCCACTCCTATCTCCACTGAAGCTAGACGGCGGATCCCTGAGTTGTAGTAGCTCCGAGTTTAACTGCTGCGACTTGGGAACAGTCGAAGAGGTTATAATCTCGAGAGATTGTCAAAACTGCAGGTGAATTAATTCGAATGATTTTCTCTTGTGTCACCTTGCCTTTTTGGAATTATAGAGTTCTGTACAACTTCGTAGGTATAGGTTCTCGCGACATCAGATGACGAGGAGCCGAACAGTTGGAACTATCTCATCCCCTCTCTTCGATCGATGCAAATCGATGGATTATCCTATTTTGGTTATCCATGTTCTATGGTTCCGTTTTGACGTCGATTGTCAGTGTCATTGTCGAGACGTTGGGGAAATTTCGATTTTATCTCATCACAATTTCGTATATTCCTGATACTCTCACTCGCTATCAAGCGGACTGGAACTTCGGTGAAAAATCTCTCCTCCGTCTCTTTTAGGAAGGTTTCTTTGTAGACGATCCCATTCTTCGACGAATTACCATCATTTGCAATATTGGATATTGAGGGATTATTCAGCATTGATATTCAAACTTTACCCCTGTAGAGGACGTAGAAAGGTAGAAAGGAAAATTTCAAGATTCTCTTTCTCTTTCCGTTCGAAAGTCATAGAGTCAACGGCCGGACTGAATTAAATTTGTGCTCGAATTCTTCATCAGTGAGTTGAACTTAATCGTTTTTGTCAAAAAATTAGGACATTATAGAGATTTGGCAAAATGATATCACGCTTTTCCCAAAATCATCCCAAAATGTGAATAGTGGTATCGAGTTAATGTGGACGAATCATATAAAATGTTTATTCATTACAAAAATATCTTAAGATTTTCGAAGAAAGTAAAAGTGAATAAATATGATGAATGGAAAAAACGACAAAACTATGCCCACATCAAATATGGTCTCGATTAAGGATATTTTGCTAGCAAATAGAATAAGACGTAAAGTGAATTAAATAAAACTTAACATTACGGCGATATACATTGACGAGAGGGAAAATTTGTTTTCTGTTCTTATTCCTTCTTATAGTAATGTATCTCTCATCATACATATCTATCCATGCAGATTTTTATATTTTAGATTTGAAGGTATTTCTCAAGATCGATTTTTTTACTTTCGGTTGAGTATATGTGTCTATAAACTACTGAGTAATAAACGTGTATACTATTTAAAGGATTTCTTCGGCTCGAAAATTTCTACCTGGAAGATCGTCCTATTTACTACAGATACATACAGTAAACTTTTCTTATATACGACTCGACCTTTCCAACACCCACAGAAAACAATTGAATATGAAGAGATTCCACTATAATCACCAATATATTTTGTATTTATTATACATCGATCGTTCTAGAAATACACCATTTTTTAAAGAGGTTGCGATAATAGAAATTATTTTTCAAGAAAAAATAGAATTCACAACCATAAAAACTGATTATTGAATGGTTTTTTTTTTGGGTTTTCTCTCCCAAAGTCTGAAAAAAATCTATAAAATAAAAATTAATTATTTTGTGATTTGCTTCTGCGTAAGAAACACAAGATATTTGTCAGAAGCAATCAATTGAACAATGTTGCCTAACAAACTACAACGAAACAACATCAACGAAGAAACAACTATATCGTAACGTTTCGGAGTCTATATCAGACTCCTTCGTCAGACGCTTAATGAAAATCTTGTGTTTCTTACGCAGAAGCGAATCACAAAATAATTAATTTTTATTTTATAGATATTTTTCCGAGTTTGGGAGAGAAAACCCAAAAAAAGACCTTTCAATAATGAGTATACCTTCCACGGTATCCTTTAATGATTTCATAAAAACTGATCCTATTATGAATTCAATAATTAACGGACAACTTTTATTGCCCCTAAATCCCAAGGCTTTTAAAATTTCTTCTCTATTTGAACATCTGGAGAATATTGTGTTGTTTATTATTGTGCTTTTCGTACATATACACATGTAAAAATATTTTTGTATATAAGCGTAATAAATCTAGCTTTACAAAATTATTTCTTATTATCTACCATTTCGTTTATACAGTCTTTATGACCACTGCATTAATTTTAACCAAAGATTCCTCTCATCTTATGAAACACTTTATTCATTTACCATTTTTCCAGATTCGGCTCAGGTAAAATGTTACAAGCGTTTAAAGATTTCACAATGTGCTAATACACTCCCGCATATAAATTATCTATGACATTGTTGGCGGACGAGAATAAGGCATGGTAACGTGGTTGACAGCTTGATTCGGGATTCCAAGGCTCAGGGACGGATCCATAAAAGTAGTGAAATTTCTGGAGTTTTACATTTTAAAACATTCCATGAAGAATATCTCGAAAACGTTGCGTTTAAGGAGAAATGATGAAGAATAATATAATGTTCTAAAACGATGGAATATTCTTGAAATGATTCAAGAAAAACTTTATATGCTTTCGTTATGCTAATTTCGTTTAGTTTTATGAATCCACGAGTCCATAACTAGAAAACTAGTAGGAGTACAAAATAACTAATATTTGGAAAATATGTATCGTAGTTATAGGAAACTTTACCCCAACATTCATTTTATTCGAAAAAAGGATGTCAAAGCTACAAAATAAAAACTGATTTTTTTTCAAAATTTCAACAGCCTGTATCTTTTTACCTGAGCTGAATTTGGAAAAATGTTAAATGAAAAAAGTGTTTCATTTGATGAGAGGAATCTTTGGTTAAAATTAATGCAGTGGTCAAAGACTCACCCTGTATATTATAATATTTATTATGGTTATTCAGAATTAAGCGAGACGAGACAAGACAACTGATAACGAGACGAGACCAAGACTTAAACGAGACCTAATTTTTTGGGAATTGGCGAGAGCGAGACGATTTATGAGCATTCGATTGTTGAAATAACTCGCAAAGCGAAATTCCGGTTGTTGAGATAATTTGATTGTCTCCATCACTACTCCACGATTCAGCACCATCTTCTGGATCAGCCTGTACAAGACTCCTCTCCGTGTATTCCATTACACATAAATCCTATCGTAAAACGCGTAAGGCTCAATAAACACGAAGTCATCCCCAGTAAACCAAGGGTCCTTCTGATTTCCTGCCATATCACGCTGTAAAAATCCAGCGCGGACATCCTTCCAACATTTATACAACTCCTCGTCCGCATCTTATCCCAAATGAAGGAAAAATTCATTGCCCTCGCTATCTATTCGGACGGAATCCCGAATTCATGTGGGGTGTCGCTCTCAACATCAGCATGACAGGGAGATATTGACAAACTTCAAAATGCAATGCGCGGTCGTTTCTGGATGCCCGGCACGTCCCGAGTGCCGAATTTTTATGCACCCTCCGCGCCGTTGACGCGATGAAACCTTTGCGGGGCGCTTTCGAGGGTAACGAAGAGAAATGCCCCCCCTTTCAGGAGCGAGGCGACACGTGGTGTTCTTGTGGAAGTCGTCAAACTTTGACAGGGTTTTAGTTGATGCGGGACCATTAGGGAATTATTAGATGGATGGCGATATGGAGAAAGTTGCGGGGGTGAGAATGAGTTTTTGATGGGAGTAATGAAATTCCTGGATGTGGGAAAGGATGGTGGAGATGGGAGTGAGCGTTGTTCTGAAGCAACAGTTCTGGAGTTGCACTGTACTCTATAAATGAACGAAGTTTCGCAAACTGAGTTATACGAGTGTGAAAATAAATGTCCACAATTTCGTAGCGTTGTTGATGTGTTCACCTTTTCATAATTAAATTGACAACATTCTCAAATGAAATATCGAAGAACTATCGTTAACAAATGTCATTCTAAAGTTATCCCTGTTGTATTTCAATTTGGAAATCAGTAAAGTCACTCTTTAATTTGTACATTCATTTTAGCCATAGATTCCTCTTCATTCACCGTTCCTCCAGATTCGGCCCAGATAAAAAGATACAGGCTATTGAAATTATGGGAAAAAATCAGTTTTTCTTATGTAGCTTCGACATGGATAATCAGAATTCAATGAATTTAAGTGTGGTGTTTTTCATAACTATGAAACATATTCTTCGATTAACAGTTTTTGCCTACTTCCTCTGGTTTCCTAGTTATAGACTCAGGGATTCATAAATCCGAATGAAATAATCATAAGAGAAACAAATGAAGTAAATCTTGAGTCATCATAAGAATCTTCAATTATTTTAGAAAATAAAATATTTCCTCATCATTTCTGCTAAAATGCATCGTTTTTGAGATATTCAACGTTGAATATTATAAAATCTGATAAACATTCGAGTATTTGCCTTAATTTGGTTGTTCCGCTCCTGTTCTATGATGGCCCTGAATTGATGTATTTCTACGTTGCCACACTTGCTCTTTTTTCCCAAGATTTAGATGCTCCAAGCCTTTCGATTGAATAATATACGTGGCACACAGTTTGTCAGTTCCGCATGCGAACGGCGGATGGAAACATATATATAAATTATATGATCCAATGAATTTCTGTGAACGTAACCTCATAATTATTATGTCTGTCAGTTGGAATCACACCTCAACTATTCGATTTGAGATTTTCTCGGAAATGAATGGATTATTGAATATTCATGGAATTTTCAATAATGATAACAATATTTTAAGAATGGGCGGTGATCAAATTATCTATAATCTTATAGTGGAAACAATTGATGGATATTGAATGAAATTTAAGTTCCCATGTTCATTGGGAGAGAAATCCGGAAAAGAACCATTTAGTTTAATGCTGCATTATTTTTATGAGTGAGTAAATAACTTTTCTGTAACAATTGTTCTACAATAGATATCAGTAACAGTTTTCTAAGTTTTCTATGTAGAAAGGTGTAGTGCAGGATTGTATTAGCCTTTTAACTGAGTCGAATCTGAAAAAATGGTAAATGAAAAAAGTGTTTTGCTTGATGAAAGGAATCTATGGTTGAAATTAATATACAGCTTAAACACTCACCCTGTATATTTATTGGAAAAAAATCTGTAGTCACCCCCTTGATAAATATGATACTCAGTAGTCTGACTATTTCACTCATATCAAAATCTGACCAACCATAAGCCAAAGGCAGCTCGTATTATCGCGAAAACACCAACTGTCTTTGAATTATTATTGATCTTACAACTTTGGTGTTTTCAACGACTCAACCATGGATACTGACTGTTTGACAAATGATAAATATAAATTACAGATGTCAACATGAGTCATTTTGTTCGTGAAATAGTCTAATGAAATATCACTCGTGACTGAATTTATCTCATAAGTATGTCTTTTATTTCTTAACTCAACTTAGTTGCTTAGAGAAAACACCACTCGTCCTTCGGACTCGAGTTATTTTCAAGCAACTCAATTTCGTTAAGAAATAAATCCACAGACTTATTGCGAAAATTCAATCACTTGTGATATTACTACTGAAAATTACACTTTGTCCTGCGCAACCACATGCTACGTCAATTTAGTTTTGCCAATTGTAGAAAATTCAAAATATAAAATACTCAATAAATAGTAATATACATAACAATGCCTATCGAAAGATCTCATGCATTTACTGTAAACTATACTTACTATAGCTAATTTTCTCAAGAACATTGTTATCTACGGTAACAATTTTTTACAACGTCATTTAGGTAATCTGCTCTGTGTAATAACGTAGCAAATTTGAGGTATTCATTAGAACAAAAATTATGAGTTCACTCGGTAAAAATGAATTACGTCATAAGTAAAATTTTTGTGCCATAGGGTGGACAATTAAAAACTAAAATTGACCCATCCGAGCGTTTTCCTTGAAAACATTCAATAACGCAGTTATGAATTTTGTTGTGTGCTTCCTTGACACACTGAATATAGAAATTTTGCTACGGCCTGCCTTTGCTACGATAATTCTCGAACAGAAAGATATAGCGACTTGCAGGGTAGGTTGTGCATCCAAATGCGACGGTTAAGTTTGTGGGCATAATCGGTCGAATGGTTTCGGAGTTATACCCATCCGAAATGTAGTTGTTATTTTCTCAATAACTCAACAAATACAGATCTGATCGAATTGAACTCTGGTCGTTAGTTGTAGAAGACCGACCCGCAAATTCGTGCCAAATTTCGTGAGGACCGTATTTCTAGAAAAACAATTCTTCAAAAACTTCATGCAGTATTTCGTGATGGTGTGTGAGGCGTGAATATACAATAGAACACGCGCGCCAAAACTCCCTACTTCACATCTTCTCGAAGGATTTTCGTCTTCAAATTACGGCACAACCAATATATGAGCATGAAACACGCCCTCGTTGTATATTTTCACAGCAAATACTTCAGGAAATCCTGATTGAACTGAAGCAACATACCCAAATTATTAATTCGAATGAATGGAATCAGATTTCTCTCATACCCTATTGAATTTTACTCAGACCAATATGACTTATGAAAGCGGCAATCAAAATGTGGTTTCCACAGTTTGCGGTTACGATCCCTTCGAACTAAGGGCTAAACTACACGTCAAACTTTAACCGATCAACAAGTAGTTATTTATAATTCATGGCCGTTGATTGTGATTAAGGGTCCGAAATATTCGGGGACCCACTTCGCGAATTAATTATGGGGGGGTGAAAAGGTCCCTTCATTTCGGGGTCCATCGATAACTGATTATTTATGATTATGTTATTGATAAAATGTACGCTCGAGGATGTGTCGATTGAATTCTGGGATTGCGATGTGTTTCGTTAATAAATTCATGTCTATTGTGTGGGTCATTTTGGTCCCAGTTTAAGTCTCATATACAGGGTATTTCTAAGTGGATCCTAAAGATTTTTGGAGGTGATACTTCGGCGAAAATTAAGACCAGTTATTCTTATAATTTTTTGTTTCAGACTCTTTCCTCCAAGTTCATGTCCTTTGTAATCAAGGGAAAAAAAATTATTGAAGTTTTTACTGAATATCTTCTATATGGAACAATTTTATAGAATTAAATTCGCCAGTCAGCTAACGCAAATTCAATGACACTTTTTGGCAAGGCAATTCCGAAATTTCATGATAATGGGATCAAGAATCAACCCCTGCTATATATATTTCGCATCAGAACTGTTTGATTGAATTGATTCAAGGAGAAAACTTCCATATGCAACTTTTTGTGCGTATGTTCTGGGGAACGGATTTACTTCCGCCGAAATCCAGAGAGAAGTATGAACTTGCGTACCAAGGCTTCAGGAATTTTTGCAGAAAAAACAACAGTGTATCCTTTTCTGAGAATTTACTGATGGCGTATGTTGCCGACTTGGCTAAAACTATGAAATCTTCGACGTTGTGGGCACATTATTCCATGCTTCGATCAACTTTGTCTGTTAAAAATAATATTAATATTGCCCAGTACCAAAAACTGAGAGCATTTTTACGTCAAGCTACAGGATACAAACCGAAAAAATCGAAAATTTTAACCCAGGAACAAGTTCAGAAATTCATTTTAATAAATACGAAATATAATATACATATAAATAATTTTTGATTACCTTTTAGGTAGCTCTAATATTTGGAATAGCAGGAGCCTGTCGACGAGATGAGCTTGTCCGAATGGAAGTTCAGAATACAGAAGATTTCGGTTCAAAAATACTGGTAAAAATACCAGAAACAAAAACAAATAAACCTAGATCATTTATCATTAACGAAACCTATTTAAATGTTTATAGAAAGTACGTATCATTTAGGCCTAATGATTTGGAAAAACCTAGATTTTTTTTTAATTCAACAAGGGAAAAGGATGGAAGTCATTGGAATAAATCAATTTGGAAAAATGCCGCAAATTGTTGCAAGTTATTTACAGTTGCCAAATCCGACAGAATATACAGGACATTGTTTCCGAAGATCATCGGCAACACATTTGGTAGATGCTGGAGCTGATACTCTTTCTTTAAAGCGCCACGGAGGATGGAAATCTTCCAATGTGGCGGAAGAATACATTGACGAATCACTTAATAATAAAGTAGAAGTGGCTAATAAAATATTCAACACCCCTGCCTCTACTTCAAATGAAAATGATCGAAACGAGATAAACCAAACAATTAGCCATGCAGCTTCAACGTCTGTAAATTTTCGTTGCCCTCCAGTACGATTTACAAATTGTACAAACTGTACAATAAATGTAAATATTAACAACAATTAATTTGTGTTCAAGAATATCGTTATAAATTAGATGTTTCTTTTATAACAACTTTATCAATATAAAAATTAAAACCATACTTTGTTTCATTTTATTGTAATGATCCATTTGTAACATTTCCGCACGCTACAGCAGTGCGGTAAAAATATTACCGCACTGTTATTTTCTAATTGCTTAGCAACTGCCCACTAAATTGTCTGAGATTATGGATGTGTTTTATCTTTTCAGGTAAGGTGCTATACAACCGTATGCCTTTGGAAGGGCATGCTCTTTCATCTTCTTTTGTAACCTCGGAAATCGTAGATTACTGGTGGGGTAAGTACGTATTGTAAAGAACATTCTTTCTGTTTTTGTGGCACCATCTGTTTGCCAAACCGAAAACACATTAGTTGGTGTATTAATAAATGCGTAATAATTGATTGCAAATAAATCTTTCTCGAAAAGACTAATTCTTCATAACTCCGAAACCGTTGCTTTTCGGTATTCATTAAGACTTCTCTGCTTCATTAGGTCCACTCCATACCATTACCGAAGCTTGGAGATATTCCGTATATCGCTTTTCTCACGCAACACTAAAATCAGTATTCACCCATATATCAATCTGACTCTGCCAAGAGCTTTCGTCAAATAACGGGCATGAGTAGTGCATGACGTAACGAAACCATCGAATCGTATACTTCTTATTGATTTATTATTATTGGCCCATCTAAGCGACGACATCGAAAACGACTTTATAGAATGTGGCAATAAAGGGAATGGAGAGGCCATGCTACATGCGTTCGTTAGGTCCTATTTATTCCTTCGGGAAAACCAGAAATTTATTGGATAAATTAACGGAGTTAATTGGGAACATATTTCAGACTGCCAATTAGGCAGGTAATGGAAACAAACATTTATAGAGAAGTAGCATATTCGCCTCTTGGGCGGACTGCTTTGTGAACTGTTCATAACCATAGAAATCATAGAATAGTTGCATATTAGGTAACTGGCGATTATGCTATTATTATAATTATAATTTTGTGACATTATTCTGGAACTTCCTGTATAATCTGAGCTCAAAAAAATGAAGATTTATCCCAAATCACCTAGTTAAATGTGTCTGAGTTACAGGGCGTTTAATTTAAAAATTTATAACTTAGTTGTGCCCAGTACTTTATTACTATTTGACACATTATGTTCATATTTGGCAGGAAGTATAGGTTCTAAATTATGTTAAATATACGTTTCGGCTACTATCAGAGGCGTTCGACAGGGAAAAGTGACTGGTTGATCCAAATTCTACGCCACTGGCGGAATTGTAAGCTAAACTTAAAGCTGCACAATGATTTCGATTCTAACGTGTATTAATTATGTTGGTGTTGTCCTTGGGTTGCATCTTTTACTCAAATGAAACTTTAATCCGTATTAACAAAAAATTGGTTCAAGCCCTGTGGACAGAAATTTTTGGTGCTCTTCTTCAAACAGGAAAATTATATCTCCGAAAGTATTGGTTTCTCAGAGTTGGGTTATATCAAATGGATTCTTATGATAGAACTGCATCATGAGAGAAATTAAATTAAAGCATCATGAGAGAAATTAAATTAAACGATTATTGTTAATCCTTGGTGCTATATAGTGATGCCCTCAACGGTCGATTTACCTATTTTTATGCAAGTGTGCATGTGATTTTTTCGTCAATCCACAGGGTCAATATTGTTCATATGGAAAGACACGAATCATATTTTCCACCTATAAATATAACAGATTAAACATCAGCACCATACAAACGTCTGCTCTCGAACGATATCCAACAACAACGCACCGGGTTTCAACTCTATTTTTCCCTTTCAGAGAAAACATTGATTTTCCCCATTTTTATCCCCCGGCATAATGTTTACTCACAGAAGAAAACATGTGCAACCCACATACACTTTTCCTATTTAACACGTTCGAACCAGGGACTGGGGAGAAGAGGGGTCCAATTCCTCTTGGCGAGATATTCAGTTTCAATTTTCCCCGAAGTTTTTCCTTCGGGAAATATGATTCCAATCCAAACAAAACTAATATCGCGGGTTGAGATGACGTGATTTCATATAAAGCTGTATTCTTGCGAGAGACGATGTCATTTACGCTGAACAGGATTTAACGTGCTTGATGGAGGGGTGGTATAGCGTTGTTGTCTAATACTCGATTGTGGCATTAGGGAACAAGAAAAATGGTTTAAAACTTAATCTTTCATGCGGAAGATATTGGTTATTAGTCTAATCAACAAGTGCCTTTTATGTCAAAACTTCTTAAAGTTCTCCGAAAATTATAATTGAGGTGTCATTCGATTCGGAATGGCATGTAGATATTTCTTGAGAAAATTCAACGACCGCTCGCAAAAATTGCAGAAGTTACAAACAATTACGTGAAAAAATAGGGCGTTTAGTTTTTTGCATACATCTCGAAAACTATTTGAGATTTTTCGAATTTGAAAAAAGATTCAACAAGAGGAAATTTCCCAAAAGTCCTCACTCTGGGAACTGTAGGACCAATATCTACAGTGCGCGTCAAAATTATGGAACAAATTCATTTTCTCAGAAGAAAAATATTTGTCAACAAAATGCTGAAACAGGTCAATTTTTGATTCACTTTTACCAAACTTTTATGCATTTTTGAAGGATTTTTGTTGCACCCTGTGCCATCCCCATCAAACCTCTAAATTTTTTAATAGGGAAAGTTGGTCATGTGGTACTTTTTTGGCAAGGTCTTTGTATTTGCTTTACAGGCGTGCAGAAATGTTCAAGAAAAAAATTTTCTTTTTTGTAAAATATTTTTCAAAAAAGAAAAATTTTCGATTATTTCGACTCCGTACTAATTTTTGTGGTATATGTGAATATAATATTGATGTTGTTCTGAACGAATCAGGGAAGAGTTTCTTCAATTTTCGATTGATTATGTGCCTCGTGTTTTCTGTGTTCGTATAGAGAAATAATTTATTTTGCAAAATGGTATGTGTAACAATGGTTTAATCTTTGTAGTTTTTGCGCTGGAGTGAAAACTTTACCTTACTTATCTAACATACCTTGAATTGTAGCTGAAACTATACCTAACGTAGTTCTGGATAACAATCTAACCCTTCGAATATTTCGACGTTTTGAACTGGGACTGATGGCGACATTTTCTAACGAGTGTCTCAGCAAAATCATTAATGTTAAAAATTAAAAAATATATACTATTTATTCAATATTTTATTAACATCTTTGTCTACGTATGTATGGAGGTAGTGATGACATTTACACATGAAACAAAATATGGTTTAAATGATCACCGTTGCTCTGTTGGCTGGTATGCACTCTTTTGATGAAATTTTGCTGTACATTTTGCAATAAGGGCTGCTGGACTTGACGAATTTGACGTGCAATTTCTTCTTTGAGTTCCTCAGTTGTCTCAGGATGGTTCGCATAGACCTGACTGTTCAAAAAACCCCAGAGAAAATAGCCCAAACAAGTTAAATCACAACTTCTTGGCGGCCAGTTTTGGTCTCAAACGAGAAATTACTCTACCTGAAAACTTTGTTTGTAACAAAGTCATTGTTTTCCTTGCTGTGTGACAGGGAGCTCCATTATGTTGAAACCACATCTAATTTAAGTCCATTCCGTCTAATTCTTGCCAAAAAAAAGTCTGTCAACATGGCCCGGTAACGAAGACCGTCGACAGTCACTGCGACACGGTATGCACGAGTGCATACCTGCCAACAGAGCAACGGCGGCCATTTAACCGATATTTTGTTTCATGTGTAAATGTCATCACTACCTCCATACATATGTAGAAAAAAATATTAATAAAATATTCAATAAATATATATTTTTTAATTTTTAAAATTCAAGTTTCTGCTGAGACACCCTTTAAATACCTTACCTGGAAAGATCCCGAGTTCCCATTTGAGAATTGACTGGTATAATTGGAAGTTTCTCAGTTTTCGACGAAGTCCCCGAGGAAGATTAATTTCCTAAGCGAAGTGATTTTCTTTGTAATCCAAGGAATTTTTTAATAAACCTTTTAAACCCAGCTTTATTAGTTATTTCCTTATATCCCGGGAGGCATAGATAAAACGTTGAGCTCCGATCTAGTCGAACAGACATCTTAAAAGGCACCAAACTTTATTGCATTCGAACTTTCATTCATGATTTTTTTCTTCGATATACCTTTTTAAGTGTGATCCAAATAGTGCCTCAACATTTTGAAGCGAAATAAAGGCAATATATGCTGATGAAGCTACCTTATACATATGTAGATGGAGTGGTTAACATGCATAATTACTGATTCTGGAGTATGGAAAATCGACACTGGACGTTTGAAGCTCATACGCAGTGCCTCCAGAAAGTCAATGTGTGGAGAGGTATAATAAACACTCCAATTTTAGGACAATTCTTTTTCGAAGAAAACCTTACAGTTAAACGGTGCTTAGACTTTTTGAGATTTCAGTTGATGCCAGCTCTGACAATTATTTATCCGAATGATGATGATCCATTCCTAATTAAACAATGGTTTCAACAATTGAATTCCTCCACGGTTCGGTGTAAATAATAGACGAAATTTAGATGAAATATTTGCGGGTCGTTGGATTGACCGACGAGGTACTATTGAATGGCCATCTAGATCTCCAGACTTAACGCCATTAGATTATTTTCTTAGTGAACATGTGAAAGATGACTAATTTTGAAGACCTAAAAAACAGAATTAGAGATGAATTTAAAAACATAACGGCTGAAGCCATTCGGTATCCTACTGGATGATTTTACAATCGCTTGGCTGCATGTCAAGTATAGTGAGTGCAGTGATATTTTGAGCACATAATGTAGATCGTAACCATAAATAAGAACAATTTTTTTTTGTTTTCGAAAATTAAGTTTTTCCTAATAACCTAGTTACTTACTTAAAGCATTTCCATTCATCACAAACATTTTGATAACGAGTAACAGGAATGTTTTCATTTGAAGAACTAATGTTGGATAGGGTTACAGCCAAGGGGTTGAAGGGAAATATTCCATTTATGGGGAAAATTTAAAATCGATTGACGGGTATCCCCAGTTTGGAGCATTTTTATTGTTTTTGTCATTATTTTGTCAAGTTATTGGTTGAAAAAATATGAAATTTATTCCTAACTATCATACCGTTTGAATTAGAAAAACAATTAACAGGACCATTTCTGTAGAGAACTTACTTTACTTCAATTTTGTATACGACCAATTTTACTATAAACTCAATATTTCTTGAGATATTTAGGAAAAACCGAAAAAAGAGCTTCCCCTCCCCTCGCACCATCGGGAACTTTCGAGATTTTGTACAGGGGCTCCACTGATCAACTGTGCCAAATTTCATATTTCCGCAATTTTTTCCCCCATCAGGGTTCACCCTGTATATCTTACTAACTTTTATCGAATACGTTTGATTGAGTGATAAGGAGAAATAATATAAAGCTGGGCCCCAGATACCCTGTCACTTTTTTGCGAAGCCTCCATTCATCTAATCCCAATGGCAACACTGGAAGGAGAAATGTACGGGGATGGCTATAGTCGAAAGAAGGAGGAGTTGTCAAAATATGATTGATGATAAGTGAATATTTAAATTTGTAGTTTGGGAGATCAGGATAAATAAACATGGGGTAGAATATTTGGGCATTGTTCAACACTCTAGATTAATGCTGCTGTCACTCTCCTAGAGGATGAGAATTGATTAAGGTCATTAACAGTCGATTGTGAGTTGGCTTAGAGTGGTTTAGAAGCCATCGCAAATTGCTTCGAATTTTAACTATATGATGAATAATTTACTAATGTTGATCTGAAAGATGGTTCGAGATGTTTTTCTAGGTTAGAAGTTCTTCTTTTACATATGTATGGACTTAACAGTCGAAATTACATATATTACATATAGATCCACTCAGAATTAAAGTTTGTTAATTATAGATTTAAAAGTTCGGATTTGACGTCGGAAGTTTCATTTCACCATCAATATAATATATATGTTAAAATACTTTGTTATAAGAGGTCCCTTATATCAAGAAAACGGAATTTTATATATGTATATTCTGTAATTTTTTTTAGATATGAATTTGAATATTAATTGGTTGAATACTGTGAAGTAGATGAATAATATGCAGAGTTGTTATGAATGATTTAGAGTTTAAATATATTGTCCTAGAGAAATCCTTACGAACTCCGACCCTCTCATAAGGATTTCCTTTGCTGCCACTGGTGGAATTTTTTCCCTACCAGTTCGCAAAAAATGGGATTAAGTTTCCTAGAACTCCTTCATTTGTCATTAAGTGTGGCTTAGTTACTCTAACGATTGGTAATAACCATGAAACCACTTCGTATCTGCCCCTAATTGATGCTTTCCTCTGTGGGGGAACACTGAGCGATGAGGTGACTTAGCCCGGCTCACAGGAAATATTTGTTGATGGTTAAAATCAATGAATATTTCACGGTGAGTCTTTTTTAGTTATTGGGAATTGGCTTCAGTTCATCTCATTCTGTACTTCACAGTAGTACAATGAGCCAATAATGATAATAGAGCACTATCAGCACTCTATGGTCCACATAGGAAGCGAAGGTCAGGGAGGGCAGGTAAAGAATGAAGAGGTTACGTGCATTTTGTTGTATATTTGAGATCGATTGATTATTAAAAATTGGTTCAAGCGCAGATGTGAAGTCAGGAGCTTTTGCGCACATGTTATATTGTCCATTCTTCTGTATTTGACACTCTCGAATATACCATGGTAAATTCGATTAAGAATTATACAGTAGAATGTACAATTGAAAATGCGCGCAAAAGCTTCTGACTTCACGTCAGTGCTTGACCTATTTATAGGTTAGGTTCTGAAGGCTCTCGCAAAATTTCAGCGATGTCAGACGAATAGTTTTTGATATATAGAATTTTTGTCAATGATTTTTCAATACGATCCTCACGAAATTTCGCAAGAGTTCTCGCGTTGGCATTCTACAACTGATCACCATGTTTGAATTGGATCGGTTTGGTACTTTTCGAGTTATTGAGGAAATAACAACCAAATTTCAGAAGGGTAAAACTCCATACCGGTTTGGCCTATTATGGCTATAAACAAACACAATTGTGGCATTCAGATGCAAGACGTAACCTGAAAATTTCAAGTCGCTATATCTTTCCGTTCTCAGGTTATCGTGACATAATTTATTTTAATAATTTTTTTAAAATTTTTTAGTGTTACGATTTTCACAAAATATCACAATTGTCCTTAGGTTTGTATTCTACAGAAACTCACCATGTTTCAATTCGATCAGATTTGTATTGGTTGAAAACAAAATTATTATTCGGAAGCCATTTGGCCGATTTTTCTCATTAAAGAACTTCCATCGTATTGGGATGCGCCACCTACCCTGAAAATTTCAAGTCGCTATCTCTTTCTGTTCTCAAGTAATTGTGGCAACGGCCAGCCGGAATTTTTGGCTGAAAATGGTCTTAAACGATTTGGTTCGACTCATTGATCAAGAATCCATGGTCAAAATCGATTTTGTCAGGCCGTCCGTCCGTTAACACGATAACTATTGAACGGAATGAGCTAGACAGTTGAAAATTTCGGAGTAGGTTTAGGGGATAAATATTTCGACTAAGTTCATTATTGGACAAAATCGGCCAGGTGGTTCCGGAGTAACAAAAAAAAATATTTACTCTACAAAATTTAAATACAATTTTTTTTGATATGCAGTTTCATCATAAAAATCCATTGATGTCAGTTTCAACTCTTACAAACTTATACTTTCGGAGATATGATTTTTCAAGATTTCAATAATTATTCTCAATACTATATGATTTCATAGAATACTCTAATTATAATTTCCTGATGTACATTGCGCGTCAAAATTATGGAACAAATTCATTTTCTCAGAAGAAAAATATTTGTCAACTAAATCCTGAAACAGGTCAATTTTTGTTTCACTTTTACCAAATTATTATGCATTTTTGAAGGATTTTTGTTGCACCCTGTGCCATCCCCATCAACCCTCTAAATTTTTTGAATAGGGAAAGTGGGTCATGTGGTACTTTTTTGGCAAGGTCTTTGTATCTTCTCTACAGGCGTGCAGAAATTTCCAAGAAAAAAAAATTTCTTTTTTGAAAAATAGTTAGTTCAAAGAGGTTTTCATTATGTGCACTTTGTCATGGCTCATTTACTTTGAGAGGATGGTACCTGATGAAATTTGTCACCGAATGAAAGTCGACCATTAAAGTTTTAGAGATTTGGGAGAGAAAACCCAGAAAGAAACCATGAAATCATCATGCGAGACAATTTACCAAAACCAATTTTAACATTACAAGAACATATTTGGGATAACTTACCGCCAAATCTGACGTATATTTTCACAAAAATTGCTATGAGATCTCAGACCACATTTATTCTATCTCAATACTGAAAAACTCAGAGGAGTAACTCGCTCAAGAGTTCAGTCGCAAAAGAGAACGAGGGCTTGTGATTACCCCGCAGCTTGACACACTCAAACACAGAAAATTATGTTCCACAGAATCATAAGAATGAGTTTTCACGGTAATAAACAAATTATACCGATATGTTTTCTAAAATATGCTGAAAAATCAAATAAGGCAAACAACGAGGATTCACAAGATAAAACATTTAAATTAATTTAATTTAGACTATGAATTTGTTACAAAACTTCAAACCATAACTGCAACTATTCATTCTCGTTTGACGCATTAGGGGTTGCATAAACACAAAACCGCGTAACGGTTTTATACCGTTACAATGTGGAATGTAAAAATTACGCGCTTCGATGAATTTCCGGCATTAATTAATTTTATTCTGTGAATATAAGACAGAACGATAAAGCAACGCCCTGAATGATAGATCGCAAAAATTGTCGATGGGATTCCGATCGCGTCAAACATATCCCGGTCGACCCGTGTGCGTCGGCTCTTATTCAACACGAGTCGCGAGAATAAGGATGTTCCCAGCAGAAGCACCTGTCCTCATAATCTCCCGTTCAAACGCCACCATCGATTGACGCCATAAAGCCATCGAGCTTAGGGCCACAGAATCCAGGTATAAGCTGACGTTCGCCATCTCTACGGATTACGGACGTGCCCGAGGACTGAATGAACGGCAATTTTTCAAGGGCTCCTGCTCGATATTTCAAACGATAGACAATTAACTCAATCGACGAACTCGACCCGGGGGAGATTTGGGTTAATCCGCTCCTCAGGACGAGGTGAACACGCGAAAAAAGAGACGTGTTTTTGGCGCTCTAGTTCCTCGGAACTGAGTGCTTATCAATTTGCCCAAATGTCTGTAATTTTCGAATATTTCGATGAAAATGGTCTTAAACGATTTGGTTCGACTCACTGATCAAGAATCCGTGGTCGAAATTCATTCTGTCCGGCCGGTCCGGCCGGCCGGTCCGGCCGGCCGGTCCGGCCGGTCCGGCCGGCCGTAGGCACGATAACTCTCGAACGGAATGAGCTAGAGAGTTGAAATTTTCAGAGTAGGTTTGGGGGATAAATATCTCGGCTAAGTTCGTTATTGGGCAAAATCGGACAGATGGTTTCGGAGTAACAAAAAAAAAAATTTTTTTTTACGAAACAAATTCCAAATTAAATTTTTTTTAATAAGAGGTTTTATCATAAGAATCCATTCATATCATTTTTAACTTTAACAAGCTAATACTTTCGGAGATATGATTTTTCAAAATTTCAATAATAAATCGTATTTCAACGTTGTCACAGAATGATATTATTCTATGTATGAATATGAATTGTCATAATGTCAAATGATGTTCCTGACAGATTATCTAATCAATCGAAGAATTGTGAGCGAAGTGAGAAAAATCTCAGTTGTTTGCTCCGAAATTAGTTTTTCTCAGAAAATTCTTACATTTCGGAACTGAACATGAAGTAAGAGATCTGAGAGTAGTGAGACTGCTTTTCATCCATAGACATAGATATAACTCTCGAACGGAATGAGGTAGGTAGTTGAAATTTTCAGAGTAGTTTAGGGAGATGAATATCTCGGTTAAGTTCGTTATTGGGCAAAATTGGCCAGATTTAATTTGATTTCTTCCATGGTGCTTTTCTCATTCTCATGATTGCTCATTTAATCTTGATAAATAAACTATTATTTGAATTGAATTTCCTTTATGATGCAGTTCTATCATATGAATACATTGATATAATTCCCAACTCTGAGAAACCAATACTTTCGGAGATATAATTTGTCTGTTTGAACTAGTTTAATTCTATTACAAATTTTAAAGCGAGTTCGTGAGGACAACTTTTTGGCGCTCTAGTTCCTCGGAACTGAGTGCTTATCAATTTGCCCAAATGTCTGTAATTTTCGAATATTTCGATGAAAATGGTCTTAAACGATTTGGTTCGACTCACTGATCAAGAATCCGTGGTCGAAATTCATTCTGTCCGGCCGGTCCGGCCGGCCGTAGGCACGATAACTCTCGAACGGAATGAGCTAGAGAGTTGAAATTTTCAGAATAGGTTTGGGGGATAAATATCTCGGCTAAGTTCGGTATTGGGCAAAATCGGACAAATGGTTTCGGAGTAACAAAAAAAAATTTTTTTTTTACGAAACAAATTCCAAATTAATTTTTTTTTAATAAGAAGTTTCATCATGAGAATCCAATCATATCATTTTTAACTCTAACAAGCTAATACATTCGGAGATATGATTTTTCAAAATTTCAATAATAAATCGTATTTCAACGTTGTCACAGAATAATATTATTCTATGTATGAATATGAATTGTCATAATGTCAAATGATGTTCCTGAGACTAATCAATCGAAGAATTGTGAGCGAAGTGAGAAAAATCTCAGATTTGATTTTTCAAAATTTCAATAATAAATCGTATTTCAACGTTGTCACAGAATGATATTATTCTATGTATGAATATGAATTGTCATAATGTCAAATGATGTTCCTGAGACTAATCAATCGAAGAATTGTGAGCGAAGTGAGTTAAATCTCAGTTGTTTGCTCCGATATTAGTTTTTCTCAGAAAATTCTTACATTTCGGAACTGAACATGAAGTAAGAGATCTGAGAGTAGTGAGACTGCTTTTCATCCATAGACATAGATATAACTCTCGAACGGAATGAGGTAGGTAGTTGAAATTTTCAGAGTAGTTTAGGGAGATGAATATCTCGGTTAAGTTCGTTATTGGGCAAAATTGGCCAGATTTAATTTGATTTCTTCCATGGTGCTTTTCTCATTCTCATGATTGCTCATTTAATCTTGATAAATAAACTATTATTTGAATTGAATTTCCTTTAGGATGCAGTTCTATTATATGAATACATTGATATAATTCCCAACTCTGAGAAACCAATACTTTCGGAGATATAATTTGTCTGTTTGAACTAGAGCGCCAGAAAGCTCCTGTCCACAGGGCTTGAACCCATTTTTTTTCGAAAGTCGGGCGGTGGCTTTGGTTTCAATGATGCGGTTTTATTTTAATCGACTCTCAATAAAGGGTTTTGGCGCGCTCGTTCAAATTTATAGCTAGAGCAGTCACTCATCTAAGTACTGAACTCGCCTAAGGCTGTTTAACTCCAGAAATACAAAATATTTTCCCTATATTTCCGAAGATATAAATCCGATCGAGTTTAAATCTACAGTGCGCGTGAAAATTATGGAACAAATTAATTTTCTCAGAAGAAAAATATTTGGCAACAAAATCCTGAATCAGGTCAATTTTTGCTTCACTTTTACCAAATTTTTATGCATTTTTGAAGGATTTTTGTTGCACCCTGTGCCGTCCCCATCAACCCTCTAAATTTTTTTAATAGGGAAAATGGGTCATGTGGTACTTTTTTGGTAAGTTCTTTGTATCTTCTTTACAGGCGTGCAGAAATTTTCAGGAAAAAAAATTTCTTTTTTTCAGAAATAGTTAGTTCAAAGAGGTTTTCAGTATGTGCACTTTGTCATGGCTCATTTACTTTGAGACGATGGTACCTGATGAAATTTGTCACCGAATGAAAGTCGGCCATTACAGTTTTGTTCGTTACTGGGTTACTGATGGTTTCGGAGAAACGAATAAACAATTTTTCTTTTACAGCACAGATTTCAAGTTCAATTCTTTTTAAGATGCAGTTTCACTATAAAAATCCATTGATATAATTTTCAACTCTAACAAGCTAATACTTTCGGAGATATGATTTTTCGAAATTTCAATAATGAATCGTACTTCTGTACTTCTTGTTGTTTTCATAGAATGCTGTACTTAATTATTGTATCTATGAATTATTATATGACCTGTGTTCTTACATGTCATCTTATTTTCCTATGAGAGATAAATGTCAAGATTATTTCTGGTACTCCTCTTGTTTTTAAGATGCAATTTCAACATAAAAATCCATTGATATAATTTTCAACTCTAACAAGCTAACACTTTCGGAGTTATGATTTCTCTAAATTTCAATAATGAATCGTACTTCTATGTTTTCACAGAGTGTTATAATTATTCTATCTATGAATTATTATAGGATCTGTGTTCATACTCGTACATGTCATCCTGTTCTATAAGAGAGAGTCAAATTCATTTCAGCTATTTTAATTTGATTTCATCCATGGTGCAGTTCTCATTCTCAGATTGCTCATTTAATCTTGATAAATAAACTATTATTTGATTTGAATTTCCTCTATGATGCAGTTCTATCATAAGAATACATTGATATCATTCCCAACTCTGAGAAACCAATACTTTCGGAGATATAATTTATCTGTTTGAACTAGAGCGCCAAACAACTCCTGTCCACAGGACTTGAACCAATTTTTTTTTCACTTTTTACAATTTTGATTCAGTACTGGTCTACAATGTATCATTTCTACCATAAACGTCACGTTAGAACATGCCGTTCCCCACAATATTTCCAATGATAATTTCGTCTATAAATATGAATAAATTCGAACACAAAAATTCGCATACATACCGCCTCTTGAAAGTTTCTTCCGGGACCGCGCAGCAAAGCAAGCCACTTCGGGTGATCGCATAAAAAAACCGGACGCCGTGAAAACATCCGGCGCGTACACAGGAAACCGCTTCGAATGCAAACACGCTTCCGAAAGTTGTGCCGAAGACCTGTCGACAGCCCTCTGGATCCGCCGCTCTCCATCTCGAACACGGATATTGGATTTCTGGAGTCTGGTCCAAATCGGGTAGTTATTCCGACATATTGCACACACGCCAGTGGAAAAGTGGCCGTTCCTTCGGGAATACTTCCCGAATTTCGGATGAAGCGGGGCGGGAAACGACTAGACCAACAGAGGAGCCCGAAATTGAGATAGTTGATCCTCATTTTAATTCGGGAAGAAGTTTATACGGAAGTTAGTCGAAAGGATAGAACGCAGTTTTTGCCGGTCCAATATTGGAATAGACGGTGGCCCCGTTTTCTGGTTTCTCGTCAGTGTAAAGGGATTGAATAGAAGGCGGTGGCCGTAGTGAATTGGCTTACTTTCTTAGCCCGTGAATAGTTTTGGACGAGCTGCTTGTTGCTAACGAAGCTTTGTCGGTTAGGAATCGCAGGATGTTAAAATTTTGCGATCGAGACTATTGATCGGTATGCTTGTCACAAGAAGTGAAATTAAATACTTTTGCTAAGTTCGAAAAGTCCACATTTTTTACAACTGACATAAAAATAGTTCATTTAAACAAGCGAATTTTCTTTTAAGTTAGTTTCACACCGCGAAGAAATTCATGGATTTCTTCGCTAAGTGCTTCATGAATTTATTCACGAATTTCTTCATGAAGTGTGTCGTTTTACATGGGCGAAGAAATGAAGATGAATGTCAAATAATAGTAATACCAACTGTAAACTTCTAAACTAGCAAATATCCAGTCGGCAACAAAAGCAGCTAGAACTTCCAAACAACAAACTCAACGACCACCAATATATGTTTTGTAGCTTTTCCGATAATTCGTGGCATGAAACATATGTTGGTACCCCTGACTTCACGCGAAACTTGTTGATAAAATAGAACAAGTTCTAATTTCGTGAAGTTCTTCATGAAGTTTTACGTGAAAAAACTTCACGTCAAGTTTATGTTTTACACGGAGAATTCACATGTTCAATTCACCATTCACCATTCACCATTAACAAGATTAATAAACAGATGCCTCATTACTGGTTGTTTTCCCAGGTTCTTGAAGATAGCCAAGGTTATCCCAGTGTTTAAAAAAGGGGATCGAGATGATGTAAATAATTATCGACCATTTTCATTGACGCCAATCATATCGAAAGTATTCGAGAAAATCGTATTGAAACAGGTGATTTCATTTTTTGAGGACTATGGACTACTCTCGGATAGGCAATTTGGTTATAGGAAGCGTATGAGCACAGTCAAAGCGGTAACGGACTTTGTGGACTTCGTTGTGGATTGCTTTGAAGAGAGAGAGCACTGTCTTGCTTTATTTCTCGATTTATCAAAGGCTTTTGACTGCGTCCCACATGACATACTTCTGAAGAAACTGAGGATGTACAGGATGGAGCCGGATGCGGTGGCACTTTTCTGAGCGGTAGATATCAGGCAGTATTTGTGGATGGCGTGTATTCGGAACTGAGACCTATGGGAATTGGTGTACCCCAAGGATCCACATTAGGACCTTTACTTTTTTTGATATATATCAATGATTTTCCTGATTATGTACCAGATGCTAAGATTACTTTATTTGTGGATGATACTACCATTGCAGTCAAATCCTGTGATAAGGCTGAGTTGTGCAGTGCCTCTGAAGAGGCTAGGCTGGCAGCCTTGGAATGGTTTAGTGCAAATGGACTTCATATGAACAATGAAAAGACACAACGACTCGTTTTGAGCTTGATAAATCGAATCCAGGAACATACCACAGAGCAAACGATTGGATTTCTTGGTATGCGTTTGGACACTACTCTCACCTGGGTGCCCCATGCAGATGAATTGGTGTCGACTCTTAGTAGGAATATTTTTGCTCTGAGGATTTTGTCGCATTCTCTCTCTGGGGTATTTTTGAAAACTGTTTATCACGCATTAATTGAGTCTAGGCTGAAATATTGTGTCTTGTTGTGGGGAAATTGTTCTAGACGTGATGACATTTTCAGATTGCAGAGACGTGCCATCAGGTTGGTGGGTGGTCTACGATGCAGAGACTGTTGTAAGGAGTCATTTAAGGTTTTAGGTATACTGACCTTTCCTTTCATTTTCATCCTTGAGAATTTGCTGTATGTTCGGGATAATATTGATAGAAATCGCCTGCAGTCTGATATTCATGAGTACAACACAAGAAACTATTCGTGTATTAGAAAAGACTTCTTCAGGCTGTGGAGATCACAGCAGAGTCCGGACTACTGCGCAACTTCCCTATATAATGGATTACCTGGTTGAGTGAGAAGATTGTCAAGGACTGAATTCAAATCAAAGTTGAAAGCTATTTTGGTGGAAAATGCTTTTTATTCACTGGATGAGTTTCGTGCTTTCAGAATCAGCCAATTTTGAGCTATTTTATATTCAATTTGTTTTTATTCGCCTGTAAATCTGCAAACGTTGTAAATATACATATTTGTGTACTTTATTTTATTAACTATATTTATTATGTTATTTATACATTATTTGTTGTTTTGTCAGATATACTTCATGCTTTGACTTGTGTAAGCAATTGATATTGTACTAGCACCAATAAACTCTCTCTCTCTCTCTCTCTCTCTTTCTGGGGAACAATGGATTAGGTTCGACTCACTGATGATGAATTCGAGCTTAATTTTGATTCTGTCCTGCTGTCCGTTGTCACGATAACTTTCGAACAGAAAAAGAAAGCAACCTGATTTTTTCAGAGTAGGCATCCGAATGAGAGGGTTGAGTTCGTTTATGGGCATAATCGACCAAACGATTTCCGAGTACCTACTTATTTTGTTTTCAATCAATACAGATCTAATCGAATTATAACTTGATAACTAGTTGAGGAATACCAACACAAAGACGTATGTAATTTGTGACGATCTTATCACTAGAAAATTAAAAGAAAATTATTAAAAAATATTATGTATCTCACAAACCTGAGGACCGAAAAAGATAGCGACTTGCAATTTTCAGGGTAGGTTGCGCATCTGAATGTGACATTTTAGTTCAACAAAAGACATAATCCGCCGAACAGTTTTGGAGTTATACCCGTCCAATTCGAATATAATGAATTAGTTGTACCTATCATTAGAAACATTTTTGAAAAATCATTGAAAACAATTCTGCATCACTGAAAGTGTCAGAATATTTTGTCCTAAATTGGATTCACTTTTTTCCAAATTGAACTTGAAAAGGTATAGAAGGTTCTACAAAACTGGACACTGGTGATTGACCAATCAGATGGCTGCACGACCCCGAAATTTCGAACATGTGACCTAGGTGATCGCCTAGTCTATAAATTCGCTATCCGCAGCAAATTCTTCTCTCTCCATATAGTTTTCGTAGGCCTAACTCTAGATGTTGGTTGCGAATTATATTTTGCAGCGAAATAAATTCTAGTACCTACCGAGTTTCACGATAATTTTCTCTGTCTTATTTTCATCTTCCGAATTAGTTATGAATTGTCAGTATAGTATAGAAAAACGCTATAAAGTAACTTCTGTGAGTGAAGTGGTGCTAAAACTGGTTAGTAGAAGGCTTAAACTCCGCTATATTTTTAGTCAGACATTGTTTTCGGTTTCAAACGATTGTTAATTTAACGTACAGTATCTGCTGGGCGTACTTTTGATTTCAACCACCGCAATATAGGATCGCTTGTTTTGTGGTGTTTGTGATTATTTAAAATGTATGTCTGGGTGCCCTTCAACACATTAAGTTGAGGCGAGCTTCCAGTCGCTGACTGCGGGTTCCCTGACTCAGTTGCTGAATCAAGTTGTGTGACTTAACTTTACTCGGTAGAATGAAAAATTTTAAACAAAGCATTCGCTTACGTAGACTATTCGACGAAAAAAGGAATTTGGGGATGAGAAAAAATGAACGAAGTAGCAAGAAATTTCCTTTTGTTTGTGCTGCCAGATATACAGCTATCTGCTGCTACGGAAAACTGGACAAAGAATTTAAAAAATTGGTTCAAGCCCTGTGGACAGGAGCTTTCTGGTGCTCTTGTTCAAACAGACAAATTGTATCTCCGAAAGTATTGGTTTCTCAGAGTTGGCAATTATATCAATGGATTCTTATGAAAGATCTTCATCTTAGCAGAAATTGAATTCAAACATCATAGAAGAATTTAAATTCAACAAGAGTGCCAAAATCCAAAACCAATAGACAAATTCTACCCAACAAAGAACTCATCCGAGATATGCATTCCTCAATTCTATGATGAACGATTATATATATTCTTTCCTCAAATCCACTCCAATACACCAATATTCCAGTTTGTTTTTACTGGAGATATTCTGAACACAATATTATTAACTTACCATTACCATTCCCATCATCATATGGATTGACCATCGGCATGAAAATATCAACCAACAAAAAGTATGATATCATATTATAATTCTCATAATTCTACGATTGCTGAAATGAATTAGACAATGTCATGTCTCAGGAGAATAAGTTGATATTATGACAATTCATACATAGAATAATTATATCATTCTGTGAAAACGTAGAAATACGATTTATTAATGAAATTTTGAAAAATAATATCTCCGAAAGTATTAGCTTGTTAGAGTTAAAAATTATATCAATGGATTCTTATGGTAAAACTGCTTATTGAAAAAAATTTAATTTGGAAATTGCCATGTAAAAAAACCTTTTTTTTTGTTACTCCGAAACCATCTGTCCGATTTTGCCCAATAACTTAGCCGAGATATTTATCTCCCAAACCTACTCTGAAAATTTCAACTGTCTAGCTTATTCCGTTCGAGAGTTATCGTGCCTACGGCCGGCCGGACAGAATGAAGTTCGACCACGGATTCTTGATCAGTGAGTCGAATTAAATCGTTTAAGGCCATTTTCATCGAAAAATTCGAAAATTACAGACATTTGGGCAAATTGATAAGCACTCCGCTCCGAGGAAAAAGAGCGCCAAAAACCTTACTTTTTCTGCTTTTGTGGCAATGGAACAAAAGATCGACGTAAATTTGCATTATCTGGAACATTATTTGTCTCGAAGCTTCAATATTGTCTACATTTTCCAAATTTTTTATACGAGTTTGTCTTGGATTATCCAATAGCATATAAAAATATGTGTACACTATTGCTAATAATAGGTGGATACCATAACCTGTACATCATTCAAGCCAAGTTGTCTTTATAAAGCCTTGTTAGTATAAATTTCCATAATTTCGCAACGTTGTTGCGTTGTTAAACGTTCCATGTTATTTCATAATAACAAAGCCTAACCTTCAAATCTGTCAAAATAATGCATTTGTCACATTCAACAGTGTTGCCTATATTTCACATCAAAATCCTAATGCACATCCTAAATCCTAATTAGATCCCCTTTAGATGGTGCCATTGTATTCCATTTATTGAAACGGTGATCAATACGTTAAAATAATCGAAACGTGCGGCGAATTTAATCACAGGATCCAATGTATCCGAATGGAACGCTTCCAGGTCGATGCTTCCAGCAGATGCTGTCAGCGAAATATTCCATTTTCGGCGGTACAAATGAAATATTATAACCTATAAAGCTATGAAGCTGTCGCTCCGAATTCCGTGAGGCTTAAATTCATACGTGCGCTGCCGTTTTGACATTATCAACGTTCATCTAACATTTCCCATTAATGGCATAATAAACGCCGAATATTACGGCAGATATACTGAAAATACGCGGAGTGGATGACTTGCGAACAATAATATCAGGATTTGGTAATTTGAGGTGGCGTGTAGCTGATATGAACTCTGTCAAAACCGACTCATAACGGAAGATAAAGATCTATTGTTGTTTCAGCTCAAGGGCGTGCGGAAGTCGTTTTTGATTAATTTTTTTTGGCGCGCCTGTTTCCCGAAGTGGAGCGTATGTCGTCTGAATTTTTGGCAGAATATTGTATCAAACGATTGGGTTTGACCCACACATGAATATTCTGGGAATTTGTCTTCTCAATAACTCGAAAAATACTGATCTGATTGAATTGAAACAGGCTAGTTAGTTGGAATATATTGACACCGAGAGAAGTCTGTCAAATATCGTAAGGATCGTATCACAAAAAAAATTTGAAAACGTTATTTAAAAAAATTCTCTGAAACTATCCGTCAGATATCGCTGAAATTTTGCAAGAGCCTTCAGTACCTCGCGATCTAGATTTAAGCTCGATCGCATCTATATCATTGGAAATATTTGGAAAGTATACTGGTCCACAAAAGTTAAGGAAGATCAGAATTGTTGAGACTGTTTCGAAAGTTTCCATTTTTTTCACCAATTTTCTGAATATGAAAAATTTAAATGCGTACTCACTTGGCTAACTCATTGTTTTACCAATTTCTTCATAAGTTTCACAGTTTCAGGTGAAAATTTATTTTCATTATTGGTATGTGGAATACAATGGATTTCCAGAGCTTCATCGACAATTTTCGCTCGATGAGGTGGCGCATTCTAGTCCAAAAATAAGAAATTTGTCCCAATAACATCATGAAACAAATGAATAATTTGATTAATGTCTATGTAAATTTGCGCATTCATGGTAGCATCAAGCACCAACAATTCTGTACGTCCACTGAAACAAATGCCTCCCCAATCAGTAACTGTGCCACCTCTGAACGGATCAACTTCCTCAACCGATTTGCTAACGGGTCCGCCATCTAACGTTTTCTTTTTCAACTAGTGCTTATTTCGTGAATGGTAACACTTAGCTCATGTCTGATTTGGCAGATAATTAGTTTTATCCTTCCGCTGAACGAAAATGGTTGTGTATACGCTTGAACAACGCGGGGAAGTATTGTGACCATACTTTGAAAATCATGGTAATGTTGCAGAATGTGTGCGAACATTGCGTACGGATTTTGCAAGAAGAGAATTACCGTCAGCTCCGTATGTTCGTTATCTTGTGAAAAAAGTGAAAGAAACTGGCATCCTCATCGATAAACCAAAGCGTGAAAAGCCAAAAACAGTGCGTATACCCGAGAATATTGCTGCTGTGGCAGACAGTGTGCGTGAAGCGCCATCAACATCAATTCACCGTCGTACTCAAGAATTGAACATTTCGGCTACAACATTGAGACGAATTTTGCATAAAGACCTTGATATGACGCCATACTAAGACCAATTGGTTCAGGAGTTGAAGCCAACTGACCATCCAATGCGTTTTCGCTTCGCTAAGTGGGCCTGCGATCGACTTAAAAAGATGCCGATTTTGCCGAAAAAATCATATTTCCAGATGAAGCTCATTTTGATCTTTGCGGGTATGTAAACAAGCAGAATTGTCGCATTTATAGCACAGAAAACCCACAAGCATACATTGAAAAGCCGATACACCCAAATCGAGTCACTGTTTGGTGCGGATTTTGGTCCAGAGGCATAATTGGGCCATTTTTTTCTTCGGAAATGAGCAAGGCGTCGCCGTTACAGTCAATGGCGATCGTTATCGGGCTATGTTGATTGAATTTTTGTTCACAAAAATTGAAGAGGAGCATATTAGCAACATTTGGATTCAACAGGACGGCGCTACGTGCCACACAGCCGAAGCTACACTCGATGTTTTGCGCCCTGTTTTTGTAGATCGCATTATCAGCCGCAGAGCTGATGTCGTTTGGCCACCTCGGAGCTGCGATTTGACACCGTTGGTCTATTATTTGTGGGGTGTCGTCAAAGATAAGTGTTACGCCAATAAGCCAGTGACAATTGACGCTTTAAAGGATAATATTCGTGAAGCCATTGGTGAAATACAGCTGCACACAATCGATAATGTGCTTAAAAATTGAACCGATCGTGTAGGCTACTGAGGATGGGTCCATACACGAACACGCCGGCAATCCGAAAATCGTCCATATCTCGACTCATCTGTGAACAATACAGGCCTCTATTGATCGTTCCAATTCACGTGCTCATTGGCCCATTCCAATGGAAGTCGCATATGATTTAAAGTTTGTGGAATCCTGCTCAAAAGTCGTAGAAAATGTAGATTAACGCCTCTTATTTCTAAACCTTTCTAGGCATAATTCATGGTTGAAAAAATTTCAAAATATGTAGTTTTATTGACAAATAATATTTACCAAGTTTCGTGTCTTCAGCTTAATATACAGGGAAAATAAAAAAGAGAAAAAAAATGTTTTTAATCTTCGGACGGGTGTAACTTTTCTTGGGGGAGCTTTTTTAAAAAATTTTATACCATATACCCAATTTAATTTTCATCACAGAATCACCCTTTGAAGTTTGTCCCACTTATTCAGAAACACCCTGTATACAGGGTGTCCCAAAAATACCTCGCGAAAGTGACACTGGAGATAGATTGGCATTAGGTCTATCAGATAGCATCAACATGACCTCAGTAAAAGTCCGCTGGTTTTCGAGATATCACCACTGTTGCGTCCCATGACTTCACATGTTGGGAAGCGCTCATTTGTATTTCTAAACAAAGCAGCTCGCTTGTAAAACTTAAATGTTTTGAGTTAACTGGTTTATTTTTGCATGGGTGGTCTCACCCTTGAAATTAATATTTTCCACGAAAAGATAATTGCAAGTAAAATATCTTGTAATTCTTCAACCCTTGTAGAAGTATTTATGACCTATTTCCTGTGAAATATTGATAAAATGCATACAACAACTAACACATTGCCAGAGCTGTGAGTCCTTTGTCTAGATTCTAACCCATACAAAAATCTAGAGTTTTCCGATTAGATCGCCACGGCTTTGGCTATTCACTAAATCGAGGGCGTAGATTCCGAATCTGTAATTAGTTTCTCCGTATCTCGAATAATTTTGGTAATATGGCGAAAAATCCGACTGATTAGTCCATTTTCCGGAGGTAGAGCCAGAAATTGCGACTTTTTTCGTCATTGCTCCGAAACTAATCGAGATACGGAAAATCTAATTACAGATTCGTGATCTGCGTGCCCGATTTAGTGAATAACCAAAGCCGCGTCGACCTAAACGGAAAATTGTAGATTTTTGTATGTGTTGGATACTAGAGAAAACTTTTTGGCGTTTGACGGATTCGCTCATTACCTAATATTTTCCGAACGGATAGAGATACAGAAAAAATAGATACATAAATCTAAACGTCGTCCACCGACCAATCATCGGGGAATTTGGATATCGAGATGTGAAAATCATAGATTTCGGACGGGAAAGAAGAATTTTCCTTCGATTCCGGGTCAAAAATATTTCTAAGTGCCGACCCAAAAAATTTTTTTCATGGTATATCGATACGGAGCTCGTGTCTAATTAAATCGAGGTCGCTGATCACGAATATGTAATTAGTTTTTCCCTAAGTGGCGTACTTTGGGAAAATTTTCACTTAAAGTGAAAAAATTGACGAAAATAGGTCAATTTTGGAACTTTCCACCGCCCAAAAAAATCGGAGTAGGGTGTTGCTGATTTTTTACATCATATTTGGATCCTTTATCTATCGAATCATCTCAACAATAAATGTCCAGGTCGTACGCTTCGGAAATTATGATTTTTTTTCCCGAGGGTCTTTTTTTCGGAAAATTCTTTCCGCGATATTTCCTCGGAAAATTTTTGTAATAAATATCTGATGGTAGATTCGGAATCTACGGCCCCGAATCTATAAGAATAAGTACCCGTTTCATAGTTTTGCGTCAAAAAATTTTTCTCGAAAAATGGGATTTTCTTAAGGCTAATGTATTAAAAAATTGCCAAAATTCGACCGGTCTCCGATTTCGATGCAAATTACGTCTTTTACTAATTCGGGACCGTAGATTTCGAATATATGATCGGATTTTTCATTAGAGAATTCTCCGCGGAAATACCGCGAAATGAATTTTCCGAAAAACAGACCCTTGGGAAAAAAATCATAATTTCCGAATAGTACGGCCTGGACATTTTCTGTTTGGATTATTCAGTAGATAAAGGATCCATATATGAGGGCAAAAATCAACAACACCTTACTCCGATTTTTTTGGGCGGTGTGAACTTCCAAAATTGACCTATTTTCGTCCATTTTTTCACTCTAAGTGAAAATTTTCCCAAAGTACGCCACTTAGGGAAAAACTAATTACATATTCGTGATCAGCGACCTCGATTTAACTAGACACGAGCTCCGTATCGATATACCATGAAAAAATTTTTTTGGGTCGGCAGAAATATTTTTGACCCGGAATCGAAGGAAAATTCTTCTTTCCCGTCCGAAATCTATGATTTTCACATCTCGATATCCAAATTTTCCCCGATGATTGGTCGGTGGACGACGTTTAGATTTATGTATCTATTTCCTCTGTATCTCTATCCGTTCGGAAAATATTAGGAAATGAGTAAATCCGTCAAAAGTTTTCTCTAGTATCTAACCCAGGGGTCACCAATTAGTTTCATTGGAGGTCCGTTCACAAAATCTGTATATCTGTCGCGGGTCGTTGATAGCATTATGATGGCATAAGAATTTGACTAGCAGTTAATCTAAATCCAATATCTATAATTAGTAAATAAAACGAAAAGTTATCTGAATTTTTTTAATCAAGAATACATGTTTTCTGGAAAAATGGTCCGCAAAAAAAAGGTTCGCGATCCGCATCCGGACCGCGGTCCGCCATTTGGTGACCCCTGGTCTAGACTATTCGAAGACCCCTAGTCTGTGAAAGTCGGACCGGTTTCCATGTTACAAAACAATGAATGTGGGAGCGAGATAGCCGATAAGGGTTTTGGTTTTTTTTAATAAGTAGCAATTCTGGTTCTGATTAAAAAAAATTGGTAGTGTTGTATCATTTTGAAAAGGGCATGAAATGGACCAGTTTTTGCGATTATTTGTCAATTCAGTCTGTTATAATTTTTTTTCACAGCAGTCAGTCAAACTTAAGTTAACGTTTTAACTTCGGCATAAAATACAACAAGTTAGACATTTTTTGAAGGATTTTGTTCTAGTTGTCGGTGAAGTTATTAATTCATTGTTTAAAGCAACTATTCAGGATAGCCTAGGTAAAAAAAAAACATGAGTAATTTCTAGCAATGCTAGGCGATAAAAGACCGAAAACTGGAGATTTTTAAAAAATACACAAAAGTGGTGATATCTCGAAAACCAGCGGATTTTTACTGAGGTCATGTTGATGCTATCTGATAGACCTAATGCCAATCTATCTCCAGTGTCACTTTCGCGTGGTATTTTGGGACACCCTGTATATACAGGGTGGGTCTATCACTATGTTCTGATTACTGTAATATTATCTCGGACAAGCAGAAACTATTCCGTCTCAATTCGACCTCAGCAATCGAAAATTTTCCACGATACAAATTTCAGCAACGTCGAATTTCCGCTTCGGAATTTTCCACCCGACATATTTTCTTCGATGAAGACTTTCCTCCCCATCTCCCGCATTCCTCGTCACGCGTTCCACGTCCAGAGCCGGAAATACCACAAATTAAAATCTAATTTGACCGGGCAGGAAGAGGAAATAACAATCGAAGCCAAACGAAGCCCCGTCGTGTTACGATGAGATGACACGAGAGGGATGTAAAGGGCCATGACAGGTCTCGCGGTTGGCTTTTCCCAATCGGGAGGTGAGGCATCACACAGAAAGAGAGAAAGGGTCTTGTGGAATTCCGGAATGGGGGAAACCGGAACAATGTAGGAGCAGTTGAAGGGTTTTATGAGCCGGTAGTACGGGAGACTGAGTGGAGAAGTTGAAAAATTGAGCATTCATGTAGATTATATTAATTTTATATTTATTAATTCATTCGAACGTCCATTTCACCCTATAAGTAATACAGTATAATATTTATTTAATCAACTTGTTGAGTAGTGACGCCTGACTTCACGTCAGTGCTGTTTAAGAAATTTTTATTTGATCGTATTATAAAGGTGTCCCGAAATACACTGCTCAACAATTGATAGGGATCACTTACTTTTTCTAAATTTATTTCTGAATTATTCGCTCCAAGATTATAAATTTAGTCAGATATCAGAGTATTTTCAGTTGATAATATGGTTCACTTGAGAAAAGAATGAAAAAATGGAAAGTTGGAGAGAAAAAAAGACTTTATTAGGAACACTCAAAATTCTGTGTTTGAATAACATAAACATTTTATGATGACACCACAAGAGGCTGAAGTTTCGGTTAAGCTAGTACCTAGTTGGCCCCCCACGAGCTCGTCTCAAGCATTCTACCCTACGAGGCATACTTTCAATCAAACGATTTATAAAATTTTGGGGCAAATTCGTCCAAATATCCCGTAAAGCGTTAGAAAGGTCCTCCAGGTTATTGATCGGTTGTTCTAAGGTTGACAATTGTCTAGACATCTCAGACCAGATATGTTCGATGCAATTCATGTGTGGAGAGCGAGCTGGCCAGTCCATCCTATCAATAGCATGAGTTTCTAGCGCTTCATTAACCAGACGACTACGGTGTGGACGGGCATTATCGTCAATTAAAATGAAATTCTCGCCCAAGGCAGCCGCAAACGGAACAATTATGGGTTCAATAATCATATCGTGATATCTCTGGCTGGTCATTGTGGTGTTCTGCAGAACAACCAACTCTGTGCGTTGGTTCAAACAAATGCCTCCCCATACACATATAGAACCTCCGCCAAAAGCTGTTGTGGGTACCATAAACTGTTCTGCATACCTTCGACCTCTTTCCCTCCAAGCAAGAATACGTCCATCGGAGTTGACCAAACGAAATCTAGACTCATCCGTAAATAAACATCGGACCCAATCTTCAACTGTCCAATTGCGGTGCTCCTCAGCCCATTGCCGTCGATGAACCCGGTGTTCCCTATTCAAACGGGGATGTTGTACCCTCCTACGTACTCTCAAACCACGAACTTGTAGTCGTCGTCTTACAGTCTGGTTCGAAATTAGAACTCCTGTTGCAACTCTCAGTGATCTATTGAGCCGCGACGCCGGGTAAGTGGGATTTCTCCTAGCATTGAGGACCAAAAGACGATCTTGGGCAGCTGTTGTACTGCGCTGCCGACCTCCCCCATGAACATAAGCTACTGAGTCGTTTTGGATGAACCTATTCCAAGCCCGACACACGACACTTTGCGAAACATTCAACCGCCGGGACACTTCTCGCTGGGACAAACCTTCCTGTATCCACCGTATGATTTGGTCCAGTTGCACAGGAGCCAAACGTCTTCTCGGCATGACTGATAAGCTAATATTGTTCTCATTTCTTCAATTATTGTCACCTTATGTGTTTGAACGAGAGAAAAAACAAGATTTAATAACAAATACCACATTGCTTTTCACTCCACATGTAACAGCCTACAGATAATAATCGATTTTGTGAACAAGAGCCGATGAAGTGAGGAAAAATTTGATATAATCAACTCAAAACATCTTAATTTTTCCTTAGAGAACATATAATGTACAGATATTCACGAGATAACTTGAAAAAAATACAAATGAAGAGAAGTACATAAGTGATCCCTAGCAATTGTTGATCAGTGTATATGACACACAAATTTAATAGTAGAATCTTGAAGAAAATTTAGGGGCGTGCTATTTTTTATTTTTGTCAATGGGCTCCCATTTCGTTGTTACAGACCTCTGAATTTGGCCCCCCAGAGTCGTTTTATGTCAATATCTCAGAACATTGTTGCATATTACGTAACACGGGGATTCTGAAATATGATAAATCTGACAGTGTTACCTTTTTTGGCATTTCCTTGGGCACCCTTGTCTTTGAAGCCTGTAAACATTGTTGGCATATTTTGATTCCTCGAAATTTATTATTTCATAGGAAAGCCCGGGTTGTTTGTTTTTTTTTTTTTTTTGTTCTTGCATTTTAATCGTAACAGGAGTCGTTTTCGAGTAATAATACAAATAGACTAACAGAGTTTTCAGGTTCCAAAAACAAGAGGGCCCAAGGAAAAGTGTCTGAAGGGGGCATCATGCCAAAAAAGGTGAAACTGTTAGATTTATCATATTCCAGAACCTCCGTGTATAATATTTGGTATGTAATATGCTACAATGTTCAGAGATATTGACTTAAAACGATTCTGGGAAGACAAATTCAGAGGTCTGTAACTTCGAAATGGGTTGGAAGTTGGGAATGATATCAATGGATTCTTATGATAGAACTGCACCATAAAAGAAATTAAATTCAAATAATAGTTTATTTATCAAGGTTGAATGAGCAATCTGCAATGATTTAACCTCATGGAATGGGTTGTTGCAACTTACACTCGGTGCATAGTTTTCAGAACTCGAAATACTCGAAAAAGGAAATTCTCTTCAAAATATCTAGAGCAAGGCTGAAGACAATCCTAGCAGATTGTCCATTTATTCGTGATATTTGAATAGGTATTGGCTGACGAACAAATTATTTCAATAGTTCAAAATATTTTAATAAAATACAATCATCTCTTCATGATTTAATAGTTCTTACCACTAACACATTCATTCTGTATTATGAACCTTAACTCAAGAAAGAATATTTGAAACACAAATGTAGATCAATATTTCAGCATTTTTTTGCTAGCAACATTATGAAATTACTGTATATAGGAACATGTCTCACTACTTAAGGAAGTAAAAGGTAATATTAACCTCGGTGGTAGATTAAAGTTGAAACACTCAAACGACACAAATTTAGATCAATATTTCAGCATTTTTTGCTAGTAACATTATGAAAATACTGTATATAATAACATGCATGTGTCACTACTTAAGGAAGTAAAAGGTAATATTAATCTCGGTAGTCCACGAATATAGTAATTTCTTTTGTTGATTCCATTATGTTGCTCTTTCCTATTGCCTTCATAAACAACATCATTAAAATTATCCAATTCTAAATCTTCGGAAACATCATCCCCAATATTTGCACATAAATTATTCAATATGCAACAAGACAATATTATTTTTGGTATCAAAACTTGTATATATTCACAAATTGAAGATGCGGAACCTTGTTTTCTAACACAAAATATTTTACGTACGAATTATATTAAAAACTAGAACGTAAATAAATATGACGTCTCTTATAGGTAGATAAGATGACATGAATAAATACACAGAAACACAGATAGAACACAGACAGATAGAATTCGCATTCTGTAAATACATAGAAGTACTATGTATTATTTAAATTTTGAAAAATCATATAACCGAAAGTATTAGCTTGTTAGAGTTGAAAATGACATCAGTGGATTCTTATGATGGTACTGCATCTTAAAACAAATTGAATTTGTAATTAGTTATGTATTTTTATCTTACTCCGATTTAGCCCAATAATGAACTTAACCGAGATATTTATCTCCCAAACCTACTATGAAAATTTCTACTGTCTAGCTCATTCCGTTCGAGAGTTATCGTGCCTCCGGCCGGCCGGACAGAATCGATTTCGACTAGGGTTTCTTGATCGGTGAGCCGAACCAAATCGTTTGAGCATTTTCAGCCAAAATTTCGAAAATTACAGACATTTGGGCAAATTGATGAGCTCTCTGTTCCGATGAACAAGAGCGCCAAAAATTGTTTAGCTCAACATGCACCTTGATGTCTACAGATTTTCTCATTTAATACAAAAAAAAAGTTAAGACTTTGAAGACATACGTTCTTAGGAAGTTTTTGGCTTAAAATAAGTCTAAGAATCATCGCCTTAAATATTATCATTTCTTTGAGGAACACCCCATTTATGATATTCGAGTAAAAAATTATTGATGTGAATCAATCATGTTACTTAGCCTCTGAATGACAAACGAAGGAGCTCTAGCAAACTAAAACACTATTGTGGCACTGGAATAAATATTTGTTGATGGTTAAAATCGAAGGTTATTTCGCCGTCTGCCTCTCAGTTATTAGCAATTAGCTACATTCATCATCTTTTATATTTCCTCAACGTTCAACAACTCGCGTGAACACGCTCAGCAAAACAACCCAACGCGCAGTCCGCAAGGCACGAACGGCAAGAAAACTAACGCCATTACCCCGACCAAAATTATCGGAATGGCTGTTACAAATCCTTCCGCGGCGATTAATTACCTCAGAACTTGGTGAACATTTTCGATTAGTTCAGGTCGTTGCCCGATAATTCTTGCGGTATGACTTTGGCCGTTCGTCGACTTTCAAACAACGAAATTATTAATCAAAACAATGAGACCCTACCAAAACAACGCAGCATCGACCCGAACTTCGCTAATAAGATTAAAAACTAATTCGATTTGCTGTTAGGTACGTATTTTCTGACGAAACTAATCGAGAGGGGGTCGATCTCGTTTTTTATCTCCCTGAGGTTGCGTCAAAGACTTTAATAAGAATAAATAACCCGACTGGACAATCAATTCCACGTGTAAGCTGAGAAATTTTCCTCGCAGAAGGTAATAAATGGCGTAAGCGGGACACACAGTCGAGGCTTTAACTTAGGATCTTTTGGAACTTAATTTAAGTTTATATACAAAGTACGAGGAGCTTTACTTGATCTGTTCACTTAAACACTTAAATTTTACTGTTCTACATAGCACTTATAGTGGATTTCTTTGTTGTCCAGAGTTCTCTGAAGTTATCCAGAGAACTCTGGATAAAATTTTTGAAATTTTTGTACTACAAAAAACATAACGTTTACCCTATACGCCATTATGACTATAAGTCTCTACTGGTTGAATTCAACTTAAGTTTGAGAAAGAGAAGAGAAATTTCAGGTGCAATCTTTGCTTTCAAATTAGTTAATGGTCAAGTCGATTCGATGTACCTGCTGTCTTTGTTAAATTTTAATACACCCCGCATTTTATCCAGGACAAATTTAACTTTTAGAATTAATGTCTCCAATACACAACACCATTTTCATAGTCCGGTAACTTCAATCTGCAGAAGCTTGAATGGTTTACCCTCAGTTGATGTGTTTCCTTTCTATTGGTCAGTTTAGGAAACAACTGTATTTGTTAATTAGAAATTAATTTTTTTTTGTTCAGCCTCACCTGACGACGGCTTGAAGCATTATATGTGTATGTATTGGTTACCTGTTTACACCTGTAATTGGGCATTTGCCTGTTGGATGTAAAAACATAAAAATAAAATAAAATAAAAATAAAATAACAAAGAAATCGTAATGTGCGCATTCCTGGATATATCTGGGACCTTTGACAACTTAACACTGTCTGTTGTGTCACTTGAAAGGCGAGGAGTGAATAAAACCATTATAAAATGGATGTATGAGCTGTTGTCGACGAGGATTGCCGAGACGCAGGTGGGTTATGGGACCATTTCTGTCAAATCCACTCCTGGAGCACCTCAAAGGGGAGTAACATCTCCCCTTCTTTGGAGCCTAGTAATGGATGAGCTCCTTCACAGGCTAACGAAGCTTGACTTCGGGTATACAGGCTATACCGATGACATAGTCCTAATGGTCAGATGAAAATTTGAGGGCACCTTGTGTGACTTACTATAGGAGGGCCTCAAAATTATCGAGCAGTGGGGCCGAGCATAAATCCCAACAAGACCACAGTGTCCGTTTACTCGGAGAAGGAAACTTCCAGCTGTGAAATCCCTCTTTTTGAACGGAGATAATATAGAATGGAAGTCCGAAGTTAAATATCTAGGAGTAACACCAGTGTTGAAATCACTACTAGTAAATCAATAAAGGCTTTAATGGCATGCAGAAATTTAGCCGGTAAGACTTGGGGTTGCAACCCAAAGATACTGCGATGGATGTACGTCATGATTGTGAGACCCATAATCATGTATGAGGCTGTAGTCTGGTGTAATAAATAGGCAAGAATAGTTCGAGGTAAACCCTCGATAAAGTACAAAGGCTTGCCTGTGTGTGTATCACTGAAGCTATGGAATCCTGTTCTACAAAGGCACTTCCTAGCGACGAAAATCTTCCTAGCGACGAAATGATTGAGAAAGTAAGGTATTAGGTAGGAAGGAAGACTGAGACATGGAGTCCATGTGGTGCAACCACAGTTGAAGATATTAATATGTTTCTGAACAAAGCCATTCCGGATTTCACTTGTAAAAAACTGATTTCGAAGCAACCTGCTATTTATTCGTCATTTAGGTTGAGTTTTCCTTCCGAATATGCCTCCCAGTTGAATGATCCTACTTTCTGGCCTGAAGGCGTAGCAGTTAACAAATTTTTTTTAAGACGCCGCCTAACAGAAACTGCAGCTCCGTGAATTCTGGGGATCCTGTGTTTCCTAGCATTAAACCATCAACAGGACTAAAGATATTACAATTAAATACTCAAAGTATTTCGAACAAGTTAAATAGTTTGGAGATTCTACTTGGATCCGCTAAACCTGATGTCGTCAGTGTGGCTGAACATTGGTGCCTATCAGACAAGATCCCCTACATGTCTATCCCTGGATACAAGATTGGTGCTTACTACTCTAGGAGCTGCAGAGTTCACGGAGGATGTGCAATATACGTGCTTGCTGATTTCGAGGTTGAACAATTGAGCATTGACAAGTTTTCAGTCGAAATGCACTGCGAAATGTGTGGAATTAAATTTAAGTTCGGTGTGACGTCATTCTGTATTATCAGCGTTTACCGTCCACCTTCCGGCAATATACATATATTTTTAAATACTCTGCAATATGTACTAAATCACTGTATTTCGATCTTCGGGGTGGTTTTCTTGTGTGGTGACCTGAACGTGGACTACCTGGCTCATGGTGATGTTGCACGACAGCTGCTTGAGGATTTCTTTGTCAGTCTGGACTTATCCGTTGGCTCATTAGAGCCTACAAGAGTTTTTACAAATAAGTATGGTAGGACATCTTCCAGCAAGGTTGATTATATAGTATTTAACACTGATAAATCTCTTGTTAATGTCACTGTTTTTGAACCATTTATAAGTGATCACAGAGCGGTGGTCCTCGAATATTTGGGTTGCCCTGAGAGGGATATATCTCGGGAACCCATAGCAACGAGAGTAATTACACAAAATAATCTTGATCAACTATACTTATTAATATCCAACGTTGATTTCAACAGTATTTACTGTGAAACTGTTGAAGAAAAATTTCAAAAGTTCGTTGATACATTGAAATTCCATATCGATATTGCTTGTCCCTTGAGGAAACTGCGCTCTCAAAATTCTCAAAGACCGCGGTGGGTTAACTGCCGGGTAGTTGAGGCCAGAGACCACTTGAAAAATTTACAATGGTTGACTCTAAATTCGAATAGTCTGATGGTTAGAGATCAATACCGGAAGGCCAAGTCTGATTATGTCCGTTTAGTTAAAAGTACCAAAATTGAGTTCAATAGGAATTATCTCTTAGAGAGCACAAATGTGAATAAATCAGTATGGAAGTTAGTAAGGTCAGAACTCGGCACGGACGGTTCTCATAGGTTGATTAAACTGACTGTCGATGACGGGCAACTTTGTTCACCTCAGGAAGTGGCTGAGGCATTCGGAAAGTATTTCAGTCAGGTGAACGAAATTGCGTTGAGAGACTATTATGGTGGTGCAGTATCAAAAGGGTGCACTTCCCAAAGTTTGATGGGTCATAATTTCTTTTTCTTTCCTGTGCTGCCGGAGGAAGTCTTGTCCACCGTGGGTAGTTTGAGGAATTGTAGTGGCGCTGGTCATGACGGAATATCAACCAGAATTTTAAAATCAATTTGCCCGCTCATTGCCGAACATTTAGCTGATCTCGTGAACGAATCGGTTTCCACTGGCCATTTTCCATCTGTACTCAAGTTAGCTAGGATCTTGCCTATTCACAAGAAAGGTGATACCGATAATATAGCAAATTACCGTCCAATATCCATTTTGAGTCAGCTGTCCAAGGTGTTCGAAAGGATTGTATATAAGCGAATGTATGATTACATATCACACTTTTCCATACTAAGTGGTAGACAGCACGGATTCAGAATTGGTCGATCCACTCAGACTGCCAGCTGCGAATTTGTTGAGTTCATCTACAACTGTTCAGATGGTGGGTCATATGTTGCTGGTTTATTCTTCGACCTTTCTCGGGCTTTCGACTGCCTCAGCCGCGGTTTCATCCTGGACAAGTTGTATCAGATGGGTTTCCGGGGTATATTTCTGGATTGGATCGATAGTTATCTCACCAACAGAAAAATGTTTGTTCGACTCAACAACTGTGAATCTCATGAATGTGACCAATCTGGGCGTACCTCAGGGATCCGTTCTTGGACCGCTGCTCTTTTTACTTTTTATTAATGAGTTGCCAGATCATATTAAAGCCTCTGTCATAACTCTTTTTGCTGACGATACTTCAGTTGCAATCAGAGCAGGTAGTTTACTTGAACTTAAATCACTCTGTGAAACTGTAATCCAGAGCTTTATTAATTGGTGTCAAAAGAATTCAATGATTGCAAACTTAAAAAAGACCGAAATCATGAAATTTCAAATTCGTGATCAAGCTACCGAACCTTTTGTTGTTCAACATCAGAGTGGTGATTTACAGTCGACTGAATATGTGAAATTCCTGGGCTTGTATTTGGACCCAAATTTGAGATGGCAATATCATGTTAACCATGTTTGCAAAAAAATTAATAGTTCATACTATGCATTATTGCGTCTCAAGAGTGCACTTCCTGCTGATGCTCTGCTAGGGATTTACTATAGTATGGTTTACAGCCATTTAAGCTATAACGTGGTTTTATGGGGTAACTCAACTACAAGCATTCGTGCATTTAGAGCCCAGAAAAAAACCATTCGGCTAATTTATAACTTAAGACCTCGTAATTCATGTAGACCAGTTTTCAGGGAACATAAGATTCTGACATTTCCCTCTATATATATTTTACAGTGTCTCCTTTATATACGTCTGAATATTTATTCGCAAAATAAGTGTTCAGATTTCCACAATTATGAGACGAGACATAATAATATACTGTGCATACCAAGACATAATACTACCAAATATGAATTGTCACCTTCTTTCACAGGTATAAAACTTTATAATAAATTGCCAAACGAATACAAAATTATGAATGATGGGCAGTTCAAAAGGGAAATGAAATTGTTATTACTAAGACACTGCTTTTATAGTGTGGATGAGTATCTTTTGTGTTCATTCTGATTTTTTTATTGTTTACTCTTTTTTTCTCTTGCTTTTTAAATTTTATTTAATATTGAGTTATCTATAACCTTAACATGTCCTATACATTGTAAAAGTGTCTGAAAGGATGAAATAAATATTATTATTATTATTATTATTATTATTATTAGCCAAGTTCTTAAAACAATATAGTAGCTGGCACTGGAGTATATATGCTCACTATCGCTAGGCTCCTATCCGACCATCTTTCAGGCGGAAGTACTTGCAATAGAAAGATGGAAATGAACCTAGAAAGAAACTATCAGAGTGATATAGCAATCCATTCTAACAGTCAAGATGCTATTAAAGCGCTGAGCTTCCATGTTATCGAGTCTAAGCTAATATGGGAGTGCCGAAGAAAACCTAATGAAGTAGGCATGCAAGAACAACAGGCTCTCCTTGGTCTGAAGTAGGTAGATGCACCTACAAAAGTGAATTTCGGATAAAAGAAGAAACTGAAAGAGATATACTCTGGAGATCTCTCCCAGTAATGTATCACTCTAAAAACTTTGACAATGTCAGATCCGAGCATTATATGAATCTCAGTAAGAACACACTGCACCCGTTCAGTTTTCACGGAAGAAAAACTTGAAAAATTCTGCTAATATTCTGGAAATATCCATGATATTTCGTGGAAAGATCTAGATAATCATTGAAATTTTGAAAAATTAATCTAGAAATTTCTGAAACACTGGATAGTTTTTTGAAATTTCAAGAAAAATTTTTTTTGGAATACATTTGAAAAATTGCTGTAAAGATCTGAAAAAAACTGGAAGTATCTGAGAAAAATTCTAGAATAGTCTTAAAAATCTGCCTTAATCTGCGAAAATGTTAATTTAACGAAAATGAACTATCGCTTGGTAGTCAACATTCTCAATCCGGAGATTAGTGAAAAAATTCCAAAACACCGATAGTATTTTTGATAAACCAAAAAGCGGAAGACCGGGAACTGTGCACTTGAATTAAAATATTACTGCTATTAATGAAAGTGTTGAAAATGAACCGACTACACGGTTTTCAAGTCGTTCGCATGAATTGGGCATATCTTATGCTCGATCTTACGCTCTTTATGGAGAATTTTGCATAATAATTTGCATATTCATGACTTAAAAATACAGCTCACCCTGAAATTGAAAGAAAGAGACCATTAAGATCGTCGTAATTTGTCTTGCTGGATTATTGAACAACGACCGAGAATTTCCATCGATTCCGGGAAAAGTTCGCTTTTGGATTGGACTCATTTCTGAACGAGCAAAATTGTGGTATCTGGGTTGATGAATACCCTCTCTATTTAGGACACATTTCAACGCCAAAAACATTATGTAACGGTAACTATGATGCGCTTTCTTAGGAAATAGAATATTTTGGCAATATTCTGTCTCGTGTCACCGGACTCGAAAAAAATATCAAGATTTCGAGTTCGAAATTTGTTGATCGTGGAATTTCACGAAATACAAATTTTAATTGGCCACAAATAATTAGGGATCTTAATAACAAGATTAAAGTGGCAACTCGTGAACGTATCGAAAGGTGATTTAAAATTTCGATATTGTGATTTTCTATTCCATATATCCATGACTGTAATGGATTACACTTCCAATGAAAAGTCAAGGTCAAAACGACGTTTTGCCGTGATAAAACAAATACACTGGCAAAACCAATATGATAGTTTTGTCATATACAGGGTGAGTTTTTGAGTTATACATTAATTCAACCATAGATTCTTCTCACTTAAACTTTTTCATTTACCAGTTTTCCAAATTTTGCTCAGGTAAAAGATACATGCTGTTGGAATATGAAAAAAAAATCAGTTTTCCTTTTGTAGTTCAGAATGAAATGTTATTCAGAATGAAATTAATTTTAGTGTGAAGTTTTCTATAACTATGATACATAATCTCCAATTAACTGTATTTTCTTAATTCTACTCTTTTACTAGTAATAGACTCGCGAATTCTTAAATCTATGAGAAATTAGCGAATGCAGATAGAGTTTATCTTAATCATTATAAGCATCTTCGATCTTTTAAGAAAATTAGATTATTGTTCATAATTTCTCGTAAAAGATACCGTTTTAGAGATATTCTTCATTTAATGTTAAAAAATTTGATGAAAATTCCAGAAATTTATATGCTTTTATGTATCCGACCTCGAATAAAGCCATAGATATAGGCCATCAATATTCGAACAACTTAAATAAGAGATGATTGCTTTGTTGGGAAACTAGATGAATAGTTTTACCACGATCCGTATTCTATCAATGTTTCTCTATTTTTCTCTATTTACCCACAATAGTGATTAAAACCACTAACTTTTCTGTTATCCATACCAATCAATACCTTTATTTGTTTACTGCCATGATTCTTTAGAATCATTTTAAGGATTTCTATCATATATGGATTATGGAATTCAATTTCATCCTGTAACACGCATTTAATTAATAATTTTCTGCAGATATAAGTCAAGTCACTACTAATTATATTATACCGACTAGTTGAATCAGAAGTCTTATCATCAAACGATGAATAAATTTAACATTTCATAATGAAATCTACAATAGTAACTACCCTCTTGTCCACTACAGTTTTTGTCGTCGGACATATGTTTCGGAAACAAAGTTTCCATCTTCAAAGACGAAGCGTTACTATAGTGAACAAGAGTGTAGTTACTTTTGTAGTGTTCAGAGTAAGTCCACAGTGAACTCAAACTAGAATATAAATCATAGACATAGAAACACTAGATAAAAGAGAATATAAACTAATTATTATTACATTTCTTTGCGTGCCTCGGTTGAATTAGAGTAAATGCGATGTTGTCAGATCGTGTTCCTAGATTAACTAACCAACGGTTTTGATCAAGGTTTTTCTTATCTAATAAACTTGGGTTTTGATATCATCGAAAAGCTTTGTGAAACCCGAATTCCGTTAATTGGCTTGGTTAATTTGACAGATAAATGGGTTAATTCTGGATTAAACGTGTGAAATATCTCTAGGCTATGGTATAGACAGTTCGGTCATACACTCTTACAGTTTATAATTGTTGTTGTTTGTAACGAGGTTAAAATTATATGTTATCATTGCATTCATTCATATGATGCGACTGATGCGATATTTAGGTAATGTGAGAAAGGCGATGATGAAATAGTGTATGATCTTATCTTGGAAATTGAATGAAAATCAAATGGAAGTAACAGTTTTAATATTGAGATATATTGAAACATTTTCTCACAAATGCTGCATTAAGATTATTAGAAACCAATTCATAAAACTTGAGTAACTAAATAAGTTCTCTTGAACAATTTCATTGAATTTGAATATAGATTGCGCCACTAATTCCATGTTTGCAACTTCAGTCGTTGAACTTATTGGAATACTGCGTATTTCAGCTTGCCGAAACCAATATCCAAAGAGACTTTGCATCATCAAGATATGCAAATTCATCGATTGCAGCTTCCGGGCATCATTTGCCGCTTTCATCCGAAATACACACATTGTTTCCACTTTACAACATCTCCCTTTCAATTATACTCCACTGACGCCTAATAAAAGTTACGCCGCTCTCTGGCGGCGCCCCTAACGACACCCCCGTGGCTAGTTAGGCCGCAAGGCTGAAAATAACACCTCAAAAGCGGCCCCTCAAGGCCCCAATTGTTATTTCGGCACGTCGTATCGCACTTGAGCCCTATATTTTGCGCCTTTGCTGCATCGGACGATGCAGCAATGAACACAATGAACGATACTTTAGGAGCATCCCTTTTCTGATAGCGCGCCATGTCTTTGCGCGGCATAATTGAAATTTCGAGCAGCCTGGCGCGCGTACAGTTGATACGAAGGTTCAGAGTTTGTTTTATCGCGGAATGTCGTAGTTTTTGATGATGCTGTTTTGTAGATAGAGTTGTTGCGGGTGAACTGGGAAAGGAAGTTTGTGAGCCTTTGTCGTTTTGTTTGGTTGAGTCCATGGTGGTTGCGGAATAAGCGACGGAATTTTATAGATTATACAGGGTATTTGTAAATTGATGCGAAATATACATACCGGCAAAATTAGAGAAACTAACGAGTGATTTTTTAACAACTTTCTTTTTGGCAACCCTGTTTTTTACAGCTGATGGGGATTTCGTGCCTTGTGTGGCTGTCAAACACGTTCAGTTTGATCTATAATTTAACTATGAATCGACTAACAAACGAGCAAAGCTGGCAAATTATTGAATTTTATTATCAAAATTTATGCTCGGTTAAGAAAGTGTATTGTGAATTCCTTCCATATTTTGGTCAGTTTGGTCGACCCTCTCAGGCGGCTATTCCGAATCTTTTGAATAAATTTGGCATCAAATTTACATTATTGGATATTAAACCACCAACACGCATACGTAGAGTGCGGACAGAGGAAAATATCACAGCTGTATCCGCCAGTGTTAGTGATAACAGTGAATTGTCGATTCGGCGCCATTTGCAGCAATTGAGCCTCTGTTACTCCACTACGTGAAAAATTTTGCGGAAGGATTTAGATGTTAAACCTTTTAAAATACAGCTGGTGCAAGAATTGAAGCAGCATGACCTTCCACAACGGATAACTTTCAATGAATGAGCGCTGGCAAAGTTGGATGAAGATCCACTTATTTATCGCTAAATTATGTCGCCGTCTAGATCGTGTGATTTAACGCCTCTAAATTATTTTTTTGGAGCTATGTTAAGGCTCATGTCTATAGCGAGAAGCCCGCAATGATTGACGTACTGGAAGTCAATATTGAAGAATTTAATCGTGAGATTCCGGCCGATATGTTGGAGAGAGCATGCCAAAATTTGACCCGGCGGCGGCGTATGGACCATTTGAAGCGCAGCCGCGGCCAACATTTACATGAAATAATCTTCAAACATTAAATTATATAAATTGTTCTATCGACTGAGATAAAGATTTCATACATTTTTCTGAATTTTATGTGTTTTTTTCTCAAATCAAATACGAAAGCTCTTAAAAAATCACCCGTTGGTTTGTTGTTCATTTTTGACGCTCTAGTTCCTCGGAACAGAGTGCTTATCAGTTTGCGCAAATGTCTGTAATTTTCGAATTTTGGATGAAAATGGTTCTAAATGATTTGGTTCGACCGACTGATCAAGAATTCTTGGTCCAGAATCGATTCTATTCGGCCGGCCAGGATGGCCGTTAACACGATAACTCTCGAACGGGATGAGCTAGACAGTTGAAATTTTCAGAGTAGGTTCGGGACATAAATACCTCGAATAAGTTCGTTATTGGGTAAATTCGGACAAATGGTTTCGGAGTAACGAGAAAAAAATTATTTTTCTCACATTACACAGTTCAAATTCAATTCTTTTTGAGATGCAGTTTCGCCATAAGAATCCATCGTCATCATTTTCAACTCTAAAAAGCTAATAGTTTCGGAGATATGATTTTTTTTTAATTTCAATATTACCTCGTACTTCTATGTTTTCACAGAATGCTCTAATTATTCTATCTATGAACTATAGAATTATCTGTGTTCACATATCTCATCTTATTTGCCTATAAGAGACATTTCAAATTTATTTCTGGTTCGTTACAGTCATCTTGGGTAACTTTGAATTAAACCTTACAAATGATAAATTTATTTATTCCATACTGATACATTATGAAGAAATAAACCCTTAGGTACCGTAACTATACACATGGTTATAACTCCCTTGGGAGTTATACTCCTATACTAAGCAGTTATAGATAGATCTTTAACTCCCTCTAATGAAGCAAATCGACAATTCTCAAATTTTCAAACTATCAAATTTTCAATTGTCAAATTTTGTTTCATTCAGTATGAAATAAAATTAATTATCTACCACGTGAGTTGGATGTTAACAACCTCGGGCAACTTAACAATCCCTCGGGACTCACGTCCCTCGGAATTGCAATAGGTTGCCCTCTGTAGTTAACATCCTCATAACTCGCTTGATACATACATAACTATTTAATCGTAAATATCGCAATTTTTTTTAATGATGATTTTTGAAGCATTAATGCATTGAAGATTGCTCATTTAATCTTGATAAATGAACTATTATTCGAATTTATTTTTTTATGATGCAGTTCTATCATAAGAATCCATTGATATCATTCCCAACTCTGTGAAACCAATACTTTCGGAGTTATGGTTTGTCAAAAATTGAACAAGAGTGCCAAAGCTCCTGCCACAGGGCTTTCCCCCTTTTCATGATATATTTTCATGCCATCCGAATATGTATTATGATTTGAGTATTTCACGAGATTTTCGACACGATTCGTCTTAAAACAGAACGTTGAGCGCGTCAATTTCTTCCGTACAGTCAGATTTTCCGCTTTTCTCGAAAGCCAGACGCGGAAAATCCCCTCGAATCGTTCGGAAAACGCGTGGTGAACCATAAATATGAAAAACGACGGTGTAAGAATTTCATCGGCCTAACGGCCACACAGAAGTACCAGCTGACATGTAATTGCGCCTAAGCCCGGGCATTAGAAGGCATTAACATCCCACTCGTAGGCATTAACCCCCCGTTCGCCTCCACTACCTACGAAATCGAAATAACAGTTTTCGCAATAACTTTATTCGATATCAAATGAGCCTTGGATGGCGTGCTCTCTTCGGGTCCGGTGAACAATTGAAGAGCACCTGTTGGAGCGGTTACGAATCCCGTATTTGTGTAATTGGGCTTTTAAAAGGGGTGAAACGCGGTTGGAGTGAATTGAGGAACATGTGTGGTTATCCAGTGGGAATATTTCGTCCCACAATTAAGAACAAAGGCAAGAGAAAAAAAAGTTATTTCCATTTATACTTGGTCTTGTGTTCTAATTAGGATTATTAATAAAGGGTTTTCCAATGAGAGGTGTTATTTTGATATTCAAAAAAAGATGCCATTTTTCATAAATGATCGGATGTTTATTTCATTATAAAGAAGGATCTATGCAGTTAAAAGTGGAAAATAACATCAGGCAAATGACCACCACGACCACGCTTACAGGACCATATCCTTTTAATGAAATTTTCCGTACCAAATCGATAGCCTCACGAATTCCATCTTTGGGGTCGTGAATCGACGCTGGGCTATTGGCGTAGACCTTCTCTTTCACGTGGCCCCAAAGGAAGAAGTCGCAAGGTATTAAATCCCATGATCTCGGTGGCCAATTGTGATCACCTCTTCGAGAGATAACACGGTCCGGAAACTTTTCCCGCAAAAGATCAATGGTTTCGTTGCTTGTGTGGCACGTAGCGCCGTCTTGTTGAAAGTAAACGTTGTCCAGATCAATACCATCCAATTCCGGCCATAAAAAAATCATTAATCATCTCTCGATAGCGCAATCCATTCACCGTTACTGTTGCTCCAGCCTTATTTTCGAAAAAGTAAGGTCCAATGACTCCGCCGGACCATAAACCGCACCAAACAGTCACACGTTGAGGATAGGGAGGAAATATGAAACAGATCCACTCCTATTGCATTCGCTTCCTTTATAGCCCTTTCAATAGGAACTAAACAATTACCTATGCTTAAGAACTACACTATTTGTATTAAGTCTTATTTAAGACAGTAAGTAGGACCTCAGTTAGGACTTAACGGAGATTGAATGCTTTGTGAATACGGCGGATAATCTTTCTTGGCTTTTATGGTTTTGCATAATTTAATGTCGTCCGCGAATAAAAGGAATGAACTATATCTGGATCTCAACATCTCAACATCTAACGAGATGAATGATTGAGTTGGATAAACAGGCTATGAGCCTACAAAAAGATGAAGAAGAAGAAGAACTATATTTAATGAAACTTCCTATATAATTTATGATGCACTAAAACAACAAAGAAGACAGCGGTGAGCACTCTACCACACCCGAATTGATACAAATTTGATCGGATGAGACATCGTCCCTCAGAGTTTTACCCTCAGAGTACATTTCTGCAAACGATCTGCCAACCAATCTATCAGTGTATTTATATAAAGGGTTTTTCAATAAGAGGTGTTATTTTGAATAGCCCGCTAGCCTCGGTAGATGTCACTTTTGAAGCTGTAATTTTTTGACATTTAACAAGTAGAAACTACGCCATTAATAAAAATTCAACGATACACGCTTCAAGATCGCATTAAAATTATTAAAATTCACTATAAATGATGAAAATTTAGCAGAGACGGTTCGTAAAACTCGAACATTTTTGGGTCGCCGTGAAGCAACTTGTCGGACCGCAATAAAGAAATTGGTGGAAGAATTCGAGCTGTTGGGACAAGTTCGTTATGGGAAGAATAAAACCCTTGCACGTCGCTCAAGAACAGCCGAGAATATTGCTGCTGTAGCCGAAAGTGTTGAAGAAATCCCAGGTTTGTCCACTCCTCGTCGTTCTTTGGAATAAGGCATTCCACAAACGTCATTACACCGTATTTTGCAATAAAGATTTAGGTCTTGAGGCTTATAAAGTTCAGTTAACACAGTAACTCGAGCCGGCCGGTCGTTGAAATGCATGATAATGATCTGGAATTCCATCGAAAAATCATCTTGAGTGATGAGGCCCATTTTCACCTCGGTGGCTTCGTCAACAAGCAAAATTGTCGCATCTGGGGCTCGGAAAACCCAAGAGTTATTGTTGAAAAGCCTCTCTATCCTCAACGTGTGACTGTTTGGTGCGGTTTATGGTCCGGCGGAGTCATTGGACCTTACTTTTTCGGAAATCAGGCTGGAGCAACAGTTACGGTGAATGGATTGCGCTATCGAGAGATGATTAATTATTTTTTATGGCCGGAATTGGATGGTATTGGTCTGGACAACGTTTACTTTCAACAAGACGGCGCTTCGTGCCACACAAGCAACGAAACCATTGATCTTTTGCGGGAAAAGTTTCCGGACCGTGTTATCTCTCGAAGAGGTGATCACAATTGGTCACCGAGATCTTGTGATTTAACACCTTGCGACTTCTTCCTTTGGAGCCACGTGAAAGAGAAGGTCTACGCCAATAGCCCAGCGTCGATTCAAGACCTCAAAGATGGAATTCGTGAGGCTATCGAGGACATAGGGCAGCCACTTTGGCGATTTGGTTATGGAAAATTTCATTAAAAGGACATGGTCCTGTAAGCGTGGTCGTGGTGGTCATTTGTCTGATGTTATTTTCCAATATTAAAGGCATAGCTTTTTCTTTATAATGAAATAAACATCCGATCATTTATATTGAAAAATGGCATTTTTCTTTGAAAATCAAAATAACACCTCTTATTGGAAAACCTTTTATCACTCCGAGAAATTCTTCCGGAAGTTTGAACTGTCAGATCCAAGAAATAGTTGGACTTCAGTAAGAACACGCTGCACCTCCTCACTGGCTTCCTCACATGGCACTGCGGCCTTAGGAAGCATATGATAAGGTTAGGTCTAGCAGAAACTGACGAGTGCAGATTCTGTTGGGAGGAGGATGAAACCCTTGATCACATGAGTTCATCAGAACTCTAGTACTGGAAGGCGAGCTGTAGATGGTAATGACATCTGAAGGGGGGGGCACAATAGGCCTTAAGGTCGCAGTGCAACCTTACCCCCTACAACAATATACAATATATATGGGGCGATGGGGATTTTCAAAACTTTATTTATGTAATATGTTAAACCCCAGCTCTCCACCAATATTTGGCTCCCCGGGAATTGTTGTTATTTTAAATGTCTATATTGGCCGAGGGTAAACCCCAGCAAACAGATTCTCCAACGAATTATTTCATCGATTTCGAATCAAGGCTATTGCTCTGCTGAAATCGCGCATCGAATATTTTCGCGCAGCGGACCCAAAAAAAATTAAAAACGAATTAAGCGTGATGTATGGTGCGGCGATGTGAATTTGCGAATTGTTGATATTTGAAATCAGAGCATGTAATTGAATAAAAATTGGCAGAAATATCCGAACATTCTGTCGCAGAGGGAGAGGGCCATAATATTGTGGTCGCAGGTACGTGCTTCATAGCTGAATAATGAAAATTGGTATGGGCAATATCGGAAAAATGTATGTATAATTTCATTTAATTTTTGTACTATTTCCTCGTTATGAAAATCATTTGAAAATTGGCCTCAATTTAGAGTATATTGATGCATCAAGTTACTGAACGTGGATCGCTATTATGAGAATTCCCTCAATACCGGAATTTGATAAATATTTAAAGCTATCAGGACTCGAATCTGATACCTTGTACCTATCTAGTGACATAGATTATTATTTCATCTAGCGATAAGGGCATTCCTGAGATATGACAATTTTTATTTATTCAGAATACATTAACAGTTGTTCGTTGGGCATTAAAAGAAATTGGGTTCAGCATAGCAACGATTTGATATGTTCGCTATTTAATTTCTTCAAGTCGACCAGCTTTTGTGTACGTAGATTTTTACATTTTCACCATATCCTACTGAAAAGACGGTCAGAATCGCAGAAGCAAAACTGATACCAAATACAACTTTCAGGTCAGCAACTTTGTTCATTATATGTTTATGTCCACCACTAGAAGGTAATACTCGAATCAGTAATCGTCTCAGCAGTTCAGGAGAAAATTGCCTGATTTAGGCCAGAGGACAGATGGAATTTTTTATTCGATATTTGATTTTCAGTTCGTAAACTGTAATCTTTTCAAGATATTTTAAAACAATTTCACTACGGCGCTTGGTAGGAAGAAAGACTGTGGCAGGGAATCCACCACCCAAGCTCTCAAAGCAAAGGCCGTTAAATGGAACAGGAGCTGGCGCTGGAGTATATGGGGAAGGAATCGAAAGATGCGTGGAAATGAACCTAGGAAGAATCTATCAGAGGTATGATCCATTCTGAAAGTCAAGCTGCTATTAAAGCTCTGAGCTCCCATATTATCGAGTCTAAGCTAATATGGGAGTGCCGAAGAAAACTTAATGAAGTAGGAAAGAATAACTCTTCTTGGTCTGGGTTCTTGCTCACGCAGGAATTGAAGGAAATAAGGAGGCCAACACTTGCCAAGAAAGGAGCACAAACCCCTTTTCTTGGCCCGGAACCCTACTGTGGGGTAGGTATATACACCTAAAAAGTGAATTTCGGATGAAAGAAGAAACTGAAAGACATATACTGTGGAAATCTCTCCCAGGAATGTATCACTTCGAAAAGTTCGTCCGGAAATTTATCACTGTCAGATCCAAGAAATATGTGGATCTCATTAAAAACACGGAGCACCACCTCACTGATTTCCTCACAAGGCACTGCTGTCTTAGGAAGCATATTATGAGATAAGGGCTCACAGAAACGAGTGGAGATTCTGTGGTGGGAGGATGAAACTCCTGATCACCTGCCTCGCCATCTGAAACCAACGAAAGGAACTCTGGAACTGGAAGGCTGGAACTGGAAGACAGCTCTGATGGGGGGGGGGCACACTAGACCTTAAGGTTGCGGTGCAACGTCGTTACCCCTTACCACAATATATGTATGTATCAATATATGTAGGGGGTCTTAGGAAGAACTTCAATTTTACAAATTAAAGAATATTTATTTAATATTTTATTGATTTTTTTTTCTACATATGTATGCAGGAAGTGATGACATTTAAACATGAAACAAAATATCGGTTAAATGGATACCGTTGCTCTGTTCGACGGTATGCACTTTTTCGATGAAATTTTGCAGTAAATTTAGCAGTAAGGGCTCCTGGATTTGACGAATTTTTCGTGCAATTTTTTCTTTGAGTTCCTCAGTTGTCTCAGGACGGTTCGCATAGACCTTACTTCTCAAAAAACCCCAGAGAAAATAGTCCAAACAAGTTAAATCACAACTTCTTGGCGGCCAGTTTAGGTCTCCGAAACGAGAATTAACTCGACCTGAAAACTTGGTTTGTAACAAAGTTCTTGCTGGGACACCCCTATATATACTTCTAAAGTTCCACAAAAGTTGGAAAAATATACCATTCACCTCACCAAATCTGAAAAAAGATAAATATTAAGCTTTGTAACTTATTTGAAACGGAATATTCAAACTGAAAATAGTGTTCGCAATGTATACCAATGATGACAATTCTTCCGAGAACAGGGTCTTAAAAGGCAATTTTTCGGTCATAAGTCACTTTAAAGATGCACCAAATAGTGCCAAATGCTATAGGAGATAGGTTCGTTTGGTCCCCAAGCTGAGAGTGTTCTATTGATATTCAGTAACCTAGCAGTTTGATAAAATGAGATAAATAAGGATATTATTCAGACCAGAATGTAGCTATTGATTTTAATTTGAGTTCAGAATCTAAATGGGTAAGCGCTTTAACCGTGAATATGAACAAGAGCGCCGGCATGCAGGCTTCACGACAGTACTTTTCCAGCTTTTTTCTAAGCGTAGTAAAAATGAACTCCCTAAATTTCACATTCCTCCGATTGAAAGGGAACATTGTAGATAGCTTTATCAGTTCCCTGACCTCACAATAAAAGCATAAAGCCGTACAACAGTTCGAATCGAATGCGATGGGCATATAATGTCAGCTCTGAAGGCATTCGCCGACATTAGCTCCCATGTACCCTCATTCGTTACTTCGGAAAATGTAGAATCATGTTCATGCAGCCTCGTATCTCCATTGAAATCTCGATGAATGAACCCAATGTCAGTCATTAGCGGGTTCCCAGGAAATGCTGCCATCCAGTAGGTAGATGTTCACATATTTTTCCGGCAGAACACTCCATCTGTTCATCGACAAAAATCAACTTTGATGTTCAGCTGGAACGGAAATAGAGACAACCTTCCGAAGTGAAATTTCATTTATTCGAAACAATGGTTTTATTTTCAACATCAGTTTCTGTTCATTTATTTCGCAAGTAACAAAGTAGTAAAGGAATTCGATCTGGTTGCCTATATGATTCTATGAAGAGTAAAAAGGGAGAAACTATCACGTATGGCGCTATTGCTGGGAGCGAATTCGAGAATATTTTGTGCATACCGCAGAACGGATGACTGCATTTGTTAGACACGAAGTTCGCAAGGAGTGGCGCACAAGGCTGGCCATTCCTTATCATGTTATTTAGGGTGGAAAGTTGGTTTCCATGGCCTTGGACTATTCAACATCATTCGTTTGCCATTTAGGCATTTTTAACTTTCAAGCGGTCGAGTGGCATCAAATCTAACGGCTCCTAATTTAATTATTTTCTATGATACCCGTTTCATATCCCTAGTCATTATTTAATTGCGAACGGTATAAACAAATATAGAAGTATGGATAATCCGGAGAGGTATATGTAAGTGGGAAGGTTTAACGGGTAATTCTGCAAAAGGAGCAGAGAAAAAATTGGTTCAAGCCCTGTGGACAGGAGCTATTGGGCGCATGCTCATCTTCCTTGTGGCCCGTACTGACCAGTAAAGAAAAAAAGCAGTATCATGTTGAATACCTTAATATTATTGATTATTATAAAATAATCGATGAAAATACTGAGAGAGACCCAGGAAATTCGACACATTTTGTCTTATATCTCCAGAAATTGAAATCGTATAGAGCCAAAATTTTGCACAATGTTGCAAAATACTACAATTGACGTTAATACAAGTTTTCGTTGTAATCTGATGAATAGTTCACGAAAAAAAAATTTTTTTTTCGAAAAAATTAAAAGAAATATTTTTTTAAAAATTACCAACATTTCGATCATAACAAAATTTTGCCAAAAGTTGCGCGTTTATATCCTCGAACTGACTACCAAGTTTCGATTCAACATCTTCCTTAGTTCCTGAAATATCAGGGAAATAACCTCAAAATTTTAAATGTCTATAACTCCTAAACCGTCCGGCCGATTTTGCCCGTTAACGAACTTAACCGTCGCATTTTGATCAGAAACCTACCCTGAAAGTTTGAAGTCGATAGGACCTTCGGTGCTCCTGTTATCGTGCCTACGGCCGGAAAACCGGCCGGACGGCACCCAAAAATCTGACACCGGATTCGTGATCAGGGAGTCCGAATTAGTCTATTAGCCAATTTTCAGCTCGAAATTCGAAAATTACAGACATTTGGACGAAATGATAGGACGATGTTCCCCTAGAACATGCGCCCAAAAATCATTCCGCTGGTACCTGTCGACACGTGTTTCTGATAGTTTGCTTCTTCAGGACAGGTCAACCGACAAACTAAGGAAGATATTGAATATTGTATATTGTTGTAATTTTGCACTGCGACCTTAAGATCTATTGTGTCCCCTCCCGTCATCACCATCTACAGCTCGCCTTCCAGTTCCAGAGTTCTGATGTAATCCAGTATATAGGATGGCTTCAAAGAGACTACGTCTTCGCTCCTGCAGATTTCTTGCCCAAATCATTAGTTTGTTTACGTTGGTTTGAGATGGCAAGGCATTCCGTTATCAGGTGATCAGGAGTTTCATCCTCCTACCAACAGCATCTGCACTCGTCAGTTTCTGCTAGTCCTAATCTCATCATATGTTTCCTCAGTCCGCAGTGCCCTGTGAGGAAACCAGTGAGAAGGTGCAGCGTGTTCTTAGTGAGCTCCATATATTTCTTGGATCTGACAGTATTAAGTTACGGAGAAAAAAGTTTGCAGTGAAAGGAAGAGATGGAAATAAAACTGAAAATAGGTGATACCACAGCAGGAGCGAGCAACCAAAAATGCCTTCAGCTCTAGGACCAGAAATTCGGAGGCAAACTATGGCATCGACACAGTTCGACACAGGAAGCATAAGCAGCCTGTGCGATGCGACCTCAACCCGAGGATATTAAATATAGAAATATGGATAATGCGGAGAAGTACATTTAAGTGGTAGGGTTTATTCCGCTGGTACCTGCCGACACGTGTTTCTGCTAGTTGGATTCTTCAGGACAGGGCAACCAAGAAACCAAGGAAGAGATGGAAATAAAACTGAAAATTGGTGCACCACTTTTCCTTGTTTTCTTGGTTGTCCATGGGCATTTCTTTCTTGATTATGGATGGCTTCATCAAAAAACAGAGAGGTTTCTCCAAAGTACCTGAAATTCATTTGAAAAACAACAAGGCATGAGCGGAAAAACGAACAAATAAAAATAATACATAACCTTTCAAATGTCCCCTTTCACAAATATAGTCCTATGTAGCTGCATGGATCTCTTGATGAAGAATCACCTCCGCTTATTTTAGAATTTATTCACTCTCAGAAATTCCTTGCTCATAAGGCCAGGAGGGATTTTTTCAAAAATAGGAGAACCCAGCGATGATTATTCAGAACTTCAGATGTTCGAAGAGCGCTACAGGACCCTAATTTAGAGCTATCATCTCCCATAGATATATGATGCTTTTCTCGGAGTTATTATTTCAATAGAAATGAAAATAACATTGATTGGAACTGGTACTATCTTTTCGAATTGATATGGAACCTTATTATTATTTACAAAATGACAGATTGTCTCAGACAAGTGTAATGTCAGGATCATAGAGGAACATGAAATTCTTGAAAGACAGATAGTATGTTAATGACGTTACTAACCTGATGAAATAATTTAGAGTCGGGAATCAAAAACTATTAACAACTTGTTTGGTCAAATCTAAATACAGTGGACCAGTTCACCCCGATCGTTGGAATATTTGGATATTTCAGCAATACCTTCACCAATATTGATCTGATCAAGTTCAAATCTAGAGCTTTACTGTAAAATAACGTTTTGAAGGCTCTCGTAGAATTTCATATCTGACGGATAGTTTCTGAGATACAGAATTTTAAAAAAATTTTGTTTATTTTCCAGTCATGCGATCCTCCCAAAATTTTGCATAAGTCTTCGTGTCGGTATTTTTTTCAACTAATTACCGTGCTTTATTCGATCAGATTAGAATTTTTCATGTTATTGGGAAAACTAAATTTCACATGGCTCTGAAACCACTCAGTGGAATTTGCCCATTAACGAACTTAGCCGGCGTATTTGGACTCCAAACCTACCCTGAATATTTCAACTCTCTACCTCATTGCATTCGAGCGTAATCGTGCTGACGGCCGGCCGGCCGGTCGGACAGAATCAATTCTGATCTCGGATTCTTGATCAGTGAATTGAAACTAATCGTTTAAGACCATTCTCGGCCAGATATTCGAAAATTACAGACGCGCCAAATCTCCTGCTTGTTTATTTTCATATTATGTATATTTTGGGCGAATGCATAGGATATCATTTTATAGGTATGCGAAACTGCAATGAAACGTTTCATTGATTGATTGAGCGCTGTTAGGTAGTATCCAATAGGATGAAGTGAATAGATTGAATTTACGCCCAATTGAGAATTGATCGGTCGAAATAATTCAACAATCCATTCACGCTCTACGTACACTCGAATTGAGAGGATATCAAACACGATAGGAATCGATATGTGAATTGGTATATTTCACGAATTCCGAAACTAATTGGGTGCTGCAACATATGCGAAATTCTTCAATACGATTGCGGTTGCAGTAATAGCGATTTTCAAGTCCTTTATTGGATAATATACTAACTGACAAGGAAACTGCAACACCCATTAGGAGCTGTTTAAATTAAAATTTTTTTTTTGTAAAACATAGATAGTATAGCAAGGAGTAAATGATTAAAATTTGGAGAAAATAATCGTGAAGGTTGTTTTTTGTTACTTACAGATTGCAGTCGTTTTTGCAAATTTTTCAATTTTTACAACAAACCAGCTGTTCGAGCAGATCCAAGGTTGATGTTTAGTTGTTGTTAAAATGCCTAGAGCACGTGTACGCCGAATTTATCGCCAGCTAAGTGAATTTGAAAGAGGTCGAATTATTGGTCTACGGGAGGTAGGGTTGTCATTTCGAGAAATCGCTAACCGTACGAACAGAAATCCAACTACTTTTATGAGATGTTGTCAAGCGTGGTTTGATAATGCCCAAAATAGAAGGAGAGTAGGCACCGGACGTCGAAGGGGCACAAATGAAGTTCAAGATCGACGTCTAAGACTTATGGCTATTAGAGACCGATTTGCGAGAACTCGATCCTTGGCTGATGAGTAGTTAGAAGAACAAGACCGTCTTGTAACTGTCCGAACGGTTTACCGCCGGATAAGGTCTTTTGGACTGCAGCATTATCGACCCCATCTTGTGTTACCTCTGTCGGTTGAGCATCACTGGCAACGATTACAGTGGTACAGAGAACGTCAACATTGGAATGTGGAATGGCATCAGGTCGTCTTTTCTGATTAATCTCGATTCACCTTGGGTGCACTTGATGTGTCATGACGTCTGGAAAAAAGACGTGAACCTCAGTTTTATATTGAGCTTCATGTACACCGGACATTAGGCGTTGAGGTATGTGGTGCTATTGCACATGCAAGTAGGATACCTTTAGTCTTTATTCGAGGTAACATGACAGCGCTGGGCTACCTTCAAGAAATAGTGGACCCATATGTTCTCCCTTACCTTAACCGGCTCGAGAATCCAATATTTCAGCAGATAATCCTCGACCTGCCTGAGTTAGTTTAAACTTTTTTGAAGCGACCCATGTGAATCTTTTGCTATGGTCGCCCAAATCCCCCGATCTTTCGGCCATAGAGCATGTTTGGGACATCATGGGTAGAAGGCTTGGAAATTTACCCCAGGCCCCACGGACTTTGGCGAACTGAGACACGATATTATCTCCAGTAAAAAGAAAACTAGAATAGTGGTCAAGTTTCAATTGATAGAATATCATTTTCAGAGTAGATTTGAAGAATGAATATCTCGGATAAGTTCGTTATTCGGAAGAATTGGTTTGTTGGTGTTGGATTAATAATTTTTGGCAATCTTGAATGTTGCATTTAATTTCATAATAAATCTGGATTATTTGTAAACGTTGTTGAAGCGTGTACCTCTCCATGATTAAATAGTAGACATTGGCAAATACAACTGTCAATACAAAATGATGCCGTGCGTGAGTAATGTCAATTTGGAAATGGGGTGTTCTCATTGAAAGACCCCTTACTTAAATAATATTATAGATGATAGCTTCATTCTTTCGTTACATAGCATTAAAATTATTCAACAGTCTTAGATGAGAACTCTCCGAAGCATAATTAGCGAATTGGATATTTTCCTAATTGAATTTCAGACTCGGACAGATGCTTTTCTCCTGTTTTCTTCCTGTAGCCAATTAACAAATTATATCTAGAAGGCGATTCAAAACATAAAACTGCAGAATATTCCATGAGCTCGGTACCAATTAGCAAAGTTGATTCAGCATTGTTTTCGGTCGTTAAATCGACTCTTAGGAGATAATTTCCCGAGTTTCGTCCCACTCCAATGTTTTTTCCGCTCGTTTAAAATCAAGGTATAATACATTAAAGAACGAAGGGATGAGCAAAATTCGTTATCATTTTCCGAGGATAAAATAGGAAATGAAGCCAAAGGGTTGCATGAGTTTTATTGTATTTTCAATGTATTTCAACTACCATTGAATTACTTCGAAAGAGGGGTTGAGTGATTCTTCATTCGAAAGTTCTTGGAAGCCTCTTCATAACGGTGTATGAAAAACGTAATTTTGATGAACCGTTTTCGCCAAAAATCAATTTTTAAGCTCGAATGAGCCACCTTAAATATTTGAAGTGTGGCGTAATTCGTCCAAAGTTTCAGGCTGAGGCACAAAAATCTTGGACTTAAGATGTCCCCACAAGAAGAAGTCCAGAAGGTTCAGGTCAGGAGATCGGACAGTACACTTCACAGAACCTCTTCTTCCAATCCAACGACCAGGGTATTGCAAATTGAGGTATTGGCGAACTGGTGTGGCGTAGTGAGGAGGAGCTGTGTCTTGTTGGAAATGCAATTGTTGTTCAAGTAGTAGAGGATCGTTTTATAATTTTTCTATTATTAACGGATCAATCGCATTTTTCAGCATTTCAAGATGAATTTCTCCATTCGAATTACCAGGAATAAACAGAGGTCCAATGTGGTGGTCTCCCAAAATTCCTACCCAAACGTTTAGCTTTCCTGGATATTGAGGGTGAGCTTCTCGAAATACATGAGGATTTGTATCGCTCCAAAATCTACAGTTATGCCGGTTAACCTCTCCATTAAGTGAAAAAGTGCATTCGTCAGAAAACCAAACGTTGTTCGAGTAATTTGGGTTATTGTTGATACGCTGGGCCATAATTTCGCAAAATTCTTGCCCTCGATCCAAATCATCATCATTTAATTCATTAATTAATTCAAATTTGTACGAATGAAACTTGTGTGTAAAATTCTGAAAACGTCAGATAGGCTAATACCGATAGCTGCAGAAAGTTCTCGTACAGATTGCGTGTTTGGCATAAGATGAACATGTCCCAATCCACAGCTGCTCCTTCATCATTCGAAATTCCAATGGGTGCCCTTTTTTATCCAATACTGAACACGTCTCGACAAATTTTGAAATCAATTCCATTACGTACTTATGGCGAACGCTACGTTAAGTATGGTTTGGGTTAAATATCTTCACAGCCGCTCGGGCACAATTTCGATTTTGTTAACACAGCCCAACCAGCTGAACACGTTCTTGCAATGTGTACACCATAATTATTTTTAAAATTTTAAACAAATCAGCAAAGTCGTAACTCAACAGATTGATTTATAATACATCAAATGATTCCAAGAATCGTATTATAACCAGATTAATACCTTCTATAAGAACACAAAAATGAAGGAAACATAAGGAAATGTTTTGATTTTTATTTATATATATTCATTTTTTAAAGATTTTTTAAGTTTGTAAGAGGATCAAAATATTCAAGGTTGCTCATTTGGGCTTAAAAATGATTTTTGACGAAAACGGTTCATCAAATTACGTTTTGCATACACCGTTGTAAACTGGATTCCGAGACCTTTCAAATGAAGTATCACTCAACCCCTCTCCCCTATTCAATTTTGAAGGGTTGAAGCGCCCCCTCTTAGGGGGTTGCTCGTTCAAGCCTCAAATATACGTCAAAATATGTCCCCCAAACAAAATCACTCGATGTGTTTCGGGAAATTGTTCCTATCATTATGGAATAATAAATATACGGGGTGGCTCGTCTGAGATGAAACACCCTGTATATAAAACAAGCCCAAAGTTGCTTTACTACAGGAAAAAAAATTCCTATATTTCCAAGAATATAAGTTCGCCTGAGTTTAAATCTAGAACTTGGCTGTATATATGGTTTTGAAAGCTGTTGCAAATGTCAGCAATATCTGACGAATAGTTTATGAAGTACAGAACTGTTCTTAAAAATCTTTTCAAAATTTTCTAGCCATACGATCCATCCTCTGGGACGTCACGAAACCCCTCTAAATTGTTTTGAATTTGACAGCAACTTTAGAACCGACCTCGGCCTCGATTGTATATTACGGATTTGCTCTAAACTCTGGTGGGACTTTCAACGAGTATAGGTCATCGATGCACTGTTGCAGAGCTTATTCATGTCGAGGTCAAGGAACCTTCCAAAATATTATTATCCATGAAAATTCACAGTTTTATCATAAATTACTGAACTGTAATCTTAGTTGCGTTAGGGAGTTTGAGAGAGCTTTCAATTAATTCCTGTCTACCAAATTTCCACCCGATATAATTCCGAGGATTTCCCGGAAATTCATCTTCTATTAAAAGCAGTGAAAACCGCTGACTAACGGCCAGAAAAAAAAAAAAGAAAAGCGAAAAATGCATCGTCCTTAGTCAGTGCTGGCGCCAGTCTGTCGCGATTTCACGCATCCTTGTCGGGATGAGGAAGGGGATGAGGGAGATGTGCTGTAACGGGAAATCCCTTTTCCCAAGCGTCTACGTCATTCGGGGTTGTCAAGTTGAGGAAAAAACAAATCGTGTTGTCTCAAGTGCTGTCTGGTAAATATGAAAGTTCTTCTTGTTTGATACTGATAAAATAATAATATATATCTTTTTCGCCATCTGGGAGAAGCTGCCAAATCTGGAGTTTGAGGTTATCTGGGAGGTTACATTGCTGAACAACGTGTGGAAACCTTGTTGTACTCTCGTTTCTATAGTTTTAAAATATCATACCACAGAGCACGACTATTCTGTGGTCTGATCGTTGAAATCGATATTCCTGTTTCACGGTTTTACTTCTAACCTTGCTTAGTGAGACGACGTTGCAGTTTCAGAAATCAGTAGTTTCTCATTTTCGTTGATAAAACCAAATGATCCTTTATGTCTATAGGGGTCAATAATTTTGGTGACAGGGTAACAGACCGCGATTTTTTTGGCGCTCTTGTTCCTCGGAACATAGTGCTTATCAATTTGCCCATTTGCCCAAATGTATGTAATTTTCGAATTTTTGGCTGAAAATGGTCCTAAACGATCTGGTTCGACTCATTGATCAAGAATCCGTGGTCGAAATCGATTCTGTCCGGCCGGTCCGATACGGCCAGCCCTCCGTTAACACGATAACTTAGAGGATTGAAATTTGCAGGGTAGGTTTGGAGCGTAAATATCTCGGACGAGTTCGTTAACGGGCGAAATCCACCAAGCGGTTTCAGAGTTCTGGCCGTTTTTAGTAAAATCATTTTTTATGAATATTTCCGAAGCTGATCACTCGATCTATCTGAAATTTAGCGTTGAATTGTAGAATAATGACTTTTATATGCCTGTGAAGTATTGTATTGATCGTGTTGCCGTTAAGTGTCAATTTTAAAAAAAAATTAAATTTTGTTTCTACAATAGCTCTCGAACAGATAGAGCTAGGCAGTTGAAAATTTCAGAGTAGGTTTTGGTGACAAATATCTCGGTTGAGTTCGTTATTGGGCAGAATTGGTCTGATCGGAGTAACGAAAAAAAAATTTTTTTTTACATTAGGTACAAATTTCAAATTAAGTTTTATCATAAAAATTCATCGATATCATTTTCAACTCTAACAAGCTCATACTTTCGGAGAAGTGATTTTTAAAAATTTCAATAATAAATCGTACTTCTATGTTTTCACAGAATGCTCTAATTATTTTATCTATGAATTATCGTATGATCTGTGTTCACACATGTCATCTTGGACTTGCGTCCAACTTTTACGTATGAGTTGGACGCAAGTCCAAGATACTATTTAAAACTGAACATACCAATATGAACTTTGTCACATTGAAGAGAACTACTCATTCAGCGGATGTTGGTTGCTTCCTAATAATTCAAAATCAAATATACTAAGATGGTTTTGAGCAGGTGAGTTATTGATTTTCCTTGCCTTTTATGTGGTTGTCACCAGTTTCAATTTAAAATATTCATTCGTAAACATTAAATATTTGTTAAAATTCTTAATTTCTGAACTACTTGGGAAACGTATGAATGTAAAGTAACTTCGAATCGTTCAATGTTACCCGCAAAATTTGAATTTGGAACATGGGGTTTCATTTTAAGGAAGAGACACGAAAATCGGAAAAGGCGACAACTGGTGTCAGAAAACATGGTACAAAAAAGTAGGAAAGCCCTGTAGACAGGAGCTTTGACCCTCTTGATCAAAATTTGACGAATCATATCTCCGAAAGTATTGGTTTCTCACAGTTGGGAATTATATCAATGGATTCTTATGATAGAACTGCATCATAAAGAAAATTCAATTCGAATAATAGTTTATTTATCAAGATTAAATGAGCAATCTGAGAATGAGAACTGAATCATAAAATAAAATAAATTAAATGAGAATCCATTGATATCATTCCCAACTCTGAGAAACCAATAATTTCGAAGTTATTTTTAATAGACATATTTTGTTTTATTATATAAGAATACATTGGGCATTTCCAACTCTGAGACACTAATACTATCGAAGGTATGATTTGTCAAAGCTTTAACAAGTGCGCCAAAGCTCCCGTCCACAGGGCTTTTCCACTTTTTCTGATTTTAGGTTATATCTTACTGCATCCGAGCCAATTTAAAATCGACATCTCTCACCTCCCATATCCGCCCAGTGCGCCGTCCCGAACCCGGTGCATTAAAGATCGCCCGGCGGGCGTAACGCCGATCCGAACCCCCATAAATAACGGGATAACTAATGGGCGCCCATACAGAATTGCCGAACATATTAGCCCGGGCGTAATGACTCCCAAGTTAGCTAGACCATTGTTTCCGTATCGCGTTGTTTTGCGCGATAACTGCAGATTTATTCAACGCGAAAACTGCGATAGTCGAGAAAATACCCTAAAATGCACAGAAATACCTGGGGTTGTTTTGTTCGGAAGACGCGATTGTATCTTGCCATTCGGGGCGTCTGGAACAATTCCGGGAACTGGTTTTCGCGTGTGTGTTTCGCGGAGATGAAGCGGGCGTCGGAATGGGAAAAAGAATAAAGCGTACTTGTTCACATTGTGGGTTTTTTTTCGGTTCGGGAGATATATTTTCTTGGATTGAATCGTATGGAACAAAAACGAGAAGTCTGGGCACTGCGTCATGGAATTCGAGTCAGTCACGGCATATATGAAACGTTCATGGGAAGGTCAGATAGGGTATAGATATTGTAGGGATCAGTCCCAGTTCAAATATTTAAAACAAGCCCTGTGGACAGGAGCTCTCTTATAGATAAGGATGAAATGTACGACTCAGATCATATAATAAAGCTTAGATAGAAAAATTATAGCATTCTGTGAAAACATAGAAGTACGACTCATTATTGAAATTTAGAAAAATCATATCTCCGAAAATATTAGCTTGTTGGAGTTGAAAATGATATTGATGGAATTTAAATAAAAATTTAATTTGAAATTTGTTGCTTAAAAAAAAAATTTGTTTTCGTTTCTCCGAAACCATCTGGCCTATTTTGCCCAATAACGAACTTAACCGAGATATTCATCTCTCTAACCTACTCTAAAAATTTCAACTGCCTAGCTCATTCCGTTCGAGAGTTATTGAAGAAACATTTTTTTAAAACTTTTTAATTTTTTTTTACACTATGCGGTAAACTGGTCAATACAAAACTTCCCATGCGTATAAAGGTCATGATTCTAAAATTTGTTGCTAAATATCAGATAGATCGAGTGATCGTTTTCGGAAATATTCATAAAAAATGTGTTTTCCTAAAATCGGCCATATCTCCGAAACCGCTTCATGGATTTCGCCCATTAACGAACCTGTCCGAGATATTTACGCTCCAACCCCACCTTGCAAATTTCAATCCTCTAACTCCTTTCGTTCGAGAGTTATCGTGCCTACGGCCGGCCGGTTGGACCGGCCGGACAGAATCGATTTCGACCTCGGATTCTTGATCAGTGAGTCGAACCAAATCGTTTAAGACCAATTTCAGCCAAAAATTCGAAAATTATAGACATTTGGTCAAATTGATAAGCACTCAGTTCCGAGGAACTAGAGCGCCAAAAAGTGGATCTTCATCCAACTTTGCCAGCCCTCATTCATTGAAAGTTATCCGTTGTGGTAGGTCATGCTGCTTCAATTCTTGTCCCAGCTGTATTTTAAAAGGTTTCACAGCTGAATCCTTCCGCAAAATGTTCCACGTAGTGGAGTAACAAAGGCCCAATTGCTGCGAATGTTACCGAATCGACAATTTACTGTCATCACTAACACTGGCGGCTACAGCTGCGATATTTTCCTCTGTCCGCAGTCTACGTATGCGTGTTGGTGGTTTAATATCCAATAATGTAAATTTGGCGCAAAATTTAGTCACAAGATTCCGAATAGCCGCCAAGAAGGTCGACCAAACTGACCGTAAAATGGAAGAAATGCACAATACACTTTTTTAACCGAGCATAAATTTTGATAATAAAATTCAATAATTTGCAAGCGTTGTTCGTTGGTAAGTCAATTCATAGTTAAATTATAGACCAACAAGACTGAACAAGTTTGACAGTCACACAAGGCACGAAACCCCCGTCAGCTGTAAAAAACAGGGTTGCCAAAAAGAAAGTTGTTAAAAAATAACTCGTTACAAAACCGAATCATTTTCTGCAATTTTCATCTATTGGCGCTCTAGTTCCTCGGAACTGAGTGCTTATCAATTTGCCCAAATGTCTGTTATGTCTGGCTAAGTTCGTTATTGGGCAAAATCGGACAGATGGTTTCGGAGTAACAAAAAAAAATTTTTTTTTTACGAAACAAATTCCAAATTAATTTTTTTTTAATAAGAAGTTAGATCATAAGAATCCATTCATATCATTTTTAACTCTAACAAGCTAATACTTTCGGAGATATGATTCTTCAAAATTTCAATGTAAATCGTATTTCACACATTGATATAATTATTCTATGTATGAATTGTCATAATGTCAACTTGACAGAAGGGAATATTGTAACTTCAAAAATATTGGGGTTGAAATACTCGTATTTTAGCGATGCAACGGGGACCTCACCCGAAAATGTTTGAAAATATTACGTAAATATTGAAAGCATAATTCTGTAGTTCGAGAGAGGAGAAAATTTGGTGAACGTAGATCAGGAAATTTCTGATCGATTACAAGGTATTTTTTTATTACTCATCTTCTTTCATATTATTACTCATCTTCTTTCATACATGTTTTATGGAATACCTACTATTTGTAGGTACTTTAAACCTGTTTTGGGCAATTGTCATACGAAACTTGTTTTTTTGGCGCTCTAGTTCCTCGGAACAGAGTGCTTATCAATTTGCCCAAGTGTCTGTAATTTTGGAATTTTTGGCTGAAAATGGTCTCAAACGATTTGGTTCGACTCGCTGATCAAGAATCCGAGTGCGAAATCGATTCTGTCCAGCCGGCCGACCGGCCGTAGGCACGATAACTCTCGAACGAAAGGAGTTAGCGGATTGAAAATTGCAAGGTGGTTTTGGAGCGTGAATATCTCGGACAAGTTCGTTCGATCTATCTGAAATTTAGCATCGAATTGTAGAGTCATGACCTTTAACGCATGTGAAGTTTTGTATTGACCAGATTACCGCAAAGTGTAAAAAAGAAAATTTGTTCGAGAGTTATTGTGGAAAAACACTTTTTAAATTTTGAAAATTTAAAAAAAGTTTTTCCACAATAACTCTCGAACGGAATGAGCTAGGTAGTTGAAATTTTCAGAGTAGGTTAGGGAGATGAATATCTCGGTTAAGTTCGTTATTGGGCAAAATTGGCCAGATTTAATTCGATTTCTTCCATGGTGCAGTTCTCATTCTCATGATTGCTCATTTAATCTTGATAAATAAACTATTATTTGAATTGAATTTCCTTTATGATGCAGCTCTATCATATGTATACATTGATATAATTCCCAACTCTGAGAAACCTATACTTTTGGAGATATAATTTGTCTGTTTGAACTAGAGCGCCAGAAAGCTCCTGTCCACAGGGCTTGAACCCATTTTGGCGCTCTAGTTCCTCGGAACTGAGTGCTTATCAATTTGCCCAAATGTCTGTAATTTTCGAATATTTCGATGAAAATGGTGTTAAACGATTTGGTTCGACTCACTGATCAAGAATCCGTGGTCGAAATTCATTCTGTCCGGCCGGTCCAGCCGACCGGCCGGCCGGCCGTAGGCACGATAACTCTCGAACGGAATGAGCTAGAGAGTTGAAATTTTCAGAGTAGGTTTGGGGGATGAATATCTCGGCTAAGTTTGTAACTGGGCAAAATCGGACAGAAGGTTTCGGAGTAATAAAAAAAAAATTTTTTTTTTACAAAACAAATTCCAAATTAAATTTTTTTTAATAAGCAGTTTTATCATAAGAATCCATTCATATCATTTTTAACTCTAACAAGCTAATACTTTCGGAGATATGATTTTTCAAAATTTCAATGTAAATCGTATTTCACAGATTGATATAATTATTCTATGTATGAATTCTCATAATGTCAACTTGACAGAAGGGAATATTGTAACTTCAAAAATATTGGGGTTGAAATACTCGTATTTTAGCGATGCAACGGGGACCTCACCCGAAAATGTTTGAAAATATTGCGTAAATATTGAAAGCATAATTCTGTAGTTCGAGAGAGGAGAAAATTTGGTGAACGTAGATCAGGAAATTTTTGATCGATTACAAGGTAATTTTTTATTATTACTCATCTTCTTTCATACATGTTTTATGGAATACCTACTATTTGTAGGTACTTTAAACCTGTTTTGGGCAATTGTCATACGAAACTAGTTTTTTTGGCGCTCTAGTTCCTCGGAACAGAGTGCTTATCAATTTGCCCAAGTGTCTGTAATTTTGGAATTTTTGGCTGAAAATGGTCTCAAACGATTTGGTTCGACTCACTGATCAAGAATCCGAGTGCGAAATCGATTCTGTCCGGCCGGCCGACCGGCCGTAGGCACGATTACTCTCGAACGAAAGGAGTTAGCGGATTGAAAATTGCAAGGTGGTTTTGGAGCGTAAATATTCATTCGATCTATCTGAAATTTAGCATCAAATTGTAGAATCATGACCTTTATACGCATGTGAAGTTTTGTATTGACCAGATTACCGCAAAGTGTAAAAAAAAAATTTGTAAATTTAAAAAAAGTTTTTCCACAATAACTCTCGAACGGAATGAGCTAGGTAGTTGAAATTTTCAGAGTAGGTTAGGGAGATGAATATCTCGGTTAAGTTCGTTATTGGGCAAAATTGGCCAGATTTAATTCGATTTCTTCCATGGTGCAGTTCTCATTCTCATGATTGCTCATTTAATCTTGATAAATAAACTATTATTTGAATTGAATTTCCTTTATGATGCAGCTCTATCATATGTATACATTGATATAATTCCCAACTCAGAGAAACCAATACTTTCGGAGATATAATTTGTCTGTTTGAACTAGAGCGCCAGAAAGCTCCTGTCCACAGGGCTTGAACCCATTTTTTTTTTCTCGTGTCAATTAATCTCCAGTCTGAATCCAGGGAAAACTGTCTGAGTCACGGAAAACAAGTTGCAGCACCCCTTTTCCCCTCGATATCGAATGACAGTGGAAACACCGAACTTTATGGTGGCTAGACGGCTAGCGGGAAGCTGCGGTCTGATGATTCACGGATCAGTTCACGAAATCCAGTATCTGGATGACGCTACTGGAAACAAAACACTGGAAAATAGCGTAAGCTAAGCCTCGGTCATTGTTCATGGAGCCCCAACCCGGGTCGTCGGACAAATTCGCGGTGATCTTGCGAGAGTTTAAATTCACTCGGAACAACGGTCTAATTGAATGTAAAGCGCGAAAAAAGTGGGTTTCCATCGGGGGATGGATAATGCCTGTGAGATTTATTAGTTTGTTTTGGCGAGAATCCTACCGGTATGAGCTTAAGAGTTGGATTTCGATTCTTAACGTGACTCATGATAATAGCAACTAGGATTGCTATAACAGTTTTGGCTGTTCCAAGGTAACTTGAGCAGCAACGGAAGAAGAAGCGAACGGAAGAACACTGATACCTGGTGGGGTGGTAGACACAAGATGTATAAATACCTGCTTTTCCTTGAAGACATGCTAATATTTAAGGGGGTGTTTTTTTGGCTCAGTTTAAGAAAAAAACTTCCTTTGAACGTATGTCTAAAAGTCTTATCTCTTGAGATACGAAGTGATAACATTTTGAAACTAGAAAATTTCAAGAAAATTACGAAAAAAAAATTGGTTCAAGCACTGACGTGAAGTCAGTAGCTTTTGCGCGTATGTTCTATTGTCCATTCTCCTGTATTGGACACCCTTAATCGAATCTACCATGGTAAATTATGCTGTCCATTCTCCTGTATTGGACACTCTTGATTCTAATTTATCATGGTAAATTCGATTAAGGGTGAATGGACAATAGAACATACGCGCAAAAGCTCCTGACTTCACGTCAGTGCTTGAACCAATTTTTTTTTCGTAATTTTTTTGAAATTTTCTAGGTGTACGGTTCTTACAACAGTTTTTTTCGTCATTTTTTTCAAATTTTCTTGGGGTACGGTTCTTAAAAAATTTCAAACACGTCTTTATGTTGATTTTCTACTAATAGTTACCAAGCTTCAATTCGATGGAATCTTTATTTTTTGAGTTATCGAGGAAATAATATTCCAGGTGGGTATAACTCGGAAACCGTTAAACCGATTATGCCCAAAAACGAACCTAACTCTCACATTCGGATACGCAACCTACCCTGAAAATTGGAAGTCCCTATCTCATTTTGTTCGAAAGTTATCGAGGCAACGGTCACCCATCTACTGAACTCACACAAGGCTGCTCGAATCTCCTACAATATTTAACCGATCGTGTTAAAACTTAAAACTTGGCAGTAGAGTTGGGTTCTAAAGCCTCTTGCAAAATTTCAGCAATTTCAGACGAATAGTTACTGATATATAGAATTTTTTTTTTATTTTCAATGATTTCTTAAAAATTTTCTACAATTACTATCCTCACGAAATTTTGCAAGAATTTTCGCGTTGGCATTCTACAACTAATAACCATGTTTCAATTCGGTTTAGTATTTTTCGAGTTAATCAGGAGAAAAAAACAACCAAATTTCAGATGACTATAACTCTAAAACCGTTTGGCCGATTATGCTTATAAATAAACTGAAATGTCGCGTTCTGATGCACATCCTAACCTGAAAACTTCAAGCCGCTATCTTTTTCCGTTCTCAAGTTATCGTGACAACAAAAATATTTTTTAATAATTTTCTAGCCATACCATTCGCACAAAATTTCAGAAACGTGCTAAGTTCATATTCTACAACTACTCACCAAGTTTCAATTCGATCGGATTTATATTGGTTGAAAACATAATTATTACTCGGAAACCATTGGGCCGATTATGCCCATCAACGAACTTGTCTGTCGTATTAGGATGCGCCACCTACCCTGAAAATTTCAAGTCGCTAGCTCTTTCTGTTCTCAATTTATCGTGGAAACGGCCGGACGGCCGGCCAGAATCAAATTTGACCTCAAATTCTTCATTGGGGAGTCGAACTTAATCGTTTGAGACCATTTTCGTCAAAAAATTCGAAAGTTTCAGACATTTGGGCAAAATGATAACGCGATGTTCCCCAGAACATACGCGCAAAAATATCAGTTCATTTATAATAACTGAGATAATATTGTAGACATCTTTTTAAAATTTGGTACATGTCTTCTATGCATCAAGGTGCATTTCGTGATGTACAAAAATTTTCATTTTCTCTAGCAGTGGTCCATACGGGTTCTGCATTGAATATTTTTGGAAAAAACTACGCCACTGCTTTCTTTTGAAATAATGATTACTTAAGAGACCATCATTCATTTTTGAGCAAATTTGATCTCATGGATTTTCTTTGTCCGACACCGGTTTCCGCTTAAAAAATAGAAATCGTTTTACTTCAGGATTAATTCGTCAAAAATCTGATGCAGGGTGGAAATGTTTGTGCATCGACTGAAAGCAACTTAAGAGATCAGATTTTTTCCAAAATGAATGACAATCTAAAAAATATGTATTCTTATCAGATGCTCTGTTCTTGATTAAAATAATTAAATTAATATTTCTTCATATCGCAGTGCCTACATTTTGTCACCCTGTATCTCAAAAGTTAAGACTTTTAGGTCATACGTTCATAGGAAGTTTTTTTTCTTAAAATAAGTCATAAAATCAACCCCTTTAATGCTAGCTAAGGAACACCCTGTATATACCTATATACAGGGTGACTCCAAATTAGACGTGAACCTTGGAGGAGGTGTTAGGATGGATAATTTGATATCGTTCGAGCTATATTTATTGTTAACCGAAAATCAACAGTTTCCGAGATATTTGAGTTCTGGTGATTTTTGGCCTTTTGATTATACATTCACTATTTTTTATGCCGGACATTCGAAAGATTGCTTATAAAAATCTGCTGAAACGAAACTAGAGAATGCATTCTAACGATTTTTTTTTTAGAGCATGAATAAGGAATTTGGCATTTTTAAAATAATTTTGGCATACATAAATTGTGGAATTCGAAAGTTGTATTGTTATATAGCTATCAATGCTAAATAAAGTTCTATTCTATTCTATTCTATTCTAATTGATATTAAAAATTGATTTTTTCTTTTATTCATATACCATATATGGAATCATACTAATTCTTTACAAATGTCTTATACAGCATAGTTTTGCTTTTTCATACATATCATATCATTTTCTGATAAAAATAATCCAAAATTATATTCAAATTTGGTTAACGTAGAGAAAATTGACGAAAAATGAACTAGGTGAGAAATCATGTAAAAATCACCAGAACTCAAATATCTGGGAAACTGTTGATTTTCTGTTATCACTAAATATGGCTCAAATAAGAGCAACTTAGTCATACCAACATCTCCTCCAAGGTTCACGGCTAATATCGAATCACCCTGTGTATTTTATTATATATTATAATTTTTTTGATTGAGAGCTTTGAAAGAGTTAGAAGAGGTTAATGTAATGGGATACCGTACTATTCGACGGATGATACAAGAGATTGAATCGAACTTTCTTGATATTCAGATATCGCTGAAATTTTGCAAGAGCCTTTAAAACTTTATTATTAGCCAGGCTCTTGATTTAAACTCGATCTATATTGCTGGAAGTCTTGTACCAAGCTGCCTTGGACGAGTTCAGTACCTGTATGGTTGACCGCTCTGGCTATGAATTCGAACAAGCTGGCCAAAGCAGACTGACCTCACCTCAGTGTTTTCTTAACCTTTTCATTGAGCAACAAAATATAAATAGAAATAAAAATTTTTCAATACAACAAAATATAAATAGAAATTAAGGTAGAGTTCCTATCAGCAGAATGCTCATGTTTTGTTGTAATGATAATGCTATTGCCATTCAGTATTTTTATTCAAAAGACAGTGATTATGGCTGAAATATACAGGAGATTCATAACTCGTGTGTACTATTTTGTATTCTGATACAAAAACAAAATTCTAGCAAAAAATGAGGAATAAAATTTTCACGTTTTGGCCATTGTCAATAAGAAATACAAGTTTCTAAATAGAACAAGCAACTCTGAAATCCTTGTTAAAAAAACTGGTTGCTAGATAAAGACGACAATGCAATGCTAATGGCGCTGAAACTTTTTACTCACTTCAATTATTTTGAAACAAAGAAAGAGTATTCGGAGACTACATAGAATTCTAAAAATCATGAATATCGTCCAAGAATTAATTGACAACTGCATACGTTTTGATTGCAGCGTCTTCAAATAATTAAGGATAATTTTTTGGTATTAAATACTTACATTACTAACCTAATGATGAAGGGAAAAAAATTCCCGAAACGTGGGCATTGTTAAGGGTGCTAAACGTCGCCTCACAGAAAATAGGTCGGATCGATAGAGCAGAACTGTTTTTGAAAGTTTCAATAGGGATAATGGGGATTGACTCCATGAAGACATTGATATCTGTTCAGTAATCGGTATATTACTGAGACTCTTGGCAGAAAAATCATGTACAACAAAGGGAAAAAAGATCAAAATATCAATCGAGATATGTCAAAGAAATAAGGATGTCACCTACGTATTCACCCCACCTTGAAGACGAACTCCAGCTCCCCTTACCCGAGACAAAAACTCCAATTTCAATCGGATGCATCGAAGTCAGGGATTCAGGTAACGCAATTTCCGTAATACGGAGACTTCAAAAGAAAAATCATATCCCAGAGGTATGTCACCAAAAAAAAACGGATTTTCTCATGTGGCCAGTTCCTTCTTTGTCTCCCTGCTGTCTCATAACATGGGAGGGAGGACTGTCAGGTTAGATAATTCATTTTTCATCTTATTCAAGCCCGAAAGTCCGAAGTGGCTGAAGTGATTTCCTTTCGATTATTCAAATCTCTCGAGATGTTCATTCCGAATAGCTGGAAATACATATGGTATCGAACCCTGCATAATCTTTCAGCAGTGAAACACAATTAAGTGATAAGCTGTGAATATAGAATACTGTCAAAGAGGACCGAAGCAACCATATTGAACATGAGGGATAACGGAAGCAGCGAGGAGGATTAAGACGAGCACCAAGCGATTAATATCTCGAGTGATCATTCTATTATTGAAACCTCTCTAGTACCTATATATGAATTATTGAAATCATTCGATTATGCTCAACTCTAGTCTCCACCCAGACATAAATCTCTGGATGGTAATCTAAACTGACACACTTTATCACGCTAAGCTTAATCCACAAAAGTGTATAATCAACCAACTAATCAATGACGAACCAAAATAATCCAGTTAATTCATTTCTTGACTCGGATAATTGGTTCAGATCCGTAACTAAGACTATTTACATTTTTACCCAAAATTATCCTCAGAAAACGATGAAGCATCACCAGAAAAATATGTACGCTGGCCCCTGTCAACGGATATATTCGCGAAATTCGACCTCGGTGCGCATGAGATAAGCGAGCGAGAAGGAGAGAACGTTATGAGGAACACAGAAATCGACTCACGATTGATATTAAAATCCCTGGGTTGAAACCTCACGCAACGATAGTTATTTAATCAACTTGTTGATTAATGACAGCTATTAACGATCGCCATTTTTTTTCGCTTCGCTCGCACGTCAATGTTCGAGATCATTAATTGCTAAATTAATCAACGAGTTGATTACAAGTAATCATTAAAGGATACTGTGGGATGTATATTCATTATCAAATGGTTTCTTTCTGTGTTTTCTCTCCCAAACTCTGAAAAATATCTATAAAATAAAAAATTAATTATTTTGTGATTTGCTTTTGCGTAAGAAACAGAAGATATTTGTCAGAAGCAATCAATCGAACAATGTTGCCTAACAAACAACAACGAAACAACATCAACTATTATTGGTAGAAAGGTTAATTTCATTTTATATTTACCTACCTTTGTCTTCGGGAATATGTCAGGAGCATTCGTAATAAGATCTTTTATCTGTACTTTTTCAGGTGCTTTCGATACTTTTGGGATATATACCACTTTCTGTCGCTTGATATGAACACCACAAGTTCATGTTATCTGCTAATATCAATATCATTTTTCACATTTAAAGTTGCTTTCAACATACACCATTTTGGTCATAAACATCAGCCCTTTCTCAGCAAAATATATATTCTTTTGAACTTCGAGCAGTGCAATGCAATGCTCGTGAACATGTGGTTGCCCATGACACTCTTTGTGATCAAAATTGCTCGTTAATAGGGGTCATTAACGGATAATTTCGTGAACGTTAAATATTGTCATTATTGCGAGGTCGCCGGAAATATCTATTCATTAGAGGTTGCCCTATCTACCAAAATACATAAATTTTTTGAAACTTCAGCATGTGACACTGTATTCCTTAAGACAGCCCGAGAGGAGATCAGCACGAATATGCTACATTCGTGCTGAGATCAAGATAAGTTTTTGATTTCTTAGACCTCAAGTTCTGGAGAAACTATTTCGAGTACACCAGACCTGGAACATCCCACCGCAATGCTTCTCTGTTGGTTTCTTCTTTCTTTAGGTTTGACTGACCTCCGTTTGACTAACCTCCGTCCAGCAATCTAGACCTAGTAGACATTGTTGTTCTTACCTAGTTCCTGCAAAAATCTAGCCGGTAAGACCTCAACCCCAAGATAATGCGATGAATGTACGTCACGATTGTGAGACCCATAATGAAGTATGGGGCAGTAGTCTAGTATACAAAAATAAGCCAGAATAGTACGAGGAAAACCCTCGACAAAGTAGCTTACCTGTGTGTATGTATCACTGGAGCTATGGGAACCTGTCCTACCAGGGCACTTGAAATTATCACAAATCTCATACCGCTTCATCTAGTAATAGACAAAATGGCCCATGAAGCCATTTTCAGAATATTTAGCAAAGTAATTGGTAATGAGAGTAATAAAAACCAGAATACCTGGTCCTCTCTTACCAGGTACATTTCATCAGCCAATCTTCCTAGTGACGAAATGATTAAGAAAGTAAGCATCGAAATGAACTTCACTATGATGCTAGGTAAGAAGAAACACTGGGTCAGGAAATCCACCACCTAATAAGTTCTTTAAGAAAAATCCCATTAAATGGTACACAGACGGTTCAAAAACCAATATAGGAGCTGGCACCAAATGCGTACTATCGCTAGGATCCCATCCGAGTGTCTTTCAGGTAGAAATATTTGCAATCGAAAGATCGAATGCGTGGGAATGAACCTAGAAAGAAACTATCCGACGTGAGATATAGCAATCCATTCTGATAGTCAAGCTGCAATAAAATCGAGTCTAACCTAACATGGGAATGTCGAAGAAAAACAGGGTCTCCTTGGTATGAGTTCCTGGTCACTCGGAATTTAAAGAAATTGAGGAGGCCAACACACTTGCCAAGAAGGGACCTCGAACTCCCCGGAATCCTACTTTGGGGTAGGTAGATACACCACCATGAGTGAGTTTCGAATGGAAGAAGAAACTGAAAGGGGTACACTCCGGAGATATATCCCAGGAATGTAACACTCCAAAAAGTTCCTTCGGAACACTGGCACTGTCAGATCCAAGAAGTGTTAATTTCAGTAAAAGAAATGTTAATTTCAGTAAAAACACTCTGCATCTCCTCACTGGTTTCCTCACAAGGCAGAACTGTCTTAGGAAGCATATGATGAGATTAGGGCTAGCAGAAATTGACGAGTGCAGATTCAAGGAAAAAGGATGCAACTCCTGATCCCCTGATTACGGAATGCCTTGCCATCTCAAACCAACGCAAGGAATGCTTTGGGCAAAGAATCTGCAGGAGCGAAGACGTAGCCTCCTTGAAGGCATCCCAGATACTGGAGTTCATCAGAACTCTGGAACTGGAAGGCAATCTGTAGATAGTGGTGACAGCGACAGCTCTGATTGGGTGTCACAATACACCTTAAGGTCACAGTACATCTTTACCCCCTACAACAACATGCAATAAACCTAGTTCATTATGTTATGCCAGTCAGTCCCATAGGATCTTTGAACTTCCTGGTTGAATTGTACACATCCCTCAATGGCGAGGATTTTCGCCTAAAATGCTACGATATGGTCCCATTGATTCTGAGTATTTCGTTCTGGGATCGAATACTTCAACTCCTATTCTTGTGGCGATTTTCGAGCGATCTGAATATACCATTTTATGATGAACTTTGAATGAATGGGTGGTGGATTCCCTTTCCTTGAACTGAGATCAAATGATCTGATCTCCAGTCGTAAACAACCCCGAAATAAGGTCGGTAACTTCTAATTTTTTCGATTCAAATCACTAGCACCTGACTCCTGAACTGCGATACTGAGGCAGATATGGAAACAATCTTAAACTCGTTCGGTATCACCACAACCCAAGTAAGCGTCGAAGACTTCATCCTTTAAGCTCCATGCTGGCAGAAACGGATACGTTACAGTTGTGAATAATTCGCAAATTACTCCTCTCCGGATCTTATTGGCAAAGTTTCGAGTGAAGTGAGTTTTCACAGTCTCCTCAGAAAGTCTAACCTACCACCAAGTTATTTAATATAATCCAGGCAAACTCGGTCACTTTTATGAGCCCATTAATGCAGTAAGTAATTTGGGGGAGGGGATATTTGTCTAGGAAGTAATTTCAATTAGATATGGTAGAATGTGGGGGCCTGATCGTCCTCGGGGTCTAGGAACAGGAATAAACGACGTAGCTTATGTCAGTGCTGGAGGTCGATCGCGATGTGAATTCCATTAAAGACAGCTTAGATAAGGATGAACTCTGCATGTTTTAGTCGAGTGCTGGGATTCGATAGCACCCAGTTCGAGTTGATTAATTTCAATGAATTTTGTAGGTACAGATTGGGTGATCAACTAAAAACATTCTTAAAAAGCACTAACGTTAAGTCAGGAGCTTGCGTGGATTGTTCCAGCTGAAATTCCGTATTCAATTGTAAACTGGTGGAAAGTAATATTTGGAGAAAACATTTTTTTTTCCTAGTGATATGATTCACGAAATTTCGCAAAAAATAGTGCGTCGGCATTGTGTGTTATATTATCTCCAAAAATATAGATCCGATGGTCTTCAAAGTTGTAACTTAAACCTTGAATTAGGTTTTGAGGTTCTCGCAAAATTTCAGCGTTATTGATCGGATATTTTCCTCATTCGAATTTAGCATCGATATATACCATTTTCTCAGCTTTTATATTATATGAGTACATTTCATAACACTTTAATGACATACTTCAGTAGCGAGCGAATCGTCTATGATAACAAAATTTTTAATTCTGACATATGCATTCCATTGGAACTGAAATACGGAAAAACTTACGCCTCAAGTAACTCCAGGATACTATATTCACGAAATCCCTCGAAAATGAGTGGTACTACAAGTAATCACCGAGTTTTGACGGGATGAGATTTGTATATTTTGAGATATAGAGGAAATAACAACAACATTTCAGATGGTTATAACTCCGGAACTGTTTGGCCGATTATGCCGATTAACGAACTCAAATGTTGCATTTGGATGCTCAACCTACCCTGAAAATTGCAAGTCGCTATCTAAAGTTATCATGAGATGAATAATATTTTTTAATAATTATTTTAAATTTTCTAGTGATACCATTCTCACAAAATTTCACACGTGTCTTTTTATCGATATTCTACAACTAGTTAAGACCTTTATACCACCGCACCTTTAGTTAGATTGGGTGTGTATTTTTGAGTTATCGAGAAAATAAAATTTCAGATGGGTATAACTCCGAATCTGTTGGGCCGATTATGCCCAACAACGAGCTTTACTCTTCCATTCGGGTGCGCAAACTACCCTTAAAATTGCAAGTCCCTATCTCTTTTCATTCTAAAGTTATCAAGGCAATGGTCACCCAACCTTGGCTAGTAGAGTTAGGTTTTGAAGGCTTTTGCAAAATTTCAGCGATGTCGAACGAATAGTTTCTGATATATAGTTTTTTTTTCAATGATTATTTTATTTTCTACGAACCTCTCGAAATTTTGCCTGAATTTTTGCGTTGGCATTCTACAACTAATAACCGCATGTTTGAATTGGATCGGATTCATATTTTTCGAGGAAAATTACAAACAAATTTCAGATGGGTTTAACTCCAAAACCGTTTTGCCGATTATGCCTAGTAACAAACTGAAATGACGCAATGTCGCTATCTTTTTCCGTTGTCAAGTTATCGTGGCAACAGACGGACGGACAATCAAATTTAACCTCGAATTCTTCATCAGTGAGTCGACCCAAATCGTTTGAGACCATTGTCGGCAAAAAAATCGAAAGTTACAGACATTTGGGTAAAATGACAGCACGCTGTTCCCCAGGAAATGCACACAAAAAACACAGTTGCTCAAATAGTGATTATTCTCAACCATACCCTGAAAAAAAAAAGTATATTGTACAATCTGGGATAAAAGTAACAATTCACTGCAGAATGACATTATAGGTACCCTTAGTCATACACTGATTAGAATATTAGTTGTTAATATGGGTTATGTCATTATTGAGTAAATTATCTTTATTCTTATACATCTCTATACCTTCAAGTGTTCCTGAGTACAATATAATGGAATTTTTCAACAATTTAATGTTGATTGTTGACAAATTCGAATACATTGTACTTAGGAACACTTGAAGGTATAGAAATGTATAAGAGAAAAGATAATTTACTCAATAATGCTCTAACCCAATATAATGGAATTTTTCAACAATTTGATGTTGATTGTTGACAAATTCGAATAAATTGTGCTTAAGAACCCTTGAAGGTATAGAAATGTATATGAGAAAAGATAATTTACTCAATAATGCTCTAACCCATATTAACTACTCATTGTTCTCACTATTCTGTTTATGACTGAGGTTATAATGTCAACCCATGCTTCAGTATAGGAATTGATGGCATGCTTTAGTAGCGCTTCGTCTTGGAAGATGGAAACATAATTTCCAAAACATATGTCAGACCACAAAATGTGTAATGGACAGGAGTTAAGTTACTAGTGTTATGTCTGGGATTTTTGAATTCGGCGAATGCACTCAGAGAACGTGATAAATCAATGATATTCCTTTGGTAATAGCTTCTTCCGGCCTCTATCGAACACAACAAACTGATGTCACACTTCAACGACAATTGTCGAGATCTGCCTCGAAAATGAAAAACCTCGCACAACCCTCGTCATAACTCATAGCCTTTCTTTTTCCACGATGCAAAGCAGGAAGTGGCCGACAAAGAGTCTATACTCGACAAATTAGGTGTTCCTTTTCAGTATTCACCCTTCCAACCACACACCAAGTGGGCTGAATAACATTTTCTCGCTTTAATAGTTTCCCGCGAAAGAACCACTTATCGAATGGCGTGTAGAGGGAAATGAAAAACCACTCTTCGGAAGCGGTCTCTTCGAACGCAGGGGTACGATACGTTCGATAATTCGATTATTATGTATATAGCTAATATTTCGTTACATATTGGAAGTGAAACTCTTGGGGGGGAAGTGGAAAGTGCGAAGATAATGAGATTTTGAAGCGTGGGGGTGATGAATAGAAAGCGTCTTAGACTATTCTGAAGTTTCTGCAGCCGGCTGGTGTTTGTATTATTTCGGTGAGATTCGAGAAAGGGTTCGGGAAACAAACAATTAGGGTTTGCTGAAAATATGGTATTCTTACTCGCATATTTTTTCATCCAACTGATGATTTCAACAAATATTCAGCCATCCTAGAACGATCAGAGGTGGTCGTTTGTTCTAAAGGTTACACTGCAACAAACAAGAATCAATAAAATTAAATTGAGCTTAAGTGATCATGAGGCAGACTTTAGCTAATATAAATCATAGGAGTCGAGGCACATGTTCATCGAATTTCCACTAAGAAAATCATATATGTCGTTAGTGTGTGCGTAATACGCTGTGGTCGCATATCAGGGTTGTATATCCGTCGGAGTTTTATACGTTCATAGGAAGTTTTTTTCTTAAAATGAGTCAAAGAATATCCCCTTAAATATTAGCATGTCTTAAAGGAATACCCTGTACATCTCAGACGATATAGCCACACTGACTGAAATCTAACTAGTGGTAAAAAATGCATGTCTGTGTTTACGTCCCGACTTTCAGTGATACCTCCTGTGAGTTTATTCGAATTTCGAACTGTGCAATGGGCATCAAATGCATATGGGATTTGATTCCAAGACAAAGAAAATAGCCTAGAAAAAACTTGATGGCCACAATCTCTCGAAAATTAAAGAAACCCAACATCAATATTTAATTCACGTATACCAGAAGAATCTGGAACAATCAAGTAAAACAATTGACAAGACTAATTTCAAAAACGCGAAAACATATTTAAATATTATTCACTGCCAAACTTTGTCGTGTATTTTCACAGAAAAACATAAACCGTCTCATAAGATTTGTAGAACACCTATTTATTCTATCTCCTATTGAGAACAAAGGAATCTTACGAGAAACGTTCTAGAAAAGTATCTCTTCGAGAGTGAATCCCGCAAACCAATCAGTAGCTCATCGTATGTGCCGCAATTTTGCTGGCACACAGAATCTAAACCATAAAATGAATGTACTGAACAAAATTATAATGACTTAATTTCTATAATACATTGAAATATTAACTATAAAATATCACTAGGGATTCATGCGACAAATCATTTCTAATTTAGATTGAAATAAATTAACGGTTTCAAATTATACGGTGACCAGTAAATCAAATTCTTGTTTTACTGGTTGCCAACTGCGGGATTTTATGAAATAAGGGGTATGATGAACCACTAAGCTATAGATAACGAGTGAATGCTGAATATATTATATCTGTATGATTAAAATAAACCAAAAGGTAATAGAAGAAAGAGTAGAGTCCAGCGTGACGGGATTTCATACCGTTGAAAGTTATTAGTGTAGTGACATTGTTGGATCGTGCAGAAAAATGTGAAGAAATTATTTCTTAGTGTAACACTTCTAATGAGTCTTTCAATGGTTAAACGGTTATGTTAACAAGCAGAATTGCCGCATTTGGAGCAGTGATAAACCTGAAGAGTATGAAGAACTGCCATTACATCCTGATAAACTTACTGTTTGGTGCGGATTTTATGCTGGAGGAGTCATTGGACCGAAGCTCATAAGGCGGTAGCTGTGAATGGAAATCGTTATCGTTCAATTTTGTCTGATTTGTTATGGCCTGAATTGATTCATCTTGATTTTCAGAACATGTGGTTTCAAAAGGACGTTGCCACTTTCCATACTGCCAATGACACAATGACTTTACTGGAGAAAAAAATTCGGGGATTCGATTATTTTAAGAAATGGATTGATAAATTAGCCGCATTGTTACTGCGATTTAACTCCATTTGACTTCTTTCTTTGGGGTTACATTAAGTCACTGGTTTACAGCAATCATCCGGCAAATTAAGGCGATTAACAGATCATTATTGAGCGAGTAATTGCTAACATACGAGCTGATTTGTGTGAGAGAATCATGGAAAATTGGGTTCATTGATTTCATTCCTGTCAGCGTTTCTGTGGTGGACAGTTAATTGATGTTTAGTTTCATAACTAATGGTATTCATTGTACTTATGAATAAAATAAAAATTTCAATAATTTTCAAATAAATGATGTGTATTATTTACAAAACAAGATGGGGCGCTCTTTGAAAGACCCGTTATAATCACCGAGTTTACTCGCCAGTCTAATTTTTCCAGCACTCGTACGGGAAAAACCGACAACAGCAATTTCCCGATATCGACAACTCTAACACCGCTACATCGTCCGAAACTAAAACACTCGACCGGCCTATGGCTTTGGCATTGCCGCCAACATGACCGAACCTAATTTGATGCCGCATAAGCAGACACACGCCATGCGGAATTAATGGAATCAAAGGGCCTGATCAATTGGGCGTAACGCTCTGGCGCTCGCTATTTTGTTGCTTTTTATGCCGTTTTGAGGTCCTGTTTGAACCGATTAAAACCGTAGAGGACTGTTACGGTTCAATTAATACCGTTTCAAATGTTATTTATTTTCACGAAGTAAACCATTTGTATCGTACAGGCGCGGGTCGGCGTCGTGACGTCCGATAAATCCGGGCAGCCGTTTCGACGTATGAGGGTGAGTTATGGGGTTGGAATCGGAGGGACGTGTGTTGGTAAACAAATTGGAGGAATATCTACCATAATTTTCGATATCGCGGGAGAGAAGTTCGATTATGACGCGTATGTGCGTCATCTTCTTCAATTATTGATACGAAGGAATTCCTCAATGTCAAGGACAAAATATCAAAATGATCTGCATCCCTAGCTAACCGGCCCCAAATTTAAAAATAATTCCTTCAGCTGCAAGTCGAAAGGTGTGTTAGATAAGTTTGGTCGATTTTCGCTCCAATCCAAACTAGGAATAATGAAACCAGTACTGGTAAAGGTACTATGAGGGTGCGTTATGGGGTTGGAAACGCAGGGGGCGTGTGTTGATAAACAAATTAAAGGAATATCTACAATAAATTCCGATATCTTCGTGATTCTTCTTCTACCGCGGTGCCGTCTCAGGCTGAACTGAGGCCTTCATCTTCGTGATTGCGGGAGATTAGTTCGATTATGACGCTTATGTGCGTCATCTACTTCATTTATTAATACGAATGAATTCCTCAATGTCAAGGACAAAACATCAAAATGGTCTACATCCCCAGCTCACCTACCCCAAATTTAAAAATAATTTCTTCAGCTCCAATTCAAAAGGTATGTTAAATAAGTTTGGTCGATTTTCGCCCCAATCCAAAAACTAGGAATAATGAAACCAGCGGTACACATATTACTTCTCAGACTACATTATTTGTCTGTACGGATCTGGGGATATAAGTTGACAGCATACATACTTTATTCGTTGGAATTTATCAAACACATAAAAAACACGAGGCTCATAATCCCCTCGAAAATTGATGAAACCCTCCCCTGATTCGTCCAGAATAACATCAATATTAAATTCACATATACCAGAAAAATTAGTATTGAATCAGATCAGTCCAGAATACCCTACATGATTTTCTAACAGAAATGGCGTCCAAAACTTTATAAACTAAAACCAATCTGAAACAATCACGTAAATCACTTTGCAAACTAATATTAATGGCCCAAAAACATATGTAAATATTACTTACCGCCAAACTTCAACGTATTTTTTCACACAAGAACTGTTATGAGATATTCAGGACAATATTTATTTTGTCTCAACTATTTAGAAGAATGATATCTTAGGCCAAAAGTTAAAAGTAGTATCTCGCTCGAGATCTAAGATCGTAAAGGCCGGATAACGGAACTTACAAATCTATCTTCCGCCCTAAGACCACAGAAAATGCTGTTGACCGAAATAATGTATTAATATTTTCACAAATAAAGCCAAACCATTTCATAAGATTTGTAGAACATCTTTTTAGTCTATCTCCTATTGAGAGCAAAGGAATCTTACGAGAAACGTTCAAGACAAGTATGTCTTCGATAGCTAAGACTGTAAAGAGAACGAATCCCGGAAACCCGTCAGTAGCTCATCGTATGATACTGAATTGATTTCTATAATATATTGAAATATTAACTGTAGTATGACAAAATAGATTCATGATACAAAATATTTCTAATTTAAATTGAAAATAAATTAACGATTTTAAATTATCAGTGACCAGTAAATCAAATTCAGGTATTAGGGGTTGCAGACTACTAACAAAGGGTATGTGGAACTACGAAGCTAGAGATAAGGAATGAATTTCTGCTGCTCCTGAAGATGAAAAAATATATTTTCGAAAGCTTGAGCGGAATAAAAACGAATACACTTTGATTTGCCCCAACTGCCTTCACAATTAATATCTTCTGTACTATAATTCTAAGTTAATCATCGTGAACTACACTAACCCAAAAACTTCAAAAAATGTTACGCTGAAAATAAATTCCTTTGTAGACCCCCATCATTCTACTTAGGGGCGAGTTCTTGGAGAGATTACTCTTTTGAAGAGGCAAATAATTCATAAATAATTATGTGTTATCAATATCTGTAGATTCTATAAACATCTGTATTAATCAATATTCAATTACCCCTTACCAAATCTCTAATTTGTATTTCCTTTGTTCCAGGTATTAACCACCATCAGAACTCAATTCCAACCCGGAACTGATCACAATCAGAGATTCCCGGTTATGAATCATCACAACTCAGATATGGAGGACGTAATTTATCCGGTCAAGCGACAAATGACGCATGAAGAGGGGGCAAAGCAAATTAAGATCTCTATCGTGATCTTTCGCATTCAGTGTTCTGTCTCTGAAATTGCTTTCTTTCCTCCTTTTTCCACCCTTTGGTTCAATATTGTCGATGTTTTGGTATTGATCGCGATAAGCAAAACTCGTATAAAGTTATTCGTTTGATTATGGCTGGCGCGAAGACCCTTTTGGGAGGAAATTGCTTGATTGATATGGATAAAGGGGGTGCGAGTTTAGGGTTGGTTGTCGTGATTGTGCGGAATAGGAGTATATTAGATGGAATTGGGATATAAACTTCATGTATCTTCATCACGATTTTTCTCGTGAGCCGTTTTTATTGGGATTTTTGGCGCTCTTGTTCCTCGGAACAGAGTGCTTATCAATTTGCCCAAATGTCTGTAATGTAATGTCGAATTTTTGGCTGAAAGTGGTGTTGAACGATTTGGTTTGACTCACTAATCAAGAATCCGTGGTCAAAATCGATTCGGTCCGGCCGGCCGTTAACACGATTACTATCGAACGGAATGAGCTAGACAGTTTAAATTTTCAGAGTAGGTTTGAGACCTAAATATCCCGGATAAGTTTGTTATTGGGCAAAATCCGCCGGATGGTTTCGGAGTAACGAAAAAAATATTTTTTTTTACATTACAACTTTCGAATAAACCTTTGTTTAAGATGCAGTTTCATCATAAGAATCCATTGTTATCATTTTCAACTCTAACAAGCTAATACTTTCGGATATATGATGTTTCAAAGTTTCAATAATACAACGTAAGTTCTATGTATTCACAAAATGTGAACACAGAATCTGTTTGTGTTCACGATTCATAAATGTCATCTTTTCTAGCTATTAGAGATTGTCAATTCCTAGTTTGAAAATATTTTCTCTTGGAAAGCAAGTATTCGATTCTTGAATTTGTGAATGTATACAAGACCGTTTTGATGTAGTTTATGGCGGCAATAGGAAAGAAGAACATAATGGAATCATCAAAAGAAATTACTGTTCGTTGACCACTGAGGTTAATATTACCTTTTACTTCCTTAAGTAGTGAGACATGTTCCTATATACAGTATTTTCATAATTTTGCTAGCAAAAAATTACTGAAATATGGATCTACATTTTTTGTGTATCAAACATTTTTTCATGAGTTGAATTTCGTAATACAGAAAAGAATATGTTAGTAGTATGAACTATTGAATTTTAAATTATGAAAAGAGGTTAGTATTTTATTAATATATTTTGAACTATTAAAATAATTTGTTCTTAATCCACTACCTACTCAAATATCAGGAATAAATGGAAAATCTGCTATGATTGTCTCCAGCTTTGCTCTAGACATTTCGATGATACTTTCCTTAGGTATTTCGAGTTGTGAAAACTATGCACCGAGTGTAAGTTGCAAACAACCCATTCCACGAGGTTGAATCATTGCAGATTGCTCATTTAGTCTTGATAAATAAATTTAATTACAATTTTTTAAGCATTAAAGCATCGAGGCATTGTAGATTGCTCTTTTTTTTAAGATAATTTTTGAAGCATTTTTTTAAACGACACTTTTTTTAAATTTAATTTCTTTCATGATGCAATTCTATCATAGGAATCCATTGATATAATTCCTAACTCTGAGAAACCAATACTTTCGGAGATATAATTTGTCTGTTTGAACAAGAGCGCCAAAAACCTCCTGCCCAGAGGGCTTGAACCAATTTTTTTATGATCAAAATTGAAATACACTGTGTTTTTACCTCATTGCCTCATTCCAGATAAATAATGATTTACAAATCCATTTTCAAGCAATAAAAAAAATCTTTTAAGAAACGGTTCATTTTTTAAAAATCATAATTTTCATCGAAGATTGTTCCCAAAAAAAATTCTAACTATCCGATAAAAAACACATTTGTTTATAAAATTTTTTAAACAAGATATAAGTGATAAAAATTATCAAAAATCATCTTTAAGTAGCTTCTATCAGAAGAAACCGGATCAATAATAAGATTATTAAAAAAATGTTTTTTTCCCTATGTTTTATCAAGCTGTATAATTTCTAACCTAAGTGAATTGTTAATTACAAAGCGAAAATTGACAGTTTTTTAATTTTTCCAACGGGAATCTATTGTCCTTTGAAAAATATCTCCACGGAAGGAAAAGATACTCAGATTCATAGTTCAACAATTATCGCACTTGCAATGTTAATTTTCGTGTTACAAAAAACTAATTGAAAAATCGCGATAAAAATTTTTCGACCACGGATTTATTGTTCATTGATCTATCCTGTAGGCGCCTGTTTTTTTCAGTTCTTGATTTTCATATTTAATTATTTAAATAATATTTATTCATTAAAGGTCCGTAGTAGGCGTGGCTGCGCAAGCCGGAGTACCAGTTTTCCAGAGTATTGTCAACCCTCTGGGAAAATTATAAACATTGGTCCTGCAGGTCCGGGAGTTGGGAGTTTAATTGGTTCGTTTACTCCTCTTTTTGAATCTGTTTTCAAATTTGAACAATCTCAAAAAGTTTTTGAGATATATTCAAAAAACCAAACCATTTCGAATCGAATGACACCTCAATCATAATTTTCGAAGAACTAAAAAGTTTTGACCTAAAGGGCACTTGTTGACAAGACTATACGCAGATAGATACGTAAGATCTACTAGTGGCACATTGACGCCTACTCTTTCGCAACTACTGGCCAAATTGCTTTTTATTAATATTTTTTAACGTAGAAATTGAATTTTGGTTTGTGGAATGGGAAAACCTGTACATACCGTTACAATTCTCACATCAAAAGGTGTCGTCTGTGCCAAATCGATTTTCATTCTACAATGCGGGAGGCTCACATTTGCTCATATCCACCCTTTTCGCACGCTTCCTATCCAGATGCCAACAAATCATACAGGAAGTCTTGTTTCGCTGTATATTAGGCGGATATAATGAAATTATCGCCTCCTTTGACTTCCGCGCCCAGATACTTCGCGGTAGGATTATAAGGGTTGACATGTAACCGCCCCAATTCGGTTTTGCCGCCGTCTAAAACGTCTTTTCATCGACGCGGAGCGTCTCAAATCTAATTTGTTGGCGTAGTTTCGACATGAAGGAAGCAGCGCCCTCTTAATTTTGACTGACTGCGGTGACACGAGAAAGTGTCAAATTAACTTGTCAGGTCTGGTTAATTCTGCATAAGTTTCGACTGTATTTGGGAACGAGTTGGCAGGGTGTTTTTTTGAAGGTATGGCGAAAATGGATTATGTGTCTGAGTAGGATGAGATGTAAAAACTGGTTCAAGCCCTGTGTACAGGAGCTTTGGCACTCTTGCTCAAACTTTGACAAATCATATCTCCGGAATTGTTGGTCTCTGGGAATGATATAAATGGATTCTTACGATAGAACTGCATCATGAAAGAAATTAAATTCAAATAGACAGATTCTCCCCAAGAACGAACTTATCCTTATTCATTCCTCAAATCTACTCTGAAAATTATATTATATCAATTGAAACTTGCACGTTTGTGAAATTTTGTTCGAATCGTATGGCTAGAAAATTATTAAAAAATATTTTTGTTGTCACGATAACTTGAGAACGGAAAGAGATAGCGGCTTGAAGTTTTCAGGTTAGGATGTGCATCAGAACGTGACATTTGAGTTTGTTTATAAGCATAATCGGCCAAACGGTTTTTTTCTCCTCATTAATTCGAAAAATACTAAACCGATTGAATTGAAAAATGGTTATTAGTTGTAGAATGCCAACGGAAAAATTCCTGCAAATTTCGTGAGGCTAGTATCTGTAGAAAATTTTTAAGAAATAATTGAAAATTAAAAAAAAATCTTTATATCAGTAACTATTCGTCTGAAATTGCTGAAATTGTGCAAGAGCCTTTAGAACCCAACTCTACTGCTAAGTTTTAAGTTTTAACACGATCGGTTTAATATTGTTGGAGATTCGAGCAGCCTTGTGTGAGTTCAGTAGATGGTTGACCGTTGCCTCGATAACTTTCGAACAAAAGGAGATAGGGACTTGCAATTTTCAGGGTAGGTTGCGTATCCGAATGGGAGAGTTAAGTTCGTTTTTGGTCATAATCGGTTTCCGATTATACCCACCTGGAATATTATTTCCTGGATAAATAAAAAAATAAAGATTCTATCGAATTGAAGCTTGGTAACTATTAGTAGAAAATCAACATAAAGACGTGTTTGAAACTATTTGAGAACCGCACCCCTAGAAAATTTGAAAAAAATGACGGAAAAATTTTTTTTTAAGAACCGTACCCCTTGAAAATTTCAAAAAAATTACGAAAAAAAAAATTGGTTCAAGCACTGACGTGATGTCAGGACCTTTTGCGCGTATGTTCTATTGTCCATTCTCCTGTATTCGAATTTCCCATGGTAAATTCGAATTAAGAGTGTCCAATACAGGAGAATGGACAATAGAACATACGCGTAAAAGCTCCTGACTTCACGTCAGTGCTTGAACCAATTTTTTATTGATGAGGATTATTGAAGTCAAAATGAAGATTATACAAAAGATCGTAGACTACTGCAATTCTTACAATTTTAAATTTTAAACGACATTTTCTCCATCAAATCAAATGTAAAATACAAAGTGTGATACATCGTTGGAAAGGTAATTTTGAGTAGAATAAAAAAATTGCAAAAAATACTTAGGGTGCTAGTTGAGATAAAAAAAGTAAGAGTCACTTCCGGTCAAACCGAAAGTGACCTTTAACTTTTGTTTTTCTCAGTTGAAGGTTCCTTGAACGAATTGAAAACCATAAAATTTTCAAATTTTTATCTTTCGAAATGGCTAAGATAATCCATTGGAACATATATACTGGAACACCCGGTATATAATTTTTATTTGAGAAAATTTTAATGCTAAATAAACCAGCTGAAATCTCAATAATACTCGAAACGTAAATAACACATGTCTTGCTTCGCCACACATTGCGGACTTTGGGAAGCAGTACTTTCGCCAAATCAACGATATATAGGACGTATCGTAAATTTCACCCAGAGAGTACTTGTGGAAAGGAATACATCTCTTCAACCCGAGGGTCTCGTGCGCAATAATTGCTAAAGCCGCAATTACTTGGTCCCAGAAAACTGCAGCTTTTATGCGTGATCCGAATAGCCTTTTGATCATGTATTCCGGGAATAAGAGGGCTTTCCAGTCTCACAATTCCGTCCACGGATTTTATTCAGGTCGCGTTTGGTGAAAGCGAATGCCCGTCTGTAGTTCAACAGGGCGCGGAGGGTAAATTATCTTTTTATTTTCGCGTGGACGTTTTTCGCGTTCCGAGGAGTGTAATTCCGGAACGATATGGAAATAACGTTTTTCGAAGGGAGGGCACGTTTCGACTTACATATTTCGGAGGAGATAATTGTCGGTGAAAGGGGCAGTAATGGTTTTATGAAGACGGATTATTAGGGACTCTGAATAATGAAGGAATGGATAAATACCGAGCTCGAGGAAAACCGAAAAAAGTAGGGAGCGCCACCGCAGCAGAGATTCTTTGAATGAGATTATAATTTCATATTGAAAAATTCAAAATATACCGATATTTCCGTTTTTGTCTTATAACGAAATAATTTATCTCTCCTAGTTTTACCTATAGCACCTATTAAATTAATATTTGTTCAATAATATTTTTAATTCAGTTTTTGCGCACATGTTCTGGGGAACAGCGTGCTATCATTTTATCCAACTGTCATATTATATTATAACGTAAATTTTCCGGTTCATTTTTTATTTTATTATACAGTACAAAGTGGAACATGTATCTATGGGAGATGATAGCCCTACATTAGGGTACTGTAGCGGTCATCGAACATCTGAAGTTCTGAATAATCATCGCTTGGATTGGCCAGACCTGATTTTGAAAGAGACCCTCCTGGCCTTACGAGCAATATTTTCCTTATTGAATTCAAATATTGAAGGGATTTCTAAGAACAAGAATGAATATCTTTGAAAACTATCGGAGGCGTTCTTCTTCAAGAAATTCCATAAGGCTACAGAGGAGTATATTTGTCAGAGGGGACTTTTGAAAGGTTATGTATTGTTTTTGATTTGTTCGTTTTTCTCCTCTTGTCTTTTCATTTTTCAGTTCGAATTTCGGGTACCTTGGAAAAATCTCTCCGTTTTTTGACGAAAGAATCCATATTGAAGAAAGAAAGGCCTAGCAATTATTTTCAAATTTCAACAAATTTTGTAAACAATAGTTACAGGTCACAACACTCAAGAAGAAAAAGGGTTTTTTTGCTGAGGTTTTTCCCTAATCTCTTGTATCATACGTCGAATGTACGATACCCCGTTACACCAACCTCTGCTGACAGATATATAGCTCTCAATCATAAGAATATATATAAATATCCGAATGTCTGTAATTTTCGAATTTTTTGCTGAAAATAATCTCAAACGATTAGGTTAGGACTCATTGATGAAGAATTCGAGGTAAAATTTGATTCTGGCCGGCTGCCCGTTGCCACGATAACTTGAGAATGGAAAGAGATTTTTGGGGCAGGTTGCGCATCCTAATGCAGCATTCAAGTTCGTTGATATGCATAATCGGTCAAAGGGATTCGGAGTTATATCCATCTTGAATTTTGTTGTTATTTACTCAATAACTCAAAATATACAAAGTTGATCCAATTGAAACTTGGTAATTTTCGTATTAATAAAATAAAAATATTTTATATTTCTGAAATGATTCGCACAAACCCTCGAGCCACCATTTTACAATCGAGTACCAAATTTCATTTCGATCGACTTCGTATGAGACATGAATATAAAATTGAACATGCGCTTCAGTGCTTTAAAAATGTATTCATTAACTTCGTGATTTTAGGTTACAGTCCAAATGTACCAATTTTCTCCGAATTTTCTCGAAGCCAATGCCTTCAATAAAATTCGTTCATTAACCTAATTCACTAATTGAATAAATAACAACATTATTTAATTGAATCGCTTTTCTGTTTCGAGTCCACAATGAGGAACACAACATTTTCTCCTTCGTACTGAAGTGCCATGATTTTGCCCTACTCTATGTAACTCATGAAGTTCGATCCGAAACTGGTTTCAAACAACTCTATCTGACTCGCAAATGAAGAATTCGTAGTTCAATTCTCAGCGAAGGAACATAGAAACTGGAAATTGGCAGGGTTGATTTGAGTCCTGGTCGAGTTGGACAATAGCCAGAATCCTCATTTGAAATGTTATGTCCCCACTATTTACGAAACTACAGATTTGATCGAATTGATATTTGGTCGAAGAATATCAACTTCAAGCTTCATGTAGTTTTTGTTGATGCAAAAATGCTAAATAAATAATATGGGTTCCATCCAATTTAAAGGGGTTATTCTCGGTATCATTTTGAGAAAAAACTTCCTATGTATAGTGGCGGAAACTGAAATGTGAACGACTTTATGTCTCAACAAGTCCAGAGCGTTCCTGCCAATAGGGTCCTTCCTATTGGCAGGAACGATCTGGACTTGTTGATTTATTAACAACGGTATCGCCATTTTTCAGTATTATTTTTGAAAACGCTAAAGAGCGTTCATGGCCATTGGGAAGATACTATCTCAGCTCTGCGGGACTCGTTTCTCGATTAATATCGAGTGAATGGTGGCATATGATTTCACGCTTCAAATATTCACTGGTGGGGAAAGGCTGATTTCCGTGTTTTGTCTCATAGGTGGCGTGGGCGATTAGGTATGATCGACCAAGCCGGCTCTGAGATGCTTAAGCCGGGTCAGTTTAGTTGAATTTGTTGAGAAGCTACAGAGTACTGATGAAGGCCAATAAGCCAGAAACGCGTCTGCTCTTGCTTTCTCGGCAAATCAATGAACCCCCTGGGGTCTATTTGACTTGTGAAATATATGCATAAGTATATTATTTATACGAAGCCATTTATGAAGGACCCTATTGGCAGGAACGCTCTGGACTTGTTGATTTATTAACAACGGTATCGCTATTTTTCATTATTATGATTTTATGTCTATTGTAAATATGGCTCCATCCATATACATCCATGTATATCTATGGCTATATCGCGCAGTCGTTGACGTCAAAAATTTCAGTATTTGTTGTGGTAATTTCATACAAACGAGAATAATTAGGTATAAAATGCTGCGATGTTTAAACGATGGTAAGAAAATGTGGGCAATTGCTAAACTGGAGGAGAATTGGTCGCTAAATGCGACAGCAGACAGCAGAAGCCTTAAATGTCAGTAAAACTTGTATTTCAAGTTGAAGCGACTCTGGCAGGAAGGGCGCATCCAACGTCCGATCCGAGTTGGAATTATAAAAACATTCTGATCAAAATGAAGACAACGCTTATCAATTATATTGAGTAGCATCCATTCGCAACTGCTGTTGAAGCATATCAGTCGATTTCCCTGGATCCGTAACAACAGCGTGAAATAGAATCAAGGAAGGTTAAAAAACTATTCTGCAGCAAAGACGGCATTCTTAACAGAACACCATGAAATGAAGAGATTGCAGTTCGCAAATGAATATTCAAATATGGATGACAATTTTTGGAGCATCAAAAAAACTGTGGTGCTTTAAAAATTGTCATCCATATTTAAATATTCATTTAGGCTGGTTTTCCTGTCACGCTGACGGTCGGCGCTGACGGTCAGCGCTGATCGGTCAGCTCCGATCCTTTTAGTATCGCGCTGATCACATAGAGAAATAGAATGATGCTATTGTCTCTGGCTCACTGAATGTGGAGGCTTGTCGGTGCCAGCTAGTCAGCAGCGCCGACGCGCCGGCGCGTACGTGCGCTTATATAGCTCAGCGCTGACGGCCGTCAGCGCTGCGTGACTCGAAAACGCTACCTATAGCTCCATACATATTGACCCATCAGCGCCGACCGTCAGCGTGACAGGAAAACCAGCCTTAGGTACTAGTTTTTTTAATGAAAAAACTTTTCGATCGTGCAGCAGTGTTCAACTTCGGGTTTATAGACCTGGAAACCGAACGTATGACGACGTACGGACAGAATCGATTTCGACCATGAATTCTTGATCATTGATCATCAAATTCGAAAATTACAGGCATTTGGGCAAATTGATAAGCTCTGTGTTCCGAGAAACAAGAGCGCCAAAAACTAATCGAAGCGATGAAGCAAATTGTCGAACGAAACGAGGACAATTTCCGGATATTCCGCTCTTTTGAATAAAAAATGGCTGAAATAACTCGAGGATTTGCAGGATTCGAATTCCTTTGGTCGTAGGAGAAGAGCTGAGTTAGACGGTTGACTCTGTAAAATGGCAATCCCGTACAAAAGCACACCGGCTCGAACAAAATGCATATGTCGCCCTCTAATCGGGATCGGCGGCACGTATTCTGGTGAACAATCGGGATTTCAATTCTCCCGGGTGATGAAACCCCTTTTTTCTATCCCGTTTTACGAAATCGATTTCCATTGGATTTGTCCACTGGCGGGTCGTTGACGTCGGAAGATAGCGGAATGAAGCTAATGGTCTGTGATTCAGCTCTCAATCGGATTATATTCAATTGAAAAAAATTCCCTTATCTCGAATGTAGAGCAAAAATAAAAACTAGATGTGTCCGATTTTTAGTATGCAGTGTAACGGTATAAAACCCTTTACACTATTTTCGTAGTTATGCAACCCCTGACCCCTGATGCATTGAACTTGAATAGATGGTCGCGTTATGGTTTGGAATCGTTCTTTTATTTCCAGTCTAAATTAGATATGTTTTGTGATATGAATCCGTATTGATTTTACACATATATTTTTTCAATATATTATAGAAATCGTAACATTATAATTTTGTTCAATACCGTGAATTTATCGTTTCAATTCTGTGCGACCAGAATTTTCAGTGGTCATACGAGTATTCTCTAGTATCGGGGATTTTCTCGTTTCTACGTTCCAAGCTCTGGAGGAGGTCACTTCTTCTAACGCTTCTCGTAAGATCCCTTTGTTCTCAATAGTTGAGATGAAAGAAATGGTGGTCTGAATATCTCTCAACTGTTTGTGTGTTTTTTTGTGATTAGATTCGTCAGGATTAGCGGTGAGTCGTGGTTTTTGGTAAACTAATTTTGCACGCCATTTTTATTAGATAATAATGTAGAGAACTTTTAGTTTGATTATTTTGATTTCTTCTAATTTTTCTGGTACATGTGAATTTAATATTTATGTTGTTCTGGACGAATCAGCGGAGAGTTTCTTCAATTTTTGAGTGATTGTGTGCCTCGTGTTTTCTACGTTTTAATGTTAATTAATTCCGTTGAATAAAGTTTGTGTACTGTTAATTTATATCCCTAGATTCGTACCGAGAAATATTGTATTTTGCTAAGTAGTAAGTGAAACACTGGTTTCGTTGTTTGTAGTTTTCGGTTGGGTAGAAAGACTCGCTTCTACGTTGTTTTGTGAGGCTGCAGGCATAACATATGTTAAGTTCATAATTTGCCTCAGCAAGGTCGACCTCGGCTAAACGAAGAAACCAGATTAAATGTGTGTGTGAGAAGAAAATCCTCACCCTTTAACAAAACAACTAGCCCTAAATCACAACGTGGACCACTTGTTTGTCGCGAAGTTGTTCAAGAAAGAGAACTATCATCCTAGCAAAGTTCAACTGACTCACGAATTTACGAGGATGATCCAGACCACCGTATATAGTTTTGCGGAGAACTAATGTTACGCTGCTATGAAGATCCCAAATTTTTCAATTTTTTTAATAATATCGTATTTTCTGAGGAAGGCACTTTTTCCTTGAATGGGATATTACATCCTCACAATTGCAGGTATTGGTCAAGAGAGTCAAGTGTAAGCAGAGGTTAGTGTAACGGGTTACCATATAATTTGATATATGATACTAGAGCTCGTACTAGAGCGTAGAGGAAAAACCTCAGCTAAAAACCCTATCTCCCCGTTAGTGTTGTGATTTATGAAAATTGAAATTGTTAACAAAATATGCTGAAATATTAAATATTGAAGAGCATCTTTTTCTTTACTATCGCTTCTTCCTTCAACAAGGTACCCGAAACTCAATCTGGAAAAGGAAAAGACAAAAGGAGAAAACGAACAAATTAAAAATGGGATATTTTATATTTTATTAAACAGATTTGAAACTCGCTACCCATTCTAAAAAATTTTCAGAAACATTATGAATAGCCCTAAAACCATCTTTGAATCTATATATGCGACAATTATTTACTAAATGATCTATGGTTTCCCCTGCTTCCCCGCATTTACAACTAGGGCTCTCAACTGAGTTCCATCTGAAAAGCATGCTGTTGCAACGACCATGACCGGTTCTTAGACGATTCAGAATAGACCATATTTTTCTTGGAAGATCAAACCCCGGAACTCTATTTGAAGGATCAGAAATTAAATCTTTGTTTAATAAATCGCAAGAAATCCATTCAGACCGCCAAACTACCTTGTCACTTTTATTCAAATTGAGAAAACAGTTGGACCATAAACGGTTTCGTGACTTGAATCTGGGAATCTCATTGTCTGGAATGTAGGAGAGAATCGGAAATGAATTCGGAAAAGAATGAAATTTATTCCAAGAATTTGAAACAGCAGTCTGCCTGCGAATGTGGGGCGGGACAATGTTTGAAAGAACTGGCAACCAATGAATAGGTGTAGATCTAATAGTGATGAACCTCATAGACGAATTCATCTGTGCATAATTTTTTGATAAAAGTCACTTTCATTTCTTACAGTAAATGTGTAATTTTCGCATTAAATTGTTAGCACCGGTAATAAAGCAGCAAAAAAAAATTGGTGTATTCATCTAAAAGAAAATATGACATCTCTGTTCAAAAATGAAAGACTCCATAAGTAAAATTTTAGATCATAAGGTGGTTAATTAAAAATGGGTTCAAGCCCTGTGGACAGGAGCTTTCTGGCGCTCTAGTTCAAACAGACAAATTATATCTCCGAAAGTATTGGTTTCTCAGAGTTGGGAATTATATCAATGTATTCATATGATAGAACTACATCATAAAGGAAATTCAATTCAAATAATAGTTTATTTATCAAGATTAAATGAGCAATCTGAGAATGAGAACTGCACCATGGATGAAATCAAAATAAATCTGGCCAATTTTGCCCAATAACGAACTTAAGCGAGATATTCATCTCCCTAAACTACTCTGAAAATTTCAACTACCTACCTCATTCCGTTCGAGAGTTATATCTATGTCTATGGATGAAAAGCAGTCTCACTACTCTCAGATCTCTTACTTCATGTTCCGTTCCGAAATGTAAGACTTTTCTGAGAAAAACTAATTTCGGAGCAAACAACTGAGATTTTTCTCACTTCGCTTACAATTCTTCGATTGATTAGATAATGACATGTCTCAGGAAAATAATTTGACATTATGACAATTCATACATAGAATAATTATATCATTGTGTGACAACGTTGAAATACGATTTATTATTGAAATTTTGAAAAATCATATCTCCGAAAGTATTAGCATGTTAAAGTTAAAAATGATATCATTGGATTCTTATGGTAAAACTGCTTATTGAAAAAAAAATTATTTCGAATTTGTTTTGTAAAAATAAATTTTTTTTTGTTACTCCGAAACCATCTGTCCGATTTTGCCCAATAACGAACTTAGCCGAGATATTTATCTCCCAAACCTACTCTGAAAATTTCAACTGTCTAGCTCATTCCGTTCGAGAGTTATCGTGCCTACGGCCGGCCGGACAGAATGATTTTCGACCACGGATTCTTGATCAGTGAGTCGAACCAAATCGTTTAAGACCATTTTCATCGAAAAATTTGAAAATTACAGACATTTGGGCAAATTGATAAGCACTCAGTTCCGTGGAACTAGAGCGCCAAAAACTAAAATTGACCAGCTTTTGCTTGAAAACATTCAATAACGCAGTACCGAATTTTGTCCCTCACTTCATCCACAAACTGTATATTGTTTAGAATATTGGGAAGCTATCGAAATATTATAATGATTACAGTTTACTGGTCCACGCTGTTTCCGTTGTTTTCTAGAACATGCACGCATAAATGATGAAGGTCCCGGGTCAGTGCCCTGTGGAACCCCCCTGTTCATAGGAAGAGGCTCACTCAAATAGTCCTTCGCACTACAGATTTTCTTTACGGGAGATAGCCCAATATTTTATATCCTGTTAAGAAAGCGTCGCCTCTGAAAATCCCTTGAATTTAAAAATAAATCCCCCTGTTTTATACGGATATTTCAGAAGCCGAGGAACCCCCTGTCCTCGATAAGAAACTGCAAAACCAATGGCATGTAAGTTATATAGAAACAAAAGCAGCCAATGATAACATTGACTGGAATAGTCAACTGCCCAATTCCTCTCACTTATCTGAACTTTCCGGGCGAACCGAAGCGAAAACTTTATTATCGTCTCGTGTCTCTGGTCCAGCTCATCCTTCCCAACGAGTCAGCACTGAGCGCTACACGTCAGTACCGCCCGCGAAAACAAAGGACTTAGGGCTGATATATTCACCTATCTATAAACTGTCAAGTAGCCTTACCGAAAGGAAAGTATTCTTTAAATGTTTATTCACCTCTCTGTTGCACAAAGTGATAGGCAAATATGAGAAACATCTGTGAAACATGAAAAGGTTTTATTACTTTAAAGAGGGGTACTAATTTTAACGAGCACGTAGTTAACGAATACTTTACGGAGAGGTTGAATAAATCGGCCCTTAAACGATTACATGCAGTGTTCCACGCTGTTTCCCACGCTGTTTCCTAGAATATGTTCGCATAAATGATAGAGGTCCCGGGACAGTACCCTGTGGAACACCCTTGTTCACAGAAAGGTGCTTACTTAAGTAGTCGCTCTACAGATTTCCTTTCCGGGAGATAGCCCAATATTTTATATCCTGTTAAGAAAGCGTCGCCTCTGAAAATCCCTTGAATTTAAAAATAAATCCCCCTGTTGTATACGGATATTTCAGAAGCCGAGGAACCCCCTCGATAAGAAACTGGAAAACAAATGGCATGTAAGTTATATAGAAACAAAAGCAGCCAATGATAACATTGACAGGAATAGCCAACCGCCCAATTCCTCTCACTTATCTGAACTTTCCGGGCGAACCGAAGCGAAAACTTTGTTATCGTCGCGAGTCTCTGGTCCAGCTCATCCTCCCCAACGAGCCAGCACTGAGCGCTACACGTCCGTACCGCCCGCGGAAACAAAAGACTTAAAATAAGTTTAACGGCGATTTAGTGGCGTTCTCTAGACGCCCATCGATTCATCAGAGCGGGAGAAAGATCGTAGATATCGGGGCGAATTGGTTTGGATGCGGGCCAAATTCCGCCCGGCGATGGGCTCGGGCGGCTCGACGGTGGTCAGGGCGGGACGATATCGAGTGTGCCGCGAGACTTATCGGTTATTGGGAACTTCCAAAACTCTGGTGGCGGGATTCGGCAACTAACCACGCTAGTAATAAATGTAAACAATCTCGTGTTGGACAGGTCAGTCGACGAAGTTTGACCGAAATTTTCATGGAAAATTTAAATTATGATTGACTTGAGATCATTGTTGGATTACTTTGTGATATAGATTATAATATTGATCATTATATAACTAATTTTATGGCACTTGATTGATATAAAGACTACAACCAGTAAGTATATTCATATATGTTTGTCAAACTTACATTATATTTAAAAGTTCTTTCAGTTACTATTTGCGAATGATTAAGAAGGGACTCAGTTGATTAGAATTTCTGGAATACATAGGAGCTTCAACTTCTAATTCTAGAGTCCTTGTAGAAGGAGAAGAGGTTCTAAATGTAGATCATGTAATCGTGTGTGACAAAACAAATTGTGGTCCCAGTTTTATAGATATTTGTTCTTTATGTTTACAAAGTAGTGCCCTTAATTCAGTACCACGTAAAATTGATGGCCCATTAATGTGGAGAATGGTAAACTTAAAATAGAAGGTATGGTATATTCTTGTAAAGTCGGAGCACGGAGGAGGTGTAAACATATTACTGATGTATTAATTAAAGTTCAGGTGCATGATGTTCTAGTTTATTTATGAGAATATAGTGTCAAATTGAACCAGATAAAGCTTTTGTAAAACAGTTACCAATAATTGGAATGATTTTTTCAAAATATGATACATATATTATGTGAAAATAATTATTAACAATAAGTGTAATGTTTGAGGTATAATAAAGATTATCTGGATGTAGGTCCAGGTTAAGTACTCTTCGGTCTATTAGTTATCCTTCTAACGCATTTCCAACATTTATATTTGGTTTTCCGGAGGTAAGAAGTGAAAACTCAAACCTATACATTTTGGCATTTTTTTCGCCCATGAATTGAATTGAGGCACACAACAATAGTCGTTTCTGGTCGAAGACATATTAGGCAGGATAATATTCATTATTTCAACTTGAATTTTTCTTTTAAACAAAAGTTTATTGACGAATACTGAACAATTAAACTCGAACACGTGGCTCATTACTAGCTTGGTTAGTTGCCGAATCCCGCCGCCAGAGTTTTGGAAGTTCCCAATCGGATGGGCAAACAAACTTTCGGACGATGAGCTGTTTGTTCGGTCATCGGTCTCTTTTGCGGCGTTCGGGAAAATTGATGCAGTTTCAGATTGGAGAGGGCAATTTTGCGGTTGTCTGCCGGAAGTTTGTGTGGGTTCGTTTGTTGGTGGGAGCCCGGTTTAGGTCGGATCCAGTGGCGTGGCTGTGGGCGGTGGGCGCGTGCCAGACATCCAGTAAAAATTCTGATTTGTATCTCGTGAAGAACTGATCGAGAAAAGTTGCTGTTGAAATTATTTGAACGTAAACATATTATTGCGCGTATGTTCTGGGGAACATCGCGTTATCATTTTACCCAAATGTCTGTAATTTTCGAATTTTTTGCCGAAATGGTCTCAAACGATTGAGCTCGACGTATGTTTGGTATCCGAATGAGAGAGTAGGGCTTCACGCGAGACAAGAGTAGGCGAGAGTATAAAAATTCTCGTCTCGGTCCAGGGCTTCACACGAGGCGAGAGTAGGCAAGATTATATAAATATAGTCTCGCTCTCGCCACACTGATAATTTCAACATTTAAATTACTCGATGACCAAGAATTCAAACATAATTACGCTTGTATCACATCATTTTTCACTGATGTACGTGTTTTTGCCATGATCATACCTGCTGTGGAAAATAGTCTCTCAACAGGTACGAATGTAGCCATTAATAAATCATCGGCCATCTTGGAAAGTGTAGGAAGAACTTTTTCATCACTCTCAACCACTGTAAAATATTTTGCTTCCTATTTGCTCTTTCTAACAGCAAATATTCTTCAAATTCAGCTTTCCAATATTTCGAAAGTTTTGTTGATGTTTTATATAGGCTATCGTTGTCGATACATCTTTTAATAGAATTGAAAAATTTGGTATAGTTTTCAAAGAATACCTTCTCAGTGGGTAGATCATTGAGGGTGTTCTTGGCGTATTCCTCATAACACTTTTCGAAACATTGAATAGCTTCATTTCTTTACCAGTTTTATTATAAGTAGTTCCAAAGATGTATACAATAATTATTCACATCTTCACTACAAGGAGCACAAGGTAATAAATTTCTCCAGATGTTCAGATAGAGACGAAATCTTCAAAGCATTGGGATTTAGGGGAAATAAAAGTTGTCTGTTAAGTATTAAATTCATGAAGGCATCCGTTTTTATAGCTGTGAATTCTATTTTTTCTTGAAAAATAATCTCAATTATCGCAAGGTCATGACGAATTAATAATCTTCTAAAAAATCGTGTATTTCTAGAACGATCGATGCATAATATAGACAAAATATATTGGTAATTATAGTGGAAACTCTTCATATTCAATTGTTTTCTGTGGGTTTTGAAAAAAGTCGAGTCGTATATAAAACTTCATACAAAAAATTTTACGAGACCTAAAACGAGACTCTCGTGTTGCGCTGTATGTGGTCTCGGTATCGCCTATAATATTTTCGAAAACGTCTCGTCTCGTCTCGTCTCGCTTTTACGAGACGAGATCGAGACGAGACGGGAAAAATCTCGCTCTCGCGTGAAGCCCTATTACTGGCCAGTAGTTTTAGAAGAGCGCCAAATCCCCTGTCCACAGTGCTTTCGCACATTTTTTAATATCGCAAAAATCAATGCAGTGAGAATATTGCTTCTCATATCTTTGTTTTGACTTCACACCAAAAAGTCATTACTCGATGACCAAGAATTCAAACATAATTACGCTTGTATCACATCATTTTTCACTGATGTACGTGTTTTTGCCATGATCATACCTGCTGTGGAAAATAGTCTCTCAACAGGTACGAATGTAGCCATCAATAAATCATCGGCCATCTTGGAAAGTGTAGGAAGAACTTTTTCATCACTCTCAACCACTGTAAAATATTTTGCTTCCTATTTGCTCTTTCTAACAGCAAATATTCTTCAAATTCAGCTTTCCAATATTTCGAAAGTTTTGTTGATGTTTTATATAGGCTATCGTTGTCGATACATCTTTTAATAGAATTGAAAAATTTGGTATAGTTTTCAAAGAATACCTTCCCAGTGGGTAGATCATTGAGGGTGTTCTTGGCGTATTCCTCATAACACTTTTCGAAACATTGAATAGCTTCATTTCTTTACCAGTTTTATTATAAGTAGTTCCAAAGATGTATACAATAATTATTCACATCTTCACTACAAGGAGCACAAGGTAATAAATTTCTCCAGATGTTCAGATAGAGACGAAATCTTCAAAGCATTGGGATTTAGGGGAAATAAAAGTTGTCTGTTAAGTATTAAATTCATGAAGGCATCCGTTTTTATAGCTGTGAATTCTATTTTTTCTTGAAAAATAATCTCAATTATCGCAAGGTCATGACGAATTAATAATCTTCTAAAAAATCGTGTATTTCTAGAACGATCGATGCATAATATAGACAAAATATATTGGTAATTATAGTGGAAACTCTTCATATTCAATTGTTTTCTGTGGGTTTTGAAAAAAGTCGAGTCGTATATAAAACTTCATACAAAAAATTTTACGAGACCTAAAACGAGACTCTCGTGTTGCGCTGTATGTGGTCTCGGTATCGCCTAAAATATTTTCGAAAACGTCTCGTCTCGTCTCGTCTCGCTTTTACGAGACGAGAACGAGACGAGACGGGAAAAATCTCGCTCTCGCGTGAAGCCCTATTACTGGCCAGTAGTTTTAGAAGAGCGCCAAATCCCCTGTCCACAGTGCTTTCGCACATTTTTTAATATCGCAAAAATCAATGCAGTGAGAATATTGCTTCTCATATCTTTGTTTTGACTTCACACCAAAAAGTCAAATTTGCTTCATTAGCTGCTGCTAATATTTCTGTAAGACACACATCAAATTTCAACGTTGGTTGATTTATCGATTTGAAAAACTGTAGGTGCTTATATCGGTTTGATTAATTCATATACACATAAATGACAATAATGTCGTTACCATAGTTATTTTATCATTGGCTTCAATGAGCTTCATAGATAAATTAATTCAGGAATAGAGTCGAGTCTGCGTGCGGTAAAAATTTTCTCTATTTCAGTATCGTAATGAGTCCATTCCAGCACTAAAAACAGTGCTGGAATGAACTCATTCCCGCATTGTTTCTAGTTATATTTTTCGTTTTGTTGGTAGTCAGTACTGACATTCGATCCTATATCAAATTTCAACAGACGTCAATCATCAATATAATATAATCTGGAAATAGTAAAATAATTGTTGAGAGGAAAAGCTTTATCTTAATAAAAAAATGGGTTCAAGCCCTGTGGACAGGAGCTTTCTGGCGCTCTAGTTCAAACAGACAAATTATATCTCCGAAAGTATTGGTTTCTCAGAGTTGGGAATTATATCAATGTATTCATATGATAGAACTGCATCATAAAGGAAGTTCAATTCAAATGATAGTTCATTTATCAAGATTAAATGAGCAATCATGAGAATGAGAACTGCACCATGGAAGAAATCAAATTAAATCTGGCCAAGTTTGACCTATAACGAACTTAACCGAGATATTCTTCTTCCTAACCTACTCTGAAAATTTCAACTACCTACCTCATTCCGTTCGAGAGTTATATCTATGTCTATGGATGAAAAGCAGTCTCACTACTCTCAGATCTCTTACTTCATGTTCCGTTCCGAAATGTAAGACTTTTCTGAGAAAAACTAATTTCGGAGCAAACAACTGAGATTTTTCTCACTTCGCTCACAATTCTTCGATTGATTAGATAATGACATGTCTCAGGAAAATAAACTGACATTATGACAATTCATACATAGAATAATTATATCATTGTGTGACAACGTTGAAATACGATTTATTATTGAAATTTTGAAAAATCATATCTCGGAAAGTATTAGCTTGTTAGAGTTAAAAATGATATCATTGGATTCTTATGGTAAAACTGCTTATTGAAAAAAATTTTATTTTGAATTTGTTTTGTAAAAAAAATTTGTTTTTTGTTACTCCGAAACCATATGTCCGATTTTGCCCAATAACGAACTTAGCCGAGATATTTATCTCCCAAACCTACTCTGGAAATTTCAACTGTCAGCTCATTCCGTTCGAGAGTTATCGTGCCTGCGGCCGGACGGCCGGACCGGCCGGACAGAATGATTTTCGACCATGGATTCTTGATCAGTGAGTCGAACCAAATCGTTTAAGACCATTTTCATCGAAAAATTCGAAAATTACAGACATTTGGGCAAATTGATAAGCACTCAGTTCCGAGGAACTAGAGCTCCAAAAATAAGGTACTAGATATTTCCTTCTTGCTTATTTTGAATAATTTATGCTATTAGGAAACTGTTTGAAATCTGATCTTCATGCCCTACGTACGATTCAAATTCAAATTCCGTAATCTGTCAACTTTCGTAACAGTCACACCAACTGCCAAGATGCAATACAAAAGTCACTAGGATGTATAATCCGAATTGTCCATTAAATTTCAACAGTATTTTACAAAACTTGCCTGAAATAGAGAAAATATCGTCTAATATTCGTTGCAGAAGGCATATCCAACACTCATGCGTTCGTGTTTTAATAGGAGCCCATTCTGCAACTTGTTTTAGAATATACAATTCCCGCACCGTGTGGGAATTTGGTTCTTTGCGACTTGAAATGTGTGTGAGAAGAGGCTTGAACACGCTTGTAGAAAAAAATTAATTCAGGAATACAGTCGATTTTGCGTGTGGGAAAAATTTTTCCGCACCTTGTGGGGAAATTGACTCATTGCGATTTGAAATGTGTGTGAGAAAAGGGTTGAACACGCTTGTAGAAAAAAATTAATTCAGGTTATTCTGGCATATTCTGTAAACAAATCCGTTAAAATCACTCTCTACATATAAAGTTCACTTTGAAACATCAGAAAATCAACTTTCCGCTTCAAGAGAGCGGAAATTTATATTATCAAAAGCATTCATATGACTAAAATCTCAGAAATAATCTCCGGCAAAGTCCTAAAAGCATGTCTGTAGGCAAATGTACAAATCCCCGCTACTTAAAGGGAATCCCTTGAAAAGCCCTGCGAAAATATTCCAAGCTGGAAAACATGTAAGCAAGCACAGAAGTCGGAACTCTAATGTTATATTTCATGCGATTCATGTTTTATTCAGAAATCTGTAGGACGGAAGCCACAAAGTTGACGTATGTTGCAATATGGTTCTTTGGACTCGGGCGAGGGCATTTTCTCTATTTTTACCCGATTTTATGTGTGTTTCGATGTATCCTGACCGCGGTTGAAACTTCTATTGGATTCGAATTGATTTATTGGGGTGTTTTTGAGTCGAATTGCTGGTTCTACGGAGACTGCCTTGTCTGATGGATTTTGTGGGTCATTTTCGTCACAACTGTACATTTAGGTTTTTGTTCTCTCAATCCCCAGTTCATGTTGTGATTAAATCCTCATTTTATATTGCGATATAACAAGTGTTATGATTTTTGGCGCGCTTGTTTTACTGAATTTGCTCAAATGTCTGTTACTGTAGAATTTTGTACGAGAATGCACTCAAACGATTAGTTCGGGCTCACTGATGTGGCCGGCCGGACGTCATCACGATTACTCTCGAACGCAATGAGTTTGAGGGTTGAAATGTGCAGTGTATGTTTGGAGTTCAAATGCTCCGGTTAAGTTCGTTAATAGGCAAAATCCGACGAATGGTTTCGGGGCCATCAGAAATTTTGTTTTCCAAATGAATCGAAAAATACTGATCTGACCGTATTAAAGCTTGGTAGTCATTAAAAAAAAAACTGACACGAAGACTTATACATAATTCCGTGAGGATTATATTACTAGAAAGTTGTAAAAAAAATTATTTGAAAAAAAATAAATATCGCCAAAACTATCCGTCAGAATGAAGGCTCCTGCAAAATTTCGGGAGGATCGTATGACTAAAATATTTAAATAAATTCTGTGTCGTTTAAAATTTCCAATACCCTTCAAAACCTAATTTCACAGCAAAGTTCTACGTTTAAACTCGAATAGAGCTATCTTGTTGGAGATATTGGCAAAATATCGAAATATTATAACGATTACAGCGTATACGGGTCCACAGTTTTACACACGAACAACAAAGTTGTCAAAGTTTTTTGATTTAAAAAAAATTCTGTATCTCAGGAACTTTCCGTCAGATATCGTTGAAATTCTGTGAGAGCCTTCAAAACCTTATTTTACAGTAAAGTTCTTAATTTGAACACGATCGGTTAATGATTTTTGACGTGCCTGTAGAGAATTTAAAGAATCATGACGTGCTGGCATATATCGCGAAATATGCCGATTCGGACCGTTTTCGAACGGAAAAAGTGAAGATGAGGGATAAAAACCGTGGAATAATATGTAACATGATGATAGTTTCATGAAATTAGAAAATTGTGAAAACATATCGAAAATAAGTAATGAATTAGTTCAACACCCTGCTCTTTCATTATATCTGTACTCACATAACGTGGCGTTATAGGCTACCAATCAGCTTCAAAGCACGTGGTACCGGGATCGATTTCCGTAGCCGAAATAGTCCTTTTTTTTTTTTCATTTCTATCGGAATAATGACTTCGATGAATGGTATAAAGTCGACGTTTCAATAAAATTACGTGAAACGTAAATAATTTCGTATATTGTTAGTTATTTTACGAATTTAAAATTTGGGTGTTTTTTGTCTCATGTCACAATCGTATGATTGTACTGATTTATGTCCTTGTGCCACCACGAACAAAGCACTGTTTATTTTCGACCAATCAGTAAATGTATGTATTCGAATGGGTCCTCACACCACCAAAGACACGGCACTGCTTATTTTCGGCCAACAGTGAACTTATGTATTTGAGTCGAAATTAATCGTTTGAGACCATTCTCGGCCAAAGAGTGGACCAGTTTTTTTTTTTGGACGCTTGGTTTTACAGTCGGATTCATATTCTGGGAAATATTGAGAATATTATTTTTTTCCTGGAGCTAAGCAGGGTTGGGCGAGTTCAGTAACTGGCTGGGTGACTGCTCTGGCAATAAATTTGAACAGCGCGCCAAACCTCCTGGCCACACTGCTTTTCCAACTTGTTAGAAGAGAGTATCCATCAAAAAAGATATGAAGGGCAAATTACTGTATTGAGCATCGATCCTCATCTGTTTCCGGAAATTATGTATCCAGACATTGTTGATTATTCAGTAAACATGAAGAGTGCTTTCACAATGAGTGAAATGAAAGCGTGGAAGCCTATAATCCTGCAAGTTATAGTTGGGGACAAACACATAAATTCTCTCATATGTTAGTTATCCGAAAGGTGAACAATCACATATACAGGGTGAGTCTTTGACCACTGCATTAATTTTAACCACAGATTCCTCTCATCAAATGAAACACTTTTTTCATTTAACATTTTTCCAAATTCAGCTCAGGTAAAAAGATACAGGCTGTTGAAATTTTGAAAAAAAATCAGTTTTTATTTTGTAGCTTTGACATCCTTTTTTCGAATAAAATGAATGTTGGCGTAAAGTTTCCTATAACTATGATACATATTTTCCAAATATTAGTTATTTTCTACTTCTACTGGTTTTCTAGTTATGGACTCGTGGATTCATAAATCTAAACGAAATTAGCATAAAGAAAGCATATAAAGTTTTTCTTTAGTCATTTCAAGAATATTCCATCGTTTTAGAACATTATATTATTCTTCATCATTTCTCCTTAAATGCACCGTTTTCGAGATATTCTTCATTGAGTGTCTTAAAATGGAAATCTCCTGAAATTTCACTACTTTTATGGATCCGTCCCTGAGCGTTGGAATCCCGAATCAAGCTGTAAACCACGTTACCATGCCTTATTCTCGTCCGCCAACAATGTCATAGATAATTTATATGCACTGTGTATTAGCACATTGTGAAATCTTTAAACGCTTGTAACTTTTTACCTGAGCCGAATCTGGAAAAATGGTAAATGAAAAAAGTGTTTCATTTATTGAGAGGAATCTTTGGTTAAAATTAATGCAGTGGTCAAAGACTCACCCTGTATAGCATTTTTGATTACTAAATTCTTATTTTTTCAACGCATGCATTCACAAAGACCAAATGATAAACTATATTCACCATAGGTAATCAGTCTTCAAGATGACACTATTGTTAGCGCTCACTGCGATTGCATCGCAGGTTTAGGCGAGGTTTTTTCTCATATGACTGCAGTTTTATTCCCAATAGACGATGCAATTCAAAAACTATTATAATTAGGACATTTTTGCGATCTACAATGCAGGAAAAATTGTGTGTCGCCACCTGTCACTTCATTTTCATTAAAACACTGAGGAGGGAGTTAAATGATAATTTATTCCTGACTTCGAAACACTTTTAATCGATTTTAAACTTGAGTGTCTGACATTTAAAGTAATCACCAGCTTTTACGTATCGGAAGCACCGAGTCTCTAGGAAACATATTTCTTTGAATTGTTTCCGGAATTTCAATTAAAAATGTATGGAGGAAAATAAATGGAGGTATTGTTTTATATCCAAGCGCTATCGATTGTCTAATAGAATTTATGTCGATATTTTTCGTTTTATTCAGAACAAAGGATTGAAATAATGAATGGTTTCCGTCGTTCCTCGCTTTTTCATTTCGAATTCTATTTCAATTTTTAAGTAGCGCAGTAGAGCTCGTCATTATTGAAATATAGTTGGGTTTTTTAATTCGCCGTGCGTTTTGCAGTTGCTCCAGGGTGAATTTTTATGAATCCGTTGTCTCGCATTGGAGTAGACCTTATTGGAAAATCCATTTAATGGTTGGATATAATTCCTGGCTTTTGGGTCTGATTAGAGTGCAATTTAAACAAATTCGAGCCACTCTTTTTATTCTTTATTAATTGGAGTAGGCTATCGATTTCACAATGGAATGTCCCATTCCTAAGATTTAATGTTTGGAAATAAAAAAATCTGAAAAGCCTTCTCCCATTTTATTCATATTTTTCTCAAAAAATAAGCGTTTGAACTTGTTATACAGGATGCTTCGGAAAAAAATTTTGGGAGGTGATACTTCGAGGAAAATTCAGGGGGTCTTAAATTTTTTGTCCCCTTCAGATCCAAGTTATTGCCCTCTGAAATTGGGCAAACCTTTTATGCAAAATACAAATTTCAACAAGTAGGATAAGTCGGCTAATTAATATACCTTTATCTGAAGAAAATTATGGTACAGAATTAGAAATTATCCAACAAATAGCGGTGAACAATGGATATAACACAGAGTTAATCAAAACAATTTTGACGAAAAAACAATTTAGAAAAACAATTAGTTTAGTATTTCCAGATATTAAGGATAAAAATAAAATATTCAATAGCTTAACATATTTTGGTACACCGAGTCAACAACTTAAAAGGTTTCTTCAAAACCAACAGGTGAATATCTCATTCCGGACAAATAATAACCTCGCCAAACTCATAAAGAACAATAAATCGAAAAGGAATAAAGAAGATAAATCCGGTGTTTATCAATTAAATTGCGGGAGTTGTGACAAATCATATATAGGAAAAACTGGTAGAAATTTTGTCATAAGAATAAAGGAACATCATCACAGCTACAAAAATAACAAAATTAATTCAAATTATTCGAATCATTTATTAGCAGAAGGACATAAGTTTAACCCGGATTTCAAAATTATACACAATTTGAATAAAGGTGCGCAACTCAATCACTGGGAAATGGTGGAAATAAATAGGGAAAAACATACGGGTAATTTAGTTAATGAACAATTAGATCTAAATTTTTCACCGTTACTCAATCTATTCAAATAGAGAATCAATTTATAAAAGCATTAGGAGGGAATTATTCTTAATGTGTACAAAGAAACCAGCAGTGTAATCTCATGTAATTAGTTTTAAATAAGTCTATTGTGTTATTTGTTTTAAATAAGTTTCTCATGTAATTAGTTTTAAATTATTCTGTGTCCATGTCATCTAGGTATAGGGAGATAATAACTTGTTAAGAATTTAGTATGATGTAGTCTGATGAAGTCGCTTTGTCGACGAAACGCGTCACAATATTGAATAAATAAGTGTAAATCGTATATAATTTTTCATTCAGTTATTATGGATTTGCATCAAGTAAAAGCCACAAGCATTAAACCTATAATTTCATTACCGAATGAATGCATTCTACCGCATACAGAGGAAAACTGTATAAATTGAACTAACTCCTTCAATATTTTACGACCAAACTTCTACACACATTCATAATGGGTCCCACAGCCACATAATAACTCCACTAAGTTTCATTTTCCAGTAGTTATGCCGGCAGTGTCAGTGAATTAACCTACGAAGTTAATCTCATAACTTTGGGATTTATGTCTTACTCAGTCAGAGGTGGATGAGCCAGATATTCCTACCTCTATTCTGCAAGTTGCTCGAAATCAAATAGCACTTTCCTCTATTTTTCATTGCTTGATTTTCTGCTTGTCCTAATTCAACGATGCAAGACGAAAATTCATATTTATTTCATAAAATCAGATGTGTAGTAATATCTAAGAATGCAATTTTTTTAATATTTGGGTTAGGTGTGGAAGATATTTAATATATTATGATGAGTGCTTTTGTAATTCTTCATAATGATTAACATCAATAAGAGTATATATATAGGCTGAGTCTCCGATTAACAGTTTCTTCCTGCTTCCAATGGTTGCCTAGTCATAGACACGCGGATACATAAAACTGAATGAAATTAACATAAGGAAAACAAATGAAGTTTACCTTGAGTCATCATAAGAATCTTCAGTCATTTTAGGGAATTAAATTATTCTTCATCATTTCTCCTAAAACACATCGTTTTTGAGATATTCAACGTTGAATATTACGAAATCTGATAAAAATTTGGGTATTTGCCTTATTTTGGTTGATCCGGTTCTGACCTAGGATGGTCTGGAGTCGATGTATTTCTGCTTTGCCACACTTGCTTTTTTCACGGGATTCAGATAATCCATGCTCCTTGATTGAATAATACACCATTAATGCTCGGTACACAGTTTGATAATGCCGCATGCGAACATATACATAGAAGTAAGTCTATGGTCCAAAGAGTTTCTGTGAACGTAACCTAATAACTATTATGATTATTCTGCCAGTTGAAATCACATCTCAACTAATCGATTTGAGAGTTTCTTGGAAATGAATGGATTAATGGATATTCATGAATTTTCGATGATAATTATATTTCAAGAATAGGCGGTGATCAAATTATGTATAATCTTCATTTTTTCAATAGGAGGATATTTTTTAAGGCTGCATAATAAGAATTGAGTGAGTACATGAGTTTTCTCAAACAATTTTATGGTATTTCATGTATCAGATGATAATGTTTTTTTTATGTTGAACACGGTGCAGTGCTGGATTTTATTAGCATATATAAAATTTTTAAACGCTTCTAACTTTTTACCTGAGCCGAATCTGGAAAAATGGTTAAGGAAAAAATTGTTTTGCTTGAGGAGAGGTATCAATTGTTCAAATTAATGTACAACTTGAAGACTCACCCTGCATAGCAATTGAATATTGATATTCTCAATCAAAAGAATATACAGGGTGATTCACGAAGACCGTTAGAATATTTGAAAGAAAAACTCGAGTTAAACACTTGAAATTTTATAGTTAAGCTTTGTTAGGAGAGATGAATTCTTGGAAAAAATTTCAGATTCGTTCGACTTCCGGTTTCACCGACTTTCATTTTTTGAATGTAATACCCAGTGTTTCCATTTATAATCAGATTACTCATTGAATTCTACTTTGTTTTAATGTGTCACTCACATATTATTCTCAAAAAATTCGTGTGAAATCTGAAAATTAAATTTTCTTACATAGGGCTTCATTCCTATGTTAATAACTTGTAGATTTTTGCATGAAAATTCCTAATTTTCTAGCTTCTATCAGAACACGTACCAACGCTTCTCATTCGTTAATTAAGAATTCATTTGAATATACATGGTGTTTCTATTTCAATGTCGAAGTCAGTCATGTCAAAAACCTCAACACTCATTTTCAAATTCACTTCAAAATGGGAAATGGGAACCCTTGTTTGTTTAGCTGGAATCTACGTTAAGAAATAGTGTATTTTTTATAATACATACTGCTGCTCTACTTAAAGAATGAGCATTTTAGAGTAGTAGTATGTAGATATTATAAAAAATACACTATTTTTCAACGTAGATTCCAGCTGAGCAAAAAAATGGGTCCTCATTGGAAAAAAAATAGTTTTGAGATTTCTGTTATGACTGACTTTGACATTGAAATAGAAACACCCTGTATGTTCAATTGAATTTTTAATTAACGAATGAGAAGCATAGGTATGTCTTCTGACAAAAGCTAGAAAATTAGGAATGTTCATGCCACAATCTACAAGTTATTATTAACAGTGGAATGAAGCCCTATTTGAGAAAATTCAAAGGAATTTTTTCAAATTTCACACAAATTTTCTGAGAATATGTAAGTGACATATTAAAACAATGTAAAATAAAATGGTTAATCAGATTATCAATGAAAACACGGGTATTACATAAAAAATGAAAGTTGGTATCGGTGAAACAGGAAGTCGAACGAATCATAAATTTTTTCCAAGAATTCATTTCTCCTAACAAAGCTTAACTATAAAATTTCAAGTGTTTATCTTGAGTCTTTCCTTGAAATATTCTTACGAGCGGTACTCAATGATATAGCTCTGTATGCTCCGCCACTTACTCCAGATGCAAATAAACGCCAGACCATCACCGCAGCATTCTTTAAAACTTCAAATAATTCAAAAAACAATCCTGAAAACGTTTTTTTTTCGTGATTTAGAATGCTCTCTTAGATTCAAACACACTAAATTATCATTCCGACTATCCCAGATCGAACCGAATCTACTCCAAAACATCGAGATATCTGTACAAGAGTTCCAAACAAACTTTTGTTGAACAGATGTCAATTTTTACACGGATTACCTGAACAAACAAGTTCCTAAGCCAACAGAACCTATCTCGCATACGCCCCTGCTCTAGAAACATTTTAATGCACAAGTTCTAGCGTGCTACGCTTCGAAACTGGTGATATACATCCGAATAATTTTAACTTAATGTTTAATTAGTTCGGATGTTTGTCTTTTCCCCAGTTGTATTAGTTCTGGGAACTGCACTGAATCCAACAGGACGCTCTTTGACATGTTCCTGCGTTCACCTTTAGATAATTTCGCTACTTGTTAAACAAGCGGGATATTTACTGATGCCCTGGAGGATTTTGTGGAATATTTTCACTGTCTGATATGGAATCAACAATATTGGATCACTATTTCCGAGCAATAATACCCTACACTCAAATTAAAATGCAAGCAAGAGTAAATGATCCCAAAATTCGTTTACTTTTAATTGGATCTTAAATGATTACTCAAATCCCCTGAACATAAAAAAAGTCTTAAAAGGCACTGACGTGAAGTCATGAGCTACTGCGCTGGGAATCAGTATACTCGATTGTAAAATGGTAGCTCGTCAACAAGTGCTTTTTAGGTCAATATTTTTGCGTATTCTCCGAAAATATTAATTGAGGTGTCATTCGATTTGGAATGGCAGGTAGATAGTTTTTGGGAAAATGCTAAGGCCGCTCGCAAAAATTCCAATAGTTATAAACAATTAAGTGAGAAAAAAAGGGGGTTTGGTTTTCTGGCAATATCTCAAAAACTATTTGTGATTATCCAAATTTGAAAAAAGATTCAAAAGAGGAGCTAATTTCTTAAAAACAAGTGACAAATCCCGGAACTGCAGGTCCAATATTTATAATTTTCCCAGAGGGTTGAAAATAGGCCCGAAGACAGGTACTCCGGCTTGCGCAAGCCTCATCCCCTTGGGACCTTTAATGAATGAATATTATTTAAACTTATTAAACATGAAAATAAAAAATTTCAAAAATTCAGGTGCCTGCAGGATAGATCAATGAACAATAAACCCTGTTCCAAAAATCTTTATCGTGATTTTTCAATTCATTATCCATTAGTTAATTAATAATTTTTTGTAGCACGAACATTAACATTGCAATTGCGATAATTTTAAACTGTTGATCTGAAAATTTTATCCTTTCGAGGAGCTATTTTTCGAAGATCTTAGAATAGATTGCTGTTGGAAAAATTGAAGAATTGTTAATTTTTGTATTGTTATTAACAATTAACTTTAGTGAAAAATTATAAAGCTTTAAACATTGAAAAATTTTTTTTTTCATTATGTTACTATTGATCCTTTTTCTTATGATCAGAAGCTACTTAAAAATAATTTTCAATAATTTTTATAGTCTATTGTTCAACAAAATTGTTAATAACAAATCCGTTGTTTATGAGATAATTTGAACATTTTTTTTGATAACATAATCTTTCATGATAATTATGACGTTAAAAAAAACCGGATCTTAAAAAAAAATAGAATGGTTAAAAACGCATTTGTTATATAACAATTCTTTTACCACTTGCGAAAATTTAAGAACCATTTTTTTTAATTCATTATTTATCTTGATCTTTGATGTAAAAAAAAAGTTCGATTATTAATTAAATTTTCATTGTTTACTCAATAAACAATTTGTCATAAACAAATGAATTATCTGTTTGTATTTTTTTTCTTTTTCTATTCAACAAAATAAAGACAACCATGTACTCCTCTTTTTGAATTTTTTGCGCGCTTTTTGCCACGATAACTTGAGAACGGAAAGTGATAGCGACTTGAAATTTTCAGGGTGTGTGGCGACTCGGAATGCGTCATTTGACTTTGTTAATAGGCATAATCGGCCAATAGGTGTAGGAGTTATATTTATCTCAAATTTTTTTCTTATTTCCTCAATTACTCAAAAAATACTAAACCGATCCTAACAGAACATGGTAATTTGTTTAAGAATGCCGACGCGCAAATTGCTTATAAATTCCGTGAAGATCACTATAAAATTTTAAAAGAATCATTGAAATATATATATAAAACGAATTGGTTCAAGCACTGACGTGAAGTCAGGGGCTTTTGCGCGGGTGTTCTATTGTCCATATTCCTGTATTGGACACTCTCGAATTTACCATAGTTAATTCGATTAAAAATATGAGAAAAAAATATGCAATATAATGGTGAAATAAAATATAGGGTGTCCCATTCAAAAAACTATAAGTTTGAGCTATAGCTCAAAAATGATAACCCAGAAAAATTTTTTTTTACGCCAATGAATTCTATGTAAAAATATCTATCGAAGACAGTTTCCATCTTAAAAATATCGTAAGAGTTTATCGAGATACACAGTATCCCCGAAAACGCAATAATTTCAATATCACCCTGTAACTTCCAAAGTTTAACATATATCAAAAAACTGAAAGCACCTTTCAATTTGTCATGAAAAGGTAGCCCAAAAATTTCAAACTCAAACTCAAACTCAAAATTTTATATTTCCAACGGTTGCAGAAATAACCTTAGGGGACAGCGAATTTGGGATGCACTGTACATATCCTCCAATCAAATTATCGTCTGATTCTTCGACCTCGGGCTTCAACCGTGTCATTTTCGGCGTAGAAACCGAAATGCTCAAAATGAAATCTGGACCGCGATTTCTCAATTCCATCCGATTCACGTCTCGATTTCCCCCGAAGAATCACATTATAATCCAACTTTCCCTCGAATAACATCGGAGAGCAAACTCCGGGACTCGATGAAATATGAATAATTTTCAATATCCATTATGAAGGCGGAAGTTTTCCGAAGGCTGAGGCCGCCCAGAGGATATGCAAATCCGTTCAGTGTTCGCGAGTCACTTTTGTTTCGGCAAGTTTTGATCGATTGGTTTTATCCGTGTGTTCGGCATCCGAGATCTACTGTTAATTTCCCAAGATAATTGCGTGAAGACGCTTCTGCCGCGGGACTCGGTTATATCAACAGATCCGGGAGTTGGATTCGGTATACGTCTACCGATTCCACGGGGATGCGTCTCGCCATTAGGAAGTATTGATTCCGGCTGTGGATGGGATTTGGATTTATTTGAATTCGCCGCAAAGACAGAGTGGGAGATTAATTCAGTTTCGAAATCTTGAGTGGCGAAGCACCGATAGAATTATTCTTCTCCGATTGCTCTTCTGGGTCTTCTGGAACTTGCCGGGCTATTCAAATAAAGTATATCCGAATTTACTGCAATGAGATACCTGATTCAGAAAGTGGGAGAACTAGACCATCTGATTTCTCAAAATATTACTTATTTGTCTATCTTTAACTAACCAATTCCACATTCAAGCTGCTATTTAATTATACAGGGTCTTCAAGTTGTACATTAACTTTAACCATAGATTCCTCTCATCAAATAGAAATCATTTTTGGCGCTCTAGTTCCTCGGAACAGAATGCTTATCAATTTGCCCAAATGTCTGTAATTTTCGAATTTTTGGCTGAAAATGGTCTCAAACGATTTGGTTCAACTCACTGATCAAGAATCCGAGGTCGAAATCAATTCTGTCCGGCCGCTCGTAGGCACGATAACTCTCAAACGAAAGGACTAAGAGGATTGGAATTTGCAAGGTGTGTTTGGATCGTAAATATCTCGGACAAGTACGTTAATGGGCGACATCCATCAAGCGGTTTCGGAGTTATGGCCGGTTTTAGTAAAAAAAAAATTTATGAATATTTCCGAAACCAATCACTCGATCTATCTGAAATTTAGCATCAAATTGTAGAATCATGATCTTTATACGCATGTGAAGTTTTGTATTGACCAGGTTACCGCAAAATTTTCAAAATTAAAAAAACAAATTTCTACAATAACTCTCGAATGGAATGAGCTAGGCAGTTGAAATTTTCAGAGAAGGTTAGGGAGATGAATATCACGGTTAAGTTCGTTATTGGGCGAAATAGGCCAGATAGTTTCGGAGTAACGAAAAAAATTTTTTTTTTAAGTAACAAATTTCAAATTCAATTTTCACTTAAGATGCAGTTTCACCATAAAAATCCATTGATGTCATTTTTAACTCCAACAAGCTAATACTTTCGGAGATATGATTTGTCGAAATTTCAATAATGAATCGTACTTCTATGTTTTCACAGAATGCTATACCCAACTAGCAAAATAGACCCCTAAAAGAACGAAATGGTTTCATAACTGTCGGATAGCGCCGCTTGAAAGGATAACATTATTTTTTTAAGCGTCTCAATACGACAATTTGATCATAAAATAGATGGATTTCTATAATGCTGTTGTATATACGTTCTCACAACTCATATCGTACGACAAATTTTATAACAGTTGCATAACGTACTATAAAATTCCTATAAAATAATTTTAAAACAGTGTTATACAGATTAGAATACGGTTGCATGGCTATTGTATTACTTATAGTAGCGACGTTAAAAGATGGTTATAAAGGAAGCTGTATAAATAGTTGTATTAGAGTTCTTTAAGAAAAGTAATAAGATTGTTGCTTTACGCAGAAGTTGAACACTACACAATAGATATAAAACTATTTTATAATCATCTTATAAATAAAACATTATTCTCTCTTATGAAGACCTTATAGAATAAAAATGTGGATAGGAATAAATTTATCTCATGTTCTACGTTATAAAATTATCTACATTTACCTACAAACATATAAACATAACCCAATAGTAATAGAAAAATTACGCGGGTTTTCTAGCAGTTTTCGGTTACGAAATGAATTCGGCAATATCTGAGTTGAAACGTCTGATTCGTTTCCCAGTTTGTGGGAACAATCGTCAACTCTTTTCTATTATTTTCCTCGGTTTCTACTATCTTGAACATCTTTCAAATATATGAATACCGGTATATTTAAATCCAATAATTTGAGGTTAGTTCACGCTTGGAAAGAATCTGTATAAAGAAATTATTCCAAACACAATATAACTAAGTAATTGTTTAGTGTCGCACCGAATGCATGTTAAGCGATAATTCTGTTCTATTATGTAGTTTGCCAACGCGCTAAAGGATAACACGGAAATCTAACGTACAGTGTTGCTAGCTTGGCAGTTAGTAGTTTTTCCGACATACATAAAATCAGTAGCAATAAATAGGCAGACTTTTTATTTTATTATGATACATCTTGTAGTTCAAGATGTTCTAAATGCACCTACAATGTATGTTTTACAATTCAATCATGAAAAGTCATATATATTTGACACGGATTGTCATAAGGGTTCATTGTAACTTTTAACAGTAATCTTGTGCTAAAGAGAGTTTCGTCATATAAACAAACACAATATTGCGATAGATCTCTTTATTTTTACTAAGAAAACAACTTTTTTTTAAATAATAACTGAATAATTATCACAAAAAAATCTTGTGTAGCCTACGCACTTTATGCAAAACAGTGACGTGTACTTTTTGCACACAATGTGTTGGACCACTCACTATACTCTTGGTCCAATCCTCATCCTTTATATAAATATCTACCTATTATTTCTGTAATAAACAAAATGCTGTGGGAAAATATTTTGAATATATTATTAAATCTGGCAACAGTTAAAAGTGGTCAAGAATCAAACTGCACCATGATTCCTGAGACTGTTAAAAACAATTTTATGGCGCTGCATTAAACAACATAATAAAACTTTAATATCGTATACAGCTCAGAAGAAAACAGAATTATTGTATAAGGTATCTAATTTGTATTCTACCCTATACGCCATATTTATTAAACGTTCGGCTGTTCAGAAACCGCCGCCATTGTGAAAAAATCATATAGAAACGAAAAAGGGGTAAAATAAAAATAGATTTTTTAAAGAAATATGAGATTTTTTCCGCTTTTACAACAGCCACAATACATGCATTGTTTTAAGTTGAAAATTCAACAAATAAAACATTTTTTTTTATTTTTCATTTTTCAATAATACCAATAAAATGTACGCTAAACTGAGGCGCATTAATTTTTTACCAACAAAATATATATATATATTGTCAGAAAAGTTAGCTGCGCAAATAAATTTGGCCCCCACAGTAGCGATATAGGTCTTCAATATTTTCAATATGATTAACAGGTCCCATCTCCATCACCCACCGCCATAATAATGCCTGATATTGGATCTTACTCCTCTGTCAAACGCGAACGTTTACACATACCTAATAAAATATTCTTGTGATAATTCTATTCCGAATTTCAACGGTAGAAACCAAAATGATTGTATTAGCTATTCTGTCTGCATTATAAAATACTTTCTTAGTAGTTCTATATGTGTCCGTTAAATACTCTTAAACCGCAGAATAAGAGTACTGCTATACAATAGTTATATAGACATCCTAAAACGGTTGTGTAGTTTACTAAAGGATGTCCTAAAAGAACTGAACAGTTGTGTAAAGTGGGGCCCTTTTTGGTTGTAAAGACATTGTATAGTGGTTTATATCCACATTATAAGATTTTCACGTTTCTATAAGATATGCTGTATAGCAGTTCTTACAACCTTTATAAAATTATTTTTGCTAGTTGGGTAATTATTCTATCTAAGCTTTATTATATGATATATTTATGTTCTATAAGAGAGAGTCAAATTCAGTTCAGCTATTTTAATTTGATTTGTTCCATGGTGCAGTTCTCATTATCAGATTGCTCATTTAATCTTGATAAATAAACTATTATTCGAATTGAATTTATTTTATGATGCAGTTCTATCAAGAGAATACATTGATATAACTCTCAACTCTGAGAAACCAATACTTTAGGAGATATAATTTGTCTGTTTGAACGAGAGCGCCAGAAAGCTCCTGTCCAATTTTTTATTTACCATTTTTCCAGATTCGGCTCAAGAAATAAGTTACAAGCGTTCAAATATTTCAAATTGTGCTAAGACACTCCTGCGTTTCTATCTCTAATAGTCTAGACAACAAGTGCCTTTTAAGTCAAAACTTTTTAGAGTTCTCCGAAAATTATGATTGGGGTGTCAGTCGATTTGGAATGGAATGTAGATATTTTTTGAGAAATTCCGAGGGCCGGAAAATTTCCTATAACTCCGGCTGGCGACACCCACTTCGGACCTTTAATGAATAAATATAATTTAAACGAAATAAATATTATTAAAATTTATTAAATTGAATATTTTGAACAGAAAAAATTCATACGCCTACAAAGGCTCGAAAGGGGAGGGGGGTGTTGGCAAAAATCACGAAACAACAATCACGAAACGAGGGGGGTGGGGGGTGGGGTGTAGTAAGATATCGCATGTATTTATTTTTTGCACGTATATTCTGGGGAACATGGCGTTATCATTTTGCCCAAATGGCTGTAATTTTCGAATGTGCCGAAAATGGTCTCAAACGATTGGGTTCGACTCCCTAATGAAGAATTCGAGGTCAAATTCTGTCCGTCCTGCCGGCTGGCCGTTGCCACGATAACTTGATAACGGAAAGAGATAGAGACTTGAAATTTTCAGGTTAGCTTGTGCATCTGAATGCGACATTTGTGTTTCTCTATAGGCATAATCGGCTTGACGGTTTTGGAGTTATACCTATCTTAAATTTGGTTGTTTTTTCCTCAATAACTCGGAAAATACGAAACCGATTGAATTCAAACATAGTTATTAGTTGCATAATGCCAACGTGCAAATTCCTGCTGAATTTCGTGACGATCGTATCCCTAGAAAATTTTTAAAAAATCATTGAAAATTATTGAAAAAAATTCTATATATCCGTAACTATTCGTCCGACGTCGCTGACATTTTGCGAGAGTCTTCAGAACCTAACTCTACTGCCAATTTCTAAGTTTGAACACGATCGGATCTATATTTTCGGAGATTGTGTGAGTTCGGTAGATGGATGGGTGACCGTTGCCTCGATAACTTTCGAACGAAAGGAGATAGTGACCAAGGGAATATTAAAGTCAATTAATCAGAGAAAGTTATTGTTCAAGAAATTATTAAAAGACCCTGCAAACCCAGAGACTAAAAGACAATATAAGAACTATAGAAATTTGCTTCAAACACTTATAAACCGGGCAAAGAGGGATAATCTGGCTAACAGTATACAAGATCACAAATCGAAACCAAAAGCACTATGGAAATACGTTCGGGGCATTTGTCATCCAGAAAAATCTGATCAAGGCGATATTGAGGAGTTGACAGTTCGAGGACATTCTGTCACTGGAGATAAGAATATTGCTGAAGAATTCAATATATATTATACTCAACTAGGAGAAAAGTATGCACAAGAGATAGGTGAGTCAAAGCAATTAGAGGAGAAGGAACGCTTCATTCGTGAGACCTTGTTTCTCCGTCCAGCTGACATTACGGAGGTTGAGGATATCATAGGTGAACTGAAAACTCATAAAGCTCCGGGGCTTGATGGAATTACATCAGAGGTGTTGAAACATATCAGGAACGAAATATCTGGGCCACTGGCGATGCTGATTAATGGGTGCTTTGAATCGGGAGCTTTCCCTGATCTATTGAAAATTGGCAAAATAAAACCTATGTATAAGTCTGGGGATAGATCGGTGATGAGCAATTATCGTCCAATTTCACTGGTATCAAACCTGAGTAAAATCCTTGAGAAGGCTTTCAAGTTCCGTATAGTAAAGTTTTTGGAGAAACATGGAATTATCTCGGAGAACCAATTTGGGTTTCAACAGGGTAAATCGGCTGATGATGCCATTGGTGAATTGACTAGGAGTTTGTACGGGTTCCTGGATGAAAGCAGACCATCATTATGTGTTTTTGTAGACCTTGCAAAGGCATTTGACACTGTGTGCCACAAGAGATTGCTCAGAAAGTTGCACGTTTGTGGTTTCAGAGGGAAAGCATATGATTTTGTGAAGAGTTATCTGCAGAATCGCAAGCAGTTTGTTACCATTAAGAACGAGTCAAGTGAATTGAGAGAGGTTAATTATGGAGTCCCTCAGGGGACGGTGCTGGGCCCTATCCTTTTCGTAATATACGTGAATAACCTTTTGTTACTGGAAAGTAGAGGAAAGATAATAAGCTTCGCCGACGATACGGCTATTATCTACGAGGGTGATACATGGGCAGAAGTTAAGAGTAAAGCCGAGCAAGGATTAAGAATAGTTGTTGAGTGGTTCAGGTATAATAAGTTGACCTTAAACGTAGAGTAAACGAAGTATTTACCATTCACTTCCTACAGCCTCCCTAATTTAGGTGATCTCATAATAGATCCAGAAACGCATATACGAGAAGCGCATCAGATTAAATACTTGGGAATCATCTTGGATCGAAATATGAGGTGGAATGTACATGTCGATTCGCTGGTCAGGAAACTTAGAAGTTTGTTATATTTATTTCGACATATGAAGAAGTATCTCGACTTGGAGCTCCTGCGAATGTTATATTTGTCATTAATACAGTCCCAAATAACATATGGCATAATTGGATGGGGAGGTGCCTACCGGTCGCAAATCGGTAAAGTGGAGGTTGTCCAAAGATGGTTTCTGAAGATAATATATGGGAAACCTATGACCTTCCCCGGTGACGAATTGTATGGGTTGGCCGGTGTCTTCGATGTTCGACAAATTTACGCACTTTGTATTCTCGATAGAATATTCAAGAAAAAAATTATAATAACCCGAATTGATCATGAATATGAAACAAGAAGAAAAAGTAGTAAATTTTTTAGACCCAGAGTGGAAAAACGAATTGGTCAGAGGTCTTACGTGTACGTGGCTCCGAGACTTTTCAGCCTCCTACCACAAGAACTTAGAAAAGAGCATGTCTACACGAGGTTTAAGAGTATGACGAAGTGTTGGATTGGATTGTGCAGAAGGGAATTATTCGTTGAACTTATGGACCATTCATAAAATAGCAAGATAAAGTGTTTGTCATTGTAGGGATAGCGTAGAAAGGTGGCCAATGGCTAGAATTTATATTTTGTTCATTGATTAGTGAGTTGGTCTATATTGTCAGGGGGGGGGGGAAAGAAGGGAAGATTTCGATGCAAAGTGGGAGACATTGAGTTGATTTATTGATTATTGTAAATTTGAAAATAATTTTATGTATGACCAGTGATTAATTTGAAATGGTGTGTTCTTATATAATTGGGATAGTGGTAAGGATGGGAACTGGGAAATTGAAAATTTGGGTATGTGTATATTCACGCACAGGCTTAGCCTAAGTGAATATTGTTTATTTGTATTGAATATTGCTGAAATGATATATGAGATCCATGTGGAAATTTCTGTAGATAAATAGGAATAAACTATTATTATTATTATACGGAAATCTTTCGAACTAGAATGGTTTCAATTTTGATTTAAGAATAAATAGAAATAGATTTTAATGTGGAAATAACATGAAAACATGCACTAATGATGAAGGTACCCAATAATTGTTGTCACTCTACTAACATTCTCTTTTAAATAGAGTGGTTTCATCTCAAAGTTGAAATTCCTTGTTAAAAAATTTGAATATGGATCTCCCGCCAAGCGAATGATTCTAACCTAACTAATGTGGTCTATAGACAGTAGACACGAGAACAATTGTCAGGCTAGGAAACATCGGAGTTTCCAGAGAGCGAAATGAATATCGCGTTTCCGCGAAAATGGATCACATATGCTAGCCGAAGCTTGGCTATTGTAGGGTAATGAACTTTGTCCCGTAAAAAAAGAGGTCGGAAAGGGCCATGAGATCTGGTTATCAAACGCAGTGTGTATATTGCGCATCGATAATTGCATTCCGTTGGAAAAAGAGTCGCGCAAAACGGTGAAATGATAATTTCGCATTTATTACGAGAGAGCGGAGTTACTACAAAAATATTATTTCTGTGGTGTGCTTAGTTTCAATAATTTGGCGTATTTGGCGCGTATGTTCTGGGGGACATCGCGTTATCATTTTGCAAAAATGACTGTAATTTTCGAATTTTTCGCCGAAAATGGTCTCAAACGATTGAGTTCGACTCCCTGATCAAGAATTCGTGCTCAAATTTGATTCTGTCCGGACGGCCGGGCGTTGCCACGATAACTTGAGAACGGAAAGAGATAGCGACTTGAAATTTTCAGGGTAGGTGACGCATCCCAATACGACGGACAAGTTCGTTAATGGGCATAATCGACCCAATGGTTTCCGAGTTATAATTTTGTCTACAACCAATACTAATCAGATCGAATTGAAACTTAGTGCGTATTTATAGAATATAAACCTAAGGACGTTTGTGAAATTTTGTGAGAATCGTCGATCATTAAATGATCGAGCACGCTGAGTTTTAAAAATATACTTTTTTTTGGCGCTCTTGTTCCTCGGAACAGAGTGCTTATCAATTTGCCCAAATGTCTGTAATTTTCGATTTTTTGGCTGAAAATTGTCTTAAACGATTTGGTTCGACCCACTGATCAAGAATCCGTGGTCAAAATCGATTCTTTCCGGCCGGCTGGCTAGCTGGTCCGGCTGGCCCTCCTTTAACACGATAACTTTCGAACGGAATGAACTAGACAGTTGAAATTTTAAAAGTAGGTTCAGGAGATAGATATCTCAGTTAAGTTCGTTTCGGGCAAAATGGTTTCGGAGTACCTAACAAAAATATTTTTTTTTACATTACAAATCTCAAATTCAATTTCTTTTAAGATGCAATTTCACCATAAGAATCCATTAATATCATTTTAAACTCTAACAAGGTAATCGAGAAGGTAATACTTTCGGAGATATGATTTGTCAAAATTTGAACAAGAGCGCCAAAGCTCCTGTCCATAGGGCTTGAACCAATTTTTTGAGAAAAGATGGGCGTGCGGATTTACTGCCATCACATCTCTTCGAAGCAATTTGGGAAAATAACCAGTGACTCAGGATTTTTCTTCACCATGACAATGCAAAGGAATGGAATAGAACTTTTTAATCGGTTGGAAAACACGGATTCAATAAATGTCCATCAGAATCCTTCTCCATCTCATTTATAACCCTCCATCCACTTAACCTATCGAGAACTCCAATTCCTTGGGCACCCGCTTTGTCTCCTGACTTGCGGAAATTCTCGATCGCTAAGAACAATGGCCTTTTTCGTGTCGGGAAAGTCCGGGTCGGTGTCATTTCGCTAAAAACCCGGATTTAGCGGACAGTTTCTCCGAAAACACCACCTAATAAGTTCTGGTCTTCTTGGGGAAATCAAATCTGCAAGCTTCTCGGCGTGCGAATGTCGTCAGGGAAAGTTCTGAAAAGCTCTTTTCCGGCCAGATTGTTTTCAGGCATTCCTGGCAGAACGTTTGGTCTGATAATTAATGGAGCAATCGATGTCCGCTACTTAGAAGGTTCTTCCGAAGTTTCTATATGCTTCAGTCGATGTTGGGAGGCTTTTCAACCTGTTTACAGCCTGCAATTCAATTTCCGTTTGCTCTATGAGCTACGCTTTGAAGTGGAGGTGCTATGAGAAAAACACTGCCATTTTATGGAAGTAGCCGTCAATTTATCTCTATCATTCCCGGTAATAACTGGAAATAAATAAGTTTTGAAATTGCTATTTGATATATTTGAAGCTGCAAATAATGTGCTGCATTAATGATGCTTTGTTTGAACTCCCTGTTCGCTGCTAGGTTCGGCTATAATAGTGTAGTCAACAAGTGCTTTTTAGGTCAAAACTTTTGCGTATTTTCCGAAAATTATGATTGAGGTGTCATTCGATTCGGAATGGCATGAAGATAGTTGTTGAGAATATTCTAAGGCCGCTCGCAAAAATTGCAATAGTTATAAACAATTCAGTGAGAAAAAAAAGGGGGGTTTGGTTTTTCGCCAATATCTCAAAAGGTATCATAGATAATTCAATTTTAAAAAAATATTCAAGAAGAGGATGAAATTTCCTCTCCTGGAACTAGGACCAATATTTATAATTTTTTCGGATGGTTGAAAATACGCCCGAAAACGGGAACTCCGGCAAGCCTCGCGCCCTTCGGACTTTTCATGAATAAATATTATTTAAACTTATCGTATAAATACGAAACTAAAAAATTTAAAAAATTCAGGCTTCTGCAGGGTAGATCAATGAATAATTATCCGTGATCGGAAAATGTTTACCGCAACTTTTCAATTAGATTTCCATTTTTGGCGCTCTAGTTCCTCGGAACTGAGTGCTTGTCAATTTGCCCAAATGTCTGTAATTTTCAAATTTTTCGATGAAAATGGTCTTAAACGATTTGGTTCGACTCACTGATCAAGAATCCGTGGTCGAAATTCATTCTGTCCGGCCGGCCGTAGGCACGATAACTCTCGAACGGAATGAGATAGACGGTTGAAATTTTCAGAGTAGGTTTGGGAGATTAATATCTCGGCTAAGTTCGTTATTGGGCAAAATCGGACAGATGGTTTCGGAGTAACAAAAAAAAATTTTTTTTTTACAAAGCAAATTCCAAATTAAATTTTTTTCAATAAGCAGTTTTACCATAAGAATCCAATGATATCATTTTTAACTCTAACAAGCTAATACTTTCGGAGATATAATTTTTCGAAATTTCAATAATAAATCGTATTCCAACGTTGTCACAGAATGATATAATTATTCTATGTATGAATTGTCATAATGTCAACTTATTTGCCTGAGACATGACATTATCTAATCAATCGAAGAATTGTGAGCGAAGTGAGAAAAATCTCAGTTGTTTGCTCCGAAATTAGTTTTTCTCAGAAAAGTCTTACATTTCGGAATGGAACATGAAGTAAGAGATCTGAGAATAGTGAGACTGCTTTTCATCCATAGACATAGATATAACTCTCGAACGGAATGAGGTAGGTAGTTGAAATTTTCAGAGTAGTTTAGGGAGATGAATATCTCGGTTAAGTTCGTTATTGGGCAAAATTGGCCAGATTTAATTTGATTTCTTCCATGGTGCAGTTCTCATTCTCATAATTGCTCATTTAATCTTGATAAATAAACTATTATTTGAATTGAATTTCCTTTATGATGCAGTTCTATCATATGAATACATTGATATAAAACCCAACTCTGAGAAACCAATACCTTCGGAGATATAATTTGTCTGTTTGAACTAGAGCACCAGAAAGCTCCTGTCCACAGGGCTTGAACCCATTTTTAATTGACAATTGTTAAACTATTAATCTGAGAATTTTTTCCTTTCGTGGGGCTATTTTTCAAAGGTCTAGGAATAAAATTGAAAAATTGTTAATTTTCGTTTTGTAACAATTTACTTAAGTGAAAAATTATAGAACTTCAATTATGTTTTCAAAAAAAAATTGAATATTATCGCATTGGTCTATAGCAATATTTTTAAACAATAAGAGATAATAATTATTAAAAATCATTTTTAAGTAGTTTCTGATCATAAGAAAACGGATCAATAGTGATATTATAAATTGAAGCTTTATAATGTTTCACTTAATTAAATTGTTCATAACAAAACGAACATTAACCATTTTAAAATAGAAATAGAATAGGAATCTATTTTAAGACCTTTGAAAAATAGCTCGTTTTACACCATCGATTGGAAAAAAGTGGGAAGGTCATGCATCTTTTGAATTTCAGAAATATCATCACCGGGTGTTTCAAATTTTGTGTCGAAAATTGTGATCAAAAATGAGCCATAACTTCTGTTTTTCAAATTGCATCAGCATGGAATACTTGATCATACTAGGAATGCAAAGTAATCATTAAAGGATACTGTGGGAGGTATACTCACTATGAAAAGGATTCTTTCAATGTGACAAAATAATTCTAAAGATTTTCATTAAGCGTCTGACGAAGGAGTCTGATATAGACTCCGAAACGTTACGATATAGTTATTTGTTCGTTGATGTTGTTTCGTTATTGTTTGTTAGGCAACATTGTTCGAATGATTGCTTCTGACAAATATCTTGTGTTTCTTACGCAGAAGCAAATCACAAAATAATCAATTTTTATTTTATAGATATTTTTCAGAGTTTGGGAGAGAAAACCCAGAAAGAAACCTTTTCATAGGAATGCAAAACTTAAAAAAAAAATATTTCCATAAAATTTATTTCAACTCCCTGTATAACCGAAAGAGCTTGGGCTTCGAAAATAGTTTAGCTCTGTAGAGAATTTCAAGCTATATCATAATCCCAATTTTCAGATTTCAGATATGTCCGGTTCTCCAGAAACATCTAATAGGTACTCGAACTTGGGACACCCTGTATATCAGTCTGTATACTTAGTTTCATTTCGCATCGAGTTTTGAATCACCCCGTATAGCAATCCCATCACACTTAAAAAAAAATTACTGCAGTGTTTATCGATCAATTCGTGAGTTATCAAGCAATGTCGGTGGAATAGCATTATTTCAAGTTGAAAAAAGCCCCAAAGAAATTGAATTTGTAGCGAAGTTTCCTTTCCCGCGAAGAAACGCAACTGGAAAATCCGATAACGGAATGAATCATTCGACTGCATCTCAATTCGTGTCATTTTTCACGCCCGTTAGGCCCCTTTCACATCAGCATCCAGCAGTTTTCCCGCCGATAAACGAATATCGCTCTATGAGGTGTTTTTGCGGTCGCTTGTATCCTAGGAAATTGCGCTGACAAGGCGTGTCAGCGGAACCGGGTCTACCGACTCTCGGTTACCTCGTTAGGTAAGGTGATTGAGCATCCAGACGAGGCGAGAAAATATCCTGAAGGCAAGCTGAATGCCCCAATGGCACCCTTCATTTTTTTTACTTCGATCGTGGGAAAAGTGACACTATTTTGACCTGTTTTCTATGCGCAATGCTCATTATTCCAGAATAGTGGGCAGTTGCTAAGCAATTAGAAAATGTCCGGTAATATTCTTACCGCACTGCTGTAACGTGCGGTAATGTTACAAATGGATTATTACAATAAAATGAAACAAAGTATGGTTTTGATTTTTATATTATTTTAATCAAAAATTGTATATGTCGTATTTTATGCATTTTAAGTAATACTATTTTATCTATATCTACTTACTTTCGTCGATAAAAAGATGTTATCTGGGGCCTCCAAAATGAATTTCTGAACTTGTTCCTGGGTTAAAATTTTGGATTTTTTCGGTTTGTATCCTGTAACTTGACGTTTTAAAAATGCTCTCAGTTTTTGGTACTGGGCAATATTAATATTATTTTTAACAGACAAAGTTGATCGAAGCATGGAATAATGTGCCCACAACGTCGAAGATTTCATTGTTTCAGCCAATTCAGCAATTCAGCTATCAGTACATTCTCAGGAAAGGATACACTGTTGTTTTTTCTGCAAAAATCCATGAAGCGTTGGTACGCAAGTTCATATTTCTCTCTGGATTTCGCCGGAAGTAAATTAAGTGAAGGGCTTCTACTAGTTCAGGAGGCGTGCAAGTTAACAATTAATCACTATCAGTGTTCATATTTATTAATTCTGTTTTAATTCCTTATAAAATATAACGAATCAAACAAATCCAGCTTGAAAATTATTTTTCTTTTCATAACAAAGTAATTTCCATGGTTACCACTTCTATATTTCAATATGAACATAGAGAAACCTATTCAAACTTACTTGATTACATCTTGAATGAAATATTTTTATAATTAATTTCTTAAATGTAAATTAACGATCGAAGAAAAAATAGTATGTATAATTCGTGGGAAAAGCATATTCCCAAACTCCTGTGTTACCAGACTCGTCGCTACGCTCCTCGTCTGGTAATTATCACAGTCGTTTGGGAATATTATGCTTTTCTCACTAATTATACAATATACTATTTCCAGAGTGAAAATTTTCTGTGTCGGGATGATTTCTAAAATATCAATTTTATCGCACTGGTTTTCTTGGTTAATTTAGTAAAATGGTAAATGAAACACACATGAGAAAAGAATGGTGGCAAATTTAACATTGTTTTAAAATGTTTGCTAACATTCCGAAAATCAATATACCGGGTGTCCCAGTATACATGTTCCAATTTATTATCTCATGCATTTCAAAAGATAAAAATCTGAAAATATTATGATTTTCAATTCGTTCAACGAACCTTAAACTGAGAAAATCAATTCAAGCAATTTTTTAATTCTACTCAAAATGACCTTTCCAATGATGTTTCACACTTCGTATTTTACATTTGATTTGAGGGAGAAAACGTCAATTGAAATGTCAAATTGAATGAATTGCAGTATACGATATTTTGTGTAATCTTGATTTTGATTCATAATCCGTGTGTGCCGATCCATCTATCTTCAAATGGACCAATAAGGTGGCCTGCAAGATCTCCAGTTTAACACCGCTAGAATTCTTCCTTTGGGGATATTTGAAAGATCGTGTGTACCAGACTCCTCATATTGATTCGGAAGATCTAAAAATCAAAATAAGGAATGCATATAGAGCACTTAATGCTGAGGTGTTGAGAAGTGTTACTTCGCGTGAAGTAGTCCAACGAACTGAAAGATGTGTAGAAGCAGATGGTCGAAATTTCGAAAATATGCTTTAGTTATTATAGGTATTCTTTTGTCCCCTTTTTCTATATTTTTTGTTTCTTTTACTATTCATTCTCTGTTTAACGTTCGTTTAAATACATAGTTGATTTCAACTTGATGACGGTTTTTTTTATTCATCTCGATTATTGAAGTCAAAATCAAGATATAGGGTGCTATTTGAGATTAAAAAGTCAGAGTCACTTCCGGTCAAACTGAAAGTGACACTCAATTTTTGTTCTTTTCAGTTGAAGGTTCCTTGAACAAATTGAAAATCACAAAATTGTTATCTTTTGAAATGTCTGAGATAATCTATTGGAACATGTATACTGGGACACCCGGTATACTACTCCACAAAATTTAAGGAAGTTCAGAAATTTTGTGACCGTTTCGAAAGTTGCTGATTCCTGTCCACCAAATGTTCATTTATAAGATCAAATGTATACTCTCTTATATCTGAATAGTTTTTTTGCTCCTCGTTTGATGCGTTTTGAGATGTCGCGATTTCTTTCAAGTTCATGAAAGCCTAGTACGAAAAGAGAGCGCCCAAGATCTACTGTGTCTACCCGTAGAGAGCCTTTGAGTACTTGTCGAATCATGCAACAGCGTTGTTGTTTCAATTGAAACAGTTCGTCGAAGACTTCGAGACGTTAATCTACATTCTCGACCACTTTTGAGAATAAGGATTCCACTAGCCCAAAATCATATGTGGCTTCTAATGAAATGGGCCCATGGACACGTGAATTGGAACGATCAATGATAACACAGATGACACACAATATTCACAGATAACTCTGTGATTTCTCTTGAAACGCACCGTTTTCGAGATATTCTTCATTGAATGTAATAAAATCTGGTAAGAATTCCATAAATTTCACTACTTCATAGATCCGTTCGGGACCTAGAAGAGGCATTGGAATGCTAGAATCAAGCGTTGCCATACTTTCTCCTTGTTCACCATCTAAGTCATAAATAATCTATGCTTACAATTCTGACGATTCGTGATTTTATTCAATGAAATAGTTATATCTGTAGAAAATTGAGAAGATGAAATCTGGTTCCATATAGGAGAGACATCCTTAGAATGATTGTGCAGAATCGAATCAGTATGAAAATAAAAGTTTAGTTGACATGGATAATAGATAATTTAAAAGTTTCATATTAACTAATGGGTATACATAGAGAAAAATTCATAGATGACTAAAAATCTGGCTAAGCCTATTCATTTATTTCCCAAAAGATAACTACCCAGCGAATCAAGTTGTTTGAATAAGTTGTTATTCACTTATTCCGTTTTAATATGATAATTACCAATCAATTTGGAAACAAGCGAAATTGAATTGAATTTCTATCAGTGCCAACTTTGAAACCAATACTCAGTCTATGCCTTTATTCGAGCAGATCATCTGTGGTTCATCCAGGTTCGGATTGATAAGAGCATGAAAAATTTTTTCATATTTTATGACTTTCATTGAAGAATATCTCGAAAACGGTACGTTTTAGGAGAAATGATGAAGAATAATTTAATTTTTTAATAGAATAGAGTATTTCAAAAATGACTCAAGATTAGCTTCATCTGCTTTCGTTATGCTAATTTTTCATAGTTTTTGGAATTCGTGAGTCTTTAACGAGGAAACCAGTTAAAGTTGGGAAAAACTGTTGTTTGGAGATTATGTATCATAGTTATAGAAAAGCTCATACCAAAATTCATTCAATTCTGAATAACCATGTCAAGGCCACAAAAGAAAAACTGATTGTTTTTTTCAAATTTCAACAGCCTGTATCTTTTTTCTTGTACCGAATCTGGAAAAATGGTAAATGGAAATGTTGAGATGAATCTATGGTTAAATTTAATGTACAACTTATAGACTCACCCTGTATGAACATAATTCATTTCCAATTTTCGTATGTGATTCCGTTTTCATCCGAATTCAAATCTTGATGACCATCCGACAAGTTCAGTCGTTCTGAATAGAATGGAATACGATATCGTAATAGACTTCCGAAGTCACCTCCGGACTACGGCTAAGTAAATTTATGTCCCTTTGTCCGTTTTGGCTGCGATGACCGACGTTAATCCAACAATGGGACGATTTCCGAAGAGCAGTATCCATCAGATCCCATCGACAATGGCCGCATAAGCGACACACAGAAGACGTATTGCCATAGGTTACCAACTCGTCACAATGGACGAATTAGTCGTCCAAGTTTATCGTAGAAACGGAACCCGGCTGTCCCGATATACTAATTCTATTCGACAATATTAATCGGCGTTGACTGTATACGGTTTGAATAATAATGGATTGGAGACACCGTGTAGTCATGTGGTTCGTGGAAAATTGTTCGAATATGTCGTTGATGGACAAACAAATGAATGTATGGGATACGAATGATGAAAACATAATTATTATAAATTCCTGGATGTAGCATGGAAATTTTCAGCTCTGTATTAAACACATTTAACAAAAACATTTTGTTCACATCACAAATTTCAAATTCAATTTTTTTTTTTGAGATGCAGTTTCATCATAAGAATCCATTAATGTCTGTTTCAACTCTAAGAAGCTAATACTTTCTGAGACAAGATTTTTCAAAATAACAAAAATACATCGTAATTCTATGTTTTCACAGACTAACTGTCTGTGTTCTATATGTGTTCAATGTTCATGCATGTAATCTTATTTACCTAACCAGACATGTCAAATGTATCTCTCAATAATCTATAATAATCTAACAAACAAAGTATAATTGAATGCAAAATGACCCACTATAGAATATTATAATTACTCCTACCATATATGCCCTTGGATAATCCATATGATGATGGATATATAATTTGGTAAGTTCGTATTATCTTCAGTGAAAACAACGCGGGAATATTGGCTAAGTTTCAATTGATATAATATAATTTTCAGAGTAGATTTGAGGAATGAATATCTCGTATAAGTTCGTAATTTAATTTTAAATTATTTTCTTTTATGAATCAGTTCTATTATACCAATCCATTGATATCATTCCCAACTCTGAGAAACCAATAATTTCGGAGATGAATTGTCAAAGTTTGAACAAGAGCGCCAAAGCTCCTGTCCACAGAGCGTGAACCAATTTTTCATTTACCATTTTTCCAGATTCTGCTCAGGTGAAAACTTACAAGGTTTTGAAGATTTCACAATGTGTGTATCAAAAATCGTCCACTATTCTTGACATTGAATTTCCCACTTGATTTTCATTCAATATCCAATTATTTTCACCATAAGATTATACTCAATATCATTATCGCCTATTTCCACATTGATTGAACATCCTAATTCTCATCAAATGTTTAATATATCAATACAATGATATCGTATAATGAATCGATCACATCAATTGATAAGGTATAATTTGATTCTCTATAATGATTCAATATTCTTGAAATTACTCAAAATAAAATTCATGCAAACCCTGTGTATACAGTATATTCCTTGTATTCAATATGAATTTTCAATATGAGAATGGACGATGATCAAATTTTGTATAATCTTATAGTGGAAACAGTTGAATACCTATTGAATTAATATCAAGAGGAAGTGTGTTTCAATAGTGAAGAATAGTGAAATATTTTTGGCTTTCTTGTTCCTCGGAACAATTCGGAGTCAAATTCATTTCAGCTATCGTAGAACTATGAGGATTATAATATGATAGTATACTTTTTTGTGATATTTCAAGGCCGGTGGATAATCTATTTGATGATGGAAATATATACTTTGGTAAGTTTATCAGAATGGGTGCAGAATAGCTCCAGTAAACACAAAACTCAAATATTGGCTAAGGTTCAATTGATTTAATATAATTTTAAGAGTGGATATCAGGAATGAATATCTCGGGTAAGTTCGTGGTTTTTGGCGCTCTTGTTTGAATTTAATTTCTTTCATGATGGAGTTCTATCATAAGAATCCATTGATATCATTCCCATCTCTGAGAAACCAATACTTTCGGAGATATGATTTGTCAAGAGAGCCAAAGCTCCTGTCCAAAGGGCTTTCCCACATCTTATTATTAATGCGACATCCAGAATATCCTAAGTAGGGAATCTAATCCCGCAAATGCGGGATCCCTCTGAAATTCTGCGGTATCAACATTGCGGGATTTTCCGTGCGGGATCAGCGGGATTCAATATTAAAATTCTGTATTCGATAGCGCAAAAGCCTCAGAAACAGAATAAGTACTCTTTTCGTCGACGTTTATGAAAAGTGACATTTTACGAACTAATTTGCGGCCGAAAAATCGACTATTATTGAAGACAAGTACTATGCGGACGAAAAAGTACTTTTCGTCCGCAAAATTATTTTCTCGTCCGCTGTGGTCACTATGGATATGGCATGATACGGCCCAATACAAACATAAGTGTCCGTAAGAATAACTGCCAGTGATGTGGTCACTATTGATACGGTTCAATACAAACATATGTGTATGTGAGAATAACTGTCATTTGCTATAGTGATATTATTTAAGTGGTCTGAAATTCCTAAAAGTATGTAGTGGTCGACGAAAAAATGTAATATGCACCTCGGCGAAAAAGTGTCTCTGGTCTCACCTGCTTGCATTTTGCAGGCACGACTGTAATAGACAGTTTTTCGTCCTTGGTACATACATAACTAACTTTATGCTACTACTATAAAATGTTTTTAATTGCATAATACCTTTTTATAAACATTTTTATTAGGTTGAGTACAAAGAGTATATATATTTTTATCAATCCCGCATTCTTCCGGATCCGCGGGATTGATTATTTCAATCCCGCGCATTTGCGGGATGCAGGTTTTGGTGCGGGATTGGATTCCCTAATCCTAACCGTCAACCGTTTGCCATTACAATTCTGTTGAATTTCAAGCATCAGCTGATATATATATATTCTTTTGACTGAGAGCTGTATATGTGTTAGCAGAGGTTGGTGTAACGGGGTACCATACAATTCGACGTATGATACAAGAGCTTAGGGAAAAACCTCAGCAAAAAACCCTTTCTCCCCGTGAGTGTGGTGCTTTGTAACTACTCTTTACAAAATTTGCTGAAATTTAAAAATATTGATGGGGATATATTTCTTCAATGTGGATTCCCTCGCCAAAAAACGCATAGGTTTCTCCAAGGTACCCGGAACTCAACCTAAAAAATGAAAAGACAAGAGGAGGAAACGAACACATTAAAAGTAATACATAAACTTTCAAAAGTCTCCTCTCACAAAAATACTTCTCTGTAGGCTAATGGGATCTCGTGGAGAAGAATCGCCTCAGCTAGTTTTCGAAAAGTTTTCCTGAAATCCCTTCAATATTTGAATTCAAAAATGAAAATGTTGCTCGTAAGGCCAGGAGGGTCTCTTTCAAAGCCAGGTCTGACCGGTCCAAGTCCAAGCGATGATTATTCAGAACTTCAGATGTTCGAAGCCCGCTACAGGGCCCTTAAGAAGTGCTATCATCTCGCATAGATATATATTTTACTTTATATTGTATAAAAGAATGAAAAAATGCGCCGGACAAATTACGACTTATGATAAAGCTGATATTCAATAAGTATTATAGATTATAGTTCTGTGTTGAACGGTAAACAAAGTACAGGAGTGTATTAGCACATTGTGAGATCTTTAAACACTTATAACTTTTTATCTGAGCCAAATCTGAAAAAAATTGATTTATTTTATGAAAGTAATATTTGGTTAACACTAATGTAGAACTTAAAGACCCACCCTGTATATTCAATATAATATATAAAATAGCTCTGTAATTGACGTCGAATGAAGTTGGACCATTTTTCAAGCTCCTCATATCTGCTTATATAATACGGCTATTTTCTTTTCTGCAATAGGAAAAACAAACCTCTTGGAAACGTCCTATAGAACATTGCCAAGGGTTGGCATTCAAGGTCGTTCCTGTTTTAGAAACGTTGCCAACCTCCAGGCACAATTACTCATGTTTCCTAACTTGTACATAAAGCTCAACTTTCGCAATCGATCATACCAATTTAATCTCCTGAAAGAATTCATTTTTCCCGGTGTCCTGTCGAGGCAGATAATTCTGAAGTTTCAAACTCGTCGACAAAGCCCCAATTAGGGAGAAAGAGTTATTTTCCGCCCGGCTAAATGATAAGGGTTATATTTCTCATTAGGACGCAAACTTGAGAAACAAGATGATAAGTGAGATTCATCTCAGGCTCCTATATATTATCAAGGAAAAGTTTTCCTTCTTCGCTTAAGATCCACGTGATTCAATTTATTGCTGCTCGGAACGAGGCCCTGTTAATAACACTCTAGGTGGAATGAGGCCCCGGATTAATTTCTGCATTCGGCGTTTTATGAAATTTTCTTGGAAGGACTTAGGGAGCAACAGCTTCGTTTCATTACCTTCTAGATCCTAGATGAAGTGCTGTGTAAATGAAAATTCCTATTGCGGGGGTTCAATCTTCATTCCATCAGGATGGAACTCAAAGCTTTATGACTAGACTTCTCATTTAGATTTATAATTCCGACTTTTTTATGAACAAGCAAACGTCATAGTGTGAAACAACACCTCCTAAAAGGAAGGCAAATCAACCCCCATCACTTTTCACAATATGGCGGCGATAGTGGATGAAAATTCAATTGACAGCTGTTGTGTTTGTCAAGTGAGTACTTAAATCACCGTTGAAAATTTGATTTCGAGTGGAGACTCGTAGTATTTTTATGTCCAAATTTCCGAGGACTCACTGCTACCAACTCATTGTCCAGCTTATGCTAGAATAATAAAATTAAGAACAGAAGATGAAATACATGTCTACAGAAGAACAGAAAGGGTTCAAGGAGGGAAGATCATGCGTTGACAACATATTTTGCCTAAAGCAGCTTGTGGAAAAAAGAACAGAGAGAAACTTGATTTTTGTATACTTGCAGAAGGCTTATGATAGTCTACCACCCGCTAAATTTTGGAAGACCTTGGAAGAAAATGGCGTAATCCAGATATATAATCAGGGGAGAGAAGGAGATTTTAACGGATATTTCAGCAAGGGTGAAGGTGGGAACCGAACTGTCTAAGGAGTATCTCAAAAGGTCTCCGACAGGGCTGTCCAGTAGCACCGGCTCTGTTTAAGATCTATCTTGCCTCGACTCTGAAACATTGGCGAAGAAAATGTCGAAACATGGGAATTCCACGGAAAATATATACTTTTCACTCTACACTTTGCTGACGACCTGGTCATCATGGCCAAAGATGAGGAAGATATTTATATATAAACACCTCAAAAACAAAATATATTGTTGTGAATAATGGCAGGAGTGATCTTATCCTGCGAGATGAAATAAAACAGGTAGTAGATGAATATGCCCATCTCGGAGTGACTCTCACAGCAGTCGGATCCAGTTTTAGAAAATTAAATTATTCTTCATCATGTCTCCTTAACCGCGCCTTTTTAGAGATATTTTTCATTGAACACATTCAAATCAGAAACTCCAGAAATGTTACTACTTTTATGGATGCCCCTCTGAGCGTTGGAATCTCAAAGCAAACTGTAAACCACGTTACCGTACCTTTTTCTCATCCATCATTAATATAATAGATATATTTATATGCAGGCGTGTATAAGCACATGTGATATCTTTGAACGCTTCTAACTTTTTACCTGAGCTGAATCTAGAAGAATGGTAGATGATAAAAGTGTTCTATTTAATGAGAGGAATCTATGGTTAAAATTAATGTACAAATCAAAGACTCACCCTGTATTTAATGAAGGAAAACAGTTAACGGATAACCCGTTACAATATTAAATACCGAATTTCATAGTCCAGTAGATCTCAATAGTATTCGACTTCTCATCGTCAGAAGTTGGTTAAGAAAGTTTCCTTCTCGAACAGTCTTAATTTATCCCCCGAATAACAATAATTCAATGAGAATTCTAAAGCAAAAAAGACACGCCCAACACGCCCAACTCGCCCCTTCAGCCTAATCCCGCAGGAATATCAACCAGATTCATAAAAAACACGTATAGAAGTATAAACTTTCCGCACAAGACAATGGTCGCCCTATTTTCCTAACCCCGAACGGGAAAAAAATAGCCGTGCGCCCCAATAAGAAATTCCGACCTCGACACTGCTCGAGATTTGGAATAGTCTCCCTATTGCTCGGGGGCTAATGGTTCGCAAGTTGAATAACGGTCTTAGATTGCAAATGCGATCCGCGGCGCCATTGAATACGCCGTTTCATGGCGGTGAAGTTGTCCATTTATTATCGGGCCGATACACGTTCGGAAAGTTGGATTTGGCCGATGGGAGACGCGGCTAATGCCGCGAAATATCTGCAAGGCACGGATCCGGAGCCTTTTCGCCTTTTCTATGAGGCGGGCGTATCCTGCCAAACAAATTGATCGGGGTATCGCGGCCGTTGGAGTGGGGCTTTTGTTGTGGAAATATCGACTTTCTCAGGAGTGTTTTCAGAGGTATATTTATCATTATATCTTGACCGCTACTTATTCTCGTCGATACGCGACCAGAAGTGCCTCACTTCATCATTCAGTCGGCTCCACAAAAGTAAAGGAAGTTCAGAAATTATGTGTCGGTTTAAAAATTTGTCGATTCATGTCCACCAAATGTTCATTTATGTGAAATCAAATGTTTACTCTCTTATATCTTAATGGTTTTTTTGAGGCAAGTTGTCGTTTGAGTTATTGTCTTACGGTCTTACAATCAACTTTGATTCATAATAAATTTGTTTTGCGATAATGCCTAGATGTAAACTTAGTGCGGATGAAGCCAATAGGGCTATTGTCATGATCGAGGCGGGACGTATTCAGAGAGATGTTGTGAATTTTTTTCAAGTAAGGTAAAGCGTAGTTTCCCATCGAACTCGAGAAACAGGATCCAATCAAACATGATTATTAGTTGTAGAATGGCAACCCAAAAATTCTTTCAAAATTTTGTGCGGATCATATAACTAGAAAATTTTTAAAAAATCATAGAAAATTATTGAAAAAAATTCTAGATCTCAGAAACTTTTCGCCCGATATCGCTGAAATTTTGCGACAGCCTTCAGAACCTAACTCTACTACCGAATCTATATTGTTAGAGATCCGAGCAGCCTTGTGTGAGTTCAGTAGCTGGATGGGTGAGCGTTGCCTCGACAACTCTCGAACGAAAGGGGATAGGGTCTTGAAATTTTCAGGATAGGTTGCACATCTGAATGGCAGAGTTAATTTCGTTGTTGGGCATTATCGGCCCAACGGTTTCGGAGCTATACCCTCGGTAACTAGTTGTTGAATATAGACATAAAAACGTGTATAAAATTTTGTGAGGAACGTACCAATAGAAAATTTTTGAAAAATATGAAAAAAAAAATTGCTGCAATTTTTTTCTCGTGTTATGGCATCTTCTATTCATTCTCTCCTTCATGCAGTATTTCGTGAAGGTTTGTGTGTGTGGCGTAAATAGAAAATAGAACATGTACGTAAGCGCACTACTTCAGTGCAATATAGAGGGTGTATCGGAATAATGCCGAAAACATATAAGGGGTAATTATGTGATGACAATTAAGGTGGGTAGTTGGTATATCATTTTTTGAAAAACCTCCCTCCGGAAAACTTACACCCTTCTGAAGATTATAGAAAAAAATTGTTTCCCTTTTTTATTTTCCTTGTATATAAAGCTAAAGACACGAAACTTGATAAAGTTTATTTGTCGAAAAAATTACACATTTTGGAATTTTTTAAACCCTATAGTATGCGTAGAAGATATTTTCTCTTACTGCGTAGAAGATTTTTCCTCTTACATCTTCTTTTTGGATACACATTTTCCTTTTAGAAAAACATGGCTGAAAAGCCCAATTCATTTACGAGGAAAAAGGCAATGCATTTTCAAAAAGCACCGAGGTGTAATTTTCCCAACCTAATTTCTTTGTTTATAGTTCGTATTTTTTATAAGTTTTGCTTTATTTTCTGCATCACTATGAACTTTCTTGAAGACTTTTAATAAATGTACAGGTAATATAAAAAAGAGAAACAATTTTGTAACTTTTCCGGGGGGAAGTTTTTCACAAAATTTTATACCGAATACCCACCTCAATTTACATCACAGAATCACTCAGTATTTTTTCGATGTTATTCAGATACACCGTGTATATGTGTAACTTTACTGGATTAATGTCAGACGACAATATTTATAGTGTAATAGAGTGCAGTTACCCGCTAATAGTTGTTTATAACCCTTCTACAGACAACTCAAACCAGAACAGTAGGTATTATGTACAGTAAAGTTGTTCATCAAAGTGAACATGGAATTTCACTATATCATCATAATACAAAATCAATCCTTATTTCCTGAATTCTGTCGCGTCCAATAATTCCGTAAATGTGTATATTCAATATATCAGTTGCTACAATAATGCTCTGCTGCTGAGTTGGCTGGGATTTTCATTATCCCATTTCAACCCTTCCTCGATGAACATAAAACCCCATATCAGAAACGTTTTATTTCTCGTCCACCGAACGAAGGAAAAAAAATCAAAAATTCACCTACCTTCCGAGGATTCACCTCATTGTATCGAAATAACAAACCTGTCGACCGGAATAAACACCCCTACAATAAACCTCCGAAACATCACGTGCCGACTAAGGAAATTCAATCCGATCAGCCCTCGAAGAATGGGATAAAGGGGTCATCCTCCGAGTCGACGTCTTCTCGCTCCAAGTCTTCCGAGGTGCAATCAATTCCAATCGAAAACCCCACGCCCCTCCTTGGAGTGGAAAAACAAACATGGACCGGAAAATTTCAATTCGTCCGTCTCTGCATTACCCACGACATAATCGCGCCCGTCGTCCGCCCGTTGCTCTTCCGACTTAATTCCCGCCCGGATGATTTTGAGAACGGGCTTCTGATCCGTATACAATTCTGGCATATTACCCTTGATGAGTCCGGGTTGGAATTTCGAGCGGAGCATTTTAAAACGAAGGAATAATGGGTTTAAATTGATTGTGTCTGTACTGCGGCTTTGATTTAGACCGGGGGAGAGTTACAGTTCTCGAAATTTGAGTGGATTCAGGAGGGATGTTTTGTATGGCTTCAGTTGCAAACACGGCGATATTCGCAGAGATTTACATGCAATGGTGGAAACATTCGAATGATTTCTACAAACCAAATTTCGATTCTCGAGTGATTTCCTCAGTTCGGAAGCCTAATATCTCGCTTAGAGATGGTTACTATCGAAATGTCGCTTCTTGAGATATTCTAACAATCGAATATTCATTCGACAGGTTGATATGTTGATAAGTGATGGGAGCAATCAAATGATCTCATCAATTGAACTATTCCAACATTCGAATGATCACTTGAAAGCGTGATCTCGATTAGTGATGGGTAAAATCGAATGATTTCAACGATCAAAATGTTGCCGAGAGAGAGAGAGAGATTTCGACAATCTAATGATCATTCGTGAGGTTAATCCTTTTATCATTACTTACCAGGTAACGAATTAACCCACTGCCACTCGTTAATGCGTGCCGAGATATTCCGAACGGTGAACTCGGGTACCCGAGTGCTTGTAATAGATTGTTCCTATGGAATATTTGCCAAAAATTATTTTATGGCGCGCTTGTTTACCTGATAAAGTGCCTATAAATTCGTCCAAATGAGTGTAATTTTCGGATTTTTGGCCGAGGATGGCCTCTAACGATTAGTTTCGACTCACTGATGAAGAATTCGAGGTCAAACTTAATTCTGTCCGGCCGCCACCACGCTTACGCTTACGAGTTGAAATTATCAGAGTTGGTTTGGCGTCCAAAGTCGCCGGCTAAGGTTGTTAATAGACAAAATTTTTCCAGTAGTTTTGGAATTACAGCCACCCCAATTTGTTTTCGAAATAACTCAAAAAATACTGATCTGATCCAAATTAGAGCTCGATAGTTAGCTGAAGAAAACAGACATGACGACGTATCCAATATTTTGTGAGTATCGCATGGCTAGAAATTTTTTTTTTGAATTCTGCATCTCAGAAACTATATCCGTCTATATAACTTTGAAACAATTTTTTTATGAATATTTCCGAAACCGATTACTCGATCTATTTGAAATTTAGCATCAACTTGTAAAATAATGACCTTTATATGCATGCGAAGTTTTGTATTGATCGGGTTGCCGTAAAGTGTCACAAAAATATTTTGAAATTTTAAAGTAGTAGGTTTGGGAGATAAATATCTTGGATAATTTCGTTACTGTACAAAATTGGCCTTTTGGTTTCGGAGTAACGAAAGAAAACATTTTTTCTACATTACAAATTTCAAATTCAATTGTTTTAATGCAGTTTCGCCAAAAAAATCCATTGATATCATTTTCAACAAGCTAATACTTCGGAGATATGATTTTTCGAAATTTCAATAATGAATCTTACTTCTATGTTTTCACAGAATGTTGAATGAATTATTATATGATCTGTGTTCTTACATTATTAGTTCTGGTTCGTTATTCTTGATATAGAATACACCTTCGGTTCTTGAAAACAAATTATGATTGAATGCAAAACGACCAATTAAATAACCACTGCTATCTTAGAATTATGTGGATGATATGATATTATACTAATACAAATACCAATACAAAATAAGGTAAGATACAAAATCAAATTGGGTTCAGAATATCTCCAGTAAAAACAAAACTGCAATATTGTCTGAGTTTTAATTGATATAATATAATTTTCAGAGTAGGTATATTTGAGTAATGAATATCTCGGATAATTTCGTTATTGGGGAGAATCGGTCTGTTTGAATTTAATTTCTTTCATGATGCAGTTCTATCGTAAGTATCCATTTATATCATTCTCAGAGACCAATAATTACGGAGATATGATAATCAAAGTTTGAACAAGAGCGCCAGAGCTCCTGTCCACAGGGCTTGAACCAATTTTTTCATCATAACTAAATACATGTCCCCATTATTAAAAGGTTTCTTTCTGGATTTTCTCTCCCAAACTCTGGGAAATTTCTATAAAATAAAAATTAATTATTTTGTGATTTGCTTCTGTGTAAGAAACACAAGATATTTGTCAGAAGCAATCAATCGAACTATGTTGCCTAACAAACAACAACGAAACAACATCAACGAAAAAACAACTATATCGTAACGTTTCGGAGTTTATATCAGACTACTTCGTCAGACACTGAACGAAAATAATTCTGAAGATTTACGTTAAGTGTCTGACGAAGGAGTCTGATAAAGACTCCGAAACGTTAAGATATAGTTGTTTCTTCGTTGATGTTGTTTCGTTGTTTTTTGTTAGGCAACATTGTTCGATTGATAGCTTCTGACAAATATATTGTGTTACTTACGCAGAAGCATATCACAAAATAATTAATTTTTATTTTATAGATATTTTTCAGAGTTTGGGAGAGAAAACCCAGAAAAAACCTTTTAATAATAAGTATATCTGCCACAGTATCCTTTAATGATTAGATGTCCCCATATTTTGTGAAGGTCTTCTGGTTCCTGTTGGTTCATTAAAATATTTATAGGTTTCTTATGACTTGCCCTGTTCAAAGTTACCGATTCAACATTTTCACTAAATGCTGAATCGTGAAATCTCCCTTTCTTCTCAGAACCACCAATTGTGTCGACATCGCAGCAAACCACTGTCAGCATAAACCTTCAATTAAGGATTCATTTTGAGCGGATAGGCTGGCGGTATTTGTTCTATTAATAACAGCCCACTTGATACTTGGAATCCTCGAGAGATCTCCCAGTGTTTCGCCGGGTATTAAGGGCCCCCATATCCTGATAGAAGGGTGGATTAAATTATAAGGAGATGTATTAGGAAGAAATATCAGCGGACGTATTTGTGTGGCCGATTCTGATAATGTTTCATATCTCCAATTTTCAACCGAAAATAGATCCATTTCTCTGTTTATAAATAAGACCTTTTTGGCGCTCTTGTTCCTCCTTTTTGGCTGAAAATGGTATCAAACGATTTGGTTTGACTCACTGATCAAGAATCCGTGGTCGAAATCGATTCTGTCCGGCCGGCCGTCCGTTAACACGATAACTCTCGAACGAAAGGAGTTAGAGGATTGAAATTTGCAGGGTAGGTTCGGAGCGTACATATCTCGGACGAGTTCGTTAACGGGCGAAATCCATCAAGCTGTTTCGGAGTTATGGCCGTTTTTACTAAAAACGTTTTTTATGAATATTTCCAAAACCGATCACTCGATCTATCTGAAATTTAGCATCAAATTGTATAATCATGATTAACTAACAAATTTCAAAATAATTTTTTTTTGAGATGCAGTTTCTTCCTAAAAATCTATTGATATCATTTTCAACTCCAACAAGCTAATACATTCGGACATATGATTTTTCGAAATTTCAATAATGAATCGTATTTCTATGTTTTCACAGAATGCTATAATTATTCTATCTATGATTTATTATATGATCTGTGTTCATACTCGTATATGTCATCCTGTTCTATAAGAGAGAGTCAAATTCATTTGAGGTATTTTAATTTGATTTCTTCCATGGTGCAGTTCTCATTCTCAGATTGCTCATTTAATTTTGATAAATAAACTATTATTTGAATTGAATTTCCTTTATGATGCAGTTCTATCATAAGAATACATTGATATAATTCCCAACTCTGAGAAACCAATACTTTCGGAGATATAATTTGTCTGTTTGAACAAGAGCGCCAGAAAGCTCCTGTCCACAGGGCTTGAACCAATTTTTATCCTTAAAGATAATAAAAATTACTGACGGGAAGTCAGGAGCTTTTGCGTGCATGTTCCATTGGATATTCACGCCTTATACGAAGTCGATCGAGATGAAATTCGCTACTCGATTGTAAAATGGTGGCTCGAAGGTATGTGCAGAATTTCTGCGGATTCTGAGTTCTGACGTATAGTTTCTGAAATATAAGATTTCTGGAGAAAAAAAAATTCATTTTTTTCTAGTGATACGATATTCATCAAATTTCAAGAAAATTAGCCCGTCGGATATCTGCAAGTAATTACCAAGTTTGAATTGGGTCGGATTATTGAGGATATACCAGCAAAATTAAGATTAATAAAATCGACAAGTCCAGAGCGTTCCATTATTAAAATTAAGATTGGTATACAATTCCGAAACTGTTTAGCCGATTATGCCAAACAACGAACTTAAGCGTCCCATTCGAATGCGCCTTTCCGTTCGAAAGTTAACAAGGCAATGGTCACGCATCCAGCTACTGAACTCACCCAAGGCTGCTCGGATCTCCATCAACCTAGATCCGATCTTATTAATAATTGGAACTTTGCTGTAAAGCTAGGCCTTGATTTTTTCAAAATTTTCTACTGATACGATCCTGACGAAATTTTGCATAATTTTGCGTGTCGGTATTCTACAATTTATTACCAGGCTTGAATTGGATCAGATTCGTATTTTTTGAGTTATTGAGGAAGTAACCTCAAAATTTTAGATGAGCATAAGTCCAAAACCGTTTTGCGATTATACTCACTACCAAACTTAAATGTCGCATTTGAATGTGCAGGTATTCATTCAGACTGGAAACGTCCACAAGGGAAAATCGACAGTAAGACCTCAAGTTTCGCAAGAAGTTCTTGCAGAGCTGATAACACGAGTTGAACAAAATCCTCAAATGTCCCGGAATAAATTATCTTTATAGTCTGGTGTCCCCTTGAGTACTTGCGACAAAATTTAAAGATCAAAACTGAATCTGTACCCTTACAAAGTAACGATGCCACAGCAACTCATACCAATAGATATTCCACGTCACCTAGAGTGCTGGTATTGGTTTCTAAATAATTTTAACGTCGACAGAGCTCAACTTTTTTTTGTGATGAGGCTTGATTTGACTTGTCGGCTTACCTGAATTCTCAAAACTACAGATTTTGGACATCTGAGAATCCCCACCGTTTTACTGAGACTCTATAACACCCGCAAAAAGTTGGTGTATTTTGAACCGTTTCTCTTCGTAGAATATATGGCCCAGTTTCATTTCACGATACCATTAATGGTGAAAGGTACAAAAGAGTAATGCTGGAGCAATTCATAAACCAATTACATGATGAAGAAATACAGTTGGGATGTTTTCAACAGGATGATGCAACTGCCCATACTACTTCTGCAGTTATTGGCAGGAGTTCTATGACAACCGTAAAATAAGTCGAGAACTCCAGTCTTCCTTCCCAACACGCACTCCAGACTTGATTCCCTTTGACTTTAGCATCTTTGCATATCTGAAAGTAGAGGTTTTCAAAATACACTGCGTTAATATTAAGGACCTCCAATCAACAATAACGATGTCCTACCAAAATATTGGCCAGCATATGTTAAGAATTATATATGACAATAAAAGAAAAATTATTTATAAATGCCTTGAGAATAATGAAGCACATATTGAACATTTGATAATTCATTATTAGAATTCTCAAATATGGCCAAACTCCCAAACTAGGATATTAAATTACATTCATTCAATGTGTTTTGTCTATTTGTACTGATTTATTACCTGCATTCGAACATTAAAAGTATTTCAACAGTATGCATTCAATTATCAGTACTTGCATCTCAAAAATTAAGATTTCAAAAATTCTTCCATTCAAACACAAGGGAACAGATTATTCATATCTGTTCAATAGCTAATATGATATCTCTTGAAACTGACTTTGGAGAATAGAATCCCAACTAATGAATAATTCAATTTCGATTCCATCAGCTTGATATTTTCTGTAAGAAAACCCCTTAGAACGGAGTAAAATTCCAGTATCATTTATCATTCATCATTCTTTCAATCAAATTAACATACTCTGGTCATCACAAGATCTGTTGTTAATCCAGAGAAGGAGTCAGGATCAGGAAGTATGCTATGTACCCCTCGATGTACCCAAAATCACGTGTAATAAAAACTTAAATCCAAAAGTTCATTTATTTGAAAATTTCACTCTCTACAAACTTAATGCGAACTATATCAACTATTAGATCAATTTATTTTGTATAATAAAAATGTTTGGTCCAAACAGTGACGGGATTGAAAGTAATCCCCCAGTGACAATCATTTTGGAACTCATCATTTATCATTGCCATAGTGAACCAAGGGGATAGTGAGATTATCCGTATATTATGAACTCTCTGGCTGGAATTGCAAATGAGATCAGCATGCACATGAAGTGGCAAAATGAGATGGTTTCAGAACCAACTACGATGTTACAATAATTTATAAGAACCCAGTATTATGTTAGAAACAAATTTGCGTGGATTGAAAAGTAGCAAAGTGGGAATATGAGATATGAGATAATGGCACTATCCAAATTCAGGCAACTATCCAACATAAGATAAGGATAATAGAGATAGTCCACGAAACTGAGCGATGGCGCGTATCTCACCAAAGAAGATTCAATATATTCCATACTGAATAATCTCCTGAAAATGCAGATCGAGTGTCCTGAATAAACTGATGAAATATTCATATCTAAAACGTTAAATTTACATTCTGCTCAATTATGAATGCGTTGAAATTGAACAAAACCAAAACCTACCCTAATTCAATCGATAACTCATCGGATTAACCCGTGATGAAAAACCCGACCTGTAATGAAATAACCACACAATTATAACTGTCGTTCGCACGGCATATTCTTCTATTTCGATCAGGATTCTCTATAAAAGGGATACATCAATACCGAAACCGTGTGCGTCAGAGTTTAGCGTACTCGCACCTATTATTCTGTTTAGCTGACAATGTGCCCCGTCCCGTTTCTTTGTTTCCTCAAACAATGGCAATCTTACACTCACTTGAGCACGCGTGTGATGCCACCATTATGGAATACTGATCGAGTGTAGTCGAGGGCCCAGACAGGAGCATTGGGTATCAGTCTGCAAACAACCTGGTATTCAACCAGCGCGAGATCAAATTATACCGGTATTATTCATTCACGAGGATTTCCCGCGGTATAACTTCGAAATATTTCGCACGATTTGGAAGTTTGTAACCTTAGAATCCTGTTAATGAAGATTCGAGCACAAACTTGAAATCGTGAGCTTTTACGCGCATGTTCTTTCGTCTAATCATGCCTCACACTGTAACGGTATAAAATCCGGTTACGCTGTTCTTGTAGTTGCAATCCGTGATGCGTTGAACGTGAATTGATGGTCGTGTTATGGTTTGAAATCGTTGTTTTATTTTGAGTCTGACTTAGAAATGTTTTGTCTTATGAATCCGTATTGATTTTCTACATTTAATTATTCAATTTATTATAGAAATCATTCCACTATAATTTTGTTCAGTACCGTGAATTTATCGTTTGGATTCTGTGCGATCTGAATTTTCTGTGGTCATACGATTGATGAGTATAGCAAGCTCCCGAGGATTTTTATTCGTTCGTTTACGGTTGAAGCGAGATACGTCTCTGAGCACGTTCCCCGTGAGATTCCTTTGTTCCCAATAGTTGAGATGAAATAAATGGTTGCCGGGATGTCTCTCAACAGTTGGTGTAATTATTTTTGAAGATACACCCCATGTTGGGTGCCAATTATGCAACGCTAATCACCTTACAGGTGGGATTTCGTAGCGACGTCCAACGTTCGCGGCCTGGCCACGACGTGCAGCCATCGAGCACTGCTTCAGTGTTTTTCAGTGGCAATGGTCGCATTTAGCGGACGAAACAGTTGCGCAACCGTTACCAAATCGTTTGGTGGCACATGCCCTACGAACTCAACACGTTGTGGATCGGAGGCTATTTTATGGAGCACATTTGATTTGTACTAGGTAGCGGTAGCGTAAAGTGGCAGTAGCGCGGCAGGCCGTGAACGCAAGACGCCGCAACGAATTAGCACCTTAAGATGTCTGCCCGACTAGCTGGGAGGTCAACGATACACTTATGCTTCCTTGGATCTAGGGTGATAATTGACACAACCGGTTTTTAAGGGTTTAATATTGGAAAAATTCCTTTGAACACAAAGAAAACACTTTAAGGTATTCTTCCTGATGGACGATCAGGATCCTTCCAGGTGATGAGTATGGGTTCTTCCAACTGGAACTCATGATCTCTCCAGACGCGGAGTAGTTAATGTAGGGATCAGTCCCAATACAACATCAAACATCAAAATATTCAAAGGGTTCAGTAAGGTTATTTTTCACCTCTGTCCAACAATAGCTTCAATTTAACATTTATATTATTATGCATGCAGCGAGTTTCTCACCCTAGCCAAAAACTACAAACAATGAAACCTATGTTACACATACTACGATTACGTTAACGTTACGATAACGTCAATTTACAAAACCAACATTAATAATCCAACAACATTTTTAAATATTACTCACCGTTACCTTCACGAATATATTTTCACATAAACTGTAATGAGATTTCAGAACAACTAGAGCAGAATTTATCTCAACCATCAAGAACAAAGGACTCTCACGAGGAACGTTTAGAGAAGAAGTATCTCGCAGTATTCAATCGTATGAGCAAAGAAAATTCTGGTCGCACAAAATTGGAATGATAAATTCACGGTATTGAACAAAATTATACTGAAATGATTTCTATAATATATTGAAATATTAAATGTGGAAAATCAATTCGGATTCATAAGACAAAACATTTCTTATTTAGACTGAAAATAGAACAACGATTTCAAACCATACTGTGATCAGCAATTCACGCCCAATGCATCACGGGTTGCAAAACTACGAAATCCGAGTAACAATAAAATCAAAAATCAAATTTGCTTTAATTTTAATTTCAAAAAACCATAAATTTTCTGAAATATGTTTGGAAAAAAAAGGTGTAGTATAAATGTAATGGAATCATCTACTTCAACTCAGATTTCAGTAGTGTATGGTCAGTGAACCAAATTGATCATCAGATTAACCAGTGCGTTAAAGCTCAGGTCGTCACGTGGGTACTTTGAACATTTTTCAGGATAAAGATTTATATTATATTATAAAAACCACAGAAACTTATTTGGTTACTTGACAGATGTAAATGAAGAATGGTAAGAATCAAGTCAAGTCAAATTTGATGCGAATTTATGTTAAAATGCCCACAAAATTTGTTAAATAATATTTATGCCATTTCAATTCGTGATTGAATGGAACTGAACCATTGAAATATCAAAAATAAATCCATTTGTGTCCGATTAAACGACAACTTCCACTAGATTTTCATTGTTGGTTATTTAAACACAAGCAACTCCCCCCAAATTTTTAATTTTGCATCTGACACCTTCAGCCGTCATTTCTAATGCAGATTTCTGGACATACCCCTTCAACCCTCTAAAATATATGCAAATATATCCGATCAAAATTCCCCAACGTTGCCGCGTTCCATTTGATTACACGGAAACTTACTCGTCGTATTCAAAGCGTGCCGGAGGTGGGTCTAAACCCCAGGCTCCCTTGGGGGGTCCCGCAAGAGCCCGAGGGATGATTTTTGCTTTATCACGTGACATCTGGAACGTCGCACGGACGACCGACTTCGATCTCCAACAAATCATTAATCAAGTTCTTTTTGGCCGATAGAGCAGGATTTCTGGTCTGCTACGTGACGTATTTTGGATATGTAACTAAGTGATATGGGTTGAATATGGGGACAGAATATTGACGAAGGCCTTAAATGGACGTAGAAAATCACGGGATCGGGGATTGGGAGTCTCGAAAAAGGTCACAATGGGAAGAATTCGATGAAGGGAAAAATACTGAGTGACTTCAGAAGCAATCATTAAAGGATACTGTGGGAGGTATACTCATTATTCAACGGTTTTTTTTTTTTTTTTTTTTGTTTTCTCTCCCAAACTCTGAAAAATATCTATAAAATAAAAATTAATTATTTTGTGATTTGCTTCTGCGTAAGAAACACAGGATATTTGTCAGAAGCAATCAATTGAACAATGTTGCCTAACAAACAACAACGAAACAACATCAACGAAGAAACAACTATATCGTAACGTTTCGGAGTCTATATCAGACTCCTTCTTCAGACGCTCAATGAAAATCGAGAGAATTATTTTGTTGATAGTTATTTGGTGAAATTCAAGAATTGTCACATTGACAGTATTTAAAAATCATAGCTAACATAGTTTTACTTCGCATAGAAATTTCCAAGTTCCAACTCCTTTTTCAATAAATTTAGCCAAATATGGTCAATACCAATTGAGCAATTTGCAAAATTGCATTCTCTGTTCAATAAAATACAAGTTGACTCCTTAAGTTTCCTTTTCATAAAATCAGGTTCTGTCATTAGAATCTTTGTATTACTCCAATCCATCATGTGATCTCCTTGGATTGTACATACATGTTCTGCTATTTTTTATTTCTGTATGTCTCTATTTCTCAAGTTATTCTTATGCTCTGACTTTCTTACTTCTAGTGGTCTAGATGTTTCTCCTGTGTATGATTTACCACAAATACAAGGAATATTATATACACAGTTTTTTGATTTTTGTTTTTCATTTATGGGTTTTGTTTTCGTTAATAAAGACCTAAGATCATTCTGTGTTTTGAAGACGGTTCTTATATTGAACTTAGAACCGATTCTTCTAACTTTTTCAGAAAGGCCACGAACATAAGGGATCCCATTCAACAGATTGGGTTGCTGTTCTTGTTGATAATTCTGTTGTACTTGTTGATTATTTTGTTGTTCTTGTTTATTTGTTTTTCTATCTAAATTCATGATACATGTATTTATGAATTGCCTCGGATATCCATTTTCTTCAAGAAATTTTTTGATGAAATTAATTTCATTATTTCGAATAAAAAAATTTCTTGAAGAAAATGGATATCCGAGGCAATTCATAAATACATGTATCATGAATTTAGATAGAAAAACAAATAAACAAGAACAACAAAATAATCAACAAGTACAACAGAATAATCAACAAGAACAGCAACCCAATCTGTTGAATGTGATCCCTTATGTTCGTGGCCTTTCTGAAAAAATTAGAAGAATCGGTTCTAAGTTCAATATAAGAACCGTCTTCAAAACACAGAATGATCTTAGGTCTTTATTAACGAAAACAAAACCCATAAATGAAACACAAAAATCAAAAAACTGTGTATATAATATTCCTTGTATTTGTGGTAAATCATACACAGGAGAAACATCTAGACCACTAGAAGTAAGAAAGTCAGAGCATAAGAATAACTTGAGAAATAGAGACATACAGAAATCAAAAATAGCAGAACATGTATGTACAATCCAAGGAGATCACATGATGGATTGGAGTAATACAAAGATTCTAATGACAGAACCTGATTTTATGAAAAGGAAACTTAAGGAGTCAACTTGTATTTTATTGAACAGAGAATGCAATTTTGCAAATTGCTCAATTGGTATTGACCATATTTGGCTAAATTTATTGAAAAAGGAGTTGGAACTTGGAAATTTCTATGCGAAGTAAAACTATGTTAGCTATGATTTTTAAATACTGTCAATGTGACAATTCTTGAATTTCACCAAATAACTATCAACAAAATAATTCTCTCGATTTTCATTGAGCGTCTGAAGAAGGAGTCTGATATAGACTCCGAAACGTTACGATATAGTTGTTTCTTCGTTGATGTTGTTTCGTTGTTGTTTGTTAGGCAACATTGTTCAATTGATTGCTTCTGACAAATATCCTGTGTTTCTTACGCAGAAGCAAATCACAAAATAATTAATTTTTATTTTATAGATATTTTTCAGAGTTTGGGAGAGAAAACCCAGAAAAAAAAAAAAGACTTCAGAAGTTACACACAGAAGGAAAATGTTCTTCAACATCATTCCGCCGTATTCACAAAGCATTCAATCTCCGTTCAGTCCTAACTAGTCTAGTCAAAAATAGCTTTTTAGGTAAAAATTTTAGTGTATTCTCCGAAAATTATGATTGAGGTGTCATTCGATTCGGAATGGAATGTAGATAGTTTTTGAGAAAATGCTAAGGTCGCTCGCAAAAATTGCAATAGTTATAAAAAATTGAGTGAATAAATAAAAAAGGGGTTTGGTTTTTCGCAAATATCTCAAAAACTATCTGAGGTAATTCAAATTCGAAATGAGATTCAAATAATTTGAGGAAATTTTCTAAATAAAACGGTAGGACCAATATTTAGAATTTCCCTTCAGGGTTGAAAATACGCCCGAAACGGGTACTCCGGCTTGCGCAAGCCTCGCCCCTTTCGTACCTTTGATAAATAAATATTATTTAAACTTATTAAATATGAAAATAAGAAATTGAAAAAATTCAAGCGCCTGCAGAAAAGATCAATGACCCTTAATCCGTGGTCTAAAAATGTTTATCGCGATTTTTCAATTAGTTATCCATTAGTTAATTAACAATTAACAATTCTTGAATTTCACAATAACTATCAACAAAATAATTCTAAAGATTTTCATTAAGCGTCTGACGAAGGAGTCTGATATAGACTCCGAAACGTTACGATATAGTTGTTTCTTCGTTGATGTTGTTTCGTTGTTGGGCAACATGTTCAATCTATTGCTTCTGACAAATATCTTGTGTTTCTTACGCAGAAGCAAATCACAAAATAATTAATTTTTATTTTATAGATATTTTTCAGAATTTGGGAGAGAAAACCCAGAAAAAAACCTTTCGATAATTGTTTGTAGCACGAACATTAGCATTACAAGTACGATAATTGTTAAACTATTAATCCGATAATTTTTTCGTTTCGTGGAGCTATTTTTCAAAGGTCTTAGAATAGATTCCTATTAGAAAATTTCAAAAATTGTTAATTTTCGTTTTGTTGTGAACAATTTACTTACTTTACGGAAAGAGATAACGACTTGAAATGTTCAGGGTAGGGCGCATCCGAATGGGACAGGTATGTTCATTGTTTGGTATAATCGGCAAAACGGTTTCAGAGTTAAACCCATCTGAAATATTGTTTTTTCGATTACACAAAACATATAGAACTGATCGAATTGAAACTTGGTAAGTATAATATCGTATCACTAGAAAATTAAAAAAGCACTGACGTGAAGTCAGTACTCTATGGCGCGCGTGTTCACGGTGGCTAATTGGAATTGAATGATGAGTACTTCAAGCTCAGTGGATAGAGCGAGCCGGAGATCTACCCAAAGGATAGTGGACACCATTCACTGTCGGTTCGAAACTTAACAGTGCTATATCTAAGTTGCCATAAGGATAGAGTAACAAAGTAGAAAAAGAACACAACTGACTCTCCTTATTCGCACAAGCTCCTAGAAGATTCTGAGGGATCGCCTTGGGAAAGACTTGGGAGGGTCAGTATGATCATAATCATGTTTATAGCACGCGCGCCCATTAACGAACTTGTCCGAGATATTTACGCTCCAACCATGCCCTGCAAATTTCAACGCTCAAACTCGTTCGGTTCGAGGGTTATCGTGCTAAAGGCCGGACCGGCCGGCTGGACGGACAGAATTGAATTTGACCTCGAATTCTTCATCAGGGAGTCGAACCCAATCGTTTGAGACCATTTTCGTAAAAAAAATCGAAAAATACAGACATTGTGACGAAATGATAGCACGCTGTTCCTTGCGGAACACGCGCGCAAAATATTATTTATCTCACAATTACTTACGGAGTACGAAGTACGCAAAGACATAGCAACTTGCAATTTTTAGGCAGGTTGTGCATCCTAGTGCGACATTTTCATTCGTTAAAAAGCATAATCGGCCGAAAGGTTTCGGAGTTACATCAATCAGAAATTTGGTTTTTATTTCCTCAACAACTCGGAAAATACACCTATAGATTTTTTTCAATATTTTTCTGATAACTACATGACTTTTAATACCACCCACTTCCGGATTGACGTCGACTTCTGGGACACCCTGTATGTCGATGGTATTTAAACCATGCTATGATAATAGTGGGTCGGCATTCTAAAAGTAATTAGAAAGTTCTAGTTGAATCAAATTAGTATATTTTGAGTTATTAAGGAAATAACCAATAAATTTCAGATGAGTATTACTTCAAAATCGTGGGATACATAATATTTTTTCATAATTTTTTTTTAATTTTCTAGTGGTTCAATCCTCACACAATTCTTTATGTTGATATTCTACAATTAGTTACCAAGTTTCAATTAGTACGGGTCTGTATTTGTTGAGTTATCGCGAAAAAAATATTCCAGATGGGTATAACTCCGAAACTGTTGCACCGATTATGCCCAACAAAGAACTTGACTCCCATACGGATACGCAAACTTCCTGGAAAATGCAACTCCCTATCTCTTTCCGTTCGAAAGTTTTTGAGGTAACAGTCACCCACCAATCTACTGAACTCAGCCAAGGCTGCTCGGATCTCCAACACTATATCGATCGTGTTCAAACTTGGAACTTGCTGTAGAGTTTGGTTTTGGCGCTCGCAAAATTTCATCTATGTCGGTACTTATAAATTTGTCCAAATGTCTGTAATTTTCGAATTTTTGGCTGAAGGTCTTAAAGGTTTTGGTTCGACTCACAGATCAAGAATCGGTGGTCAGAATCGATTCTGTCCGGCCATCCGGCCGTCAACACGATTGCTCTCGAACGGAATGAGCTAGACAGTTAACATTTTCGGAGTAGGTTTGGGAGATAAATATCTCGTTTGAGTTTGACATTGGGCACCTTCGGCCTAGTGGTTATGGAGTAACGAAAATAAAATTTTTCGTTTACATTACAAATTTTAAATTCAACTTTTTTAAGGTGCACTTTCATCATAAGAATCCTTTGGTATCATTCCCAACTGTAACAAAATAATACTTTCGGACATATGATTTTTCAAAATTTCAATAACTATTCTCAATACTATAATCTCATAGAATACTCTAATTCATGCCCATTAACGAACTTGTCTGTCGTATTTGGACGCGACACCTACCCTGAAAATATCAAGTCACTATCTCTTTCTGTTCTCAAATGATCGTGGCAACTCATGGCTGGAGAGAATCACGGCTGGAGAGAATCAAATGTTCAAGAAACGATCATTTTCGACATACAGGGTGTCCCAAAAATACCACGCGAAAGTGACACTGGAGATAGATTGGCATTAGGTCTATCAGATAGCATCAACATGACCTCAGTAAAAGTCCGCTGGTTTTCGAGATATCACCACTGTTGCGTCCCATGACTTCACATGTTGGGAAGCGCTCATTTGTATTTCTAACTAAAGCAGCTCGCTTGTAAAACTTAAATGTTTTGGGTTAACTGGTTTATTTTTGCATGGGTGGTCTCACCCTTGAAATTAATATTTTCCACGGAAAGATAATTGCAAGTAAAATATCTTTTAATACTTCAACCCTTGTAGAAGTATTTATGACCTATTTCCTGTGAAATATTGATAAAATGCAACTAACACATTGCCAGAGCTGTGAGTCCTTTGTCTAGATTCTAACCCATACAAAAATCTAGAATTTTCCGATTAGATCGCCACGGCTTTGGCTATTCTCTAAATCGAGGGCGTAGATTCCGAATCTGTAATTAGTTTTTCCGTATCTCGATTAATTTTGGTAATATGGCAAAAAATCCGACTGATTAGTCCATTTTCCGGAGGTAGAGCCAGAAATTGCAACTTTCTTCGTCATTGCTCCGAAACTAATCGAGATACGGGAAATCTAATTACAGATTCGTGATCTGCGTACCCGATTTAGTGAATAACCAAAGCCGCGTCGACCTAATCGGAAAATTGTAGATTTTTGTATGTGTTGGATACTAGAGAAAACTTTTTGGCGTTTGACGGATTCGCTCATTACCTAATATTTTCCGAACGGATAGAGATACAGAAAAAATAGATACATAAATCTAAGCGTCGTCCACCGACCAATCATCGGGGAATTTCGATATCAAGATGTGAAAATCATAGATTTCGGACGGGAAAGAAGAATTTTCCTTCGATTCCGGGTCAAAAATATTTCTAAGTGCCGACCCAAAAAATTTTTTTCATGGTATATCGATACGGAGCTCGTGTCTAATTAAATCGAGGTCGCTGATCACGAATATGTAATTAGTTTTTCCCTAACTGGCGTACTTTGGGAAAATTTTCACTTAAAGTGAAAAAATTGACGAAAAAAGGTCAATTTTGGAACTTTCCACCGCCCAAAAAAATTGGAGTAGGGTGTTGCTGATTTTTTACGTCATATTTGGATCCTTTATCTATCGAATCATCCGAACAATAAATGTCCAGGTCGTACGCTTCGGAAATTATGATTTTTTTTCCCGAGGGTCTATTTTTCGGAAAATTCTTTCCGCGATATTTCTTCGGAAAATTTTTTAAATAAATATCTGATGGTAGATTCGGAATCTACGGCCTCGAATCTATAAGAATAAGTATCCGTTCCATAGTTTTGCGTCAAAAAATTTTTCTCGAAAAATGGGATTTTTTTAAGGCTAATGTATTAAAAAATTGCCAAAATTCGACCGGTCTCCGATTTCGATGCAAATTACGTCATTTACTAATTCGGGACCGTAGATTACGAATATATGATCGGATTTTTCATTAGAGAATTTTCCGCGGAAATACCGCGAAATGAATTTTCCGAAAAACAGACCCTTGGGAAAAAAATCATAATTTCCGAATAGTACGGCCTGGACATTTTCTGTTTGGATTATTCAGTAGATAAAGGATCCATATATGAGGGCAAAAATCAACAACACCTTACTCCGATTTTTTTGGGCGGTGTGAACTTCCGAAATTGACCTATTTTCGTCCATTTTCTCACTCTAAGTGAAAATTTTCCCAAAGTACGCCACTTAGGGAAAAACTAATTGCATATTCGTGATCAGCGACCTCGATTTAACTAGACACGAGCTCCCTATCGATATACCATGAAAAAAATTTTTTGGGTCGGCACTTAGAAATATTTTTGACCCGGAATCGAAGGAAAATTCTTCTTTCCCGTCCGAAATCTATGATTTTCACATCTCGATATCCCCGATGATTGGTCGGTGGACGACGTTTAGATTTATGTATCTATTTCCTCTGTATCTCTATCCGTTCGGAAAATATTAGGAAATGAGTAAATCCGTCAAACGCCAAAAAGTTTTCTCTAGTATCTAACCCAGGGGTCACCAATTAGTTTCATTGGAGGTCCGTCCACAAAATCTGTATATCTGTCGCGGGTCGTTGATAGCATTATGATGGCATAAGAATTTGACTAGCAGTTGATCTAAATCCAATATCTATAATTAGTAAATAAAACGAAAATTTATCTGAATTTTTTTAATCAAGAATACATGTTTTCTGGAAAAATGGTCCGCAAAAAAAAGGTTCGCGATCCACATCCGGACCGCGGTCCGCATTTGGTGACCCCTGGTCTAGACTATTCGAAGACCCCTAGTCTGTGAAAGTCGGACCGGTTTCCATGTTACAAAACAATGAATGTGGGAGCGAGATAGTCGATAAGGGTTTTGGTTTTTCTTAATAAGTAGCAATTCTGGTGTTGATTAAAAAAAATTGGTAGTGTTGTATCATTTTGAAAAGGGCATGAAATGGACCAGTTTTTGCGATTATTTGTCAATTTAGTCTGATATAATTTTTTTTCACAGCAGTCAGTCAAATTTAAGTTAACGTTTTAACTTCGGCATAAAATACAACAAGTTAGACATTTTTTGAAGGATTTTGTTCTAGTTGTCGGTGAAGTTATTACTTCATTGTTTAAAGCAACTATTCAGGATAGCCTAGTTAAAAAAAAAAACATGAGTTTGAAGTAATTTCTAGCAATGCTAGGCGATAAAAGACCGAAAACTGGAGATTTTTAAAAAATACACAAAAGTGGTGATATCTCGAAAACCAGCGGACTTTTACTGAGGTCATGTTGATGCTATCTGATAGACCTAATGCCAATCTATCTCCAGTGTCACTTTCGCGTGGTATTTCTGGGACACCCTGTATATGTCATTGGTAGTGTTACTCTGCAAACCTGTCAAAATTCACATTTCTTTAGAAAAATTACCAGAAGACGTAGAAATCAGAACAATATTTAAAAGTTTCTGAAATAAATGTTGCTCAGATTTTTTTTTTTATACCAAACTGCCAAAAATCATAGTGAAATGAAATTTTTTGATATTCATATTCTGATGACAGCACGTTAGAGGGAGCTGTGGGCTTTGCAGAAATTCGAAAAATAATTCAGAATGTAATTCCAATCGAAGAGACATTATCACAATTCAAATAAAGTTTATATTAATTCAATGTTCCTCATAAATTATGATTTCTATAGTGAAAACCCCACAATCTTGGTGCAAACCGAATTATTCTTGAGAAATTAAATGCGCAAAGAGCTAATATCTCCCTAATTATTTTTGGAACATCATAAGAAATTATCCGCCTGTCAACTCGATTTCATTTTCACAGGTATCTTTGTTTTAGATGAGGTCTGTATTGCTTTTTTAGTGGTATTTGAGCGAGTATTTGAGAAAATATATTCAAAAGCGTTTTTACAGGGTTTGGAGAATTATTCTTCAGATATAAAATCGAAGAATTTAATTTCTTAGGATGTTCCATGAATAATTAGCGAGATATTAGCTCTTTGCGCATTAAATTTCTCAAGTATAGTTCGGTTTGCACCAAGATTGTGAGGCTTTCACTATAGAAATCATAATTTATGAGGAACATTAAATTAATATTATTTTTATTTGAATTATCATAATGTCTCTTGCATTGGAATTGCATTCCGAATTATTTTCGAAATTTCCGCAAAGCCCACAGCTGCCACTTACGTGATGTCATCAAAATATCAATATCAAAAAATTTCTGAATTTTCACTATGAAATTTGGCAGTTTGTTATGAAATGAAATTCTGAGCAACATTCATTTCAGAAACTTTTTGATATTGTTCTGATTTCTACGTCTTTTGGTAATTTTTCTAAAAAAATGTCAATTTTGACAGGTTTGCAGAGTAACACGATCAATGACATATATGTCAAAAATCATCGTTTCTTGAGCACCAACTTTCCCGAAAACCCAAATTTCAATAAACTATACAGGCGTGAAAATTTTCTCTTGGTGCGTACTTTTTGAAACGCACTGTAGATATTTGGGCAAGATGATGAATATGCGCGCAAAAATCAAAACTTCGTAAAACAATTGGTCTATTAGAGTAGTATAAAAATCCCTATAACCGTTCTTTAATTTTTTCTGAATATACTAACAGAAATCGCGACGGTCTTTTAATCTTCAATTTGTAATGGAAAATATGTCTCATTTTTTGGAAATATCGTCCCTTTTAGGGAACAAAAACATAAATTGCCCTCTTTTCTGTCCAAACATCATTTCTTGGAGAATGCTATCAATTCTCTGGACTTTCATTATGAGTAATGGCTGATATGTTTCAACCCAACGGTTACCAGAGTGAGATAGCGGCACGAATCGAAAGAATAACAAGATAACCCGAAAGCTCTCGACAAACAGCACTCTGCTATATGTCTTATTTAATTCAATGACACGATATATGTAGTTGAAGAGATAGAAAAATAAAAGTTTATATATATATATATATATATTCCATCGGCGCCGCGTATGCGCGCTCTTTCGAGATTGTGTCCTGGAAATGAAGCGCTATGGGACGGAAATATTCGAGTTTTTGTCGGAAGTTTTCAGACCGATGAGTTTTATTAGATGGGAATTCTTCAGTTTTAAAATGATTAAAAGTACTGCCGTGTGGAAATTTTTCTTGTTCATTTATCATCCGTTCGAAAACGTTTTCTTTGAGCGTTTCGGGAGATATAGTCGGAAAGATGTAAAGCTATTTGTCTTTCGGAAGGGAATATATGAGTTGAAATTTAAGAATTCGTTACGGGGTTATCTTATTTCTTTTTTGTTTCTTCCCCATTAATCTTTTCTCCCACAGAAAGGGAGCCATTAAAATGAAATATACAGGATGTGTCTTCGATATAAGTACTGCTGGGTAATGGTTGATAATTGAAAAATAGGTACTCCTTACTTTTCCTATGCAGTTAATTTTCTAAAATAATATATGGTCCTTCTATCCAGAAAAAACAAAGCTCAATTGTAATTATGTACTATATATTTTCAATTATTGAATTAGAAAATTATAACAAATTCTTAATCTCATTTAATTATACAACCTCCATTTAAGTGTAAATACTTGACTAAACGTCGAGGTACACCCGAAACTAGAACACCTCCATAATTTTCGGTGATAGTAGTCCAAGACTGTTAACCTGACTGAGTTAAATCACATCCCTCTATATCTACTAGCCTGGAAGATGATAAAATGGCAACACCGCTCTGAGTGGTACGCCAGGCGATTCAGTCGAACGTTGTTATTGTAAATGGACGATTACTTCTGATTCTGGAGTTAACCATTATTGTTTTTCGCGGGCATTTCGTGGTATTTCTGTGTATAACGGTGTCAAATGTGAATTAATGCAATGCAGTGATAAATATGGTCGGATATTTGATACTTATATATGTTCTGTGATTAAACTGCAGTGTGTAAATAGTGAAGTTTCCTTTGGATTATTTCTACTTCGAGATGAGTACATTTCAGTTGACACTATAGATAACAAGATGGACTAGATATATGAGTGAAATAGAACTTTTATTTCTCCCGATTTTATAAAAGATTTTGAGGTAACGGAGTAACAAGAAAAAACATTTTTTTTAAATTACAAATTTTAAATTCAATTTTTTGAATATGCAGTTCTATCATAAGAATCCACTGATATCATACTCAACTCTAACAAACTAATACTTTCAGAGATATGGTTTTTCAATAATTATTCTTCTTCTTCTTCTTAATAATTATTAATTCTTCTTCTTAATAATTCTAGATTTCATAGAACAGTCTAATTTTAATTTGGTGATGTATGTAAATCCGACATGAGATGACTCATAGGCCTACTTTTCGAATTTAATTACGAAAATTCTTGAAAACTGATGCACAGAAGCCAAATTGAAGAAGTGGGAAAGTCCTGTAGACAGGAGCTTTGGCGCTTTTGTTCAAACTTTGACAAATCATAACTCCGAAAGTATATATTGGTTTTTCAGAGTTGGGATTAATATCAATGGATTCTTATTTAATTTATTTCATTTTATGATGCAGTTCTATCGTAAGAAACCACTGATATAATTCCCAATTTCACAAACATACTAAGGTTAATATTCAACAACTATTCACCAAGTTTCAATTGGATCGGATTCATATTGGTTGGAAACAAAATTATTACTCGAAAACCATTGGGCCGATTATGCCCATTAACGAACTTGTCCGTCGTATCGGGATGCGCCACCTACCCTGAAAATTTGAAGTCGCTAGCTGTTTCCGTTCTCAAGTTATCGTGACACAGGCCGGACGGACAGAATCAAACTTGACCTCAAATGTTTCATCAGGGAATCGAACCCAATCGTTTGAGTCCATTTTCGGCGAAAAATTCGAAAATAACAGACATTTGGCCAAAATGATAACACGATGTTCTCTAGAACATACGCGCAAAAACTTAACTAATTCCACTTACTCGGATCAGAAGGTCGTAGAAAAGAATTCCTCCGGACTATAAAAAACCTTACCTGTTATTTGGCTATTCAATTCACGCTTGATAATTGATAGACTGAAGAAAAAATATTAAACCTCGGTCTAATAATTGCAGCGATTGTTTGTTCGAGAATAAAACTCAAACGGGATATTGATTTGCAGTGAAAAACATTTTCAGTTTCTGTTCACTTATCCACTTCGAATATCCCATTTTGATACCCTTTCAGATTTGCGCGAATTCCGAACTTTTCTTCAGACTGGAAGAATAGCGGGTTGAACATAAAGATGAGTTAAGGGTTATAAAAATTCATGGGAGGTCGACACGGAATTGTACAAGTCGACAGAAATCCTAACGATTTTCCACTAAAATGATTCCGACATGTATCTGAGCAAAATATAAATGATACGAAAATTGATAATGTCTGTATAATTTTATCGTTCAGTGTCCGATGGCGTGTTAACGTTATTTTTTCTTTTTCAGGTACGAAAATCTGCCACCGTAAATACTGCCATCGATGAAGATTGATTGGTAAGACATGAAATTTCAAGATTACAGGTTTAACGTGAAAATACTTCTGAAACTCGTGAAATCGATTAACTGTCTTCAGGTAACTCTGCTGTGTAGTGAGCAAATTTCAGCTGAAATGTTACGCAATGTTGTAATGCTGACTCTCTTTGGATGTCTGCCCGACTAGCTGGGAGGTCGACGATACAATTACGCTTCCTGGAATACAAGGTGATAATTGATACAACTGGTTTTTAAAGCTTTAATAAAAGAAATCCTTTGATCACAAATAAATCTCTCAGGTTAGGGAAAATTTAAGAAATTCTTCCTGATTGATGATAAGGATCCTTCCAGGTGATGAATATGGAACTCACACAAGGGTGATTTTCGTCTCAATCGAACAATAGCTTCAACTTAACATATGTTATGTATGCAGACTTTCAGCCTCACAAAATCGTAGCAGCGAGTTTCTCGGCTCAGCCAAAAACTACGGACAATGAAACTAGTGTTACACATACTACTTTGCAGAATACTCTCTGTACGACTCTGAGGTTATAAGTAGTAAGATATTAGTGCACAAATTTTATTCATCGGAATTCATTAAAGCCTAAAAAAACACGAGGCACTCTATCCATCCAAATTGAAGAAGCTCTCCACTGATTCGTTCAGAATAACATCCGTACCTATTTAATTCTCCTAATAAACCAGAAAAATTAGTAGGAATCGAAATGATCAAACACAAAGTATTCTACATTATTTTCTAACAAAAATGGCGGGCCTAAACATATTTGAATATCACTTACCGTCAAACTCGTCGTATATATTCACGAATAATCGCACAAATTGTTAAGAGATATTCAGACAACCATTTCTTTCATCTCAACCACTGAGAACAAAGGAATCTTATGAGAAACGTTTCAGAGATGTATCTCTCTTCAGCACTAAGATCTTGAAGTGCGAATAAATTCCCGAGACTGGGCTATACCCATCAATCGTATGATCACCGAAAATTCTGGTCGCACAAAATTGTATTGAAATGATTTCGTTAATATATTGAAATATTGAATTTGGAAAATCAATACCGATTCATAAGACAAAACATTTCTAATTGTGATTCAAAATAAATTAATATTTCAAACCATAATGTGACCTGCATCCTGCTATCTCAGGATAACGGGGTTTTATACTGTTACAGTATTAAGCTACAAGCAAAATAATAAAATAGTTATTTTGAAATAATAATCAATATTAAAGATAAAAATGCCCCTCAGTATTTAATATTTCAGCTTATTTTAATGCCAAGTTCTAGATTTAAATTTGATCGGGTCTATATACCGGATGGCCCACCACAGACGCGGAGCTCGTTTTCAGGGAATAAAATCAAGACATATTGAGAATATTTTTTTGTGATGTGTGTAGCTGTAGGGTGTTCAAAAGCACAATTCAAAATCATTTTCATATATATAGGATATTCGAAAACAAAGATATAGACCACATTTACATTTTTTTGTATGTAACACCCAGTATTAGACCTCAAAAATGGAATGGCTAGCTCAAATTATGATGAGTTCCTTCAGATCACTTAATACCTTTGAAGCACCATTTACGAGAAAATGGTAAAAAATTGAGAATATGGAATTTTTTTAAATAGCAATTAATGAAGAAACACGTTACGCCAGCGATAGGGACACTATTTTTTCGAGTCGACATATTGGCTACTCCTATACAGAAAAAAAATAACTCTGGAATATACAGAGTGATCATAATTAATTTTCAAACATCAACTACAAATAATGGTCAAAAAATTTCTTTTTCTAATGGCACACCCGGTATTTCTATATCTCGTTGAATGTAAAGATTAATTACGAAGCTATCTTCATAAGGTTTTCCTACACCTAAACCTGATAGTTTCTCAGCAATTTTCGAACATTATTTGTTGTTGATGTTTGAAAATTAATTATGATCTATCTGTATAATCCAGAGTCAAATTTTTTTCCTGTACAGGAGTAGCCAATATGCATATTCGAAAAAATACTGTCTATATTGCTGGCGTGACTGGTTTCTTCATTGATTGCTATTAAAAAAAACCCCATAATTTTTCGCCATTTTCTCGTAAATAGTGCTTCTAAAGCGGCCCATAGACGCTCAATATTATTGTGCAATGTGGGTTGCACAATTTATTGACGGTGGCCCCTAGACGGTCAATATTATTGTACATTATGTTGGTTGGTCAAACATTTCTATCGTATGGAGGCGATATTGATGTTTCTGCAACATATTGCGCTATTGCGCATCCTTTCAATATCACCCACAGACGATCAATCATATTGCACAAATATAAAATATTGTACAATAATATTGAGCGTGTATGGGCCGCATAAGGTATAAAGTGATCTGAAGGAACTCATCATAATTTGAGCTTGCCATTACATTTTTTAGGTCAAATACAGGGTGTTACATTTAAAAAAAAATGAAACTTTGGTATATGATTTTGTTTTCGAACCCCTTGTGTATGTGAAAATAATTTTAAATTGTGTTTTTGAACACCCTACACACATAAAAAAAAATCTCAAAATTTTCAATTACTCCCTCAAAACAAGCTTCGCGCCTGTGGTGCGCCACCCGGTATAGAAATAATGGGAAGAAATGATGTTTTTTTCTGGACCTACGTAGCTTTAGGTGAGTTCAGTACCTGGATGTGTGACTGCTATAGCTATAATTTTGGACAAGCACGCCAAAGCTACTGACCTCAGTGCTTTTCCAACCAGTTCGCAGTAAACATTTCCCAACTCTTTTTCATCGTAGACCATTTCTCATCGACAATTATTACACCCTTTAACCTACTGCATTAATACGAAAGTAGTAAAAAAGCCGTAAAGATAAATATCCACCGATTAAATTCCATTCATACCAAATTGCAGCCCAGAATGTACATCGAACGATATCGTGCACTCTATCCGCGCCCCTCATCAGATTACAGCAATAAAAATCGGGGGTGGTTGATAATTTCAACGCTACCTACGATATCGCTTTCGTCCCTGTTAAGAGCGTGGGCCGCGAAAATGTGTTTTAACGCCTGTAATAAAGCCTATAATGCATTACATGCCCTAGCACTTAACTTCTGTCAACAACTCCCTTCAGGCCGATTGCTCAATTATGCTCAGAAACCTCAGAGGAAACTTCATTTGGACAGCTCTGCTTGATTTTAATGGGAGAGTGGTCTCCTGGCTACTCCTCCAATATTCACTGATTTCCTGTTCATATTTGAATTTCAGTCGAGGTGTCCTGTTTCTAGACAGGAAGTTGAACTGATTAAAGTAAACTATTCCATTCTGAAGTGCTCATATGACAGTCTGGAGCAAGATGCTTCAGATAACTTTTAAAAATTTAATGCTTGTGGCTTTTACTTGAAGTAAATCCATATTAAGTCAATGAAAAATTATATACGATTTACACTTATTTACAAATTGAGTGTAAATCGTATATAGTTTTTCATTGACCTCAGTTAACGTATGTAACGGTGGTGAAACAGGCCTGTTTCACGTTAATTTTCACGTTAACTGAGGTTGCGATTCTTATTTATCCTTAACTGAGGATCTCAGTTAAGACTTAACGGAGATTGAATGCTTTGTGAATACGGCGGTATGTCATTTTCGTGCCTATTTGTCAGCCTGACTGACTGCGCCTGAAATTTTGAAGAAATATGCATGCGCCCGGGACTATTTTGTAGACTGTTTCAGGCTTGAAAATAAATAGAACTGGTTCTATTTGTTCCCCCTGAATCGTGGGGATTTCAAGCCTTTTTGTCGAAATGTCATGTCTACCAACACAATATTTATCTGTCTGACTTGACGTCTTCTTAACATAACCTAGTTTGTTCTATCCTTTGAATCGCAGCCTTCGTAAATTCAAGAATAAATGTATGTTTATTACTCTGAGGACGTAAACTAACTAAACTTACGATGGCAAGATAATCTGTGATGGATATCCCCGAGTGATATGAAGTTTTCGCCTAGTATCGCAAAATAATTATTAATTTCGTTTTTGGAGAAATGCTTTCTGGAATTACAGTGTCTTTTTTCTGTATGTGAATTTGCACTCTATGTAGTAGCATATTAAACGTTTCTTCAGACATTCATAAAACACCATGGTATTGTTTTAAAAATATACGAACAAAACAAGAACTTAAGGTAAATATGTGAATTTCTTCAATGTTTGCAGCTCTGAAATTACTGCCTGAAATAAGCGTGAAAAAAGCGCGGTGTAATAGTGCCACTCATTTGGGGAAAAATTCACCCAACAAATAGCCATGAAAATAGGCGCAAATATAGACGTGAAAAAGGCATAGTGTGATAAGGGTATTAGAATAACAAGGTGTCGACACTCCCTGCTAATTCCTGTTAAAATTTTCGGCCGAAAAACGTACCTAGAATTGTCACGTACTTTATGTACTACTTCATTTCGTAAACGATGGTGCCGCTAGAGTCGATTTCGAAGATTCTGACAAGCGACTATATGAAAACTGACAAGAAAAGTTCACTTTCCACCGTTGCCAGTTCGTAAATCCAAATTAAAAAAATATAATGAAGCAGTCTATTGAAAAATCAATTCATTTTTTGATTAATCAGACATACGTTCAGACATCTTACCAAGATATAATGAGGTCAAATAAGGGATTTATCAATAAAGTAGTTTCATTGGAACATTTTCAATGGAGCTGTAAATGAAGAAACGCCAAAAATGTACCCAAGAACGCCAAAAATAAATAAATTGGACCTGTCAAACCATATTTCGCTATTCCTGAAATGGAAGACTACATTATTCCATACTTATGACGCTCACTGTACAAGAAAACTCATTTCATGATATTCTCAGCATCTTCCATCTTTGTTGCGAAGTAAAGACTTTTCAGCAAGCTCTGTAGATTAAGTCCTAAAACGCATTCACGATATTAAAGTTAATTTTGTGCTTTTAAGGTATAAAAGATGTAGTGGCTTACTTACTCACAAAAGCGCAATCCATATCTTCAAAGACTCCTGTCATCAAACGGACCAAAACCTCTCGAAAGGAAATACGCAATAATCCTAAAGAGAAGACTTATTTATTTTTGCGGCATTAAGCAAAAAGGCGAGGCATTACAGTCGCAAATATGTCCCTGTAATGGAGTGAAAGAAGCAGGGAAAACAGAGCAATAAGATTTATAACATAACGTATTACTCTCATATATCCGAATTCTCGTCAAATAAGCTAATAAACTTCGTCCTTATGAACGGAGCGCCAAGTTTTGTTAGTTAATAGAAACAGGGATATTTTAACCGACCCTGTGGATAGGTATTAAAGATCCGGGAGCCTTATGAAGAGACATTCATTGCTGCTTTATTCATCTGGCCCGAGTCCTCAAATTCTTCCCGAAATCGAATTATTTCGGGTGGAAGCGGCTTATTAATATTCACAGCTATTTCACCGATTTACTCTTGGTATGCACAAAATTTGGCGATTTAGATGATCGCTTTGAATATTTGGTATTTAAATTTTGTACGGATCCAGTCAGAGATCCGAGTGTCATTTGCGTTTATTTCTCGATTAGATAGATATAGATATACTCCATTCACTTTTATAAAGTCTCCCGGTTGGTCATGATTTAGGTCTATCACGTTTTTGTAACTAAAACTAAGGCAGGTTGGCACTCCTGAAATATCGTCAATGTCAAAACAATTCTCTGAGACGTTGTCAATTTCTACTCTCAACAATCAACATAAAATTTCATCTTAAACAAGATATTTTCACAGATCATTATCCTCGAATAATGAAAAACTCTTCGCTTTGAAATTGAAAATGCCGAAATCAGTTTTGAAGAAGCAGAGACAAAGTATAAGCTATACAGAACTGAAATTTGTAAACTTCATTCTGTCTTAGGACATGCTGAACTGTCGAATGAAATTACTTAGTTTCCTATCCTACCACTATATTTTATTAAGGTGACTCGGGTTTCGTACTATTACTACATGTTGAAACTGGTGTATTTCAAATTGTGCAACAAGGTATTTGAATGTCTTCTGTAGACTTATTTCTTGAGAATTTCGATGAGTGAGGAATTCCATAGGTACGTCTGTTTGTTTAAAAGTTTTCCTGTTGGGTTATTCAGGTACTTTTATTCTTTTTGGCGCACTAGTTCCTCGGAACAGAGTGCTTATCAATTTGCCCAAATGTCTGTAATTTTCGAATTTTTGGCTGAAAATGGTCTCAAACGATTTGGTTCGACTCACTGATCAAGAATCCGAGGTCGAAATCGATTCTGTCCGGCCGGTCCGGCCGGCCGCCCGACCATAGGCATAGCTCTCGAACGAAAGGAGTTCAATTATTCCTTAACTGATGGACGACTCTAGCGTTGACATTTGAGAACACTGTGCGTATACCTAACTTCTGGTATGACGCCAATGAGTAATTTCCTCGAAAACTATAAATTTTCAGGTTTTATTTCCAAAAAAACTCGCGAAAGTTTTCTTGGTATATCTGATGACATATACACGAAGTAAGGATTCCATAAATAAAAAGAGTCATGTGACATATGAACGCAATGTTCACGGCGAATATACGACTTGCAATTCACTGTTCTAAAAAATCGTTCTTCTAATGTGGTGTTTCTAGAAGGGTAACAACATTCATACATATCCTGAATACTGTTATAGAAACTCTACAAAATTACATGAAGAATTGAAAAACATATCGTTTACCAATGAATTGTGGGCGTTTAGTGCATATTCCATTAATATTGTACGAATTTCATCTATATTTCACATGTAAATACCATATTTTCCGTAATTTCACTCGCATTCTTGGAAACTCAGATTACCATTACCACGATCACGAAACCTAGGGCAATTTCCGCACCAGCCTCGACCCCGGTAATGCTTGGTGTAAAAATTACATATAATTCAAATATCCGTCTAATTTTTATGGAAATAGCACATTAAAATGCAGTTAGAATAGCTGCAATTCCGAATGAATCAAAACCGAAAATAATGACTGGTTTAGCTGGTTCTGAAGCATGAAAATTGCGGGGTGTTCTTCCATGACCTACATTTTGAATGTATGGATTCCATCACAGTTCATACTTTCATAAAATTAAAATAAAAATCAACAATATCCGTCTGTCTTTCTTTGGAGACAGTCCCCTGTCCACTGAGAAAGAACTCCTGGTCGACGCTTATTCAGCCTGTCCGCAAATACGATAGATATAAAGGTTGAAAGGTTGCTCCGATGACAAAATGGTACGTGGAATCGGTCAATTAAACACAATGTAACGTCTCATGACATTACATTTTGAGAACCGTATATTTGGTTATTTATCAACAGAGAAGCTCGCTTGTAAAAATTTGCCGCTTGAGAAAAGAGGGTAAACTTTGAAGAATGATACTTTTACAGAAGACAACTTTGGATTGTCTGAGTTTGAAATTTCTTGTAAAAGGTCGACCATTTTAGAGCGATGTATGGCTCATTTCCTTTAAATACAATTGCTCAAATGCATTCAGCAACTGAAGTGTAAAGAAATGTATAATTTCTTAAGACATTTACCATTGATGGTGTTTATTGTAAAAAGTAAAACTGCGGAAACTATCCATCTATGCTGACACCTTTTGTGTAGAGAACAAGGATTTCTAATGCCTAAGATTAAACATCCTAGAAGTGCACTCATTGGTGCTTGCATCCGAAATATTGGATTTATTTGCACTATATACAAAAACGAAAAGTGAGAGTATTGTGAGAGTATTACCTATCAGGGCAGTTTGAAGATCGAAACCTCAATCAATGTTGATATTTCCCCCGTTTTCAACCAGATGAAGGAATTTCCTATTTTCCTTCTATCTGGCAATTTAAAAACAATTACACTGTAAAAATTCATGACTATTTCCATTAGTTCGCGAAACTGCACTTATTGTTCATCGTAACTACACTATTTTATCGTTTATACAATAATTCAAGTTTCGTACCAACTAAGCAGGCACTTCTTCCTGGCTATACATTTTCGTATAAAAGGAAGATTTTAAATCGTATAAATATTGCATTTGTACAATTAATTCGTGCTTGTTGTTGGTAGCAAGAAAATTCAGTTTGTTGTATGTTCGAAGTTCGTTCGAATCTTTCACCTCCTTTCACCCATCTTTCACTTCCTTCTCATTTTAGTAATTGTTATCTAATTGCAAATGAAAATTTACGTCGTAATAAACGAGATTAATGCTGGGTGCTTAAGGTTTAGTATATCCTATTATTATTCATCGATTGTACAATCGCAAAGATATAAATCACCGGGAAAAATAATCTTCATCAGTTATTTCTCAAATAGAAAAAATAAATCAATCAGGGCACGAAATATCCTTCGAATCATCATTACCCTGATAAATACTCAATAATATATACTGACTGACAAAGAAACTGCAACAATCAGAAGGAGCTGTTTAAATTTTTTTTTTTTTTTATGAAACAGATAGTATAGCAAGGAGTAAATGATTGAAATTTGAAGAGAAAAAACGAAGGGTTTATAATAATTTGTTTTAATACATTTGTTAATTATGCGTTTGTCCACCACGATTATCTATACACTCCCCAACACGTCTTGGCATTGATGCAGTAGGATGGTCTATTTCTTCTTGAGGGCGACTATCCCCAGCTACCTGTAGTTCATGAATCAGAGCCGCTAAAGTCCGTGGGGGCTGGGATTAATTTCCGAGCCTTCTACCCATGATGTCCCAAATATGCTCTATGGACGAAAGATCGGGGGATCTGGGCGGCTATGCGAAAAGATTCACATGGGTCGCTTCAAAAAAGTTTAAACTAACTCTGGCAACATGAGATCGAGCATTATCTTGCTGAAATATTGGTTTCTCGAGTCGGTTAAGGTAAGGGGGAATATATGGCTCCACTATTTCTTGAAGGTAACGCAGCGCTGTCCTGTTACCTCGAATAAAGACTAAAGGGACCTACTTGCATGTGCAATAGCACCCCTTACCATAACGCCTACTGTCCGGTGTACATGACGCTCAATATCAAACTTAGGTTCACGTCTTTCTCCCCCATGTCGTCTAACCCTTCTTCGGCCATCATGTGCACCCAAGGAGAATCAAGATCAAAGACCACCTGATGCCATTCCACATTCAAATGTTGACGTCGTCTGCACCACTGTAATCGTTGCCGGCGATGCTAAACCGTCAGAGGTAACACAAGATGGGGTCGATAATGCTGTAGTCCAAACGACCTTATCGGGCGGTAAACCGTTCGGACAGTTACAGGATGGCCTAACCACTCATCAGTCTAAGATCGAGTTGTCGCAAATCGGTCTCTAATAGTCATAAGTCTTAGACGTCGATCTTGAACTTCATTTGTGCCCCTTCGACGTTCTGTGCCTACTCTTCTTCGATTTTGGGCATTATCAAACCACGCTTGACAACATCTCATAACAGTAGTTGGATTTCTGTTCGTACGGTTAGCGATTTCTCGAAATCATAACCCCGCCTCCTGTAGACCAATAATTCGACCTCTTTCAAATTCACTTAGCTGGCGATAAATTCCGCGTACACGTGCTCTAGGCATTTTAACAACAACTAAACATCGACTTTGGATCTCCTCGAACAGCTGGTTTGTTGTAAAATTTAAAAAAATTGTAAAAAACTACTACAAAATGTTCACATGAAAAAACCTTCACGTTTTTTTTTTCTAAATTTTAATCATTTTCTCCTTGCTTTACTATCTATGTTTTACCAAAAACAAAAATTTAAACAGTTCCTTCTGGGTGTTGTTCATGTTTGGCAAATAAGAATACTCGTAAATTGTAAATTTTAGTTTACTAATCCATTGTAAATTTTAGTTTACTAGACCCGCATTAGAATCTATTTTACTTTTCAGAAATTCTAGAATACATTATAACTTTACACTGAAAGATTTGACTCTCACCACCTATTCAAAATTACTCGAATCGCCCGATTTATCAGATTCGTCTATCCGAATTTTTTTTCACTTGATAAAGTCAAAAATTGGTTCAAGCCCTGTGGACAGGAGCTTTCTGGCGCTCTAGTTCAAACAGACAAATTATATCTCCGAAAGCATTGGTTTCTCAGAGTTAGGAATTATATCAATGTATTCTTATTCTTCAATTCAAATAATAGTTTATTTATCAAGATTCAATGAGCAATCTGAGAATGAGAACTGCACCATGGAAGAAATCAAATTAAAATGGCTGAAATGAATTTGACTCTATCTTATAGAACAGGATGACATTTACGAGTATGAACACAGATCATATAATAAAGCTTAGATAGAATAATTATAACATTCTGTGAAAACATAGAAGTACGATTCATTATGGAAATTTCGAAAAATCATACCTCCGAAAGTATTAGCTTGTTGGAGTTGAGAATGATATCAATGGATTTTCATGGTGAAACTGCATCTTAAATAAAAATTGAATTTGAAATTTGTTACTTAAAAAAAATCTTTTTTTTCGTTACTCCGAAACCATCTGGCCTATTCTGCCCAATAACGAACTCAACCGAGATATTCAGCTCCCTAACCTACTCTGAAAATTTCAACTTTCTAGTTCATTCCGTTCGAGAGTTATTGTAGAAAATTTTTTTTTAAATTATCAAAAATTTATTTTTACACTTTGCGGTAACCTTGTCAATACAAAACTTCACATGCGTATGAAGGTCATGATTCTACAATTTGATGCTAAAATTCAGATAGATCGAGTGATCAGTTTCGGAAATATTCATAAAAAATGTTTTTCTAAAAACGGCCATAACTCCGAAACCGCTCGATGGATTTTGCCCATTAACGAACTCTTCCGAGATATTTACGCTCCGAACCCACCTTGCAAATTTCAATCCTCTAACTCCTTTCGTTCGGAAGTTATCGTGCCTACTGCCGGACCGGCCGGACAGAATCAATTTTGACCTAGGATTCTTGATCAGTGAGTCGAACCAAATCGTTTGGGACCATTTTCAGCCGAAAATTCCAAAATTGCAGACATTTGGGCAAATTGATAAGCATTCAGTTCCGAGGAACTAGAGCGCCAAAAAGTGGTGAGGATTTTGGATAGAAAATAATCAAGTTCTTCGTGGCATTTGCAGTAGTTTCGAATCAATTCTTTTTTACCCATATATGAAAAGTTTCTCTTTTCACTTAAATACCACCCCCAATGAAATATCTCCGAATAATATATAGGAACGAAATGCGAGCATAAAGCCAGTTCCAGACAGCGCCACTCAGAGCTAAGCACATAGAATAAGAACAAGTAGAGATAAATCTGGATCGTATTCATTATGCGCGATTCAACCTAGAATCCCCATTGTTTTTGTCTGACGGAGGCCGTATTTTACCGTCCGCATCGCAGTTCGGTGAGTTTCCAGACTTCGCTCACTAATTTACGAAAAATTTCCAGGAAAATAATGGATTTGGCGTGGTAATCATTCAAGGGTTGAAACAAATGACTGCGATTATTCAAGTACACCTACAACTTCTGCGTGTAGTGATTCTTTTCTAGTCCGGGAGATGGTGCCAGGGGCGTAAGGCGCTTATTAGTTTTCAAATCACAATTTATTACATTACAGAGTATGTTGATGCTAGGTTATAGCCTCTATCGAGTGAGGGTGGTTTTGGGGAAGTATGTATAGTTTGATGTTAAAAAAAAAGTTGTTCATGCATTTCCAAACTAATTTTTAAAAAAAATGGTTCAAGCCTTGTGGACAGGAGCTTTTTGGCGCTCTTGTTCAAACAGACAAATTATGTCTCCGAAAGTATTGGTTTCTCAGAGTTGGGAATTATATCAATGGATTCCTATGATAGAAATGCAACATGAAAGAAATTAAATTTAAAAAAAGTGTCGTTCAAAAAAAATGCTTCAAAAATTATCTTATAAAAAAAGAGCAATCTACAATGCTTAAATGCCTTAATGCCTTAATGGATCATTAAATTTATTTATCAAGATTAAATGAGCAATCTGGTGGAATGGGTTGTTGCAACTTAGACTCGGTGCATTGTTTTTACAACTCGAAATACCTAAGGAAAGTATCATCGAAATGTCTAGACCAAGGCTGGAGACAATCATAGCAGATTGTCCATTTATTCCTGATATTTGAGTAGGTAGTGGATTACGAACAAATTATTCTAATAGTTCAAAATATATTAATAAAATACTATACTCTTTTCATAATTTAAAATTCAATAGTCCATACCACTAACACATTCTTTTCTGTATTATAAACCTTAACTCAAGAAAAAATGATTGATACACAAAATGAATGTAGATCCATATTTCAGTATTTCTTTGCTAGCAACATAGAAAATACTCTATATAGGAACATGTCTCAGTACTTAAGGAAGTAAATGGTAATGGTCAACGAACAGTAATTTCTTTTGATGATTCCATTATGTTCTTCTTTCCTATTGCCTCCATAAACTACATCAAAACAGTCTTGTATATATTCACAAATTCAAGAATCGAATACTTGCTTTCCAAGAGAAAATAACAACTATGACTGGACAATCTCTAATTGCTAGAAAAGATGACATTTATGAAAAGTGATCACAGACAGATTCTGTGTTCACATTCTGTGAATACATAGAACTTGCGATGTATTATTGAAACTTTGAAACATCATATCTCTGAAAGTATTAGCTTGTTAGAGTTGAAAATGATAACAATGGATTCTTATGATGAAACTACAACTTAAAAAAAATTGAATTCAAAAGTTATAATGCAACAAGAAAAATTTTTTTTCGTTACTCCGAAACTATCCAATTTTGCCCAAGAACGAACTTAACCGAGATATTTATCTCCCAAACCTACTCTGAAAATGTTAACTGTCTAGCTCATTCCGTTCGAGAGTTATCGTGTTAACGGACGGACGGACGGACAGAATCGATTTCGCTCACGGATTCTTGATCAGTGGGTCGAATCAGATCATTTGAGACCATTTTCAGCCAAAAATTCGAAAATTACAGACATTTGGGCAAATTGAAAAGCACTCTGTTACCAGTAACAAGAGCGCCAAAAAGTTATTGGGTATGTATTTGTATAAATCTGAACAGCGCGCCAAAGCTCCTGGCCACAGAGCTTATCCAACTTGTTCATTCCCAGAATGTATTATTACATATACCGCAATATATCATTTTGCGAATTCTGCAGTGATTCATTTCACCATAGAATGGATTGAATTTTACTCGGAATCAAATATCTATCATCATAAGAAAAAAAATTGGTTCAAGCACTGACGTGAAGTCAGAAGCTTTTGCGCGTATGTTCTATTGTCTATTCTTCTGTATTGGACACCCTTAATCGAATTTACCATGGTCAATTATGTTGTCCAACATAATTGACCATGGTAAATTCGATTAAGGGTGTCCAATACAGAAGAATAGACAATAGAACATACGCGCAAAAGCTTCTGACTTCACGTCAGTGCTTGAACCAATTTTTTCTTTCGTGATTTTTTTGAAATTTTCTAGGGGTACGGTTCTTAAAATTTTTTTTTTCGTCATTTTTTTCAAATTTTCCAGGGGTACGGTTCTTACAAAATTTTAAACAAGTCTTTATGTTGATATTCTACTACTAGTTACCAAGCTTCAATTCGATCGAATATTTATTTTTTGAGTTATCAAGGAAATAATATTCCAGGTGGGTATAACTCGGAAACCGTTAGACCGTTTATGCCCAAAAATGAACTCAACTCTCCCTTTCGGATACGCAACCTACCCTGAAAATTGCAAGTCCCTATCTCCTTTCGTTCGAAAGTTATCGAGGCAACGGTCACCCATCTACTGAACTCACACAAGAATGCTCGAATCTTCAACAATATTTAACCGATCGTATTAAAACTTGAAACTTGGCAGTAGAGTTAGGTTATGAAGGCTCTTGCAAAATTTCAGCAATTTCAAACGAATAGTTACTGATATATAGAATTTTTTTTTTTTTTCAATGATTCATTAAAAATTTTCTACAAATGCTATCCTCACCAAATTTTGCAAACATTTTTGCGTTGGTATTCTACAACTAATAACCATGTTTGAATTCAATCGGTTCAGTATTTTTCGAGTTAATGAGGAACAAAAAACCACCAAATTTCAGTTCGATCCGATTCATATTGGTTGAAAACAAAATTATTACTAGGAAACCACTAGGCTGATTATGCCCATTAACGAACTTGTCTGTCGTATTGGGATGCGCCACCTACCCTGAAAATTTCAAGTCGCTAGCTCTTTTCGTTCTCAAGTTATCGTGGCAACGGCCGGACGGCCGGCCGGACAGAATCAAATTTGACCTCGAATTCTTCATTGGGGAGTCGAACTTAATCGTTTGCGACCATTTTTTTCAAAAAATTCGAAAGTTACAGACATTTGGGCAAAACTATAACGCGATGTTCCCCAGAACATACGCGCAAAAATTGATAGATGTTATCAGTCCCATCGCAATATTCAAACCCTTCCACACACATTCGCTCAAATTCTTTACCACAAATCGTGCCTTTCCAGCTATACATCTCGGAATCGAAGATCCTCGATAATGTATAATATATTTGCGCTATGCCACCATTATCCGATACCCATATATCTCCCCCCTCCAATTCCTAGCTTTGATGGAGACCCTTAAAGTCGGTATAAAATATGTCGCTCCTGCAAAAAATGTAATAACATTCATTTCTCGATGGCGGGTAGTTTATATTTCTGATCTTATTGGCGAAGGGTCAGAACCGGAGATAAAGGACTTTATTGGAATATTTCACTTTAGGCCGTTTTTCCCTACTTTCCATCATATGGACGTTGTATTTTCATCAGAAAGACCGCATAATAAACCGGATTCTTGTTCTTTTTAGGGGCGGCAAAGACGGATGTCCCTTTGATGTCTTTTTCATTACCTGCAAAAAACTAGAGAAGACATCTTCATTTTATGGCGAATCGATAATTTATTGAACCTCTGGTATGGGGTGCCATCGGCGGTTTCAAAGGGGCGGGGGGTCAAAGGGGACACCTGCCTTTCCTCACCCCGAAACCCGAGACAAAAATAATTCGAATCGAAAAATTATTTTTGGCCCACTTGTTCTGGTTATTTTATCAGGATAATGTTTTTTCGAAGGACCATAATGTTTGCACCCTGATTATTTTATCAGGGGAATGAGTATTATTGTTACTTGCAATAAGATAGCAATTACGACGTTAGGAACTTTGTTTGTTTGTTCAGCTTCACGCTTTCGACATCAGCTACTTGTTCCTGACGATAGGAACTGGTGAAAGATTCGAGCGCACTTTGAACAAACAATATTATATCTATATTAAATGATATCGAAAGGAAAAACCTTTTACAGGACCGCCCTGAGAGGGTCCGCATCTCTCAGGAGTGTGAGACTACAGTTGTTGGTTGGTTACTCACTAAAAAACCCCTCGCACGTTCCTTGGAGTAGTTCATCGTCGGGGAGAAAGACGTGAACCTCAGTTTGATATTGAGCGTCATGTACACCGGACAGCGTTATGGTATCGGGTGCTATTGCACATGGAAGTAGGTCACCTTTAGTCTTTATTCGAGGTAACATGGCAGCGCTGCGTTACCTTTAAGAAATAGTGGAGCCATATGTTCTCCCTTACCTTAACCACCTCGAGAATCCAATATTTCAGCAAGATAATGCTCGACCTTATGTTGCCAGAGTTATTTTAAACTTGTTTGAAGCGACCCATGTGAATCTTTTGCAATGGCCGCCCAGATCCCCTGATCTTTCACCCATAGAGCATATTTGGGACATCATGGGCAGATGGCTTGGAAATTTACCCCAGCCCCCACGGACTTTGGCGGCTCTTATACATGAACTACAGGTAGCTTGGGATAGTATCCCTCAAGAAGAAGTGGGCCATCCTATTGCATCAATGCCACGACGTGATGGGGAGTGTATAGATAATTGCGGTGGACAAACACATTATTAACAAATTTATTAAAAATTGGTTCAGGCTCTGTGGACAGGAGCTTTGGCGCTCTTGTTCAAACTTTGACACATCATATCTCCGAAAGTATTGGTTTCTCAGTGTTGGGAATGATATCAATGTATTCTTCTGATATAACTGCATCATAAAGGAAATTCAATTCAAATAATAGTTTATTTATCAAAATTAAATGAGCAATCTAAGAATGAGGACTGCACCATGGAAGAAATCAAATTAAAATAGCTGAAATGAATTTGACTCTCTCTTATAGAAAAGGATGACATGTAAGAGTATGAACATAGATCATATGATTCATAGATAGAATAATTATAACATTCTGTGAAAACATAGAAGTACGATTCATTATTGAAATGTCGAAAAATCATATCTCCGAAAGTATTAGCATGTTAGAGTTGAAACTGATATCAATGGATTTTTATGTTGGAATTGCATCTTAAAAAAATTGAATTTGAAATATGTAAGTTAAAATAAATTCTTTTTTTCTACTCTGAAACCATCTGGCCTATTTTACCCACTAACGAACTCAACCGAGATATTTATCTCTACAAATATCCTCTGAAAATTTCAACTGCCTAACTCATTCTGTTCGAGAGTTGTTGTAAAAACAAAATTTAAAGATTAAAAAAAAAATTTATACTTCACGGCTACCCGATCAATACAAAACTTCGCATGCGTATTAGGTCATTATTCTACAGTCATTCTTACAGGTCATTAGTCTACAGTCTGATGATAAATTTCAGATAGATCGAGTGATCGGTTTCGGAAATATTCATAAAAAATGTTTTTACCAAAAACGCTTGGTGTATTTCGCCCGTTAACGAACTCGTCCGAGATATTTACGCTCCAAACCTACTCTGAAAATTTCAATCCTCTAACTCCTTTCGTTCGAGAGTTATCGTGTTAACGGACGGACGGCCGGACGGCCTGACAAAATCGATTTCAACCACGGATTCTTGATCAGTGAGTCGAACCAAATCGTTTGAGACCATTTTCAGCCAAAAATTCGAAAATTACAGACATTTTGGCAAGTTGATAAGCACTCTTTTCCGAGGAACAAGATCGCCAAAAATTGTAAACCCTTCGTTTTTTTTCCTGTAATTTCAATCATTTACTCCTTGCTATACTATCTATGTTTTACCAATAAAAACTACGTCAGCATTACCTGGTATCGATGTGCCCTATCGATATCCCACTTCAATTCAATTTATTTTACATTAGCGTAATGTTTAATATTTCAATATACCTACCATATCCACCTCAAATCGATTCTTCGATTTTCTAGAGATATTCCTAATGGATGTCATAATCGTGTGACCAAATACCATATTTTTGTTGTTATTTGATAGAAACTCATAGTTCTTGTGAGGTTAAAAGCTTCCTCTTTCTGTTCTCATTACTCTAAATGGCTTCGTGAATGGAAATCTGTCATGGACGTCAGTAGTCAACTATTTTCTCAATGTATCCAAAACAACTGAACAAACTCGAATAATGAAGAAATAAATTGTGGAAAAACATTTCTGGCAAGAATTCGATCAGAATTTGTTTCTAAAATGCAAAAATATTCAGGGCCGTGGTAGCACTGAAAAATTATTTTCATTAAAAAATTCTACTGAAAAAATGAAGACTTGATGTGCCATTCTAGTGAAAAGCGAATCTGAAACATAGTCTGTACTTTTTTCATATGGCTAAACAAAGGTGCAACCAGAATCACCTTGTGAATCAGAATCGTATTGAAAAATAATTGGCGTCCAATTCTTCAGATGTCATTACAATTGGCGCCCCATGTTGGGCGCCAGTTGTAATTAAGGTGAAGCTGGTTAGAATTATAAAGTTGTATATGAAATTTCACTGAAAATATCATAAATAGAGTTAGGTGGTACATAACACCTTCTAGTTTCTAATTGAAGCATTCAATATGATATTGTTATCTGTTTCTGAAATCTACCTTCAATATCCTTCAAATTGAGTCTAAGTTGATGAATGATTGCCTTTCTAGTGAATAACGATTGGTAAATCAGAATCAGATGATATAAAGAAGAATTGGTATATCATGTACCAGGTGTTTCATTTGACCCGAAAGTAAAAACCAAAATTTCTGAGACCTAGTCTGTACTTTATCGATATGGCTAAACAAAAGTTCAGCCAGAATCAATGAATCACCCTGTGTCTCAGAATCGTATTGAAAAGTAATTGGCGTCCAATTCTTCAGATTTCATTACAACTGGCGCCCCACGTTGGGCACCAGTTGTGTAAATTATTATGGAAAATATTATAAAGGAATATCAATTGATTTAATTCAAAATCACAATTCATCTTATAGCTTTCCTCCAGTTCTGCCATCAATGATGGATCTAGAAAATAGTATAAGATATTCGAAGTGAAATGGGAAAGTCAGTCATTCCCTTTTCACTGGGATTATAAAATTTTCAGTCTTCCTGAAATTCAATTCGATCCTTTGATTACTACGCCGACGGGATCGGCGACCTTAAATATTCATTATACGAGTTTCTTCTTTCGCTTTTCAATCTTCCATTACGCTCTCGATAAATGTAGCGAGTAATTCGATTCATTGCGAATCCGGAGGAATTAGCGGACGTGATTCCGAGCCAAATATCGGGTTACTGCGACTGTTCGTGATCGAAATCGAACAGATAGAGCTTCTCTTCCTATTTATTCAGTATCATAGTAGTTTATACTGCAAGAGATGTATGTATCATTTACTAATGGAGGATGAGTTTGTGCCCGAGCTTAAGCGACGGCTGGCAAATAGTCCGAGATTGGTTTATATAGATACATACTGTAATGAATTTCAATAATATTGATGACATTTCTCAGGGTTCTATCTCGTTTTAAAATGTAATTGGCATCGGATTCTTCAGAGTTCATTACAATTGGTGCCCCACGTTGGGCGCCAATTGTAATGAAATCTCAAGAATTGGGTGCCAGTTACCAGTTAAGTGAAGCTGCTTAGAATTATAACGTTTCATTTGAAATATCCCAGAAGATATCATTAATAGAGTTAGGTGCTACACGCTTTCTTGTTTCACCTCTACATACTTTTATGAATTTCGGACCTCTTGAATAACTTCACAATAACAAATGACATTAGTAATGATTAAAGGATAATGTGGGAGGTATATTCATTATTAAATGTTGTCTTTTTGGGTTTTCTCCCCCAAAATCTGAGAAATATCTATAAAATAAAAAATTGATTATTTTGCGTGATTTGCTTCTGCGTAAAAAACAGAGAGCAATCAATCGAACAATGTTGCCTAACAAACAATAACGAAACAACATCAACGATGAAACAACTATATCGTAACGTTTCGGAGTCTATATCAGATTCCTTCGTCAGACACTTAACGAAAATCTTCAGAATTAGTTTTGTTGATAGGTAATTCTGAAATAGACAACAATAATTCTGAAGATTTTAGTGTCTGACGAAGGAGTCTGATATTGACTCAGAAACGTTACGATATAGTTGTTTCATCGTTGATGTTGTTTCGTTATTGTTTGTTAGGTGACATCGTTCAATTGTTTGCTTCTATTGTGTTCTCTTGCGTTTTTCACGCAGAAGCAAATCATAAAATAATAAATCTTTAATTTTATAGATATTTCGCAGAGAAAACCCAGAAAAAAAACATTTGATAGCAAACGACATACACTTATGTTCGTATTGAGCCGCATCATGCCTTATTCATAGCGAACCCAGCGGACGAAAAGGTAATTTTGCGGACTAAATAGTTATATTAGTTGTATTTTGTAAGTGCCTAAAATGAGTTTTTTTTAATGGCATAATATGGCAGCGTTAATGGCTTAATATGAGAGTGTTAATTCTCTCGCATGTGTCATGAAAACACGAATTTTATACACAAAATACAACAACATATTTTGTAAACTGTGGATGTGAATTTGATCTAACAAAATATTGTCCATCTTCTTCCAAACAAAGTAAAATATCTCATAAAATTGTGGTTTTAACGAAAGAGTGTCGAAGAATGATCCGGGAGTTCAGTTTCTGTAAAGAGACTTTGCATGGAAAAAAGACTGAGAGAGGGAATCTACCACCTGAGTTCTTAACAAAATGCTAATAAATGCTACACAGATGGTTCAAAAACTACTACAGGAATGGGCGCTGGGCAGGCACCAAATGCTCACTATAGCTAGGCTCCTATGCGAGCGTCTTTCTGGCAGAAATAAGGCAATCGAAAGATGCGTGGAAATGAACCTAGCAAGAAACTATCAGAGTTGTGATATAGCAATCCACTCTGACAGTCAAGCTGATATTCAAGCTCTGAGCTCCCATGTTATCAGGACTAAGCTAATATGGGAGTGCCGAAGAAAACTTAATGAAGAGAACAACAGTGTCTCCTTGTTCTGGTTTCCTGGTCACGTGGGAGTTAGAGGAATTGAGGAGGCCAATAAACTTGCAACTCCTTTTATTGGCCCGTAACCCTACTGTGGGGTTGGTAGGTACACCTACAAAACTGAATTTCGGATGAAAGGAGAAACTGAAAGAGGTACTCTCTGGAGATCTCTCCCATGAATGTATCACTCCAAAAAGTTTCTCCGTGACACTTCTCAGATCCAACACTTTGACACTGTCAGATCCAAGAAATATATGTACCTCAGTAAAAACACGCTGCACCTCCTCCCTAGTTTCCTCACAGGACACTGCGGCATTGAGAAGCATATGATGAGATAACGACTAACAGAAACTCCTGATCACCATATTACGGAATATCTCGCTATCTCAAACCAACGCAAAGAATGCTTTGGGCAAGAAATCTGCAGGAGCGAAGACGTAGCCTCCTTGAAGCCATCCCAGATACTGGAGTCCATCAGAACTCCGGAACTTGGAGGTGAGCTGTATATGATGATGACATCGACAGCTCTGACGGGGGCACAATAGAGCTTAAGGTCGCAGTGCAATGTTACCCCTACAACAATAAGCAATATATACAATAATTATTATAATTCAACGATAAAAGGACTAGCAGAAATCAAAGTTCAGAGCAATCCACATAGTGTGATTTCATCAAAGTTGAATAGCCACAAACCGGTTTCACTCCCCCGAGTCGGACTGCATGAGACTCCAGAACGGAGTACTTGCGAATCACCACAAAGGTGAAGATAATATACGGAGGAATCTAATATATAATATTTGGTATAAATTCACTTCACGGCATATATTAATATGCTATTTCGGAGGAAGAGTTTATTTTGATCAGTCTACCCCCTGTTTAAAATATGCATACCTTCACAAACACCCTGTTTAGGTGCAATGCCTGGTACATTCTCAATTATCTCATCAAGTTCCTACGATACTGCCCTCTAAATGAACATCATCCGAACCCGAGCCACCTAATTCAACCAGATCTTATCATGTAAACCTCCCTAATCTTCAAGGCACTCCAACCAACCACTCCGAATATTCCAGACCTGCACGATATCCTTTTACTCTGTTTGCCGAAGAAGATGAGAGCAGATTAGTATCTGGGATCGGACCGGTGGTATATGATGCATATCTGTCTGGAGTTTTAATACTTCATGAGGTCTTTCCTCGTATCTAACTATTCCGATTCCCCGGGGTGGCTTCGGTATCATATTTGAACTTGGATGTGGTAACGTGCAAATGCGAATTTATGAAATTCCCTTCTGGAATCACGACATATAATAATATGCTATTTCGGAAGAAGAGTTTGTAACCTCTGACGACTGTTCCCAAGTCGCAGCAGTTAAACTCGGAGCTACTAGAACTCGGGGATCCGCGGTCTAGCTCCAGTGGAGATGGGAGTGGATTCCAAAAGGGAACCTAGTAAATGGGCGCCAGGCAAATTTAATTCTGCCAGATACCCCAGCGTAATGTAATAATTCCTAAATTCACCAAAAGAATATTCACGCTAAAAACAAACAATTTATTCCAGTAGCTTACAACCCAGATGCTTATATTCAACAGAGCACCCTCTAAATAGGGTGCGACGGAAATTGTACGTAGATATTCTTCCTTGATTCGAATACGCGTCGCTTGAGCTCAGGCGCATCCACGTTTTTTTCTATGATCATATAAGATTAACACAAATATTTCCCCGATTTCTGCTTTACAACAATAATAATTTATATAATCCGATAATATTATGCTCAGGTCGTATATAGCATGTATAAGATATATTTTGGGATCTATTTCCAATAACTTGCGTGCTGGCTATTCCTATTCCGTCAATTCACCCAGGTATCCTGGTATCCTCCTCTATGCCTATTCCTGAACGTAGTATTACGTCGATGGTCTCGCAATACTGTCCTCTTTCCCTAGGTACTCGTAATCTGCCACCCTGGATTGGATGTCCCACAGCGTTGTTTACTGACCACCTTGTATATACTCGGGATCTGCAACCCTGCGTTGGCTTTCTCACAGCGTTACTTATTGACCACCTTTTATATAATCCAATGCTGCAGTTCTACTCTTCCTATCATAAAAACCCTGATGACAGAAAAGAAACCATAAGTGACTCCTCTCAGATAAGAAATGAATGAATCTCCCCAATGCATAATAATTTCGGTTATCAGAATATCAAGTTATTCGTTGTTATCTAATATGTATACACTTCGTACCTACCCTGATAGTCGGGGATATCTTGTATAAGTTTGCTTCAAAACTAAATCTGGCCGTGCCTCCACCAAATAATTCTTCAAGCACACAGCAATGTTCTGGATATAGAAAGATAATTACAACATGAATTGTTTCTATTAGAAATGACGATAATAGAACATTTAACACATATCTTTCAAAGTCGCCAGGAACATTCACGTGGTCAACTTGGATTCGCATAAGGTCTTTAAATCCTCTTTCGAGATAAGTGAAGGTTACCTGTTATCTTTCCAAATCAAACCAATATAACCCTCACTAATTTAATTCGATTTTCGAAACTATATCTAACTAAGAAGATTCCAATAATTCTTACAAAGTTTCGAAAATGCGTATAACCAAATGCTTCCTCCGCTGAACGTCCACAAAATGAACGATCTTATCTCACCGACGCCGACTCTGACAAAATTTCAGAACGTCAAAACGAAACAATATTGCCAATCCATCCGGTTCTCTGAAGACAATTCGTTAGGTGTCGTTTGGCACCACCGAGACCCAACCTCAAATTCAATGTCAATACAATCGACAAATTTATCGCAAGCAAAACATAAACAAACCTCTGCCTGGATCAAAAAGGAACGTTACAAGTTTATTTTGGTCAGTCTATCTCCTGTTAAAAATATGCATACTTCAAAAACACCCTGTTGCTCTTCACTGCTTGGTACATTCTCAATTATCTCATCAAGTTCCTACGATACTGCCCTCTAAATGCACATCAGTCGAACCCGAGCCACCCAATTCAACCAGATCTTATCATGTAAACCTCCCTAATCTTCAAGGCACTCCAAGCAACCACTCCGAATATTCCAGACCTGCACGATATCCTTTTACTCTGTTTGCCGAAGAAGATGAGAGCAGATTAGTATCTGGGATCGGTCCGGTGGTATATGATGCATGTCTGTCTGGAGTTTTAATACTTCATGAGGTCTTTCCTCGTATCAAACTATTCCGATTCCCCGGGGTGGTAGCATATTTGAACGTGCAAATTCGAATTTATGAAATTCCCTTCTGGATTCTCACCGCATGCCGGGGTTTTCGCCCGTTGATTAGAAGAGGAGTGTTTCGCGACGAATGTGTGATGTTGGATGTTGAGGTTTTCCGGTTGCCGGGAGCCAGACGGGAAATAAAATAAGTTGGGTTATGAGCGCGCGAGGTAGTGTTTTTTGTTGGGTTGGACTCTTCTTGGGATGGGTTTTTGAGGTCGGCGTGTTTCGTATAGAAATTTCAAATTCCTGGAGCGGGTGGGGACTCGAATACTCGTCGGTTTCAAGGGAACACAATTTTGTTTGAGAATAGTTTTAGGTGAAATATGAGCAGATGTATTTTTATCTATTGAACTGAGTTCATTCGGGGAATGGATTGAAAAATTGGTTCAAGCCCTGTGGACAGGAGCTTTCTGGCGCTCTTTTTCAAACAGACAAATTATATCTCCGAAAGTATTGGTTTCTCAGTTTTGGGAGTTATATCAATGTATTCCTATGATAGAACTGCATCATAAAGGAAATTCAATTTAAATAATAGTTCATTTATCAAGATTAAATGAGCAATCTGAGAATGAGAACTCCACCATGGAAGAAATGAAATTAAAATAGCTGAAATGAATTTGACTCTCTCTTATAGAACAGGATGACATGCACGAGTATGAACACAGGTCATATAATAAATCATAGATAGAATAATTATAGCATGCTGTGAAAACATAGAAATACGATTTATATTGAAATTTCGAAAAATCATATCTCCGAAAGTATTAGCTTGTTAGAGTTAAACATGATATCAATGGATTCTTATGGTAAAACTGCATATTGAAAAAAATTTAATTTGGAATTTGTTATGTAGAAAATTTTTTTTTCGTTACTCCGAAACCATCTGTCCGATTTCGCCCAGTAACGAACTCAGCCGAGATATTTATCTCCCAAACCTACTCTGAAAATTTCAACTGTCTAGCTCATTCCATTCGAGAGTAATCGTGCCTACGGCCGGCCGGACGGACCGAATGAATTTCTACCATGGATTCTTGATCAGTGAGTCGAACCAAATCGTTTAAGACCATTTTCATCGAAAAATTCGAAAATTACAGACATTTGGGCAAAGTGATAAGCACTCTGTTCCGTGGAACCAGAGCGCCAAAAACGGTCCCAGAGCGAAGAAAAAAGTGCTCTTTCACCACGATAACGCATCGGCAAGGCCAAATCAGTCTACGAACTGCTGCCCATCCACCGTAATCGCCAGATTTGGCCCCGTGCGACTTCTTTTTGTTTCCAAACTTGGAAAAATCGCTCGCCGGGCAGAAATTTCAGTCGAATGAGGAGGTCATCGCCGCCACGTAGGGCTACTTCCAGACCTTGCGAAAACTTATTTTTTTGAGGTGTTAAAGAAGCTGGAGCATCGCTGGGTCAAGTGTATCGAACTAAAAGGAGACGTCACTTTTCCAGAACTTTTGTTTTTCTTCTGTAGGCGAAGTACTTATCGGGCTACCCTCGTATATGACCATTCTCAAACGAAAAGTGAACATTTTGCCTCAAATTCCCTGCTGCGAAAACCTCCAAATCAACTCATGTTTGCCCTTTCCGCTAGCCCTCTTAACAAGAGACCCTTCCAATCAACCCCAACCATAAACATTTGAATTCTGTTTCTGTAACTCCGGCAAACATAATCAGGCCGCTATCGACTGTCGAAGACGTATCTGTCAAGTCTCGTACTTCACCCTTCTTGACAAATTCCAGTGGCGAGACTTTCCAGTCGACAGGCGAGGTCCCCCAAGTCGATTTCTCATTCCTGCAGCATACCCGAAGCCGGGGAAAGCCGAATCCAATTATTTAGTCAATTATCTCTGTGAAAATCCCCCTTTAGTTCTGATAGGTCGACAAACGTACAAAGAATGGAATCTAGTGAAAAATGAAGCGGAATTCCTTCTATGACGCAGGGGAAGTTTTTTTGAATGGATGATATACAGCCCGTACCTTCGGATTCCGTGGAATGCTGTGAAAGTCGATATAGAATTTAAGGTATAATATTCTAAATTATCGACATTTTTCCTATCATTTATTCAGCCTTTTGTTGCTTAATTTATACAGGGTGTCCCAACAAAAATTTTAATTTCAATGTTTCGAAAAGTTTTATGAGGAATACGCCAAGAACACCCTCAATGATCTACCCACTGGGAAGGTATTCTTTGAAAACTATAACAAATTGTTCAATTCTATTATAAAATGTATCGACATCGATAGCCTGTTTAAAAAATCAACAAAACTTTCGAAATATTGGAAAGCTAAGTTTGAAGAATATTTGCTGTTAGAAAGAGCAAATAGGAATCGAAATATTTTACAGTGGTGGAGAGTAATAAAAAAGTTCTTCCTACACTTTCCAAGACGGCCGATGATTTATTAATGGCTACATGCGTACCTGTTGAAAGATTATTTTCCACAGCAGGTATGATTATGGCAAACACATGTACATCATTGAAAAATGATGTGATGCAAGCGTGATTATGTTTGAATTCTTGGTCATCAAGTAATTTAAGTTGGAATTGTCAGTGTTTAAAATAAAAAATAATATGTACATGTAAAAATATTTTTGTATACGAGCGTAATAAATATATCTTCACAAAATTATTCATTATTGTATACCATTCCGTTTATATATTATAATATTTATCATCGTTATTCAGAATTCGCTAGCTCTTTTCGTTCTCAAGTTATCGTGGCAACGGCCGGACGGCCGGCCGGACAGAATCAAATTTGACCTCGAATTCTTCATTGGGGAGTCGAACTTAATCGTTTGAGACCATTTTCGTCAAAAAATTCGAAAGTTACAGACATTGTGGCAAAACTATAACGCGATGTTCCCCAGAACATACGCGCAAAAACAGTATAATGCAATGAATTGTCTCACACATTTTCCTGTCATGAACGATAAGAAAATCGAACATCTTCGAAGTAAAAACTTTCAAATATTCAAATTGTTCCACCCTTAAATAAACAAATTTGAAAATTTTAACTGTGATTGGACAAATTGGTATCGTTTTCAATAAATACCTCTCCCCAGTGGCTAGATCATTGAGGTTGTTCTTGACTCATTCCTCATAATACTTTTCGAAACATTGAATAGCTTCATTTTTGGCGCTCTTGTTCCTCGGAACAGAGTGCTTATCAATTTGCCCAAATGTCTGTAATTTTCGAATTTTTGCCTGAAAATGGTCTTAAACGATTTGGTTCGACTCACTGATCAATAATACGTGCTCGAAATCGATTCTGTCCGGCCGGCCGTTAAGACGATAACTCTCGAACGGAATGAGCTGGACAGTTGAAATTGTCAGAATAGGTTTGGGAGATAAATATCTCGACTGAGTTCGTTATTGGGCAAAATCAGTCTGATGATTGACCATAGGAATCCATTGATGTCATTTTTAACTCCAACAAGCTAATACTTTTGGAGATATGATTTTTCCTATCTATGAATTATTATAATATGATATTTGTTGATACATGTCAACTTCTTTTCCTGAGACATGATATGTCAAATTTTGATATTTAATGCCCATGGTTAATCCATATGATGATGGGAATGGTAATGGTAAGTTAATGATATTGAGTTCGGAATATAGCCAGTAAAAACAAACCTCCGAAGTTCCAATTGATATAATATAATTTTCAGAGTGGATTTGAGGAAAAAATATATCGTTCATCATAGAATGGAGGAACGAATATCTCGGATGATTTCGTTGTTGGGTAGAATTGGTCTATTGGTTTTGGATTTTAATTTTTGGCACTCTTGTTGAATTTAAATTCTTTAATGATGTTTGAATTAAATTTCTGCTATTATGAAGTTCTATCATGGGAATCCATGGATATAACTCTTACCCAACTCTTACCTCTACTTTCGAAGATATGATTTGTCAAAGTTTGAACAAGAGCGCCAAAGCTTCTGTCTACAGGGCTTGAACAAATGTTTTCATTTCTTTACCAGTTTTATTATATGTAATTCCACAGATGTATACAATAATTGTTCACATCTTCACTACAATAAAAAACAATAAATTTCTCCAGATGATCCAGATAGAAATTTTCGAACAAACGAAACACTTTCAAGGGTATACATGTTTATTACTCAGTAGTTTATAGACACATACACAACCGGGAGTAAAAAATCAATCTTGAAAAAAACACATTCAAACCTAAAATCTAAAAATCTGAAAGGATAGATATCTATGATAAGAGATACGTTACTATAAGAAGTTATAAGAGGAGTTAAGAAGTTGAAAAAATTTTTTGACGACACCAAAAACGAGACTCTCGGGTTGCGCCGTATCTGGTCTCGGTATCGCCTATAATATTTTTCTGAACGTCTCGCTTTTCCGAGACGAGACCGAGACGAGACGAGAATAATCTCGCTCTCGTGTGAAGAGCCCTAGTCTCTAAGCCTTCTCGTCTCTCGTCATTGATCTATGCATTCGGGAGTGAAAACTACGGCGCTCCTCGGAGAAGACGCCCAAATTTCCTCCACCAAAAAAACGGGCGAAAAACGGAAACGTTTGAAAAAATGATCGGGAAATTTATTCAGCTAATAAATCGCGAACGGAACAAGTTGTAATCGAAGTGGGCGTTCACAGCGTTCGAGATTTACGTCCTTGTCTAGCAGGATGTCGCAGGTTCTGTGAGGACGTAAAAATGAAGGACGACCACCCGCTGGTCGGAGAATTTTATTGCCGCGAATGTTTGGATGAAGACGCAGAGACGGGAAGGATTTCTGGTAACTATAACAAATCGTGAACATTACATTTTTCCGCTGTCGTACCAGGACGATATCAGTTAGTCCAAATGCCTGTATTTTGAGAATTTACAGCCGTATATGGTGTCAAACTATTATATTGGACCTACCGATGAAAAATACGATTGAAAATCGAATTGAATTCATTTATTCCAGCTGGCCATATGTTGGCATAGTGGTTTTGTTTTTGGCGCTCTTGTTCCTCGGAACAGAGTGCTTATCAATATGCCCAAATGTCTGTAATTTTCGACTCACTGATTAAGAATCCGTGGTCGAAGTAAATTCTGACCAGCCAGCCGTAGGCCCGATAACTCTCGAACGAAAGGAGTTAGAGGATTGAAATTTGCAGGATAGGTTTGTATCGTAAATATCTCTGACAAGGTCGTTAACGAGCGAAATCCCCCAAGCGGTTTCGGAATTATCGCCGTTTTTGCTCTGATCTACCATGTTATCGAATCCAAGCTAATATGGGAGTGCCGAAGAAAACTCAATGAAGTAGGCAAAATTAACAGGGTCACCTTGGTCTGGGTTCCTGGTCAAGCGGGAACTAAAGGAAATGAGGATGCCAACACACTTGCCAAGAAAGGAGCACAAACCCCCTTTACTGACCCGGAACCTTATTGTGGGGTTGGTAGACACACCTACAAGAGTGAATTCCGGACGAAAGAAGAAACTGAGAGAGTTATATGCTGGAGTTCTTTCCACGGAATTTATCACTCCAAGAAATTCCTCCGGAACTTTGATACTGTCAGATCCAAGAAGTACTTGGACCTCAGTAAGAACACGCTGCACCTCCTCACTAGCTTCCTCAAACGCACTGCGGCCTCAGGAAGCATATGATGAGATTAGGGCTAGCAGAAACTGACGAGTGCAGATTCTGTTGGGAGGAGGATGAAACTCCTGATCACCTGATAACGGAATGCCTCGCCATCTCAAACCAATGCAAGGAATGCTTTGGACAAGAAATCTGCAGGAGCGAAGACGTAGCCTCCTTGAAGCCATCCCAGATATTGGATTCATCAGAACTCTGGAACTGGAAAGCGAGCTGTAGATGATAATGATATCGACAGCTCTGAAGGGGGGCACCATAGACCTTAAGGTCGCAGTGCACCGTTACCCCCTACAACAACATACAATAAGGCCGTTTTTAGTAAAAATATTTTTTATGATTATTTCCGGAATCGATCACTCGATCTATCTGAAATTTAGCATCAAATTGTAGAGTCATGACCTTTATATGCATGCAGTTTTGTATTGATCGAATTGACGTAAAGTGGCAAAAAAACTAAGGACGGCCAGTCCGTCCGGCCGTTGGCACGATAACTCTCTGACGGAATGAGCTACACAGTTGAAATTTTCAGAGTAGGTTTAGGAGATAAATATTTCGGTTAATTTCGTCATTGGCTAAATCGGCCCAATAATTTCGGTGTAACGAAAAAAATTTATTTGTATTTAAATTACAAATTTCAAATTCAATTTTTTTTAAGATTAAGTTGTATCATAAGAATCCATTGGTGTCATTTCCAACTCTATCAAGCTAATACTTTCGGAGATATGATTTTTCAAATATTTTTATTTTATATTTATAAACAATTTAGTGAAAAAAAGGGGTTTGGTTTTTTGGATATTCATCTCAAAAACTATTTGAGATTTTTCAAATTTGAAAAAACATTCAAAGAGAGGAGCATTTCTCAAAAAAAATTCCCGGAACTGTAGAACCAAGCAAGTCCTTTAATGAAAACATATTATTGACACTTATTAAATATGAAAATTAAGAACTGAAAAATTGAGACGCCTACAGGAAAGATCAATGAAGAATAATCCGTGGTCCCCAAAAATTTTTATCCCGATTTTTCAGTTAATTTTCAATTTTTTGTAGCACGAACATTAACACTGCATGTGCGTTAATTGTTAAACTATTAATCTCAGAATTTTTTTTTCCTTTCGTGGAGCTATTTTTCAAAGGCCTTAGAATAGATTCCCGTTGAAAAAGTAAAAAAAAACCTTAATTTCCGCTTTGTTATTAATAATTTACTTAGGTTAAAAATTATAAAGCTTAATTAAGTAAACAATTCGATCGGATTTGTATTGGTTGAAAACAAAATTATAACTCCGAGACCATTGGGCCGATTAAGCCTATTAACGAACTTGACCGTCGTTTTGGGATGTGCCATCTACCCTGAAAATTCCAAGTCGCTATCTCTTTCCGTTCTCAAGGTATCGTGGCAACGGCCGGCCGGACAGATTCAAATTTGACCTTGAATGCCAATGGTTTGAGACCATTTTTGGCAAAAAAATCGAAAATCACAGACATTTGGGCAAAATGTTCCCCAAAACATTCGCCCAAAAATAAATTACTGACTAGCAATCCATTTTTCGATATTTCTGAAAGGGGAGAAAATGAATCCATTATTGCATACTTGTGCTCGCGGTGGTCAAATGAACGTCAGGCAAACAAAAATACCAATTGACTTAGAAGTCAGAAGTTGCCAACTATTTCTGCTATCGAATTAAGAACCCTTGTGTCCTTCCATAGGCGTCGAGAAAATATTTTCTTTGAATAATAATCAAACAGATACATTAAGCAATGCTGGATGCACAGCTTCAGAATATCGAATTCTACACTATAATCACCGAATTCCTGTGACTGATTTATTATTCACGCCGTTCTCATCTACCAGCTTAGAGCATTCAACTATTTCAGACGACATCAACAAGATTGATCGCACACTCGACATGCCATTAAGTGGATTGATCTGAGTAATTAATCTTCGTATTAGAACAAGTTTGCGATGAGAACTGATGCCATTCCTAGCACTACTTGAAAGTGCCGAGGAATCATTCAAACAAATCAAATCTGTTTCCGCGAATCGTTTATAAATTTCGAAATTTTATGGAAAGGAAGGTCAGATATTATACAGGGTGTCCGGAAATGATGAGCAAATAATTCAGGGGTGATATCTAGACCAAAAACAAATGGTACTTCTTCCTATAAAATTTATTCGAAAATTGATTATTATCGAAGTAACAGGGTGTTCAAGTTAAATTTTATTCGCATTTTGTTTGCTCTACGTTTTATGGAAGGAATATTCTAAAGAGTCCGTCGGAACTTCATGGTTATGTATTATTATTATTATGTGTGTATTGCTATTTTAAGGTTGAAAATAAATGAAAAGATTTCGTATTCATCGCATGCAAGTAATGCTATTTTGCGTTTTTCTCGAAAACGGTTAGATCTATCGAAATAAAAGAAGTATACCTTTTTTGTGTAAAAAAGTCTAGAGAATGAAAATAATTTATCAAAATTTGCATACAGTGTAGCCCAAAAAAGTTGGGACCATTCAAACAAAAGTATAGGCTCGTATGTGGCGCCTTCTACAAAATGGAAAAAATGGTTGGCAAATTCGTTTTGCTCATCCCGTAAAAGCCACAAATACGAAATTTCGTCGAAATATTATCCACGTGGCAAAACGTCGAGCAAAAAATCTATGAATAAAATTTAACTTCAACACCCTGTAACTTCGTTAATATTCAATTTTCGAAAAAAATTTATTGGAGGAGGTAGCATTTATTTTTGGTCTAGAAATCACCACTAAATTTTTTGCTCATCATTTCCGGACACCCTGTATATACTGAAAATCATGTAACGACTAAGAGTTGAAAGAAAAGTTCAATGATATTTTTGAGAAATATAAAGACGACTAGGGGAATTTATTTCATAAAAATATATTCTACAATTGCTAGAGTTTCGAAATATGAGAGGAATATGCGGACCTGCAGACCTAATTTACTGTGTATTATACAGGGTGAGTCAGCGATGCTCGAACGGTCAATATCTTCATGAAAATCGAAACACTTTGCCATAAAGCTAATCTCTAATCTCTTGAAATTTGAAATAATGTAATTGATTTCATGAAAAAATTTCTTGATACTAATGGATAACTGAGGAAATTAATAAATACATCTATCATGAATTTAGATAGAAGAGCTTCAAATGAAATAACAATCAATAAAGTACAACAGAATAACCAACAAGAACAACAACCCAATCTATTGAATGTTATCTCTTATGTTCGCGGCCGTTCGTAAAAAATCAGGAGAATCGGTTCTGAGTTCAATATAAGAACCATTTTTGTGACACAAAATGATCTAAGGTCTTTATTAACTTAGCGAAAATCCAAAAACTATGTATATAGTATTCCTTTTATTTATGGTAAATCATATACATGAGAAACATTGAGTCCAATGGAGGTAAGAAAAGAAAGTTGGAACATAAGAAGAAGTTAAGGAATAGAGACATACAAAAATCAAAAATAGCAGAACATATATTAGCGAAAAATAAATAATAGTACAATGAAACCCATTGGAAAAGGAAGAGAATATAACAAAAATTAAAGAAGAAATATTTTACGGTGATCTGAGGTCGAGAAGTGGAAAGGGGTGAGTTTTGAAGGTAAAAAACGTTTTATCTCGATTTCCGGCAAAACTACAAGTCCTATAAAAGTCCTACAGGTTTTTTATTCTTATCTTCTACAAAAAATATCTGTTTTCACCAAATTTGTTGAAAACGTACTCTTTTATGTCCCCAAAACATTGTAATTTTTTTGATTTGAAATATAAATTTTTTCACCTTATTTTAACATTCTATCGAAAAAGCACCCTAATTTTCAATCGATAATTACCACGTCGGAATATCTGCTTTTTTGAAGAAGTCGGTGGGGTCGGTGGGGAGAAAAATGAAAAACCAAAAACTTGTTTATTTGAATTTTTTACATAAATTTCGAGGTTATGTGCAAAAAGTTAAAATACAACAGTTGTAGGTCATTTTATTAGCTACTACTTTGCCTCTAACTTTGTTCCATAGTACTCGTAGTTTTGCCGGAAATCAAGATAATCCGTTTTTTAAACTCACCCTCTTCCACTCACTGTCGTCAGATCGCCCGTAAATTATTTTTCCTTTAATATTTGTCATATTCTCTTCCTTTTCCAACGGGTTCCATCCTACTATTATTTTTTTTTTATTTCAAAAATTATGGACCCTGGTTTATATGCACATCTATGGAGATCACATGATGGATTGGAGTAAAACAAAGATTCTGATGACAGAGTGTGATGACATAAAAAGGAAATTTATATTATATTGTATTATTTTTTATATTGTTGTAGGGGGTAACGTTGCACTGCGACCTTAAGGTCTATTGTGCCCCCATCTCAGCTATCGATGTCAAAAAAAGAGTCGACTTGTATTATTGTTGAACACAGAATTCAATGTTGCAAATTGCTCAATTGGATTTGACCATATTGAATTTATTGAATTCGTCCAAGAAGGATGATAGATGATTATAATAAATTATTATAATTTTTTAATAATTTATTATAATCATATATTATCATTGAAGATATTCTTTATTAATTGTCTCAACATTAATCAAGGAGCTCAACTTTAGACAAACAATAAAATTGTCAATTCTTGGAAACTCAGTGTCTACTGAAAGATATTTTAACCCTCCCTTCGCTACAAAAACTCGCTCGAGGTATTAAGGTAAATGAGGACGCATCATGTATTCATGCCCTGCAGAAGCAACGGAAAAACAGTCCAATTAACGACGTGAAAAGCTCTCAGTGTTGCAGTAGAATCCACAAAACGGGGGTTAATTAGTAGGAACAAGAGAAACTCATTTTTCCGGCAGAAAACGGAGATATTTCGAATGGAAATAAGTTGTGATTCCAGAAGCGACGAAGGAAAAAATTGCCAAAGAGACCTTTCATTTGGGGTGCTCGTGTTTCTGTTCGCTGGATTTACATTTGTTTTTATCCGCTGTGAATAATTTGACGGTGTCTTGTTGCAAATTGGAAGAAGTCTCGAATTGGTGGTTAGTTGGAGAGTTGAGTTCTATCTGGTTTGTCATTCAGAAATAATGAACCTCTGGAAATTTTTTAATCTTTACCTACGTTACCTAATCTCTCAGACTTTTGAATAACCCTTTGTTTTCGCTGCACTGTTCTAGTGCTTTCTTTTTCCACGAGAATAATGAAGCAATATCATACATGATATCCTTTTTTTGGCCCCATGTTGGGCGCCATTCGACTGTATTAACGAAACATAATATAGGTTCAAATGTTCCTTTTCGATATTACATTTCCGAAATAGATGTATATACAGCGTGCTAAGAAAGTAACGTAACCCGTCAATAATTTTTGTACTGAGAATTATTAAGTAAAATCCACGCACCCGTCGATTTTTAATTTCAAAAGCAATTTATCGTATGTTTTTTTTTAATTCGATATTTCCCAACCCCTACGCCCCGCACCCCTCTACTTTATTTTTTCAAATGGGATTATATGGATTGTGATCATCGAATGAAAGGTGAATTGATTACCTACTCGACGGTGTGAATGAAAGGAAAATTGGTTGTGCCGTTTTTTTTTTTATTAAAACATTAGAAAATAATCATTTGGGTATAGTTACTCGCTTTTTGAAATCGACGAGTTTCCTACTCAAGGATGGAAAATAATTTTAATGTATTAAATGTTCGAATTGAGCACCGTTAATCGAATTTACCATGGTAAATTTCGATTAAGATTGTCCAATACAGGAGAACGGACAATAGAATTCACCATGGTAAATTCGATTGAGAGTGCCCAATACAGGAGAATGGAGAATAGAACATACGCGCAAAACCTCCTGACTTCACGTCACTGTTTGAACCAATTTTATTTCAATTTTCTAGCGGTACACACAAAATTTTACAAACGTCTTTAAGTCGATATTCTACAACTAGTTAGCAAACTTCAATTCGATCGAGTCTATATTTTTTGAGTTATCGAGGAAATAATATTCCAGATGGATATAACTCCGAAACTGTTTGGCCGATTATAGCCAACAGCGAACTTAATGCTCCCATGCTCCTTCCGTTCAAGAGTTATCGAGGCAACGGTCACCTATGCAGCTACTGAACTCACACAAGGCTGCACGTATCTCCAACAATATAGATCCGGTCGTGTTCAAACTTGGAACTTGGTAGTAGATTTATGTTCTGAAGGCTCTCGCAATTCAGCCATGTCGGATGAATAGTTTCTGATATCTAGAATTTTTTTCAATGATTTTTGAAAAAATTTCTAGTGATACGATCCTCGCAAAATTTCACAGAACTTTCGCGTTGGCATTTTACAACTAATAACCATGTTTGAATTGGATCGGTTCAATATTTTTCGAGTTATTGAGGAAATAACAATCAAATTTCAGATGGGTATAACTCCGAAACCGTTTGACCGATTATGCTTATGAACAAACTAAAATGTCGCATTCAGATGCACAACCAAACCTGAAAATTTCAAATCGCTATTTCTCTCATTTCTGAGGTTATCGTAAATTAAAAAAAAAATTTCAGAATATTCTAGCGATAAGATTCTCACATAATTTCACGAACGTACTTAGGTTCACATTCTACAACTATTCACCAAGTTTAAATTCGATCGGATTTGTATTGGTTGAAAGGAAAATTAATACTCGGAAACCATTGGGCTGATTATGTCCATTATCAAACTTGTCCGTCGTATAGGGATGCGCCACCTACCCTGAAAATTTCAAGTCGCTAGCTCTTTCCGTTCTCGTAGCCGGACGGCCGGCACCACAGAATCAAATTTGGCCTCGAATTCTTCATCGGTGAGGCGGACCAAGTCGTTTGAGACCATTTTCGTCAAAAAATTCGAAAGTTACAGACATTTGGGCAAAATGATAATGCGATGTTCCCCAGAACATACGCGCAAAAAAGCATATGGAGACCTATGCTTTCGAAATTACAAATCCATGGATTCATGGATTTTCTTCAATAATAATTAGTAAAAGAGTAATGGTCTGAATGCAATACTCTCCAATCATAATTGTAAATTATTTCCTGATTTTTTAATAAAAAATTGTCACAATCAATTCTATTTCTAGTCACATCGCTGAATAGGTAATCAAATTACCTTTCATTTGATGCATCATAATCCATATATTCCAATTTAAAAAAATAAAGTAGTGTGGTGCGTAGGGGGTGAGAAATATCGAATTCAAAAAAGCACAGGATAAATTGCTTTTGAAATTAAAAATCGACGGGTGCGAGGATTTACCTCAATAATTCTTCGTACAATAATTATTGACCAGTTACGTTACTTTTTTGGCAGGCTGTATATTCATCCGTTTTGGAAATGTTAGATCGAAAAGGAGCATTAGAACCTATATTGTTTTATGGTGTAAAAATTTGTCACGTATTATTATGTTTGGTAAATAAAGTTGATTGGCGCCCAACATGGGGCAAAAAAAAAGGATATCATGTATGATATTGGTTTATTATCCTCTTGGATAATGAGTCACTAGAACAGTGCAAAGAAAACAAGGGTTATTCAAAAGACGTAAGAGATAAGATAACGTAGGTAAAGATTAAAAAACTTCCAGGGGTTCATTATTTCTGAATGACCAACAAGATAGAACTCAACTCTCCAACTGACCACCAATCCGAGACTTCTTCCAATTTGCAACAAGACACCGTCAAATTATTCACAGCGGATAAAAACAAATGTAAATCCAGCGAACAGAAACATGAGCACCCCAAATGAAAGGTCTCTTTGGCAATTTTTTTCTTCGGTACTTATTGGGCACGCTGTATTGAATATCTCCATCAACTTCATCAGAATGAAGACATCCAATTCACCAGCATGCATAAGCACGAATAGCATCGAACTTGAAAAGTTCTCTTTTTCTCACAAGCATAGAAGAGAACGAGACTCTCATCTCCTCCCGTTGGAGCTTTTCGATTTTCCCGAGGCCATCTAGACGCGTATCCAAGAGGAGTTCGAAGCGGGTTCAATTCCGCAGAATACGTCGAGAAGTGTTGAGAAAGTAGGACGTTGTAGGCCATATATTGAGACCGATGAATTATGAAAAAGGTCCGGAAAAGGGCATCTGGCGTGGGAACCTGGAGGGGGCTGGCTGAGAAGGATTCTAGTCGGGAAGGCAGTGCCGGAATTGGATCCGATAATTTTATACATGGATGAGTTCCGTGAATGGTTGCTTCAGTTGATTGGAACGCTGGATTTGAGGACTTTGAGTCTTTTTATTCACTGCAAAACGATGGATCCAAAACTCTGGCGCTGTAACGGAACATCAACATGGCAACCTTGGAGTGTCATAAATTCTATAATATGTGGCAACAAAATTATTTCAAGCACTGACGTGAAGGCAAGAGCTTTTGCTCCATGGTAAATTCGATTAATAGTGTCTGATGCAGGAGAATGGACAATAGAACATACGCGCAAATGCTCCTGACTTCACGTCAGTGCTTGAACCAATTTTTTTTTTTTCGTAATTTTCTTGAAATTCTCTAGCGGTACAGTTTTCACAAAATTTTACACACGTCTTTATGTCGATATTCTACAACTAGTTAGCAAGCTTCAATTCGATCGAGTCTATATTTTTAGAGTTATCGAGGAAATAATATTCCAGATGGATATAACCCCGAAACCGTTGCGCGTAACTTTCCCATTCAGATGCGCAACCTACCCTGAAAATTGCAAGTTCCTATCTCCTTTCGTTCGAGAGTTATCTAGGCAACGGTCACCTATCCAGCTACTGAACTCCCACAAGTCTGCTCGGATCTTCAACAATATAGATCCGATCGTGTTCAAACTTGGAACTTGGTAGTAGAGTTATGTTCTGAAGGATCTCGCAAAATTTCAGCCATTTCGGATGAATGGTTTCTGATATATAAAAGCTTTTTTTCGCAAGAACTTTCGCTTTGACTTTCTATTACTAATAACCATGTTTGAATTGGATCGGTTCTATATTTTTCGAGTTATTGAGGAAATAACAACCAAATTTCAGATGGGTTTAACTCCAAAACCGTTTGGCCGATGATGATCATAAACAAAATCAAATATTGCACTCAGATGTACAACCTGACCTGAAAATTTCAAATCGCTATCTCTTTCCGTTCTCGAGTTATAGTGACATAAGAAATATTTTTCAATCATTTTTTTCTAAATATTTTAGCTATACGATTCTCACAAAATTTCACAAACGTGCCTAGGTTCATATTCTTCAACTATTCACCAAGTTTCAATTCGATCGGATTCATATTGGTTGAAAACAAAATTATTACCTGGAAACCATTCGGTCGATTATGCCCATTAACGAATTTGTCCGTCGTATTGGGATGCGCCACCTACCCTGAAATTTTCAAGTCGCTAGCTATTTCCTTTCTCAAGTTATCGTGGCAACGGCCGACCGTAGATTACAAAGAACTGAATGTATAAAAAACTGAGGCCATATTTCATCAAACTAATAAATCAAATTTCGTGCTTCAGAACACATTTTCTATGGAGGACAAATATCTATACATTTCTCGACAAAGTTTCTTGGAATACATCGAATACGTATATCGATAATGATATGAAATGGGAAACTCACTGTAAACGCTTGTATTCCGTGATATATACACTGAAGGTTTTGAGATATAAGAGTAGTCTAGCGGTGGGTTTCACAAAGCTTTGGCAGTTCCTAATTGCCAAATTAATGTGATTCTATGTCGTTTCCTAGTTCATTTTTGATGCAACCATCGAATTGAATCCACAATTAAGCTTCGTGTAACACACCATAGCTGTTTCAGTACTGGATATGGTTGATTCAGCGAATTTCTCAGATCTCCTACGGCATTATTTTTTAGGGAAGCAGTTCTCTATCAGATAAAGTTTTTAAGAACTAAAAGTGGGCTATTGGAATCGTCTACAGAATGGAGAAAAGTTTTTTTGCCCCATGTTGGTCGCCAATCGACTTTATTAACCAAATATAATAACCACATATAATAACCACATATAATAACACCATAAATCACTATAGGTTCTAATGCTGGAATCACAGCATTTTCACTGCACACCCATAGGTCCCAGAGGGTGCATGGAGCTTGTAGGGATTGGCACACCAGGAAGTGATCCATTGTCTGGGATGATAGAAATTATTATTATAAATTACATGACTGTCAAAACACCAAACCAGTTTATAATTCTACAGCTTGAAATGAGAAAAATGCCGAGATATAGCAAATCTTCGTGAACATTATTAGTTTGACTTCAACCAAATGAACAATAATTCCTTCGGATTCTCTAATTCGATTCGATAGACAATATGAATATTGAGATATACTGAGCCGGGAAATACAAGTCCAAGCAGTCATAAAATCACTACTAACAAACACTATGAGAATCGATATGATTAGACACTTACCAGTAGAAAATCGTGGTGGTATTCTGAGCGACTAATTTTGCTGAGATTAGAAAACGAACTGGCTAGGTGCTAGGTCGTACCAAGAGAGTTACTGTTTACTGTCCCCCCTTGGGCTCTGTGGTTCCGTAGCGGTGGGGGGCCTTCGACATATTCTTCTTACTAGACTGGCTTAAGTCTGGCATAATCGATCTCTATGCGCAGAGTCAGCAAGATAATGTCAGAACATAGGCCCACTCGGGCGCGTATCATACAATTGTATTGTCGCAAATCATTATAATTATAATTCAAAAGAAAGGAAAAAAATACATACACGTGTATTAAAAATGGGAACAGAACAATAATATTCTGGAACCAGTCTGGCAAGTTACTAGCAATGAATGGAAAAGGGCTTTCCTAAACAGCGAATGAAAAAATATTAAATTCCACACTTTCCTGAAGTTTCATGCGAAAGACTCGAACAAATATATCTCGTAATAATGAAAAATGGCGATACCGTTGTTAATAAATCAACAAGTCCAGAGCGTTCCTGCCAATAGGGTCCTTCATAATGGCTTCGTATAATTAATAGATGCTGTAGATATACGCTATACGCTATAAATATTCACTGGTGGGGAAAGGCTGAATTCCGTGTTTTGTCTCATAGGTGGCGTGGGCGATTAGGTACGATCGACCAAGCCGGCTCTGAGAGGCTTAACCCGGTTGAGTTTAGTTGAATTTGTTGAGAAGCTACATAGTACTGATGAAGCCCAAGAAGCCAGAAACGCGTCTGCTCTTGCTTTCTCGGCAAATCAATGAACCCCCTGGGGTCTATTTGACTTGTGAAATATATGTATAAGGATATTAATTATAAAAAGCCATTATGAAGGACCCTATTGGCAGGAACGCTCTGGACTTGTTGATTTAAATATATCTCGTTCAAATAAAACTGGAAATCTCTTGAGAAATCAATACATTTACTGTTTCAAGCATACCTAGAAGAATTATTCACCTACTCACTATTGAATAATTCTTTATTTGAAAATATTTCCCAAAATTCAATTAAATCCACGCTCTGTATATATTTCGATTAAGTTTTTCGTTTTTGATGTAACGAGAAGTCATCGTGCATTATTTAATTCCCACTCCAGATAATTCGTTTCTGATAATCGTCACCAGGATAATCCAAGGAGTCTAAAAGCTTATAGAAACGAAATTAGCCCGCTATCAGCACAGCGCTATTCTTCCATTAGAAGCGACGACGATAAAGGAACGAGAAAACAAGGATTTCTTCAGATTAATGGCGGAGCCTATCGCGGATCTGTTATTTCGGGAGACTCTCCAGCTTTCGTGGGAGGAAAACTAATTACCGTTCGGCTGCAATTATCAGGACGTTTATGCGTTCGCTAACTTCGTGAAAGGGCCCCACTTCGCCCGGTTGGTCCGGTAGGACCTATTTTCAGTTCGTTTGGTTGGGCATTAGTTTCGAAGGTCGTTTGTGCACAACGATTAAGAAGTGAGAAAAAAGGACATTCCTCACTGCACCCTGAGGGATTTTTCGCGATTTCGGCTCGAGTAAAATCCAGAAAATAGCTAGCTGTCATACTAGTCAGAACAACACAAGATTTAATGCCGATGATGCTTCATTCATGTTGATGAATTGTAAAAAATATTTTCAGGTTTGAAGTGAATATTAACGATACATGCGCAATGGGTTCTATAACAGGATTCATACAATATATTAACATGAACGTTGAATTTATGGCCAGATAGAAGCGATGAGATACTTTGTAGTTCGTTTCATACTTGAAAGCTTTTCAGTCATTTTTGACTATCCTGTTTAAATCATTTTATCGGAATGTGGATAAGGAATAAAAAAGTTCCTGGAACATTATCATAGATATATTCAAAAAATTGGTTCTAGCACTGACGTGAAGTCAGAAGCTTTTGCGCGTATGTTCTATTGTCCATTCTCCTTTATTGGAAACTCTTAATCGAATTTACCATGGTGAATTCTATTGTCTGTTCTCCTGTATTGGACACTCCGAATGTACCATGGTAAATTTGATTACGAGTGTCCAATACAGGAGAACAGACAATAGAATTCACCAGGGTAAATTCGATTAAGAGTGTCCAATACAGGAGAAAGGACAATAGAACATACGCGCAAAAGCTTCTGACTTCACGACAGTGCTTGAACCAATTTTTTTTTGTGAAGTCAGGAGGATTTGCGCGTATGTTCTATTGTCCATTGTCCTGTATTGGACACTCTTAATCGAATTTACCCTGGTGAATTCTATTGTCTGTTCTCCTGTATTGGACACTCCGAATTTACCATGGTAAATTCGATTACGAGTGTATTCAAGCATTCAATAGATTGGGTTGGTGTTCTTATTGGTTATTTCCTTATACTTGATTAATTGTTATTTGATTAGAAGCTCTTTTATCTAAATTCATGATAGATGTAATTTTCAGTATTGTACGGCATTACAAATCAGTGATGTACATTGATCATTACATGAATAAGCGCACCAAAGCTCCTAACGTCACGAAATTTCTATCATATATAATTTCGAAATAACAATTCTGCTACCAGAATATCTGGTAATAGGGGAGAAACAGCTTAAATATAGTTTCCCAACTTCTCAAGATTTTGATTTTAATTGACATCATACAAAATCTTTCGAGCGATTCCAGGTGGCAACCAATCTCTGCTTCACGTCAACGCTCAAACGAAGTTGGTACCATGTCTTTCATGTCACTCGAAAGTTGTCAACTTTTCACCCCTTTTCGCAATGTATTGATAGTTAGCTTTCAGTTAATTCCCAACCGCTTCCTCTTCTGCTAACTTAGTTCGAAACTTTCGAAGTAAACGTGTATAAAGAACTCTAATTAATACAGAATTTTGAACACTTCAAATGGTTTCTCGCGAAACCATTTTTCGAAGTTCGTCAACATGGCAAGTTCAGGATGAATTTTATTAATATGCTTCTAGTATTTCGCCTGTTTTGAAATTGGGTGAGATATTTATTGAATAGATCGGAAAGCTGGACAAATTGTACAATATATCATGGGTTAGGAATTTCAGCGGATTTTGACGAATAGTTTCTGAAATATAAAATTTTCGAAGAAACATTTTCTTTATTTCTTTTCTAGTTATTCGATATTTCGCGAAGACTAAAACGTCGGTATTCTACAAAAAATTAACAAGTTTTGATTGGATCGAATTTGTACATTTTGAGTTATTGGGGAAATAGCAACAAAATTTGAGCTGAGTGTAACTCCGAATCCATTTGGCCGATTATGCCAAACAAAAAATTGTCTAATTTGAATGCACAACCTATACCTGCCCAATGGGTTTATGGACCTGCGCCTGCTAAGGTTTCTTCCTGACTGGGAAAGTTATTTTCCCTGTTTCCGATACCGGGAATTTTTCTGTTACTAGAGAAAGTTGATAAAATACAACGAGAATTAGAAAGTCGAGGTTCGAGTCCATGAATCCTGGACGTGCAACCTTCCTTGAAATTTTCAAGTCGCTAGCTCTTTCCATTTGAAAGTTATCCTGTCCGGACATAATGTAATTTTACCTTGAGTTCTTCATCAGTTCTTCATCTTACTCGTTTGGGACCATTTTCGGCAAAAAATCGATAAACAGACATTTGAGCAAAATGATAAGCATTCTTTTCTACCACTGATAGACAAAGCGTAGTTTAGCGTTATATATTTTACTCTTTAGATAAGGAAAATGGGTCAAAAAATGGCCGCCTTTTTGGCGCTCTTGTCTCTCGGAACAGAGTGCTTTTCAATTTGCTCAAATATCTGTAATTTTCGAATTTTTGGATGAAAATGGTCTTAAACGATTTGGTTCGACTTACTGATCAAGCGTCTATGGTCAGATTCGATTCTGTACGGCCGTCTGGCAGTTAACACGATAACTCTCGAACCTAATGGGCTAGAGAGTTGAAATTTGCAAAGTAGGTTTAGGAGATAAATATTTCGGTTAAGTTCGTTATTGGGAAAAACCGACCTGGTGGTTTCGGATTACAAATTTCGAATTCATTTTTTTTAAGGTGGAGTTTCATCATAAGAATCCATTGATATTATTCTCAACTCTAACAGTCTAATACTTTCGTAGATATGATTTTTCAAAATTCAATAATACATCGTATTTCTATCTTTCCACATAATGCGAATTCTATCTGTCTACCGTATAGCTGTCGTTTGGTCCAGTTAAGATAAGATAAACGTCATTAATGTCAAACGAAACTGAAAGTGTATTTCTGGATAGTTTGGTTGATGTAAGCATGTAAACAATTTGAAATTTGGATTCGCTAAGTTTATAGGCAGTTTTTTTTAGTGAGTCGAAAATGAATGATGCAAGGAAGTCGAGCATAATTTACGAGTTATTCTCTAATTATGGAAGATTTAGAACGGGATTTACAACTAATGCACAGGTAGTTATTCTTTTGTAACACAATTTAAGATTTCCTGCATAAGTATTCTGGTTTGAGTTCTCTCTGGACTGATTACATTAGATTTGTTTCATAAATAAAACTGGCTATTTCATTTACTCAATTTTTCAGAATGACTCCCTATAGTTTTGAAACCCTTGTAGCCAAAATTGGACCGTCATATAATGATAAGATGCAAATGGATTTTAATTTTTGTCATGATGTAGTTCTATCATAATAGTCTATTGATATCATTCCCAACTCTGAGAAACCAACACTATCGGAGATATGATGTGTCAAAACTGTCAAAGATTGAACAAGAGCGCCAAAGCTCCTGTACACAGGGCTTTCCCACTTTTTGTTAAATATTCTCAGATATCGTAAATTCGACAGATTCAGAAAATTGGATTGAAAATTTATGAGTAAGCATCAAGAAGTGTCGTTTCCTGGTACTTCATACCCGGATATGGATTCTCGCTTTCATATAATGTACGTTGTACGTGCACTGGATAAGTTTACTGATTATTTTTTGGCGTTTCTTAAAACCAATGAAATGCTTCTTTGTTTGTCCCAAGGGTAAGTTTCAACCAATTATGTCATCATTATAGTGGTAATAAATCTCTTGTGATTATTCTCGGGAATAATCACTGTGGCTTTTATTTGCCTAGCAAATGTCAGATAGTTGTCAAAATAATTACATAATTGTGGCAACGCGATATATAAAATGGGTGAAAATTATCGGTTTAGTACCTTTTCTGAAGCAGAAATAACAAACAAGATTTTAGAAATTACTTCGAAAAATACTCTAATAAGTAATCAGTCTATATGGAGACAATTTGAGACCTTCACCAAAGAAAGAAATTATATTCTGGATCAATCTACTACAACAACTACTCTGGCATTGATTTTGAAAGATTGGGCTTATAACATGAAAATAAAAGACGGAAATGAATATAGAGAAGCAGTAATAAAGACAATGTGGAATAAAACGGCAAAATTAGTTCAAGAACGTTACTTTAATAAGTATAACAGGTATTATTTTATGATACCTATAGTTTTATTGATCTTTTTTGGCGCTCTAGTTCCTCGGAACTGAATGCTTATCAATTTGCCCAAATGTCTGTAATTTTCGAATTTTTCGATGAAAATGGTCTTAAACGATTTGGTTCGTCTCACTGATCAAGAATCCGTGGTCAAAATTCATTCTGTCCGGCCGGCCGGTCGTAGGCATGATAACTCTCGAACGGAATGAGCTAGAGAGTTGAAATTTTCAGAGTAGGTTTCGCAGATAAATATCTCGGCTAAGTTCGTTATTGGGCAACATCGGACAGATGGTTTCGGAGTAACAAAAAAAAATTCTTTTTTTTACATAACAAATTCCAAATTAAATTTTTTCAATAAGCAGTTTTACCATAAGAATCCAATGATATCATTTTTAACTCTAAGAAGCTAATACTTTCGGAGATATGATTTTTCAAAATTTCAATAAAAAATCGTATTATTACGTTTTCACAGAATTATATAATTATTCTATGTATGAATTGTCATAATGTCAACTTATTTTCCTGAGATATGACATTGTCTCTTGCTAATAGTTGGTTCGAGAAACGTCAAAATCGACTTAGAGAGACAAGGGTAAAAAACCGTCAAATAAACCCCCATATGGCGATTTTATGTCGAAAAGTGAAAATTAAGAATATATATCCCAGGTAAGTACCGACGTTTTATTCTAATACCGGAGATCGACAAGATCGTACGAGGAGCCCGATAGCCGGTTCGTCTAGTCAGTCGGGTTTTCGGTTTCGGAACGAGAGCTGGCGGGCTCAAATCCCGGAAAGGGAATTACACTTTTTGGCGCTCTAGTTCCTCGGAACTGAGTGCTTATTATTGTAAAAATTTGTGAATCAAAAAATTATCTAGTCAAATATAACTCGCGACTTCCATAAATTCCATAAGTTCCATAAATAATTTGACAGATTTTGGCCAAACTTGTTACCATTTGGAAATAGCCACTCGAGCCCTGCAGGCTCTCGTGACTATTGTCTGGAAACAAGTTTTCAAGAAATCTGTCAAATTATTTTCAATTTCTTCTCACTCTCTTGTCATATTATTACTGAATATACCCCTTTGAAACCTCTGATGACCATATATTTCGGCGGAATACAACTTTTTCACATTGCTTACTGATATATTTATAATTAAAGACACGAGTGCATTGGAGCTCCTAGCGCCATTGCGGAACTTGGTTAATTTGTCAATCAAATAAATTCAGTCAGTCCGTCAGAATATATCCGGCAAAATGGCATTAATTTTACCAGGTACAGTTGCGGAGGGCAACATGAAAAAAACCTAAAAGATTCCATCGAAACACCGCTCTCATAAATTGAGATAAAACTGTCAGCGCAGCGTAATATATGATAGCATTAGTTTTCTACGAATTTACTGTTTATAGAAACAACATTGTCGACCCGTCCTAGGAAAAAAAACGCGGTTGTCAGTATTCATGAGTTTATATTCTCGAAAATATGGGTAACTAGCGGCCCGGTACGTGCTTCGCTACGTATAAAATGAAATAATAAAAAAAATTAATTGGAACATTAAAAAATATTTTATTTATTGCTAGCTATTTTAAAACTCAATCCAATACATTTGGATAAACAATATATTGTGTTTTTCCATTTTGAGCATGAATAAACAAATGGCTGGGGTTTTTCATTTTCGACCGTTAATTTTCTGCTTAATGTTTGAATATTTTGAGTAATTTTAAAGCAAAAATCCGTCCGACCTAGCGGATATTCATTATAGATTTCGTAACTTAACGAAAAGATTCTAATCCCAAAGTACGTTTACTGGAGTAACGCTCCTTCAAGTTTTTCGATGGTTAAAAATGAGAAAAAATGAAGAGGAAGCTATATTTCGGACGCTCCGAGATTCGATCCCGCCGCCGCGAGGCTTTGGAGCTATAAATTCCCAATCCAACGCCTCAGCTCACTCGGCCACGTTGCCTACGTGAATCAACATCAATTATGTACCGAATAAAGATTTTCAGTACTCGAATGATTTCCGCCTATCGATTATCAGAATATCGTCAATCCTGTCTAGCGATCGATCGAAATCGGTTACTCGTTCATGTTTCTCGCAGTTTTTCCAGATGATTCTAAGATTTTCGAGTAATTCCGTTAGAAATTCAAATTCGATTTGACATTTCTCGTCGCTAGTTCAGACCGAAAACGTCGACCTGGAAAGAGCCGCGTTAAAATTCGCCACAGAAATACGTGAAACGTCAGAATTTTGTCGATTTTAGCGAAAAGTCACATTTTCCTATCGTTCTTCGGGGAAAACGAAAGAGAGGATCGAAAAAAGGGCTCCGAGACGGACTAATTTCGAATCTGGTCTTCGCGTTCCCGCAAATACCGTCCTTCCGAACGCCACCGTTCCTCCGAATTCCTTTCCACAATTTTGCTCCTTTTGCCAAAATCGGCGTTTTTTCGCCTTTACGCGATTTTTTTTAAATACACCCCCATCTTTTTGCCCCGAAAACGCAAAACTCTACGAAACTTCCGTATTTTTCCTCGATAAACCCCTTCGAAATTTCCCCCAAACCCCCCCCTAACATCCAAAAAAACATAACGTTTACAGTAACATTTTCAAAAAGTTTCCTTTGATAAATGAAGAACCGCTCGACCGATTTTGTGCAAACTTCACATAAACTATCTACTAAATAGTCTAAACACAGCCTAAACATTTGGTTTGGATAGGTGAGCCCGTTCTTGAGTTATAAAATTACAACGAAAAGAGGCATTGATTTTTGGGCGCATGTTCTAGGGGAACATCGTCCTATCATTTCGTCCAAATGTCTGTAATTTTCGAATTTCGAGCTGAAAATTGGCTAATAGACTAATTCGGACTCCCTGATCACGAATCCGGTGTCAGATTTTTGGCCGGCCGGCACGTAGGCACGATAACAGGAGCACCGAAGGTCCTATCGACTTCAAACTTTTAGGGTAGATTTCTGATCGAAATGCGACGGTTAAGTTCGTTAACGGGCAAAATCGGCCGGACGGTTTAGGAGTTATACACATTTAAAATTTTGAGGTTATTTCCCTGATATTTCAGGAACTAAAGAAGATGTTGAATCGAAACTTGGTAGTCAGTTCGAGGATATAGACGCGCAACTTTTGGCAAAATTCTGTTATGATCGAAATGTTGGTAATTTTTAAAAAAATATTTCTTTTAATTTTTTCGAAAAAAAAATTTTTTTTCCGTGAACTATTCATCAGATTGCAACAAAAACTTGTACTAACGTCAATTGTAGTATTTTGCAACATTGTGCAAAATTTTGGCTCTATACGATTTCAATTTCTGGAGATATAAGACAAAATGTGTCAAATTTCCTGGGTCTCTCTCAGTATTTTCATCGATTATTATATAATAATCAATAATATTAAGGTATTCAACATGATACTGCTTTTTTTCTTTACTGGTCAGTACGGGCCACAAGGAAGATGAACATGCGCCCAATAGCTCCTGTCCACAGGGCTTGAACCAATTTTTATATATTTAGATTTAGAAGCATTCATTATGCGTTTTTAATGGTACATGATGTAGAAAGTTATGTTTGCTACTACTCCTTTATATTTTGGTCGTAATGGACACTCCATATTTAGCGGCGGATTGTTTTATTCGATATTCTACTAATAGAAATCCTTATCACGAGTAGAGTGCAAATGTGTTCATAGAAATTGCGTTACTACCTACATTTCCAGGAGTTCTCAATTGGATTGAGTTTTATACTTCAGTGGGAAATTTCAGCTGGCAACTACTTACATTTTTATTTTTCTTCCATCTGAAATGAACATTTCACCAGATACTACTTGTTTACTTAGCGTCAGCAATATTGAGAGAAATATTCGAACCACTAATAAAAATACGATGAAATTTCGTATTGGAATGAAATTATCAATGGGATTGTACAGAACACACATCGACAATAATTTAAGTAGTTTCGAACCATTTTATTTGTCAGTTTGTTGTTTTATCTGCTTCAAATCAAATTAAATTGATATATAAAGGGTTTTCCATTAAGAGGTGTTATTTATATATGCCATTTTTCAATATAAATGATCGGATGTTTATTTCATTATAAAGAAGAAGCTATGCCGTTAATAGTGGAAAATAACATCAGGCAAATGACCACCACGACCTCACTTACAGGACCATATCCTTTTAATGAAATTTTCCATAACCAAATCGCAAAGTGGCTGCCCTATGTCCTCGATAGCCTCACGAATTCCATCTTTGAGGTCTTGAATCGACGCTGGGCTATTGGCGTAGATCTTCTCTTTCACGTGGCCCCAAAGGAAGAAGTCGCAAGGTGCTAAATCACAAGATCTCGGTGGCCAATTGTGATCCCCTCTTCGAGAGATGACACGGTCCGGAAACTCTTCCCGCAAAAGATCAATGGTTTCGTTGCTTGTGTGGCACGTAGCGCCGTCTTGTTGAAAGTAAACGTTGTCCAGATCAATACCATCCAATTCCGGCCATAAAAATTAATTAATCATCTCTCGATAGCGCAATCCATTCACCGTAACTGTTGCTCTAGCCTCATTTTCGAAAAACTAAGGTCCAATGACTCCGCCGGACCATAAACCGCACCAAACATTCACACGTTGAGGAAAGAGAGGATTTTCAACAATAATTCTTGGGTTTTCCGAGCCCCAGATGCGACAGTTTTGCTTGTTGACGAAGCCACCGAGGTGGAAATGGGCCTCATCACTCAACATGATTTTTCGATGGAATTCCGCATCATTTTCATGCATTTCAACGACCCAATCAGCAATGACACGACGTTGTTGATGATCGGCCGGCTTGAGTTCTTGTGTTAACTTAACTTAATAAGCCTTAAGACCCAAATCTTTATGCAAAATACGGTGTAATGACGTTTGTGGAATGCCTAATTCCAAAGAACAACGAGGAATGGACAAACCTGGGTTTTCTCAACACTTTCGGCTACAGCAGCAATATTATCGGCTGTTCTTGAGCGACGAGCACGGGTTTTATTCTTCACATAACTAACTCATCCCAACAGCTCGAATTTTACCACCAATTTCTTTATTACGGTCCGACAAGGTGCCTCAGGACGACCCAAAAATGTTCGAGTTTTATGAACCGTCTCTGCCAAATTTTCACCATTTTTATAGTGAATTTTAATAATTTAAATGCGTTCTTGAAGCGTATATCGTTCCATTATTATTAATGGCGTAGTTTCTACTTGTCAAATGTCAAAAAATGACAGCTTCAAAAGTGACATCTACCGAAATAGCGGGCTAATCAAAATAACACCTCTTATTGGAAAACCCTTTAGGTGCTGCTCATATGCGACTTCGATTAGAATGGGCCAATGAGCACGTGAATTGGAGTGATCAATGAAGGTCTCTATTGTTCACAGATGAGTAGAGATATGGATAGTTTTCGGATAGTCGACGTGTTCGGTTATATGGACCCATACTCGTTTTCTGAACTTTATTTTGTTCAATTTTTGGGTGAACTCATTTTGTACTACAAACACTGAAAATAAATTTTCACCTGAAACTGTGGAACTCATGAAGAAATGGGCAAAAGAATGAGTTAGATAAGTAAGTAAACATTTGGATTTTTCATATTTAAGAAATTGGTGGAAAAAATGGAAACTTTTGAAACATTCTCAAACATTTCTGAACTTCCTCAACCTACATACTCATGGAATTCGCTATTTTCGGAACCCTATAGTGATGAGGTTATAAGTAGCGCAAACGCGAAAGGAACCTCTGAAGATTTCAACCGAGAATTACTTATTTCAATGAATTAATAGAATAGAACAATTTTCTAATCAACTCGTATATCAATTTAGGGATTATATTCTATTTTGATTTCACTGTGGACTTATTATGAACACTATAAAAGTAACTACACCCTTGTCCACTACAGTTGTGCTTGTTGTTGTACTTGTACACTGTAGTGGACAAGAGTGTAGTTACTTTTATAGTGTTCAATCTAGAGATCAATGATCTCGAACATTAACATCTGGATCATTAATTGCTCCCACTGATAAACTACTAGATAACTACTAACTATCTAGTTCATTTCGACTTGATATGGGTTTCACGAAATACGATCGGGTTGATTATAGATGATTCAATTCGATGGTTGTGTCAAAAACGAATTGAAATCCAACGTAATTTAACACGATTGCAAAATGGCGAAGGCGTCGGTATGTAACTGATCGAATTCGCAGCGATTTGTACGTGAAGTATACTCTATTATCTTTTATAAAGTCTCCGGGTTGGGCTTGATTTAGGTCTAGAACGTTTTAGCAACTAAAATTAAGGCAGGTTGGCACTCCTGAAATATCGTCAATGTCGAAACAATTCTCTGAGACGTTGCCAATTTCTACTCTCAACAATCAACATAATGTTCCATCTTAGACAAGATATTATCACTGATCATTATCTTCGAATAATAAAGAACTCTTCGCTTTTAAATTGGAAATGAAAGCAGTTTTGAAGAAGCAGAGACAAAGTATCAGTAAGTGCTCTACAGAACTGAAATCTGCTATAGGAAAACTTCATTCTCTCTTGGGGCATGTTAATCCTCTAATGAAATTACTTAGTTTCCTATCATATCACTATATTTTATTAAGGTTTAACAGTGACTCGGGTTTCGTAGTACTACTACATTTTCGAATTGGTGTATTTCAAGTTGTGCAATAAGGTATTTAAATGTCTTATGTAGGCTTATTTCCCGAGATTTTCGAAAAGTGAGGAATTCCATAGGTACGTCTGTTCGTTTAGAAGTTTTCCTGTCGATTTATTCAGGTACTTTTATTCTTTTTTCAAATGAACTATCACAAAGTAACGGACTGCTATATCCATTATTTTTCATTAAAATTTCAACACTTGATTCTTGATTTCCGTACTGAATCTCCCAACCTGTTTGTATACGTGAAATATTTCCATAGTAACATCAGATTAAAAATTTTCTTGAACAGTCGCCAGGTCTTTGGAATTGTTTAATTCGCATAATATCTTCTCAAATTGATTATTTTTCCGAAGTAAATTCACATTGTGAATCTTAATCGAATTTGCCATGGTAATTTCTATTGTCTGTTCTCCTTTATTGGACACTCGAATTTACCATGGTAAATTCGATTAAGAGTGTCCAATACAGGAGAATGAACAATAGAACATACGCGCAAAAGCTCCTGAATTCACGTCAGTGCTTGAACCAATTTTTTTTTCGTGAAGTCAGGAGGTTTTGCGCTTATGTTCTATTGTCCATTCTCCTGTATTGGACACTCTTAATCGAATTTACCATGGTGAATTCGATTAGGAGTGTCCAATACAGGAGGACAGACAATAGAATTCACCATGGTAAATTCGATTAAGAGTGTCCAATAAAGGAGAATGGACAAGAGAACATACGCGCAAAAGCTTCTGACTTCACGTCAGTGCTTGAACCAATTTTCTTTTTCAACCATTTTTTAAAAATTTTCTAGTGCTACGATCCTCTCGAAATTTTGCAAGAATTTTAGCGTTGGCATTCTACAACTAATAACCATATTTGAATTGGATCGGATTTGTATTTTTTTAAGTTATTGAGGAAATAGCAACCAAATTTCAGATTGATATAACTTCAAAACCATTGGGCCGATTATGCTTGTTAACGAACTTAACATTCTTATTCAGATGCGTAATCTACCCTGAAAACTGCAAGTCGCTATTTCTTTCCGTTCTCAAGGAATCATGAGATACATAATATTTTTTCGTGATTTTTTAAAAATTTTCTAGTGTTACGGTCCCCACAAAATTTTACACATGTCTTCATGTCGATATTCTACAACTAGTTACCAAGCTTCAATTCGATCGAGTCTATATTTTCTGAGTTATCGAGGAAATAATATTCCAGATGGGTATAACTCCGAAACCGTTGGGTCGATTATGGACAACAGCGAACTTAACTCTTCCATTCAGATGTGCAATCTATCCTGAAAATTGCAAGTCCCTATCTCCTTTCGTTCGAGAGTTGTCGAGTTAACGCGTTGTCGAGTTAACGCTCACCCATCCAGCTACTGAACTCACACAAGGCTGCTCGGATCTCCAACAATATAGATCCGATCATGTTCAAACTTGGAACTTGGTAGTAAAGTTAGGTTGTGAAGGCTCTCGCAAAATTTCAGCGATATCGGACGAATAGTTTCTGATATACAGAATTTTTTTCAATAATTTTATATGATTTTTTAAAAATTTTCTAGTTATACGATGCTCACAATATTTTGCATGGATTTTTGCGTTGCCATGCTACAACTAATCACGATGTTTGAATTGGATCGGTTATGAATTTTTCGAGTTATTGAGGAAATTACAGCCAAATTTCAGATAGGTATAACTCCAAAACCTTTTTGCCGATTATGCCTATAAACGAACACAAATGGCTCATCAATATTCTGAACCTTACCTGAAAATTTCAAGTCGCTATCTTTTTCCGTTGTTAGGTTATCGTGACGTAAATAATATGTTTTAATATATTTTTTTTTTATTTCTAGCAATACGATGTTCACAAAATTTCACACACGTCTTTAGGTTTATATTCTACAACTACTCACCAAGTTTCAATTCGATCGGATTAGTATTGGTTGTAGACAAAATTATTACTCGGAAACCGTTGGGCCGATTATGCCCATTAACGAACTTGTCCGTCCTATTGGGATGCGCCACCTACCCTGAAAATTTCAAGTCGATATCTCTTTCCGTTCTCAAGTTATCGTGGCAACGGCCGGCCGGACAGAATCAAATTTGACCTCAAATTCTTGATCAGGGAGTCGAACTCAATCGTTTTCGGGAAAATTTCGAAAATTACAGAGATTTGGACAAAATGATAACGTGATGTTCCCCAGAACATACGCGCAAAAAATACATGCAAGAGACCTATTGTGTTGAATATTTCCCTCCTGTCAAAAATCCCCTGTGATTGAAGTGGAATTACCGCATGATTACAGCGATAATTATCTATGTAGAAAGCGATAATTATCTTGTAGAAACTGATAATTGTCTTGTACACAGATATCTATGGATCAGTTCAAACGCGATTCCATTGTATGTCAGTTTGACAAGCAATGTCGAAGACGTTATTAAAAATGTCTCGTTTTGGTTTTGCTTCCTTACAAGCTATTGAAGAAGAAGTTTCGGAAATAGAACCAATCAATACAAAAAATAATAGAAAATACGTGTGGCGTCAGTTTATGGGCTTCTGTGAAGAGAAAAATTATATTTTGGATGGAAGAACACCAATTGATGTTTTGGCAAAAATATTAACAGACTGGGCATTTAATATGCGTAAGCAAAATGGCGATGAGTACAAGGAATATACTGTTAAAACGATTTGGAACGTAACCGCTAAATTACTAATGGAAAAATATTTCACCGAATTCAATATCCAATTCAATCCTTTCACTAATATTGAATTCAAAGCAGCCAGAGACGCGAAAAATGCCAAGAGAAAACAACTGCAAAGAGATCCACAGAAGAGGAAGGAAAGTGCAGTTTTTCTAAGGTACGATGAATTCCAAAATATGGTTCGTGTTTGCGACGAAAACACCCCGGATGGTTTGCAGAAGAAATTATTTTTTGTTTTTGCTTTTGAATTAGCTTGGCGTGGTGGAGAAGGCCACAAGTGCCTAATTTCGTACTTCAAAGAAGAAGAAAATAACGTTGGTGAAAAGACAGGAAGAATTATTTACGATCCCGTATTTACTAAGACGACCCAAGGAGGGGAAAAACCATGCGCTTCATCAAAATGGCTAGTAAAGAATAATATTAATGCTGATATGTGTCCGATCCGACTGTACAAAAAATTCCTAGAAAAGCGGGTTGAAATAAAAACAAAACGACTCTTTCTCACTGTAAATCCCGCTTGGAAGTTGAATAGAAAATGGTACAAAGACATTCCTGCTGGACGAAATACAGTGAGCAAATGGACTGTTGTACAAGCCAAAGCTTCTGGTTTGAATACGGAAAACATCAAGATAACAAATCATTCGTTACGAGCTACGGCTGTTTCCAATCTCGCAAAAAATGGGGTGGGGGAGCAACAACTCATAAAAATCACAGGTCACACAAATTCCAAATCAATAACACCATATCTTCAAATGGATGAAGATCACCATGAAGAAATCGTCAGAAGAATGCGTACTAATGATGTACAACAGGCACAGCTTTCCCAAACATCCTCTTCTGCTGTTAATGCTCCGATAGCAGCATTGTCTAATCAGAACACTTATAATAATTGTGTTTTTAACTGCAGCTCCTGCAACTTCTGATTTCGTTTCCAAATAAATAATATTTCGTTCTAAATAAATAAAGTTTCGATATATTTTTACGGGTGCTTTCATATTATAGGAATAAAATACATTGGATCTCTTCATTTTTCAGTTACCTAATATAATATGTTGATAACGAGGTAGAAATTCATTGATTGGTAACGTCAGTTTGACAAGTTAAAAGTTCATTCGGGAAATATTCCCCCGAATTACACTCGTGCATCAAAATGAACCGGATAATTTCGCATTCCAGCGTATTGTCATTGAAAAACTGCATTCGGTCATTTTCATTTTTGGAGAAAGAGCCCTCCACCTTCGGTGTCGGGCTCTTTCCCAAAAAATGAAAATAAACTCATGCAGTTTTTTGACAACACGCTGTCATGCAAAATTATCGGTAATTTTGATGCACTTGTGCAATTACTTCCGATAATTTATCATTTGGGTCAACAAAGTTGTTGGGAAAATAGAGAGATCAAAAGACATTCCTCTCCAAACCACGAACACAAGACGGTTTAACCTTTCAACCAGAATCACCCCGCGTATATGCCTCACCGCTCTTCTCCCACCGGCGTCTACCGCCCGCGCCACGTGATCACGAACCCAGCCGTATTTATGAGTCCGTAAATTCGAAATACGGCGCGGGGTGCCGTTAATTTCACGGTCCGTGTAACGGCGCCCGCAGAGGAAAGCGTCGGAGTTTGATACTCGTCTGTTTGTTTCGATGTTTGTCTCTCGGAAAGGTTGCACCAGCCTATTTCGGCGCACCGCAAGGATATTGCGACTGGGAGCTTCGCTATACTGCCGTTCCTCGGATCGCTGGACGCTAACGGAATTCCGAGGGAGTCAATTGATCGGCAAATCAAACGGATCAAAGAAATATTCTTGTGTATATTCAGGCCTCGCACAGTCTAACGAAATACTGTTCCTCGAAACAGGGTGTTATCAAATGTCTGTAACTTTCGAATTTTTGGCTGAAAATGGTCTTGAACGATTTGGTGTGATTCACTGATCAAGAATCCGTGGTCGAAATCTATTCTGTCCGGCTGGCCGTTAACACGATAACTCTCGAACGGAATGAGCTAGACAGTTGAAATTTTCAGAGTAGGTTTGATGGATAAATATCTCGGTTAAGTTCGTTATTGGGCAAAATCGGTCTTATAGTTTTGGAGTAACGAAAAACAATATTTTTTTTATGTTACAACTTTTGAATTCAATTTTTTTTAAGATTCAGTTTCATCATGAGAATCCATTGTTATCATTTTCAACTATAACAAGCTAATACTTTCGGAGATATGTTGTTTCAAAGTTTCAATAATACATCGTAAGTTCTATGTATTCACAGAATCTGTCTGTGCTCACTATTCATAATTTTCTAGCTATCAGAGATTTTCAATTTGTAGTTCGAAAATATTTTCTCTTGGAAAGCAAGTATTCGATTCTTGAATTTGTGAATATATACAAGACTGTTTTGATGTAGTTTATGGAGGCAATAGGAAAGAAGATCATAATGGAATCATCAAAAGAAATTACTGTTCGTTGACCATTGAGGTTAATATTACCTTTTACTTCCATAAGTTGGGACACATGTTCCTATATACAGTATTTTCATAATGTTGCTAGCAAAAAAATACTGAAATATGGATCTACATTCGTGTAACAATCTTTTTTCTTGAGTTAAGGATCATAATACAGAAAAGAATGTGTTAGTGGTATGAACTATTAAATTTTAAATTATGAAAAGAGTATTTTATTAATATATTTTGAACCATTAAAATAATTTGTTCGTAATCCACTACCTACTCAAATATCAGGAATAAATGGACATTCTGCTATGATTGTCTCCAGCCTTGCTTTAGACATTTCGATGATACTTTCCTTAGGTATTTCAAGTTGTGAAAACTATGCACCGAGTGTAAGTTGCAACAACACATTCCACGAGGTTGAATCATTGCAGATTGCTCATTTAATCTTGATAAATAAATTTAATGACAATTTTTGAAGCATTAAGGCATTGAAGCATTGTAGATTGCTCTTTTTTTATAAGATAATTTTTGAAGCATTTTTTTAATCGACACTTTTTTTTATTTAATTCCTTTCATGATGCATTTTTATCATAGGAATCCATTGATATAATTCCCAACTCTGAGTAACCAATACTTCCATATAATTTGTCTGTTTGAACAAGAGCGCCAAAAAGCTCCTATTCACAGGGCTTGAACCATTTTTTTTACTATTAATGCGATTTCCACGAAATTTCGCAAAATGAGTGCGTCGGCATTCTACAAGCATTGACCAAGTTATTTAATGTAAAATTATGAAGTGTTAATTGTTTTATGTTTTTTGTCCCTGAAGAAGACCATGTCGGTGGTTGAAAGCTTGGACTCTCAATAAAGAACACTCAGATAAGTCCTGGTTTGACTTCTGAACCAATACACCTTTCCTTCTATAATACAAATTTCTATTCGAATCCATCGAAGTTTTTCAATATCTCATCTTGCCTATACAGGGTCTTTGACCACTGCATTAATTTTAACCAAAGATTCCTCTCATCAAATGAAACACTTTTTTCATTTACCATTTTTCCAGATTCGGCTCAGGTAAAAAGTTACAAGCGTTTAAAGATTTTACAATGTGCAAATTCACTCCCGCATATAAATTATCTATGACATTGTTGGCGGACGAGAATAAGGCATGGTAACGTGGTTTACAGCTTGATTCGGGATTCCAACGCTCAGGGACGGACCCATAAAAGTAGTGAAATTTCTGGAGTTTTCCATTTTAAAATATTCAATGAAGAATATCTCGAAAACGGTGCGTTTAAGGAGAAATGATGAAGAAGAATAATATAATGTTCTAAAACGATGGAATATTCTTGAAATGACTCAAGAAAAACTTTATATGGTTTCTTTATGCTAATTTCGTTTAGTTTTATGAATCCACGAGTCCAGTAGAAGTAGAAAATATTAATATTTGGAAAATATGTATCATAGTTATAGGAAACTTTACGCCAACATTCATTTTATTCGAAAAAAGAATGTCAAAGCTACAAATTAAAAATGTTAAATGAAAAAAGTGTTTCATTGAATGAGAGGGATCTTTGGTTAAAATTAATGCAGTGGTCAAAGACTCACCCTGTATATACCTTATCTGTATTTACAAATTCCCAACTGAATCTAATAGTGATATGTTGAATCTAATAGTGATATGTTCCTGACGAATTCTGCGTAAACATTCATATTGCTATTCTCCTTCTAATTGATCGATTTAAACTAGGTCTATATTTTTCGACATATTGAGGAAACAAAATTTGAAAAGTCGATATCAAATCACAAAATTACTTCATTCGGAAGTTATCAGGCTCTACGTGCTCACAAATCGATCAGACGTCTGCACGTAAGGAGAACATTGAAGCCCACGAATTGTTCGTATTCAAGCACATTTCAGCGAAATTATAGCGTGTTGCAAAATGGCGGAGGTACCGGGTTGAAGATGTTCGTGTCTTACGCACAACAGAAATCACCTACGACATACGGAAATCTTTCGAAAAATAATGGTTTCAAATCGGATTTAAGGATAACAAGAATTAGATTTGATGTGGAATGGACATGAAAATACTTACTAATGATGAGAGTACCCAATACTTGATGTCTACTAACATTGTCCTTGAAATAGCATGGTTTCATAAGCCTCCCATGTTGACCATTTGAATCCATCAAATTTTTGTATTCCTTTTTTTATACATTGTGGAAATGCCAAATGGAATAAATTCATTACCTTGGTTACTGTACATATTTATGGATAATCCCGAAACACATCAAATTTTGAATTGTCATTCTTCTTCGTATAAAGCGAACCTTACTTTCAACCCCCTTCGAAAAATAGGTACAACCTCCAATTTTTCGAATAGGAAATATGGGCTTGCAGAAATATCATTACTTTCATGTTTAGTGCAAAACCAAAATAAAAATAAATTCATGTGATTTCCGAAATTCATTATAATATTCCCTCGAATACTCCCAAATCTTAGTACAATAATTTCTTAACTTATTTGCCTTCAAGTTGTGATAGAAACAAAATGAAAAAAAAAATTGTGTTTTCCAGATGGTATCATGAAAACTACGTAAAACACTTTCTGTGGCAATGTTAGTTTCATTAGAACGCTCTCGCAAACTGTTTTGTGATAAGTGGTAGGTTAAAAATTGTCTGATTTGTGTTTGAATTTCATGAACATCAATTTTGAATAATTTTTCGATTAACGGAAATGAACAAAATAACAATTTTCCAAATGATTGGTTACGAAGATAACAACCAAAACACAAAAATACGTAAATCGCTTGTTTCATGAGAAATTTCCGAATTTGCTGCCTATAACCCAAAGGATGATAATTAAAATAGATAAGTAGTTCCGCGAGTTTGGGCATGTAAGGCATATTGAAAAAGCAACTGCTAATACACTGTGTGAGGATGTGAAATTAAATGTGTTGCTTGACTTTGGAGAAAATCCATATAAATCGAGTAGAGATACCTCCACAACATTCAAAGTCAGCATTCCAAACATATTAAAACAAAATAAAATGCATCCCTTTAGAATGATACCTCCCAGTAGCACTTGGAAGAAGATTTTCATAGGTGAACTAATTTTTGTGAACAAATGATGGACATGTTGGATAACAATAATATCCAATTAGTACACGGTTTGTTTTCTGATGAGTTCTGATGAGTTTTCTGATCACTATTTCTCTCAATGGCCATGCTAATCATCAAAATTGCTTCTGATCTACCTGAAGTCCTCACTTCATGAGAGAGGAACACACGCAATTCCTTCAAAAGGTTAATGTTTGGGCAGAAAATGTTCGAAACCATATCATAGGTCCCTTTTTCTTTGAGGGCAATTTCAATGGCGATTGATAAATATTTAGCACTACTTCAAAATGATGTCGTTCCAACTTCGGCAAATTTATATCCTGATCAAGGAAATTAGGATATTGCCACGGCGTTCGTGGTGAACACTTTGAACATCTACTTCATTAACATCCATAATTTTTTTGCTACATTTTGTATTACATTTTAGTTTTTGATATTGTACCTACCAATTTTCTTTAATCACTTGATATTATTTTTTTCTAATGTAGTTTTCGCAATAAACATGAAAGTGGGTCTGAATAGAGAATGACGAGACCTTTCAAACAATGTATCAAGTCCATACTTCCTATCAGAAAAACAGGTGGTTGTACCTATCTTTCGAAGGGGATTGAAGGTATTGTTCGCATTTTGACGAAGAAGAATGACAATTTGAAATATAAATTTGACATATTTCAGAATATTCCATAAATATGTACAATTGCCTAGATAATGAATTTATTCCATTTGCCTTTTCCACACTGTATGTGTAAAAATTCTATATTCATCCTAAGAATCAAATATTTCTCCTTCTTCATTGAGTGGTTCTTTCATCCCATTAGTTTCTAAATAATGTAAGAGTTTTCATCCATTTAAATTGTGGAACTCTTCGCACCTTCCTCTCCGGGGACGACTCCATAGGCATCCCCATCCCCATTTCCCGGAATCATTTGCATCAACCCCCCAGAATTTTAACTACCGCCAAGTCTCCCTCAAAACCCTAAATTATTTTAGATCAACTTGCCCTGTCCCAAATCGCAGGGGTAAAACACCATAACGAAAGAGTTGTAGCCGCATAAAAGATTATGAAAGTCGTGGTTACCAACACTTTCTTGCAGATTCATCACCTTACCTACCGTTTAAGAGTCATGTCTCAGGCGGTGCACTCGTTCGAACGGCAAAGTAATACGCGTAATGGCGCAATATACTACAATTACCAAGTTAGACATATGGGGCACATTTGGAGTTATTTTGGCCCCTCTGGGGCCACAGGGCAACTCATTATATGCTATCAGGACGGCTGTAACTTCATTTCGTACTATGCGCCCCTCCGGGCTGAGCCAGATATATCGCAAGGTCGACTATTGCCGAGATGGCAGGTCGTTAATTCCGGGGTAGGGGTGGCTGTATGTTTTGTGAAGCAGAAAATGTTTGGGAGTTTTACTTTGAAATTTTCGGGAATGCGAATTTCGAGAGACGCAACTGCTGGTTTTGTTTGATCCATTTTTCGCCCACTCTTAGTAATGTTCCGTCAAAATATACAATTTGAATTCCCCTGGAATTTTAAGTCTATATGATTCCACTGGTTGTTTTATTTATAATTGACCAATTAGTAACAAGAGAATCCTTAGCACAAATATGTAGGTTTATCCTAAATCACTTATACAGTGTGGAAAAGCTAAATGGAATAAATTAATTGTCTTGGTTACTGTACATATTCGTAGAAAATCCCGAAACATGACAAATTGAAATTTTAAGTTGACATTCTTTTTCGTAAAAATGTGAACCCTATCTTCAACCCCTTTCGAAAGACCGGTATGTGATACATCGTTTGAAAGGTCTCGTCATTCTCTATCCAGAAATGCCATTCTCAATTTCACAATATTATGTGAAATTGAAGATTTCTCTATTTCATGAAAATACTGTACTTCTAGTTCACTGTGGACCGATTATGAACACTACATCAGTAATTACTCTTTTGTCCACTACAAATTTTGTCGTTTGACATATGTTTCGGAATAGTATATTCTGAAACAAGTTGCAGAATGGGCTGATATTCAAACACGAATGCGAAATTCGAAAACTCGCTCCTTCGTCGCTCGTTTTCGTACGCATGAGTGTTGGAATTGCCTTCTGCAACGAGTATTAGACGATATTTTCTCTATTACAGGCAAGTTTTGTAAAATACTGTTGAAATTTAATGAAAAATTAGGATTATACATCCTAGTGACTTTTGTATTGTATCTTGGAAGTTGGTGTGACTGTCACGAAAGTTGACACATCACGGAATTTGAATTGTACGTAGAGCATGGAGATCAGATTTAACAGTTTCCTATTATCATGAATGATTCAAAATTAGCAAGAAGGAAATCTCTAGTACCTACCTTAATTTTTTATGAAAATAAAACCTTTCCTCTCAAAAATTATTTCACCTTATCCAGATTATCTTATATCAACAATAGTTGACTTGTGTTGAAATTTGATAGGATCGAATCTCAGAGCTGCCTACCACAAAAACGAAAAATATAACTAGAAACAATGCGGGAATGAGTTTATTCCAGCATTGTTTTTAGTGCTGGAATGAGCTCATGACGATACTGAAATAGAGAAACAAAGGTGAACTTAGATGGATATTTAGTGATTGAGATATTGGTAAATTCGTTAATATCGAAATTTTCATCTATAGTTGCACGTATGACTTCAACGTACCTAGCCCAAAGTTTTGGAAAATATTTATCTTCTTTTTGGGGCTCTTTTTCCTCGAAACAGAGTGCTTATCAATTTGCCCAAATGTCTGTAATTTTCGAATTTTTGGCTGAAAATGGTCTCAAATTAACAGCAAGTACTCCCAAATTTTTTTTTTTTGAGGAAGTCCTAAAATAGAAAGCCAGGCTTTCAAAATTTCTATTGTGATTTCAACAGGGGTGTTCGGAAGTAATGAAACTTTTTCCCATAAAATGAAGCGGTCTTTATCATCGATTTGTAGTGGACAGGAGCGTAGTTAGAAATAAATTTACCGTTTCCGGTGCCTCTGGACCATGAAATATAGGAAAGACGCGATACCGGTGTCAGCCCAACCTTGACGCATCCTTCAACCTCCAGGACCCAAAATCCTTGCGGGGCCATCGACATAACTCGATATCTCTGCTGGATCCCTATCAACCGCTATCGTAATAAGGAAGTCGAACAAAATTATATACTATAACTTCGGAAGGAAAAATATAAGCCAAGCGTGCTCGGATATTGCAAGGGGGTGAAGTAACAAAGCGCGTCCCCATCCCCTATTTTATGCTATATGATGCGGAACACCATTAACCTTATAATATATCAAGTTTCAAGACGTTTCTATATAAAATTCATCTTTCTCGATCTTTTTATGGCGGAACGCTCTTGGATATTGTGCAGCGAAAAATTATTTATTGAGTTGCGTTCGTCTTTTATGCGACTGCAGCTGAGAATTGATTATGAGAAGACGCGGGGATATAATGGGACTTTCTTCCATTTATTGTTTCTGCAATGATAATTTTTTTGTTTTCTACTGACAGAGATGTACGAGATGATTGAATATAACTTATAACTTTAAGAAAAAGAATCTTAATGCAAACTCGGCCCAATAAAGTGTTTCAAAATATTTTTTAGTTCGTAGATCGTTTTCTAGATGGCGCAATATATCACTCACAAATATAATTGCGTTTTTACATATACCCTAATTAAGGTTGGTATAAATTATCAACATTTCACAACTTTTGTTTAAGTCATTTTTCTATATTACCTATTGTTAAGTTGTGGGGGAAATATACTTCTGATGGCAGAAAAATTCTTGAAAAGCACTGACGTGAAGTCAGGAGCTATTGAGGAAATAACAAAAAAATTTCAGTTGGGTATAACACCAAAACCGTTTGCCCATTATGCCCATTAATGAACTTAAATGTCGCATTCGGATGCGCAACCAAACCTGAAAATTACAAATCATTATCGTTAATCGTTATCGTGAGATACATAATATATAGTAGGTATAAAAAAAAACAAATCATTTTCTGGTGATACGATCCTCACGAAATTTCACATACGTCTTTGTATCCGCATTCTACAACTAATTACCAACAATTTCTTACACCTTCATTGAGGTAAAAAGAGAAAAAAAAGTCGGGTATTCATCCACTCAGAAAATTATGACGTCACTATGTAAAAATGAATAAAGTCATAAGTAATTTTTTTTTTGCCATAAGTAGTTTAGTGAACAAGTGCTTTTCAAGTCAAAATTTTTGCGTATTCTCCGAAAATTATGATTGGGATGTCATTCGATTCGGAATGGCATGTAGATAGTTTTGGAGAAAATGCTAAGGCCGCTCGTAAAAATTACAATAGTTATAAACAATTAAGTGAAGAAGAGGGTTTGGTTTTTCGATATCTCAGAAACTGTCTGTGATAATTCAAATTTGAAAAAAGATTCTAATAGGGGATGAAATTCTTCAAAAAAAGTTTCTGCTGCCGGAAATATAGGACCAATATTTATAATTTTCCTAGTGGGTTGAAAATACGCCCAAAAACGGGTACTCTGGCTTGCGCAAGCCTGGCCCCCTTCGTACCTTTGACGAATAAATATTATTTGAACTTATTAAATATGAAAATAAAAAATTGTAATCCGTTAGAAAATTAACAATTTTTCGCAGCGCGAACATTAGCATTGCAAATACGATAATTTTTTCCTTTCGTGGAGCGATTTTTCAAAGCTCTTAGGATAGATTCCTATTGAAAAATTTTAAAAATTGTTAATTTTCGTTTTGTTATGAACAATTTACTTAAGTGAAAAATTATAAAGCTTCGATTTATGATATTACTATTGATCCGTTTTCATATGATCAGATACAACTTAAAAATGTTTTTTAATAATTATTATCTCCTACTGTTCGAAAAATTGTTAGAAACCAATGCGGTGTTTATGAGATAATTTAAAATTTTCTTTTGAAATCATTATTGAAGCTTCATAATTGTTCATTTAAGTAAATTGTTAATAACAAAACGGAAATTTTTCTAATTTTCCAACGGGAATCTATTCTAAGACCATTAAAAAAAACTTCCACGAAAGGAAAACATTCTCAGATTAATAGTTTAACATTATCGCACTTGCAATGTTAATGTTCGTGCTACAAAAAATTGTTAATTAACTATTGGATAACTTATTGAAAAGTCGCGATAAACATTTTTGGACCGCGGATTATTGTTCACTGATCTATCCTGCAGAAGCCTGAATTTTTTCAATTCTTTAATTTAATAAGTTTAAATAATATTTATTCACGAAAGGTCCGAAGGGGGCGAGGCTTACGCAAGCCGGAGTACCCGTTTTCGGGAATATTTTCAATCCCCTGGGAAAATTATAAATATTGGTTTAATTCCGGGAGTTGGGACTTCATTTTAGGAAATTTCCTCCTCTTCTTGAATCTGTTTTCTAATTTGAATTATCTCAGATAGTTTTTAAGATATTGGCGAAAAAACAAACCCCCTGTTGTTTTTTCACTTAATTGTTTGTAACTATTGCAATTTTTGCGAGCTGCCTTAGCATCTTAAAAACTATCTACATGTTTTCCTAATCGAATAACACCTCAATCATAATTTTTGGAGAATACGCAAAAATTCTGACTTAAAAAGCACTTGATGACTAGACTAAAGGTGGTTGATTAAAAGCTAAAATTGACCTGTCCGAGCTTTTGCTTGAAATCATTCAATAACGCAGTTATGAATGTTGTCCCTTACTATATCCACACACTGTATTTCATTATTAACTATTTCTTCAATTTTCTTTAGAATAATAAAAAACTAGTAAAGCTCATTGTTACAACTTGATATTAATTTATGTCTCGTTTTTATGGACGATATCAAAGATTGAAACCCACACAAAAACAAGAACTCTAAACCACTTAGACAACAAGCATATATCCCAGATCGTACCGCTTAATGAGCCCGCTTCCCAAGGGATAACCCCAGACCTGGCAGACCTTCCTTTCTGGATCGTCCAAAAAGGTGCATTGTGTCAAACACAGAGTCGAACTTATGCTAAACCCCGAGCCACCTAAAATTCTCGCGACTCCATGCAAATAAATCAACAAACCCTGTCACGGAGCACTGCCGTGGGGTTCCCTCAGGATCCCTTAGTTAACGAACTGAATTACGGAGTGCATGAGGTCCGTAGAAGGGTTCATTCCCGGTTTTGCATTGTGGAAATAATGAACCCGCTATATGTTGTTTGCTCGGCATAGACATAGACATTTTCCATTGTTTTAGTAAGTAGATTAACGAACTAAATACTTATTCGAAAGCATAATGGATATGTCTTTGTCTGGATATAAACTTAATTGAAAATTTTCAGTGTTGCGGTTTATCTAACTGGAGGTATGCATGTATATCTGCTAGTTTTCAGGCATTGATTGGTGGTTAGGGGGTTGGTGTACAGGGGATGTCCACAAGCATAGGCGCAGACTTATGTTGCCTGAATTCAGTTCAACCTTGTTTCAACGCTCATTTACTTTTAATGACGTTTCAATTTATAATTCACTAGCTGCCCGCCCCGGCTTCGCACGGTTGAAATGCTGATACTAAATATACTACAGAATTTCTTTATACAGGGTGAGTCTTTGACCACTGCATTAATTTTAACCAAAGATTCCTCTCAACATTTACCATTTTTCCAGATTCGGCTCAGGTAAAAAGTTACAAGCGTTTAAAGATTTCACAATGTGCTAATACACTCCCGCATATAAATTATCTATGACATTGTTGGCGGACGAGAATAAGGCATGGTAACGTGGTTTACAGCTTGATTCGGGATTCCAACGCTCAGGGACGGATCCATAAAAGTAGTGAAATTTCTGGAGTTTTCCATTTTTAAACATTCAATGAAGAATATCTCGAAAACGGTGCGTTTAAGGAGAAATGATGAAGAATAATATATTGATCTAAAACGATGGAATATTCTTGAAATGACTCAAGAAAAACATTATATGCTTTCTTTATGCTAATTTCGTTTAGTTTTATGAATCCACGAGTCCATAACTAGAAAACCAGTAGAAGTAGAAAATAACTAATATTTGGAAAATATGTATCATAGTTATAGGAAACTTTACGCCAACATTTATTTTATTCGAAAAAAGGATGTCAAAGCTACAAAATAAAAACTGATTTTTTTTCAAAATTTCAACAGCCTGTATCTTTTTACCTGAGCTGAATTTGGAAAAATGTTAAATGAAAAAAGTGTTTCATTTGATGAGAGGAATCGTTGGTTAAAATTAATGCAGTGGTCAAAGACTCACCCTGTATACAACGTTCACAGCATTTTTGTCGTTAGACAATACAAACTTCTTTAGAGGTTACTCTTGAAAGAGCGACATATAATTGGCCATGTGAAAAACACTCAACGCTCAAATATAAGCCTGTAGCGTTGAAAGTTGGACCCTGCGATTATAGGCGTTTAAATTGGAGCAGTAAATCCGATGGTATCAGAGGGATTTGGAGAATCAATACATCTATCCTGGCTGAGGCGAGCCTCACGCTCTACAGATGATTCTCTGGCTCTCTGAATTCGATTTCTATCCCTATCCTGGCTGTGCCGGCCCCCCAGTCGGTACCACCGCAACCGCTATGTCCCTGCATTTTAAATCTGCAATATCTTCGAAAATATTCATTTAAATTACATGCTGTAAATGGCCATATTGATCAATATTAAATGCACAATGCATTTAAGGTAGGTACTTAATTGGATAGGGATCAATACTATATTGCTTAAAATAGCTTCGTAATACAGCCTTTATTTCTCGTAGAATGTAAAGGATAAAAAATGGTTATTGTGGGTTATCCTTAAGAGATAGAACTGGATGACCAGTACGAGTATGAACACTTATCATATAATAAAGCATAGATAGAATAATTATAGCATTCTGTGAAAACATAGAAGTACGATTCATTATTGAAATTTCGAAAAATCATTTCTCCGAAAGTATTAGCTTGTTGGAGTTGAAAATGATATCAATGGATTTTTATGGTGGAACTGCATCTTAAATAAAAATTGAATTTGAAATTTGTTACTCAAAAAAAATTATTTTTTTTCGTTACTCCGAAACCATCTGCCTAGCTCATTCCGGTCGAGAGTTATTGTAGAAAAATTTTGTTCAAATTTTCTAAATTTTTTTTTTACTCCTTGCGGTAACTTGATCAATACTTGCGTATGAGGGTTATGATTCTACAATTTGATTCTAAATTTCAGATAGATCGAGTGATCAGTTTCGGAAATATTCATAAAAAATGTTTTTACTAAAAACGGCCATAACTCCGAAGCCGCTAGATGGATTTCGCCCATTAACGAAATCATCCGAGATATTTATGCTCCAAACTCCAAACCTCCAAACCTCCAAACCTTGCAAATTTCAATCCTCTATCTCCTTTCCTTCGAGAGTTATCGTGCCTACGGCCGGCCAGCCGGACCGGCCGGACAGAATCGATTTCGCACTCGGATTCTTGATCAGTGAGTCGAACCAAATCGTTTGAGACCATTTTCAGCCAAAAATTCGAAAATTACAGACAATTGGGCAAATTGACAAGCACTCTGTTACGAGGAACCAGAGCGCCAAAAAACGCATCAAAAACCTTCACGTAGTTTTAAAGATCTAAGCATACATAGGAACAGACAGACAGCGGGATCGACTTTATTTTATACTATTTAAGGATACCCGTTATTGTGCGTTCTGGGGAACATTGCGTTATCATTTTGCCTAAATGTCTGTAATTTTCGAATTTTTTGCCGAAAATGGTCTCAAACGATTGGGTTCGACTGCCTATTGAAGAATTCGAGGTCAAATTTGATTCTGTCCGGCCATTGCCACGATAACTTGAAAACGGAAAAAAAGCGACTTTTTGGAATTTTCAATGTAGGTGGCGCATCCCAATACGACGGACAAGTTCGTAAATGGGCATAATCGGCCCAATGGTTTCCGAGTAATAACTTTGTTTTCAACCAATATAAATCCGATCGAATTGAGACTTAGTGAATAGTTGTAGAATATAAACCTAAGCACGTATGTGAAATTTTGTGAGAATCGTATTTCTAGAAAAATTTAAAGAAATTATTGAATAATATTTTTATGTCAAGATCACCTGAGAACGGAAAGAGTTAGCGACTTGACATTTTTGAGTTAGTTTGTACATCTGAATGCGACATTTGAGTTTGTTTATAAGCATAATCGGTCGTACGGTTCTGGAGTTATACCCATCTGAAATTTGGTTTTTATTTCCTCAATATCTCAAAAAAATACGAAACCGATCCAATCCAAACATGGTTAAAAGTTGTAGAATGCCAACGCGAAAATTCTTGCAAAATTTCGTGAGGATCGTTTCACTAGAAAATTTTCAAAAAATTATTGAAAATCATGGTTGAAATTTCTCGAGAGCCTTCAGAACCTAACTATACTACCATGTTCAAAGTTTGAACACGATCGGATCTATATTGTTGAGATCCGAGCAGCCTTGTGTGAGTTCAGTAGCTGGATGGACCGTTGCCACGATAACTTTCGAACGTAAAGAAATAGGCACTTATAATTTCAAGGGTACGCTGCGCATCCAAATGCGACAGTTGAGTTCGTTGTTGGGCATAATCGACCCAATGGTTTCGGAGTTAGACCCATCTTAAATTTTGTTGTTATGTCCCCAATAACTCAAAACATAAAAATCGCCGGTACTACTCCGATGTAACCCTCCGACGTAAAATTGGCAACGCCGTATATTCGAGGATTATTCTGGCCCGTAATTAAAGTAGGCTATGATGTTAAGGGTAATTTTGTTTTAGTCGCAAAACATGAATAGATTCACATTTAAGCAACATTTGCAAATTTTTCAAAGTTACTGTGAAAACATGGTTCAATTCTTTTATTACGTATTAGCGAAAAATTTCGAGATCGATGCCCATCCATTTGGAACACAAGAAACCGCTATGTGATGTCTTGATACCTTTCGAGGTGAACTATTTATGGATTTCTGGCAGCTTCTCCGAAGAAAAATCATCCAATGATGTCTCATATTTGCCGGTCTCGAGTTATCACTGCTGTTGTGGCATCAAGAATTTTTTACAGCGAATGGGAGACCGTACACATCAGCCTGTGAAAGTTCACGAATCAAAAATTTATCATCCACCGGGACATCGTCTCACTTTCGGTGCCAAGCATCTCCGCTGCATTTCGCCCATCGCCGAAATGATATATCACATTTTTCAATAATATAAAAGTTAAGCGAGGAGCGGGGGTCTCTTTTCATAAATAACTCTCACGCGAAATATTGCAGGTCGGGTTCAAAGGAGATTTACAGTCGAACCCATCTCTCACCACCGTTCGCGTAAGAGCTTCTTATTATTGGATCCGAATCTGCAGAATTATTTAAAACCGTCTGCGAACTTTTCCAGAGAGTGGGAGAGAAGTTTCTGACGGTGAATTATACCCTACGAAACCCTGTTTTTGCCGGGAAAGTTGTCGCCCATTCATCACCGAAAGGAAATAATGGCAGGCGGAAAAATACGAGTCTACGGATTAAGTATTGAGACAATTTTGTTTTCCAATTTTGATTCGAATGGAACTACAATTTATTATTGTTCTCTTTTAATTCGTTTGTTGGGGAAACACATATTGCTGGAATGAAATTCTTCCAAATCTGAAAAATGGGCTGGTACTCGGAACGCTGGTAGTTTTCCATTTCAATTTAACGTAAATATTGTTTGCTCCTGCAACACCTCCTACATTGAAGGCCAGTCATCAAAACCAATATGGCCGTCAACGTGGATGGAGAAAAGGCGGTATATTCAAAAGTTGAATTATAGGATTTTTCTCACATTCAAACAAATGGCTGAATTATACATGCCATGCAATGATGCGATGATTTTATTTAATAGCGCACCTATATTTCCATGGGTCCTCAATTGGATGATTTTGAATCTTAACAAAGTGATGCCCTATTATTATTATTATTATTATTATTATATGGGTTTTGCTGGGCAGACAAAACCCGCCCCTCCACTGCGACCAATCGGTCTATTGTGGCACACCTGTAGTATGTAATCTATACTTCACCCACAAGCTCAAGTCTCTTGATGAGGGATATGAGTCTGGTGGTTGAGAACTTGTCCAGTTCCCTCAGTGTCAGTTTGTGGACTCCTAGTTCCTCCAATCTGATCCTGTCCCCAGCGGGGCAGTCACACATGATGTGTTTGATAGACTCGTCGTCCTCCAGGCAAAGTCTGCACTCGGAGTCCTCAGTCAACCCCAGTGTATCGAGGTGTTTCCTGAGGCCACAATGGCCTGTGTATACAGCTGTAAAGATTCTCAGGTCCACCCTAGAGAATTTGAGTCATTTTCTGACTCTTTCTGATGGGCCAGTAATTGTTGAGTGAGCATGTATGTGTCCAGGTATGCTGCTCCAGATTTCTTGGACCTTTTGGTCCACCCATCTGTTGTTTTCCTTCGCCGCTGCTCTGAGAGAGATGCCGCAGGCCGGTTCAGGTCCAATAAGCCCCATGGAAGCCCCTCGTGCCGCCAATGAGTCCGCCATCTCATTACCCTTTATGCCCGAGTGGCCCGGGACCCACAAGAGCTGCATCCTGCAGGGACCTCCAAGTTCAGCGAGTGTGGTCCGGCAATCCTGCACAAGCAGGGATTTGCAGTTGTATGAAGTCAAGGCCTTCAAGGCAGCAGGATTGATCCGTGAGCCCATTCTTTTTCAAGTATAAGCTTCGCACAGTGATCAATGGCAAGAATTTCTGCTTGAAAGAGAGTCGCAAAACTACCCAGGCTGATGGATTCAGCCCTAGCAATTCTGCAACCGCTGACCCCCGCTTCCACCCCTTGGGTGGTAGCGGAGCCATCTGTGAACCAGCAGGGACCCTCAAGCAGTCGGGTCTCAGAGACGGTCCAGTCGTCTCTGCTGGGAAAAACGACTCGGTAGGGCCACTCTGTGTAGGTTCTGGTTTTAGATACGTCCGATCGCATGCCCCTAATCTCATTGGCCTCCAATTCAGCCTGCAGAGAACTGGGCACGTAGCCGATCGCAGTGATGCCCTAGGACCAAGTTCCATAATGCTACCACTGTGGTTTGATTAAACATTTGTAGCACTAGTTTCACATTCTGATTTTCAATTGATGTTGAATATAAGGATATGGTAGGTCAACCAGTTATTTCTCAGATTTTTCAAAAGATGAACTGAGTCGACGGCATAAAAAGGGGTCTTTTATTATCAGTAGGATGTTCACATAAGATAATAAGGATGTTTGCATAAAATAATATCATTTCTCGCATCTCAGTCGCCATAGACTCCTATTCTGGCAATCTCGGTCTTGCAAACCTCTCCTGTGCATCTCTTCCTGAACTCTTTCCCTCCACGTCCTTCTGGATCTTCCTCTTCTTCTTTTCCAATTAAGGACTATAAATGGCCATCTCTCGTCAATCATTCTTGAAACGCGCCTAAACTATTGTAGGGTTTTTGCTTCAATTCTGTCTCTAATATCTGCATCAACAACCGCTCTAGTTCTTATCTCCTCACTCCTGACTCAATCCTGTAGCGTTGGTCTAGAGCAGTGCCTCCAATATCTCATCTATATCGCTTTAATTTTATTCTTAAGTTGCGTTGTCATTCCCCATACGTCGGCTCCATATTCTCTATTAAGGTTTTATAGATTTTTCTTTTAATATTATTTCTTATTTGTGAATTCCAAAGTACGCCATTCAGTATCACCAGATATACCAGGAAGAGGAAAAAACTCAAGCCCCACGTTGGGCGTCAATTATGTAACGCTGACCCCCCTAGCTGGGTGACAATGATACACTTATGCTTCCTGGGATATAGACCGATAATTGATATAACTCTTTTAAAGGTTTAATAATGAAAAAAAAATCGTTGATCACAAAGCAAACACTTACCTTAGATCTACAAAGGAAAATTTAAGATATTTTTCCTGATGGATGATCAGGATGGATCCTTCCAGGTGATGAGTATGGGTTCTTCCAACTAGAACTCACGATCTCTTCAGACACGATGTAGATAATGTAGGGATCAGTCCCAGTACATCAAAATATTCAAAGGATTCAGTAAGGTTGATTGTCACCTCAATCCAACAATAGCTTCAACTCAACATGGGTTATGCATGCAGCCTCACAAAAAGAACGTAACAGCGAGTTTGTCGCCCAAGCCAAAAACTACAAAAAATGAAACCAGTTTTACACATACTACTTTGCAAAATACAATATTTCTCTGTACGAATCTGGGGAAATAAAGTAACAGTACACAAACTTTATTCATCGGAATTCATTAAAAGCCTAGAAAAACACGAGGCATACAACCCCTCGAAAATTGAAGAAACTCTCCCCTGATTCGTTCAGAACAACATAAATACTAAATTCACATATACCATAAAAATTAGTAGGAATCAAAATAATCAAGCAGAATGTACTCTACATTATTTTCTAACACAAATGGCGTGCAAAACTATATTCACTAATTCCAATCTGAAATCATCGCGTTAATTAATTCACCAAAACCAATTTCAACATCACAAAAACATATTTAAAAATTACTCACCGTCAACTTGACCTATATATTCATACAAATAATCACACAAACTGTTAGGAGATATTCAGACCACCATTTCTATCATCTCAACTATTGAGAACAAAGGAATCTTACGAGAAGCGGGAGAAGAAGTGACTTACTCGAGAAGTGAACTTCGATCGTAAATGAACGAATAAATCTCCGGTAGCTTGCGACACCCATCAATCGTATGAGCACAGAAGTTTCTGCTATCATTTTCGTAATTAAGTGCTTGCTGATTATCCAGTCGTTGACTGAGAACTCATCACTTTGATGAATAAACAGAATCTTTGTCTGGATTGTTAATAGTTTCATGTTTGCCATGCTCTCTACGTATACTGGGATCGTTTTCCGCTGCTCGGTGCTTACAGTCCCGTTCTGCAACCTGTTTGTACAGCGCAGATTGAATCGGAAACGTGAATTAATTTGCTGGTGATCTGGCTGTTTACATCCGTCGTTCCATGGGTTATTATCACTATCCGAGAAATGATTGCCAAGCGATAATTAATGCATAGAAATTTGATGCCAAATTGAGTTAGTTCTTTTACTACAAGCTTCCGGACTAGCACATAGATGGCGCCATCCTTTAGAAGGTTATGTGTCAAAATCTCATAACAATCGGACTACGCGTTCTGAAGTTATAGATGTTTGTGTTGAACAACTTTGGTGTTTAAGTTAAAAGATGGATAAGAAAGTGTTTTTTCGGTCGGCTGACGAGGTTATGGCGTCAGTTGGGATGCGCATGGTATTTTGATTATTGATTAACTTCAGAAGGGAAAAAGTCAAATCTGAATACTACAAAGCGATATTGGATCGATTGAGTGAAGAGATAAAGAAAAAACAGCCTCACAGGGCAAAGAAAAAACTACTGTTCTATTAAGGCAATGCACCATGTCAATGGCTACGATGGTCAATTTGCATGAATTGCATTTCGAATTTCTGCCCCACCCCCCTCAATCGGAATTCAATTGGAGTTCTATTGGAATTCTATTGGAATTCCATTGGAATTCTTTTGGAATCTAGGGAAAACAAATGGAATCGCCACCATTCACTGTTGAAAATTAACAGTGCTGTTCCTGAGGTGCCGCAAGGACACAGAAACGAAGGCTATACAGAACACATCTAATTCTCCTAACTCGCTCAAGCTCTTGAAAATTCTCCTTGGGAAGACCTAGGAGGATCAGTATGATAGTATCAATAGCAATTATGAACTGCATGGATGTATTGAAATATACAGTAACAAAGCCTACACAGAACACAAACTGGTTCTCCTTACTCACTCAAGCTCTTCCAGAGCTTATGAGGGGTCTCCTTGGGGAATACCTAGGAGGATCAGTATAATAATATACAATACAATAAAATACAATATATAAAAAAAGAGAATTATGAATTTTACTATCCAACATAGAAACAGACACAAACAGAATGAAAAATTCACGAGAATATCTTCTGAAAGCTCTTTTCTGAATCTTTATCAGAGGTGAAATATTTAAAAATTGAAGAATATTGTAACAATTCTCACCGTATTCAATAATACGTAAATTTGTCTGTTTATTGCCAAGTATATTTTTGTTGCTTAGGAAAAGCAGAGGGAAAAGCATCCACTTCTAACTGCTAAAATCCGGTTCAAACCAACTATTTGGACTTGTTTACATGATTGTCCAATAGGTGTCGCGCTCTAACATCAATAGGAATTCTTTCAAATTCAATAGGAGTTCTGCAGAATTCAATAGGAATTCAAAGAACTCCATTGGAATTCTACATTCTTGTAAACCAGAATTCCTAGCGGTTTGCCCCTCGGTTGCTAGCTATACATCTTTCTTCAAGTGTCAACTTTGAGATCAACACTCAATATATGTCTTTACTCGAGCACAGATCATCTGTGATTCTAGTCCAGGTCCGGATTGATAAAAGCAGTTAAATTTCTGGAATTTTCATCATATTTTATGACATTCAATGAAGAATCTCGGAAACAGTATGTTTTAGGAGAAAAGATGAAGAATAATTTAATTTTCTAAATTGATTGAGTATTTCAAAAATGACGGAAGATAACGTTCATCTGCTTTCATTATGCTAATTTCTCATAGTTTTATGAACCATGTTAATGGGAGCTTATGTGTCATAGTTATAGGAAACTTCAAACCAAAATTCATTTCATTCTGAATAATCATGTCGAAGCTGCAAAAGTAAAACTGAATATTTTTCAAAGTTCAACAGCCTGTATCTTTTTTCGTGTGCCGAATTTGGAAAAATGGTAAATGAAAAAAGTGTAACCTATGGTAAAAAATAATGCACAACTTAAAGACTCACCCTGTATATAGAATATACAAATTTCTAACCTAACCTACATGTTGCTTTCTCGATACGTCGGAACTCTGAGAGATTACCATAGGTAGAGTTTCTTTGTTGTTTTTCCATTCCCTTTTTCATTTCGTACTTTTCAAGCTTTCAGAAGCTTGCTATTCCAACATAATATTCAACATATTTCAATGTTCTGTGGTTTATCGCAATGATTGCAAGCATTCTATGTAAGAAGAACTGAGTCATAATATTCTTTGTTGTTTTTCCATTCCCTTTTTCATTTCGTAATTATCAAGCTTTCAGAAGCTTGCTAATCCAACATAATATTCGACATATTTCAATGTTATCTGGTTTATCGCAATGATTGCAAGCATTCTATGTAAGAAGAACAGTCATATATTCTCCCAAAATTATAGTGAGCGCTTCTAACACTTTGACGGGTGTCAAATTATTGTTTCATCCGATTCGTCCGCTTCGAAAAATATTCAAAATACTGCGAAAAATGATCGATGCCACTGTTATACAAAAATCTCTTAAGATTTTAGAAGCAGCAAATAATTGGCAGAAGAATGTCAGCCTTTATAATTTCGTAGTGAAGATGAAATATCCCATATTTGGATGTTTGGTCGGATCCCTTGCTTATGCCTACGTGAAGAGGGAAAACTGGATGCCTAATTCCGATGAAATCAGGAAACAATTGCATTACGATAGTTTAGCTACGAGGGAACTCTTCGACAATTTAAGAGAAGAATATCGTGATAAGTTGTCTGAAGAAATGATGAAAAATGCGTCATCAATGGCAGCTCAGTAATTTCAACATTGTCTTATTCATTCTACCAGTTGTTTTTTTGTTGAGATCTGTTGTTGAATAAAATTGTTTCGATAGGTTTGCTCTTTCCTGGAGGAATATTGAATAAAATTGAAAAGTTACTATGGAATCAATCAGTTAGGTTATGCCATAGACATAAAATAATGTTATTCTATGTCTATGGGTTATGCTCATTTTCCTGCCAGCTAACTACGCAACGTTGTCCTCTCTACATAGAAGTCGTAGTAAGTACGTATTTTTCACAATGGGAATTTTCTTGGGAAGATAAGTAATTTGAGAAGATATTATGTGAATTCAACAATTCCAAAGACCTGGCGACTATTGAAGAAAATTTTTCTGTTGTTACTATGGAAATATTTCACGCATATAAAGTAGTTGGAAGATTTATGCTATTTTATTGTACTGAAATCGAGAACCAAGGGTTGAAATTTAAATGAAAAATAATGGATACAGTAGTCTGTTACTTTGTGATAGTTCATTTGAAAAAAGCCCTGTGGGCAGGAGCTTTCTGACGCTCTTGTTCAAACAGACGAATTATATCTTCGAAAGTATTGGTTTCTCAGAGTTGGGAATTATATCAATGGATTCTTATGAAAGAACTTCATCTTAGCATAAATTGAATTCAAACATCATAGAAGAATTTAAATTCAACAAGAGTGCCAAAAATTATCAATCCAAAACCAATAGATGAATTCTACCCAACAACGAACTCATCCGAGATATTCATTCCTCAATTCTATGATGAACTATAATATATATTCTTTCCTCAAATCCACTTAAATACTCCAATACACCAATATTCCAGTTTTGTTTTTAGTGGAGATATTCTGAACTCAATATTATTAACTTACCATTACCATTCCCATCATCATATGGATTGACCATCGGCATGAAAATATCAACCAACAAAATGTATGATATTACAGTAGAATCTCACTAATCCGGCTCTATTGAAAACCCGAGAGTGCCGGATTATTAGAATGTTCGGATTACTGGATAATATAGAAAAAATCATAATATATATGGTCTGTACCTTCGAAGCAATAATTTGGAATTGGAATAGTGGTGGAGGGGCGAGGGAGACGCGAGCCGAGTGTGCCGGATTATTGGACGTGTCGGTCTATTGAAGTGCCGGATCAGTGAGATTCTACTGTATTTTATAATTCTCATAATTCTACGATTGCTGAAATGAATTAGACAACGTCATGTCTCAGGAAAATAAGTTGACATTATAACAATTCATACATACATAGAATAATTATATCATTCTGTGAAAACATAGAAATACGATTCATTATTGAAATTTTGAAAAATCATATCTCCGAAAGTATTAGCTTGTTAGAGTTAAAAATGATATCATTGGATTCTTAAGGTAAAACTGCATATTGGAAAAAAATTAATTTGTAATTTGTTATGTGAAAAAAAATTTTTTTTCTGTTACTCCGAAACCATCTGTCCGATTTTGCCCAATAACGAACTTAGCCGAGATATTTATCTCCCAAACCTACTCTGAAAATTTCAACTGTCTAGCTCATTCCGTTCGAGAGTTATTGTGACTACGGCCCGCCGGCCGGCCGGACCGGCCGGACAGAATGAATTTCGACCAGGGATTCTTGATCAGTGAGTCGAACCTAATCGTTTAAGACTATTTTCATCGAAAAATTCGAAAATTACAGACATTTGGGCAAATTGATAAGCACTCTGTTCCGAGGAACTAGAGCGCCAAAAAGAATGAAAGTATCTGAATAAAAGTACCTGAATAACCCGGCAGAAAAACTTCCCAACGAACAGGCGAACCTATGGAATTCCCCTATTTTCGAAATTCTCATGAAATAAGCCTGCAGAAGACATTTAAATACCTTGTTGCACAACTTGGAATACACCAGTTTCAAAATGTAGTAGTACTACGAAACCCGAGTCACTGTTGAACCTTAACAAAATATAGTGATAGGATAGGAAACTAAGTAATTTCAGTTCTGTATAGCACTTCCCGATACTTTGTCACTGCTTCCTCAAAACTGCTTTCGGCATTTTCATTTTCAAAGAAAAGAGTTCTTTATTACTCTCGAAAGATAATGATCTGTGATAATATCTTGTCTAAGATGGAGCATTATGTTGATTGTTGAGAGTAGATATTGGCAACTATATGAATCTCGTTGTAGTGTAGGAATCTCATTAAACCAAATCTCGTATGTGCTACAATAGACTGATTTTTTGTTACAGGTTTCTGTCAAGAACCGCATCTCGACATCATGCCTCGTTTCAAGGTGGTATCTAAAGCTATTGGAGAAAAGATGGCACTCACATGTAAACCAGTAGTTCCAGACACAAGCTTAATCACCCAGACCGAATGGTTGGACCCGAAAAATAGAAAAATCGATTCCAACAGCAAAAGCCACATGTATCTCCAGGTATTTATTTGAGCAAAAGTATATTTTTCTTCGATCGTGGGAAAAGTGACATTATTTTGACTTGTTTTCTATGCGCAAAGCTCAACATTCCAGAATAGTGGGCAGTTGCTAAGCAATTAGAAAATAACAGTGCGGTAATATTCTTACCGCACTGCTGTAGCGTGCGGTAATGTTACAAATGGATTATTACAATAAACATCTTATTTATAACGATATTCTTGAACACAAATTAGTTGTTGTTAATATTTACATTTATTATACAGTTTGTACAATTTATAAATTGTACTGGAGGGCCACGAGAATTTATAGACGTTGAAGCTGCATGGCTAATTGTTTGGTTTATCTCGTTTCCATCATTTTCATTTGAAGTAGAGGCAGGGGTGTTGAATATTTTATTAGCCACTTCTACTTTATTATTAAGTGATTCGTCAATATATTCTGCCGCCACATTGGAAGATTCCCATACTTCGTGGCGCTTTAAATAAAGAATATCAGCTCCAGCATCTACCAAATGTGTTGCCGATGATCTTCGGAAACAATGTCTTGTATATTCTGTCGGATTTGGCAACGGCAAATAACTTGCAACAATTTGCGGCATTTTTCCAAATTGATTTATTCCAATGACTGTCTTCCATCCTTTTCCCTTGTTGAATAAAAAAAAAATCTAGGATTTTCAAAATCATTAGGCCTAAATGATAAATGATCTAGGTTTATTTGTTTTTTTTTTCACCAGTATTTTTAACCGAAATCTTCTATATCCTGAATTTTCATTCGGACAAGCTCATCTCGTCGACAGGCTCCTGCTATTCCAAATATTAGAGCTACCTAAAAGGTAATCAAAAATTGTATATTTCGTATTTTATGTATTATCTACTTACTTTGGTCGATAAAATTCCTTATAAAATATAACGAATCAAACAAAACCAGTTTGACAATGGTTTTACTTTTGTCATAACAAAGTAATTTCCATGGTTACCACTTCTATATTTCAATATGAACATAGAGAAACCTATTTAAACTTACTTGATTACATCTTGAATGAGATATTTTCTAATTAATTTTTTAAATGTAAATCAACGATCGAAGAAAAAATAGTATGTATAATTCGTGGGAAAAGCATATTCCCACTAATTATACAATATACTATTTTCTACGAGCGTGGGCAAATTAGTGCTTTTCCGCACGCATTTGGGTTGCCAAAGTAACACTTTTCCGCATCGTGCGGAAAAAATATTTTTCGGCGCGGAAATGTCCAAACTGATCAAAATTGTTGTTTTCATGTATATTTTAGAAACGGGTGATTATTTTATTCAATGCGAGACTCTTGCAAGTGTATAAAACTGCACTTTTCAGTTATTATTACCGATATTTGTAATACAGCTTGAACAAATAGATATTCATAATACATTCTCAGGAAAAATTTTATCAAGGAACAAGACTTGTAGATTTTGACGCATGATTATATGAGAATTTTTCTCAGATTGTTTAATAACAACAATATCATTCGATATCGCAGACGGCTAATGAAAATTATTACCTACAAAATCTAAAGTTAAGTATGAAGCAGAATATCAGAAGTTTGATAACTGGTCTCACAGTAAAGGGACAACAAGACTCGAGGAGAAAGTATTGTTAGCATTCTTTCTACATTTGATGAAGAAATTTCTACCCAGCACTATGGAGCAAAGTCTACTTAAAGTGAAGAGAAACTTAGATTTGTGTGAATATTTTGAACACATTTCGGTTTTAAGGAAGCAATATGTTGGGTACCGTCCGAAAAAAGCCTAAATATTTGAAAAAAAAAAAAAAGCACTGACGTGAAGTCAGTACTCTTTGGCGCGCGTGTTCACGGTGGCTAATTTGAATTGAATGATGAGTACTTCAAGCTCAGTGGATAGAGCGAGCCGAAGATCTACCCAAAGGATAGTGGACACCATTCACTCTCCTTAGTCGCACAAGCTCCTAGAAGATTTGGGAGGGTCAGTATAATCCTAATCATGTTTATAGCATGCGCGCCAAAGCAGATTGACTTTTTACACTTTTTCTTTCATTGTTAAGTCAATCTGCTTTTGCGCGCGTGCTATAAACATGATTAGGATTATACTGACCCTCCCAAATCTTCTAGGAGCTCGTGCGACTAAGGAGAGTTACTTGTGTTCTTTTCCAACTTTGTTACTCTATCCTGATGGCAGCTTAGATACAGCACTGTTAATTTTTGAACCGACAGTGAATGGTGTCCACTATCCTTTGGGTAGATCTTCGGCTCGCTCTATCCACTGAGCTTGAAGTACTCATCATTCAATTCAAATTAGCCACCGTGAACACGCGCGCCAAAGAGTACTGACTTCACGTCAGTGCTTTTTTTTTTTTTCAAGTTCCTTTAACAAATATAGCTATCAATACAGTTTGGCTGTTAGCTTTACCGTAGATCGGAAAAAAATGCAGTTGTGGGTCCTCCGTTAGGGACGCAATTGCATCTTCTCCAAATCCGAACGTATTTTAATATAGATCTACCGAATATAGTTATTTATAAATTCGCCTCAGGGCCACCATACAGACATTTCAAATCGCTATTTCCCCCAAACTGACTTGTGTCCGTGCACTGAATTGACATGAATATTCTTTTAAAACCTCACAATATCGGCTCATTACTCCAAACATAACCCAAAACCATTCACTTCTCGTCTGCGCAAGCGCAGTATACTCGTGGCTGCAAGTCCTCCCAAAATTACACACCTCACAAAAAACTCCGATTCTCCAACACTAGTGGTTCAGGAGATATCGCTTCTTGAATCCACGCATGCGCAGACCCTCACCAGGGGATTCTATAGCGGAATAGCATCCGCCACCCCAAAACCCCAATCCTCTCTGACGAAAGCACCAGCAGTTAAATCACTGATGGTCTGCTCATGCGCATAACGAAAAATGCCTGTAAGGGGTAACATCAATTTCAAAATTAGCCCCAGGGCCACGGTACGGACACTTTAACTCGGAAACAACGCTACATCCCCCAAACTGACTTGTCCTTGCACTGAATTGCTATGAATATTCTTTTAAAACCTCATGATATCGACTCAGCACTCCCAACATAACCCATCCAACCCAAAAACAGTCACTTCTCTTCTGCGCATGCGCAATCTACTCGCGGCTAAAATTCCTCTCAAGATAACACACCTTACAAAAAACTCCGATTCTCCAACACTAGTGGTTCAGGAGATATCACATCTTTAATCCACGCATGCGCAGACCCTCAACAGGGGATTCTATAGAGGAATAGCATCCGCCACCCCAAAACCCTAATCCTCTCTGACGAAAACACCACCAGTTAAATCACTGATGGTCTGCTCATGCGCATCGGAAAAATGCCTGTAAGGGGTAACATCAATTTCAAAATTAGCCCCAGGGCCACGGTACGGACACTTTAACTCGGAAACAACGCTACATCCCCCAAACTGACTTGTCCTTGCACTGAATTGCTATGAATATTCTTTTAAAACCTCATAATATCGACTCAGCACTCCCAACATAACCCATCCAACCCAAAAACAGTCACTTCACTTCTGCGCATGCGCAATCTACTGGCGGATAAAAGTCCTCTCAAAATAACACACCTTACAAAAAACTCCGATTCTCCAACACTAGTGGTTCGGAAGATATCGCATCTTCAATCTACGCATGCGCAGACCCTCATCAGGGATCTGAATTCTATGGAGGAATAGCATCCGCCACCCCAAAACCCCAATCCTCTCTGACGAAAACTACAGCAGTTAAAGGACTTCTCATCTGCGCATGCGCAATACGGAAAATGCCCGGAAAGGGCAGCATGAACCTCAAAAACATATGTTTAGGCATTAAAAGCAAAGTATTCCGCAAAATAGTAGTAATTTTTTATTTTTTTCATGTCACGTGATCTTCACGAAATTTTGCAAAAGTGTTTGCTTTGGTCTTTTGCATCTAACTACTGAGTTTCAATTTAATCAGATCAGTATTTTTCGAGTTATCGTGAAAACAAAATTTTCAAATTTTCAAATTTTTTTTTTGCCACTTTAGGGCCGTCCGTTCAACACAAAACTTCGCAGGCATATAAAGGTCATGATTCTACAATCTGATGCCAAATTTCAAAAAGATCGAGTGATCGGTTCCGGAAATATTCATTAAAAACGTTTTTACTAAAAACGGCCTTAACTCCGAAAGGCCTCGGTCGATTTCGCCCGTTAACGAACTTGTCCGAGATATTTACGCTACGAAACTACCCTGCAAATTTCAACACTCTAAGTCGTTCCGTTCGAGAGTTATCGTGCTAACGGACGGACCGGCCGGCCGGCCGGACCGGACGGACAGAATTGAATTTGACCTCGAATTCTTCATCAGGGAGTCGAACCAAATCGTTTGAGACCATTTTCGAAAAAAAAATCGAAAAATACAGACATTGTGACGAAATGATAGCACGCTGTTCCTTGCGGAACACGCGCGCAAAAAGTGAAGGTTTCAGATCTATGGAAGATGCACCTGATGAAATTTACCTTCTCATCAAAGTTGCTACCATTTTTGGGTTGGCCGGTGCATGCAGGCGCGATGAACTCTGCAAAATAATCTTTGATCACATCGAGGACAAGGGAAATTTGATAGTGGTCAAAATCACGGACACCAAAAACAATTCATCCAGGATATATTTGTTATTTCCAATGAAACGAATCATGGATATTATTTGCAGCTCTTCCATAAATATGCGAATTTGAGGAAACAAAAACTCCACACATGCGCTTTTTTCTCCAATATTGACAAAGAGCATGTAGAACCCAATGTGTGGGAATACATTTGTTCGGAAAAATTGTATTCGGAAATAGCAGCATATTTAAAATTGGAAAATCCACAGTACACTGGTCATAGTTTCAGACGTTCGTCGGCTACTATGTTGGCCAATTCTGGGAAAAGAATAACCATTGTTAAGCGCCTCGGATGCTGGAAATCTACCACTGTCGTCGAAAGTTACATCGACGAGTCAACTAATCAAAAATGAACCAATTTTGTTTTCTATGATTTTTTTAAAATTTTCGCGTTGGCATTCTACAACTAATAACCATATTTGAATTGTATCGGATTTGTAATTTTTTGAGTTATTGAGGAAATAACAACCAAATTTCAGATTGATATAACTCCAAAACCATTTTGGCCAATTATGCCAGTTAACGCACTTAAATGTCGTATTCAGATGCGCAATCTACCCTGAAAACAGCAAGTCGCTATTTCTGTCCGTTCTCAAGGAATCATGAGATACATAATATTTTTTCGTAATTTTTAAAAAATGTTCTAATGGTAATGGTCCTCATAAAATTTTACGCACATCTTCATGTCGATATTCTACAACTAGTTACGAAGCTTCAAATCGATCGAGTCTATATTTTTTGAGTTATCGAGGAAAAAATATTCCAGATGGGTATAACTCCGAAACCGTTAAGCCGATTATGGCCAACAGCGAACTGAACTCTCCCATGCAGATGTGCAACCTATCCTCAAAATTGCAAGATTCTATCTCCTTTCGTTCAAGAGATCTCCAACAATATAGATCCGATCAAGTTCAAACTTGAAACTTGTTAGTAGAGTTAGGTTCTGAAGGCTCTCGCAAAATTTTAGCGATGGCGGACAAATTGTTTCCGATATATATTATTTCTTTCAATAATTTTCTATGATTTTTTAAAAATTTTCTAGTAATACGATTCTCACGAAATTTTGCAAGAATTTTCGCGTTGCCATTTTACAACTAATAACCATGTTTGAAGTGGATCGGCTCTGTATTTTTCGAGTTATTGAGGAATTAAGAACCAAATTTCAGATGGGTATAACTCCAAAACCGTTTTGCCGATTATGCCTATAAACAAATGGCGCATTCAGATTATCAACCTAACCTGAAAATTTCAAGTCACTATCTTTTACCGCTCTTAGGTTATCGTGACGTAAATTATATTTTTAATTATTTTTTTTTTTAATTTTCTAGCGATACGATTCTCACAAAATTTCACAAACGTCCTAAGGTTTATATTCTACAACTACTCACTTAGTCTCAATTCGATCCGATTAGTATTGGTTGTAGACAAAATTATTACTCGGAAACAATTGGGCCGATTATGCCCATTAACGAACTTGTCCGTCCTATTGGGATGCGCCACCTACCCTGAAAATTTCAAGACGCTGTCCCTTTCCGTTCTCAAGTTATCGTGGCAACGGCCGGACAGAATTAAATTTGACATAGAATTCTTGATCAGGGAGTCGAATCCAATCGTTTGAGACCAATTTTGGCGAAAAATTGGAAAATTACAGACATTTGGGCAAAATGATAACGCGATGTTCCCCAGAACATACGCGAAACTAGTTCAAACAGACAAATTATATCTCCGAAAGTATTGGTTTCTCAGAGTTGGGAATTATATCAATGTATTCATATGATAGAACTGCATCCTAAAGGAAATTCAATTCAAATAATAGTTTATTTATCAAGATTAAATGAGCAATCATGAGAATGAGAACTGCACCATGGAAGAAATCAAATTAAATCTGGCCAATTTTGCCCAATAACGAACTTAACCGAGATATTCATCTCCCTAAACTACTCTGAAAATTTCAACTACCTACCTCATTCCGTTTGAGAGTTATATCTATGTCTATGGATGAAAAGCAGTCTCACTACTCTCAGATCTCTTACTTCATGTTCAGTTCCGAAATGTAAGAATTTTCTGAGAAAAACTAATTTCGGAGCAAACAACTGAGATTTTTCTCACTTCGCTCACAATTCTTCGATTGATTAGATAATGTCTCAGGAACATCATTTGACATTATGACAATTCATAGAATAATATCATTCTGTGACAACGTTGAAATACGATTTATTATTGAAACTTTGAAAAATCATATCTCCGAAAGTATAAGCTTGTTAGAGTTAGGAATGATATGAATGGATTCTTATGATAAAACTTCTTATTAAAAAAAATTTAATTTGGAATTTGTTTCGTAAAAAAAAAAATTTTTTTTTGTTACTCCGAAACCATCTGTCCGATTTTGCCCAATAACGAACTTAGCCGAGATATTTATCCCCCAAACCTACTCTGAAAATTTCAACTCTCTAGCTCATTCCGTTCGAGAGTTATCGTGCCTACGGCCGGCCGGACCGGCCGGACAGAATGAATTTCGACCACGGATTCTTGATCAGTGAGTCGAACCAAATCGTTTAAGACCATTGTCATCGAAATATTCGAAAATTACAGACATTTGGGCAAATTGATAAGCACTCAGTTCCGAGGAACTAGAGCGCCAAAAATAGAAAATGTGACAGGATCAGCATTCAATTTACAATATGTAAAATATTATTGTTCTTTCGTCATAAATATTACGGACAAATAATTCGATATTTCTTCTTTTTTCCAGTTATTGTTTATTTCTGAATAGTTGACTTGTTTCATTCCTAATTAATTAATATTTATTCAGGATTATTATATTTCAATCTGGTCATTATCAAACGCTGCAAGGAGAAACATTGTTCCTAACACGTGCGCAAAGTGACTTTTCCGCACGCAAAAACTTATACGAACTCCGCTTCGCGCCGATCGTCTAAAGGTAAATGCGTGCGGAAAAGTTTCCTTATTAGGAAAGTTTTTCTACATGTTCACCTCTCTCCGTCATGGTTTTTCAATCGCCCCCCAAATTAGTTAAGTATTCTACTTACGGTTGAAAAAAAATGAACCCTTGAAAACCCAGTATTCTGATAATTTTTTTTTTTCAGAATCTACCAGGAGATATTGGTCTTATGGTTGTATTTCCCTCCTTAAGAGCTGAGGACGCTGGTACATACACATGTGTCGCAAAATATGCAAACTCTGTAGATTTGAAAGCAAATGTAACGGTAGAAACATATGGTAAGTCTTCTTAACAGAGAAACTCAGAACTCCTTACCTCTGGAAATGTTAAATCTTGTATCGGACTTCTTAAAATAAATTAAATTAAATATTTCAGAGGATATAACGTTCGTCAATGCCCCAGAGAACCAATATCCAACAATAAACTCTGACTACACCATTAAATGCGAAGTGAAAGGTAATCCTTATCCTACAGTAGACTGGTACAAGAACGAAGAAAATATAGTAACTCAAGAAAGGTACATTGTGGAAGATGGAGGCCTTACAATAAAGAATGTAAGGGAATCGGATGATGGCGTATATAAATGTACAGCCGTTGTCATCTCTACTGGTCAGATAAAAAATAGGGAAATTAAGGTTTGTTTCTATACAGTTCCAATCAATTATATTCACAGTTTCATTGAGGGCCGGTTTCTCAATTGCGAGTTAACTCGAGGTTGCGAGTTGACGCATGTATTTAGCGATATTCCTGAATGCGTAACACTCGGGTTACCCGCAACCTCGGGTTAACTCGCAATTGAGAAACCGGTTTGAGACAGTTTGCCAGAGTCATCTGTTTCTGCTTTGATGAAACATGGACTTGGCGAAGTGGGCAAGTTTTCTTCTTCTAAATCTATGAGGATTTTGATTCCAGTCCTTTATAATTTAGCCGCAGGAGAGCAGAGTCTCCAATGTTTTCATGTTGTCTGAAAATTCAGCTCAATTTCTCCTGGGTTCATTTACATATAACACGATTTTGCGCCATCTATGTGGTGCGTCCCAATTTACGATCAAACAGCCACAGTAGCTGATAAAATAGGGAACTGTAAATACCAGCCATGAGATATATTGATCTTATGAGTAGTATCATAAAATGTGGGAAAGCCCTGTGGACAGGAGCTTTGGCGCTCTTGTTCATACTTTGACAAATCTTATCTCCGAAAGTATTGGTTTCTCAGACTTGGGAATGATATCAATGGATTCTTATGATAGAACTGCATCATGAATTTAATTGCAGAGATAGAGGAAGAAATATTGTTTGCGGCCGTACTACACTGAACATGCTAGATACCGTCCGAACAATGAAGCCAAGCAGCGTCAGGTGCGGGTAGTACTTGGATGGGTTACCGCTTGGGAACACCGCGTGCTGTAGACTTGTTTGAATTTAGATTCTGTGCGTCAATTTTCAAGAATTTTCGTAATTAAATTCAAAACGTAAGGTCTATGACTCACCTCATGTTGGATTTACATACATCTGCAAATTATAATTAGCGCATTCTACGAAATCATAACAGTAGGATTAATTATTGAAATTTTGAAAAATCATATCTCTGAAAGTATTAGTTCGTTAGAGTTGAGGATCAGTATGAGGAAACTTCATCTCAGAATTTTTTTCGTTATTCCGAAACCACCTGGCCGATTTTGCTCAATAACGAACTTAACCGAGATATTTATCAGCCCAACCTACTCTAAAAAAACTAAATGTCTACCTCATTCCGTTCGAGAGTTATCGTGTTAACGGCCGTACGGCCGGCCGGACGGACGGCCGGGCAGATTCTTGAGCAGTGAGTCGAACCCAAAAGTTTAAGACCATTTTCAGCCAAAAGTACGAAAGTTACAGACATTTGGCAAATCGATAAGGACTCCGTTCAGAGGAACAAGAGCGGCAAAAAGAACATGTGATAATAATTTTTAAAACAGCTTTATGGCATGGGAACAAAATTTGCACATATGTTCTCTAAATTGATGATATATAGCCAGCCATTTCTAGAGCTATATGGAACGTACAGGGTATCCGAGTAACACCGAAAAAAGGGGTGATTCTGTGATGAAAATTAAAGTGGGTATTTGGCATGCAATTTTTTGAAAAACCTCCTCACGGAGAAGTTACACCCTCCGAAGATTAACAAAAAAAATTGTTTCTCCTTTTTATTTTCCTTGTATATCGAGCTAAAGACACGAAACTTGGTAAATATTATTATTCAAGAAAACTACACACTACACTGAAATATGCATAGAAGGGGTTGAAATAGTCAACCCCTGGGCTTTTCAGCCCAATTCATTTACAAACTTTTTTATCTCTACAATTTTTTCGAACATTTACGAGAAAAAAATGCAATGCATTTTCACAAAGCACCGAGGTGAAATTTCCCTAACCTAATTTATTTGTTTATAGTTCGTATATTTCACAAGTTTTGCTTTATTTTCTTCATCGCCCATTCTATTACCTTTCTTGAAGACATTAAATATATAGGGAAAATAAAAAAGAGAAACAATTTTTTTCGTTAATCTTAGGAGGGATGTAACTTTTCCGGGGGGAGGTTTTTCAATAAATTTTGTAACAAATACCCCACCTTCATTTAAATCACAGAATCAGTCCTCAGATTTTTCCGGTGTTATTCTGAAACACCCTGTATATCTCATTGCAGCAGATTCCAAGTTCTAGGAGAATTGCTTTCACAGTATTATAACAGTGTAAGAGTAGAACTATATAAAGGCTAATCGGTACATTTTAACTCTGGTAAAATTGTCGAAATTTCAACCTTTTTGCTGCCTATAATAATTTCCAATAATCATCTGAATTTTAGGTAGAAGTGCTCATTCCCCCGAAAATCGACCCAATTCCATCTGTATCGGTGATTGAGGGAGAATCCGCACTTGTACAATGCAGAGCGACAAGTAAACCACCACCGAAATATACCTGGATCAAAGTGGGTACCTCTGAAGACTTGAGGAGGGCAGATAGATTCAACGTCAAAGAGATCAGTGGCGACCTCCACATCAGCAGGGTGGAATTCAATGACCAATCCTCGTACAAATGTGTTGCGAAAAATGAGGCTGGCATGGCTGAGACCAGCGTAGATTTAAAGGTAGGTCATCACTCATCAGCAAATAAAACGGGATCAAGAGCTCGTAAGTGGGTGGGTGTCATATTTTCAACTTGTCAATCAATGCCTTACTAGTTAATTATGTATCGAAGACATATATGTTACGCTAATGATACTAGTTTACTACATTTGTGCTAAAGAGTGTCTGATAAGGAACTTCAAGGGGGCGCACATCTGGACACAGCGCACAGAGACCTGTAATCACCCGTCAAGGATCCCTGCTGTCTCTGATAGTCAAGCTGATATTAAAGCTCTGAGCTCCCATGTTATCGAGTCCAAGCTAATATGGGAATGCCGAAGAAAACTCAATGAAGTAGGCAAGAACAACAGGGTCTCCTTGGTCTGGGTTCCTGGTCAGGCGGGATCCAAGGAAATGAGGAGGTCAACGAACTTGCCAAGAAAGGAGCACAAACCCCCTTTATTGGCCCGGAACCCTATAGTGGGGTTGGTAGATACACCTAAAAAAGTGAATTCCGGATGGAAGAAGAAACTAAAAGAGGTATTTTCTGAAGATCTCTCCCCGGAATTATCACTCCATGAAATTCCACCGGAACTTTGATACTGTCAGATCCAAGAAATACTTGGACCTCAGTAAGAACACGCTGTACCTCCTCACTGGTTTCCTCCCAGGGCACTGCGGCCTTAGGAAGCATATGACGAGATTAGGGCTAGCAGAAACTGACGAGTGCAGATTCTGGTGGGAGGAGGATGAAACTCCTGATCACCTGATAACGGAGTGCCTCGCTATCTCAAACCAACGCAAGGAGTGCTTTGGGCAAGAACTCTGCAGGAGCGAAGACGCAGCCTCCTTGAAGCCATCCCAGATACTAGAGTTCATCAGAACTCTGGAACTGGAAGGCGAGCTGTAAATGGTAATGACATCGACAGCTCTGACGGGGGATCATAATAGACCTTAAGGTCGCAGTGCAACGTTACTCCCTACAACAATATACAATATAGGATCGTTTTAGACTTTGTAATGATTCTTCACCATCAGATGGTTCGTTGACAAACTTTTCATGTGTTTCTTCTAGGTACTCGTAAAACCAAGAATATTCGAGCTTCTCAACGTGACAGCCCCAGTAAGAACAGAAACCAAACTAATCTGCAAAGCCAATGGCAGACCTCCACCGACGGTGGTCTTTCAGAAGTTGAGCAACAGCGAACCTTTTGCATTCGGAAAACAACCGACAGATAATAGAATCACGCTAGAACAGCAGACTATAACAGAGAAGGGAGAGTGCATAGGTACTTTGGTCATCTCTAATCTGAACAGGACTGATGATGGACTCTACAGATGTATTGCCTACAATACAGCAGGTAAGAAAGATCTTCCCTAATTCTTCGAAGCTGGAATATATTTGCTACCTTTTCAAGCCAAGATGAACCTTTCCATAGAGTTGTCAAGTGATAAAAAAAAGCTATAATCAATTGGTGAAAAGTCATATATATTTTTCAATGATTTTTACTTATTTTCTATGGAAAATGGAGCATATTGCTTGTATCTTTGTGGACCTTAAAAAGGATTTTGATAGTGTAGACCAAGATATGTTGCTCGCAAAACTTTCAAAAATTGGGTTTCCAGAGACCAGCAAATAAATTAATTGTATCTCTCCCTAAAAATAGACCGCAGTACACAATTGTCGGTGATTATTGAACAGTGAATTTCAGTAGGGCTGGTATGCCACAGGGCACGGCGCTGGGTCCGTGTCAAGCTCAGATGCCAGTACTCATGTTTGAGGACGACACTGTACTTTTATTTCAGTCAAAAAACGAATTAGACCTCGAAAAACACACAAATAGTGAACTTGAACGCTTCCATCATTGGTTGAATCGAAATAAGGTGGTATTAAACTCGGAAAAAACTGTCTACATGCGATTTAGTTGGACAAATAAAATTGCAAAAAACTTAGGAATTGTAATTAAAGGAATAGATGTTCGCAAAGTTCCTCAATATCAGTACCTTGAGGTGGTTATTGATAAATATTTGACATGAAACCTTTATGTTAAAAAAATTATTGATAAGTTAATTGGTTTTATAAACTCAGTTCACATAATGCGACTGCAAAATAAAGGCATCAAAATTATTTTTGATTTACCATATAAAACTAGCTCAGAATCTTTATATAAAAAATTTCCAATATTACCAATAAAAAACGGGGAAAAATGGCCGATTAAAACTCAGTGTTGTTCAATTTAGAATACCTCAAGAGGAGCACACAAGATCAGCAAATAATTTGAATATATATTTCAAATTTAAAACTGAAATAGGGCGTAGATTGCTCAGTTGCAAAGCATCTGAGAACTTCAACAAGATTCCCTATGATATAAACATAAAGGATTCATGTGATGCATTTTCAAAGCAACTTAAGAAATGGTTGCAGTGAAATTTTATGACATTTTTTGGATTTTATTATCTCTTGGTTCTTTTCTGGTGTTTTCACTGCTTAAGAATGTTTATAGCGTCATAGCGATAATACAGGCCCTCAAGAAGGAAAGAGCTGGGTAAGGAATATATTGACGCGAGTACAATAATCTATACCAGTATAACCTCCTTAACATCGATCCAAGGAGAGCTGGTGGCAGTGGAGTGGTGCGCCATATTTTCAATACCATATGGCAAGAATCTACATTGCCACAGACAGCCAAATGACAATGTCGCCTACCTTTTACACAAAACGTTAGGCTTACAAATCAACTATATCTCCGGCTAGCTGGTAAGGTCTTATGCATAGGGCGCTACCCTTTCTCTTAAACTTACGCGAAAGTGTCGTCACCAAAGATTATAATCCGCTTTATAGTGAGTGAGAACACCAGGAGCGCAAATCGACTAACAATCAGCAAGATATCCTCATACTTCGACTCAACAAAACCCGCTATGCGATATATAAAATTGTGAGGGGATCTAGACTTATCCAACGCCTCGAAGAACGAAAATGACAATGGATGTCTTTATAGTTAGATAAATAAATAAATGACTAACTTAATCCTATTATCCAGGTAAAGGACTACTCAACGGCCACATAACAGTTGAATTCCCTCCAACCTTCGAAAGGACCAAGCACCGCCCCCCCATTTGGACTTGGGGCAACCGACCCGGCAATATCTCCTGCATTCCCGAGGCCATCCCCAACGCTACCATCAAGTGGATGCACGGCGGTATCGAAATACAAGAATCCCCAAACTACAAGATCGTCGGTACTTCCCCGGTCTCCAACCTAATTGTCTACCCCAGGAATGAAAAGAGGTATTACAACACCTACGAATGTGTTGCTACCAATAAGCTTGGAACAGATAGGATACCTCTGCAGTTGAGGGAGGCTTCCAGACCGGAGCTCATACGGGAAGCGAAGGCGCACAGTATAACGGCCACAACCATCAAGTTCAACATCCAGCCCCCTTCACAAGAAGACGGCTTGCCGTTGAGGACTATAACGGTGCAGTATAAGCCAGAGAGGGAGTTGACTTGGGATTATGCTAGGAATCATACTTGGAGTTTTGGTGAGTGGTAGATAATAAGTCATTTTTGTGTTCAAGGGTGCCTATTTATGTATGTAAAGTGGATTTATGGTTTTTGAAAAATTCTTGGCTAGGATCGCTACACTTTGCATATGTTTGAACCAATTTCTATAGCACTTTTTCAGCTCCAATACATGCATTTTGAACGCATCATTCTTCTGGCGTTTAATTCTCTGTTCATTCTTCATGGCAAGGAACCAAAAAAATCATTGGTACACAAGTCGGGCATGTATGACGGATCAGTCAAATATTGAATTGTCTGAGCTGAACTTTGAGAATGATGTCATGGCGAAGAATGATCCCGCGTCGTTTTTTCGTATTTCTTCAAAGAGTTGTAACGATCAGATGGCCGTGGGCCCTTCAGCATTAACTGTTCTACTATTCTATGTCTATGTCCAGGTATACTGCTCCAATCGCTAAACAACTCAGGCTGATGGATTCATCCCTAGCAATTCTGCAACCACTAGGGTGGTAGCGGAGCCATCTGTGAACCAGCAGGGACCCTCAAGCAGTGAGGTCTCAGAGACGGCCCAGTCAGCTCTGCTGGGAAGGACCACTCTGTAGGGCAGACACGTAGCGTATCGCATCTGACTCATTGTGAGCCATATACAGAAGTCTGTATGTCGCCATCCGGGTCACGCTCTTGATCACCAGGTGAAGAGGGGCGAGGTCCAGTAGGCATTCCATGGCTGCGGTGTGGGTGGAGCGAAAAGCCCCTGTCACCATCAAGCACGCAGATCTCTGAATTTTTGAAGCTTAAGCTGCAAAAATACTACAGTACACTCCCACCAAACAATGCTGTCGTAAGTGATTTGTGGTCTCACTACCATCACGTACAACCAGTGGAACTGTTTCGGAGCCAGTCCCCACCTCTTTCCACAAGTCTGCTGGCAAGCACAGAGAGAGTGCCTAGCCTTGTGGATCACCCTTTCCAGGTGTGAATTCCAGTTCAACTTTCTATCCAGAATATAACCCATATAAAACCCAGATATCTAGCCTCATCCGCAAAAGGGATATTAATGCCACTCATAGTGAGGGAATCCATATCAAGCTTCCTCTTCCTAGTGAATGGCACGTCAGTTTCTTTCGAGGTTTCACGTTCATTTGTTCCCCCTCACACCATCCTTGTGTTGCTGTCAGTGCCTCTGATAGGCTCTCGACCGGGACCGAGTCTTCCCGGCCCGTGGTCATAATGACTATGTCGTCGGCGTACGCTTGGACATATATATCCAGCGTGCCTAATATGGCCAGTAAATCATCCACCAGGGGAGACCACAGCAGAGGGGAGAGCACTCCTCCCTGTGGACAGCCCCTCCTGGCCACGAATCTCACTATGTCCCCACTCCCCACACAGGGACGTGGAGATGAGTCCGTTAGTCAACATGGATCTTATACATTCCTCAATGAGGTCTGATACTCCTCTGGCCCGCGCCGCTTGATTAAAAGTACCCCCGATGTCCAGGAAGGCCACTAGAGCAGTATCCTTGTGGTCCAGGTTGTTTAGGGCCAAGTCAGTTGATTTACCACTGTGGAAGGCGTACTGCTGCTCACGCAGAAGATTTGGTGATAGTACACTGCCCCTGATGTAGCGGTCCAGTATCTTCTTCGATTTCTTCGAGGGTTTTCAGAACGAAAGACGTGAGGCTTATCGGTCTGTATGAGTTAGGTTGTGAGAAAGCTTTGACCACTTTAGGGATGTAAACAACCCTAAACTCACGCCAGCTTGTCGGTACAAAGTTCCAGGCAACACTGGCTCTAAAGAATCTGGCCAATAGATAGGTAGCAGTTGAATAATGAATCAATTTTTCGTCATTTAAATCGAGATTGTGAAAATGCCCATTAGCTGAAAAAAAAATTTCAGAAGCCCCTTACATCCTGGAAGACTTACTGCCGGAAGTAACATATCATTTCCGGTTTTCCACGCGTAATGACGTCGGAATGGCCCAGTGGAGTAACGCCGCAACGATATCTATGCCGAGGAGATCAGAACCTGCCGAACCCAAGATCCTCCTGCCTACCCACAGGATCATCGATGAAAACAGCAGTAATAGGCAGGATATGGTTGCTGTCAGTCCGTATGCTGACCGATATGACATCAGGTGGAACGTGCCCAATAGCAATGGCGATCCTATCATTCGGTATATCATCAGATATTGTAAGGTAGGTAGTGATTTCTTATAAGATTATTAGTGTATGTCCAGATATTAGTTTCCTGCGCCAATTGAAAACAATAAAATTCTCGAAATAGATATATAGTCCGTCTAGAAAGTATTTGGAATTGAGAAAGCTCAATTGTAATTATTAAGTATATATTTTTAATTCCTGAATTAGACAATTATAACAAATTATTCATCTTATTTACTCATACAACCTCCATTTAAGTGTAAACACTTGACTAATCGTTGAGGTACACCCGAAACTAGATCACCTCCATAATTTTCGTTGATGGTAGTCCAGGACTGTAAAATTAACTGAATTAAATAATCTTTATTTCGTGGCGCTGTTCGTTCAAATTCAATCTGAAGTGAAGTTGCTGGCCATGGAATTGCATCCAAGCTTGAGTATTGAGTATTTTCGAAACCCTAGGGGCAGATTGTGCGGTGTCTGGATTGTTTGCTTTAATCTTAAGCGGTCTTCGAAAAACCTTCGAAAACCTTTTCTATTAATACAAATATTCTACCTGTTTTCTATTTTCTAGTTGCGAAATTATTTCATAAATTGTATACCTGTTGACAATCAAATATATTTGACATATAGTATTGCCATGCAACTTTGGCAATAGCCGACTACGTGCACAACGTGCATATGAAATATCATATATTACTCTTGTCTTTTACACAAAAGAAATATATTAAAATTATGAAAAATAATAAATTCCGGATACTTTCTAGACGGAATATTTATACATAACATTTATAAAACTAGGGTATGATAATGAAAATTGCGATAAAATCATATTAAAGTTTCTAATTTTTCGATTACTCTATCCCCGAATTATTTAGTTTCTTCTCCATTTCCTGAACATCAACATTGTTAAACCTATTTTTTACATAATTCTTCAAATCGCGTTCAAAGAAGTCACTACACACTATTCAATTACTTAGTCTAGTTTTGTTTCTCGATTGTTTGTTGAAGTGCATTACCATAGAACCATTATTACGGGCGTTACAGTAAGTGAACAAATCGACAAACATGGGGGACTATCGTATAGCCTAATTCTCTTGGCCATATTGCCATTTAATCACTTTCGAGCCCAGTCTATATACGGAAGGCCATGTTTTAGTTCCCAATTAATGTATTTCTATTTGTTAATGCTTTGCATTGGCCTTTTATGTGCTCAATGGTTTCAGCTTCTGAATCGCATAACCTACAAATGACGGAATATTCTCTGTCCATCTTACGACTTGGTGGTACCTCATCCTGCAATGTTCTGGGAGTTACGCTTTTTCTCAAGTCGCTATATTTCCTTGGTTGACCTTTCTCCTTGGTTATTAATCTGTTGTGAATTTTACTGTTTCTTCACCTTTTCATAAATCTTTTCTATTAACAGTGAATGCGATGTTCCACACATGGGCCCTGTTCCAATGAACGAAGTATTGGCGCCTCTTTTGCATTGGTATCCATTTGGTTGTCAAACCAGAACCCATTTTGTTGCATTTTGTCAGTACAACAATGCCATCTTGCTTCCGGTAGCGATACAAATTCTTACCCCTTTATACTGCCAGGGAAGACCTGAAAGTACCTTCGTACCACCTAAATATAATTTTGGGCCTTTGTTAAAGGTCGCTGAAAGGCAATTTAGCATTATGTGGAAGGGTGCTAATGTTTCCCTAACGCAGACGCGAGACCGGCTAGATCCTGGGCTGGCTGGAACCTTTAGCTTGAAAGTTATATCCTGAATGTTTTTTTGTTCTTGTTCCAGACTGAAAAAGTCAACGGAGAATGGCGGGACACCGATTGCAGCGAAGAAATCGAACAGTCTGTTCAGTATACGCACTACGAGTTGACGAACCTGTTCGCCGATACGACATACAAGGTAGAGTTGAGGGCCCAGAACGCCATAGGAGCAAGTTCTCCCGCCCAGATCAGAGTAAGGACCGCAAGAGGTGAGAACTTTTATCGCTATAATTCCAACGAGGTAGCTCAACCTCGGGACAGCCACATGACCGACGGTGCCAGTACAACTGTCCTTGATTTCGTGTGTGTTTCGATTACATTGGCGCATTTGATATATTTTCAATTATTCTAATGGATCCTTGAGTTCGATTTATGTTTTTTCACATTTGCGCCGTGTTTCATGTTCTATTTTGATGTAGTTTGATTTCCTGGATTCAGAATTGCTAACTTATTCCAATGCTAAACAATTCTTCTGCTTCAGTAATGCAATTCCAAAAATCAGTGATCGAAACTCTTCCACGAGTAAATCCGTTATACCACCGATATACCGTGGATTTTGAGTAGGGCTTCACACGAGACGAGAGTAGGTGAGAGTATAAAAAATTGGTTCAAGCCCTGTGGACAGGAGCTATTGGGCGCATGTTCATCTTCCTTGTGGCCCGTACTGACCAGTAAAGAAAAAAAGCAGTATCATGTTGAATACCTTAATATTATTGATTATTATATAATAATCGATGAAAATACTGAGAGAGACCCAGGAAATTTGACACATTTTGTCTTATATCTCTTGAAATTGAAATCGTATAGAACCAAAATTTTGCACAATGTTGCAAAATACTACAATTGACGTTAGTACAAGTTTTTGTTGCAATCTGATGAATATTTCACGAAAAAAATTTTTTTTTTTCGAAAAAATTAAAAGAAATATTTTTTTAAAAATTACCAACATTTCGATCATAACAGAATTTTGCCAAAAGTTGCGCGTTTATATCCTCGAACTGACTACCAAGTTTCGATTCAACATCTTCTTTAGTTCCTGAAATATCAGGGAAATAACCTCAAAATTTTAAATGTCTATAACTCCTAAACCGTCCGGCCGATTTTGCCCGTTAACGAACTTAACCGTCGCATTTTGATCAGAAACCTACCCTGAAAGTTTGAAGTCGATAGGACCTTCGGTGCTCCTGTTATCGTGCCTACGGCCGGACGGCACCCAAAAATCTGACACCGGATTCGTGATCAGGGAGTCCGAATTAGTCTATTAGCCAATTTTCAGCTCGAAATTCGAAAATTACAGACATTTGGACGAAATGATAGGACGATGTTCCCCTAGAACATGCGCCCAAAAAATCTCGTCTCAGTCTCGCCAATTCCCAAAAAATGAAGTGTCGTTCAAGTCTCGTTATCAGTTGTCTCGTCTCGTCTCGCTTAATTCTGAATAACGATAATAAATATTATAATACATAAAAAAACGGAATATAATAATGAATAATTTTGTAAAGCAATATTTATTACGCTCTTATTCAAAAATATTTGTACATGTACATATTATTTTTAATTTTAAACACTATTAATTTCATCTTTTAAATTACTCGAAGACCAAGAATTCAAATTTAATCACGCTTGCATCACATTATCTTTCAATGATGTAACTACGTGTTTTTGCCATGATCATACCTGCTGAAGTGGAATAGTATTTTCTAAAACAAGTTGCAGAATCGGCTCCTATTCAAACACGAATGCGAAATGAGTGTTGGAATTGCCTTCTGCGACGAGTATTAGACGATATTTTCTCTATTTCAGACAAGTTTTGTGAAATACTGTTGAAATTTAATAAAAAATTGGGATTATACATCCTAGTGACTTTTGTATTGTATCTTGGCAGTTGGTGTAACTGTTGCGAAAGTTGACAGATTACGTAATTTGAAGTTGAATCGTAGGTAGGGCATGGATATCAGATTTAAAACAGTTTCCTAATAGTATGAATGATTCAAAATTAGCAAGAAGGAAATACCAACCTCATTATTTTATTGAAGATAAAACTTTTCCTCTCAACAATTATTTCGCTATAAACAGATTATATTATATATATTGACAATTGACGTGTGTTGAAATTTGATAGGATCGAATGTCAGTGCTGACTACCACAAAACGAAAAATATAACTTGAAACAATGCGGGAATGAGTTCATTCCAGCGCTGTTTTGAGTGCTGGAATGGACTCATTACGATACTGAAATAGAGAAAATAATCTTTCAACAGGTACGGAGGTAGCCATTAATAAATCATCGGCCATCTTGGAAAGTGCCGGGAGAACTTTTTCATCACTTTCCACCACTGTAAAATATTTTGATTCCTATTTGCTCTTTCTAACAGCAAGTATTCTTCAAACTCAGCTTTCCAATATTTCGAAGGTTTTGTTGGTGTTTTAAAGAGGCTATGGATGTCGATACATTTTATAAGAGAATTGCACAAATTTGTATAGTTTTCAATGAATACCTTCCCAGTGGGTAGATCATGGGAGGTGTTTGTGGTGTATTCCTCATAACACTTTTCGAAACATTGAATAGCTTAATTTTTTTACCAGTTTTATTATATGTAATTCCACAGATGTGTACAATTAATTGTTTACATCTTCACCACAAAGAAGCACAAGACCGAGATTAAAAAATCGATCTTGAAAAAAATACACTCCAAAGCTAAAATATAAAAATCTGCAAGGATAAATATTTATGATAAGAGATACGTTACTATAAGAACAGAAATATTTCATAGATATTCACAAGAGTTGATATTTTGTAAAATATATTGTTCTCTATGTAGACCTTTCCTAATTTTTCGAATGAAAACTTCATAAAAAAAAATTAACGAGACTTTTCGGTTGCGCTGTATGTAGTCTCGGTATCGCCTATAATATTTTTCAAAATGTCTCGTCTCGTCTCGCTTTTCCGAGACGAGACGAGAAAAATCTCGCTCTCGTGTGAAGCCCTAATTTTGAGGGTACTTCAGTCGATTTAATTTCAAAGATGGAATATTTCACGTCGAAAGTTGTGATCACGGTGAAGAAAACATATTGAAGAATTGTAAGGTTTGTTGGACTAGCTATGACCTTCCTTGAACCCAGTAGACCCCATCTAACTATAATTATCACTTGAGAATGACCTTCATTTTGAAGACAATTCGTTTGTCCGAATTATCTCCAAAGTGAAACCCCAGTAGGTATTATATATAAATAACTCTAACCCTTCAATAACTTTAGGTGGGGTGCCTTCTACACTCAATTCGGGATGTACAAGCTCCCCTATCCCCTTGGAGATGGCATTGACTTTGTTGATAGTGTTCCGTACAAACTCTTTGAAATGGTGCTTGAAATAAATGATTTGGATGGTGGGAAATTTCGAATACAGGGGATTTATTATGTGTTCTGAACCTTTTTATTGATGTTCGATGTAAATAACTAGGTGTCATTGTTATTGAGAGACGTTGAGGCGTATGCAGATCTGCAAGTTACCTGTTAAGCATGTTAGTTTCGGTGCTGCCTAGGGTAGTTAAGGAATAATACTTAGATCCTGTCTTATTTAGCATGTATTACACTTGTCCAATTCTTAACGGATTTCGTCTGTTCATTCTTATATACAGTAGAATCTCACTAATCCGGCACTTCAATAGACCGACACGTCGAATAATCCGGCACTCTCCGCCCGCGCCTCCCTCGCCCCTCATCAAGGAAAAGCTATGACCTACACTGAATGTTCTATCACGGGAATTATAAGAATGGGAACTTGACGATGATCTACCTTTTGCCTATTGGTTACAAAATGTATCAGAATACAGATACAGCATTTAATTGTTTCAATACCTGCATAACATGGGCTGAAGAAAACGGCTTACCTGCTGAAGCTGTTATAATTCTTCGAAACATGCGAGAATAGTATATTCTAAAACAAGTTGCAGAATGGGCTGATATTTACACGCATGAGTGTTGGAATTGCCTTCTGCAACGAGTATTAGACGATAATTTCTCTATTCCAGGCAAGTTTTGTAAAATACTGTTGAAATTTAATGAAAAATTGACTGTGTCGAAAGTTGACAGATCATGGAATTTGAATTGTACGTAGAGCATGGAGATCAGATTGAACAGTTTCCAGTCACGAATGATTCAAAATTAGCAAGAAGGAAATCTGTAGTATCTTATTTTTTTATGAAAATAAACCTTTCCTCTCAACAATTATTTCACCTTATCCAGATTATTTTATACTGACAATAATTGACGTGTGTTGAAATTTGATAGGATCGAATGTCAATGCTGAGTACCACAAAACGAAAAATATAACTAGAAACAATGCGGGAATGAGTTCATTCCAGCACTGTTTTTAGTGCTGGAATGAACTCATTACGATACTGAAATAGAGAAAAGGTTTTCCAATATGGAATACGACTTGCACAAAAACATACCTCAATTAAAGATTATTTAGTTAACTCGATATCATTGTGACATATGTTACAGTCATGAAAAAACTTTGATTTACACATTATGTTTTTTTCTATACAATCCAGTAATCCGAATATTCCAATAATCCGGCACACTCTAGTTTTTAATGGTGCCGGATTACTGAGATTCTGCTGTACCATATTTCCTAACAAACCAAAACCGTTCAACGATTCTTCTAATTTAACTCACCGAACATCACTATGTCTAGAAATTATTATTTCAAACGTTCAAAATCATGATAATAAATTCACAGTCATTCAAATCAATTGTCAATTCCATATAACCATTTATCTTGATTAATGCATTACATTAGTCAAATTTTAGCAGTAGTAACCAAAATAGAGTGGTTAAGACCCTTGCTATCATAACCAATCGGTTATAATTGAAAGGGATTGGTCTTAACCACTGTGTTTTACTTACCCGCTCAAATTCGTCTAAAATTTCCACAAATATTAATTTCAAAACCATTGTGTGCCTTTAAATTGAAATTACGTTATTTCTATTTTGAAGTAAATACCTTAAATATTACCGTTTTTCTGGAAAGTTAATTGCAGATTTGCATGTATGTATCTGTATGGTATTCGGTAACTTTAGGACAAAAACACACGAAAGTCAAATTGGCCACCATAAGGCAAACGCGGTAACCTGAATACAGTGAGCTTGATAAAGATTATCCAATTTAATCACTGTCTAAATATTACATTGCGCTAATACCACAGACTAACTGCAGTAGAACCCATAGAGATACTTGTATCTCTATAAATATATATGTGGATTAGCGTGGTATGTTGTAAAATTCTGTGATCTATAACTATCAGGTAGGTACCTCTGATTGAGAAGAAGAGTTTTTGACTCCTTGTCTAATTCAAGATACAGATTCTTGACGAGACATATATTAGACCAGGTTGGATAATTTATTAAACCAAAAAAAAAATAAAAGTAGGATAAAACCCATTGGAAAAGGTAGAGAATATAAGAAAAATGAAAGCGAAAATAATTTACGGGTGAAGTGAATCTGAGGTCGGGAAGTAGAAGGGGGTGAGTTTTTAAGGAATGGTTTGTCTCGATTTTCGGCATAAATGCGAATCCTATGGAAAAATAAATTATATAAAAATTCAAATAACCAAGTTTTTGGTTTCTTAATTTTATCTTTTCAAAAAAAAAAAATTTTATGAAATTTGGTGAATACTTCCTTTTTTATGGCTCAAATAACACACCTTTCTTTCACTTAATATCGAAAAAGCAACCTAATTTTAAATCGAAAATTCCCCCGTCAAAATATTTGTAATTTTCAAAGGCCTGGTCTATATCTGCTGGGATCGCAAAAGTTTTCCTTCTCTATTGTTCGTTCATGTTCATTACCATAGAACCACTATTACGACATTTTGAGTCAATTTGCATCCGTGTGTCTTCGTCCTTAGTGCATGGAGCATTTAAATTTACTAACATGCGTTTTCTGCATGATCAAATTAATAGCGATTTATCAAGATGTGGCAGCTGTTTTGTATATAATCCGTTTTTATTGGCTTATTGATTTTTCTGTATATTGCTTCTTAAGGATTCAAAAATATATTATAGGATATTCATTTTATCACATTTCTGATAATAAAATTTATTTAAGCTCAATCTAACGATGTTATTCTTCATGAATATTCTATGAAATATTTTTATGAATTATTGTTTAGGATCCCATCCATTTTCCAGATATAAAAATACAAAAGTAGGACGCATGTTCATCATATTCAACGCAATTTTGAAAGAACAAATCAATTAATTTACCATTATGAAGAACTTGAGCTTCGCACACCCTTCAGCATTTTTTCTCTGTTCCAATATTTTATCCTTATGCAAACTAATTGGAACTATTCAATAGTTGCTTATCAAGCTTGGCCTCGTTTTGATAATTCGTGAATGATGCCAACACTATGTCACCAGAATCATATTCAGACAATGAGAGTTATGTGGAGATTTTGAAGTTGTTCATTTTGGTGATATAATTGAAAATTTAGGATGCAGGTGATTGCCGACTGGGTGTTTAATCTTCGTTGAGAACTTATATGAATGCATTTTGAGAATATAATATCTGTTGTTCGATGTTTGTGTCAAAATGCACACGATTGTGCTCTGACTGAAATTTTTACATATATTTATGTGAAAGAGTGTTAATTTTAGGTATAAAATTAAGAAGTTAAGTTTTTCACCTAGGTACGAAATAATTTTATCGATAAAATGTATAGATTAGAAATGCATAAGTAGATAAAATTGAGCAATCAAGAATTTCATGGAGATATTTCACGTAGTTGGATGAACTATGTTTTAAATACATATAATCATATAAACTAACATTTTTACGTATTTTAATCACCATTGTGATTTTAGCGTGATAGTTATGGGGAATTTGAACAAAATTCGAAACTATGAATTTTAATTTATTTTAATATTATTATAGCTGCAATCATTTATTTGTTGTTCGTGCATTTATTAGTATATTATAAATTGTAGAATTTCGTTTTAATCCCTTAATTGTGTATTGTATTTGTACAGTGAGCATGGTTTGAGCCGCATGTTGTTTAAGTGTTGATCCAAACAACTTTCATACTTACGAATTTTGAAGATTATTAAAGCAGCGTATGTCACCAGCACTTAAATCAAAAACCCTCATGCATATTTTCGGAATAATTCATGTATGATGATGAAGGTATACAAAGCATTTCATTTATATTCTTGCAGTTTTGCTCAAATGGAAAATTCATAAAACATTCTAAACTTCAATCTACATATCTGTGTAAGTAAGTGTAAGGGTTGTTTTCGAATTTTGATAAATAATTACTCTGTTATATCCTGAACATGAACTCAGTTAATGGATATTTTAAGCTAAGAAACCATTGTGTATAAAGCAACAGAACAGTTGACATGTCAATCTGAAGTTGAATTAAATTATAAAACAGATTATAAATGATTTTTCCTTTCACTCTGAAAGTTAATCAGTGACTGCTTTTGTGAAGTGGTGTAAAGTGTTGCTTAGAGTGATGCTTTGAGAAAATACGACTGAAAGGAAACAACCTGAAATGTACGTAGATATAGAAGTTTCGGGTATCTAAATAAAGAGATAAATGAATTCAAGACAATATCAAATATAATGAAATAAATGAATTCAAGATAATATCAATTATAATGAAGTTTTGGTTTTGTATCTTTTTATTTAGAACCAAATCAATCAAGCTAACAAGTAGATCAATTAGCAAAACCTGCTTATTAGTTTCTTCAGTGCTCAGCATGCTGTTGTTTTGTGTTATATTGTTTTTAATCTCACTAATACAACACTGTCGTACCACTCAATACTTCAACACAATAAAAACGGATTGTATGCAACTTCCCCCTTTTATTATTTGGACTTTTTGGGAACCATATCGAAGTTTTTGGTTCGTTATTTATATGCTGCTGATTTTATTTGAACCGGCATGATGTGTTATATAGAATTAGATTAGATTAGATTTAAAAATCAACAATATTAACATCATACCTACATCTCGAATATCACACTGAATATTGTTTTTTGCATAAGTATTATGACATCATACGACTCAGGTGCCATTGAACCTATACTATAAGCAAGATAAAGCTTATTCTAGATTTTGGATATTTAATTTTCCAAATTTGTGGTTTAGGGCATTAATAGTATATTCTAAAACAAGTTGCAGAATGGGCTCCTATTCAAACACGAATGCGAAATTAAAAAGGAGTGTCGGAATAGCCTTCTATAAGAGTATTAGACGATATTTTCTCTATTTCAGTCAAGTTTTGTAAAATACTGTTGAAATTCAGTGAAAAGTTCGGACTATACATCATAATGACTTTTGTATCTTGGCAGTTGGTGTGACTGTTATGAAAGTTGACAGATTACGAAATTTGAATCGTACGTAGGGCATGGAGATCAGATTTAAAACAGTTTCCTAATAACAGGAATGATTCAAAATTAGCAAGAAGGAAATATCTAGTACCTTATTTTTTAATGAAAATAAAACTTTTCCTCTCAACAATTATTTCACTACATCCAGATTATATTATATTGACAATTGACGTGTGTTGAAATTTGATAGGATCGAATGTCAGTGCAGACTACCACAAAACGAAAAATATAACTAGAAACAATGCGGGAATGAGTTCATTCCAGCACTGTTTTTAGTGCTGGACTGGACTCATTACGATACTGAAATAGAGAAAATTACTATTCGCTGTAAAATGTGAGATGGAAATTGTTAGCACCCACTTGACGTCTGGAGCTTTAGCGCGCTCGTTCATTTAACTATCAATATACTTCAAATTTTATTTGAAATACCGCACACTACTGAAATGTATGGTTATTATAGAGATACGTTGCATAAAGATAATAAGCATATTCTGAAATTATTTTAAAATTTCATTTAAATAAATGAGTAAATCTATTGAACATTCAAAGAACTTTTCGGTGCAAATCTATAGATTATTGATTCAGTTCAGTGAATCTGTTAAAATGACGTCGTGTATTAATATTTCTCAGTGCTCCAAGATAATATTATCATTCACAACAACTAGTAAATCGTTTACTTCGATTCCATAATGCGTTGCAGTATATGGGACAGGCACCAAAAAATGCTCACTCTAGGCTCCGATCCGAGCGTCTTTCAGGCAGAAATACTTGCAATCGAAAATGCGTGGAAATTGACCTAGGGAGAAACTATCAGAGGTGTAATATAGCAATCCATTATGACAATCAAGCTGTTATTAAAGCTCTGAGCTCCCATGTTAACGAGTCTAAGATAATATGGCAGTGCCGAAGAAAACTTACTGAAGTAGACAAGAACAACAGGGTTTCCTTGGTCTGGATTCCTGGTCACTCGGAAATTAAAGTAAAGAGTAGGCCAAACAACACACTTGCCAAGAAAGGAGCACGAACCCTCTTTTATTGGCCCGGAACCCTACTGTGGGGTAGGTAGATACACCTACAAAAGTGAATTTCGGATGAAAGAAGAAATTGAAAGAAGTACACTCTGGAGATCTCTCCCAGGAATGTCTAACTCCATAAAGTTCCTCTGGAACCTTGACACTGTCAGATCCAGGAAGTATATAGATCTCCTGCGCCTACTCACTGTTTTCCTCGGAGGGCACTGCTGTCTTAGAATATATGATGAGATTAGAGCTAGCAGAAAGTGACGAGAGCAGATTCTGTGGGGAGAAGAATGAAACTCCTGATCACCTGATTACGGAATGCCTCGCCATCTCAAACCTACGCAAGGAATGCTTTGGGCTATAAATCTGCAGGGGTGAGGACGTAGCCTCATTGAACCCAACCCAGATACTGGAGTTCATCAGCGCTCTGAAACTGGAAGGCGAGCTGTAGATGGTGGTTACATCGACCGCTCTGATGAGAGGCACAATAGACCTTAAGGTCGAAATGCAACGTTACCCCCTAGAACAATATACAATAGATACAATAATTTGAAATATGTTTCCGTTATGCTAATAACGCATTCCTCATAAACATTGGAGTCGTTATTCTTTTGGAAATATTGGAAAAATAAAATTTCAAATGGGCATATCTCCAAAATCATAGGGCAGATTTTACTCACTCACGACAAGGTGGGGTCACCCCTGCTTTGAGCCTGGTCATTGATGGACTTCTGGAAAGGCTATCAGCGGGTGGTTTTAGTGCCCAGGTATACGCTGATGACTTAGTGATAACTGTTAGAGCGAACAATAAATGCATACTAAGTAGCCGAACGCATGGTGCCCTCCGTATCACCGAAAAATGGCGTGAGGAAGAAGGGCTTAATGTCAATCCCTCTCTAAGACCACCCTTCACTAGAAGGAGGAATCTGGATCTCAGAGGTCCGGTCCTAAATGGCAAAAGATTGAACTACTCCAGTGAGTGCAAATATCTAGGAGTAATAGTTGATAGTGAACTCAACTGGAGAAAACACATAGACCTAGATCCAAAGCCGCAGTGTGGGGGTTGAAACCGGATAAATTAATGTGGTTATACACAGCAGCTGTACACTCCGTTGCACTTACGCATCCTTAACATGGTAGACAAAAACTGACAAGGCCACCACACCCAGTCGGCTGCAGAAATTGCTATGGCTTGCCTGTATTGGTGTCACACAGCAGCACTTGAGCTCATATTTAATCTGCCTCCCCTGCAGTTACATGCGAAGAAATGTAGCCTGCTGGGTGCATTAAGAATATCTCGTAGTGCGAACCCCTATCTGATAACTGGGTAAGAATATGAGGCTACTGGACCAACTGGACTCAAACCTTTTGGCAAAATCCCCAGATGTAATGCCAACCATATTGCATTCCGTAAAACCCTTTGCAACGGTCATAAGACACCTTATGAGAGCAGTTGAACTCATTAATCGATTAGACGTAGGTATCGGCTATATGAGTCGAAACTGAGGATCTCTGTGCTCCTGGGACATTAGCCCTCTATCTTACAGACATAGACACTAGCTTTCTATATTTATGGGTAAGAGTGTCCGAAAAGGAACCTCAAGAGGACGCACAGAGGCCTAGTACCTCCTATCCAGGGTTACCTACAGTGCTGGTAATGCCGGAATACCATAAAGCAACTGACTAAAAGCAATAAGGTGACTCCAAGGCACTGTGGTATTGAAGGAAATGAGAAGTATGATGAACTTGCGAAAAAGACTTCCATGGTAACACCTACTAGACTAGAACCCTTCTGTGGGCTTGGGAAAGACCACTACAGGACAGCTGTCCAACAATGGAAGCTAAATAACAGAACAGCCCTTCGCAAAAAGACTACAAGACTTGCACAGGCATTTTCAATATTATTCCGTTGGAAATGAACTAATTGTATTAAGAACTCTATCATTTCTAATTCTACTTAGGGCTAGAAAAGATTTTTAGCTACACGATTGCAAATTCATTATTAGAGAGAATAATACTATATTGCTTCAATGGCGAATTGAAAGTTTTCTTTCTGTTTATATCATCTTCAAACAGTAAAACACACTTTCATAAAGTCACTATCCAACTAACAAACTAAAACCCTTCTTACGTATTAGTCTTGTGTAAATTGTAAAAGTATCTTTAACCAACAATTTTTTCATATAGGCATAGATCCTGTGGTTCCAGTAGAAAGCCCGACTATTTCAAGTGCAGCCATTATAGGAATAGTACTGGCTGCTATTCTCCTAGTCCTTCTGGTCGTGGATATAGCCTGCTTCTGCGTTAATCGAACTGGAGTCTTGGCAACATTGTGCTATAGGGGGCGTTCAAAGCACGACGATGATGATCAGAAGTTGGGAAGGTAATTAGAAGTTCAGTTAAGGAATTAAAGGGTATTTTTGAGATTTTTTTTATATGTACATACTGGCAATAAAGTACCGGGAACTGAGCGATCATTCAAAATAAAGGGATAGTCGAAGTTCTATTTGCCGCTGAGTTTGCCTCTACACTCACGCGGAGTTTGTGCATCATCAGTCATTTAGTTTATTTACAGTGCTCCATTTTGTCAGTTCATCTCAAGTGTTCTGAGATTTTTACATTTGCATTTTTATATTTAATAGTTGAGGTGAATCGAAGCAATCAAAAGCACGTGCGAATTCTTCGGAAAAGACCATATTCTTGGATCTTGCACCACGATAAGGCACCATTTTGTAACGCTGATCTTCCCTTTAGATGTCTGCCCGACTAGCTGGTAGGTCAACGATACATAATTGGCGCCCCACGTTGGGCGCCACTTATGTACGCCGACCCCTTTAGATGTCTTCCCGACTAGCTGAGAGGTCAACGACTTATGCTTCCTGGTATAGAGGGTGATAATTGATACAACTGATTTTTGAAGGATTAATAAAAAAAATTCCTTCGATCACAATGAAAATCCTTAGCTTAGATTTTCCAGGGAAAATTTAAGGTATTCTTCCTGATGGATGATCAGGATCCTTTCAGGTGATGAATATGTCTTTTTCCAACTGGAACTCACAATCTCTCCAGACGGTGTAGGTAATGTAGGGATCAGTCCCAGTTCAACATCAAACATCAAAATATTCAAAGGGTTCAGTAAGGTTGATTTTCATCTCAATTCAGCAATAGCTTTAACTTAACATAAGTTAAGCATGTAGCCTCACAAAAAAAACGTAGCAGCGAGTTTCTCACCCCAGCCAAAAACTACGAAGTATGAAACCAGTGTTACTCATACTACTTTGCAAAATACAATATTTCTCTGTATGAATCTGGGGATATAAATTAACAGTACACGAATTTTATTAATCGGAATTCATCAAAGCCTTGGAAAAACACGACGCACACAATCCCTCGAAAATTGAAGAAACTCAAAAATGGCATGCAAGACTATATTAACTAATTTCCATATGAAATCATCACCTGAAGTTAATTTACCAAAACCAATTTCAGCATCACAAAAACATATTCAAATATTACTCACTGTCAACAAAATGTCCAGAGAATTCAGAACAACTAAAACATAACTTATCTCAACTATTGAGAACAAAGGAATCTTACGAGGAACGTTTTTAGAGAACTATCTCGCTCGAGAGCTTCGAACGTAAAAAACGGATAAATCCCCGAGAGCAGACAATACCCATAAATCGTATGAGCAAAGAGAATTCTGGTCGCACAGAATTGAAACGATTAATTCACGGGTTTGAACAAAATTATACTGAAATGATTTCTATAATATATTGAAATATTAAATATGGAAAATCAATACGGATTCATAAGACAAAACATTTCTAATTTAGAATGAAAATAAAACAACGATTTCAAACCATAATGTGACCAGCAATTCAAGTTCAATGCATGACGGGTTGCAAAACAACGAAATCAACGTAACGTGGTCCTATATACCGTTACAAGTTGAGTTTACTATCTAGTATTTCTCCTAGCTATTTGGCCTCACTGGAGAAGTTCTGAGTCTGGCCATATAGGAACGGAGCTCTCTGATTCAGATTGCACATTCTATTTAAAAGAATCAAGAGGTGATACTGAGGGATTGACTTTAAGCCCATCTCCCTCACACTACGTTTCGGTAACACTAAGGGCAGCTAAGGCAGCTTGCATTCGGCTACTGAGTATACCTTATTCATGCTTGCCTCAGTTATCGCTATGTCATCAGTGTATGCCGGGGCATTGAATCCAGATATCCACTTCAAGGCGCCCGTTTTTAGACGATTCCTGAAAATTTGTTTGAGAATATTTTGATGATTGGGGTATTAGTTGACGTAATTGTATCACTGCAGAAGAAGTCTTCTCTGGTGGTCAATAAAAATGCATGAATAATATGTATTTCGTGTTTTATTAACCGATTCCCAGTACTTTTTTGGCACTGAAATATATATTTAAGGTTCTAGCACTCAGAAAATACCCTCATAAACAAAATATCCACATTGTAACTAATTAAGGCATTATTGATCCATTTAATAGACCAATGACATTTAATGTGATACCTACTTATAATCGAAAATGGTTGTTGGAGCAATGAATATATATTCTAGACAATCACCTGTTAATGTGGATATTTTGTTTTTTTGTTTCAAGTTTGGACTTGTTTCACACCAGCACAGGTGTTTACACAACTTAGTCCTTTGATTAGATTGAATTTTAGTTTATACAGTTGGCGTTTTCCCCTGCCTTATTGCAGTTATAAAGCAGCACCGGCACATCCCAACAGTCTCAACCTGCCTATGCCGGTGAAATTGGTACCAACACCCACGTAAGGGCATCCATCTATGACGTGGCATGATTTTAATCGATATAATGTGGTCTGCTGTACTCTAGATATCTCAATATAAGGGAAATACGAATTAGAATAAATTAAAGTTTCGATAATAGTCACTCATCACTAACTAACGAAAGAACAAACAACATGAAAAAGATTCAAAACGTCTGTTAAATGACCTAAAAACCTAGATGTACATTATTGGAATGCAGTTTGCAACAGTTCGTTTTGATAGTTCATTTGACTATTTCGGAAATACACTTATATTCAGATATACTGCGTTGCGTTGAGTCGAATACCGCATAAGCATGATGAATGTTATCAGTGTAAAATATATTGAAGAATCTCTTGCATGAAATAAATGATTACTTATAGAGAAATCAAAGGAAACATAATGCTATTTCTTGTTTTGTGACAACTCAAGTTTGTTTCCAGTTGTTAACTTGTACTTGGTATTTGTAGCCAGAGTATCAGTCACTCATACAGTTACTGCATGATGAACTCGCCCAAGGCTGCTTAGTTCCAGGAAAAAAAATAATATTCACAATATTCCCAAGAATATGAATCCGACCGTAAAAACAAGCATCCACAAAAAAAACTGTTTCACTTTTTGGCTGAGTATGGTCTCAAACGATTGGTTTCCGGTACCACAAGCTATAATCCAGAACGTTATAGTCTATCAGGCCACGGTATGTGAGTACAGATAAAGGGTTTTCCAATAAGAGGTGTTATTATGTAATGCTCAAGTTCAAAAGAATATATATATATATATTTTGAATAGCCCGCTATTTCGGTAGATGTCACTTTTGAAGCTGTCATTTTTTAACATTTGACAAATAGAAACTACGCCATTAATAAAAATGGAACGATACACGCTTCAAGAACGCATTGAAATGATTAAAATTCACTATAAAAATGGTGAAAATTTGGCAGAGACGGTTCGTAAAGCTCGAATATTTTTGGGTCGTCGTGAAGCACCTTGTCGGACCGCAATGAAGAAATAGGTGGAAAAATTCGAGCTGTTGGGACAAGTTAGTTATGTAAATAATAAAACACGTGCACGTCGCTCAAGAACAGCCGAGAATATTGCTGCCGTAGCCGAAAGTGTTGAAGAAAACCCAGGTTTGTCCATTCCTCGTCGTTCTTTGGAATTAGGCATTCCACAATCGTCATTACACCGTATTTTGCATAAAGATTTGGGTCTTAAGGATTATAAAGTTCAGTTAACACAAGAACTCAAGCCGGCCGATCATCAACAACGTCGTGTCGTTGCTGATTGGGTCGTTGAAATGCATGAAAATGATCCGGAATTCCATCGAAAAATCATCTTGAGTGATGAGGCCCATTTCCACCTCGGTGGCTTCGTCAACAAGCAAAATTATCGCATCTGGGGCTCGGAAAACCCAAGAGTTATTGTTGAAGAGCCTTTCTATCCTCAACGTGTGACTGTTTTGTGCGGTTTATGGTCCGGCGGAGTCATAGGACCTTACTTTTCCGAAAATGAGGCTGGAGCAACAGTTACGGTGAATGGATTGCGCTATCGAGAGATGATTAATGATTTTTTATGGCCGGAATTGGATGGTATTGATCTGGACAACGTTTACTTTCAACAAGACGGCGCTACGTGCCACACAAGCAACGAAACCATTGATCTTTTGCGGGAAAAGTTTCCGGACCGTGTTATCTCTCGAAGATGGGATCACAATTGGCCACCGAGATCTTGTGATTTAACACCTTGCGACTTCTTCCTTTGGGGCCACGTGAAAGAGAAAATCTACGCCAATAGCCCAGCGTCGATTCAAGACCTCAAAGATGGAATTCGTGAGGCTATCGAGGACATAGGGCAGCCACTTTGCGATTTGGTTATGGAAAATTTTAAGCGTGGTCGTGGTGGTCATTTGCCTGATGTTATTTTCCACTATTAACGGCATAACTTCTTCTTTATAATGAAATAAACATCCGATCATTTATATTGAAAAATGGAATTTTTCTTTGAACATCAAAATAACACCTCTTATTTGAAAACCCTTTATAATGTAAAAGGTCGGTCTTGAGCAACTGTCAATACTTATTGTCGATGAGATTTCACAATTTCCTATTTTCATGAAATTATCATCATTTCACATATTATTCGACGGTTTTATCCCTCATCTTCACTTTTTGCCATGTTTTCTGATCGAATACGGTCCGAATCGGAATATTTCGCTATCCAAGCAAACACGTCATCATTCTTTAAATTATCTGACGTCAAAAATCAAAAACTGTTGATTAATTCGTTGATTGAGTGTAAAATTATGGACGATCGTTGAAATATTTCGGCATCTTCACCAATATACATAGATCAGATCGAGTTCAAATCTAGAACTTTAAAATGAAATAAGGTTTTGAAGGCTCTCGCAGAATTTCAGCGGTATCTGAGGGATAGTTAGTTTTTGAGATACCGAATTTTTTAAATTTTCCAGCCATGAGATCCCCACAAAATTTTGCATAAGTCTTCGTGTCAGTATTTTTCAACTAACTACCGCGCTTTCAAGGGCGTAGCAAGGAATTAATTTCGGGGGGGGTTTTGAAATAGGAATTAATTTCGGGGGGGGTTTTGGGGGTATAAGGGTCACTTTCTGCAGCAAAAAAAATTTTTTTAAGAGAAAAATAACATTTCGGGGGGGGTTTGAACCCCCAAATCCCCCCCCCCCTGGCTACGCCCTTGCGCGCGTTGATGCGATCAGATCAGTATTTTTCGAGTTATTGTAAAAACAACAATTCAGATGGTCATGTAACTCTGAAACCACTCGGCGGATTTTGCCTATTAACGAACGAATGCCGACGAATTTGGACTCCAAACCTACTCAGAAAATTTCAACTCTAATAACTCATTGCGTTTGAGCGTAATCCTGCTGACGCCCGGCCGGCCAGCCGGACATAATCAATTTTGACCTCGGATTCTCCATCAGTGAGTCGAAACTAATCATTTGAGACCATTGTCGGCCAAATATTCGAAAAATTCATACATTTGGACGAATTGATAGGCACTCTGTTCTCCTGTACAGCGCGCCAAAAATTAATGAATGAAAAGATGCTAGCTTTTATTAATATCTACACTTCATACGTCAAAATATGTAGGTTGCATGTAGTGATATGACTGAATATGATTTTAGGTAACTCCTTTGCTGTTACCTGACCCTTGACTGCTATAGTTTGGACTTATACAGGGTGTCCCAAGTTCGAGTGCCTATATTAGACGTTTCTGGAGCACTGGAAATATTTGAAATCTGAAAATTTGGATTTTGCTTGAAATTCTCTACAGAACTAAAATATTTTCGAAGTCCAAGCGATTATACAGGGAGAGAAAATAAATTTGATGAAAAAATAATTTTTTCAAGTTTTGCATTCCTGTGGTATGATCAAGTATTCAATGCTGAATACATTTCTGTTTAAACCATTGTATTCATTCGAAAAGTTTTCAAAATATCGAAAAAGAAACTGGAAAAAAAGTCAAATACGTTTAGTCAGTATTATGTTCATTATTCTTATTTTAAACATCCTGAGCGTGAACGATTTTTACAACATCGAAGAGGAAGAATGTGGAAAGGTCATGCATCTTTTGAATTTCAGAAATATCATCACAGGGTGTTTCAAATTTTGTGTCTAAAATTGTGATCAAAAATTGGCCATAACTTCTGGTTTTCAAATTAGAACCCTATTTTTCATGATTGCGTTGGATTCTGAGGTGAAAAATAATGATAGTTTTCAAACATGATTTAGCTACTAAATTAAAAAAAAAATCTGAAATTATTGAATTTAGGAGCATAATAATGTTAGAAAACTATCATTATTTTTCACCGCAGAATCCAACGCAATCATAAAAAATAGGGTTCTAATTTGAAAAACAGAAGTTATGGCCAATATTTGATCACAATTTTCAACACAAAATTTGTAACACCCTGTGATGATATTTCTGAAATTCAAAAGATGCATGACCTTTCCACATTCTTCCTCTTCGATGTTGTAAAAACTGTTCACGCTCAGGATGTTTAAACTAAGAATAATGAACAACATATAAGACTTTTTTGAATAGGATACTTGATCATACCAGGAATGCAGAGCTTGAAAAAAAAATTTTTATCAATTTTATTTTCACTCCCAGTATAACCGGAAGTGTTTGGTGTTCGAAAATATTTTAGCACTGTAGAGAATTTCAACCAATATCATAATCCCAATTTTCAGATTACAAATATCTCCAGTTCTCCAGAAACGTCTAATAGGCACTCGAACTTGGGACACCCTGTATAGTCTAGTCAACTAGTGCCTTTTAGGTCGAAACCTTTTAGAGTTCTCCGAAAATTATGATTGTGGTGTCATTCGATTCGCAATTGCATGTATTTTTTGAGAAAATTCAAGGGCCTCTCGCAAAAACTGCGAATGTTATAAACAATTAAGTGAGAAAAAAGTGGGTTTGGTTTTTTGCTTATATCTCGAAAACTATTATTTCCAAGTAATCATTAAAGGGGATACTCTGGGAGGTATATTCATCATTGAATGGTTTCTTCCTGGGTTTTCTCTCCCAAACTCTGAGAAATATCTAGAAAATAAAAAAATTATTATTTTGTGATTTGCTTATTGTTTATAACAATTTTTTAAACAATAAGAGATATAGATCTTTGAAAATCTGATCCTGAGAAAACGGATCAATAGTAACATTATTAAAAAAAATGTTTTTTACAATGTTGAATTGAGCTTTATAATTTTCGACCAAATTAAATTGTTAATAACAAAGCGAAAATTAACAACTTTTTAATTTTTTCAAAGGGAATTTATTCTAAGGCCTTTGAAAAGTAGCTCCACGAAAGGAAAACATTCTCAGACTCCACAAACTGGCGCGGCCGCGGTGACGTTTGCGATAAGTCGGGCGGCCAGAGACGCGATCAAAATCAACACACACTCACGCCACGGTTACAGTATTATAGGATTTATAGGCCGCGTTTAAGGCCGCGCCAGTTTGGTGCACCCACATGAATATGTGTTTGTTTTGATCGCGGTCTCTACCGCTATCTGATCTCACCGCGGTCGCGTCAGTTTAAAGGTAGCATTCGGATCTCAGAAGTCGCGACCAGGCAGCCGCGACCGACAGCCGCGACCAATTACCACTGCTGTGCAGCGCTGCCACGAGCTTTCGGATATCAGCGACCGCGGCCTGGTTAGCGATTCCGACCCGAATGCTCCGTGCAGTAGTCAAGCAGAATTTAATGTGAACATTTGTGCGTTTCCAAACTGAACTATGTCTGAAAACTTGAATAAACGAAAACGGGAACTCTTGTTGCGATTGATAGAGGATGAAGAAGAGAATGATGAAGTAATGTTGCTCTTGCTTTCATATGAGAAGAGGAATAAAATCGATTCAACTCCATCGAAATTTTTCCAACTGCTGCGAAACTTTTTCCAACTCCTTCGAAATTTTTCCAACTTTTCCAACTGCTTCGAAATTTTTTCCAACTTCTTCGAAATTTTTTCCAACTCCTTCGACATTTTTCCAACTGCTTTGAAATTTTTCCAACTGTGTTGAAAATTTGCCAACTCCGTTCAACATTGGGGGTTCACCCCCCCCCCCCTCCCCTTAAGCCCGTGCCTGTACATCCAGAATTGATGAAGGTAGCTACAACATCCTCATAAAACACCACTTCAATTTAAACGAAGAGAAATTCAGGAAGTACTGCAGACTTAATAAACACAATTTGAATTCGTACTTAGTTAGACAATATTGTCCTTATAGGCTGTGAGTCTGGAATTGTAAAGCGGCGGATTTTTAGCTATTAATTCGACTAAAAACTCGTCATTTTCATCGGTGAACAATGCCATTTTGACTATCGTAAAGAGCGAGCAGCGCGACCATACTGCTCCCGAAGCGGTTTGGCGGCGATGCCGTGGTCGCGTGCAGGACACGCCCCCAGCAGCGCTGCTGAGTCGCTTGCATCAGAAAGCGTTGCACGCAAATCCCTTCAGAGCGGTGTGCCGCGACTGCGGACGCGCCTGCCGCGTCGCGACCGCGCCGAATGCTACCTTAAGGTAGCATTCGGATCTCGGCAGTTGCGACCCAGCAGTCGCGACGCGGCAGCCGCGTCCGCAGTCGCGGCACACCGCTCTGAAGGGATTTGCGTGCAACGCTTTCTGATGCAAGCGACTCAGCAGCGCTGCTGGGGGGCGTGTCCTGCACGCGACCACGGCATCGCCGCCAAACCGCTTCGGGAGCAGTATGGTCGCGCTGCTCGCTCTTTACGATAGTCAAAATGGCATTGTTCACCGATGAAAATGACGAGTTTTTAGTCGAATTAATAGCTAAAAATCCGCCGCTTTACAATTCCAGACTCACAGCCTATAAGGACAATATTGTCTAACTAAGTACGAATTCAAATTGTGTTTATTAAGTCTGCAGTACTTCCTGAATTTCTCTTCGTTTAAATTGAAGTGGTGTTTTATGAGGATGTTGTAGCTACCTTCATCAATTCTGGATGTACAGGCACGGGCTTAAGGGGAGGGGGGGGGGGGGGTGAACCCCCAATGTTGAACGGAGTTGGCAAATTTTCAACACAGTTGGAAAAATTTCAAAGCAGTTGGAAAAATGTCGAAGGAGTTGGACAAAATTTCGAAGAAGTTGGAAAAAATTTCGAAGCAGTTGGAAAAGTTGGAAAAATTTCGAAGGAGTTGGAAAAAGTTTCGCAGCAGTTGGAAAAATTTCGATGGAGTTGAATCGATTTTATTCCTCTTCTCATATGAAAGCAAGAGCAACATTACTTCATCATCCTCTTCTTCATCCTCTATCAATCGCAACAAGAGTTCCCGTTTTCGTTTATTCAAGTTTTCAGACATAGTTCAGTTTGGAAACGCACAACTGTTCACATTAAATTCTGCTTGACTACTGCACCATAGACAAGAGATATATATATATATGTACTGCACGGAGCATTCGGGTCGGAATCGCTGCCCAGGCCGCGGTCGCTGATATCCGGAAGCTCGTGGCAGCGCTGCACAGCAGTGGTAATGGGTCGCGGCTGTCGGTCGCGGCTGCCTGGTCGCGACTTCCGAGATCCGAATGCTACCTTTAAGGAGTCCTTAATAGTTTAACAATTATCGCACTTGCAATGTTAATGTTTGTGCTACAAAAAAATTGTTAATTAACTAATGGATAACTAATTGAAATATCTTGATAAAAATTTTTGGACCACGGTCCAAAATGGGCAAGTTGTGCAATCTGGAGTACCTACCCGTTTTCGGGGGTATTTTCAACGCTCTGGGAAAATTATAAATATTGGTACTACAGTTCCGCGGGAGTTGGGACTTCTCAAATCTCAACCAAACCCCCTTTCTCACTTGATTGTCTATAACTTTTGCAATTTTTGCGAGCGGATCTAGAATTTTCTCAAAATATATATATATATCAACATGCCATTCCGAATCGAATGACACCTCAATCATAATTTTCGGAGAACTCTAAAAAGTTTTAACATAAAAGGCACTTGTTAACTAGACTACTATACGGATATATGGACGGTGTTATGCAACAACCGTTTAAACCACAAACTCTGAGAAATTAATGTTTTTGTTGAAAAACGTTCAATAAGAGATAAAGAACAATACGCAAAAATGATCTAACTGCTAACCCATAGACAAGATTCTTGTCTATGCTAACCCATAGACAAGATTCTTGTCTATGGGTTAGCAGTTAGATCATTTTTGCGTATTGTTCTTTATCTCTTATTGAACGTTTTTCAACAAAAACATTAATTTCTCAGAGTTTGTGGTTTAAACGGTTGTTGCATAACACCGTCCATATGAGTCAATGAATGTGCCTGGCAGAATTTTTGTTCTCACGTTGTTATTTCAGTTTCATTAATGCCTTTCATTTTCAGGGATGAGACAGAACCTTTGAAGAGCATTGACCAAACAAATGGGGGGACGCAGATGTCAGTCGAATATGACGGTGGTAAAGTGTACACTAAACCTGGTACCATTACCGGTAAACATTCTGCCGTTTAGACTAACCAAAGAAGAATTTTCCTGTTTACCAGTGAAATGAATGTGCTGCTGAAAACTGTCTAAGAGCCTGTATAAAAAAATGTTGAATGAAAGTGCCAAAATTCTCTATGAATTGTTTTCTATTTTCAGAAAATCTTTGTTTTTGTCCTATCAAACATACTACAGCAAATTTCAACATGATGCTTACTGTTCTTTAAATATTTTATTTCAATGAAATAACTATTCCATATGTCTGTAATAGTATTAAATGAAAGATTGCTCTCATCTTCTGTTAATGTTTAGTATTAAAATGTATAGATAAATGTTTATGTATAGTTAGTTTATAAGCTATGTGCATTCAGCATTCAGATTTTGTTGTACTTATAATCAAAGACTGGGTATAAATTAGGCAAAAAGACATTTTGATTTACCACTCAATGCTGCAATTAATTTTATGCAATAGTTAACTGCACTAAAATTTAACTTATTAGTATTACATAAGTAGTCTGGATTGAAAACAGATCTCCAACGAGAGGGAGAATATTGTAATAATAACTTTCATACAAATGAATTATTTTGACTTCAATGACTCCATGCATTTTTCAAATCAAAATTTAAAATAGCTGTTATATGTGTGTGTACAGACATAGAAGCTGCTCAAAACTCATTGATTGATACTCTCTGTCATCATTACTTTGGTGAGATCAGCTTCTGATTTTTTTTTCGATATAGAGCTAAGGTACCAAAGTTATAAGTTCAAAACTGTATTTATTATATTTGTAGCTTTTGATATCGAATAAAAGGTTTCATTAATTGATTAAATTACTTCAACATTCATTTTCAATGTATTGTCTTAATATATTTAGAAAAGAAAAAAAGCTTTCACATAGCACTAAATGAAATCCAATTACTTTGGCGGCTTGGGCCTGGAACATTTCTGATAAAACTATGAGGTTGGCAGGTAAGCCATATATGGATACTTACTTAATGACTACTTGTTAAAGTCTCAAGTTTATTGCGCAAAAGCCGCCATTTGCAGTTTGGGGTAGGATACAAAGTTCATTTAACTAATTAGCGACTAAAGCTGCGTGATTTGCCAAAATTTTGTTCTTTTCGCTCTTGTTCCTCGGAACAGGAGTGCTTATCAATTTGCCTAAGTGTCTCTAATTTTCGAATTTTTGGCTGAAAATGGTCTCGTTTTGGTTCGACTTACTGATCAAGAATCCGTGGTCAAAATCGTTTCTGTCCATTAACATATTTACTCTCGAACGAATGAGCTAGACAGTTCAAATTTTCAAAATAGATTTGGGAGATAAATATCTCGGTTAAGTTCGTTAGTAGTTTCTGAATAACGAAAAAATTATTTTTTTTACATTACAAATTTCAAATTCAATTTTTTTTAAGTTGCAGTTTTATCATGAGAAACCATTGATATCATTCTCAACTCTAACAAACTAATACTTTCGGAGAGATGATTTTTCAAAATTTCAATAATTAATCGTAATTTTATGATTTCTCTAATTATAATTTGCTAATGTATGTAAATCCAACATATGACATATAACTTAAGAACAACTCAGCGTCAGAGTTTTCAGCGATTGGAATGGTCTTCCTGACTCCGTAGCTCCTTCTGTCAACGCTTTCAAAAACAGATCCGACGGATGGAAGTCAGCACAGCGAGGGGGTCACTAATATTCATCCCATAGTTTCAACTTTTCAGTGCCGGTTACAGTGATTGTGATTTATTTTTCCATTCTCACATGCTTTTTTTTTCTTTCTTTTTTTGAGATTTCTCACCAATGTTTCATGCGTACCAACTGTATTATTTTTCATTTTGAGTTAATAGGTTTTTGTACCTCAACTTTTATTCTTGTAATAATAATAAATATGAGGTGAGTGATAGACCTACGTTTTGAATTTAATTTTTGACGCTCTTGTTCCTCGGAACACAATGCTTATTTATTTACACAAGATATAGATAATCCCCCATAATCCTGGATTGAATAATATACCAATGCCTGGTTCACAGTTTGACAATACCGCATGCGAATAGCGAACGGAGACAGATATAAAGTCTATGATCCCATGGACTTTCTGTGAACGTTACCTTTATTGAAAACTCGAAAACTTAGAAACAAAATCAAAGCTCAAACATAATTTGAATCAATGCATGAAAGTAATCTATGGATAATTATTATGATTATTCTGTCAGTTGGAATCACATCTAAACTATCCGATTTTAGATTTTCTTGGAAATGAATGGATTAATGGAATTTTCAATAAAAATAATATTTCAAGAAAACCCATGTGTGAATTGTGAATATTAAACAAACACACCATATTTAGTAAATTGATCTCATAACTGAAGATTGTCCGGTACAAAGTAATTCTGCGATTTGCATCAAATATGAGAAATTTAATCTTAAAATATTATCTTCAGGTTCTAACGGTTCAACAGGGTGGGCAAAATTGGTAATAACAGAACAGAAACTTCAATTTATGATACAGTCCCATCATAAGAATCCATTGCATATCATTCCCAACCCTTACAGTGGGTTTCACAAAGCTTTGACAGCTCAGTGTGATCCTATGTCAATATACAGTTCATTTTTTATGCAACCACCAAATTAAATCAACAATTAAGCTAATCGAAGCTTTGTGAAACCCACCATGAGAAACAAATACTTTTGGAGATATGATTTGTGAAAGTTTGAATAATTGCTCTCTTGTGGTTTGACAAGAGCACCAAAGCCCCTGTCCACAGAGCTTTCCCAATTTTTTTTTGCATAGATGTTTAGCAGGAATTGCATAAATTTATATCTATCGATCATATGATCTTGTTGCCTTACTTGACACTTAATATAGACAAGAATTTCAAGGTGCCTTCAACATCTAGTTCTATATTAGGACCCCATGCAAGAGGTTGACTGTCATCTATCAAACGGCAATATGCAGAATTTCAAAATCATTAGTTTTTGCAGCCAGCTATATCACAAAAGAAGTAACAGCTAAGTTAGATGCCTATTCACCATCTATGACAAACGAATTTTAGTCAAGGATATTTTGATTAGTATTGGCTAGCAGGGAAAATATTGAAAAGATCAACGACATGATTCTGACCGCTAAAATAAATTGAGTTCATATCTCCAGGTTCAGCTCAAACCAGAAGAATATTGCAAAGACAAAGGAGTAATTTGAACAGTTTTACTAATCGTAACTTTTAGACAGGTTGATGAAATATTAAATCAACATATAGGTTATGTTGTAAAATTAAAAAAATGAAGAACATACATTCACTCCTTATATTGAATAAATTGAAAAAAATATGAGCAACAAGTTTATTTATCAACAAAGTCCATCAGACATACATATGCTCAGATAAAATCTACAATTTTACATTAGCACTTAACTCGAGAAAATTTATTCGACTGAAATTCAACGTCCACTATTTATCAGCTACCTCAAGCTGCTTTTTGTTTAACTTCTTCCGTATCACTTTGTTCTCCTTTTTCCTCCTTATCCTTGGATTTCAAAGTCTTTCTTCTCCTTTCAACATCTTCAGATGTTTTTTCTTTCATTTCTATCGCTCTAATATTCTCATGATTATTAAGGTTGTTTTTAGGTTTAATATCACTCTTACCTTCGAGAATTTGTCTTATAGCATTCAGAATCTCAGAGGCTTCAGTCGAACTTATTTTCTCTCCTGAAAATTAACTCTCCTTATTTTTCACATAATTCATCGAAATGTGCTGGTCTAAGAATTCTTACTTTGTAAATGCTTTAAGAGATTATCCAAAGATAGCCGTTTTTATTCGATTAAGAAGACCTGTCTCCTCCTTTTGTTTTGCTTCGACATTTTCTTCCGATCCCGAGTAAGGCATATCTTTTGTTTCGATCCCTGTTAAAGAAAGTCAAAATCAAGACACAGAAACTTATGAACATAACAAAAGTTGGAGAAAGTCTTCATATTCGATATCGATGTTAAAGTAAATAATCGGTTTGATAACATGAATTTTGAATGAGAAACTACTCAAGATAAACTATCACAAAGACGTACTTGATAATACAAAAGTTGCAAAATATCGGAGAATTATTAATTTTTATTTTTACCACATGAAAATGAAAGATCCAACGACTTAACCTAAAAACCTTACCACTCTTCTTAGACGTTACACCAAAAATTTGACCAGGGGTGTTACTTTCTAATTCTGCGTAAGCCTGTATGACAGCTTTTTGTTTTTCATTCAACGTTTTTGGAACATCTATCTTGAAGGTAACATAATGATCCCCAGTACCATATCCATTCACTTTTTTCAAGCCTTTGCCACTCAACCTAATTTTTGTATGTGAAGATGTGCCTGGCATAACCTAAAAATTCAAATTTACATTCAGAATGTTTGATGTTTAAATGATTGAATAGGTATTAACCTGTATGGTATGGTCTTCATACACTCCTTGTATTCTAATGGTACCTCCAAGAACAGCTTGTGCTACAGATATTTCAGCATCAGTGTAGACATCTGCACCGTCTCTTTTGAAGTAATTAGACTTTTCCACTCTAAATGTAATGAACAGCTCCTTTTTACCAACAGACATTCTCACAGTTTGGCCATCTTGAATACCTGAAACAATTTAGTTACATTACACCGACGTGTTGAAGAGTAAACATCAATTCAAGAAAATAAATTCAATGCTAACCTGCAGGTACAGGTACAACGACTTTTTTCCTCTGAACAGTTGAACCTTTCCCCTCACATTCTATACATTTGTGTTTAATGAACATTCTCGATCCTTGACAATAACGACACGTTGATCTCATGATGAAAGGTCCCCTTGTTACACTTTCCATACCAGTACCATCGCAATAGGTACACCGAGAAGCCTTGGTACCTAATTCAGCTCTTGAGCCTTGACATTTAGGGCAAGTGTCAACAACATTCACCTGAATCTCCTTGTTTATTCCTCGAGCAGCTTGAGAGAAAGAAAGTTTGACTATAACCTGAAAGTAGTATTTCAGAAAATTTCACTCCCGAAAAACAAAAATCCTAACCTCTTGTGCTTCTCCAAAACCATAAGTCGAATCGGCAAAATCCTCAAAATCCCTGCTTTCTTTACCGAACCCGGCCTGACCAAATATCTTTCGGAATAATTCCTCTGGATCTATGGAAGATTGGTAGGCCCAACTTTGGCTGAAGCCCTGAGGACCATAAGCTGAACCAGAACCGGCAGCTCCACCCATGCCTCCCATTTGTTCTGCTGTGGCGCCCCATTGATCAAATTGCTTGCGTTTGGTTTCATCTCCCAATATCTTTAAGAGAAATCATCATCAAGTGCTGAATATAAATAGTTAACAATGTCTTACTTCATAAGCTTCAGACACTTCTTGAAACTTAGAGGCTGCAGACGGGTCATCTTTGTTCACATCAGGATGATACTTTTTGGCTAATTTGTAGTATGCTTTTTTTATTTCTGCATTGCTAGCATTCTGACTAACTCCTAAGAGTTTATAGTAATCTTTGGCGTTTAATAATGAGGATGTATGGAAACTTCTAGACTTGGTAACTCCGAAGACTGTAAATTGTAAACATGTTATTAGATGAGAAATAACTGAAGAGTAGTAAATTCTACTTTGAAACAGATAAATTTAACAAAACAATGTCTGAAGGTTAGGAAATCAACATTGTACTTACGAGGAGATAAACCGCATTGGAAACTTGTCGAGTATGGGTTGACAAGGGTTGATTTGCTGCACGTTCTGCAGATATGGAGCGATCGTACACTGTCTTTCTTGAATTGATATCCTAAAGCTTGAGTAATATATGTTTTTTTCAAAATACCGATAAAATTTTTGGTAGTGGCCATCTCTGCTTAAATTTGTCGAAATGGTTTTATCTTCTGTCATTTGTCAGTTATTGCACAGATATCATAAATTATCAGAGATTATACTCATCGTCATTTGGCCTCATAATAATCTGCTTGAAAATTAAGGAATAATCTACAGACAGTGAAAGAGATACATTTTAACACAATATGTAAAATGCGGTTTCTTTATTATCAGCGCATTATCCCAGAGGGTCTATTCTCGACCATTCGCAATTTTAACGATCGGTCGCATATGCTATATTGCTATATATTGCTATAGAGATGCGAACGATCGTGCACATTGCGAATGGTCGAGAATAGGGCCCCAGCAGTGGGACTCTGTAACTTGCATTCCAAAGCGAAAGCATAGCTCCGAAACCCTGACGCTTTTGCTTTGCTTCCGAATACATGTTCGGTGCTACCCACAGAACACACGGTGCTACCGATCTAATCCGAATCGTGATAGGGAGTACAAAACTGTATATAGCAATCGGCTACATCCGCTTATGCTTTTGCTTTGTTGTTACAGAGTCCCACTGCTGATCTGCATTTATTTGCTCTTTATATATATTTATTTTTTTATGCAACCGTGTCATACATGCATAGAGTACGGAGAATATTGTATGCCGTTGAAGATGAATCGAGGGGCGAGAAGAACAATTCTTAAAAATCACCGACGTGAAGTCAGGACCTTTTGCGTGCATGTACCATTGTCTATTCACGCCTCATACGAAGACGATCGAGCTGAAATTCGGTACTCGATTGTAAAATGGTGACTCGAAGTTTTGTGCGGAATATCAGCAGATTCTGACGTATAGTTTCTAAAATATAAAAATTTTCGAAAAGGTTGTAGCAAAATTTCAGGTATATCGGACGGATAGTTTCTGATAGATACAGATTTTTTCAAACCATTGTATTCTATATTACTATTGAAAAGAATGGAATCTTACAAGTAACGTTAAGACAAGTATCTCCCTCGAGAGCTCAACCACAGAATATCCTGTATTTTCTGTGAGCTCAACTACAAAGGAACGAATCATCGAACTTCCAACTTTATCCACGATCGTATCACCAGAGAAAATTCTATAAATTTACAGTTCTGATCAACACTATAATGAAATAATCGTTATCATATATTGAAATATAAACTGTACATTCTGCTGGTACCTGCAGAATTATTTTTCTCATTTCGTGGAATTACCCGTTAAAGTTTCCCATGTTAATATGTTTCTCCGCACTATTCTCATTTCTATATAATTTAGCTTGAAATAAATTAACGATTTCAAATTATGGGGTGACCAGTAAATCAACTTCATGTTTTACTGGTTGCGAACAACTGAATTCGTGTACAAGGAGTAAGTTGAACTACGAAGCTAGAGACGAGAGATGAATATTGAATATATCCTCTATTTGTATGATTGAAACAAATTAAAATGCAGTGTTATATGAAAGAATTCAGTGTGGCGCGATTTTATGCCGTTACATTGTGTAGATGGCTACTGAGTGTTTTTGGCGCTCTTGTTCCTCGGAACAGAGTGCTTATCAATTTGCCCAAATGTCTGTAATTGTCGAATTTTTGGCAGAAAATGGTCTTAAACGAATTGGTTCGACTCACTGTTCAAGAATTCATGGTCAAAATCGATTCTGTCCGGCCGGTCGTTAACACGATAACTCTCGAACGGAATGAGCTAGACAGTGTTGGGAATGATATCAATGGATTCTTATTCAATTTATTTTATTTTATGATGCAGTTCTATCATAAGAATCCATTTATATAATTCCCAACTCTGAGAAACCACTTTTGGAGATATGATTTGTCAAAGTTTGAACAAGAGCGCCAAAGCTCCTGTCCACAGGGCTTGAATCAATTTTTCTCCAAACCTTCATCGTGTGGTCCTCAAGATTCCAAAGAAGTTTTTTAACAGAATTTATGGAGAGGGAATTGCATCTGAAGCAGTTGTTGGAAATAGTGAGGAAACTGTTTCATCCAACCTTTTCAGAGGTTTTAGTTCGGAAGTTTTCAGAAGGAATGAAGTGCCATCACTTAATAACAGGGTCATCAAGAAAACGGATTCCTCATCAGTTTGTAGGTTCTAATCATCGATAAAAATGATGAACAAAGGCTTACCCAATTTTCAACCTTAGGTATGCCACTCCAAAAATTCCTTTCTTCCGTTATATTTTTCCTCAACACTTCATCTAATGAGCGTAATACTGACTGAACTTAAAATTAATAACGAATGCCAAAAGGACATCTCCAGGTCTCTGAGATCTGATAAGAGTGATGTCCTTTCTAACTAGTATTAACTGGGCCAGCGCATCCACCATTTCATACTAAAAACAAAACAGATATTCTATAATCTGATTGCGGCGCCCCCTACAAGGCCCGATTAAAAATCTAAATCACCCGTAGATCCATTCAAATACACACACAAAGTTCAATCAAAATTGGTCACTTCGTTTAGGAGAAGTTCAGGCACATACATACTTACAGAAGAGTTATTTATATACTGCGTGGAAAAGCTAAATGGAATGAATTCATTATCTGGTTTACTGTACACATAGACAAGGGATATTTATGGAAAATCCCAAAACACGCCAAATTCAAATTTTAAATTGCCATTCTTCTTCGTAAAACTGCGAACCCTACCTTCAACCCACTTTCGGGGACATGTGAAGAGCATTGTGCACAAAACTAAATCCCTTGATTTGAATGATCTAAAAGATCGAATAACGCTTGCGATTAGGTCGTTCACTCCTGAGATGTTGAATAATGTGGAAGAAATTTTCATTTCAGGTTAGGATGTTGCCAAGGCGTTCGCGGTGAATACTTTGAACAACTACTTCGTTAACATTCATAATTTTTGGCGCTCTTGTTCCTCGGAACAGAGTGCTTATCAATGTGCCCAAATGTCTGTAATTTTCGAATTTTTGGCTGAAAATGGTCTTAAACGATTTGGTTCGACTCACTGATCAAGAATCCATGGTCAAAATCGATTCTGTCCGGCCGTCCGTTAACACGATAACTCTCGAACGGAATGAGCTACACAATTGAAATTTTCCGAGTAGGTTCGAGGGATAAATATCTCGGTTGAGTTCGTTAGTGGGCAAAATCGGCCTGATGGTTTCGGAGTAACGAAAAAAAATTTTTTTTTTACATTACAACTTTTGAATTCAATTGTTTTTAAGGTGTAATTTTATCATAAGAATCCAATGATATCATTTTCAACTTTAAAAAGCTAATTCTTTCGGATATATGATTTTTCAAAATTTCAATAATATATCGTAGTTCTATGTATTCACTGTCTGTGTTCATTCTTCATAAACGTCATCTCATCTAGCTATTAGAGTCATGCCAATTAGTAGTTTGAAAACAAGTATCCGGTTCTTGAATTTGTGAACATATACAAGACTGTTTTGAAACCGAAAATAATATTGACTGGTTACATTATTGAATAATTTAAGTATAAATTCGGGATGATGTTTCAGAAGATTTAGAATTGGATCATTTTAATGATGAAGTTTATGAAGGCAATAGGAAAGTAGAATATAATGGAATCATCAAAACAAATTACTGTTCGTTGACCACTGAGGTTAATATTACATTTTAATTCCATAAGTAGTAAAACATGTCCCTATACAGTATTTTTATAATGTTGGTAGTTGATACAAATAAGGCCTACCTAATTTCAAACACTCAAAATTTGATAAATTATTCGAAGAAGGTGATAAATAAAAGCGTGGACTTCTTTTTTGGTTAATATTTCATTATGAATTAAGTAAACATTATATAATCTTCAATCAAAAATCAACTAAAATGAGATAATTGTTGAATCCTTAGCTTTAGGCCTTTTTAAAAACTAGTGACTTAATTAAGCCTACATATTTAAAGTATAGGAATATTGTTATTAAACTATCAATCATTATAAAATTATGTATTTCTGAGTTTTTTATCACGTTTTCATGAGATCTTTGTACAAGCTTTTAATTTATGTGACTAAATATTATACTTAAATTGCTAGTCAGACTTGAAGTCGTATATTAACAAGAAATAAAGAATACTATAAAAAACAACATATCTATTCAAACAAATATTAGAAAATGATAATATTTTCTCAAAAATATTATTAACTATTTAAAAATGAATTATTTTTTGTAGGCCTTATTTAAACAAGGTAACAAAATAAGGCCTCAGAAAATAACACCTATAGCGTAATCTACTTATAAGAAAGTTATAAGGAACGTAATATAAAATAGTTTCATAATTTGCTTAGGAACATTAATCAGTCTTATTAATAATAAGTAGGTAGTAATAGAAGTAGTAAAATCAATTTTCTTGACAGTTAGGACATACAAATCGGTCTAGATCACTTTTTATCAAGCCGACACAATCCTCGTGGTACCACTGACAACACTCTAGGCATTGTCTCATATCTGCAATCCTCTCCTCTTCAAAAGCAAGACAGTACCACTGTTCTTTATCTTCAGTTGATTTTGGTTTAATATATTAAAATAATTTGTTCGTAAGCCTCTACCTACTCAAATATCAGGAATAAATGGACAATCTGCTATGATTGTCTCCAGCCTTGCTCTAGACATTTGGATGATACTTTCCTTAGGTATATTTCGAGTGAAAACTATGCACCGAGTGTAAGTTGCAACAACCCATTCCCCGAGGTTGAATGATTGCAGATTGCTCATTTAATTTTGATGAATAAATTTAATGACAGTTTTTGAAGCATTGTAAATTGCTTTTTATTTTTGGCGCTCTTGTTCAAATGATAATTTTTTTTAAACGACATTTTTTTTAAATTCAATTTCTTTCATGATGCAGTTCTATCATAAGATCCATTGATAAAATTCCCAACTCTGAGAATCCAATACTTTCGTAGATATAATTTGTCTGTTTGAACAAGAGCGCCAAAAAGCTCCTGTCCACAGGGCTTGTTGTTATTTTGCTACATTTCGTATTTCATTTTAGTTTTTAATGTTGTAACATATTTCGCCAATCACTTGATTTTATTTTTCTCTAATTTGACTTCTGCCATAAGCATGAAAGTGATAACATTTCTGAATATAGAATGACCCGATCTTTCAAAAGATCACAAGCCCGTAGTGCCTATTTGAAAAATTGGGGGTTGTACCTGTCTTTCGAAGAGGGTTGAAGGTAGGGTTCGCATTTTTACGGAGAAGAATAACAATTTAAAATTAGAATTTGATGTGTTTCGGGATTTTTCATAAATAGTTCCATTTGGCTTTTCCACTCTGTATATTGAGATAATACGGACTTACAAATTCGAAATCCACATTATTGGAATAAAATTGATTCAATTTGGAGCGATTACCCGCAACAACTCTAAATAACCGTGACCCATCCACCGAAATTGGACATTAAACTTCCCCAGATCGTCATAAACTCTAACTCGAAATTAAAAACGGACATCGTCTGGCGTAACAAGACCGCCAGACCTACAAACCCGATCTCGCATTCATCATTTGGCACAAATTTAGCCAAAAACCGGCCTCCCCCGTCCCTCCAACATCTCCGCGATTAATAACGATTCAAAATTGGTGCAGACAAACAAGGGGTGGAATTGCAAAGGCGGCGGCGCATGGTCCTTTCCTTTGACGTCATCGTGAACCCACACACAAAATCACTCCACTCTCCAGTAAAGTCCTGAAAAGGAATCTAGTGACATGTTTGGCGCGTCACAAGTTGCCGCACGGGACAGTGCCGTGGTTGTAGCAGTATGTGGCGGGCGTGTGAGCACAACATCCTCGAGTTTGGCCATCTAGGTGCCCCGAAAACGCTCCTTAGCATCGTGAGAGTCTGAGGTAACCTCCGATTTTACTGAGTGCATCTCCACCATCTATATCATAAAAAAACGGATCGTTGTTCGAGCCGTCATTTTTCTCGCATTTTCCGCTTTCCGTGGAAAGCCGATGGTGGATGCTCGTCGGTTGGAGAAAAGCCTGTGAATGAACGATGAATTGACGTAGATATCTATATGGGTTAAGGAAAAGAGAGGACGATCAATAAGTATACTGATGATTTTCAGTATGAATTTTGTAATATCGAGATGTTCGGAAGAGAAATGCACGTTTGGTCGGGAAATTGGGGTTGGAAAAAGGGGGAGAATGAGTTTCGTAGTGAAAATCAGCGCCATTCTGAATTTTCTGAATGGAATTATGTGAATCAGATAAAGATGCATAATTTATTCAGGAAATTTTTTCGTTCTTACGTGACTTTAAGATATGGTTTCATTCACAATTTTCGATATCTATTATAGCAATTACTACATAGTTTACGAGGAGATCAAATGATATTTTGTGTTGAGAATGAACTGGATAATGTTCATAGCCAGTCGAGATTCAGAATCCGAGGAAAATTATGACCCCGAAAGTATTGGTTTCTCAGAGTTGGGAATTATATCAATGTATTCTTATGATAGAACTAGACCGTAAAGGAAATTCAATTCAAATAATAGTTTATTTATCAAGATTAAATGAGCAATCTGAGAAATGCACCATGGAAAAAATCGAATTAAAATAGCTGAAATGAATCTGACTCTCTCTTATAGAACAGGATGACATGTACGAGTATGAACACAGATCATATAATAAAGCATAGATAGAATAATTATAGCATTCTGTGAAAACATAGAAGTACGATTCATTATGGAAATTTAGAAAAATCATATCTCCGAAAGTATTAGCTTGTTGGAGTTGAAAATGATATCAATGGATTTTTATGGTGAAACTGCATCTTAAGTAAAAATTGAATTTGAAATTCGTTACTTAAAAAAAAATTTTTTTTCGTTACTCCAAAACCATCATATTGGGCCTATTTTGCCCAATAACGAACTTAACCGAGATATTCATCTCCCTAACCTACTCTGAAAATTTCAACTGCCTAGCTCATTCCGTTCGAGAGTTATTGTAGAAAAAATTTTTAAAAATTTTCTAAATTTTTTTTGGACTCTTTGTTTTATCCTGGTCAATACAAAACTTCACATGCGTATAAAAGTCACTATTCTACAATTTGATGCTACATTTCAGATAGATCGAGTGATCGGTTTCGGGAATATTCATAAAAAATATTTTTACTAAAATCGGCTATAACTCCGAAACCGCTTGATGGATTTCGCCCATTAACGAACTCGTCCGAGATATTTACGTTCCAAACCCACCTTGCAAATTTCAATCCTCTAACTCCTTTCGTTCGAGAGTTATCGTGCTTACGGCCGTCGGCCGGACCGGCCGGGCAAAATCGGTTTCGACCTCGAATTCTTGATCAGTGAGTCGAACCAAATCGTTTGAGACCATTTTCAGCCAAAAATTCGAAAATTACAGACATTTGGGCAAATTGATAAGCACTGAGTTCCGAGGAACTAAAGCGCCAAAAATCATATTATTGTAGAAACAGGATACAACAAATAGATGAACACAAACATATTATTTTCTATTTCATTTTGTATATGAAACCAAAGAAAAATAGAATGAAAATATAAGACAGTTATACGATTATACAGTGAGCGCCACTAGTATGGAATAATGGATTTATTTTCTCCCCATTCAAGAAGAGCGAAAAATTGACGTCATCGATATTATTTTTTAATTCCAAGCAACTATTTGTTTTCTTGCCAAGGATAGATCATAAAATTCTGAATTCAGTAATGCACATGCAACGCGATTTGGGTGAATAATTCTCGATATATTAATTTTTTGAAATGAAATCTTCACCAAATAAACACATTTTGCAAAAATTGGTTCAAGCCCTGTGGACAGGAGCTTTGGCGCTCTCATTCAAACTAAGACAAATCATATGTCCAAAAGTGAATTCTCACAGTTGGGAATTATATCAATGGATTCTTATGATTCATCATAAAATAAAACAAATTGAATAAGAATCCATTGATATCATTCCCAACTCTGAATAACCAATACTTTCGGAGTTATAATTTGTCAAAGTTTGAACAAGAACGCCAAAGCTCCTTTCCACAGTGCTTTCCCACTTTTTCAATTTGGCGGTCTGTGCGTCAGTTTCGAGAATTTTCGTAATTAAATTCAAAACTTAGGTCTATGAATCATATCCTGTCGGATTTACATACCTCACTAAATTATAATTAGAGTTTTCTATGGAATCAAATAGAATTATTGAGAATAATTATTGAAATTTTGAAAAATCATATCTCCGAAAGTATTAGTTTGTTAGAGTTGAGAATGATATCAATGGATTCTTATGATCAAACTGTAGCTTCAAATTCGTAATAGAAATTTTTTTTTTGTTACTCCGAAACCACTTGGCCAATTTTGCCCAATAACGAACTTAACCGAGATAATTATCTCCCAAACCTACTCTGAAAATTTCAACTATCCGTTCGAGAGTAATCGTGTTAAAGGTCGGCCGGACGGATGGCCAGACATGATCGATTTCGACCACGGATTCTTGATCAGTGAGTCAAACCAAATCGATCAAGACCATTTTCAGCCAAGAATTCGAAAATTACAGACATTTGGGCAAATTGATAAGCACTCTGTTCCGAGGAACAAGAGCGCCAAAAACGATACTTGAAAGTGTAATGATATGAATTACAAAAATTATCATAGTGAATGTTCAAATTGATGGCCCTTCACTCCTGGACAGTACGCCAATCGAACTCGAAACTCGGAACAAACATTTTGGAAAGTAAAAAGCCTTATTTGCTCTAATTTCGTCCCAAATCCTCTTTTCGACTCCTCGATGTTGTTCGATTGCTTTTGATATAACCCCATAAGAAAAACTCTAACGGAGTTAGATCTGGAGACCGAGCCGCCCATTCAATAAAACCTAGCCGACCGATCCACATGCTTGGGAACACTTCGTTCAGGTAATCTCGTACATCTTGAAAATAAGCGAGTGAGCGCCGTCCTGTTGAAACCATAGCCTTTTTTGAGGGATCTGGATCTGCATCGTCTTCCGCCCATGGCGGAATCATATCATCCCGTATTGAATCTAAATATTTTGGACCTGTTAACGGTCCTTCAATAAAGACAGGCTTTATAACGCTGTTCCTAACAGTTCCAGCCCATACATTCACTTTTTCAGGAAATTGTGTATGTCCCTCTAATATCCAGTTTGGATTGTGATCTGGCCAATAGCGACAGTTTTGTCTGTTGACAGTTCGAGCTGGAAACCCCTCTTCGTCATTGCAAAAATCCATCCTTTGCTAGCAAAACTGAGTTCTTCTGTCAAAATCATCTCCATTCAGTTCGTACACTAAATTAATCTTGAATGGGTACCATTTATGGCATTTTAATTTTCTCAAAACCGATTTTTGCGATATATTGCTATTTGCCGCTATAGTTATCGAAGACAAATGAGGATTTTCTTCCGACTCTAACAAAAGGTTCAATTCTACCTCCTCTGGAATTGCCAGTCGCCCACTTCTTCACGTATCCGAACTCCTCATACTTCCCGATTATTTCTCTAACAGCTCCCTGAGTTACAGGTTCAGCATTAGGATTTTTTCATTGAATTAATAACAAACTTCTTGTTGGGTACGTGTTCTATCTCTACAACTCCTAATAATCAGAATTTCTATTCTGTCTGATAGTCTGATAGTTTTTGACAGTAGGAGAATGAATATTAACAAACCAATTTGAATTAAATTCAGATACGACTACCAATTCCAACGATGGGCAATATTCACTGTAGGCAAGTAGGTACTAGAAAAATACACAAGACATCCAGATGGTCTTAATATTTTTTGCGCCTATGTTCTGGGGAACATCGCGTTATCATTTTTCCCAGATGTCTGTAACTTTCGATTTTTTTTACGAAGATGGTCTCAAACGATTTGGTTCGACTCCCTGATGAAGAATTTGAGGTCAAATTTCATTCTGTCCGGCCGTCCGGCCGTTGCCACGATAACTTGAGAACGGAAAGAGCTAGCAACTTGAAATTTTCAGGGTAGGTGGCGCATCCCAATACGACTGACAAGTTCGTTAATGGGCATAATCGTCTCAATGGTTTCCGAGTAATAATTTTGTTTTCAACTAATATGAATCCGATCGAATTAAAACTTGGCGAATAGTTGTAGAATATAAACCTAAGCACGTTCGCGGAATTTTGTGAGAATCGTATCGCTAGAAAATTTAAAAAAAAATTATTAAAAAATATTAATCAATACGCGATAACCTGAGAACGGAAAGAGGAAGCGATTTGAAATTTTCAGGTTAGGTTGAACATCTGAATGCGACATTTGAGTTTGTTTATAAGCATAAGCAGCCAAACGGTTTTGGAGTTATACCCATCTGAAATTTGGTTGTTATTTCCTCAACGACTCGAAAAATATAGAAACGATCCAATTCAAGCATGGTTATTCGATGTAGAATGCCAACGCGAAAGTTCCTGCAAAATTTCGTGAGGATGTTATCACTAGAAAATTTTTAAAAAATCGTTGTCTCGATAACTTTCGAACGAAAGGAGGTAGGGACTTGGAATATTCAGGGTATGTTGCGTATTCGAATGGGAGAGTTAAGTTCGTTTACGGGCATAATCGGTCCAACGGTTCCGAAGTTATACCCACCCGGAATATTATTTCCTCGATAACTCAAAAAATATAATCTCGATCGAATTGAAGCTTGTAACTAGTTGTAGAATATCGATATAAAGACGTGTTTGAAATTTTGTAAGAACTGTACCCCTACAAAATTCCAAAAAAATTACGAAAAAAAAATTTTTTTAAGAACCGTACCCTAAGAAAATTTCAAAAAAATTACGAAAAAAAAATTGGTTCAAGCACTGACGTGAAGTCAGGAGCTTCTGCGCGTATGTTCTATTGTCCATTCTCCTGTATTGAACACTCTTAATCGAATTTACCATGGTGAATTCTATTGTCCGTTCTGCTGTATTATACACTCTTAATCGAATTTACCATGGTAAATTTGATTAAGAGTGCAGAATTCATCATGGTAAATTCGATTGAGAGTGTCCAATAAAGGATAATGGATAAGAGAACATACGCGCAAAAGCTCCTGACCCCACGTCAGTGCTTGAACCATTTTTTTTAGTTTGTGTTCAACCTTAAGCTTGGTAACTAGTACCGATATGAGGATGATATATGAAATTTTGTGGCGATCGTACTGTAGATCTTTTAATCACCTACAACTTTGCCCTTTAACTTTAATCCATAGGACTTGTATTTTTGCCGGAAATAGAGATAAACCGTTGTTTACCCTTAAAAACTCACCCCCTACCACTTCCCGATCTCAGATCGCCAGTAAGTTCATTTATAAATGTTTGTTATATTCGCTTCCTTTTCCAATAATTGGTTTCATCCTACTCTTATTTTTTCTCACTTTTTATCATTTTCAAAGGCTGGTCTATTGCTTTTGGAGCTGGTATTGAAAGGTATTTTTGTTAATTTGGGAGAATCTTTGGGCGTTTCAATAATAAATGAATATGTTCAATCTGGCTGTAAATGTCTATTTTGCCTTAGGTATTACAGACAGTTTCCTAGAATATGCGCCTGAAAAAATTGCACATTTCTCGTCTGCATAAAATAATATATTTTATTTCTGATGCAATTCAAATTGATCATTCGCTGTTTCAATGAACCCCAAACCCAAAACGAATCGATATGTTAACGAACCCGCGATGCAGTCTTGGGGTACGAGGCCCAATTACCCACAAGAAATGCTCGTTTCTTCTGACTAATCGATGGTATGTATATAAACTCATCTCAACCGAGACTGTCACGAACTAGATATGAATCCGCATGGGTTAAAGTTCGGGACCCTATTGAAATAATTTTGTGTTTCATGTCTTTCGTAATCCAATCTTTTGGGTGATTATTCAAATCAGGTAGTCGCATGACAAACATTTTACAATGACAATGGAGTATTCCAAGATGGAGTTCACACGTGGTGAGACCTACAGGTTTATTGTGGCTAAATTCGTATTGTTGGACTTGTAGGTACATATCTGCAATAAATAATTTCTAAGACACTAAAAAAAAAGGACTTCAGACAAGCTTAAACACTCATTCCTTTTACTTGTTCTCAGTTATTCTTCTTCATCCTCCTTTACAAAATGTGCACGGTAACTATGACAATCCACACAGAACATCTCTTTGATGACAACTTTTTGGCGCTCTTGTTCCTCGGAACAGAGTGCTTATCAATGCGCCCAAATGTCTGTAATTTTCGAATTTTTGGCTGAAAATGGTCTTAACACGTCGCTGCCGGTGTCGCCATGTGGCGACGCGTAAACCGTTTCCCAAGTGCCACCGTCGCCAACGCGCGAAACGAGCGCGACTTCAATATATAGCATTTTAATTTTCCTGATGGCACTTGAGTACGATACCGAATGTTGTCTAGGCACTCAGGGTAGGTCTTCAGGCAATGTTTTCATGATTGGTTCTAACTTTTCTTGTCGCGATTTTTGCTGGCATGCACTGCACTCGGGGCGGTTTAGCTTTGGAATACAGCTGGCGATTTAAGTTTGTTATTGAAGAATTTTAGTGTACAGGATAGATTCAGTCTTTTTCTGTTTTAACCAATGTAAGAACGCTTGTGGTCGAACTCGCGAATAATTTTTGGCGCTCTAGCTCCTCGGAACTGAGTGCTTATCAATTTGCCCAAATGTCTGTAATTTTCGAATTTTTCGATGAAAATGGTCACGATTTGGTTCGACTCACTGATCAAGAATCCGTGGTCGAAATTAATTCTGTCCGGCCGGCCGTAGGCACGATAACTCTCGAACGGAATGAGCTAGACAGTTGAAATTTTCAGAGAAGGTTTGGGAGATAAATATCTCGGCTAAGTTCGTTATTGGGCAAAATCGGACAGATAGTTTCGGAGTAGCAAAAAAAAAAAATTTTTTTTTTACAAAACGAATTCCAAATTAAATTTTTTTCAATAAGCAGTTTTACCATAAGAATCCAATGATATCATTTTTAACTCTAACAAGCTAATACTTTCGGAGATATGATTTTTCAAAATTTCAATAATAAATCGTATTTCTACGTTTTCACAGAATGATATAATTATTCTATTTATGAATTGTCATAATGTCAACTTATTTTCCTGAGACATGACATTATCTAATCAATCGAAGAATTATGAGAATAAAGTGTATTCCGAAATGTGAGCGAAGTGAGAAAAATGTCAGTTGTTTGCTCCGAAATTAGTTTTTCTCAGAAAAGTCTTACATTTCGGAACGGAACATGAAGTAAGAGATCTGAGAGAAGTGAGACTGCTTTTCATGCATAGACATAGAATGCTCAGTTCTCTCTCTTTATGACGGGACTGACGGAAGGGAATATTATAACTTAAAAAAAATTGGGGTTGAAATACTCGTATTTTGGCGATGCAACGGGGACCTCACCCAAAAATGTTTGAAAATATTACGTAAATATTGAAAGCATAATTCTGTAGTTCGAGAGAGGAGAAAATTTGGTGAACGTAGATCAGGAAATTTTTTAACGATTACAAGGTAATTTTTCATTATTACTTCTCTTCTTTCATACATGTTTTATGGAATATCTACTATTTGTAGGTACTTTAAACCTGTTTTGGGCAATTGTCATACGAAACTTGTTTTTTTGGCGCTCTAGTTCCTCGGAACAGAGTGCTTATCAATTTGCCCAAATGTCTGTTATTTTCGAATTTTTGGCTGAAAATGGTCTCAAACGATTTGGTTCGACTCACTGATCAAGAATCCGAGGTCGAAATCGATTCTGTCCGGCCGGCCGGCATGCTGTAGGCACGATAACTCTCGAACGAAAGGAGTTAGCGGATTGAAATTTGCAAGGTGGGTTTGTAGCGTAAATATCTCGGACGAGTTCTTTAATGGGCGAAATCCATCAAGCGAATTCGCGCAAAAAATGACTCCTGCTAGACAAGTGCTTGCAAATGGAACAAATTTCCAATAACGTGGTTTGGTTCTTTAAAATATAAGTATCTACACAAAATTATTGGAAGACGCAATGAAATATCAGTGTTTTTGCGCGCGTTATTTTTTTTACTATTTACGCCTCACACACTATCACGAAATACTGCATGAACCTTCAAGCCGTCTTTTTCAACCGAGTACTAGATTTCAATTCGATCGGATTTGTATTTCTGGAAATATTGGCATTTAATAAAATAGTGCAGTTAACCGGGGGGGGGGGGGGGGGGTTTCGAACCCGGATCTGCTATGCACGGCAAGCGTGCACGCTAACATCTCGGACATCAAGGTGTTGTTAGAATTATGAGATTTACATAATTTGAAATTTCAAAAGAAGTAGATACCAACTCAAAATTTTATATTCAAATTCTAGATTTAAACTCGATCGGACCTATATTGTTAGAAATTATGACGACTGGAAGCCAAACAGGCTTGTTCGAGTTCAGTACCTGGAGGGGTGACCGCTCTGGCTATGCCTTATAAAATCGTTAGAAAGCCTCTATTTGCAGATAAGACTACATAGTCATAGCTGAGTATCATACATACGACACTAAATACGCTACCTACATACTGCCTGTGAAATAAATAATGGACTTTCTTCTCTTACTATTGATTTTAAATAAAGAAATACTAATCCTGCTCTCTTTTTTTTCAGTCGTCAAGCGTTAAAACAACGAAAGAAATCGAACAGAGATGTCACTAGACGAAAGAGTAGCACGTAGTGTTGCCCTAGAGAGCGCGTACGTTCATGATGTTTACGAACAATTCTATGACAATGCTCAAAGTAGACCTTGGCCTAAAGTTAAATCTTTCTTGGACAGTTTAGAAACGGGCTCTGTGGTTTGTGATATCGGTAAGTGGAATATATTTTTGTTGAGAATAAGTCCTATCCCATACTCTACAACAACGAATTTATGCATAAAACTATTTCCAAATTAATCGTTTTTCAAGGCTGCGGAAATGGAAAATATTTGAATCTGAACAATGCAATCTTCAACATAGGAGGTGACAAGTCCTTACGTTTGACGACAGTAGCCAGGGAAAAAGACAATGAGGTAAGCTACCAGTGGTATATAAGCTGTAGAAAAAAAAATCCTTGATTTTGCCTGAAATTGAAGACCTTAATTACCGTAGTTAAATGATCTAATTTAGATCAAATACGCGTCGTTTCGTTCGATAACTTTTTGCCATTTTAGAGGTAATATCATTAAGCCCTCGTCCCTATTGGCAAAAAATTAATACAGCCGCTGTTGAAGCGAATTTGTCACCAGCAAAATTGTTCGCCTTAGACAGGAAGATATGGTAATCACTTGGTGCCAGGTCTGGACTATAAGGTGGATGCATGAGAACATCCCAACCAAGCTCCCAGAGCTTCTGGCAAGTCACTATCGATGTATGTGGCCTGGAGTTGTCCTGATGGAACACAAATCCTCTCCTATTGGCCAAAGCAGGCCACTTCAGAGCGATTGCTTCCTTCAGCCGGTCCAATTGTTGACAGTACAGTTCCGAGTTAACAGTTGTGCCGGAGGAGAGCAGCTCATAGTAGATAATTCCCTGCCAATCTTACCAAAAACACAGCATAACATTCCTGGCCGTTAATTCTAGCTTGGGCACCGTCCATTTTTGTTGACGTTGTCGTAAGTGGTCCACTTTTCATCACCAGTCACCAACCGCTTCAGAAATGGGTTAATTTTGCTGCGATTTAGCAGCATTTTGCAGATGGAAATTCAATCAATAAGGTTTTTTTGCGATAACTCGTGTGACACCCATACATCGAGCTTCTTCTTGAGTCCAGCCTTTAAAATGGTTCCAAACGGTTTTTTGTGCAATCTTTAGCTCTTGGCAATCGAAGCAGTGCTTACATGACGGCCAGACTCGATAATGTCCATGATTTTATCGACATTTTCGACAATTGGCCTTCCAGTGCGTGGTGCATCTTTGACATCGGAATTACAGGAACGGAATCGACGAAAACAAAATTGCGTGTGATTGGCTGTTACATTATCAGGACCAAAAACACTATTTACATATTCAGCCGCCTGTGTTGCATATTCGCCTTTATCGAAGAAAAGCTGTGAAATAATGCGTAATTTTTCCTTGCTAGTGTCCATCTTTAAATGTCACAAGAGTTTTTGTAGTACGAAATCTCATCTTTCTAACGCCATCTAGAGGAATCCGATCAGACTTATACAAGGCGAGATACATATAACTAAAGCCATCTATTATAATTGTCGAAATAATGGATTTCTTTTTACTACTCCTTATATATTGTCTGACATATGTCTCTTGCTATAGCTGTCCCACACAGTTCTCATTGGCTGAAATGGTTTCAATATTGACGCACGTTTATCAGTTCAAACTCAAAGAATCCTTTGTGTTGACCCTCAATGACTTGGCTAGGAAATCTGTTATTAGGTGACACTTCTCCACAAAGATATTAATTCATCATCTTTCAACCTCTGTCTCATAATTTGCCATGTGAGATCATATTTAGCTACAAGGAACCTACTAAAAGGTGTAGATAATTTTTACCTGGAATAAATATTAAAAAAGTTAGAAAGCCCTGTAGGCAGGAGCTTTGGCGCTCTAGTTAAAACTTTGACAAATCATATCTCCGAAAGTATTGGTGTCTCAGAGTTGGGAATGATCAATGGATTCTTATAATAACACAAAATGTGTCTATTAAAAAATAACTTCGAAATTATTGGTTTCTCAGAATTGGGAATGATATTAATGGATTCTCATTTAATTTATTTTATTTTATGATGCAGTTCTATCATAAGAATCAATTGATATCATTCCCAACTCTGATAAACCAATACTTTCGGAGATATGATCCGTCAAAGTTTGAGCAAGAGCGCCAAAGATCCTGTCCACAGGGCTTCCCACTTTTTGTACCATATTTTCTGACACCGGTTGGCGCTTTTTCCGATTTTCGATGCATTTTCCACCTTAAAATGAAAATTCAAAGTTACCTTATATTCATACTTTCCCAAGTAGTTCAGAAATCAAGAATTTCAACAAATGTTTAATGTTTACGAATGATTATTTCAAAATGAAACTGGAGACGACCACATAAAAGGCAAGGAAAATCAATAACTCACCTGCTCTAAACCGCCTTTGTATATTTAATTTTGAATTATTAGGAAGCAACCAACATCCGCTGAAAAACGCACTCAGAAATGGCGCGTAAAACGTAACAGAATATTCGACAGATAGTTCTCTTTAATGTGACAAAGTTCATATTGGTATGTTCCGTTTTATACAGTATCTTGGACATGCGTCCAACTCATACGTAAAAGTTGGACGCAAGTCCAGGATGACATGTGTGAACACAGAGCATACAATAATTAATAGATAAAATAATTAGAGCATTCTGTGAAAACATAGAAGTACGATTTATTATTGAAATTTTGAAAAATCATAACTCCGAAAGTATTAGCTTGTTAGTGTTGAAAATGATATCAATGGATCCTTATGATTGCATCTTAAAAAAAAATTAATTTGAAATTTGTAACGTCAAAAAAAAAATTCTTGTTTTCGTTACTCCAAAACTATTTGAGCGATTCTGCCCAATAAATAACTTAACCGAGATATTTATGTCCTACTCTGGAAATTTCAACGGCCTAGCTCATTCCGATCATTTTCATAAAAAAATTCGAAAATTACGGACATTTGGGCAAATTGATGAGCACTCTGTTCCGAGGAACAAGAGCGCCAAAAATAAAGAAAAGTAAGATTTTCATCTGTCTGGGTAAAAGTTTTCAAAAGTAGAAGCCTCTATACTCGCTAGCTCGCTTCCATTAACTGATGAATGTCCAGCATTTCAGTATGTCTTAGTCTTACCAAGGTCATTAGAAATGCCTAGACAGAATCTTCCTAACAATTTAATATTACATATTGGATTGAATAAACTTTGTTAAACTAGGTTATCATTCTGGACAACTTGTCTCTCCCCTTTCGAGACGGCAGTTTGGACGCTGTACTCTCCATTGCCGTGGTTCACCATCTAGCCACCACCGAAAGAAGAATTAACGCCATCCGAGAACTAGCCAGGGTTCTACGCATTGGCGGAAGAATAATCATATCAGTGTGGGCCATGGAACAGAGCCATAGAAAATTCGAGAGTCAGGACGTCCTGGTACCTTGGAGAAGACCGAAGAACCTGCTAAACACCCCTTCATTGGACCTGACTTCCACCACGTCCACCTCCGAAGAAGATGGCTATCTACCTTACAGTGCGTATACGCAGACCAGCGACACGGAATCCAACAAGTCCTTGAGGTCAGTCTTCCAAATATCTTAAAAAGTATATAATCCATTTTTATGTTCTTACAGATCTAGAATAACTTTGAAGAGACGCAATAGAAGACAGAAAAACATGAATCCTGGTAGAAACCTATCTCCAAGTAGTTCTAGTCTGTCCAGTCCAAACGAAACTTGCTACAGCTTCGTTAGGAGAGCTCTTCAGAGACTTGCTGGAGGAAGGAGGGTCAGCATGCACAAGCCTTGGTTTTTAGAAAGTTGGACAGCCTGTCACAAAGAATCTTCATCGAAACGGTATGTTTGATACATAAAACACATTATTTTGGTATCGAACTTGGTTTCTAATTCTTCAATATTCCCACTCAGATTTGATCCTGGTGGGATACAAACTTGTGACTGCTGTGATTGTATGGACAACGTTCAGGACATACCAATAGAACTCAGAAGAATAGACGACGAAACTATTGCTATTGGCCAAAGAAGAAAAACATTTCCTTCGTCACAACTGATGAATGATTTGCCACAAGCCGGTTTCAAATCCAGGAGCCTCAACAACATCAAAACAGTAGAAAATAATGACAGTATCAACTCTACACCTGCTGAAGAAGAAACCCCTAAGGAAATCATCGAACATCAGAACGATGAGGAAAAGGAGGTCGTGGAACCGAAACCTGAACCTGATATAACTATTCGTCATCTTGGAAAACCGAAACTTGTTAAGCAGAAGAAGTCAGTTTGCGAAGAAGATGCCGACGAGGCTCTTGATCAACCTACTGACATGACCAACATTGCTAGAACACCTGTAAGATAATCTTCTATCATAGTTTCTCCTTTTACACTTACCTAATATTAATTGCAATATATATTGTTGTAGTAGGTAACGTTGCACTGTGACCTTTAGGTCTATTGTGACTTCCTTCAGAGCTGTCGATGTCATCACCCTCTACAGCTCGCCTTCTAGTTCCAGAGTTTTAATAAACTCCACTATCTGGGATGGCTTCAAGGAGGATACGTCCTCGCTCCTGCAGATTTCTTGCCCAAAGCATTCCTTGTGTTGGTTTGATATGGCGAGGCATTCCGTAATCATGTGATCGGGAGTTTCATACTCCTCCCAATAGAATCTGCTAGCCCTAATCTCAATCATATGCTTCCTAAGGCCGCAGTGTCCTGTGATTAAGCCAGTGAGGAGGTGCAGCGTGTTCTGATGTCCATATATTTATTGGATCTGACCAACCCCACAGTAGGATTCCGGGCCAATAAAAAGAATTTGTGCTCCTCATTTCCTTTAATTCCCGCGTGGCCAGACCAAAGAGACCCTGTTGCATACAATTAAGTTTTCTTCGCATCGTTCTATTGCAAGTATTTCTGCCTGAAAGATGCTCGGATAGTGAGCATTTGGTGCCTGGCCCATATACTCCAGCGCCATCTCCTGTAGTGGTTTTTTAATCCTCTGTGTACCAATTAATGGCATTTTCTGTAAGAACTAGGTTGGAGGATTTCCTGTACCAGTCTTTTTTCCTACCGAGCATCGTAGTGAAGTTCATTAATTGCAGTTAATTAACCATGGTTTTCACAAAACTGCGATTGCGCTATGAATCACTAGATTTGTAAAAATGAAAATTATCAAATGTTCATTCTCTGGCACATCTGCACCTAGCCCGAATATTCAGTCATTTCAAGAAGCAACAATATCTGAAGCTACTTATGAAACCAAGAATAATAGAAAACGATCAATGCTGGTTTTGGTTGAACCAAACAATTTCATCTAATTAGTGATTCAATCAACAAGAACTTTTTGTGAAAACCGCATCTAGAATAATTGATGCAAGCTCAAATTCATACATTGAACATTTCTATGGTTTAATTTGATTGATACTAATTAACTAATTTGATTGATTTTCAGTCTTCTATGCTCAAGACACTTCATAAAACTAACCGGAGAAGCAGTGTCATGAAGCAACGTTCTCTGAATGAAGAACTTATGTCTGATAGGGTACAAGAAAAGGAAAGAGTGAGAAGAAATATCCAGAAACAAGTATCACTGAATGAAGATTTGATTTACCAGAGACATACGTTCGAATCTTTTAAGGACTCAATCTTATCAGTTTCAACTTCAAAGAGATTTCAGCTGATCAAGACTGGTTTCACCAACAAGTTCAAGAACTCCACTAATAACATAGAGAAAGTAACTGGACAGTCTTTGCGAAATGGTTTCGCTAGAATGTTCCAGAATTGGAAGAGTTCTGAAGCTTCTTCTCCTCTTACTCCCAAAGGTATAATATTTGAATGAATTGATTACAAACAGTGCTCATCGTACAGCTTACAGATATTTTGGAGACCAAAGAGAACTCCGGTAATGTAGACGGCCAACAGAAGGAGCCCATAGAAAGGAGGTCGTCCAAGGAGGATGGTTCTGATAGCTCTAAAGACAGCAGTCTTCAAAGTGACACAAGTGTAGACTCTGAAGATTCCTTCGCATCTGTGATCTTCATTCCTAAGTCTAATCCAATGTCACCCTTGCCTCTTTCTTCTGATCCTACTTCACCTAGAGTTAAGACGTCACCGATGCCAACATCGCCGAAACTTAGGTAATTGAAAATATTGGTTTGGAAATATGAATTAAGTCACTAAATATCTATGCATAAAATATCCGGCGTGCGAAAAAGTGTAGCTTTGCACACACTTACGCATGCGGAAAAATGATACTTTGTGCATGATTTTTGACCAAGTAATTTTTATATTGTCCATTCAACTGTTTGTTTTTGATTGAGTATTTTTATGAGTTCAATTTTTTCTCCAAGGCAATCTTCTTGTCCGACTAGTCCCAGAATCAAGCAGATGCCCCTTACAGTTTATCCCCTTACAAAACAGCTGAGCTCACCAAAACCAACAACCAAACAAGAATTTTTAGAGATGCCTTTTTTCGGTGACAGAGATCGACTGGCTGTGAAGGTAAGTTGGAATAATTGTCATTTTCTTGGCCCCAATTCAAAACATTCTTCCACAAGCCCCCAGAGAGGTGCAAACCTTTGGCGAATAAATACACGGTAGTACCCATACCAGAATTCAAGAAACTCGTGCAGCCTTGTCCGAATCCTACCCCGAGTATAGTAGCCAGCCCATCTCCAATACGCCAAGTAAATCCGCCGAAGCAGAAATCTGTGGAAGATGAGAAAGTTTCTGAAACAAGAACGGAAAGACTGAAGAAGATCAGGGAGATGCTGAGTCAGAGTCCAGGTTTCGCTCTGAAGGCCAATAAAGCGCATTTTCCCCTCATCAGGCATTCTTCGGCAGCCGATGGAAAGGTGAGTTATTGACTTGAAATTTTACAAACGAAATGGTTATAATTTCACGTTAATTGAAGGTATCAGCGGAACCACTGCCCAAACTTATATCCTTGGAGCTTTTCAATCCAGAAACTGATGATAAGGATAGTGATTCAAGTGCCATATCTTCACCAGATTCCGTAGATAGCATAGTTAGTGTGAAATCGGACCAAAGAAAACCACCGGAGGAGGAGAGTAGGTTCAAATTCCCAACGTACAAGAACACGAAGCAGAATAAGCTCTTAGAAGCTGCTGCTGGTGTGGCGAGTTCTCTTGATGAGGCTGTGACCAAGGTTAGTTCTTTGTCGTATTGTAAGTAGTAAATTTTGTATGTGTAGGTCATTTCTCCGTTGCCCTACCATAGGGTAGGTAGATACACCTACAAAAGTGAATTACGGATGAAATAAGGAACTATAAAAGAAGTATACCTTGAAGATCTTTCCCAGGAATGTATCACTCCAAAATATTCCTCCGGAACTTCGACACTGTCAGATCCAAGAAGTAGGTATATGGATCTCAGTAAAAACAGGCTGCACCTCCTCATTGGTTTCCTCATAGGGCACTGCTGTCTTATGAAGCATATGATGAGATTAGATCACCTGATTACGGAATGCCTCGCAATTTCAAACCAACGCAAGGAATCTGCAGGAGACGTAGCCTCCTTGAAGCCATCCCAGATACTGGAGTTCATCCAGAACTCTGGAACTTGAAGGCGAGCTGTATATATGGTGGTAAAATCGACATCTCTGATGGGGAGGGGGGGCACCTTAAGGTCGCAGTGCAATGTTAACCCCTACAATAATATACAATTACACAAATATACTCTGTTGACAATCAAGTGGCTTATTGATGATTTCTACTGATTGTAGGTAATCAAAACGAGTCCAAAGTTCAGCAAGAGGCAGATTCGTACGACCGATGTCATGTCTGTGATAAAAAGATCCTACTCCTTCGAAACTACGCCTCTGGTTCCTCAAGAAAACTCCTTAAACATCTGGAAGGAAGACAGTAACATACATCTCAAAGACTTCGCCGAGAAACTTAGCGAGAAGCTTCTCAAAGAAATAGACGAGTACCAGAAGAAAACCAAGAGACACCTAGATAATACATCCCTCGAGAACATCAACGACCCCTACATCCACAGGCTAAGTACTGAACTAGACGACCTCTCCAAACTCAGTGCCGAAATAAAGAAACAGAATGAATACCTAGCGAAGTTCAGCTCCTGTGAAACATCCTTCAACCGTTGTGCGGTTTGTAATAAGTATGACTGCAAATGTAGATACAACCGAAAATCTAGAACGAAAGTAGACAGTGGCACCAGAAACGAAAAAGAGACAGTGGCGGACGATAGGAATAAGAGTAATGCGGACTGTGCGAAGTTAGATAGTTCAAAATCCGGGTCTACAAACGAGTGTTTGGAGAAGGATAGGTATACTCCCGACAAGACCTCCACGAGTTCCGAAAGTGATAGTGTTATGAGGTTCAACTGTAAGAATTTCGTTAGGTTAGGAAATTCCACTGATTCCTGTGATTCGGAAAAGGGTAAGCATAATTTTATTCAGTCACTTCTTATTGATGCTATTCTGATAGACATATCATGGATTTCTAGTTTGGATTCACTTCAATTTTTGAAGTGAAAACTCGATTAATAGTGGTCAAGCGTAATATATTTACTAATTGGTACCTTTAATGTGGACAGTAACAGCAAAGATCATCAACAAAATTGTCAACTTCCTCTGATTTTCTTACGTTCACGTGCATCTTGAGCTCCATCATTTGATCAGTGAGATTTTACTGGTCAGCTGATTTTAAAATCTAAACGATAATCTTGCTAAATAATCGTGCATGGGTTGAGGAGTTCTGCAGCACCAGTCAGTGATGGGTCTAGGCGAAACTCAATTCGGGAGGTCTTCATTGTACGTCCTGCTCCGATTCACTGAAGCCTTATTTACTCGAAGAAAACTTTGAATTTCTTTTTCTTTTTTATCCACAGAGAAATATTGCATCCTATATATGATTTCTGGATTTTGATGAGACTGTAACAGTGCTGGTTGAAATAAGTTTAGCACAGTAATATTTATAAATGGTCCCTCTACTTCTAGAAGCTATATTCAATCGGGTTGTCCCTCAGAAATGCTAGGAGTATCAGTATTGATTCAATGGTATTATGCTTGAAGGGATAGCGTTCAGAGCAAAATCCCTTCTCTAGTGTGGTGTATTTGCAGTGATCCACATAACCTCATAGATAATGTACGGATCATTTAATTAAATTATAAATGAAAGGTTTTGGTCTTGATTTTGAAATTACCACACAGGCAACACAGAACTCGCAGTTATAGGTATTGTAGAGATCTGCTCTATCCTACTTTTCCACCGGTAGGAGGCGCAATCTATCCTGAAGAACAACCGTCAATAACGTGACTCGTAACTCGATATTCTCGTTCGAAGACACCTCACGTGTTCAGCACATTTGGAGCAGATATGCATCCATATCACAGCGATCGTCTCTTAATTCTGCCCAGGGTGAGCAATTTGAGAACTTCTCCATGTAATATCTCTCAGATGTTACTGGGCTCATCTCCTGTGGCGGACATTTGAAGGAGATATAGAGCTCTTGGCGACCCCCCAGTGATATCACATTGAACTGCTCAAAATATTTCCCGTGGAGAGCAGTTTGAGAACTTCCACATGTGGCAGGCATTTCGGGAAGATATAGAGCCCTTGGCGGCCTCTCAGGCATATCGCAGCGTACCTCTCAAACTATTCCTCAGGATGACCTGTTCGGGAACTTCCCCATGTGATTTATCTGAGTTGCTACTGGGCTCATCCCCTAGGGCGGCCATTTGGAGTTGATTCAGAGTTCTTGGGGACCTACCAAGGATATCCTAGTGAACCTCTCAAACTATTCCCCAGGGTGAGATGTTTCTAGGCTCATCCCATACGGCGGACATTTGGAGTTAATAGAGAGCTCTTGGCGGTATCGCAGAAGGAGTCGCAATATCCTGGATAGAGCTCGAGGAGATAGCTTTGGAAGGACTCTGTGTTGCCTGGTCAAATGCTAGTGAGCAAAATGGGATCCATCGTAGTATACATCCATATCAGATCTGAATAATTTTCCATAGACTCGTAATAATTATTAAGAATCCTTCTTACAAATTTTAGGTAGTAGCACAACATCAATGGTATCCATGCTATCGAGTACGGCCACTTCATTCAACCTTTTATCAGAATCATCTATCGATTCAATGAGTTCAGCAGAAAGGACCAATACCGACTTCTTAGAAAGAGGCGACGAACTATCATCATCTGGTAGAGGAAGCAACGAAGGTAGTACCGCTTCGCTGGCGTCCATTCCGGAATCAGCAATTGCCCCAGGAAGTAAGTGCTCTACTAGTGTCAATTTTCAAGCTTTCATCTCTTACTGATATTCTAAAACGCGACTCTGTCTTCATACAAAATTTCAACATTTCCTTTTTGCCCAGGATCCGGTAGCTTCAAGAACCATCTAAAACGGGACAAAGGCATCACAGGCTCCACCTCTAGCTTGGAATCCTCCTCGAGGAAACCGGCCATCAACGCCAAAGGAAAAACCTTGAGTAACTGCACCTTCAGCGGCACCACATCTCAAGAATCCCTGGTCTCGGAAAACATGGGGGGTGAGATAACTTATCATCGATATTACCACGTGTTCAGAGAGGGGGAACTGGACCAACTCATAGAGAAATACGTCGAGAATCTACACATAATATCAAGCTATTACGATCATTCCAGTTGGTGCATAGTTGCGGAGAAGGTGCAGGTTTGGACCATCTGACGAGTAGACTATCGAGTAACTGTTTGGTTTGTAAATTAGGCTCGGTTTTTTCGGATTTATTTCTTCGCTTCTGAAGACTGATCGTAGGTTATCTTATTCTTAGATTTGTTATGTTGTTGATCGACGAAAATTGGTATTTTCACAGATGTGTCCGAAGGTGCAGCTCTTCATTTCAGTATTGGATTGGTACATATGAAGATCCAAATAAATTGGGAAAGATTACCTAAATGATTTAAATTAATATTTAGAGTTCCAGGAAATTCAATTTTTGCTCAAGTACTTTGAGTGGATTATACTTTTTCCTACGAGCGTGCGCAAAATAGTACTTTTCCGCTCGCATTTGGGTTGCCAAAGTAGCACTTTTCCGCATCGTGCAGAAATAGGTTTTTTTGTATCTAGTGCGCGAAATGCTACTTTGGTGATCTAGAACTGTTTTTTTTAACGAGGCGCAGCCGAGTTAAAAAAATTGTCGAGATCACCAAAGTATTTCGCGCATGAGATGCAAACAAAATTTTTTCTACAAACGCCAAAAATATTGTTCTAAAATAAGTAACATGCATAGGTTAATATGAAAAATAGTATTGAACTGGCTTAAAATGTTTTTCCAAATCAAGTAAATACTGTAACTATGAAAATAAAATGGCATTTGTTTGTTTGATTGAGGAACATAAAGGTTAAAATATAAAAACTCCATATAGTTTACATGCAGTGTGCGAAGTAAGTACTTCGCACACTACTTCGCGCACGGTGTCATGGTAACGAAGGAAAATGAAAAAAAGGGTCACTTCGCATATTGTTTTCAATGCGCGAACCTTGTCATTTTTTGACGTTTGTAGAAAAAAATATTTTGCGGCACGAAAATGTCAAACTGAACGAAGTTGTTGTTGTTAGGGGAAATTTTCATGAATATTTCAGAAACGGGTGATTATTTTATGCAATGTGAGATTCTTACAAGTATATAAAACTCCACTTTTCAATTATTATTCTCGATACTTGTATTACCGCTTGACCAAATAGATATTCATGATAAATTTCAGGAACAATTTTATCAAGCAACTTATAGATTTTGACACATGATTATCTGAATTTTTCCCAGTTCAAGTTTTTCTCTCCTACACAAACATAATAAACATGGTTGAAATGAACAAGTCTTGTAGTGATCTTCCACATTCCATATTGCAGGCGGCTAATGAAGCGATTCGAGTTTATTACCTACAAAATCTAAAGTCAAGTATAAAGCAGAACATCAGAATTTTGAAAACGGATCCCACGGTAAACGGACCGAGGGGGAAGTCTCGAGGGGGAAGTATTGTTAGCATACTTTTTACATTTGAGGAAGAAATTTCAGCCCAGTACACTATGGAGCAAATATTCCATGTTGAAAATTGTACTTAAAATGCGAGAAACATAGATTTGAGTGAATATTTTAAACTCACTTCATTTTGAGAGGAGAAATATGTTGGATACTTTCCAAAAACTGGAGTTTTCAGATTTATGAAAGATGCACCTAATGAAATTTACCTTCTCATCAAATTTGCAACCATATTTGGGTTGGCCGGTGCCTGCAGGCACGATAAACTCTGCAAAATAATGATTGATCACATCTAGGGCAAGGAAAATTTGATAGTGGTCAAAATCCCGGACACTAAAAACAATTCATCGATAATATTTGTTATTTCCAATAAAACGAATCATGGATATCATTTGCAGCTCTACCATTAATTTGCGAATTGGAGGAAACAAAATACTCCACACAGGCGTTTATTTGTCCAATATAGGCAAGAAGCATGTAGTGCCCAATGTGTGGGAATAAATTCGTTCGGAAAAAATACCTTCGGAAATAGCAGCATTATTTAAAATTGGAAAAAACCTGAGCAGTACACTGGTCATAGTTTCAGATATTCGTAGTACAATTCTGGAGAAGGAATAACCAATGATAATAGTCTGGGAAGCAGGAAATCTTCCACTGTCACCGAGAGTTACATCGACGAGTCAAATAATCAAACAAAAAGGAAATGTCCAATAAAAAATAAATTATTGTTTACAGATAACTCAACTTTAAATAATCAACCTTTATCAAGCTATCCATCCGCTTCGTGTTGTTCGTCTGACTGTTAATGCGTGCGGAAAAGTATAATTTTGCGCACTTGCTAGGAAATAGTATATTGTATAATTAGTGGGAAAAGCATAATATTCCGAAACGACAGTGATAATTACCAGTCGAGGAGCGTATAGCGACTAGTCTGGTAACACAGGAGTTTGAGAATATGCTTTTCCTACGAATTATACATACTATTTTTTCTTCGATTGTTGATTTACATTTAAAAAATTAATTAAAAAATATTTCATTCAAGATGTAATCAAGTAGGTTTAAATAGGTTTTTCTATGTTCATATTGAAATATAGAAGTGGTAACCGTGGAAATTACTTTGTTATGACAAAAGTAGTGTTTCATTTTATTGTAATAATCCATTTGTAACATTACCGCACGCTACAGCAGTGCGGTAAGAATATTACCGCACTGTTATTTTCTAATTGCTTAGCAACTGCCTACTATTCTGGAATGTTGAGCTTTGCGCATCGAAAACAGGTCAAAATAGTGTCACTTTTCGCACGATCGAAGAAAAATAACTTTATTGCCATTTGCCAACCAAGCAAACTCTATGTTAATTTTCATTTTGAAGTTTCGTGACGTTCTATGTAAAATTCATTACCTATGTTCATTACATTGGCGTCAAATATTGAAATTTATACAGAAAATGGCCCATGGACACATCTGCAGAAATAACTGTTTTTCATACTTTCGAAAATATCAGAGGTGAAAGAAGATTTCTCATAAAAAATTATTTCTTCGGATTGCTTTAAATTACTAACTCCGACTATTTCGTTTTGATTGAAGTTCTCATTGTTCCCTGAAGAATATATTGTAAATAAATCGTTGTCAAGTTGAATTCTCCATAAGAATATATTGTTTCTTCAAGTAGATATCGACAATTTAAAATTTCGAACTTAATATTCAGACATACTCTTCTATACACTACCTCAATTTGAACAACAAAATGTTATCTTTTAAATGTATATTGGTGATGTTAAGAGATTGTTATGAATGCCAGGGTTCAGTTCAACAAAAAGATTCGTTCTTAAGTTAAAACTCACTCGAAAATAAATAATGTTTACTCAATTTCGTCGATTTTTGATAATGAAAACTCAATTGAAAAAGTTGATTGACTCCAAAGCATATCAACTAGTAGTTTTTTAATTGTAATCATGGGACACATGCTATTGGAATAATTTCGGACTCAATGCAATAAGGCCAATAGAATCTCGGATGGTGAACTGAATTGTGGCATCAAATGTTGTTCTGTATGTTTCCTATTATTTTTCCAAAGTGTTCATCGGTAAGATTATGAAGTGGGGTGCTAATATTATCGTTAAACCACAACTAGAGCATATAACTGAAGAAAAGAGAAACTATAGTAAATTTTCGGCCCTCCCCTTATAATCTATTTATTGAAATCAGCAAACTCATACTATACCTATATAGACACATTCATCTTGCGAGTCGAAAAGAAGCACAAAATAAGTAGTTAAGTTCTCGAAATAACCATCAATAGGACAGTAGACATCTTATACTATTTTTCGTTAATTTCAATAATTCTTTAATGTTATTTTAAATTTTCTGATGCAGAATTATTCCGTGACCAACTCCGCAAATGAAGATTTGAACTAATTGATTATAATATTATAAGCCTTCATCCTTTATGTTCAATTTTTCGTACCATTTAACCACTAAGCAACATTTTATTTTTTATGTATTTTACAATGTAGGTAACTCTCGTTACATTACATATTATTGTTTACACCGTTACGGGATCATTCTCCCTAGGTGGATTTTCAATTATGTACATATATACATACATTTTTCATCATATATTTAACTTTAAAGAACTATGGCAAGAAATATGAGTCCAATATTGTGGATTGGTAAGTAGGTACAAAAAGTACATAAATTCCTAATATCAATACAATACTAACGAATATTTTTTCGAACCATTATATAAAATTTTGAAAGAGAAAACATTTACTGAATAAAAATATAAGAAATTACACACTTGGGTTTACGATACTGAGTAAATCATTAAGTTCTCAATAAACCGAATCAATCCAGAATATTATTATTATAAAACATTTTTGAGTGGCTCGAGTATTTCTTGTCATAACTCATTAGCTATCATGACATTTTCGGCAGAAAAATATCAATAATGAAAACTCAATCTATGATGTACGAAACATTTTAATATAAGCCTAACTGTAAAGCTATTTTTGATATTAAAGTTAGGTGTAGTTGTGTTCCAAGAATTCCTTCGAGATATATATAAAATCCATCGTAGCTTCAGAATAGAAGTTTGCTAAGCTAGAAACTTTCGAATAAACCAGAAGAAGATATTATATTGATTCTTGCCTGAGCACTTTCAACAGAATAAGTTTTATAATACAAAATCATTCCTCGAAATTGTCGTATCAATCAAGAAAAAAATAACCTCAACAAATTTAATTTGTGTCAGAATTATCTCTGAATTTGAAATATTCTCCTAATTCACCTTAATCTCATTAAATATCTAATATGGTATCGCAAAAAACTATACATATACAAGTACCTAGTACAAAGTGGTGAATGTGGAAATGGAGGGAAAGGTAATTTTAAGTATTTTCTGTTCGAAAAAGAATCAAAATAGTAGCTTCTTGTGGGCCAATAACTTGAAACTATAATTCAACCTATCAAGCCTATACCTGCATATAATTCCCGAACTGTAAATAATTATGTCTTTCAAAAATATGTATAGAACGACATTAAAAAGTGAAACTATTCAATGAACTTTCAAATACCCCCATACCTCCCACACTGCTCAGTTTAGTTAAATTTATCGAGAGACAAACCAAGACCAAGAGTTCCATACACATCTGTTCTTGCTCTCGGTAAATCAATGAAATCTCTGCGAGCGCCAAAAATACAGGGTGTCTCAAGTTCGAGTGCCTATTAGACATTTCTGGAGAACTGGACATATTTGAAATCTGAAAATTGGTATTATGATATTGCTTGAAATTCTCTACAAAGCTAAAATATTTTCGAAGCAAAAAAAAACTTCCGGTTATACAGGGAGTGAAAATAAATTTGATGAAATTTGTTTCCAAGTTTTGCATTCCTGGTATGATCAAGTATTCAATGCTGAATACATTTCTGTTAAATACATTGTATTCATTCGAATAGTTTTCAAAATATCGAACAAAATCCGGAAAAAAGTCTAATATGTTTAGTCAGTATTATGTTCATTATTCTTATTTTAAACATCCTGAACGCGTGAACCGTTCATGCAACATCGTAGAGGAAGAATGTGGAAAGGTCATGCATTTTTTAAATTTCAGAAATATCATCACTGGGTGTTTCAAATTTTGTGTCGAAAATTGTGATCAAAAATTGGCCATTACTACTGTTTTTCAACTAAGAACCCTATTTTTGGCGCTCTTGTTCCTGGGAACGGAGTGCTTATCAATTTGCCCAAATGTCTGTATATTTCGAATTTTTGGCTGAAAATGGTATCAAACGATTTGGTTCGACTCACTGATCAAGAATCAGTGGTCGAAATCGATTCTGTCCGGCCGGCCGTCCGTCCTTTAACACGAATACTCTCGAAAGAAAGGAGTTAGAGGATTAAAATTTACAGGGTGGGTTTGGAGCATAAATATCTCGTAAGAGTTCGTTAACGGACGAAATCCATCAAGCGGTTTCGGAGTTATGGCCGTTTTTAGTGAAGATATTTTTTATGAATATATCCGAAACCGATTACTCGATCCATCTGAAATTTAGCATCAAAGTGTAGAATCATGGCCTTAAGACGCATGTGATCTTTTGTATTGATCGTGTTACCGTAAAGTGTCAAAAAAAATTTGAACATTTTTAAATTTTGTCTCTACAATAACTCTCGAACGGAATGAGCTAGAGTCTAGCTCATTCCATTCAAATATCAACTGTCTAGCTGCTAGACAGTTGATATTTTCAGAGTAGGTTAGGAAGGTAAATATCTCGGTTAAGTTTGCCATTTGGCAAAATAGGCTAGATGGTTTCGGAGTAACGAAAAAAAATTTTTTTTTTACTTATAAATTTCAAAATAATTTTTTTTAAGATGCAGTTTCACCATAAAAATCCATTGATATCATTTTCAACTCCAACAAGCTAATACTTTCGGTGATATGATTTTTCGAAATTTCAATAATGAATCGTACTTCTATGTTTTAACAGAATGCTATAATTATTTTATCTACGATTTATTATATGATCTGTGTTCATACTCATCATCTTGTTCTATAAGAGAGAGTCAAATTCATTTCAGGTATTTTAATTTGATATCTTCCATGGTGCAGTTCTAATTCTCAAATTGCTCATTTAATCTTGATAAATAAACTATTATTTGAATTGAATTTCCTTGATGATGCAGTTCTATCATAAGAATACATTGATATAATTCTCAACTCTGAGAAACCAATACTTTCGGAGTCTGTTTGAACAAGAGTGCCAGAAAGTTCCTGTCCACAGGGCTTGAACCAATTTTTTATGATTGAGTTGGATTCTGCGGTGAAAAATAATTATTATAGTTTTCTAACATAATTATGCTCCTAAATTCAATAATTTTTTTTTCAATTTAGGAGGATAATCATGTTAGAAAAATGAAATTCAAAAGATGCATGACCTTTCCACATTCTTCCTCTTCGATGTTGTAAAAACGGTTCACGTTCAGGATATTAAAAATAAGAATAATGAACATAATACTGGCTAAACATATTTGACTTTTATTCCGTTTTTCTTTCGATATATTGAAAACTATTCGAATGAGTACATTGGATTTAACAGAAATCTATTCAGCATTGAATACTTCTGATCATACCAGGAATGCAAAACTTGAAAAAAAAATTTTTTTCATCAAATTTATTTTCACTCCCTGTATAACCGGAAGTCGAAAATATTTTAGCTTTGTAGAGAATTTTAAGCAATATCATAATCCCAATTTTAAGATTTCAAATATGTTCTCCAGAAACGTCTAATAGGCACTCGAACTTGGGACACCCTGTATATCAACCCATTTCGAGACCCTATTGGCAGAACGCTCTGGATTTTTTTTTGGTGCTCTTGTTCCTCGGAGCAGATGGCTTATCAATTTGCCCAAATGTCTGTAATTTTCGAAATTTTGGATGAAAATGGCCTTAAACGATTTGGTTCGACTCACTGATCAAGAACCCGCGTTCAAAATCGATTCTGTCCGGCCATCCGTCAACACGATAACTCTCGAACGGAAAGAGCTAGGCTGTTGATAATTTCAGTAGATTTGTTAGTAAATATCTCGGTTAAGTTTGTTAATGGCCAAAATTGGCCTGATAGTTACAGAGTACGGAAAAAAAAAATTCGTTTTACATTACAAATTTCAAATTCAATATTTCTCAAGATGCCGTTTCATCATGAGAATCCAATGATATCATTTTAAACTCTAACAAGCTAATACTTTCGGAGATATTATTTTTCAAAATTTCAATATTGAATCCTAATTGATTTTACAGAATGCTGTCATCGAAAATTAACGTTCGTATTTGTATCTATGAATTTTATGATCTGTGTTCATACATGTCATATTTATTTCTAGATTATGAATTCATAGAGAAATATAAATAATCAGGAATTCTTTATTTCTTTTAACCTAAACTATCTATAAGGCTAGTATTTCAGATAAATAATGTTATAGTATTAAGAAGGATAGAGATTTTCAGGGTAGGTTGCGCATCCAAATGCGATGGTGAAATTCGTAAATGGACATATTTATTTTTTCTATAACTCAAACAATACAGGTTTGTTGAAATTTGTTAACTAGCCGACGCCGACACGAAGAATTATGCGAAATTTCCTGAGGATTTTGGAACTAGAATATTTTTTAAAAATTATAAAAAATATTCTGTATCTCTGAAACTATCCGTACGATATCGCTGAATTTTTTCACGTGCGCTAAAAGCTTTTTTCGCACGCAAATACTTACTCTGCGCATCGTTCGTCTAACCGTATTTGCGTGCGGAAAAGTAACATTATATCCACTTGTAAGGAAAATAACTATTTTGGGTATTAGAAAATAAAATTGGTATGATGTTCTACTTCAAAATGGAGCATAGAAGGGAAAGTGTGTGCTATTTCTATGAAACGTAACTCGAAGAATGACAGAAGTGAATGTCATCAGTTCCCACTGTCTTTTTTAATAATTATCCGCATCTTCATTTTTATGTAAGACTTGCACGATGTTTTGTCATCAGAAGAATTCTTTTATACAATCGGTACACTCCGGGGTCAATCCAAGACTCCTAAACAGATGCGTTACAAGAGGTAAGAAGCTCAGGGTGGATGATAATCCTAAGTCATGCTTGAAGTTGAAGCCATGACAGTTCAATTCCGAAGAAAAATGAATGAATTATCCAATGATGTTTACAACTTATATTTCAACTCCATCCATTGAAATTTTTCCAACTGCTTAGAAATTTTGTCAACAGCCTTTGGTTTGTTTATTTCATTCTTTATTTCATATCCTCGGTTTGAGGTCTCATCGCACAGGCTGCTTATGGTTCCTCATGGCGATTCCATACTTTGCCTGTGAATGCAAGGTACTAGAACTGAAGGCACAATTGGTTACTCGCTCCTGTGGTGGTGTCATCAGTTTTCAGTTTTTTTTTTTTTTTTTGGTTTCTTGGTTGTCCTGTCCTGGAGAAGCCAACTAGCATAAACAAGTGTTGGCAGGTACCAGCACTTTTCACTTATGGTCCCCAGAATGTAACAACAAAACATGAGCATTCTGCCAATAGCAATTCTCGTGAATTGTTTTTGTAATTCTACACTTTTGCATAGAGTACACAACTCGAATTAACACAGACGGTTTCAGTGATTTCTCGAGAGCAAAAACAGAGACCTATTTCGGACTTCTTGGTCCTCGTCAGTGTTCTGCAGCTCCGATAGATTCAACTGAACTGAGACTTTGTCAACCTATATTTACGATATCATATTTGCTTAATGCTCATGATTTGTTGTTATATTAAAAATGCTAAGAGCCACTCTTTGATTTTATTAGCCAGAATGACCTGAAGGGCCTCTGAGGTGGATGTGTGCCCAATGGCCATCCTGAATAACTGTAATATAAAATATAAACTATTTTCAGCAAGAAAACAAAAATTAGAGGACACCCTTGACGTATTCCCTGGTCTCAACCGTCTAGCCTCTCATCAACCACCAATTCCTAATGAACATGAATTTGATCCCACCAAAAGAAATTTACCCTTTGGAAAAAGTGGTATACCTATCTTGGTATGTTTATTTTTGGTGCTTATCAATTTGCCCAAATTTCCAATTTTTGGCCGAAAATGGTCTTATTCTATTTGGTTCAACTCACTGATCAAGAATCCGTGGTCGAAATCGATTATGTCCGGTCGTCCAGCCGTCCGTTAACACGATAACTCTCGGACGGAATGAGCTGGACAGTTGGAATTTTCAAAGTAGGTTTGGGACCTAAATATCTCGGTTAAGCTCGTCATTGGGCAAAATATTTTTATTTACATTACAAATTTTGAATTCAATATTCTTTAGGGTGCAGTTTCATCATAAGAATTCAGTGATATTATTCTAAACTTTAACAAGCTAATACTTTCGTAGATATGATTTTTCAAAATTTCAATAATATATCATTTTCATAGAATGTGAATTATATCTGTCTGTATTATATCTGTTTGCGGTAGGCCCAGTTTGAAAGATAAACGTCATTAATGTCAAACGAAACAGAAAGTGTATTTCTGGAGAGTTTGGTTGATGTAAGTATGTAAACAATTTGAAATTTGGATTCGCTAAGTTCATAGGCAAAGTTTTTTGGTTAGTGAGTCGAAAACGAATAATGCAAGGAAGTCGAGCATAATTTGCGAGTTATTCTCGCAATAATTATTGTAAGATTTAGAACGGGATTTCCAACTAATGTATAGATAGTTATTCCTTTTAGTAACACTATTTAAGATTTCCTACATAAGTATTCTGGCTTGAGTTCTCTATGGACCGATTACATTAGATTTATTTCATACATAAAACTGGCTATTTCATTAACTCAATTTTTCAGAATGACTCCTGATAGTTTTGAACCACTTGTAGCCAAAATTGGACCGTCACATAAAGATAAGATGCAAAGGGATTTTAATTTCTTTCATGATGTAGTTCTATCATAATAATCCATTGATATCATTCCCAACTCTGAGAGACCAATACTTTCGGAGATATGATTTGTCAAAGATTGGAAAAGCGTGCCAAAGGATTTCCTCCTTTTGTTATATATATATTTTGATTATATTTCTGAAATATAATATTTTGAACGTAAACATTTTAGTGATACGATCCTCACGAAATTTTGCAAGAACTTGAGCCGCTTGAGCGTCATTCTACAACTAATTACCATGTTCCAATTCGATCGGATCCATATTTTTTGAGAAAACAATATTTCAGATGGGTATAACTCCCCGAAACCGTTTGGCCAAATATGCCCATTAACGAACCCAACCTTTTGGATACGCAACCTACCCTGAAAATTGCTATATTGTCGCTGTCTTTTTCTGTTCGAAAGCTATTGTGGCAACGTACGACCGGACAGAATCGAATATGAACTCGGATTCTTCGTTATGATCGTTTGAGACCATTTTCGGCAGAAAATACAATATTTTTATTCATTGAAAAATTAGCAAAACACCGGATAGTACATAGACCCGACTGTCGACACTCTAGTTTCTTGTTTCAGAGAAGGGACCTTCAACAACCGGACGTTCAAGAGGTACTCGGAACTCTATCGACTATGAACGACCTGCTGAAGAATCCTGAGAAGGCTTACGAAGCAATAAGGCTCAAAGTTCAGGATAGGTAAATCTACAAACATGCACTGATAGAATTAATAATATAAAATTGATGCAGATCGTGATTAGGATATATTGTGAAACATTTCTGTATAATGGAGAAGAATAACGGGTCCTAGAGCTGAAGGCACAAATTGGTTGCTCGCTCCTGTTGTGGTGTCACCTGTTTTCAGTTATCTTTCCACCGTTTTCTTGGTTTCTTGGTTGCCCTGTCCTGAAGAAGCCAACTAGCAGAAACACGTGTCGGCAGGTACCAGCAGAATGATTTTCTCTGCTCCTTTTGCGGAATTAGCCGTTATACTTCTCCATTTTAATAAACTTATCCGCGTTATCCTATTTTCTTATTTCTGTATAATGTTATAGCACTAGAGTACTATAGATTAACCAAAAAAATGGGACTCAAAACAGCCTATGAAAGTCGGCTGGACATGATCTAATACGATTTAAAATAGTTCACTGATCCCGCGTTTTAATTACTCTAATAAAATCGTTCCGTATCACAAGGACTTCTACTATTGAAGTCTATGTCCTAATTTTTCTAACTTTGGCTGTATTGTGATCGTCTAGTGAATTGGTAAGAATACGTACTTAGTTTGTGTAGGCAACCCAAGTTACACTCAATGAAATAAGGAAAATGGGCGGGAAGATTAAAGATTCAAACAAGGTTGTGCGTTTAGATACGTATATTTTGTATCACTAGGTGAACGATTAGAAAAATCTCCAGTAGTTTGGTAGTCGTGATCAGACAAAGATACAACAACCAACTGGCACATTCACATGTATTAATTTACTCAGAAAGTGATTAAAGAGCAGTGCCAGACCTCACTCTTTCTTCCTCAAGCCAGTGCCTGACCTACAGCTATTGGGAGGCGCAGGATATATACAGCGGATGGGCTAAACGCAGAAGTGGTTGTGGTCGGGTCAATGAATATGAAAAAACTCACAGTGCTAAGTCCTAACTAACGAAACTGTGTTCCTGCTTCATCGGTGCGGCCAAAGCTGATGAAAATGGAGGAAAACGTTCCTGGCATTATGAAACTATATCTGGGTCCACTCTTGGTACACCTGGGAACACACATTAATCATTCACACTCCACCATATTAATACTCTTACATGCTTACTGGTACTACGAGGCTTCCAATGCCAACATTATTAGGAAGTTACCCTTTTATGTGTACCGGTCCCGCCATGAATGCTCTACGCGAAGCAAGAAGATACAAAGAGGAAGCAAACTAACAAACTAATCGTACATTAACCTAGTGCATCAGGGTTTTCTATGTACACATAAATGGTAATTACATCAATAATGATTCACGAGCCGAAATACAGAGAATTCAGATCCTAGGTAGGTTAATTACACAAAATAAGATACACCAAAAGATACTCAAATGAGGGGATGAATCACGAGATGTACTCAAAGGGATACAGAAAACTTGACCCGATGATGTAAGGTACAACGGCCAGGTACTGACAATGGAAAACACCAGACAGGCCTTAAATTCTTACCTAGATTAAATAACTACTAACTTGATGAACACTAATATTTGAAATTAATGAATCGTTGAATGTTGAATGTTCAGGAACAAAGAAGTGAACCCCTACAACCTTCGATCTTCCATATTACTTGAACCTAAAGTAGCCCAAGTGGTTGGCTTGGCTCCGGGTAAAATTTCTCGTTCCTTTTTTTCTCACAGATTCTCTGTCACATTTTCGGTACGCTGTTCTATGAAGAGCCTCACCTGGGGGTGCGTTCTCTTTTATGGTACATTAATGCCTCTGCAATGCAGTCAGGCCATGATCAGAGTAATGGTTATAATAGAATTAGAGTGATAAATATACGTATCTCTTCATTTTGTTTTCGATGGTTGATGAACCAAATAGAATATGGGACTCTTCTAGTTTCCTGTTAATTGATTCTCCAATGTACCCTTCAGTTACAATTGAAGACTACCATCCTCCATTTCTCTTAAGGGTGAGCAAATCTCCTCAATTTTCCACCACCATGGCTGACTGTAGGCGTAAACTATGTCCAGTATAATGATTTTACAGAGGCGAAGCGCCAATGAATTGGCTAAGAGGGCTCTGTGGCCAGTTTCGAAGAATCAAGAAGCATAACTACTTATATTTTACACATTCTCCTTGAAGATTTTGCAATTTGATTGGAGTAACAAGTGACGTACAAAATAATCAACTTTAAATGTCACTTTTGACAATGTGAAAAGTACACAGATCATCTCCCAAGGTCTGCAACTTCAATTTGCTTACAATGGCGAATCGTTAGGAAAGGCTGAGAATTTGCCTCCCAATATTTTGTTCAATATCCTGAAATGATTTGCATATGTAATTAACGCATGCATTCGTTTAATACAAATTTTATAAAAAATTGAGAGAAGCTGATGTTAAGTCAGATGATTTTGCGCCCATGGGCTCTTGTCTATTCATGAAATTCCAAAAATACAAAGTAGATCGAGCTGAAATCCGGTGATCGATTATAAAATGGCAGTTTGAAGGAATGTGAGCGATAGTTTCTGTAAAATTTATGAAGAAAAATTTTTAATATTTTTTTCTCTTATATGTATTTTCATCTCTTGGAAGATTGGTAGATGAGATGTATTTGGTGAGAGATGTCCAAACTCTATAGTTTTATATTCCCTCATTGCCCGTCCCTTCTGTAGATCTTCTGAGATTCATCTGTCTATCAGCAGCTGAATAGTCGTGACTTCGATAGGACACTTCAATGGATTTTTCTATGCACACACTATGGCCAAATGTATAGTATCATAACAAAATCTTCTATTCTATAGACTCATTTCCGTGGTTCCAAGAAATGAACAATTCGTTAGGGAAAGATGCTGTCTATCCTACCAGCTGATCTCCAATTACGCCGATGGTAAGCAGCATATGGTGGCTAATCCAGACATCGTGCAACTGTTCCTTCTGCTTATCAAGGATGAGAAGATCGAGGTTCGTCTTAAAGCAGCACATTGCTTGGAAAGGATTTCCAGCTTTTGGCTAAGTAAGTATGAGCTAACGAAGGAGTACACTAGATCTATATTCATTTACAATAACTTACTTAGGATTATATATCTATGTTCATTACCAATCTCATTTGGTAGTGGGTGATCAAATTATGACTGTAATTCAGCTACACAATATATTTATATGTTTGTATCTGAGACGAACATGGAAATATTATAACGGACCCGGTTCAAATTTCTAACGTTTGGAAAAACTACTGTCAGAAACTCTTCAGAGACGATTCAGGAGATATACGCGAGACTGTTGATGTGCCATTTTTAGATACTGAACCTAATATACTTAAATCGGAAGTGGAAGCAGCTATCAAGAAACTGAAAAACGGAAAAAGTGCAGGTACCGATGGTATAACGGCAGAAATCATTAAAGCCATGGGAGGTACTGGAATCACCATGTTCTATCATATATGTAATATGATATGGAAAACCGGGAGATGGCCAAATGAATGGTGTAAATCAGTGTTTATTCCAATCTACAAAAAAGGAAACCCCAAGGACTGCAGTAATTATCGAACAATTGCTTTAATCTGCCATGCAAGTAAAGTGATGCTACATATTATTCACGAAAGACTCAAAGTGTTTTTGATGCCTCAGATTGCTAGAGAACAGACTGGTTTTGTTCCAGGTAAGGGAACGAGAGAACAGATCCTTAACGTCCGCCAAACTGTGGAGAAAGCCCGCGAATTTGCTATTCCAGTATATCTTTGCTTCGTCGATTACAGTAAAGCGTTCGACACAGTTAAATGGCAATCTGTGGGAACTATTAAAGGAGATGGGTACGCCGATCCATCTAGTACAACTCATACAAGCTCTATATGAGGACAGCACGGCTCTAGTACGTACGAATAAAGTGGATTCGGATGAATTTCATCCAGAAGCTGGAGTGCGTCAAGGATGTATAATCTCGCCTATCTTATTTAATATATAATTATGGTGAGTATATCATGCGCAGAGTACTGGACGGATGGAACGGAGGAGTTACAATTGGCGGTCAGAAGATAAGTAATCTGAGGTATGCAGACGACACACTTATACTTGCAGCAAGTGAAGACGAGCTTAGGGCCATTATGCAACAGCTGAAAAGAGTGAGTGAAGAATATGGCTTAAAAATAAATAAAAGCAAAACTAAAGTTATGTTGGTTGACTGCACTCATGAACGCCAACCCCAACCAAGTCAGATTGCTGGATACGAGACCGTGGATGAGTTCAACTACCTTGGTTCCATTGTATCCCGATATGGTGGTTGCGTAACTGAAATAAAAAGACGTCTTGGCATTGCCAGGTCAGCAACAACAAGACTAACATCAATATGGAAGAACTCGGCAATTACGCAAACCACTAAACTACGTTTGATAAAGGCCCTTATATTTCCTATAGCAACATATGCTTCAGAAACTTGGACGATCAAACAGAAAGAGCTACACCGAATAGACGCTTTTGAGATGTGGGTCTACAGGAGAATGCTGCGTATACCGTGGACAGCGCACCGGACAAATATTTCAATACTAGAAGAGTTAAAGATAAAAAAACGTCTATCAACAACAATAGAACACTCCTTCCTGAAATATTTTGGACATATATGTCGCCGGCAAGACTCCATGGAAAGACTGATTGTCCAAGGGAAAGTCCAAGGCAGAAGAACTAGTGGCAGATCACCCAAGCGATGGATCGACCAGATGAAACTGCTCATTGGATGCGGCCCACATGAAGCGTCACAATTGGCTCAGAGCAGAGTAACATGGGCTCAAAAAATATTAAAGATACCATGATGTCACCAAATCCTTTCGAAGGATAAAGGACTGAGGAGGATCTATTTATTATGTTGTCGTAGTTTTTGCAAAAAATAGAGTTACGGTACCAGTTATCTCAGGCGCCATTTTGTGTCAGTCCTGATATACACAGCTTACAAGCTACGCAGTGTGGTTGTGTAGATCCTCATTGTTTACTTTGTTTATGGACGTTCTCCAGTTCTTGCGCGCTTGTTCCTCCAGGAACTGCTTGCTATCATATTGCCCAGATGTCTGTATTTTTGGAATTTATGGTCGAAAACGGTCTCAAACGATTGGGTTTAACTCACTGATGGATAATTCGGGATCAAATCCAATTATGTCCGTGCGGCCGTAAGCACGATAACTATCGAAAGAAATTATTCAGAGAATTGAAATTTACAGGGTAGGTTTGTTGTATGAATATCTCGTTGATGGGCAAAACCCGCCAAATGGTCCCGCAGTTATGGACCTTTTATGTGTGCAAAGTTTTGTATTATTTGGACGATCAGGAACAGATTTTTTTTAATAGTAGAAAATTGTATTCTGAATAACTCTAAAAATGCTGATCTGAACTATTTCAAACTCGCTAGTTAGTTGAAGAATGCCGATACGAAGACTTGTCCAATTTCGCGGAGATCATATGACTGGAAAAAATGTTCAACTATTTTGCTTGAAATTCGGAAAATATATGTTGAATTGAGTTGAATTTTGGCATTTTGGTGACCAATAATGACCTCTTGGAACGTGAAAATTTTCATGGAAAACAGACCCCAAGGATCACAATAAATCCAATTTAATATATTAAATACCAGCTGCTCAAATTAATAATTTTCATTCGTGTTTCATATGGAACATCTGCTTATGCTTATCGCGTTCTTTGTTGGTCCTACTCTTGTTTTAACTGGTTATATGTGCAAGGGGAACTAATTGCGATGTTCTACATCGCCATTTTTTCCAGCTGCTGATAGTCTTGTTGAAGCTGGATTCATCAGGCCAATTATGGATAGGATAGGGTTGGATGAGCCGGAAGTAACAGCCATACATTTGATCACCCTTTCTCATCTGATGTATGGAAATGGAAAATATATAGGGATGGAAGCCGGCGCTTTCGATCTGATGGTAAGACATTCAAACAATTCCTTGGCTGTGCATTACCACATAATGATCCTGGTCCCACGAAGGGATTTTCCCGTTCTTTCCCTTCCACCTCGTTCCCCTCCTCTTATGACATTGTTTCATTTGAATTGATGTGTATTTAGTAGTTGCGTCCTGTTGGAACCACATTTCCATATCAAACATTTTTGTTCTTGTTCGGACGGCTTATATCAGCATTGATAGAATGTTCTTCGACTCCAAATTAGTTCTTTTTGCGTGCAACCTACAGGGTAGGTTGCGCATCCGAATACGACGGTTGAGTTCGTTTATGGGCATAAAAGGCCGAACGATTTTGGAGTCATACCCATCTGATATTTTGTTGTTATTATTTCCTCAATAACTCAAAAAATACAGAATCGACTCAATTCGAACCTAATTTTTAGTTGTAGAATGCCAGCACCCAAATTTATGCGGAATTTCGTGAGGATCGTATCTCTAGAAAAAAAATAAAAATTTGTTTGTCTTCAAAAATTGTATGTTTCAGAAACAATCCGCTGAAAAACCGTACATATAATCTAGTCGCCATTTTACAATCGAGTACCGATTTCAGCTCGATCGACTTTGTACGAGGCGTGAATAGACAATGGAACATGCACGCAAAAGCTCCTGACTTTTAGGAATTTTTGGGATGAGTATGTAAACCTCATTCAGTACAATTTAAATGGGGTTAAGTTTTTGTTGAGACTACGATTCAATCTACAAATATTTGGAAATGATTGCTTGATTACCAACACAAATTGTATCAAGTTTAGCAACACTCCTGAAAGTTTATCATAAACAAATAATCTGAAGAAGTTCGCCCACATGCTACTCCAAATATTTGTACATACGCGAACTGATTAAATATTTGATTTGGGAAACAGAACACATGTCTATTCCGCTTTTCCCGTACTGCACTTTTTCGGTTACAAAACCTTAATATTTGAGCGCATGTTCTAGGAAACATCGTGCAAACATTTTGCCAAAATGAATGGTAGAAATATCGATTAATGCTTAAATGTTGATCAAAAAATTATAGGGGAATTTTTTGATCAACATTTTGCCCAAATGATTATTTTGCCGATGATGGTGTCGAACGATTATGTTCGAGGTCAAATTCAATTTTGTCTGGCTATTGCCACGATAACTTTCGAACGGAAAGAGACCGCAACTTGCAATTATCAGGGTAGGCGGCGCATCCGAATGCGACAGTTAAGTACGTCAATGAACATAATCGGCCAAATGGTTTCGGAGTTATACCCATTTGAAATTATTGTTTTTTTCCCTCAATAGCTCGAAAAATACATATCCGATTGTATTGAAATTTGGTAGTTAGTTGTAGAATGCCGACATGCAAGTTTTTACAAAAGTTCGTTAGAATCGTATCACTAGAAAGAAAAATATTTCTTGAAAAATGATTTTTGTTAAAAAATGTTGTATTTCAGAAACTATTCATCAGATTCCTCTGAAATTCAGCATAAACCTTCAAGCCGAATCCTTTTTTCCAATATTTTCAAAAATACAGATCCGATCGAAACTAAATCGAGTACTCGATTGAAAGATGAGGGCTTGAAGGTAAATAGACAGAAGAACATGCGTGCAAAAGCTCCCGACTTCACCTCAGTGCTTTTTGAGCGTATGTTCTGGGGAACATCGCGTCATCATTTCGCCCAAATGCCTCTAATTTTCTACTCCCCGATGAAGAATTTGAAATCAAATTTGATTCTGTCCTGCCACGATAACTTAAGAACGGAAATAGATAGCGCCTTGAAATTTTCAGGGTAGGTGGCACGTCCCAATACGACGGACAAGTTCGTTAATGGGCATAATGGGCCCAATGGTTTCTGAGTAATAATTTTGTTTTCAACCAATATCCGATCGAATTGAAACTTGCTGAGTAGTTTGTAGAATACAAACCTAAAGACGTGAAATTTTGTGAGAATCGTATCACTAGAAAATTTAAAAAAAATTAACCTGAGAACGGAAAGAGATAGCGACTTGAAATTTTCAGGTTGGGTTGTGTGCCTGAATACGACATCTGAGCTTGTTCATAGGCATAATCGGCCAAACGGTTTTGAAGTTATACCCATCTGAAATTTGGTTATTATTTGCTCAATAACAAAAATACAAAACCGATCCAATTCAAACATAGTTATTAGTTGTAGAATGCCAACACAAAAACAAATTTTCGGAATTTCGTGAGGATCGTATCACTTGACAATTTTTTAAAAAATCATTGAAAAAATTCTATATATCAGAATCTATTCGTCCGACAACGCTGAAATTTTGCGACAGCCTTCAGAACTTAACTCTACTACGAAGTTTCAAGTTTGAATACGATCGGATCTATATTCTTGGAGATCTGAGCAGCCTTGTGTGAGTTCGATAGCTGGATGGGTGACCGTTGCCTGGATAACTTTCGAACGAAAGGAGATAGGGACTTTTCAGGGTTGCGCATCCGAATGGGAAAGTTAGCTTCGTTTTTGGGCTCTTAATCGAATCTACCATGGTAAATTCTAAGAGTGTCCTATACAGGAGAATGGACAATAGAACATGCGTGCTTAAGCTCCTGACTTCACGTCAGAGCTTGAACCAATTTTTCAAAGAATTTTTATAATTCCAACAGGAAACGATACCCAAACGGGTTTCTCCTTGAATCTCGGAGCTTCTGAGTTAATTGTTTTATAACTTGGTTTTATTTTCCTGAAGGTCACTCTACTAGATGCTTTAGAGTTGGAAGTTCGCAAAGGAGCACTTCGTTGCCTAATGCTGATGACATCTACAGATCTAGGCAAAGAGATGGCTGCCAAATGCAACTTGCTGTTGATTCTGGCCAGAATTCTGCACGAGGTAATAAAAAAAATCAAAAATTGGAGGATTTCTATTATTCAAAAACTCTGATGGGCTATTTCAGGATGACAGACTTCACGTTGCCGCCGCATCGGTGTTAATCTTCTGTACTATGTTGGACCAGGCGAAAGCTGCGTCAGCCAAAATGGTGGTGATACCAGCAAGACTTGTACGACTTTGTAAAAATCATCTGAATCCTGATCTTCAGCTTTTTTGCTTCAAGGTGATGAATCACGAATCATCTCCATTACGAGATATCTTAAGTATTTTCCGTTTCGCTTTGCTTTAAAGTGCCTAGATATGAACCATATGTCACTTGTCACTTCGTTGTGATGAGCTGATGAAAAATCCTGAAAATGATTTTTTACCACATTTACCTGCAACAATTTATTAATATTCCTGTACCTACTAAAAAGTACAGGGTATTTATAAATGATTGTAACATTGCAGTTGGCTTTGGATTTTATTTGCCACTTCTCACTTCATGTTTTCTGTTTATATCATAGAATTTCCAAACTGACAGCCAATATTGAATTATTGCCAATTCTTATTAAAATTCGTGAAAATTCAGTTTCCAAATTATTTAAATCTGCAAGGACTTATGATTTGGAACAAAACATATTTATTGTGATGTCCTATTAGCGCAAAGGTACATTTTAATCAATGGTGAATGTATTTACTCTGTAGAGGCCTGTAAAAATGAATATCTGGTGAAATATCCAGATGTTTAGATTCTGGAATCTTCTCTGAAAGCCTACATCAGAGGTGTTATAAACAGATTCATGTAACAAGGGGAAATCGAAAGGAAGACCTCTAATTTCTCAAGAAGTTGTTGAAGAACTGAGAATACGAGTTGAAAAAAAACCTCAAATGTCCCTGAATAAATTATCTTTACAGTCTGGTGTTCCCTTGAGTACTTGCCACAAAGTATCGACAAAAAAACTCAGACTCCGGATGACGATCAGTCTATCGAGCACAATATCTATCTATATAATATCCTATTATTTTACTACTTTAAACTGCTCGCTCGGCTAACTCATTTCAGACTGTTTTCGTGTTGTGCAGGCACTGACCAATATTTGCGAGCATCCAGAAGTACGAAATCTGATCAAGAGGAAGCATTTAGGTCGCTTGAAGAGGATTCAAGTCACTTCTGATTCACTTAGGAGGCACAAGAATATTTTGATTAGAGCAGTTACATGGGATCCTAGTGATTTGATCTGCGCATTTGGTACTGAAGATTGATATTGGAAATAAATTTTTCAAGTACCTACAATATTTTTATCTACTTCGTATGGAATACAATTTAGATTTTGATGTAAATATATTCGTGATCAAATTCTATTCTGTTTATAAATACCATCACTTTGGAAAGATTTATCTTGTAGAGTCCATACTTGCGAGGAAAGTTTTAAGCTCAAATGGGAAGATAAAGTTCGAGAACGGACATGATACTTACGTTCCCGTTCCAAACATACGTTGTCGTTGTTCATGTTATTATAGAGACCCTAGGTCTTCAGCGAGTGACAAACATCAGTTATTCAGTTGTATTCTGTGTAGGCTTTGTAACTGTAAACATTGAATGAGGTGAACTGTGGCTAATTGCCAATAACTAAAACAAGACACACGGTGAAATATTTATTGATTTTAACTATCAACAAATATTCCGCGTGGCCGGGCTAGACCACCTCATCTCTCAGTGTTCCCCAAAGAGGAAAGCGTCATTCAGGGGCAGACACAAACCCAGGGTTTCATGGTTATTACCAATCGTCAGTGTGACTTTGCCGACACTGAATGAAACTGAAGGCGTTCTAAGGAAAATTAAATCCATCGGTTTTCCATGCTTTTTTTTGCAATTTTGAATGGTGGCTATTACCGTGACTAGAATATTTCTTTCCTTATCCCGTACTTTAGCACGCTTGTTCAAATTCATAATGGAATAAGTCATTTGCTCATGTAAGTATACTGTTTCAAATTTTGTATAGGTTATCATTTTCACTGCTACCATTAAGTGAGACAAGTTAGAGTGATGCAAAGCAGTCTCAATTCTCTCAGATCTCTTACTTCGTGTTCTGTACCGTAATATAAGATTATCTGAGAAATTGGTGAGAGAAGCCAATTTCGGAGCAAAATTCTGAGATTTTTCTCCTTCGCTCACATTTCGGAATACTCTTATACAGAATCATTAAAAATTCTTTTAACAAAGTATCGATTTATCAAGAACAATTCACTGGATTCAGCTTGGAATTTGTAAGTATATAACTGTTTTTATTTGCGCGCGTGTTCTAGGGAACAGCATACTATCATTTTGCCCAAAGGTCTGTTCTTTTCGATTTTTTTTTCCGAAAATGGTCTCGAACGATTAGATTCCGACTCACTAATGGAGAAATCGAGTTCAAATTAAATTCGGGTCGGCCAGCCGTACCTTACTACGATGTATATATAGTTATTGTATATATATTGTTGTAGGGGATAAAGTTGCACTGCGACCTTAAGGTATATTGTGAATATGACGGATAAGTTCATTAATGGGCATAATCGGCCAAATGGTTTCGGAGTTATACCCATCTGAAATAATGTTTCCTGAATCACTCGATCAAATTGATACTTGGGATTTAGTTTTAGAATACTGACGATCATATTTTTGAGAAATTTCGTTTCACTGAAACACAAAATCTTCATAAAGAATTTTGTATTTCATAAACTATGTGTCAGAATCCGCTGAAATTCTGCACACACCTTCAAGCCGCCATTTTATACTCGAGTACAAGTTTTCCCTTCGATCGGCTGTGTATTTCAGGAATTATCTGGTTGAATTTGATTTACTAAGAATATTATGTTGGGTCTCCGAAAAATATCTATATTAAATTAATGAATTCACCAATTTATTTCAAATATAACAATTGTTATAACATATGCGGTGATTTGAATAATTCATTAAACCCATCTATCAGTATTCATTTTCATCAGACAATGATCGAATTAATTTAAGTAATGCTCTATGTTGAAAGGGAATGTCTAAAAAAAATTCATTTCGATACTTCATTCAACTGACAAAGATGATTACTTTGTCAGTTCAAAATCACCCAATCCAAAGAGCGAAATAAAAATATACAGAATTATTTAATAAATCAGAAGGACAAAGAAAGACTCACCTGAAAAGCCCAACTTATAAGAAATATTCGTGTTTTGAGTTGGAAAAAATGAATTTGGATTATTATGATGCTCCACATAATTAGAACTGCTTGCGATGTAAGTAAAGGTTTTGTATATAATATTTTTAAATTTTTGATGATAATCATTTGGTATTGAATCCCTTTTCAGTTGAATTCAATATTTGATTTATTTCGTTAATTATTGAAGCTTCATAAGTTATGATAATGAACAGAGGGAATTCGATAGAAAGTACAGGATGATTCCAAATTAGACGTGAACCTTGGAGGAGGTATTATTATGTCTCATTTGTTGTTTTTGAGCCATATTTGTTGATAATCGAAAATCAACATTTTCAGAGATATTCGAGTTCTGGTGATTTTATATAAATTTCTCACCTTAGTTGATTGTTCGTCAATTTATTCTACGTTAACCAAATTTGATTATAATTTTGGGTTATTTTTATCAGGAAGGATATGATATGTATGAAAAATGCAAAACTATGATATATAAGATGTTGAGAAAGAATTAGTATGTTTTGAAATGTGGTGTATGAATATAAGAAAAATCAATTTGTAATATCAATTTACCTGTAACTTTCGAATTCCACAATTTATGTATAACAGAATTATTTCAAAAACTCGCCAAATTTCTTCTTAATTATCTAAAAAAATTCGTAAGAATGCATTCACTAGTTTCGTTTCAGAAGGTTTTTTATAAGCAACTAACTGAATGTCCGACATAAAAATAATATGTAATCAAAAGACAGCGAGAGTAAATTTCAAGCGGTAAGTAACAAATGAAGGAATTAGAAAGATGGTCCCTACTTGTATAAGGAATGGTGGAGGTCATGTCGAACATAATTTATGATTACATTTTCCAATGAAATGTCGAGATTAATAATTGCAATAAAAAAAAATGTAATTCGTTATTTTTCTTCTTTTTGCTATCCCCTTTCAAATCATAGTAATTCTTTTTCAACATCTAATACAGCATAGTTTTGCTTTGTTTGCACATATCATGTCCTTTTCTGATGAAAATAATCCATAATTATAATCAAATTTGCTCAACTAACACCTCCTCCAAGGTACACGTATAATTTGGAATTGTATAATACGTACTACTCTCATAAGAAGTTTTTTGTAAAACCAGTTTTTTTTCATATTGATCCACTTCATATCGAAACTGGAAATGCAATTTCAAGAAATCATTTATTGACAAATTGTATGGAATATCTAATTTATTCTATTGTTTAAATGGTGGATGCGCTTTCATTTGGTTCTTTTTCAATTTTCTTGAGATAACATACAGGCACTATAATCAAACAATAAGTTCGTCTCAAGAAAAGATTTTTTACCAGATTTTGCTTCCTCTACAATCTACATGCTTCAGCCACAATAGGATAAATTTAGTTCATTCTTTCTGATTTATCAAATATTTTAGAACAACATCAACCCTTTAATCTGAGTTCTCTTTTCTCAATAAATAGATTAGATTATTTAGTTGAAATTATACATCTTATTTATATTATATTTATATAGGTATATATAACTTCCCATCTCCGTGGCTTATGTGCTGTTTGTGTATGAAGAATGAAATCGCCATGACAAACCCCTTGGCGTAGTGTTTCCTTGCCCAATTCTTTGAGATTTGTCTATTCTTAGTCGTCCTTTCTGTTTAGGTGAAAACTTTGTTTATTCAAAGATTGAATGATCATGAATGATCCATCGATTAAGGCCTTTTTTTCGCTGGTACTGAAAAAGAATCACTCTTTTTGAGAGAACAAAATTAATTGATATAACAATATGATATGGAAGTAAACGTGAAATCTCATTGACATATATTCTGGATTCTAAAAGACATGATAATGAAAAACAAATTAATATCAATACAACTTCATGGAATTCTCTGAATGGAACCCACAGCGCGAATTCTTAGGAAGGTATGCAATTAAAACCTCATCCAAGGCTACCTCGTCATCAGTATCTGAACAAATTTGCGAAGCCTTGAAACAACGGAAATTATTATTATACAATATAAATCCTCGACAACAAAGGTGAAATCTAAAAAAAAATTGCTAATCGTCATTCGATTTATCACATGATCCATAAGAAACTGCATTCCCGCAGTCAGTACCGGATTAACCCACAGCAGGACTAGAAGCAAATGCAAACATTCTTAAAAAGCACTGACGTGAAGTCAGGACCTTTTGCGTGCATTTTCTACTGTCCACTCACTCTTCACATACCCTCATGAAACACTGCATGGAGTTAAGTAAGAATACCTGAAGCGTTTATTCATTCATTATTATTAAATTTCAAAATTAAATCATTACAAAAATACAAAGATGATCGAGCAGAAATCCGGTAATCAATTGTAAAATAACTGGTTGAAGGTTTGTGCGGAATACAGATAGTTTTTGAAATATGTAAATTTTCATGAACATTAGAACATTGACCTCGCGTAAATTTTTTCGATTTTTTATAAAAGAATAATGTTTCCTGAATTATCATCAACTTTATAGTTTATCGTGCAATTTTCCGCAGCTTCTCGTAAAAATTAATAGGTTGAAAGAAATTGACGATGTGATGTGAATCAATTTATTTATTTATTCATTTCAACATACAATCCTCAGGCATAAACATAAATTTAATATATAGTAGAAAGCAAAAATAAATTTAAGTAAAAGTAATAGTAAGATTAAACGAAAGAGTAATAGTAAGAGTAAAAGTAAATTTAAACAGTGCATGCGAGTGGAATAAATTGAGTATATCAACGACAGTTTTTTGTTTTAAATATACTCTAAAAGGTCGATTAGTATTTCAAATCGTGCTCTTGTTGATATAAGAAAATATTATACATCGTATCCCAAATTTGAGATATGCCGTCATCGATAATTCTTTTAAACGGCAATCCTATTTTTTCATGACTATTCTTAAAGGGTATATCAAGATACACATACATCTCAAATATCAAAGTCTTATTGCTTGTCGTTAAAAAGATATTTAACAAACATCAACTAATTGAAAAATGGAGGAATCGCATTCAACTCAATGAAATAATTCAGGTAGTGTAAACATGGAATGTCAAAAGGTATTCGTTTATAATTTTTCGTCAAACGAAATAGATAAATGAAAAATTGGTTCAAGCACTTGCTCAAGCAATTTACCATGGTAAATTCGAATTAAGAGTGTCCAATACAGGATAATGGGCAATATAATTTACCATTGTCAATTCGATTAAGAGTGTCCAATACAGGAGAATAGACAATATAACATACGCGCAAAGGCTTATAACTTCACGTCAGTGCTTGCACCAATTTTTTTTTTCATATTTTTTTTGAAATTTTTTAGGGGTACTGTTCTTATAAAATTTCAAACACATCTTTATGTTCTACAACTAGATACCAAGCTTCAATTTGATCGAGTCTATATTTCTTGAATTATCGAGGAATTAATATTCCAGGTGGGTATAACTCTGAAACTGTTGGACCGATTATGCCCGTAATCGAGTTTAACACTCCCATTCGGATACGCAACATACCCTGAAAATTGCAAGTCCCTATCTCCTTTCGTTCGAAAGTTATCGAGGCAACGGTCACCCATCCATCTACTAAACTCACACAAGGTGGTCTCCAACAATATATATTCGTTCGTGTTCAAACTTGGGACTTGGCAGTAGAGTTAGGTTTTGAAGGCTCTCGCAAAATTTTAGCGATGTCGGATGAATAGTGACTGATATATAGAATTTTTTTCAATAATTTTCAATGATTTTTTAAAAATTTTCTAGTAATACGATCCTCACGAAATTTCGTAAGAATTTTCGCGTTGGCAGTATACAACTAATAACCATGCTCGAATTCAATCGGTTTTGTATTTTTCGAGTTATTGAGGAAAAAACAATCAAATTTCAGATGGCTATAACTCCAAAATCGTTAGGCCGATTATGCCTATCAACAAAATCAGATGTTGCAGTCAGATGCAAAATCTAACCTGAAAATTTCAAGTCACTATCCCTTTCCGTTGTCAGGTTATCGTGACATCAAACATACTTTTGAAATTTTTTTAAAATTTTCTAGTGATGCGATTCTCACAAAATTTCACAAACGAGTTCATGTTTATATTCTGCGACTATTCACCAAGTTACAATTCGATCGGATTTATATTGGTTGAAAATAAAATTATTACTCGGAAATACATCAATGTTTTATACATAGAAAACGTCCTGTTTTCTGCCTTAGGCTGGTTTTCATGTCACGCTGACGGTCGGCGCTGACGGTCAGCGCTGATCCTTTTAGCATCACGCTGATCACATTGAGAAATAGAAGGATGCTATTGGTCTCTGGCTCACTGAATGTGGAGGCTTGTCGGCACCAGCTAGTCATCGGCGCCGACGCGCCGGCGCGTACGTGCGCATATATAGCTCAGCGCTGACGGCCGTCAGCGCTGCGTGACTCGAAAACGCTACCTATAGCTACATACATATTGACCCATCAGCGCCGACCGTCAGCGTGACAGGAAAACCAGCCATAATGGTGGGGTAAATCATCAAAATTGTCGTTATTGTCAGAGTGGCTGACAACAATCTACACTGGATGAGAGAAGGCCACACTCAATATCAAGAAAAAGTCAATGTTTGGGCAGGGATTGCTGGTGATCGATTAAAAGGACCTAGGAAATCCAAGGAAATCTCAGTGGAGCTGGATATTTAGAACTCTTGCAGGAAGTACTAGTTTCGAGTTTGGATACTCTGATTCCTGATCTAGATGAAGCCGATGTCCAGAATACAAACATCTGGTTTTAACAAGACTGTGCGTCCCCACATTTTGCAAGACCTGTCAGGGAGTACATATGTACATATATGAAATTTATTCCATTTTTTTTATTAAATATTTAAAACTGTAATTAGTTCTTACCATTGAATGAAGAAATTCTTGTAAGTTGACAAAATATCTTTATTTGAACAATAAAAATGCATCATTTAATTAAAATTATAGTTTGACTATCCAATCGCTTCTTTCCTTTATAATATTTTTACTGTAAGTCAGTATAGCTTAACTTTCAAAGTAACGTCCTACAATATTAATTTAAATGATATTATAAATAAAAAAAATTGGTTCAAGCACTGACGTGAAGTCAGGAGCTTTTGCGCGTGTCTTCTATTGTCCATACTCCTGTAATGAACACTCTTCTTAATCGAATTTACCATGATGAATTCTATTGTCCATTCTCCTGTAGTGGACACTCTTCTTAATCGAATTCACCATGATGAATTCTATTGTCCATTCTCCTGTATTGGAGACTCTTCTTAATCGAATTTACCAAGATGAATTCTATTGTCCATTCTGGACAATAGAATTCATCATGGTAAATTCGAATTAAGAGTCTCCAATACAGGAGAATGGACAATAGAATTCATCATGGTGAATTCGATTAAGAAGAGTGTCCAATACAGGAGAATGGACAATAGAATTCATCATGGTAAATTCGATTAAGAAGAGTGTTCATTACAGGAGTATGGACAATAGAACATACGCGCAAAAGCTCCTGACTTCACGTCAGTGCTTGAACCAATTTTTTTTTAGGACTATTCATGAGAGGTATATATTTATGAATAGTCCTAAAAAAATTAAAAAATTATCGATGACGTTATATTTCAAATTTGGACTGTATAGCATTTTCGTATTTCAAAAAGAGCGCAATTTAAAATTCTAATTGACCGGTTCGAACATATTTACAACAAAAAAAAACGGTCTTTGATTCACTGAAAATATTCCAAGTTTAAGACTCGCACTGTATATTTAAATAGAAGGAGAGTCGTTTTCATTTTCGATCCATCCCATGACGCAAATTTGCAGTCTTAACACCTGTCCGAGACCCTCGACCTTCTACGAAATCGACTCAGGTATAACTATGTGCGAAGTCAAATGGTGTTGAATGCTGAAATATACAGTGGCGTATCCACGAGTACACAAGGGGGATATGATATATCCACCCCAGGAAGATCTTAAGTTTAAAACATTCACAAATACCAATTTGAGCTGAATATTTCTGATGATAAAATTATCAATAAACTCGCGCAACTACCTGGGCATCTAAAGAACGAAACCATATGAGAAATTGGCTTTAGGTCGAATTGGTTGGATGAGTTTTTTTAACAGAAGGTAGAATTTATGTCACGATAACCTGAGAAATTTAAGTTCGAAGTGATTGGCATAATCGGCCAAACTGTTTTGGAGTTATACTCATTTGAGTATAACTCAAAATGTACAAATCTGATCCAATTAAGACTCAGTGATTACTTGAAGAATGCCGACCCACTAATTTTCGCGGAATTTCGTGAATATCGTATCCTGTAGTTACTTAAGGCGTAAGTTTTTTCGTAGGTATTTCAACTGCAATAGAATTAAAAATTCTGTGATCATAGACGTCACTGAAGTATGCCATTAAAATGGTATTAACAGTATTCATATATGTATTATAAAAGCTGAGAAAACGGTATCTATATATCAATGCTAAATTTGTAGTAGAGCGTCCAATAGAGGAGAGTATACAAAAGAACATGCGCGCAAACGCTTCTGATTTCATGTCAGTGCTTGAAGCAATTTTTGGCGCTCTTGTTCCTCGGAACAGAGTGCTTATCAATTTGCCAAATATCTGTAATTTACGAATTTTTGACTGAAAATGGTCTTAGACGATTTGGTTCGACTCCCTGATCAAGAATCCACGGTCAAAATCGATTCTGTCCGGCCGTCCGGCCTGCCGTTAACACGATAATTCCCGAATGAGTTGAAATTTTCAGAGTAGGCTTGGGAGATAAATATCTCGGTTAAGTTCGTTATTGGGTAAAATCAGCCAGGAGGTTTCGGAGTAAAAAAAAAAAAATTTTTAAATTACAAATTTTAAATTCGGTTTATTTTTTAAGAAGCAGTTTCATCATAAGAATCCATTGATATCATTCTGAACCCTAACAAACTAATACTTTCGGAGATATGATTTTTCAAAATTTGAATAATTATTCTCAATTTTAAATGATTTCATAGAATACTCTAATTATAATTTCCTGATGTATGTAAATCCAACATTTGATGAGTCATAGACCTCTGTTTTGATTTTAATTACGAAAATTCTTGAGAATTGACGCACAGAAGACAAATTGAAAAAGTGGGAAAGCCCTGTGGACAGGAGCATTGGCGCTCTTGTTCAAATTATGACAAATCATAACTCCGAAAGTATTGGTTTCTCTGAGTTGGGAATGATATCAATGGATTCTTATTTAATTTATTTTATTTTACGATGCAGTTCTATCATAATAATCCATTGATATCATTCACAACTATGAGAAACCAATAATTTCGGAGATATGATTTGTCACAGTTTGAACAAGAGCGCCAAAGCTCCTGTCACAGGGCTTTTTTTACTACTAACAGCTGAATTTTGCTCTAGGTCCTTTGTTTGTCATTCAATTTCTTTAATTTTCACTTACAGGTCCAACTTTTATTCTGAAAAAAAATATTGACAAGATCGGTTACAGGGCCCCTGTGGGTCTCGGGAGCTTACGGGCTATTCAAAATTTTCAAAAATAGTCTTTCCTTGAAAAATTTTAATTATCCTCCCCAGGGCTGATATCTGGCCACGGCACTGGACATCTGCGCGTCCTAGACGGAAAAACCCGTTACATAAATTCGCAAACATCGAATATCGTCCTCTCCTGAATCAAATCGGAATCACGAAACTAACGCCAATTTTGCAACTACATCTGTTTTCAGAATATAAGACCGATATTTAAGCAGCATTTTTTCCCCGCCACGACTCTCATCAATGGACAGAAGCCAGGACCTGGTGCGCGGACTCCAATGACTCGTTGAAAGAAAGAGAGGTATCCCGGCTGTGGGTAGAGCTGTACCATCGACCGACTGTTGGCGTGGCTCCGTGGCTGTCACAGTTTCGTCGTCGAACTCAACGACGCAGCGCAGCGAACGTTCTCAAGACCACCCCAAATCCGTTCCGTTCCCCTTAACGACAAATCCTGTGAGAAATCGAACCGTCCGAACGTATATGGCGCTATGCTGAGTCACGGGGAGTCCCATTGAAGTGAAATACGCGAAGTGCAACGTCTGCGATGTTGAAAACAAGCCGGTGAAGTGAAAGATGCATCTTGGCGTGGTTGAATTGTGTCCAGTGATTCGATAGTGCCCGTGTTACACAGGATACCCGGTCTTTAAGTGTAAACCTCAGGTGATTAACTTTGAAGCCCGTCGAATGATGCTAGACAGCAAAACCAAACATTACCTGCATTGCTGTCTTTTCATTTCGTTCATTTTTTTATTCGAAATACTCAGTGGGGGTCTCAAGTTCGACAAGTCCGTATACGAGATAAACCCATGGGTACGGTACGGGTACTTTGGTGCTACGATCTTGTACTTCCTAAGGTTCATAGCTTTCCTATCGCTACCTCAAGTACTCTTCAATTTTATAGGACTCACCTTTTACAACGCGTTCCCAGATAAGGTCGTGTTGAAAGGGTCTCCCCTTCTAGCCCCCTTCGTGTGTTTTAGGGTTGTCACAAGGGGGGATTTTCCTCACCTCGTCAAGACCAACGTTAACCGTAACAAAAACAAATGTATAGATGCCGGTCTAGAGAATTTCCTCATCCAGGTCGTAACCGACAAACCCATCGGGTTGGAACTGGACAAACGGGTGCGGGAGATCGTGGTACCGGCGAGCTATCGAACCAAGACTGGTGCCCTGTTCAAAGCCAGGGCCCTTCAGTATTGCCTAGAAGATGATGTCAACATTCTCAACGACACTGACTGGCTGGTACACCTGGACGAGGAGACCATACTCACGGAGAATTCGGTGAGGGGTGTATTGAACTTTGTGATGGATGGTAAGCATCAGTTTGGCCAGGGGTTGATCACCTACGCTAACGAAGAGGTGGTGAATTGGATCACCACTTTGGCCGATACGTTCAGGGTCACTGATGATATGGGGAAGCTCAAGTTTCAGTTCAGGATGTTTCACAAGCCACTTTTCAGTTGGAAAGGATCGTTCGTCGTCACCCAGGTTAGTTTCATGAATGTTGTAAGTTGTAAGCAATACAGGGTGTTTTCTGAATACGGTATATCTTTGGGAACATATTCTGCGGCTAAAATAAAGTTAGCTTCGTTCTATATAAAATATGTCAAAAATGCTTCATTGCTGAAATGTGTGAACTTTTCATTCAAAAATCATAAAGTTTATTCAAAATATCTTTTTTGATGTACAGGGTGGGCTAAATTGGTGAAGAGATAGAGGAAAATGAATGACGCATTGTTAAAATGCCTTTAACTGCATTCATCAGTATAATAATAATAATAATAATCTATCTTCTTTTGTTTTCGAGTAATAGGCCAAAATTTAAATTTGGTCATTATCTCCGTTCCTGTTTATGCTACGATGTTGAAACAATCTTTTTTTCGTAATTTTTTTAAAATTTTCTAGGGGTAGGTACGGTTCTCACAAAATTTTACACACGTCTTTATGTGGATATTCTACAACTAGTTAAAAAGCTTCAATTCGATCGAGTCTATATTTTTTGAGTTATCGAGGTAATAATATTTCAGGTGCGCAACCTACCCTGAAAAATGCAAGTCGCTATCTCCATTCGGTTAAGTTCGTTATTGGTCAAAATCGGCGGGATGGTTTCGGAGTAACGAAACTTTTTTGTACATTACAAATTTCAAATTCAATTTTTTTTAAGATGTAGTTTCATCATAAGAATCCATTGATATAATTTTTAACTCTAACAAGCTAATACTTTCGGATATAAGTTTTTACAAAATTTCAATAATAAATCGTATTTCTATGTTGTCACAGAATGCTGTGATTATTCTATCTATGAATTATTATATTAACTTGTGTGTTCATACATTTCATTAATCTACCTATAAGAGACATGTCAAATTTTTTTCTGGTTCGTTACTCATGATATAAAATACCCCTCCTGTTCTACAGAACAAAGTATGATTGAATACAAAATGACACATTGGTCATTTTGATAATATAATGCCATTGGATAATCCCGAGGATAATCCATATGATGATGGAAATATACTTTGGTAAGTTAATCAAATTGGGCTCAGAATATCTACAGTAAAAACAAAACTGGAATATTGGCCAACTTTCAATTTATATAATATAACTAGCTGGCCCGGCAGACTTCGTACTGCCCTCCAACTCCAACTCCAACTCGAACCCCAACCCCAACCCCAACTCCAACTCCAACCCCAACCCCAACTCCAACGTCAATGCAAACCTCAACGCCAACTAAAATGGCTATGAAAAAATAGGGGTTGGTGATAAAAAAGTAAAAATTTAGGTTTGTATGTATTTTTTAATGCCACATTATAAAAAAATTAAAAACAAAAAATGTCGTCTAAAAATTAAAAAAAATTTTTAGGGGTGGACTACCCCTAACATTTAGGGGGATGAAAAATAGATGTTGGCCGATTCTCATAGATACCGGATAAGCACAAAAAAATTCATCAAAATCGGTCAAGCCGTTTCGGAGGAGTTCGATTACAAAATAAATACAAAATAGAAAAAATATGAAAAAATAGGGGTTGGTGATAAAAAAGTAAAAATTTAGGGTTGTATGTATTTTTTAATGCCACATTATAAAAAAATAAAAACAAGAAATTTCGTCTAAAAATTAAAAAAAAAAAATTTAGGGGTGGACTACCCCTAACATTTAGGGGGATGAAAAATAGATGAGAATTTTATATATTAGATTTTCAGAGTAGATTTGAGGAATGAATATCTCGGATAAGTTCGTTATTGGGTAGAATCGGTCTGGTGGTTTCTGAATAATTTTTTTTGGACATCTTGTCTTTTTATAAATTACACTTTTGAATTTAATATACTTTATTACGCAGTTCTATCACAAGAATCCATTCCCAACTCTGAGAAACCAATACTTTCAGAGCTTACAAAGCTCCTGTCCACACGGCTTTCCCATAATTTTGTTGGTTTATTGAAAGCTAGCATTCGTGAAATGCATGTTTGTTTATTCTGAGTTCCAAAAATTAATTTAACGAAGTTTTATATGGATAAGTGGTTTTCACTTATCAGCAAGTTTACCCTAGGAATGTCTTAAGTGGGACACTTGGAAGGTCCGTGAAAATATGTATTGATAAACAAGAGAGCACGCTGAGACGTGTATCGATAATGATGTTTCTTGAATGTCTCCTTTGGTTAGCTTAGCGCCGACCCCACTAATAAATTTATATTGAATGAATTTGGTGCTGATTTATTGAAAATTAGTAAATGTTAAAACCTCCATAAAGTAAGCAGAGTCACTTGCGAAAATTTCAATGAAACCTATTGCATTAATTGTCGAATATTTGTCGAGAATTTGTCGTGAAAGAAAAACATGGTGCCAATTTTTGACTGCTCGACTTCAATACTGGCTAGGGGAAAACGGGGAGAAGGGTTTGCTGTCGTGTCGAGCGCTTCTGGTTCCACCACTGGCCCTGGGTAGACGGAATAAACTCGAGATACTTTCAAATAGCATTTTCAATTAGAAAGAAATTAATTATTTTGTGTCATTTAGCTTAGTCTTCGCAATAAATTTCGATTGGAATATAATTCTTTATACATATTTGTTTATTTCTTTTCCTTATCCATCCTCTTGAAAATCGTCATTCTCCGTAGGGAAAATAATACATATAATCGTGTGAAAAATAATTGTCTATACTCTCTAGAAAATTTTTCAATATTATTTCTCAATTTATCAATATAAGTTATATCATGTGTTACTAGTTGACCCTAGTGGTTTAAGTTGAAACGATTGGTAATAACTTTCGGCCTTCTTATGGTGTCTGTCGAGTACTTAATGACGAGCCTAATGATCCCCAACGTTTTACCATGTTTGTTATTATCGGTTCAAGGCAAAAATGTGATTACACATTTCCACAACAGTATCAAATGACCAAGTTCGTCAAAACATCAATTTCACATGAATTCTAATATGAATATCATGAGTCATGACACAATCAAATATACTTTTGAACTCCCATTCTTATTATCATTTATGCATTCCATTGAGGCAGTTGCGTAGATAGCTTTTTGTCATGGGGGAGATACGAGGGGAGATATGACTTAATATTCATATCAATTTTTTTTTAGACAATACTAAGTTTACTAAGACTCATGGAGAGGAGGAATAGATCCCCTTTTTCCCCTCCTCATTTACGCCAGTGATTTGAGGTTCATGTTTCAGACAGAGATACAAAAACTAAATGCTGAAAACACTTCTTTATTACTATGCAATGCAATATAATACAGTGTGGATAAAGTTAGCAACATTATTCATAACTGCGTTAGTGAATGTTTCCAAGCAAAACACTTGGACAGGTCAATTTTACTTTTTAATTAACCGCCATTCGGCATACAAATTTTACTTTTGACGATTTTTACATAATGGCGTCATCATTATTTTTTTCAATGACCTCCCCAAATTTTTTTGCTGCTTTATTAGACGCAACTTACCTCAATGATGGTGTAAAAAATTGGTACCATCGAAAACAATTTTTTGTTGTTGATTTTCTGAGAAAAATTGTTATCTACGGTTACAATATTTTACACCGTCATTTAGGTGAGTTGCAACGTGTTATAAAGCAGCAAAAAAAGATTGGGGTATTCATTTAAAAAAAAGACGTCACTCTGCAAATATGAATGACGTCATGAGTAAAATAAGTATGCCATAAGGCCATAGAATTGACCTGTACGAGAGTATTGCTCGAAAACATTCCATAACGCAGTTAATAATTTTGTTCTATACTTTATCCACACACTGAATAATTTTTATTTCGAATAATTGAAAGAAGCAGCTTGGATAATGATGCCTAGTACATACAAACAAACAAACAAAAGCTTTCTTCCCTGAATCTAGAATAAATATACAAAGAAATGGGAAACCGTCAATAACAGAAAAAAAAAATCTTGCACTTTTTTCGTTCTATATTAAAAAAAATCATAAGGTGCCCCTAAAAGGCGCGTTAAATATCTAAATTAATAGTGGACTAAAAAACAATAATAATAAGTAAATATAAAATCATAAATATATATTTTTTAATTATGATTTACACTGTTGATTTGTCAAATTTGGTATGATAAATTCAACAATATCTTCAGTATATCGTATATCAGTATTTATTATGGACTCGCGTGCACAAAGATTTTTCAATCATTCATTCTCCCAAATTGGAAAAGAAATTCACTGTATTTGGACACCACGTGATAAGTATATTATTCATTTCATTACTTTCAGTGCTTCTTCTGACTACAAATTAATTCAGTGCGTGTTTCATTTAACTATTTCAAACCGTGAGGTTATTATAAAACAAAGTTTTTATTTTAATTTGTAAGCGAATATACTTAAATTAATCATGGTCTTTGGAATTGATCGTTATTGATATTGAACTGTTATTCAAGCTATTAATGAATCATACAGGAAATTTTGAGAGGAATTATTATTGTATGTACTACCTTAATAATTCTAAATTTATAAGTATCATCATCATCGTTTTTGGTTCATTTTCACGTTAAATTGAGATAGTTACTCAGAAAACACGAATTCTGAGCCTACTTGGAAGTGAGGCTATGACCTATGAATTTTCAAAATATATAAGTATTCGTTTAGTCCTTTGGTTTTTTTATTTCAATAGTCGATTACCTATGATTTATTAAATTAAAGGATACATTATATATATATATATATATATATATATATGATTTTCATTAATTCAATGAATATCAGAAGAAGAAGAATATGGAAATTCTATGTCTAGGTTATAGATTGTGATGTATAATCAATTGTTAAGAATTTAGTAGAGTAAAATCGGTATACATATATGGAATAGCCGGGTAATATGGAATTTTAAATAATATTGAATCAGGTGGCTCCATAAATTGCAGATTCTCACAATGAAAAAAAAGGCTAGAGGATCATTGACGTGGGGTCAATCTGCTTTGGCGCGCGTGCTATAAACATGATTATGACTATACATGGAGATGAGGAGCTTGTGTGACTAAGGAGAGTAAGTTGTGTTCTTTGTCGACTTTGTTACTCTATCCTTATGCCAGCTTAGACACAGCATCGTCAATTTATGACCTGACAATCAGCCCTATTCTGTAACTCGGATAGAAATGAAAGCATCGGATCGTAATCTGACAAATCGGAATGTTTCTCTTCTATCGCGTCCAATTTTGGTATTCTATAACCAATGTAGAAGACGCTGCAGAATCGGAATTCTTATTTCTATTCGACGCTCTTGGAAGTAGCCGGCAACGTTGCATGTGCACGCAAATCTCGCCCTTAATAACCACTGACATTTATCAGTTTGTTTATTTTGGGTAACTTAACCTAGCAAATTTCATAAAGATATGCAGTTTACTTTCATGAATTTTAGTAGAAAACGATAACACGCTGTTTCTGGCGGAGCAAGTGCGTAAAAAGATAAGAAAGGGAGTTTTTTTTTAATAAAAAGCGAAGTGAATAAATTTTCAATTTAACCCGTGGAATTTAAAAACAGAAATAAAATTACAATTCTCCAATAGCTTCAAATGATTCGGCAGTCGTCAGAATTAGTTGTTCAAGGTAAGAACTGACCTAATTTATGAAATCGGCAGCAATTGTTTAAGATAAACGGTAAAGCTTCCTAAAAATTTCTTCTGGGATTTCAAAAGGATTACTAACTGGTATCCCTAAGTTCACGACGTTCCATTCTGAACATTTGCTGTTCAATTTTTTCTTCTATCGCCGAACGTAATTCATAGATGATATCCATGTTTTTCACTCTGATTAATTGACACTTGTTTTAAAATAGTTCCATCTTCTGGACAAAACACCTATTAAACTTTTTCTTCTATCGCCGAACGTAATTCATAGATGATATCCATGTTTTTCACTCTGATTAATTGACACTTGTTTTAAAATAGTTCCTTCTTCTGGCAAAACACCTATTAAACTTTTCCGTATTTACAAACGCTAAATTGAATTCGTCGATTTCATATGTCAAAATACGGCGACGGCGCATGCTCCCGCTCATGGTTCCGATCTCGTAAAGCGATTCCGATATGGTTTAGGCGGTAGAGAGCAATTCTATTCGATTTCTATTTCAGATCTCGATAATAGAATTTGAGTTGAGTTACAGAATACCAATTTGAAGCGATTTCGATTTTACCGGTGTATTTCTATTCGATGCATACCATCTCTATTCGATTTGAAGTTACAGAATAGGGCTGAATGAATGGTGTCCACTACCCTCTGGGTAGATCTCCGGCTCGTTCTGTCCGCTGAGCTTGAAACCCTCATTCAATTCAAATTAGCCAACGTGAACACGCGCGCCAAAGAGTGCTGACTTCACGTTAGTGCTTTTTTATATATTTTTTTCGATAGAAAGATAGAAACACCCTGCGTATGCAGAATGTTTTTAAACAATATATCTGTTCTGCTCAATCTAATTGAATTTCTCTGCTTAATTATATTTACCTTCTAGATAACATGGTAAACATTAAACTACCTAATTGGAATGTTTTTGAACTGGAAAAAATATCTATATCCAATTTACATATTCAACAATATTCGAATAGTTCAACACCGTTTTACTCGTTAGTTTGAAATGGATTTAGATTATTGATAGATAAACAAAATCAGAAATAAAACAATTAGGTATCTATTCATTTTACAATACCTTCCATCGATAGTTTCTTATGTATGAATATAAATATGTATTATTTCCTCGGTGTCATAAAATAATCCATTCAAAATTCTCAAGCTCATTAGAGTAGTCGATCATGGCAACTCCCAATATTTTTTTTTAAGTAGCTACTAAATCAATGCCAAATTTCACGCGGCCAGATATCCTTTGTGTATTGCCAATGTTGCCATCCAGGCCCAGGGTTGGGAATTCCGACAAAATCAAGTTTATTCACAACCTCAAGGCTTCTTGGGTAGCTGGTCACCGACCTTATCCGCAAAATAATTTACGAGACATGGAACTCTGTAGTCGTTCTAGACAGCTGCATTTTGAATATTTTATGATGTGAAATGGGTTTCTATCCGTTCACGATGGGTTTTTTCGGGTTAACCAACATCGAAGTGTATAAAGAGGTATTTTACTGTTTTGTTAGCGTCGGTACATATTTTATTTCTGTGCTAATTTACCTGATTCTGTGGTTGTTGATCTGACTTTGAGTGTTGCTCGTTTGGTACATACAGTGTGGAAAAGCCAAATGGATTAAATTCATTATCTTGGTTGCTGTACATATTTATGTAAATTCCCGAAACACGTCAAATTTAAATTTCATTCATTGTTATTCTGCTTCGTAAAAATGCGAAACCGTTATTTAATCTTTGTGGTCATTCAAATCAAGGGGTTTAGTTTTGTACACAATGTTCTTCACATATCCCCATAAAAACAAATCTAATGGGTTAAGATCAGGAGACCTCGCTGGCCATTCGATCGTTCCTCGCCTTCCTATCCACCGATTTGGAAATATTGCGTAGAGGTACTGCCGGACATTGCGTTGGTAATGTGGTGGTGCTCCATCCTGTTGCAGCCATATCGTATTCCGTGGAATTCCCTGAATTTGCCAAAGTTTGAAGGACATCATTTTGAAGTAGTGCTAAATAATTATCTCCATTCAGACTGCCATCAATGAAAAAGGGGCATATGATATGGTTTCGAACATTTCCTGCCCAAACCTTAACCTTTTGAGGGAATTGCGTTTGTTCCTCTCTCATCCAGCGAGGGTTTTCGGTAGACCAGTAACGGCAATTTTTGACGAAGCACGGCTGTTGAGAGAAAAAGTGCACTCACCAGAAAACAAACCTCCTACTAATTGGTTATTATTGTTATCCAACATGTCCATCATTTGTTCACAGAAATAATCAAAATCGCCTGCCAAGAGCTCCTGGGTAAGTATCATTTAAAGGACTCCACAAACTAGCGCGGCCGCGGTGGAGTTTGCGATAAGTCGGCGGCCACAGACGCGATCAAAATTAACACCGACTTTAGGCCGTGTCTCAGGCCGCGCAAGTTTGTGCACCCACATGAATATCCATGTGTTTGTTTTGATCGCGGTCTCTACCGCTCTCTGAGAGCAGGGGCGGGCCGAAGCCAAATTTTTGGGGGGAAAGCTTGGAAAATTTTCCAACTGCAAGGATTAGATAAGAGAGTTAAGTTAAATTTTTCCAACTGCTTTGAATGCTTTGAAAACTCCGTTCAACATTTGGGTGGGATCATCAGAAGCAAAAGCATCAAAACTTGGTTTCCGAAATTTAAAATGATCTATTTCTATTGTTAAAAGAAAATAACAAACTTCGTACTAATACCGGGTGGCCCACGCGGAGCTCGTTTTGAGGGAGTAAATGGAGATATTTTAAGAAATTATTTTTGTGGTGTTTGTAGCGTGTTCAAAAGCCCAATTTAAAATTATTTTCATATATACAGGCTGTTCGAAAACAAAGATATAGACCAAAGTTACATTTTTTTTTAAATGCAACACCCTGTATTTGACCTAAAAAATGGAATGGCAAGCTCAAATTATGATGAGTTTCTTCAGATTACTGTATACCTTAAAAGCACCATTTACGAGAAAATGGCGAAAAATTTAAAATATGGAGTTTTTGGCGCTCTAGTTCCTCGGAACTGAGTGCTTATCAATGGCCCAAATGTCTGTAATTTTCGAATTTTTCGATGAAAATGGTCTTAAACGATTTGGTTCGACTCACTGATCATGAATCCGTAGTCGAAATTCATTATGTCCAGTCGGCCGGCCGTAGGCACGATAACTCTCGAACGGAATGAGCTAGACAGTTGAAATTTTCAGAGTAGGTTTGGGAGATAAATATCTCGGCTAAGTTCGTTATTGGGCAAAATCGGACAGATGGTTTCGGAGTAACAAAAAAAAATATTTTTTTTACGAAACAAATTCCAAATTAAATTTTTTTCAATAAGCAGTTTTACCATAAGAATCCAATGATATCATTTTTAACTCTAACAAGCTAGTACTTTCGGAGATATGATTTTTCAAAATTTCAATAATAAATCGTATTTCAACGTTGTCACAGAAATCACAGAATGATATAATTATTCTATGTATGAATTGTCATAATGTCAACTTATTTTCCTGAGACATGACATTATCTAATCAATCGAAGAATTGTGAGAAAAATCTCAGTTGTTTGCTCCGAAATTAGTTTTTCTCAGAAAAGTCTTACATTTCGGAACGGAACATGAAGTAAGAGATCTGAGAGTAGTGAGACTGCTTTTCATCCATGGACATAGATATAACTCTCGAAAGGAATGAGCTAGGCAGTTCAAATTTTCAGAGAAGGTTAGGGAGATGAATATCTCGGTTATATTCGTTATTGGGCAAAATAGGCCAGATTTAATTTGATTTCTTCCATGGTGCAGTTCTCATTCTCATGATTGCTCATTTAATCTTGATAAATAAACTATTATTTGAATTGAATTTCCTTTATGATGCAGTTCATATGAATACATTGATATAATTCCCAACTCTGAGAAACCAATACTTTCGGAGATATAATTTGTCTGTTTGAACTAGGGCGCCAGAAAGCTCCTGTCCACAGGGCTTGAACCCATTTTTTTTAAATAGCAATTAATGAAGAAACCAGTTACGCCAGCGTAATTTGAGCTTATCATTCCATTTTTGAGGTCAAATATAGGGTGTTACATTTTAAAAAATGTAACTTTGACCCATATCTTTCTTTTAGAACACCCTGTATATAGGAAAATAATTTTAAATTGTGATACTACATACGTCACAAGAAAATATTCTCAATATAGATCCATTTACTCCCTCAAAACGAGCTCCGCGCCTGTGGTGGGCCACCCGGTATATTTAGGTTGCTAAATTCAATAGAAATGAAAGCTTTTCAAAATGCCGCTCGACAGTGAGAAACAGCTCAAATTGGTACCAGATGGTTTGTTTTCAGACTTACTCCAGTCCCGCATTGGGATAACGCAAAAGAAAATGAATAATTTATGTGTTCAAATACTAATAATGCAATATAATGATAAATATTATTTTTTGCCGGCTACACTCATTGTGGCAAAAACTATTGAATATTGAATTTCCGGCAAAAGAATGTGTAGTCCGGTCAATTTAGACATTCGAAGGTACATAAATTACCAACAAGGTGAAAATGAGTAAAATTGTTCAAAACATAATTATAAACAATACCTGAAAGTTCCCCATCATAAGGAAAAAATTTTATTCAAGGTCAAAGGTCAAAAAAATGAGTTTTTCGCGTTTTTCAGCAAAACGGTAAGTTTTATCATAAAAGTACCTCAGACAAAAATTGAAGATTATAAAATTATCTATAAAAAATGTATTAATAGTTTTTTCCTACGAGCCACTGTGTCTGAGATATACCGATTCAAAAAGTTATAAAAGTTGTTATCGTCATAATATGTACACGTTTCCACGCCACCTATGAGGTAGTGTACTTAGCGCGTTTTTGGCGCGCTGTTTTAAATGTGGTTTCCCCATTAGGCCTACTCCACGGGTCAGTTGTGATCCTAATTAATGTGAAACTATTGCAAACTATTGGAAATTTTCAAAGATTGGAAAAGATAAAAGCGGTGTAAATTAAAAAAAAGTGATGAAGTTCATTCGCCTGATTCGTATTCTTCAAATTCTTGTTCTTCTTCTCCTGCTTCTTCTTCATCTTCACTTTGAGGCAAGTAAATTGCGTAAATATCGATGTATCGCATGACACTTCGTCGGAATCAAACGAATCCTCCACCGTTTGTAGTTGAACATTAGAGCACGACCGGCCTTGACAATTTGTGCATGCTAGAGAACAAAACAGTCCAACTTTTTTGCAACTACATGTAGCACTACACCCCATTTTGCAGTTGCAAAAAATTGTGTTCTGAAGTTTTTCCGGCGCAGGTGTGAGTAAAGTTTGAACTCGCTAAATTGTTGACCAACTTCCAACCCCATTGTGTAGGGTCTAGCTGATAACCAAGCCACACTTGTGGCCACAACACGACGATACATCGATATTGACGCAATTTACTTGCCTCCAAAGTGAAGATGAAGAAGAAGCAGGAGAAAAAGAACAAGAACAAGAAGAAGAACAAGAATTTGAAAATAACGAATCAGGCGAATGAACTTCATTAATTTATTTTAATTTGCACCGCTTTTATCTTTTCCAATATTTGAAATTTTCCAATAGTTTGCAATAGTTTCACATTAAATAGGATCACAACTGACCCGTGGAGTAGACCTAATGGGGAAACCACATCACAAAAAACGCGCAAAGTACACTACCTCATAGGTGGCGTGGAAACGTGTACATATTATGACGATAACTACTTTTATAACTATTTGAATCGGTATATCTCAGAAACAGTGGCTCGTAGGAAAAAAACTATTGATACATTTTTTATAGATAATTTTATAATCTACAATTTTTGTCTAAGGTACCTTTATGATAAAACTTACCGTTTTGCTGAAAATCGTGAAAAACTCATTTCTTTGACCTTTGACCTCGAATAAAATTTTTTCCTTACACGGGAATGATGGGGAACTTTCAGGTATTGTTTATAATTATGTTTTGAACAATATTACTCATTTTCAGCTTGTTGGGAATTTATGTACCTTCACTCTCATTTTTTGGTCTAAATTGACCGGACTAGTGTACAAGGGTACATGGTGTTATTCCATGTGATACCGGCGTCCCTATTATATGCGTACTTTGAATGTATCCGGTCAGGCGGTAAAATTCTTTCACATATCATGACTGATATTTCAACTACAATGAAATTTTTCCAACTGCTTCGAAATTTTTTCCAACTCTTTCGAAATGTTTCCAACTGCGTTGAAAATTTGCCAACTCCGTCCAACTCCTTCGAAATTTTTACAACTGTGTTGAAAATTTGCGAACACTTTCAAAATTTTTCAACTGTGTTGAACATTTGCCAACTCCTTCGAAATTTTTCCAACTGTTATGGAAATTTGCCAACTTCGTTCAACAAATGGGGGGGATCATCCCCCCCTTCCCCTCATCCCCCCCTTAGGCACGTACCTGTCTGAGAGCCACCGCGGCCGCGTCAGTTTGTGGAGTCCTTTATACGGATTCATTTCATTTTGTTTTAATATGTTTAGAATCGATGTATGGCTAACATTGAATGTTGTGGAGGCATCTCTAATCGATTTATGTGGATTTTCTTCAAAGTCAAGCATCACATCTAATTTCACATCCTCACACAGTGTATTAGCAGCTGCTTCTTTAATCTGCCTTACATTTCCAAACTCGCGAAACTGACCTCCATAAAGTTAGCAGAGCCACTTGCGAAAATTTCAATGAAACCTATTGCATTAATTGTCGAATATTTGTCGAGAATTTGTCGTGAAAGAAAAAAATTTGTCGCGCGCTTAGTTTTTTTTATATGGGGTGGCTCTGCTAACTTAATATTAAGTTAGCAGAGCCACTTGCAACAATTTCAATGAAACCTATTGCATTAATTGTCGAGAATTTGTCGTGAATTTGTCGTGAAAGAAAAAAGTCTGTCGCGCGCTTAGTTTTTTTTTATATGGGGTGGCTCTGCTAACTTAATATTAAGTTAGCAGAGCCACTTGCAACAATTTCAATGAAACCTATTGCATTAATTGTCGAGTATTTGTCGTGAATTTGTCGTGGAAGAAAAAAGTTTGTCGCGCGCTTCGTTTTTTTTGTATGGGCTAAATTAATATTTGGCTAAAGGGGCCACACACAAATCACGTAAGTTGGTTAATCGTATTTTTCTTCAATCAGAAATGAGCTGAATAATTGTCGAACGACCCAAACATATTCGTCGTGACAGAAAAAATTTTGTCGCGCGCTTAGTTTTTTTTAAATGGGGTGGCTCTGCTAACTTAATATTAAGTTAGCAGAGCCACTTGTAACAATTTCAATGAAACCTATCGCATTAATTGTCGAGTATTTGTAGTGAATTTGTCGTGAAAGAAAAAAGCTTGTCGCGCGCTTCGTTTTTTTTGTATGGGCTAAAACAATATTTGGCTAAAGGGGCCACACACAAATCACGTAAGTTGGTTAATCATATTTTTTTTCAATCAGAAATGAGCTGAATAATTGTCGAACGACCCAAACATATTCGTCGTGACAGAAAAAAATTTGTCGAGCCCTTAGTTTTTTTTAAATGGGGTGGCTCTGCTAACTTAATATTAAGTTAGCAGAGCCACTTGTAACAATTTCAATGAAACCTATTGCATTAATTGTCGAATATTTGTCGTGAATTTGTCGTGAAAGAAAATAGTTTGTCGCGCGCTTCGTTTTTTTTGTATTGGCTAAATTAATATTTGGCTAAAGGGGCCACACACAAATCACGTAAGTTGGTTAATCGTATTTTTTTTCAATCAGAAATGAGCTGAATAATTGTCGAACGACCCAAACATATTCGTCGTGACAGAAAAAATTTTGTCGCGCGCTTAGTTTTTTTTAAATGGGGTGGCTCTGCTAACTTAATATTAAGTTAGCAGAGCCACTTGCAACAATTTCAATGAAACCTATCGCATTAATTGTCGAGTATTTGTCGTGAATTTGTCGTGAAAGAAAAAAGCTTGTCGCGCGCTTCGTTTTTTTTGTATGGGCTAAATTAATATTTGGCTAAAGGGGCCACACACAAATCACGTAAGTTGGTTAATCATATTTTTTTTCAATCAGAAATGAGCTGAATAATTGTCGAAGGACCCAAACATATTCGTCGTGACAGAAAAAAATTTGTCGAGCCCTTAGTTTTTTTTAAATGGGGTGGCTCTGCTAACTTAATATTAAGTTAGCAGAGCCACTTGCCACAATTTCAATGAAACCTATCGCATTAATTGTCGAGTATTTGTCGTGAATTTGTCGTGAAAGAAAAAAGCTTGTCGCGCGCTTCGTTTTTTTTGTATGGGCTAAAACAATATTTGGCTAAAGGGGCCACACACAAATCACGTAAGTTGGTTAATCATATTTTTTTTCAATCAGAAATGAGCTGAATAATTGTCGAACGACCCAAACATATTCGTCGTGACAGAAAAAAATTTGTCGAGCCCTTAGTTTTTTTTAAATGGGGTGGCTCTGCTAACTTAATATTAAGTTAGCAGAGCCACTTGTAACAATTTCAATGAAACCTATTGCATTAATTGTCGAATATTTGTCGTGAATTTGTCGTGAAAGAAAAAAGTTTGTCGCGCGCTTCGTTGTTTTGTATGGGCTATATTAATATTTGGCTAAAGGGGCCACACACAAATCACGTAAGTTGGTTAATCGTATTTTTTTTCAATCAGAAATGAGCTGAATAATTGTCGAACGACCCAAACATATTCGTCGTAACAGAAAAAAGTTTGTCGAGCGCTTAGTTTTTTTTAAATGGGGTGGCTCTGCTAACTTAATATTAAGTTAGCAGAGCCACTTGCAACAATTTCAATGAAACCTATCGCATTAATTGTCGAGTATTTGTCGTGAATTTGTCGTGAAAGAAAAAAGCTTGTCGCGCGCTTCGTTTTTTTTGTATGGGCTAAATTAATATTTGGCTAAAGGGGCCACACACAAATCACGTAAGTTGGTTAATCATATTTTTTTCAATCAGAAATGAGCTGAATAATTGTCGAAGGACCCAAACATATTCGTCGTGACAGAAAAAAATTTGTCGAGCCCTTAGTTTTTTTTAAATGGGGTGGCTCTGCTAACTTAATATTAAGTTAGCAGAGCCACTTGCCACAATTTCAATGAAACCTATCGCATTAATTGTCGAGTATTTGTCGTGAATTTGTCGTGAAAGAAAAAAGCTTGTCGCGCGCTTCGTTTTTTTTGTATGGGCTAAAACAATATTTGGCTAAAGGGGCCACACACAAATCACGTAAGTTGGTTAATCATATTTTTTTTCAATCAGAAATGAGCTGAATAATTGTCGAACGACCCAAACATATTCGTCGTGACAGAAAAAAATTTGTCGAGCCCTTAGTTTTTTTTAAATGGGGTGGCTCTGCTAACTTAATATTAAGTTAGCAGAGCCACTTGCAACAATTTCAATGAAACCTATTGCATTAATTGTCGAATATTTGTCGTGAATGAAAATAGTTCGTTGCGTGCTTAGTTTTTTTTGTATGGGCTAAATTAATATTTGGCTAAAGGGGCCACACACAAATCACGTACGTTGGTTAATCGTATTTTTTTTTCAATCAGAAATGAGCTGAATAATTGTCGAACGACCCAAACATATTCGTCGTGACAGAAAAAAATTTGTCGAGCCCTTAGTTTTTTTTAAATGGGGTGGCTCTGCTAACTTAATATTAAGTTAGCAGAGCCACTTGCAACAATTTCAATGAAACCTATTGCATTAATTGTCGAATATTTGTCGTGAATGAAAATAGTTCGTTGCGTGCTTAGTTTTTTTTGTATGGGCTAAATTAATATTTGGCTAAAGGGGCCACACACAAATCACGTACGTTGGTTAATCGTATTTTTTTTTCAATCAGAAATGAGCTGAATAATTGTCGAACGACCCAAACATATTCGTCGTGACAGAAAAAAATTTGTCGAGCCCTTAGTTTTTTTTAAATGGGGTGGCTCTGCTAACTTAATATTAAGTTAGCAGAGCCACTTGTAACAATTTCAATGAAACCTATTGCATTAATTGTCGAATATTTGTCGTGAATTTGTCGTGAAAGAAAAAAGTTTGTCGCGCGCTTCGTTTTTTTTGTATGGGCTATATTAATATTTGGCTAAAGGGGCCACACACAAATCACGTAAGTTGGTTAATCGTATTTTTTTTCAATCAGAAATGAGCTGAATAATTGTCGAACGACCCAAACATATTCGTCGTAACAGAAAAAAGTTTGTCGAGCGCTTAGTTTTTTTTAAATGGGGTGGCTCTGCTAACTTAATATTAAGTTAGCAGAGCCACTTGCAACAATTTCAATGAAACCTATCGCATTAATTGTCGAGTATTTGTCGTGAATTTGTCGTGAAAGAAAAAAGCTTGTCGCGCGCTTCGTTTTTTTTGTATGGGCTAAATTAATATTTGGCTAAAGGGGCCACACACAAATCACGTAAGTTGGTTAATCATATTTTTTTCAATCAGAAATGAGCTGAATAATTGTCGAAGGACCCAAACATATTCGTCGTGACAGAAAAAAATTTGTCGAGCCCTTAGTTTTTTTTAAATGGGGTGGCTCTGCTAACTTAATATTAAGTTAGCAGAGCCACTTGTAACAATTTCAATGAAACCTATTGCATTAATTGTCGAATATTTGTCGTGAATTTGTCGTGAAAGAAAATAGTTTGTCGCGCGCTTCGTTTTTTTTGTATGGGCTAAATTAATATTTGGCTAAAGGGGCCACACACAAATCACATAAGTTGGTTAATCGTATTTTTTTTTTCAATCAGAAATGAGCTGAATAATTGTCGAACGACCCAAACATATTCGTCGTGACAGAAAAAAATTTGTCGAGCCCTTAGTTTTTTTTAAATGGGGTGGCTCTGCTAACTTAATATTAAGTTAGCAGAGCCACTTGCAACAATTTCAATGAAACCTATTGCATTAATTGTCGAATATTTGTCGTGAATGAAAATAGTTCGTTGCGTGCTTAGTTTTTTTTGTATGGGCTAAATTAATATTTGGCTAAAGGGGCCACACACAAATCACGTACGTTGGTTAATCGTATTTTTTTTTCAATCAGAAATGAGCTGAATAATTGTCGAACGACCCAAACATATTCGTCGTAACAGAAAAAAATAAGTCGAGCCCTTAGTTTTTTTTTTATATGGGGTGGCACTGCTAACTTAATATTAAGTTAGCAGAGCCACCCCATTTAAAAAAAACTAAGCGCGCGACAAAATTTTTTCTGTCACGACGAATATGTTTGGGTCGTTCGACAATTATTCAGCTCATTTCTGATTGAAAAAAAATACGATTAACCAACTTACGTGATTTGTGTGTGGCCTCTTTAGCCAAATATAAATTTAGCCCATACAAAAAAAATAAGCGTGCGACAATCTTTTTTCTGTCACGACGAATATGTTTGGGTCATTCGACATATTATTTAGCTCATTTCTGGTTGCAAATAAATACAATTAACCAACGTACGTGATTTGTGTGTGGCCCCTTTAGCCAAATGTTAATATAGCCCATACAAAAAAAACGAAGCGCGCGACAAACTTTTTTCTTTCACGACAAATTCACGACAAATATTCGACAATTAATGCAATAGGTTTCATTGAAATTGTTGCAAGTGGCTCTGCTAACTTAATATTAAGTTAGCAGAGCCACCCCATTAAAAAAAAACTAAGCGCTCGACAAACTTTTTTCTGTTACGACGAATATGTTTGGGTCGTTCGACAATTATTCAGCTCATTTCTGATTGAAAAAAAATACGATTAACCAACTTACGTGATTTGTGTGTGGCCCCTTTAGCCAAATATTAATATAGCCCATACAAAAAAAACGAAGCGCGCGACAAACTTTTTTCTTTCACGACAAATTCACGACAAATATTCGACAATTAATGCAATAGGTTTCATTGAAATTGTTACAAGTGGCTCTGCTAACTTAATATTAAGTTAGCAGAGCCACCCCATTTAAAAAAAACTAAGCGCGCGACAAATTTTTTTCTGTCACGACGAATATGTTTGGGTCGTTCGACAATTATTCAGCTCATTTCTGATTGAAAAAAAATATGATTAACCAACTTACGTGATTTGTGTGTGGCCCCTTTAGCCAAATAATAATTTAGCCCATACAAAAAAAACGAAGCGCGCGACAAACTTTTTTCTTTCACGACAAATTCACGACAAATACTCGACAATTAATGCCATAGGTTTCATTGAAATTGTTACAAGTGGCTCTGCTAACTTAATATTAAGTTAGCAGAGCCACCCCATTTAAAAAAAACTAAGCGCACTCAAAATTTTTTCTGTCACGACGAATATGTTTGGGTCGTTCGACAATTATTCAGCTCAATTCTGATTGAAAAAAAATATGATTAACCAACTTACGTGATTTGTGTGTGGCCCCTTTAGCCAAATAATAATTTAGCCCATACAAAAAAAACGAAGCGCGCGACAAACTTTTTTCTTTCACGACAAATTCACGACAAATACACGACAATTAATGCGATAGGTTTCATTGAAATTGTTACAAGTGGCTCTGCTAACTTAATATTAAGTTAGCAGAGCCACCCCATTTAAAAAAAACTAAGCGCGCGGCAAAATTTTTTCTGTCACGACGAATATCTTTGGGTCGTTCGACAATTATTCAGCTCATTTCTGATTGAAAAAAAAATACGATTAACCAACGTACGTGATTTGTGTGTGGCCCCTTTAGCCAAATATTAATTTAGCCCATTCAAAAAAAACGAAGCGCGCGACAAACTTTTTTCTGTCACGACGAATATGTTTGGGTCATTCGACAATTATTCAGCTCATTTCTGATTGAAAAAAAAATACGATTAACCAACGTACGTGATTTGTGTGTGGCCCCTTTAGCCAAATATTAAATTAGCCCATACAAAAAGAACTAAGCGCGCGACAAACTTTTTTCTTTCACGACAAATTCACGACAAATACTCGACAATTTATGCAATAGGTTTCATTGAAATTGTTGCAAGTGGCTCTGCTAACTTAATATTAAGTTAGCAGAGCCACCTCATTTAAAAAAAACTAAGCGCGCGGCAAACTTTTTTCTGTCACGACGAATATGTTTGGGTCGTTCGACAATTATTCAGCTCATTTCTGATTGAAAAAAAATACGATTAACCAACTTACGTGATTTGTGTGTGGTCCCTTTAGCCAAATATTAATATAGCCCATACAAAAAAAACGAAGCGCGCGACAAACTTTTTTCTTTCACGACAAATTCACGACAAATATTCGACAATTAATGCAATAGGTTTCATTGAAATTGTTACAAGTGGCTCTGCTAACTTAATATTAAGTTAGCAGAGCCACCACATTTAAAAAAAACTAAGCGCGCGACAAACTTTTTTCTGTCACGAAGAATATGTTTGGGTCGTTCGACAATTATTCAGCTCATTTCTGATTGAAAAAAAATACGATTAACCAACGTACGTGATTTGTGTGTGGCCCCTTTAGCCAAATATTAAATAAGCCCATACAAAAAAAACGAAGCGCGCGACAAACTTTTTTCTTTCACGACAAATTCACGACAAATATTCGACAATTAATGCAATAGGTTTCATTGAAATTGTTACAAGTGGCTCTGCTAACTTAATATTAAGTTAGCAGAGCCACCCCATTTAAAAAAAACTAAGGGCTCGACAAATTTTTTTCTGTCACGACGAATATGTTTGGGTCGTTCGACAATTATTCAGCTCATTTCTGATTGAAAAAAAATATGATTAACCAACTTACGTGATTTGTGTGTGGCCCCTTTAGCCAAATATTGTTTTAGCCCATACAAAAAAAACGAAGCGCGCGACAAGCTTTTTTCTTTCACGACAAATTCACGACAAATACTCGACAATTAATGCGATAGGTTTCATTGAAATTGTGGCAAGTGGCTCTGCTAACTTAATATTAAGTTAGCAGAGCCACCCCATTTAAAAAAAACTAAGGGCTCGACAAATTTTTTTCTGTCACGACGAATATGTTTGGGTCCTTCGACAATTATTCAGCTCATTTCTGATTGAAAAAAAATATGATTAACCAACTTACGTGATTTGTGTGTGGCCCCTTTAGCCAAATATTAATTTAGCCCATACAAAAAAAACGAAGCGCGCGACAAGCTTTTTTCTTTCACGACAAATTCACGACAAATACTCGACAATTAATGCGATAGGTTTCATTGAAATTGTTGCAAGTGGCTCTGCTAACTTAATATTAAGTTAGCAGAGCCACCCCATTTAAAAAAAACTAAGCGCGCGACAAAATTTTTTCTGTCACGACGAATATGTTTGGGTCGTTCGACAATTATTCAGCTCATTTCTGATTGAAAAAAAATACGATTAACCAACTTACGTGATTTGTGTGTGGCCCCTTTAGCCAAATATTAATTTAGCCCATACAAAAAAAACGAAGCGCGCGACAAACTATTTTCTTTCACGACAAATTCACGACAAATATTCGACAATTAATGCAATAGGTTTCATTGAAATTGTTACAAGTGGCTCTGCTAACTTAATATTAAGTTAGCAGAGCCACCCCATTTAAAAAAAACTAAGGGCTCGACAAATTTTTTTCTGTCACGACGAATATGTTTGGGTCGTTCGACAATTATTCAGCTCATTTCTGATTGAAAAAAAATATGATTAACCAACTTACGTGATTTGTGTGTGGCCCCTTTAGCCAAATATTGTTTTAGCCCATACAAAAAAAAACGAAGCGCGCGACAAGCTTTTTTCTTTCACGACAAATTCACGACAAATACTCGACAATTAATGCGATAGGTTTCATTGAAATTGTTACAAGTGGCTCTGCTAACTTAATATTAAGTTAGCAGAGCCACCCCATTTAAAAAAAACTAAGCGCGCGACAAAATTTTTTCTGTCACGACGAATATGTTTGGGTCGTTCGACAATTATTCAGCTCATTTCTGATTGAAGAAAAATACGATTAACCAACTTACGTGATTTGTGTGTGGCCCCTTTAGCCAAATATTAATTTAGCCCATACAAAAAAAACGAAGCGCGCGACAAACTTTTTTCTTCCACGACAAATTCACGACAAATACTCGACAATTAATGCAATAGGTTTCATTGAAATTGTTGCAAGTGGCTCTGCTAACTTAATATTAAGTTAGCAGAGCCACCCCATATAAAAAAAACTAAGCGCGCGACAGACTTTTTTCTTTCACGACAAATTCACGACAAATTCTCGACAATTAATGCAATAGGTTTCATTGAAATTGTTGCAAGTGGCTCTGCTAACTTAATATTAAGTTAGCAGAGCCACCCCATATAAAAAAAACTAAGCGCGCGACAAATTTTTTTCTTTCACGACAAATTCTCGACAAATATTCGACAATTAATGCAATAGGTTTCATTGAAATTTTCGCAAGTGGCTCTGCTAACTTTATGGAGGTGCGAAACTGCATCTCTATTCAACTTATTGTCCCTTGGGTTATAGGCGGCAAATTCGGAAATTTGTCATGAAACAAGCCACTTACTTCTTTTTATATATCTTTTTGTTATCTCCGTAGCCAATCATTTATAAAATTGTTATTTTGTGCATTTCTGTGAATCGGACCATTATTCAAAATTGAAGTTAATGAAATTCATACACAAATTAGACAATTTATATACTACAAATTATCAGCACAAAACAATTTGCAAAAGCGTTCTACAGAAACATTGCCACCGAAAGTGTTTTACGTAGTGTTCATGGTACCATCTGGAGAACACAATATTAAGGTTTTTTTGGCGCTCTTGTTTCATTTTCTTTCTATCACATCTTGAAGGCAAATATGTTTAGTATTATTTAATAAGAGTTGGTAATTATCGAGGGAATATTATAATGACTTTCGGTGATCACATGATTTTAGTTTTTCCTATTTTGAGTTTAGCAATAAGCATGAAAGTAATAACATTTCTGAGTAGAGAACGACGTGACCTTTCAAAGGATGTATCACAAGCCCATATTTGAAATTGGGGGTTGTAGATGAGACCAATTCGGCGAAAAATTCGTAAATTTCAGATATTTGAACAAAATGATGAGCTGCTCCCTAGAACATGCATGGTGTTCTTTAGGATATGCGTCCAAAAACAATGCTAGTCTCATGAGACATTTAACACATGACTGAAATAATCAATAACAAATACAATTAATTTTCGTGATGTTCAGGATGCATACCGCGTATATTTCAGTTGCTCATTCAACATTTCGTGAGTATTGTTATTCAGACGGCATCGATTTGAAGGAGAGTTTGCGAACACAGAATGCAACAAGTAAATCTATGGAATCCTTTCACTCGAAGATGTGATGCCATTCCTAGCCGATCTAATGAATCTCGGTGAAAATGGAAGCCATTATAACTGCACTTCAATTTCATTGAAGTGATTAAATATAATTACAACAGAAACATTCATTTTCTCAATTCCAACAGATTGTTTGAGGACTCCTCGGATTTGTACTCGTTCGTCCATTTTTACTGGCCATAATAATGGTCTTCGTAATGCTATTATAATAAATATGGTCGTAATATTCCATCTTAATTTCAGGGAAATAATTTTTTTCATCAGAAACTAGGCATCTTGCCCCTTTCCTTTCTTTAGCTGACAGTGGCATATCCCAAGTAAGGGTTTATAAGAGGATATTCATCTGACAAATAGTTTTTGGAATATAAAATTTTAGAAGAAAAATTTTTATAATTTTTTTCAGAAATATTTTTATATTTTTTTCTGGTGTACAAGTATTTACAAAGTTCAAGTTGGATCAGATTGGTATTTTTTGAGTTATTGAGGAAATAACAACGGAATATAATTTTAGCTTTATCAATTGGCTTGACACTTCATCAAATTAATTCAACTGCACAATATGCCTTATCGGGCGAATTCATCCTTCCGGCAGAATGTCCTTTCTAATATCTTGAATAAATTTTACAGGAATGGCATGAAATTTCAACATGATGGAGTATTGCCGCATTTTTGTCTCAGAATAAATTTTTTAAATTAACTGTTCTCGAGAATTGAATCTCTTTTGTACCCCATACTTTTCAAATGCCTTTAAACATAATAATATAAAGGTGTGAGATCTGGGGAACGTGAAGGCCAGGCTCTTGGAACACTTCTTCCCATTCATCTATGCGGCAATTAATTATTCAGACCATAGAGGATTATTTTCACTTCCTGCTGACTTATTTCTCCAATATTCATTATCAAGTATAAATAAAGGTTGGCATAGTGCATTTTCAAACAGAAAACCAACCCAAAAGCTACAGCGATTCGGAAGTTATAGCGCTTCAAAATGTTCGCATTTTTCGGAAAACACCCTGTATCTCCAAATAAACGTCAACAGAAAGTTTGATGGCCTCTTTTGAATCAGTATAGAGGTCTCCTACCTACAACTAACTTTTGGACTATGGGTCACCAGCGAGGTCACCAGTCACCCTGTACATAATATACAGGGTGTCCCGAAATATATGCAAACAAAATTCAACAGTAGATTGAATTGAAGAAAATTTAGGGGACCTCTGTTTTTTAGATTTGTGAAATGGGACCCCATTGCAAATGTCTGTAATTTTTTCCCGAAAATGATCTCAAATGATTAGTTTGGTTTTTTTGTGTCAAATTTGATTCTGTCCGGTCGTTACAACGATAACTTTCGAACGGAAAGAGATAGGACTTGAAATTTTCAGGGTAGGTTTGTGCATCCGAATGTTTGATCGATTATGTACATTAACGAACTTAACTTAAAATTATACCACGCTGTTCCCTATAACGTAAGCACAAAAACAGTTTTCTTTCAAATCTATGGATTTTGCGCTGTAGTTTCTACCGATATAGCACTCTGACTTTAAGCAACACTCTCTTGCAGGTTGTTAGGTTCCAATATCGAGTATCAAGCCTGTAAAACGAGCTCGTAAAAAAGTAAACATACAGTTTCCAATTTATAACTTCTTGAAACGAAAAAAATAAAGATTTTAAGTATTGACATATTTACGTGGGAAGAATATAATTAAGAATTAGAGTAATTACTTGTGTGACCTTTTCGCCTAAATGACTGAGTAAACGATGACACGCTATGTTTAGACGTAATTATAGAAGGTTCTTTCATCTCGTTCGAATTGGATCTCTGAAATTTATTTTTACCTGATAACGATCCGTGATTTTGCAAACGAGCAGCTGTCTCTGATGCTCGTTCGTTTACTATGACAATTGTATTGTGATTTTCTCTTACGGAAAAACATAGTTTTTGCGCGTGCTATAATTTTCCCCAAATGTCTGTAATTTTCGATTTGTCTGCCGAAAATGGTCTCAAACGATTAGGTCCGACTATGTGATGAAGAATTCGAGGTCAAATTCGATTCTGTCCAGCCGACCGTTGCCACGATAACTTTCGAACGGAAAGAGCTAGCGACTTGCAATGCAGATCCGATCGAATTGAGATGAATTGAAACTTGGTTACTAGTCGTCTTTCAAAGGGAACGGCCCATTCTCAAATTGACATTATTCACGCACGGCAGCTTTTTATTTGTGACATTGACAGTTGTATTTGTCAATGTCTACCATTTAATCATGAAAAGGTACACGCTTCAACAACGTTTACAAATAATCCAAATTTAAAACAGGACACACGGTGAAATATTTATTGACTTTGACCATCAACAAATATTCCGCGTGGCTGGGCTAGATCACCTCCTCGCTCAGTGTTCCACAAAGATGATATTATCATTCAGGGACTCAACTATCAAGAATCCGTGGTCGAAATCAATTCTGTCCGGCCGGCCGTAGGCACGATAACTCTCGAAAGAAAGGAGTTAGAGGATTAAAATTTGCAGAGTAGGTTTGTAGCGTAAATATCTCGGACGAGTTCGTTAACGGACAAAATCCACCAAGTGGTTTCGCAGTTATGGCCCTTTTTAGTAAAAACATTTTTTATGAATATTTCCGAAACCGATCACTCGATCTACCTGAAATTTAGCATCAATTTGTAAAATAATGACTTCTATACGCATGCGAAGTTTTGTTTTGACCGGGTTGCAATAAGATATTAAATTTTTTTTTTAATTTTTAAACTTCGTTTCTACTATAACTCTCGAACAGAATGAGCTAGGCAGTTGAAATTTTCAGACTAGGTTTGAGAGATAATTATCTCAGTTGAGTTCATTACTGAGCGAAATTGGCCTGATGGTTTCGGAGAAACGAAAAAACAAATTTTGTTTTAAAAAACAAACAACACAAATTTCAAATTTATTTCCATTTAAGATGCAGTTTCACCATAAAAAGCCATTGATATCTTCTTCAATTCTTACAAGCTAATACTTTCGGAGATATGATTTTTCGAAATTTCAATAATGAATCGTACTTCTGTACTTCTTATGTTTTCATAGAATGCTGCACTTAATTATTGTATCTATGAATTATTATATGATCTGTGTTCTTACATGTCATCTTATTTTCTTATCAGAGATAAATGTCAAAATTATTTCTGGTACACCTCTTGTTCTAGTTTTTTATTATAAGAGAATTTTTGATCATTTTTTTTAAACGACACTTTTTTTAAATTTAATATCTTTCATGATGCACTTCTATCATAGGAATCCATTGATATAATTCCCAACTCTGAGAAAACAATACTTTCGGGGATATAATTTGTCTGTTTGAACAAGAGCGCCAAAAAGCTCCTGTCCAGAGGGCTTGAACCAATTTTTTATGGCCTGAATTGGTTTGTCTCGACTTGCATAACTGCCAATGATACAATGACTTTACTTAAAACAAAATTCGGATATCCGATCATTTCAAGAGATGGACCGATAAATTATCCGCCTCGTTCCGCGATTTAACTTCGTTGGATTTCTTTCTTTGGGGTTACTTTTAGTCATTGGTTTAGAGCAATCATCCAGCAAATTTAGACGATTCACAGATCAATATTGAACGCTAATATACTACCTGATTTGTGTGAGAGAGTCATGGAAAATTGGGTTCAACGAGTTCATTCCTGCCAGCGTTTCCGTGGTGGACATGATGTTTTGTTTCATAACTAATGGTATCCATTGTACTTTATTACGAAATAAAAATTTCTATAATTTTAATAATTTGTTTTATTTACAAAACAAAATGGGGTGCAGAATTTTCTTTGACCTCATCATTGAACCGAAACTAATCGTTTGAGACCATTCTCAGTCGAAAATTACATTTGGGTAAATTGGTAGTCATTCTGTTCGAAAAGATGCAAAAACTTGTCGAAATGAGTAAATGAATGGATATAAATGCAACCAAAAAGTCAGTGTTGAAGTCAGTGAAGTTGAGTTAATAATATACCAATTATGTTGAATTACGTTTTTGTGCTGACAATTCGCTTAATAGACATTTCGACATAATGATGGCGCCCCGGTACAAGCGCGCAAAAAAAGGGACAAAGACCTGTGGCAGGAGTTTTGGCGCTCTTGTTCAATTTTCAACAAACCATATCTCCGAAAGTGTTTGTTACTTAGAGTTGGGAATGATATCACTGGATTCTTAGTAGAACTGCACCATAAAAGAAATATAATTCAAATAATAGTTTATTTATCAAGATTAAATGAAGAATCTGCAATGGTTCAACCTCGTGGAATGGGTTGTTGCAACTTACACTCGGTACATAGTTTTCACTACTCGAAATACCTTAGGAAAGTATCATCGAAATGTCTAGAGCAAGGCTGGAGACAATCATGGCAGATTGTCATTTATAACTGTTATTTGAATAAGTATAGGCTGACGAGCAAATTATTTTAATATTTCAAAATCTATTAATAAAATATAATCCACATTTCATAATTTAATAGTTCATACCACTAACACATTCATTCTGTATTATGAACCTCAACTCAAGGAAGAATATTTGATACACAAATGTAGATCAATATTTCAGCATTTTTTCGTTAGCAATATTATGAAAATACTGTATTTGGGAACATGTCTCACTACTGAAGGCCATATCAACCTCGGTGGTCAACGAACAGTAATTTCTTTTGATGATTCCAATTTGCTGTTCTTTCCTATTGGCTTCATAAACTAAATCATTAAAATGATCCAATTCTAAATCTTCTGAAACATCATCCCCAATATTTGCGCATACATTATTCAATATGCAACAAGTCAATATTAATTTTAGTCTTGTATATATTCACAAATTCAAGATGCGGAACCTTGTTTTCCAACACAAAATTTTAAAGGTACGAATCATATAAACTCACTAGACCAGAAATAAATATTAAATATGACGTTTCTTATAGGTTGTTACGATGACATTATGAACAGTGAGCACAGACAAATAGAATTCGCATTCTCTGAAAACATAGTACGATGTATTATTGAAATTTTGAAAAATCATATCTCCGAAAGTATTAGCTTATTAGAGTTGAAAATGACATCAATGGATTCTCATGATGGAACTGCATCTTAAAAAAAAATAATTTGAAATTTGTAATGTAAAATAATAATTTTTTTTCGTTACTCCGAAACCATAGCCCAATAACGGATTTAACCGGGATATTTATCTCCCAAACCTACTCTGAAAATTGCAACTGTGTTGCTCATTTCGTTATAGAGTTATCGTGCATATGATCGGCCGTAGTTTCTTGGTGGATTTCGCTCGTTAACGAACTTTTCAGAGATATTTACGCTCCAAACCTACCCTGCAAATTTCAATCCTCTAACTCCTTTGGTTCGAGAGTTATCGTGCCTACGGCCGGCCGGATCTGCTGGACAGCATGGATTTCGACCACGAATTCTTGATCGGTGAGAGTCGAACCAAATCGTTTAAGCCCATTTTCATCCAAAAATTTGAAAATTACAGAGATTTGGGCAACTTCATAAGCTCTCTGTTCCTAGGAACAAGGGCGTCAAAAAGATTTGGTGAAATGAAAAACAATATCGTCGCCTAAGAAAGCTGCCTAAATCCGTATTGGATAATTTCACAGGACGAGCAAAAATGAATATATATTGGATGAATCTTTGAATAAATAATAGACTACGCAACCATGTATTAATTATTCATTATTCTGTAAATCCAGAGTAGCAAAAAAGGACTTGACGAGTTTCTCTAAATATTATTGGAGTTAGACATTTTTCGCCTCAAAAGTCCCTGAAGAAAATGGAGTTAGGCAACGACGATATATTTTTGTGCAAAATATGCACTGTTTCCTCTGAAACCCTGCTTCATTACATGAAGAAATGCATTCTTATCGCAACTCGCAAGCGCATATCTCTCGAAAAAATCGTTATAGTTACAAGTAGCAAAATTCTAACGAATAAGGTCATGACAACAGTGCTATTTGCTCAGTAAGAGGAAAATTTAGACCTACGTTCGAACGATGATGGATCGTTTGAGACTGCAACAATGGTCATTATGTATTCGTGTGGTGTCAGACAAACAAATCGAACAATGGAAATATTTGATTCCTATGTACTCAAAATATTATGACCGTACAGTATATCCAACGGTTGTGTGTCAACTATTGGTATCTCCATTCAATTTATATTGATTTCCACAGATTATTAACTGTAAATGAGGGAAAGCCCTGTGGACCGGAGCTTTGGCGCTCTTGTTCAAACTTTGTCAAATCATATCTCCGAAAGTATAGGTTTCTCAGAGTTGGGAATGATATCAATGGATTCTTATCATAGAACTGCATATCATGAAATAAATTAAATTCAAAAATTGATTCAAGCACTGACGTGAAGTCAAGAGCTTTTGCGCGTATGTTCTATTGGAGTATCCAATACAGGAGAATGCACAGCAGAAAATACGCGCAAAAGCTCCTGGCTTCACGTCAGTGCTTAAATCAATTTTTTTTTCGTAATTTTGTTGAAATTTTCTCAAGCTTCAAATCGATCGAGTGTATATTTTTTGAGTTATCGGCAAATAATATTCCAGGTTGGTATAACTCTGAAACCGTTGGACCGATTATGCCAGTGAACGAACTTAACTCTCCAGTTCGGATACGCAACATACCCTGAAAAGTCCCTATCTCCTTCCGTTCCAAAGATATCGAGGCAACGGTCTCCCATCCAGTCCAGTGAAGTCAGTACTCTTTGGCGCGCGTGTTCACGGTGGCTAATTTGAATTGAATGATGAGTACTTCAAGCTCAGTGGATAGAGCGAGCCGAAGATCTACCCAAAGGATAGTGGACACCATTCACTGTCGGTTCAAAAATTAACAGTGCTGTATCTAAGCTGCCATCAGGAAAAAGTAACAAGGTGGAAAAGAACACAACTGACTCTCCTTAGTCGCACAAGCTCCTAGAAGATTTGGGAGGGTCAGTATAATCCTAATCATGTTTATAGCACGCGCGCAAAAGCAGAGTGACTTAACAATGAAAGAAAAAGTGTAAAAAGTCAATCTGCTTTTGCGCGCGTGCTATAAACATGATTAGGATTATACTGACCCTCCCAAATCTTCTAGGAGCTTGTGCGACTAAGGAGGGTCAGTTGTGTTCTTTTCCAACTTTGTTACTTTTTCCTGATGGCAGCTTAGATACAGCACTGTTAATTTTTGAACCGACAGTGAATGGTGTCAACTATCGAGTGATCTGTTCCGGAAATATTCATAAAAAACGTTTTTACTAAAATCGGCCTTAACTCCGAAACCGCTCGGTGGATTTCGCCCGTTAACGAACTTGTCCGAGATATTTGCGCTACAAAACTACCCTGCAAATTTCAACGCTCTAAGTCGTTCCGTTCGAGAGTTATCGTGCTAACGGCCGGACCGGACGGACAGAATTGAATTTGACCTTGAATTCTTCATCAGGGAGTCGAACCCAATCGTTTGAGACCATTTTCGAAAAAAAATTCGAAAAATACAGACATTGTGACGAAATGATAGCACGCTGTTCCTTGCGGAACACGCGCGCCAAAATATTTTTTTTTCTGGAAAACAAGTTGCCTTGGCGATGTTCAGTATCTGGATGGGTGACCACCCTGACTATAAATTTAAACAAGTGCGCAAAGCTCCTGGGAAGTGCTTTTCTAACTAGTTAATGTTAATTTAAGTTTTTGGCACTCATCATAGCGTTCAATGAACGATTGACCTTAAAAATCGGTATAATTAAAGCTATAATATATGATCATGATAGACATGTACGGCTGGGATGTTCTATCCGGATCATTTATTTCACCATTAAGATTATTCTGTAAAACATTGACATTGAAGTTATTTTTCAACCAGAATGAACATAGCTTGGATGTACGCTTGTTGGCAAATTATTGTTAAATGAGTAAGCAAATCATTCACGGATATATTTCCTCTTTTTCATGTTCATGCACCAACAGAGTGCTTATATCAATTCGTCCCAATGTCTGTATTTTTCGAATATTTGGTCGAGAATGGTCACGAAGTAGTGCAAGATGCATCATATTACCTATTTGGAAGTGATATGGTAAATAAAAGTACATATTACCGTTTGAGTGTTTCAACTTTAATCTACCACCGAGGTTAATATTACCTTTTACTTCCTTAAGTAGTGAGACATGTTCCTATATACAGTATTTTCATAACGTTGCTAGCAAAAAAATGCTGAAATATTGATCTACATTTGTGTTTCAAATATTCTTTCTTGAGTTAAGGTTCATAATACAGAATGAATGTGTTAGTGGTAAGAACTAATAAATTATGAAAAGAGGATTGTATTTTATTAATATATTTTGAACTATCAAAATAATTTGTTCATCAGCCTATACCTATTCAAATCTCTGGAATAAATGGACAATTTGCTATGATTGTCTCCAGCCTTGCTCTAGACATTTCGATGATACTTTCCTTAGGTATTTTGAGCTGTGAAAACAATGCACCGAGTGTAAGTTGCAACAACCCATTCCACGTGGTTAAATCATTGCAGATTGCTCATTTAATCTTGATAAATGAACTATTATTTGAATTTAATTTCTTTTATGGTGCAGCAATATTATAAGAATCCATTGATACCATTCCCAACTCTGAAATACAAACTCGAAATATTTACCAAATTTATGCGCTGTGTCAGATTTTGGAATCCTTCTATACTATATTATGTTGCATATACAAAAAAAAGTATGATATTATATTATAATTCTCATAATTCTACGATTGCTGGAATGAATTAGACAACGTCATGTCTCAGGAAAATAAGTTGACATTATAACAATAGAATACACACAGAATAATTATATCATTGTGTGAAAACATAGAAATACGATTTATATTGAATAATCATATCTCCGAAAGTATTAGCTTGTTAGAGTTAAAAATGATATTAATGCATTCTTATGGTAAAACTGCATATTGAAAAAAATTTAATTTGGAATTTGTTATGTAAAGAAAAAATTTTCCTTTGTCACTCCGAAATCATCTGTCCGATTTCGCCCAATAACGAACTTAGCCGAAATATTAATCTCCCAAACCTACTCTGAAAATTTCAAGTGTCTAGCTCATTCTGTTCGAGAGTTATCGTCAGAAGCTTTTGCGCGTATGTTCTCTTGTCCCTTCTCCTGTATTGGACACTCTTAATCGAATTTACCATGGTGAATTATATTGTCTGTGACAATAGAATTCACCATGGTAAATTCGTATGATTACCTTTTGCGTTAATACGAAAATCCAATGTCTAAGTGACGTTTGACAGAAATTGAAACGGAATGGCAATAAATCCGTTGTAATTTCAAAATGGCTCCATCTACAGTGGAGAGAACGAGGTAGCGCTGATATCGCAAAAAAAGGAGAAACAAAATCGAATCAGTGCTCACGCCATGTTAGCTATACTGTTGATATAGAAGCGTCAGATAAACGCGTTTTTGGTACGAAGACAACAGGAAACGGAAGGAGGAAAAGTTGAATTTGCTGTGGTGCGGCGGATGCTCTTTAATGGATCATGTCGCCCAGTACGAATACTCCATAATTGCGGAAAGCGGAAATACGCTGCTATCAAATGTAATGTCCGATGGAATTCACCTTTCGGAATCTATTTTGAGTTACGAGGTTTGGTCGAAAACAGCCTTGATTCATTCATCAACAAACACGAAAGCAAATAAAATATTTATTTAATTATGCCAGGCATATCAACCATAGAATGAGATTAGCTATTTCTGTAAACAGTGAAAGAATAAGATTGTACAGGGTCAATTCGAAAACCTGCCAGGCCTATTATGTCACGATAGAGAAGTTTTCAGAGAAAATGCCGGAACAGGTCAATTTTTATTCGGAGGGGACATATTTTGAGCACAATTGTAAGCAGAAATCTTCTCAAGCCTAGGTGTAGGGGTTGTCACCCCTAAATTCTTAATAGGGAATCAAGGGTGAGCTATACTTCAATCGAAAGACAACTTTTCCCTCTACATGAATAGTACAGTTTGCAAATTTTTATTTAGATGCTCGAAATGATTGCCATTACAAGCCAAACAATGTATGTCCCCCTCCGAATAAAAATTGACCTGTTCCGTTATTTTCTCTCAAAACATCCCTGTCGCGACAAAATTGGCCTGGCAAGTTATCAAATTGACACCTGGTATAGTCTAGTCCATACACTCTTAATTCGAATTTACCAATGTAAATTCGAATTAAGTGTCCAATACAGGAGAATGGACAACATAATTTACCATGGTAAATTCGATTAAGGGTGTCCAATACAGAATAATGGACAATAGAACATACGCGCAAAAGCTTCTGACTTCACGTCAGTGCTTGAACCAATTTTTTTTTTTCGAGATTTTTTTAAAATTTTCTAGGGGTACGGTTCTTAAAATTTTTTTTTTCGTAATTTTTTTCAAATTTTCTAGGGGTACGGTTCTTACAAAACACGTCTTTATGTTGATTTTCTACTACTAGTTACCAAGCACCAATTCGATCGAATATTTATTTTTTGAGTTATCAAGGAAATAATATTCCAGTGGGTATAACTCGGAAACCGTTAGACCGATTATGCCCAAAATCGAACTCAACCCTCCCTTTCGGATACGCAAGCTACCCTGAAAATTGCCTATCTCCTTTCGTTCGAAAGTTATCGAGGCAACGGTGACTCATCTACTGAACTCACACAAGAATGCTCGAATCTCCAACAATATTTAACCGATCGTAATAAAACTTGAAACTTGGCAGTAGAGTTAGGTTATGAAGGCTCTTGCAAAATTTCAGCAATTTCAAACGAATAGTTACTGATATATAGAATTTTTTTTTTCAATGATTTATTAAAAATGTTCTACAAATGCTATCCTCACCAAATTTTGCAAACATTTTCGCGTTGGCATTCTACAACTAATAACCATGTTTGAATTCAATCGGTTCAGTATTTTTCGAGTTAATGAGGAACAAAAAAACACCAAATTTCAGAAAATTTCAGATGGCGTTCCGCAAAAATTAATACCGCGGCATTCTACAAGTAATTGCCAAGTTTGAATTGGATCGGATTCGTATGTTTGAGTTATTGAGGAAATAAGAACAATATTTCAGATGGGTATAACTCCGAAACCGTTTAGCCTATTTTGTCCATTAACGAACTCTATCGTCTCATTCGGAAGCGCAACTTACCCTGAAAATTGCATCTCTTTCCGTGCGAAAATGATCGTGGCAACGGTCACCCATCCAGCTACTCGCTCAAGGCTGCTTGGCTTCCGATATTTTTTCAATGCCGCCAACAATATAGATCTGATCTAGTTCAAATTTAGAACTTGGCTGTGAAATTAGGTTCTGAAGGCTGTCACAAAATTTCAGCGATATCGGACGGATAGTTTCTGAGATATGGCATTTTTAAAAATATTTTTAATAATTTTTTTTTATTTTTCTAGTGATACGATCTTTATGAAATTTTGGCATTATACCACTATTCATATAACATTTTCGGCTAAAAATTCCAAAATAATAGACTTTTGGGGTAAATTCTAGCCCCCTATAGAATGTGCGCAAAAATATTATCCCAGAAATTTCACCGCTCGAATTTGTGTAATATTGGGAAATGATTCAGTAGGTATCGTACGTCGGGGTAATGGATAAGAAAACCTGAAAATTAACGGAAATACTGCCACATTAATAGAGCGAATCGATAAAATTCTAATAGGTAAAAATAATAAAGTTGATTTTGTAGCGTACTATACACGGATATATTGGCGAAAATTTTTATAAGCACGAGAACGATAATAATCGATAATTTTACCAGGAAGTTAGAGGTGGGTTCTTTCCTCCAAAAAATTCAAAATTATTGATGTGATTAGTGTTAGTCATTCATTTAATGTAAGCAATGGAGTCAGATGTGATTCAGGCTTAAACTATGTTATAATTTGTAATGATCAACATGACGAGGGTCATGAGGGTACAATGCAGTGACTTAAAATGTTGTTTGACCTGAATCACATTTCTTTTATGAATCCATCGATATAATTCAATGAGTGCCCACATAGACATCAATAATAATTGATTGGTTAAACGATGATTTCCTGCGAGAAAGTAAATTATTTTTTCAATATTATACTGACTGGCAAAGAAACTGCAACACCCAGAAGGAGCTGTTCGAATTTTTTTTTTTTTTTTGTAAAACAGATAGTATAGCAAGGAGTAAATGATTGAAATTTAAAGAAAAAAAAACGAAGGATTTACAATTTTTTTTAATAAATTTGTTAATAATGTGTTTGTCCACCGCGATTATCTATACATTCCCCTACACGTCTTGGCATTGATGCAATATGATGATCTATTTCTTCTTGAGGGATACTATCCCAAGCTACCTGTAGTTCATGTATCAGAGCCGCCAAAGTCCGTGGGGGCTGGGGTAAGTTTCCAAGCCTTCTACCCATGATGTCCCAAATATGCTCTATGGGCGAAATATCGGGGGATCTGGGCGGCCATGGCAAAATATTCACATGGGTCGCTTCAAAATAGTTTAAATTTACTCTGGCAACATGAGGTCGGGGATTATCTTGCTGAAATAATGGATTCTCGAGCCGGTTAAGGTAAGGGAGAAATATGGCTCCACTATTTCTTGAAGGTAACGCAGCGCTGTCATGTTACCTCGAATAATGAATAAAGGTGACCTACTTGCATGTGCAATAGCACCCCATACCATAACGCCTACTGACCGGTGTACATGACGCTCAATATAAAACTGAGGTTCACGTCTTTCTCCCCGACGTCGTCTAACCCTTCTTCGACCATCATGTGCACCTAAGGAGAATCGAGATTCAGCAGAAAAGACGACCTGATGCCATTCCATATTCCAATGTTGACGTTCTCTGTACCACTGTAATCGTTCTCGGCGATGCTCAACCGCCAGAGGTACCACAAGATGGGGTCGATAATGCTGCAGTCCTAAAGACCTTATACGGCGGTAAACCGTTCGGACAGTTACAGGATGGCCTTGTTCTCCTAACCAATCATCAGCTCATCAGCAATCATTTTGTCGCAAATCGGTCTCTAATAGCCCTAAGTCTTGTACGTCGATCTTGAACTTCATTTGTGCCCCTTTGACGTCCGTTGCCTACTCTTCTTCGATTTTGAGCTGTGTTACAGTGGAATAAAGAGGTAAACGGACACGAGAAGAGAATGAGAGTAGATATGACAGGTTACGTCACGGTCTGGCGCCAACTGCCGATCGTTTGAACAGGCATTATGTGGAACCAGATTTGAATTATCGTTTTCTCGTTGAAAATTGAAATTTTTGAGGGCGGTAGAACTTCTTCAGTATCCTTATGGATATAATAATCGATTGCAATAATAAAAAAAAATTCATGCAAGAGACCTATTGTAGCTTATCGTGAAACGAAGTTCCCTAGACATAACATTGGAGTTTAATTAGCGGAAACCCTTTGAAGAAATATCAATTTGGCATATTATTTTCAGTCCGATTAAAGATTAAACTAGTAAACCGGCTCTGAAAAGGAAATATTGTTCTCCTTTTCTGTCATACGATACCATTTCCCAAAGTCGCAATAATCGATATAAATTATTTATTGCAACGCAATCCGCAATAATCGACAAGTCCATGTAGAAGGTTCTGATTCGTTGAACGTTTTAAACAATCGGAACTGCTGCGTCGCTACAGGGTTTCTATTGATTAATTTATTTGGAATTCTTTGGATAGAGAATTAGATATCCTTTGTAGTTCTTGTGTCTATCGACAAAACAATATTTCTTCAGTGCGACTTCAGAGGTCGTGATTTGATTTCTGTAACCGATTTTAGAGGCTTAGTTTTGTGTGAAATGTTTTCCCGAGATTAATGGATGTTAACACACAAAATGTTAATAAGTCAGTTGATAAAGCATAATAAACATTCACTATTTGAATTTGAGCTTCATTCCGTTCTTCAAAATTTGACGTATCTAAAGAAAAATTCGCTCAAACTTTCACTTCATCACCCTCAGTAGGAATAGGTCTCTTGCATGTAACACGAAATACCATATGTTTATGTTTTTCTGAATCTACTTCAATATCAGATCATCATGTATGCCCTCATCCACTTCCAAAATTTATAAAATTTGAATATCTCGGTATTGAAAATCGGAATATCAAGAAGCAAATTCAAATGAGGTGAAACGCTTCTGATAGGTTCGATCGTTGCTAATAAAACTCATATAGAATAATTATAGCATTCTGTGAAAACATAGAAGTACGATTCATTATTGAAATTTAGAACTTAATCTTAGCAGAAATTGAATTCAAACATCATAGAAGAATTTAAATTCAACAAGAGTGCCAAAAATTATCAATCCAAAACCAATAGACGAATTCTACCCAACAACGAACTCATCCGAGATATTCATTCCTCAATTCTATGATGAACGATATATATATATATATCTTTCCTCAAATCTACTCCAATACACCAATATTCCAGTTTTGTTTTTAGTGGAGATATTCTGAACTCAATATTATTAACTTACCATTACTATTCCCATCATCATATGGATTGACCATCGGCATGAAAATATCAACCAACAAAAACTATGATATTATATTATAATTCTCATATTGATACCATTACTGGAATGAATGACAATGAGACAACGTCAAAGTTGACATTATAACAATTCATAGAATTGCCACAGAATAATTCTATCATTGAAATTTTGAAAAATCATATCTCCGAAAGTATTAGTTTGTTCGAGTTAAAAATGATATGAATGGTGAAACTGCTTATTGAAAAAATTTAATTTGGAATTTGTTCTGTAAAAAAAAAAAATTTTTTTTGTTAATCCGAAACCATCTGTCCGATTTTGCCCAATAACGAACTTAGCCGAGATATTTATCCCCCAAACCTACTCTGAAAATTTCAACTGTCTAGCTCATTCCGATCCAGAGTTATCGTGCCTACGGTCGGACCGGCCGGACAGAATGAATTTCGACCACGGATTCTTGATCAGTTAGTCGAACCAAATCGTTTAAGACCATTTTCATCGAAAAATTCGAAAATTACAGACATTTGGGCAAATTGATAAGCACTCAGTTCCGAGGAACTAGAGCGCCAAAAATATATCAAAAAATTTGTTCAAGCACTTGCGCGCATGTTCTATTGTCTATTCACCTCTGTTGGGCACTCTTAATCGAATTTACCATCGATATAACTCAGCTTTTATAAGATATGAATACATTTATTCGTACATTTTAATGACAGACTTGATTGAGCAATGAGAGAATCGTCTAAGATAACAGAATTTTCAATTCTAACATAAGTATGTATTCTATCGGAATTCAAATTCTTTAATTATCCAATAATATACGAAAAAACTTACGTCTCAAGTAATTTCAGTATACGATATTCACGAAATTCCGCGAAAAATAGTGGGTCGGCATTCTTCAAGTAATTACCGAATTTTAATCGGATCGGATTTGTAAATTTTGAGTTATAGAGGAAATAACAACAAAATTTCAGAGGTGTATAACTCCAAAACCATTTTGCCGCCTATGACTATTAACGAATTCAAATGTCGCATTCGGATGCGCAACCTAACCTGAAAATTACGAGTCGCCATCTCTTTCCGTTCTCAAGTTATCGTGAGATACTTTTTTAATTTTTTCAGAATTTTCTAGTGATTTATTTATTTATTTATCGTATGGCTGCACATGATATGAAGACATTGAAGTTTATAATAATATGTTCCTCACAAAATTACACGTCTTTATGTCGGCATACCTCAACTAGTTACCAATCAGGTTTTCTTCAACACTTTCGGCTACGGCAGCAATATTCTCGGCTGTTCTTGAGCGACGTGCACAGGTTTTATTCTTCACATAACTAACTTGTCCCAACAGCTCGAATTTTTCCACCAATTTCTTTATTGCGGTCCGACAAGGTGCTTCACGACGACCCAAAAATGTTCGAGTTTTACGAACCGTCTCTGCCAAATTTTCACCATTTTTATAGTGAATTTTAATAATTTCAATGCGTTCTTGAAGCGTGTATCGTTCCATTTTTATTAATGGCGTAGTTTCTACTTGTCAAATGTCAAAAAATGACAGCTTCAAAAGTGACATCTACCGAGATAGCGGGCTCTTCAAAATAACACCTCTTATCGGAAAACCCTTCAGTTTGTAGAATATCGCCATAAAGACGTGTGTGAAATTTTGTGAGGACCGTATCACTGGAAAATTTTTAAAAAATATTATGTATCTCACGATAACTTAAGAACCGGGTTGAGGAGGTAGCGACTTGCAATTTTTAGGGTAGGTTGCGCATCTGCGTAATTGCGAAATCTTGCGGTTCTGGTTATACCGATCTGAAAGTTTGTAGTTATTTCCACAATAACTCAAATAATACTAAGCCGATCCAATTCAAACATGGTAATTCGTTGTAGAGTGCAGAGCTGCAAATTTTTGTGAAATTTCAGGAGTGCTTTTAAAATTATTAATAACGCAATCTGAAAATTTGTAATTATTAATCGATAACCAAAATGTATCTCAACTAATTAGTAAGTGATCAGATGCGAAATGAAGAGTTATTTTTAATCGCTGAGGCAATAAAAATAGAATCAAAATTTTCGCAGATATTTCTCGAACTAAATTCAAATAATCGAAAATATCCCTTGACATTGAATCGCCTTTGTTCGGAACAACGAACTGATAGGCCCGTAATGATTTGAACATGGTAATCGCCATGTGATGCTGATAGTAATTGAGACCGTCTGAGGTCATAAATAGTACTTAATTACATAATAACATTGAGCATTATTGTTTGCATGCTACGTTTTCGTAAGACTGATGATAACAACACTGCCGCTACAATAATGTAGAAACTTTCGTTCCACGAATCGATGTATGGAAATACGATGTTTTCCTTCATGAAACACGAGGTAGGAAAACAAACACACGAAAATACTCCAAAAGTTACTTCTGGGAAATTTGAGCATATTTATAGTCGATCAGTCTGAAAAATCGTCAGGGATCTTTTCCTGTAAATTTCGATATATGTAAGTACATAATTTTTGTAGATATACAAGCTGACCCACGCAACTTCGCCTGCGCCAAATCGGTTAATGCGGTTGCAATTTTATTTCCAAATGCGAAAAATCTTAAAAAAAACCTAGAACTCGATTGCAGCGCCTCCTACCGGGGCAATTGAATTTCCAAGTTATCCAAGGACCCACTCAAACACGGTAAACACCGGGTTCAATTGCGGATACGACTACCCACTCAAACGTATCTGGTTAAGAAAAGTGAGAAAAGGTGAGAAAGACAGGAGACCGGCTTCGTTCTCATCCCTACTTCGTGCTGTTTACTGGGACGTGACACCGGTATAGTCTGGCAAATGAGTGTTGATCCAGAAAGACGCGGAAATTTAAAAAAATCTAGCACTAAGTATAGCAGGAATAAACTGCCTTGATACTTTAATAAAAATAAATATTTTTTTTGTAGAGAAATTTTAGCTTTGCCATAAGCTCAGGGAAATTTTAATCGAAATAGAGTGAAAAACATCCACAAAAAATACGGTGACTTAGTTTTAATTAGCTCTTTCTCTGGGATAACTTACCAAGTGATAATTGATGAGTAATCGAGCGGGATGAAAAATGATTAATTACTAAAATGACTATTAAAAAATAGGGGTTGGTGATAGAAGGGTGAAAATTTAGGGTTGTATGTATTTTGTATTTTCACATTATAAAAAAATAAAGACAAAAAATTTCGTCCAAAAATTAAAAAAAATGTTTCAGGGTGAACAATCCTTATCACTTAGGGGTATGAAAAATAGATAGTAGCCGATTCTCAGACCTACTGAATACGCATATAAAATTTGGTAAAAATCGGTGAAGCCGTACGGTAACTAACATTGTGACAGGGAAATTTTATATATTAGAAGATTTAAAAAAGTGGGAAAGCCCTGTGCACAGGAGCTTAGGCGCTCTTGTTCAAACTTTGATAAATCATATCTCCGATAGTTTCTATTGGTTTCTCAGAGTTGGGAATGATCAGAGCTGTGCCGAGCACTGAAGAAAAGTACTTCAAGCCCTAAGCACTAAGCACTCAAGAAAAATCATAACGAGCCTCGAGCACAAAGCACCGCGATTTCACAAAAGGCTTGCGATTACTAAGCACTTTATAAAAGTAATTCGATTTTTCGAGCACTAAGCACTTTTAGAAATCTGTTGGAAATGAGGATATTTAAATATGAATATATCGGATAAATCTGTGAATTCACACGACCATTTTCAAGACTAATTCACTTATATCTTCTTGAAAGACGATCCACTTAATAATGCTTTGATACTGACTAATTTTCAGGAGCTGATAATATTCACATATCTACGTCCCATTACATGAATCATAACCAACAACTGATAATTATAAGATTTACAAGTTCCGTTCATGCGTCAATTGATCTCCCTGGTACACATATAAACTCCCGCGACCACAGCGCGTCACCGTCTATTCGTGTTACTACATGATTTCGGAAAGGCTTAGTGCTTAGTCTTCCTGTGCTCCGGAGCACCTAAGGGATTACTAAGCACTAAGCCTTTTCATGAAGAGCTCGAATTACTAAGCCCTAAGCACTGGTTTCAAAAAGTGCTCGGGAGCACAAAAAGGCTTCAAGCACTTTCAAAAGCACTAAGCACAATGCTTTGGCTCAGCTCTGGGAATGATATCAATGGATTCTTATGATTGAACTGCATCATACAAGAAATTAAATTCGAACATAATAAAATAAATTATTAATCCGAAACCACCAGACCGATTCTAACCAATAACGAACTTATCCGAGATATTCATCCCTCCAATCTACTATGAAAATAATTATATTATATCAATTGAAACATTGCCATATTCCAGTTATGTTTTTAAAGGAGATATTCTGGACCCAATTTTATCAACTTACCAAAGTATATATTTCCATCATCATATGGATTAGCCCAAAGCTACGTACGATCGAGCCTACTAGGGCTTCACACGAGACGAGACGAGACGTTTTCAAAAATATTATAGGCGATACCGAGACCACGAGAGTCTCGTTTTTGCTCTCGTAAAAATTTTTTTATGACGTTTTTATTCGAAAAATTAGAAAAGGTCTACATAGAGATGAATATATTTTACAAAATATCAACTCTTGTGACTATGTGTGAAATATTTTATTGTAAATTAAAATAATGTTTTCACATTTTTATTTCAACTTGTTAACTGTTCTTATAACATCTTATAGTAAGGTATCTCTTATCATAAATATCTAAATATCTGCTTGCAGATTTTTATATTTTATGTTTGAATGTGTTTTTTTCAAGATCGATGTTTCACTGTCGCTTGAGTATATGTGTCTATAAACTACTGTGTAATAAACGTGTATACTATTGAAAGGGTTGCTTTGGCTCGAAAATTTCTACCTGGAACTACATGTATGTACTACCGAGTGTACTACAGATACATACAGTTATCTTTTCTTATATACGACTCGACCTTTTTCAACGCCCACAGAAAACAATTGAATATGAAGAGTTTCCACTATAATTACCAATATATTTTGTCTATATTATACATTGATCGTTCTAGAAATACACGATTATTTAAAGACCTTGCGATAATTGAGATTATTTATCAAGAAAAAATAGAATTCACAACCATAAAAACTGATCCCATTATGAATTCAATACTTAACGGACAATTTCTAATGCCCCTAAAACCCAATGGTTTTAAAATTTCGTCTCTATTTGAACATCCGGTGAAATTTATTGTTTTTTATTGTGCTTCTTGTAGTGAAGATGTACAATTATTGTATACATCTGTGGAAGTAAATATTATAAAACTGATAAAGAATTGAAAAATGAAACTATTCAATGTTTCGAAAAGTGTTATGAGGAATTGGCCAAGAACACCCTCAATGATCTACCCACAAAATTTCACAAACGTCCTTGGGTTTGTATTCTACAACTATACTCGGATCAGATTTGTATTGGTTGAAAACAAAATTATTACTCGGAAACCATTGGGCCGATTATACCCATTAACGAATTTGTCCGTCATATTGGTATGCACCACCTACCATGCAAATTTCAAGTTGCTATATCTTTCCGTTCTCAAGTTATCGTGGCAATGGCAGCCGGACAGAATCAAATTTGACCTCGGATCAGGGAGTCGAACCCAATTAGTGAATCGAATCCCGCACCCAAACTTCTATCCCGCAAACGCGCGGGATTGAAATAACCAATCCCGCGGATCCGCAAGAATGCGGGATTGTTGAAAATATATATAGGACTCTTTGTACTTAACCTAATAAAAATGCTTATTAAAAGGTCTTATGGAATATAAACAAACTATAGTCGTAGGATAACATAAGTTATGTATGTGCCAAAGACGAAAAACTGTCTATTATTGTCGTGCCTCTGCAAATTGCAAGCAGGCGAGACAAGAGACAGTTTTTCGCCGAGGTGCATATTACATTTTTTCGTCCACCTCTACATACTTTTATGAATTTCGGACCACTTAAATAATTTCACTATAGCAAATGACAGTTATTCTCAAATACACTTATTTTTTTTTTTTTTTTTTAAGATATTATTTATTTTTATTGTTAATAATCACATTCTTTGGTTTCAATTAGTAGATATACCTACATTATCACACTGAGAGCAAATAGGGTATCGAAATATTTCAAATATAAAATTATCACAATACCATATCTACTGAAAAACAAACAAATAAATTGTTACAGATAAACACAGAGATATTCAATTTGAATGAGAAATTAATTGCGTACACTTATGTTTGTATTGAACCGTATCATGCCGTATCCATAGTGACCAAAGCACTGACAGTTATTCTTACAGATGCTTATGTTTGTATTGGGCCGTATCATACCGTATCCATATATGGATACGGCCGTACATAACATAAGCGCCTGTAAGAATAACTGTCACTTTAGTAACCACAGCAGACGAGAAAGTAATTTTGCGGACGAAAAATTACATTTTCGTCGGAATTTTAATATTGAATCCCGCAGATCCCACACGGACAATCCCGCAATGTTGATCCCGCAGAATTTCAGAGGGATTCCGCATTTGCGCGATCTAGCATTTGCGGGATTGGATTCCCTAAACCCAATCGTTTGAGACTATTTTCGGCAAAAAATTCGAAAATTACAGACATTTGGGCAAATTGATAACGCGATATTCCACCGAACATACACGCAAAAATATGATAAATAATCGTGTGAGAAAATGAAAAGGTCACTGATTTGACTGACGACGTACGATGGAATCTACTAGATTCTGATGAAACAAATAAAAATGTTGAAAATCGTTTCGCAACATCTGAGAAAAAGAAAAAAAAAGTCATAATTCGTGTTTGACAAACATCGGCTCAGATAAGATGGATTAACATTGAAGATAAGTGATGGCAATAAAATTTTAATAAGAGAACAAACAAATACTGGAATTTTCGGAGGAAAAAGCTTATTTTTGTACATCCTGCAAAATGTTTTTGAAGATCTCGAAATTATTTTTTTGTTTTCGTTTTCAGTCGAACAGATATTATTCAATATATATTTGAAAAAACACCTCACGTAATTTATGGACGCCCCCTTAACCGAGATATTTTTCTCCCAAACCAACAGAATTTCAACTGTCTAGCTCATTCGATTAGAGAATTGTCATGTCTACGGCCGGACCAACCGGACAGAATCGATTCTGACCACGGATTCTTGATCAGTGAGTCGAACCAAGTCATTTGGGCAAATTGATAAGCACTCTGTTCCGAGGAACAAGAGCGCCAAAAAAGATTTAATCTCGATGAAGAACACCACAACAAAATCATAAAATATTATGAGTGTTAATAGATCTTCTATAGTAGAGTTAAATTTTAATAATTGTACTTTCACTATATAACTGTACTTTCAATAAATAAATACATGTTTCGTTGTGTTGAGTTAAATTTTTTTTGTAAAAAAATTTTCCGCCGAATATCCCATTGACATTGACAAATGTCTCATAATTTTATGACAAATATCTCAAACTGAAGGAGTTTTCGAATGACAGAAAATTATCTCACCTATTATCGATGTCCTAGGAATATTAGTACTGATAATATTTTCAACATAGAACAATAACCTCAATTTTGCGTGCCTAATTATTGTTCTCATATTTGGCTGCATATTGTTCTAAAGATCCGTTGGAGCTGACACATTGCAGCTGTAATTAAAGTATGTTGTTGGCTGCATATCATTCACTGCAGAAAGTAGCTTGAATATCTGCAGCAGCCATTTATTTGCTGCCATCACTACAAATATTTCTTTTTGCGCGTATGTTCTGGGGAACATCGCGTTATCATTTTGCCCAAATGTGACATTGTAACTTGAGAACGGAAAGAGCTAGCGACTTGAAATTTTCAGGGTAGGTGGCGCATCCCAATACGACGGAGAAGTTCGTTAATGGGTATAATCGGCCCAATGGTTTCCGAGTAATAATTTTGTTTTCAACCAAAATAAATCCGATCGAATTTAAACTTGGTGAATAGTTGTAGAATATAAGCCTAAGCACGTTTGTGAAATTTTGTGAGAATCGTGTCACTAGAAAATTTTAAAAAAATTAAAAAATTTTATTTATGACACGATAACCTGAGAACGGAAGGAGATAGCGACTTGAAATTTTCAGGTTAGGTTGTGCATCTGAATGCGACATTTGAGTTCGTTTATAAGCATAATCGGCCAAACGGTTTTAGAGTTATAGCCATCTGAAATTTGGTTGTTTTTTGTTCCTCATTAACTCGAAAAATACAAAACCGATTGAATTCAAACATGGTTATTAGTTGTAGAATGCCAACGCGAAAATTCTTGCAGAATTTCGTGAGGATGGTATAACTAGAAAATTTCAAAAAAATTATTGAAAATAATTGAAAAAAAAATTCTATATATCATAAACTATTCGTCCGGCATGGCTGAAATTTTGGAAGAGCCTTCGAACCTAACTCTACTGCAGAGTTCCAAGTTTGAACACGATCGGATCCATATTGTTGGGGAACCGAGCAGCCTTTTGTGAGTTCAGTAGCTGGATGCGAATCGTCGTATGATATGTTGTCTATGGTCGTATTTTTGCGAGAACCTTCAAAAATATGAATGTAATGATGACATATTTTTGTGCGTATGTTCTTGGGAAAATCGTGTTATTTCATCACAAATCTATGGGAGATGATAGCTCTACATTAGCGGTCAGACCTGGTTTTGAAAGAGATCCTCCTTAGGAGGAGGCAACTTAATATTGAAGGGATTTCTATGAACAAGAGTGAATATCTTGAGAAATAGAGAAGGCGATTCTTTTTCAAGAGATCCATGTGCCTTCAGAGGAGTATATTTGTGAGAGGGGACTTTTGAAAGGTTATGTATTATTTTTAATATGATATCGCTGAAATTTTATTGAAGGCTTCAAAACTTAACTTTAAATTAACCAAACTTTCTGATCTTGTAAGGTGAGAGACTCATTTCTGGATATTAAATCTCGTGATTGGTAGAGAGGAATTTTAGGCCAGTTTTTCTATCACTAATGAGAATATATCTTTATGTTTCACCTCATCACCTTTAGATCTATCAATGGACATTTATTGGTTGAGAATAAGTAATTGAATATTACTGGAATTCAATTGAATTTAATTCAATATGTTAGTAACTAAACTTATAATTTTCTTTACTTTGATTATTTAAATATGACATTAATTCCAGTAATATTTTTCAAGAATAATTATGTATTCATCTCCTAAAGAAGAATTGAAGGTAGACAATAATGTGTTAATTTTTTCATCATTGCTTTCTATCCTGACATCACGAAAAAAAAAATGGTTCAAGCACTGACGTGAAGTCTGGAGCTTTTGCGCGTATGTTCTATTGTCCATTCTCCTGTATTGGACACTTTTAATCGAATTTACCATGGTGAATTCTATTGTCTATTCTCCTGTATTGGACAGCCTTAATCGAATTCACCATGGTAAATTCGATTAAGAGTGTCCAATACAGGGAAACAGACAATAGAATTCACCATGGTAAATTCGATTAAGAGTGTTCCATACAGGAGAATGGACAATAGAACATACGCGCAAAAGCTCCTGACTTCACGTCAGTACTTGAACCAATGTTTGACAATTGTTGAAGTAATGTGGCTGCATGGTATTAGTTGCAGATAGAAGCTTGTAATATATTTCTGTAATTATTTACTTTTTTGACAATTGTGGAAGAAATTTGGCTTGAGCTTCAAGTTGCAGCTAAAATCCAAGTAAAATATAAGAAATACTGCAGCCTTTGTATATTTGCAGCTGTTACTTATTGGGTATGATTAAGGGCCGATATATTCACTTATCTCTAAACTGTCAAGTTGCATCACCGAAAGGAAAGTATTCTATAAATGTTTATTCATCTCTCCGTTATACAAAGTGATCTGCAAATAAGTGGAACATCTGTGAAATATGAATAGATTTTATTACTTTAAAGAGTGTCGGTACATTTAACGATCACGTAGTTAACGAATACTTTACGGAGAGGTTGAATAAATCGGCCCTAAGATGTCTATAACTTTTAACAAAATATTCGCAGTATTCCTCGTTGATCGATAATGAAACATCTCCCATGTCGGTAAATTTTATCCATTTTTGGCGCTCTAGTTCCTGGAAACTGAGTGCATATCAATTTGCCCAAATGTCTGTAGTTTTCGAATTCTTCGATGAAAATGGTCTTAAACGATTTGGTTCGACTCACTGAGCAAGAATCCGTGGTCGAAATTAATTCTGTCCGGCCGGCCGTAGGCACGATAACTCTCGAACGGAATGAACTAGACAGTTGAAATTTTCAGAGTAGGTTTGGGAGATAAATATCTCGGCTAAGTTCCTGGGCAAAATCGGACAGATGGTTTCGGAGTAACAAAAAAAAAATTTTTTTTTACAAATCAAATTCCAAATTAAATTTTTTTCAATAAGCAGTTTTACCATAAGAATCCAATGATATCATTTTTAACTCTAACAAGCTAATACTTTCGGAGATATGATTTTTCAAAATTTCAATAATAAATCGTATTTCTACGTTTTCACAGAATGATATAATTATTCTATGTATGAATTGTCATAATGTCAACTTATTTTCCTGAGACATGATATTATCTAATCAATCGAAGAATTATGAGAATAAAGTGTATTCCGAAATGTGAGTGAAGTGAGAAAAATCTCAGTTGTTTGCTCTGAAATTAGTTTTTCTCAGAAAAGTCTTACATTTCGGAACGGAACATGAAGTAAGAGATCTGAGAGTAGTGAGACTGCTTTTCATCCATAGACATAGAACGCTCAGTTCTCTCAATTTATGACGGGACTGACGGAAGGGAATATTATAACATCAAAAATATTGGGGTTGAAATACTCGTATTTTAGCGATGCAACGGGGACCTCACCCAAAAATGTATGAAAATATTACGTAAATATTGAAAGCATAATTCTGTAGTTCGAGAGAGGAGAAAATTTGGTGAACGTAGATCAGGAAATTTTTGATGTATTACAAGGTAATTTTTCATTATTACTTCTCTTCTTTCATTACATGTTTTATGGAATATCTATTATTTGTAGGACTTTAGACCTGTTTTGGGCAATTGTCATACGAAACTTATTTTTTTGGCGCTCTAGTTCCTCGGAACAGAGTGCTTATCAATTTGCCCAAATGTCTGTAATTTTGGAATTTTTGGCTGAGAATGGTCTCAAACGATTTCGTTCGACTCACTGATCAAGAATCCGAGGTCGAAATCGATTCTGTCCGGCCGGCCGGCATGCCGAAGGCACGATAACTCTCGAACGAAAGGAGCTAGCGGATCGAAATTTGCAAAGTGGGTTTGGAGCGTAAATATCTCAGACGAGTTCGTTAATGGGCGAAATCCATCAAGCGGTTTCGGAGTTATGGCCGATTTTAGTAAAAATATTTTTTATGAATATTTCCGAAACCGATCACTCGATCTATCTGAAATTTAGCATCAAATTGTAGAATCATGACCTTTATACGCATGTGAAGTTTTGTATTGACCAGATTACCGCAAAGTGTAAAAAAAAATTTTGAAAATTTAAAAAAAGTTTTTCTACAATAACTCTCGAACGGAATGAGCTAGGTAGTTGAAATTTTCAGAGTAGGTTAGGGAGATGACTATCTCGGTTAAGTTCGTTATTGGGCAAAATTGGCCAGATTTAGTTTGATTTCTTCTATGGTGCAGTTCTCATTCTCAGATTGCTCATTTAATCTTGATAAATAAACTATTATTTGAATTGAGTTTCCTTTATGATGCAGTTGAATACATTGATATAATTCCCAATTCTGATAAACCAATACTTTCGGAGATATAATTTGTCTGTTCGAACCATATATATATATATATATATATATATATATATATCCCTTGTCTATGGTTTGAACTAGAGCGCCAGAAAGCTCCTGTCCACAGGGCTTGAACCCATTTTTTATCTGTCAATCAACGAGGAGTTCATACTCCATTGTTTCAGACATCTTAGGTATTCCCATTCATTTTGAATCAGATGGAATGTCACATTTGTTTGACCGTCAATTCACAACAGCAAACAGAGTTCCAAATTGATTGATTGATCTTCTTTTAATAAAACCTGGACGTGTCTTGACTGATATAACTTCTTACAGGTGGGAGCAGAAAGAGCAGTTTCCTTCGACAATGGCATCGATGGTTCCATAGCGGAAGACTGTTTTTTCGCCATGAGGGCGTACGAGAAAGGTTACAGCTTCAATTTCATCGAGGGTGAGATGTGGGAGAAATCCCCGTTCACCCTTTGGGACTTCATACAGCAGAGGAAGAGGTGGCTGCAAGGCATCTTCCTGGTGGTACATTCCAAGCAGATCCCGTTCAAGAACAAGATTTTGCTCGCCATTTCCTGTTACTCGTGGATGACGATGCCGCTCTCACTTTCGAATCTCGTCTTAGCTTCAAGGTACGTTGAAATCAGTGAGATTATCTCGAGAACCTGTAAAAACAATAGTCAATTTGATTTTTTATTGTTATATCACAGACTATCCAGATTTTTCACTTCGCCCTCGGTGGAATTCTCGCTTATTTGACCTTCAAATTAACAACGAGACGCCAGTTATAAGAATGATAAGAGATTTCTTAAAAGTAGGGACAGACTGATCCCACGTATGCAACTCATTATGACGTTGATTTTAAATGCTCAGAAACATACTTATCATACGCAACGTTGCGTGAGATAGCGTGTTATATGGTTATTTTTCTTCGATCGTGGGAAAAGTGACACTATTTTGACCTGTTTTCTATACGCAAAGCTCAACATTCCAGAATAGTGGGCAGTTGCTGAGCAATTAGAAAATAACAGTGCGGTAATATTCTTACCGCACTGCTGTAGCGTGTGGTAATGTTACAAATGGATTATTACAATAAAATGAACAAAGTATGGTTTTAATTTTTATATTGATAAAGTTGTTATAAAAGAAATAAAAGAAACATCTAATTTATAACGATATTCTTGAACACAAATTAATTGTTGTTAATATTTACATTTATCGTACATTTTGTACAATTTGTAAATTATACTGGAGGGCAACGAGAATTTATAGACGTTGAAGCTGCAAGGCTAATTGTTTGGTTTATCTCGTTTCGATCATTTACATTTGAAGTAGAGGCAGGGGTGTTGAATATTTCATTAGCCACTTCTAAATTATTATTAAGTGATTCGTCAATATATTCTTCCGCCACATTGGAAGATTTCCATCCTCCGTGGCGCTTTAAAGAAAGAGTATCAGCTCCAGCATCTACCAAATGTGTTGCCGATGATCTTCGGAAACAATGTCCTGTATATTCTGTCGGATTTGGCAACTGTAAATAACTTGCAATAATTTGCGGCAGTTTTCCAAATTGACTTATTCCAATGACTGTCTTCCATCCTTTTCCCTTGTTGAATTTAAAAAAAAACTAGGATTTTCAAAATCATTAGGCCTAACTGATACGTACTTTCTATAAACATTTAAATAGGTTTCGTTAATGATAAATGATCTAGGTTTATTTGTTTTTTTTCTGGTATATTTACCAGTATTTTTGAATCGAAATCTTCTATATCCTGAACTTTCATTCGGACAACAACAAGAATAGTAATTTACGTAACAAGTCCGGAAAATAGGGTTTTTTTGGACGAATAGACAAAATTCTAGGACGAGCGTAAGCGAGTCCTGGAAGTCTATGAGTCCAAAAAAACCTTTTTCGGGCGTGTTGCGTACAATATTTTTTCGGCAACCGTGTAGAATAACAAATCAATGAGACGACACATTTCTTTTTTATATATTTTGAATCTTATTCAAATTAAACAGAACAGAAAATATCACATGTTGACAATTTTATATGAACTGTCAGCCGTTTTCTCAGTGCTATGGTAACTTCATTTATCAAAAATATACCTTCCAAGATTTTCATATTTACAATGACCAAAACGGCGTGATTGTTCCGGCCTAGTCCGGGAAGTACGTACTTCCCGGACTAAAACAAATTTTACCTGGAATAATTGGATCTCAAGTGGTATTCTACATGACCATTTCACGAGAATATATGACTATAAATGGAATAATTACAAACTTGTAAACATACAATACAAGCAAGAAGATATATTTAACGACGCTGCAAGTAAGAGAAGTAATAATATGTTGGTTGGACAAATATTTAATTTCTATGCTGTTTTGAATTCGTGAAATGTCAATATTTTATCGCTGAAAAACCATGTTGTTGGTTTTGCCGGGGTGCATATTTTATCGCGTTGCTATGGGAACATTCGAACTAAATATCGAATGAGTGGAATAGTCACGCATAATGATTATACAAGAATAAACATGTTTCGAAGAATTCTTCATTCTAAACACACCCCGAAGTTTTTAATATATAGATATTGGCGAAACCGAAACTCACAGTAAGCTAATGGCGATTTCATCCATAAATTTGCTCACCCAGTTCTCTGTATACTCTTCAAGCTATCTAACAACAAAGGGGTATTACCGTCCATCTGTGAAAACACTACTGTCCAACCCATTCCTCCGAATAGGTCTCTTACATATTTTTTTTTTATTATTGGAATCGATTATTATATCCATAAGAATACTGAAAAAGTTCAACTGCCCTCAAAAATTTCAACTTTCAAGGAGAAAACTGTCATTCAAATTTGGTTGCAAATAATGGTTGTACAAACGATCGAAACTTGGCGCCAGTCCGTGTCGTAATCCGTCATATCTACTCTCATTCTCTTCTCGTGTCCCTTTCACTCTTTATTCCAGTGTAACACAGCTCCCTATAAAGGGCTCGAAGTTACAATTGGCTGTAACAAGCAGATGGTACATTTTGATTACGTCATCCGTCATAGCAACGATTCAGAAGCGTTTCACCTCATTTGAAATCGCTTCTTGATTTACCGATTTTCAAAACCGAAATATTCAAATTTAATAAATTATTAAAGTGTATGAGGGCATACTTGATCTGGTATTGAAGTAGATTCAGTAAAACTTAAACATATTGTATTTCTTGTTACATGCAAGAGACCTATTATCGCCCTCACATTGCTCTCAGTCATAACCAAGCTTATGGAGAAAGCGATTAACATAGAACTCATTAAATATCCGGAGATTTTTGAGATAATTCACGACAGACAATATGGATTTCCACAACTTCGGTCTACTGGAGATTTACTATCATATGTCACTCAGCTTTGGGCAAACACAATAGAGAACTTAAATGAACATTTTTAACAATTAATGATCCCCCTATACATTGCAATCGATGACCTGGACATAGAATATTTCTTCTTACTACATACTTATTTGTTATTGTTACACAATCTTACACAGCTAGTATTTTGTTAAAATGTAAAATAATTAGTATCATTCGATGTTGTCGATCTTTTCCTGGTTATCCCACCTCAGGATACAGCGAAAATAGATACGTAGATGATGTAGTCACGTGTTTTAAGGGAATAGACCACCAATTGAAAATATTTGTAGATTCCATTGATAGCATTCATCCAATGTCAAATTCACAACAGAAACGGAAAATTATATATGTTGCAATTAATTTTTTAGGATTTACCAATGACGCGGAAAAATAATAAACATGATTTTCCAATATTACATCGATACAGGTGTTATACATTTCAAAGTCGCGGCATTTCATAGTATATTTCACCGGCTAATTAATATAGCTTTATTCGAAGAACTTTATTGAAATTAATTAGAAATTATCCAACAGTACCTAACTTAACACATATTTTGGGGAACCGAGTCACCAAATTAAAAGGTTTCTTCAAAATCAACAGGTGAATATCTCATTCCTCACAAACAATATCCTGGCACTTACAAATTATTCTCAAAAAATTCATGTCAAATCGGAAAGAACCCTTAAAATTTTCTCAAATACGGCTTCATTCTAATGTTAATAACTTGTAGATTTTAGCATGAAAATTCTTAAGTTTCTATCAGAAGACATACCAATGTTTCTCCTTCGTTAATTAAAAATTCAATTGAATATACAGGGTGTTTTTATTTCAATGTCAAAAACCTCTAAACTAATTTTTTTCAAATGAGAACTCATTTTATTATTGGTCAGCAGGAACCTACGTTGAAAAATATTGTATTTTCTATAATACATACATAATACTGCTCTAAAATGCTTTTCGAAATAGTCGGTAAGTGAAGCAGTATAGTATGTCAGGAGCTTTTGCGCGTGTGTTCTATTGTTCATTCTCCAGTATTACCGTGGTAAATTCGATTAAGAGTGTCCACTACAAGAGAATGGACAATATAATATACGCGCAAAAGCTCCTGACTTCACTTCAGTGCTTGAACCATTTTTTTTTCTTAATTTGTTAAAAATTTTCTAGGGGTACGTTTCTAACAAAATGTTACACACGTCTTTATGTCGATAATCTACAACTAGAAGCTTCAATTCGATTCGATCGAGTCTATCTATATTTTTTGAGGTATCAGGGAAATAATATTCCAGGTGGGTCTAACTCCGAAACTGTTGAATCGATTATGCTCAAAAAAGAACTTAACCCTTCCATTTGGATGCGCAACCTAGCCTGAAAACTGCAAGTCTCTATCTCCTTTCGTTCGAAAGTTATCGAGGAAACGGTCACCCATCCAGCTACTGAACTCACACAAGGCTGGTCCGATCTCCAACAATATAGATCTGATCGTGTTCAAACTTGGAACTTGACAGTAGAGTTAGGTTTTGAAGGCTCTCGCAGAATTTCAGCGATGTCGGACGAATAGTTTTCGATAAATACAATTTTTTTCAATGATTTTTAAAAACTTTTCTATTGATACGATCCTTACAATATTTCGCAAGAATTTTCGCGTTGGTATTCTACAACTAAGCATATAGCATTTTGAAGACGTTGAAAGGGTTTGCTAAGAATAAAGGAGACCCAAAGGGAATAAAGAAGCAGCCGCCTTAGTTAAAACTTCATTTCCAAATCAAGTTTCGCGAACAAATAAAGTATAGACAGATTTTTTCTCAACCACTTGAAAAATCTGCATATTTTTGTTTCTTTTAGTTATATAATATTTCTTTTCTAATATTTTTAGTTTCATAATATATGAATGTTTATATTTACTGTTTTATTCAATACACCTTTCAATCATTTGTGGTCAAGTTCTCCCTTGTACGGACACCTCCGTTAGGCGGACACTTTTTTCACGGTCACAATGGTGTCCGTCCAAGAGAGGTTTTCACTGTATATATATAATAAATTACTTTAAATGTTTACGATGTACTAGCATTGTAAGATTGTGTATTTAGTTTTACAAACGAATTCCTTGAAATAATTATTTTTGCGGAATTGCGATAAAATCATATTAAAGTTTCTAATTTCTCGTTTCTTTTCCATTTCCTGAATATCTACATTGTTATTCCAATTTTTTGCGTAATTCCTCAAAGGAAGAACGTTATTGATTCGAACTGATAAATCTAAAAATAATGAGTTTTTTTGAACATCGATTTCAACCATCAACAAATATTCTCTCGTGATCTGGGCTGGTCAACTCATCGCTCAGTGTTGCCCCAAAGAGGAAAGCGTCATTCAGGGCAGATACGTAGTACGTATCGGTTTCATGGTTATTACCAATCAACAGCGTATCTTAACACACTGAATGACAAACGAAGGAGCTCTACGAAACTGAAGCCCTATTGTTGCGAACTGCTGGGGAGAAAAATCTCACCAGCGCCACCTAGGCGCATTCTCGCGTACCGCCAATAAAGTACGCACCGATAAATCAATTAATTTTATGTGAATTTTCAGGTATCCAATTCCATGCAACCCACTAGTCGATTTTTTCTGCGCCTTCATCGGAGCAGTCAACATGTACATGTTCGTATTTGGAGTGATCAAGTCATTCACCATCTACCGCATAGGCTTGGCACGTTACATGCTGTGCTTGGTGGCAGCGTTCTTCGTCATCCCCTTCAATATGGTCATTGAGAATATTGCCGTCATCTGGGGCGTTTTTGGTAGGAAGCACGCCTTCTACGTAGTGAACAAGAACCTGAAGCCAGCCGTAGTGATATAGAGATCTATTAAAAAATCGAGACTTTTAGATGTGAATTACTACCTGTATATTATTTATTGTGAATGCGGAAATTAGGAAGAGAGAAAGATATGGATTTAAGTTACTTGACTAGGATGATATTCAGACAAATACCTCAGGAATTAAGTAATGCCAATGCCAGAACGAACCCTAAATCTACAGTTGCATATATCAAAACACCTTTCAAAAGACTCGGAGTCATCGAGCTATTGTTCGAAGTATACATATGAAGGAAATATCTTGATATTCTATTAATATCTAGGGACATATATGTTTTCATGTTTTTCCCTAAGTAGCTAATCTTATTAGAAAAACAAGAAAACAGAAAATTCTCTAGATATTCAATTCAATTCATTTCCTAATGCCATAATTTCTTCTATTTGAACTTGTATTCATTGTTGTTGGTTTCTAAATATGCTTAGAATCATAATATTTCGAAAATATATACTGTTGGGCTCTTCTCTTGGTGTTAATATTACTGAATTCTTGTACAAAGGAGGATTAAGTCTACTCCTCTACTGAGTAATTTATTTGATATTCTTAAATTTTAAGGAGCAAAGACCAAAACTAATGCATATATTAATATATGTATCTTACAACCAATAGGATGAATATTACCTATTGGAACTTTTTTGAGACATATACTTTGATTATCTATCGATACCATAATTCGTTCTACTTTTACTTACCGAATCTACCCTATATAAAAATACTTATTCCTACCCCCAAAATGGTTATTTTCTATATTTTTCTTCGAAGAAATACTCGAATGTGAATGGAGTTAATTTATTGTTATTATCAAAAAGCCAAATCAAATATATTTTTAAAGAATGTTTTTTTGTTTAATAATGTTGATAATCAATTAAGAATCTCATTTGAATTTTTTTTGATAATGATTACTCGAATATTTTACTTGTGTATGTGAATTCTACTCCTAAACCTGATATTTTGAATGTTAATTTGTATCTTCCTCAGCGATCGAGGAAAAACTGCCATTCTTTGAGAGAACGAAAAACTTGCGACTGAAAGTGGATATTAATTTTACACTGCATCGAATATTGGCAATAATGAAAACGTTCACATGGTGTCAACATTCAGGATGAATTTCAAATTTATGTAAATACTGTTCATGTTCCGCTGTATGCTTTAATGTATTTATTTAATCATTCCAAAACCACAATACAATAAATTCACATGCCTCATTTCGCTTATGTTTATTACCTAATATTTTCTATTCAATATTTGAATATAACATAATTAGATCAAAACAAGGTGGGAATAAGAAATATTTCCTTCTGCTCGATTCAAAAGATTTATAAAAAGTGAGAAAGCTCTGTGGACAGTTTTGGATCTCTTGTTCAATCTTTGACAAATCCTATCTCCGAAAGTATTGGTTTCTCAGAGTTGGGAATGATATCGATGGATTATTATGATAGAACTACATCATGAAATAAATTAAAATCCCTTTGCATCTTATCTTTATATGACGGTCACAATTTTGGCTACAAGTGTTTCAAAACTATCAGGAATCATTCTGAAAAATTAGTAAATGAAATAACCAGTTTTATTTATGAAACAAATCTAATGTCTATCAGTCATGAATACTTACGTAGGAAATCTTAAATAGTGTTACTAAGGAATAACTACCTATACATTAGTTAGAAATCCCGTTCTGAATCTCCAATATGAGAATGACTCGCTTACCAAAGAACTCTGCCTATGAACTTAGCGAATCCAAATTTCAAATTGTTTACATGCTTACATCAACCCATAGACCATAGACAAGATATACCATAGACCTAATATCCCATGGACGGAGCATCAGCTGGCTTTTACACGGAATCGGTTGAAATCTACATGTGAGAGAGATGGAAGACACCAAATAGGGTGAAAAAAGGGATGGAGCTAGTGTAGAATTGGAATCTAGCTCCTTAAATTAGCTCCATCTCTCTCACATGTATATTTCAATACTCTATTTCTAATGCTCCGTCCATAGGAAATTAGGTCTATCACAGCCCACTATAGATATAGGGGGCTGTGGGTCTATGCATCAATCAAACCCTCCAGAAGACTTTCAGTTTCGTTTGACATTAATGACGTTTATCTTTCAAACTGCAAAAAAAGACAGCTATCGCAAACAGATAGAACACAGACAGATTCTGATGTGCCTGGATTGAATTTCATAAATCATTATGTCATATACAACATAAATATCAAGTCTGTCTAAGTCTATATCATATTTATTTAGGTGCTTCTGAGTAGCTGACCAAAGTTGAATTTGACTAGTCGACGCACCAACAGCATGTCAAAATTTAATTACACATATCAGTTGAACAGCATATATATATTGCCATTTATTCAGATTGAAAACAAGAGTACGATGTATTACTGAAATTTTGAAAAATCATATCTCCGAAAGTATTACGATGTATTACTGAAATTGATAGTTAGAGTTGAGAATAATATCAATGGATTCTTATGATGAAACTGCATCTTAAAAAGAATTAATTTGGAATTTGTAATGTAAAAAAAAATATTTTGGTTACTTCGAAACCATCCGGCCGAATTTGCCCAATAATGAACTTAAGCAAGATATTTAGGTCCGAAACCTACTCTGAAAATTTCATCTGTCTAGCTCATTCTTTTCGAGAGTGATCGTGTTAACGGACGGCCGGACGGAATCGATTTTGACCACGACAATGAGTCGAACCGATACGTTTGAGACCATTTTCAGTCAAAAATTCGAAAATTATAGACTAATTGGCTAATTGATGAGCACTCGCTGCTCCGAGGAGCAATAAGAGCGTCAACACTTCCATTTTTACCCTGTAGCTACGAAACTAGCATAGATATCAATTCGCAATCTCGCATAAATAGAACTGCATCATAAATATAATGGTAGAATTAGAGGAAGAGATATTGTTCGCGCACATACCCCACGGAGTATGCTAGATAACCGGTCGAACACTGAAGCCAAGCAGCGTCGGGCGCAGTTAGTAATTGGATCAGTGATCTCAGAATATCTGTTATTATATCCATTATAGCATATTTTATTCTCTTTCACCAACGAATGGTTTTAAATATACCATACCGATATAAATGTATCTACCTAACTGTTTTCCAACATCCTGTAAAACATCTATCTATGGGAGATGATAGCCCTAAATAAGGGCCCTGTAGCAGTCTTCGAACATCTGAAGTTCTGAATAATCATCGCTTGGACTGTCAGACCTGGTTTGAAAGAGACCCTCCTGGCCTTACGAGCAACATTTTCCTTTTCGAATTCAAATATTGAAGGGATTTCTAAGAACAAGAAGGAATATTTTTGAAAACTAGCGGAGGTGATTCTTCTCCAAGAGAACCCATGCGCCTACAGAGAATTATATTTGTGAGAGGAGACTTTTGAAAGGTTATGTAGTATTTATAATTTGTTCGTTCTTCTCCTCTTGTCTTTTCATTTTTCAGGAGTTTCGGGTACCTTGGTTTAACCTCTCCGTTTTTTGACGAAGGAGTCCATATTGAAGAAATAAATATCAATATTTTTAAATTGCAGTAAATTTTGTGAACAATAGTTACAAATCACGACACTCACGGGGAGACAGGGTTTTTTTGCTGAGGTTTTTCCCTAAGCTCTTGTATCATACGTCGAATTGTATGGTACCCCGTTACACCAACCTCTGCTAACACATATACAGCTCTCAGTCAAAAGAATATATATATATATATCGAAGAATAAATGAATAAGCAATTTAGGTTGATTTTAGTACTATAGTTACCGAATTTATATTATATAAATTTCTTCGGCAATGCAATTGCTCTGAATAAATGGCAACATATATATGCTGTTCAACTGATATGTGTAATTAAATTTTGCTGTTGGTGCGTCGACTAGTCAAATTCAACTTTGGTCGGCTACTCGGAAGCACCTAAATAAGTATGATATAGACTTAGACAGACTTGATATTTATGTTGTATATGACATAAGGATTTATGAAATTCAATCCAGGCATATCAGAATCTGTTGACGATTTATAGCGAATTCCATTGGTAGAACTCGTGCGCACTGAGTGCATGAATCGTATTCCATTGGAGAATTTCGTCGAGCATTTGACACATTTTGACGACCAGTGCAATATTTATTACACTCAGTGCACAAATGGTTTTGCCAATGGAATTCGCCATTAGTTTGTCGAGTGTGATCATAGACATAGAATAACATCATTATTTATTATTTGTGATCCAGTATACCAGAAAATTTTGATCGTTGGAATATTTCGATATTTCGGCAATATGTTCCCCAAAATAGATCCGTTCTAGTTCAAATCTAGAACCTTACTGAGTAAAGAGGTTTTGAAAGCTCTGGCAGAATTTCAAGGATATCTGTCGGATAGTTTCTCAGATACAGCATTTTTTTAATTTATTTCTTTTTATTTTTCAGTCATCCGATCCCCACAAAATTTTGCATAAGTCTTCGTGTCAGTATTTTTCAATTAACTACCGCGCTTTAATTCGATCAGATCAGTATTTTTTGAGTTATTGGGAAAACAAAATTTCATATGGCCATACCTCTGAAACCACTCGGTGGATTTCGCCCACTAACGTAATTAGCCGGCGCATTTGGACTCCAAACCTACTCTGAAAATTAGAGATTCCACGAATAGTGATTAAGCCGAATAGCGAATATTCGGCCACGCTCTCGGCCGAAGCGCCTAATATTCGGCAGCCGAATAGTACGCAAAAGATGGTAGCATTTCGCGGAAGGAAGATACTGCAGATAGAACACCAAATTTATTGAGAATGAGATCTTCGCTGCGAGATGTGCTTAAAAAAATGGTTTAAGCCCTGTGGACAGGAGCTTTCTGGCGATCTTGTTCAAACAGACAAATTATATCTCCGAAAGCATTGGTTTCTCAGAGTTGAGAATTATATCAATGTATTCTTATGATAGAACTACATCATAAAAGAAATTCAATTCAAATAATAGCTTATTTATCAAGATTAAATGAGCAATCTGAAAATGAGAACTGCGCACCATGGAATGAATCAAATTGAAATAGCTAAAATGAATTTGACTCTCTCTTATAGAACAGGATGACATGTACGAGTATGAACACAGATCATATAATAAATCAGAGATAGAATAATTATAGCATTCTGTGAAAACATAGAAGTACGATTCATTATTGAAATTTCAAAAAATCATATCTCCGAAAGTATTAGCTTGTTGGAGTTGAAAATGATATCAATTGATTTTTATGGTGAAAATTCATCTTTAAAAAGAAATCATTTTGAAATTTGTGAGTTAAAAAAATTTTTTTTTTCGTTACTCCGAAAACATCTGGCCTATTTTGCCCAATAGCGAACTCAACCGAGATATTTATCTCCCTAACCTACTCTGAAAATTTCAACTGCCTAGCTCATTCCGTTCGAGAGTTATTATAGAAACAAAATTTGAAAATTTTCAAAATTTTTTTTGACACTTTACGGTAACCCGATCAATACAAAACTTCACATGCGTCTAAAGTTCATGATTCTACAATTTGATGCTAAATTTCAGATAGATCGAGTGATCGGTTTCTGAAATATTCATAAAAAATGTTTTTACTAAAAACCGCCATAACCCAGAAACCGCTCGATGGATTTTACTGGTTAACGACCTCGTCCGAGATATTTACGCTCCAAACCTACCCTGCAAATTTCAATCCTCTTACTCCTTTCGTTCGAGAGTTATCGTGTTAACGATAAGAATGATAGAGAAGCTCTGAAAAAAAGTTGTGATGAATGTAGTAGTACTATAGAGTATTATCATCAGCTGATGATGATTCTTCTCCACTTCGTAAGAAAAGAAACAACTGAATCTGATAAAAATAAAACTTTTCAAAGTACCTACAAATAGTAGGTATTCCATAAAACATGTATGAAAGAAGATAAGTAATAATAAAAAATTACCTTGTAATCGATCAAAAATTTCCTGATCTACGTTCACCAAATTTTCTCCTCTCTCGAACTACAGAAATACAGAATTATGCTTTCAATATTTACGTAATATTTTCAAACATTTTCGGGTGAGGTCCCCGTTGCATCGCTAAAATACGCGTATTTCAACCCCAATATTTTTGAAGTTACAATATTCCCTTCTGTCAAGTTGACATTATGACAATTCATACATAGAATAATTATATCAATCTGTGAAATACGATTTACATTGAAATTTTGAAAAATCATATCTCCGAAAGTATTAGCTTGTTAGAGTTAAAAATGATATGAATGGATTCTTATGATAAAACTGCTCATTAAAAAAAATTTTATGTGGAATTTGGTTTGTAAAAAAAAATTTTTTTTAGTTACTCCGAAACCATCTGTCCGATTTTGCCCAATAACGAACTTAGCCGAGATATTTATCCCCCAAACCTACTCTGAAAATTTCAACTCTCTAGCTCATTCCATACGAGAGTTATCGTGCCTACGGCCGGACCGGCCGGACAGAATGAATTTCGACTACGGATTCTTGATCAGTGAGTCGAACCAAATCGTTTAAGACCATTTTCATCGAAATATTCGAAAATTACAGACATTTGAGCAAATTGATAAGCACTCAGTTCCGAGGAACTAGAGCGCCAAAAAATGCTAATTATCTCTGGTTAAAATAAATATTACACTTTTGCGTTTTTGGCGCTCTTTGTTCCTTGGAACAGATGGGTGCTTATCAATTTGCCCAAATCTCTGTAATTTTCGAATTTTTGGCTGAAAATGGTCTTAAACGATCTGGTTCGACTCACTGATCAAGAATCCGTGGTCGAAGTCGATTCTGTCCGTCTGGCCGTCCGTCGATAACTCTCGAACGGAATGAGCTAGACAGAATAGGTTTGTGACAAATTTCAAAATAAGTTTTTCTCAAGATGCAGTTTCGCCATAGGAATATCCATTGATGTCATTTTTAACTCTAACAAGCTAATACTTTCGGAAATATGATTTTTCAAAATTTCAATAATAAATCGTACTGTTTTCACAGAATGCGACAATTATTCTATCTATGAATTAATTATTATAATATGATCTGTGTTGATACATGTCAACTTATTTTCCCGAGACATAATATGTCTAATTTTGATATTTAATGCCCATGCATGCATGGTTAATCCATATGATGATGGGAATGGTAATGGTATAAGTTAATAATATTGAGTTCAGCATATCTCCAGTAAAAACAAAACTGAAATATTGGCTAAAGTTTCAATTGATATAATATAATTTTCAGAGTGGATTTGAGGAAAAAATATATCGTTCATCATAGAATTAAGGAACTAATATCTCGGATGAGGTCGTTGTTGGGTAGAATTGGTCTATTGGTTTTGGATTAATAATTTTTGGCACTCTTGTTGAATTTATACATTCTTTTACGATGTTTGAATTTAATTTATGCTATTATGAAGTTCTATATCATAAGAATCCATTGATATAATTCCCAACTCTTATTACCAATACTTTCGAAGATATGATTTGTCAAAGTTTGAATAAGAGCGCCAAAGCTCCTGTCCACAGGGCTTGAACCAATTTTTGGGCGCATGTTCTAGGGGAACATCGTCCTATCATTTCGTCCAAATGTCTGTAATTTTCGAATTTCGAGCTGAAAATTGGTTAATAGACTAATTCGGACTCCCTGATCACGAATCCGGTGTCAGATTTTTGGGTGCCGTCCGGCCGGCCGGCCGGCCGGCAGGCCGGCCGGTTTTCCGGCCGTAGGCACGATAACAGGAGCACCGAAGGTCCTATCGACTTCAAACTTTCAGGGTAGGTTTCTGATCAAAATGCGACGGTTAAGTTCGTTAACGGGCAAAATCGGCCGGACGGTTTAGGAGTTATAGACATTTAAAATTTTGAGGTTATTTCCCTGATATTTCAGGAACTAAAGCAGATGTTGAATCGAAACTTGGTAGTCAGTTCGAGGATATAAACGCGCAACTTTTGGCAAAATTCTGTTATGATCGAAATGTTGGTAATTTTAAAAAAAATATTTCTTTTAATTTTTTCGAAAAAAAATTTTTTTTTCGTGAACTATTCATCAGATGGCAACAAAAACTTGTACTAACGTCAATTGTAGTATTTTGCAACATTGTGCAAAATTTTGGCTCTATACGATTTCAATTTCTGGAGATATAAGACAAAATGTGTCAAATTTCCTGGGTCTCTCTCAGTATTTTCATCGATTATTATATAATAATCAATAATATTAAGGTATTCAACATGATACTGCTTTTTTTCTTTACTGGTCAGTACGGGCCACAAGGAAGATGAACATGCGCCCAATAGCTCCTGTCCACAGGGCTTGAAACAATTTTTTTTTAATGACTTGATATTCGGTATTCGGTCGAATAGTGCATGCTATTCGGCCGAATACCGAATATTAAAAAAAAGTAGCCGAATTACGCCAAATACCGAATAGTAGCCGAATATTCGTGGCATCTCTACTGAAAATTTCAACTCCTCCTACCTCATTGCCTTCGAGCTTAATCGTGCTGACGGCCGGACAGAATCAACTTTGACCTCGGATTCTTCATCAGTTAGTAGAACCTAATCGTTTGAGATCATTGTCTGCCAAATATTCGAAAAATATAGACATTTGGATGAATTGATAGGTACTCTGTTCACCTGAACAGCGCGCCAAAAATTAGAAAATCACTGCGACTTGTAGTAGTGTGCTTTATATTCTAGTTCGAGTTTTCACTGTGGATCTATTATGAACACTACAAAAGTAACTCCACTCTTGTCCACTACAGTTTTTGCCGTCTGACATATGTTTCGGAAACAAAAGTTTCCATCTTCAAAGACGTAACGTTTACTAAAGCATGCTATCAATTTCTATACTCAAGTATGGGTTGATATTATACCCCTAATCGACTTGTATTTTATTGAACAAACAATGCAATTTTGCAAATTGCTCATATAACAGATAGTTATTCTGAGCAGCGTTTGGATGAGTTCAGTATCTGGATGCGCGACCGTTACCTCGATAACTTTCGAGGTAACGAGAGAGATTAGCGACTTGCAATTTTCAGGGGAGGTTGCGCCGAATGCGTCAGTTGAGTTTGTTAATAATATACTTAATCAGCCAAGCGGTTTCGGAGTTATACCCATCTGAAATTCTGTTGTTATTTCCTCAATAACTCAAAAAATACAGATCCGATCCAATTTTAAATTTCCAATAATTTGTAAAATGCCGACGCATTTATTTTTGCGAAATTATTTGAGGACCGTATCACTAAAAACAATAAATATAGGCACTTATTTCTTCAAAAATGTTATATTTCAGATTCCGTTGAAATTCTGCTGAAACCTTCAAGCTGAATTTTATTTTCCCAATATTTTCAAACATGCAGATCCGATCGAATTGAAATATAGTACTCGGTTGAAAAAAGACGGCTTGAAGGTTGATGCAGTATTTCGTGAGGATGTGTGAGGCGTGAATAGACAGAAGAACATAAGCGCAAAAGCTTCCGACTTCACGTCAGTGGTCAGATCTTTTTAAGAATTTTTGTTATTCCTATCTTCATTTGTGAGTAGGTTGAGAACATTGATGAAGGAAAGTTGCTCCCACAGTTGGTATCTCTGTGTTTCATGCCTCAAACGGGGAACTACAAGCGAATATTCTCTATGATTTAAATGAAAGTTAGGTTAAAATTTATAAATCACTAAAAAGTAAAAACCTACTTAAAAAACTTACTAAAAAATCTACTAAAACCTACTTAGTTATCTGTGATGAAAACAAATACATAATTTGATTTCTGGCGTTGTTGAATAAATGAAATATATATAAAATGGAGATACCTGAAATTGTTAGTGGAGAAAAATATAACTTGAAATGGAATAGACACCACAATATCATAGCAACTAATGTTTTAGAACATTTATCTGAAGAAGAACTGGTTGATGTTACATTAACATGTGAAGGGCAATTCATTAAAGCTCATAAGCTGATTTTATCTGCTTCAAGCCAATATTTTAAGGTAGGAGAAAGGTATAAGTAGGGAATGGCCAGCTCAACATTAATTGGTATGTTTCAGGAACTCTTTCAACGTCATAGAGATCAAAACCCAATAATAATTATGACCAACATAAGGTTTGAATATCTAAAATACATCATTGACTATATTTATAAAGGTGAAATAAGACTTTTATCTTCCGAAATACAAGGTATCCTTAAGTTAGCTAACGAATTGAAAATCAAAGGATTATATGGCATTCTGAACAAAAGTTTTCAACATCTTGCTGATATAAAACCTGACAAAAAGTCTACTCCAAAAAATAAAAAAATAATTAACAAGGATGAAGAACGCCATGAAAAACCAAATATTGAAGCTAAAAATCCTGGTGCAACTATTTCAACTTCTATAAATATAATTATTGATAGCGAAGAGCAAACCAGACTCAAACGACGAGGTATGAATGCTGATAAAAAAGGAGACGGTGATTACACTGCAAAGCAGAATAGAACTAAGAAAAGAAAAATTATTCAAAATAAGGCAAAACCAATAGTACAAGTATGTCATCAATTATAAATAATATGCGTTAGCAAGATTTAGAGAAACTTCCTTTTGAATCTAGATTCATTCACCTTACCTAACCTAATTGTAGACAGTTTGAGATGCTGCTGTAAATGTGACATGCATTTCATGCAACCTGCCTGCTTCTTTTTTTAGCTGTTAGATAACTGAAAATCGTAAATATTACTTGTTGGGAGTATTTGTTGTAAAAATATTTTAATGTCAAATTCTATTATATTTTTCAGGAACTGGATATATCTCGAGCTTTCAGAGCTATTTTCCCCAAATCTGATGATACTACGGTACGTCACTGTAAATAATTAAGGTTAATTTTCGATCAATAATACTGTTCCTGCTCATAGTTTTGTATTTATTAAATAAGAGGTAAAATTCATGCTCAACCCATTCCCTGAGACACAACACTTGCAGTTTAGCTATATGCGGCTCCGTTTCGTTCAATGAAACATTATTTTTAGATCTAAATCTTCAATATTCATGGTTAATTTACTGTTATAAACTGATTTCAATGTAATTTGACATCACACATATATGACACGTGCATCTGATGACAAATTTGTTTTCTGATGTGTACAGTCATGTACGAGTGACGATCGTTTATTTTAGTATAATAATAAGCAATTAATATAGTATTGCAAACAGAAATCAACTTTTAGTATAAAAAAAATTAGCATGCGCATGTTTCATCACCTATTCAAGTCTCATACAAAGTCAATCGAGCTGAAACTCGGTACTCGATTGTAAAATGGCAGCTCGAAGGTATGTGCAAAATTTCAGTTTCTCAAATGTAAAATTTTTGAAGAAAGAAATTTTATTTTTTTTCTACTGATACGATCCCTCTCGAAATTTCGAAAAAATTAGTGCGTTGGCATTCTACAAGTAATTACTAGGTTTAAATTGGATCGGATCTTTTTTTCCGTGTTATTGTATACATAATTTTTTATAGCAAATATTTAAGTATGCTTTGTGCACATAAATTGCCAATCGAACCACTTGAATATTTCTATTAATAAATTGTTTAATTTACAGGAATCTTCAAATCCTAGCGTAGTTCCCGAAGTGGGTATCCAAATTAATAAGACTTCCTATCAACACTACAGAAGTAACTACACTCTTGTCCACTACAGTCTTTGTTGTCAGACATATGTTTCGGAAACAAAGTTTCCATCTTCAATTCCGAAGCGTTACTTTAGCTAATTTGTTCCTTAGCAAATTAGAACTTGAAATAAAAAAAGGAAACACAAATATTTTCCAAAATTTTGGGCTAGATATGTAGAAGACATCTTGTATTTATTGATGAAAATTTTGATATTAACGAATTTGCCAGTGTCTTAATCAGTAAATACCCATCTGTTAAGTTCACCTTCGAAATGGAAAAGGATGGCTACTTGCTATTCTTAGATGAAAAATTATCTAGAGGTAACTCAAATTTAATTAGTTTTGACATTTTTAGAAAACTTTTCAATTCTGATATTTACATTTTGACTGATTCTGTAGCTCCCTGGTCACATAAAACAGCCAGCCCACATTTCCTCGTTAACCGGTTATTTAATATTCCGCTAAGCATTGTAAACTTCAAGACAGAACGAAAAATTATTTTCCAAATTGCCTAAAGAAACGGGTATAGTCATCAACTAGTTCAGAAAATTATCAGCAAGCATAAAGATAAAAATCTCTTCAGTAACATAACCCTAAGGAATGAAATAAAAACGGTAAAAGGTTTCCACGTTTTCACATTCCATCCGAGAACAAACCACAAACTCCAGAATATTTTAAAAAGGTTAAAATAAAACTGGCTTTCAAAACTTCCACGAAAATTAAACAACTTCTAGGAAATACATTCGATAAAACTCCGGACATGTTAAAATCGGGTATCTATGGAATTAAATGTTAAGATTGTAACAAGTGCTACGTCGGCCAAATAACCAGACATATTCTCACATGGTATAAAGAGCATACGGGACACATTCAGAACAACGACATCTATAAATCTGCTGCTGCAAATCACGTTTTAACAACTGGCCACTTAATTTCAGAAAATTCTGTAAAATTGTTGAAAAATTCCAATAAATTATACCTAGAAACACTTGAAGGGATCGAAATGTATCAGAGAAAAGATATTTTAGTCAATAATGATCTAACCCCCATTAACAACTCATTATTCTCACTTATCGGTTTATGACTAAGGGTATAATGTTAACCCATACTTGAGTGTAGAAATTGATAGCATGTTTTAGTAACGCTTCATCTTAGAAGATAGCTTTGTTTCCGAAACATGTCAGATGACAAAAACTGTAGTGGACAAGAGTGTAGTTACTTTTGTAGTGTTCATAATAAGTCCACAGTGAACTCAAACTAGAGTATACTTCCTATTAAGCTTAATCATATTTTTATTTAATCATAGATTGGAACGACTTCATATAATCCTTCCACCAGTCCATCACAAGTGAGTACCAAATTAACTGCTAAGTATTTGAATAATGAATTAAATGTTCTCAGGCAGATATGAATCCTGTTCAGAGCGTTCCACCACTGGTAAGCTGTCTTCACAATACTTCTGCGAGAAATTATCACACATCCTTAGCTTTAAATAGTTTAAATGATAGCAGAGGCTAAGGATCGACTATGTTTCAAGTGATCATTCTCTGCCAATTTCAATATCACAAGTTCACTCGATGACTATATCCTGTAAGGAGTGATTTTACTGAGAATAGGTCTTTTTACCCTCAAACCCGGTACAATCAGACATACTATGCTTTGAAACGTTTTCCTGTAGCTGTTTCCCTTCTTAGCTTCCTCTTTTTCCCCTTATTTCCAAATGATATGACATTCAGACCAGGCCGTATGTCTCGTTTTTGCCAAGATTGAACCAAAAGTGACTTTTTACTGGCGCTTCCTTTTCTGACATGCTAATTCAACTACTTCTGCTATTTTTGTTTTAGATTTCAAATAATCAGAAAATATATGACCTGAAAATCTGAAATCTATATAGGTGGTAATATTCCAGTTGATTAATTTCGTGTTTGTAGGTTCCATTACCCCCAAAAGATCTTCCAGATAGTTCTACCCAGGTAAATTAAAATATTACTCTGTTTGCTTTTTGAATAAAGGCTAATTTTAATTATAGACTGTGCCAAATCCAATAGAATCTCCAAGAATTTCATCGCAAGTGATCGAATCAAGCAATATTTCTACCCCCGTAAGTTGAGCTATTACTCATATTTTGCTCTCATTAACGGCTGAATTATTTATTTGTAGATTGTGACAAAGGCAGAAGAACCATCGCAAGTATATTTGGAGGTGTGTACGTATTTTAAATTATGCATTTAGTATATTGAAAAATATGCAGTTTTCACGACGTTTCTTCACATTAATATTTTCTGTGTAATAATATTTTTTTTTGTTTTGGCCATGCTGTTATGTGCATTATGATTTTATCAGTTGGCTTGACAACAATGTTATGACCCATCAAAATTACTCGCTCACTAACGTCACACAGTTCCTGTGTGATCTCATTGCTTCAATTTCCTTGTATTCAAACATGATTTTAGTAATTGAAGGGAAGCTGAAAAATTAATTTAAGTTATAAGACAATCCAATGAATATTAATAGGTTAATCTTTAAATCAATAAATAAATTAGATATAACTGGAAAAGTCCATTGTAGTGGGCTAGTGTCATTTCATGCAATAATTGATTTTAGGAAGCAGAATCAAGCCTGAAGGACAAAGTAAATACTGTGGAAGGTCCTAAATCTATTTTAGTGAAACAAATAAGTGCATTCATGTTGTTCACTGATGAATATAGACCTATAATATCCTTGGAATACCCAGGTAAGAGTTAACAGATCAACAGGGTGTTTCTTAATTACATGCAGAAACTTTAGGAGCTTCTTCCTCTCGAAAATAAGCCTGGCTTAATACATTTTTTTTTTAAATTTGCTACCACTTCCCAGGTACTCAGTAGATTTAGAAAAGCCTTTTTTGTATTTAATTATTATTTCATCGCATAATAACCAACCAACCAAACTAAATGTTAAAGTTCTGTAACAAATTACATGTCTAATAAAGATATATTTTCAAGTCGTCAATAAATTTGCAATTTGACATATTTGTTTAAATTATTAATGTTGATTTAACGGATGGACATTGATTCAAAGATTTTGGTTTTAAAATTGAAAATCCAGAGAGCGAATATCAGGAAAATACAGCAGTAGTTAGAGGATATGATGAGTATATTGGTGAACCCTAGCCGTTCAATGTATTTGTTGGGACTAATGTTATTTATACATATACATATTTTTCTGATATGAAAATTTATATATGATTAACTCTTGTTTGTTAATCGTTGAGAATTTATTATGATGTAGTCTGAAGATGTCAGTGTCGATGAAACACGTCACAATATTCAATAAAGTGCAAGTCATACAGAATTTTTCGTTCAAGTTAATATGGATTTGCATCAAATAAGACACAAGCATTCAATATATATATTTGCTTTTTCAATAATTTTTGCATTATTTCAGATGAAAGTGTGAAGCAAATATCCCTAAGACTCAGTAGTATGTGGAAAAATCTGTCCAATGAGAAAAAAGATTCATATTATGAGGAGGCAAGTAGGGAGAATGAGAAACGAAAGCAGAAAATGAAAAAGTAAAACTTGTAAAATACTTAAATTAACTATTCAGTTCAACCATCAAATTTGTACATTCAAAGTTTCATCTATGAATACATTTTTTCAACACCCATTAGGATAATTGTATTCAGATATTGTAAATTATGTTTAATAGAAATGTTCTTAAAATTGTCTTATTTGTTCTTAAACAGAAAAGCAGTTTCAAAAAGATTTAACATGTGAAAATGGGTAAACCCTTAACAGTACCCTGCTTTTTATTAAGCCTTGCGGGACTGCACCATAGTTTCTGGAATCTGTAGAATTTGAGGAATTATCACCTTCTAACCAAATATGACCTACTGGGACAATTTCTGTACTTCCATATTTTGTATTAACTTTATCACCAGGAAGACCCTTTACTCGTTTGCATATATTCTGTTGAGGATTGTGAGGAGACTTGGCAATAACAATATCATTTTTTTGAATTTGCCGTAGCCTTGGGGTTATATGTTCTGTAATAATTATGTCATCGGTGAAAATCGTAGGTTCCATTGAAGGTCCTGAACACTAAAAATTGAACGTTATACTGGAGCACGATTTAGTTTGAATGAATACTAACGAGGACCATTTCTCCCACATATTGGAAAATAAAATGGACAACACATCCATATTGAATAACAAGTCCGGTAGAACTTGCCACTTTCCAGAATAGCTTTGTCATATTAATTCAACTCTGTTTCTCATTTTTTATTCACAATACAACAAATTTATATTCCCAATTCCAGTAAAAAATTAGAAATAGTTGAATTGAAAATGCAAATGTAAGGTTATGCTTATTTTATTTTCATAATGTGAACATAGAAAAATGTGAAAATAGGCACAGGGTTGCCAATGTAACTTCTCGCTTCTCGTTATGAAATTTCCATTACTCCTTCTCCCTAGTGATGATGGCGCAACTATATGAAAATTATATTAACAGGAGTTCGAAAGATTCTGGGTAATTCTGAGTATCTCGAGAAACCTCAAATTATAACTGAAATGTTCATATTGATGCAGTGGAACCTAGGAACCGGGGATCGGAGTTCAATCCAGAGACTTCGAAAGAAATTTCTTAGCCAGACGGTAGTGTCCCAAATTCACTATTGGGTCAAAAATTAACAATGCTGTGACATAACACCAGTGAACTCTATATATACCTGGAAGGGACTCGCCTTGGGAGAAAAGTGAGGCAAACCGATTTCTTAGGCAACCCGCATTGCTTACGGATATCTATCTCTTTCTATCTCATTGCAGTTAATGGAACGCTCGCGAATTTCTTTGTTTATTTTAAATTTTGTATGCTTATTTAGAAGTAAACGTGATTTTTTTTCTGAACAATTTATCAGGATTAAAGTAATAAAGCAAATATTGCACGGTTCAAGTCAAATTTTAACTGTTCTCCTATGTGGTTGGTAAATAAAATGAAAAGTTAATGGAACGCTCGCGACTTCTTTTGAATATTTTAAATTTTGCATGCTTAATTAGAAGTAAGCGTGAATTTATTTGTGAACAATTCATCAATTTTCAAGTAATAAAGCAAATAGTGCATGGTTCAAGTCAAGTATTAACTGTTCTCCTATGTGGTTGGTAAATAAAATGAAAAGTTAATGGAACGCACGTGACTTCTTTTAAATATTTTAAATTTTGCATACTTAATTAGAAGTAAGCGTGAATTTATTTGTGAACAATTAATCAATTTTAAAGTAATAAAGCAAATAGTGCATGGTTCAAGTCAAATTTTAACTGTTCTCCTATGTGGTTGGTAAATAAAATGAAAAGTTAATGGAACGCTCGCGACTTCTTTTGAATATTTTAAATTTTGCATGCTTAATTAGAAGTAAGCGTGAATTTATTTGTGAACAATTCATCAATTTTCAAGTAATAAAGCAAATAGTGCATGGTTCAAGTCAAATTTTAACTGTTCTCCTATGTGGTTGGTAAATAAAATGAAAAGAAAATCAGATGTGCAAATTTTATTTAAATATTAAAATACACTGTACATACATATAGCTGCTACTACTACTTATATAAAAATTACTTAACAGTTGCTAAATAAAACCAGTTTTGTAAGTTTTTGTCTTACTGGGGCATTTTTTCCTTGCAACTCTAAATTTAATTGCCTACTGTGGTGATACATTCGGCACTTCAAATATAATATATTGTTATTTTCCGAATAATTTGAATTCCATGACATTCCTCAACTAAAAATTCTTGAATAACCGGATGTTTAGGTTTAAGTGTTTTGACTTTTCTTCATAATAATGTATCTTCATTAGATGAAACAGTTTGAGTGCATGATCAGTCAACGTTTTAACTTAAATAAAAAAAAAATATATTTTTTTCATATATACACCATAAAGGTACCTACCACTTTTCTTATTTTCCGTCGAGGTTCAACAATTTTCGGTAACAAATGCTTGGGATATGAAAATATACTAGGAACAGCATCTGGTTTCAATAATTTAGAGGTACATCCAGGTGTCACTATGTAATAATCAGTAGGAAGAAAATGCTCCCCACAAAGTTTGCTTGTTTTAGATGGAGCCCATTTCTTCCTGCGAACTGCCAAAATCCATAACTTTAGGATATCAGGTCGTTTGAATGGAAACCTATAAACAATAAATCCACCTTAAATCCATCAATGTTCTTGCTATTGATACCTATTTATTATTTTATATTCAAATCTAAATATTATAAACTCACCCATGAAAAGATATTCGCCGATAATCTTGCTCGTTCTTGCATCCAAACGCTACACAATATACCTATAACCATTTTTATTTATTCTTAAAACTATCAAAAGTCTGAAACTATGGCCAATCACAACTTGCACTAACAAAATTCTGTACTTTTTAAACTTCACACGATAAAGGGAGCTGAACTAATGGCATACCAAAACGAAATAAATGTTCATCTTCAATAATATTGCACATTCCAAACGAAGGTAATCCCCAAACTACCTGAATTTCAAAGTAAAAGATAATTAATGCACATAAACATAACTCGCTTGTATGAGTGCAACCACAGAATACAAATATATAAGAAATGCTAACTGCCTACTAATCGCTGGAAACAATTCAGTGGCCATGTACTGGTGAGGCAGGAGCACGGTATAAGAAATAATCGTATACTGTGGTGTGATCACAGCGCCAACGACATCAGTGATATGAATTGGAACTACGTATTTCCTATGGCGGGAACATTTGAAATATATGGTGAGTTATTATTTTAATCGAAATGTCTAATTAATCGTAAATCGTTGTTTTTATTTTCGTAAACTGAATATTCACTTGAAAATAAAAATACACCGATTCATTTACGATTAATTAATTAGACATTTCGATTAAAATAAAAACGCACCCATACTATTCAATTTCTGTTTTATTTATGGAAACTACAGCGCTTCCCAATTTTCGTTTCAAGATGCAATTTAACGAAAATTACAACTTGAAAGTTCTGACTTAAATGCATTCTATAACTTAAAATTAATTTCTTTGCTTGTCAATTTATTTCATCATTGGATACACATACTTAATTTGAAAAATTTATTTATTCAATAATGGAAACCGTTTTTCAAGTCCTCATTTAAATTAAAAATATTGAATGGGAGTATCATCATTTTGAATTTTAATTTAAACCATATTAATATAACATAGTGTTCTATGTATAATATTTAACTTTAGTAAATGTGAGAAATCTGATGGAAAAATCACGGGCAACATCGAGATACTTATTTATATTTAATTACATTAGAGATTACTAATTAACAACAGATTGGCAGATATTATCTATAGATTATTAACATTATATTATTCATTCATAAGCATTCTAATGCACAGAGAAAATTTCGGACCTCTCTTGATGATTGATAAAATTCATTATTTTTTCCAGTTGAAGAATCATACATCAAGGATTTGATTGCTTGCGGTGGGTTTCACAAAGCTTTGACAGCTCTATGTCGATTCCCCGTTCAATTTAGATGCAACCATCGAATTAAATCCACAATTAAACTAACCGAAGCTTCGTGAAACCCACCAGTGTTGTAAGTTGTGAGCGGACACATCAAATAGAAGTATGATTCTTTAATTTCGTTTAGATAATTAAACATGCTGTTGCAATTGTCAAATTCGTACCAATACAGTAGAAATCGGTTATAGCAACATCGAAGGTACTGCATATTTAGAACGCTATTATATCCGATAGTCGTTTAGAGCAATTAACAATGTTTATGTAGAATCTGGCCAGGAGTTTACCATTTAGTCGTTATAATCGATCCATTGTTATAAACGATGTCGATGTCGTTATAACCGGTCTACTGTATTTGAAATTTAATTTAATTTCATAATTATTTTTCCTTATCTCGACATCTACCTTCACTAACAACATTAATTTTTCTTGAGCATATAAGGTGCCAATGTCTTCTGTCTGCTTCTGATGGTCTTGACTTTGTTCCCATTTCACAGTATCCTGTGAAAGAATTTCAATAGAATAACTAAAAGATTAGGCTCAGGTTTCAAACATACAATAAATATAAGAGGATTAAAATAAGATAGATAGATAATAGATAGATAATATAATTTTACTCAAAGTACTGAATTTTTTCATCTGACGAAAACTCAGGCGGCAAATCTATCTGATTTCTGTAGCCCAATTTTAGTCCATTTTGGAACAAGAATATTCAATCAACAGGTTTGAGTATTCATATTGTAACAATTAGTTATGAGCTGCCAGTGCCACATGGCCATTCATTTCTATCTAATTGAAATGATTCTTTCGTTTTGTTAAGACAAATGAACATACATTTGCAAATGTCAAATTAATAAGTTTACACTTATGGCGATTTCTATTGACACGCTCGGAGTCATATTTGGCAGATATTTTCGGTTCAATTGGACAGATGCATGACAGATGAGATCGATTTTGAGTGCTCCGAGCGTGTCAATGGAAATCGCCATAATATTCCCTATTTTTCTTTACCTATATCTACCAGATTGTCAATTACAACAGACATTTTTATTGAACCTGTAAGGTCGTAATAAGAACTGCAATATCTACATATCTTCTATCTACTTCTTGTCTTGGGGGTTTCCAATTTCATGAGTTAACTAGGCACATCCCTGTGAAAAAAAACTAGGATAAATTTTTTTGTTGGTGTAAAATCATAACATCAACTGCCTTCAGGGCATGACCGAAAAGATTTAGATTTATATGCATAATTATGATTACTTGGCAGACAATTTATTTGATAGCTAGGAATAGCATCAATACGAAAGGCTTGTACGATTATTTGGGTTGTTGAATTCCGAAAATGAAAAATGGTCCCGACAGGAATATGGAAAATTGTACAATAGAAGAATCAATATTAGGTACATGCTCTTTGCCATCAAATCAAAGGTTATTTTGTGAAACAGAAGAATTGAATTACCTTTTAGATTTCTCTTGTAATGAATTATTGCAAGAAGGATAACAACTAAGATTATACTTCAACGAAGAATGATGACTTTGTCGTTAACATTTTAATTAGTAAATTCCAAAAAATGACGATGGGATAGAAATGGATAATTCACCATAAAAATATGATAAAAAGAAATACCTAGAAAGATGAATATCTATATCCAACGATAATACAACTGGACTGGACTGGAAACGGTATATTAATAAAAAATAACACTTAAAAATATCCAAAAATCAAAATTAATAACATTTCAACTCACCTCACCACAAACACAAATCTCGAATTACCTCCATTATTTCGTCGAGACAGGATATCTCCCTCTATCTACGGTGTCTTCCGATCTCTCATCTCATTCTATTATCTGATGTTATCACGACAGCTTGACTAACAAGTCACAGTATAAGAATATATTATACCGTGCATAACTGGTGGGGCTCAGATCACAGAGATAAATTTGTTTCCAGTTTTTCCACTAGAGTCTCACCCCCCTGAGTGCAACAAAGACAGGTTACCGTAAATAGTGCTATCTTTGTCTTCGTTGCCCCTGACTCACTTTTCAAACGCAGTTTGTATGGACGTATCCCTTCCAGTTAGTATAGAGTTCATTGCATAACACAAAGGTAACATCGCCATGCACACACAGAACACAAAACACAACTGATGCTCCTCGCACAAGCTCGTAAGAGCTTATGAGGGGTCACCTCAGAAGACATAGGAGCCTCAGTATAATCATATCCCAATAATTCAAATTACATGAATATTATGGTGTTGTACTGATCCCACCCAAAAATGCTACGTTAACCGTGACTCAAGTGAAGCTACTCAGTTATTTAACTCTATGGCGTGATTCTTACCCTTGGCAGTGATTTTGATCGTCTAGTGAACAAAGAAGGACTCTACGTTGTGTATGCAACCCAAAATACTTTTAGATACCCAGAAAAAGAGAGATTGTTGGGAATTCAGGAGGGAGTGAAATAAAACAATCATAATATAAACCAGCAGTGGGACTCTGTAACAACAAAGCAAAAGCATAAGCGGATGTAGCCGATTGCTATATACAGTTTTGTACTCCCTATCACGATTCGGATTAGATCGGTAGCACCGTGTGTTCTGTGGGTAGCACCGAACATGTATTCGGAAGCAAAGCAAAAGCGTCAGGGTTTCGGAGCTATGCTTTCGCTTTGGAATGCAAGTTACAGAGTCCCACTGCTGAAGGGTTTAATGGTACGTTCGGCGCATTAATTTACCTGAGAGAGGGGAAAAGAACGTACAAGAAAAACCCCTCTCTTTACACACTCTAGATCAGTTCAAATAGATATTCGCAGGTACATGTGCCATGGTGAAATCAATAGTATATAAATGGATGCTGGATGAAATCAAGTATTAATGTATAGACACACGTACATGGTCAATTGCAGTAGGTACATAATATATGGCTATAGGTACCTGGTGAGTAGCCATAGGTATATCAATATGTGCATGTAGCAATAGATCATAGTAGAACGGAATAATTAGATGGTACAGTACAACAGATACATAGCGGAAGCAATACAATTCTGTTTTATGGAGATCATCCATATTACACACAAAAGTAGTCTGTAAAGCTGTTCATAGGATTCCGGTAGCTTAGGTGTAACGTCACACATCCCCCTTTCATTTCGACACGCATTCTCAGGTAGCTAACAGTGTGGATACGAGAGCCGACTTATACAAATCCTGATACCCAAGGTCGTGTTTCAGACAATGTTCTTCGGTGTACATCAAAGGTCATGCTAATATCAAGTGTGTGGTGGTATTTAATAATAATGAGGATAGAAACATGCAACTCATAACGGAACGTTTTCAATAGTAATTATAATAGAAACATGCAACTCATAATGGAACGCCTGAATAGCAGACCATGCCCGATCCCGGACCTTCGACTTCCACCGGGGAAAATGTTGCCCTAGGACTCATATACTGACATTCATACACACTAGATGTGGACTGAACCCTTTAAGCCAAATAGAGAACCCAATGAACAAGCTTAACGTTCAATATTGATAGCTAACACCGAAATTGCATTGTTCCCACTAGGTGAATGCTAAATGTAGAATTGCAGTATCAAACCTGGGATAATAATTATATAGTCCCTGTAATACCTAAACAATTATGAACAACGTTAGTCACTGAAATAAAAGTAATGTAAGCATCATGAACTGGGACAAAAGGGGGTACTAAACTTGAATCAAGGGGGCCTAGAGATTTGGTAGACACTCATAAAAACAATATTAATAGCCATTATCAATGCAAACTTACTTGTGGGTGTATCGTTAGACTTACTACAATTTAGGAAAATTATTCAATCTGTGAAACGATGTCTTAAGGGCAGCACACACAAAGGAACAGAGAGCTTTTACAATCCATCGTATCCCTTTTAAAAGTTCTAATAAGACGCCAACCACTTGAAAAATCTTCAAGGCTATTGGTCCTGTTACAAAACACCACGTCATTTTTGTTTACATCCGGACCATCGAAATTCATACAAGCATAGAACCTATGAACAGAGCGTTTTATTGCGAACATAAGAATCACAGTACTTTGATTATGGTTATTTTTATGAAAATTGAAATTATTGCTCTTTATTTAAATCACGGGATATTACAGTCGCCCCTTTGAAACTTCAGAGCATGACAAAGGAACTGATAGGAAGTTTCAAGATCTCCTAATGTAATCGTAGAGTTTCTTAAATGGCAATGGATTGCTAACCAGGTGGCTACAAGTTTGTAAACATACAGGTGGGGTTTGTCATCTAGCAAGTGGGCCGTGTAATAATGGATCCGGTTCCAAGACAGTTCGGCATGGTCACAGGACAGAAACCTGATTCAAGGAAACCCGGTGCATGGCTACCCCTTGAAATTGGACGGAACAGCGAACCACCAGGAAAGACGTATTAACAGACAAAGTTTCGCAATGTTTTTCAAAGTTAAGGCTTCCTCGAATTGCGGTTAACCAATCATTTCCCAGTATGACAGGTCTACTTAGTGTGGGAACCAAGAAAAAAGATTACTGATGGGTGGTCAGGTCCGGACAATCTGAAATGTAAACCGCCCCTGATATTTTAATTGGTAACTACAACTACACAGGAACCAGGAAGATAACTGTTGGGCACCATGAAACACATGACACTGGATCCACCCTTGAAAAGAATCACATCAGCATTAATGCAGCACATCTCACTACCCAAATCAAACCAAGCGCTGCAGACTATAAAATACTTATGATTCCCCACAGAAACCTAGCTGAACTTCAACCAACATAGATAGGTATATGGACATTTATTGTTAACATTGCACACGGTGCTTTTAAAAGTCACATAATGCATAAAATGATAAATCTAAAGTGGAAATTCAAATAGACTGAAAAACCAGATTTCTATCACAATGCACACTACTAAACCGATAAAGAAACTCTAAAAATATCGAACAATTACCCAATATGGCGGAGCTTCATACATTCTGAGATGCAACGATAGAACACATTCTCAGGATGAAGATTTTGAAATATAACAGTTGTCATTGTACATCCTAAATCATCAAAATTACCCTTGAGGTATTCCTCCAGGGGGTACAACGATTTCCATATCAACTATTACCTTGTTTTACCTAATATTTTACCAAGACAATGTAACAAAATCACAACAATACCTTGAGCACGACATTGCTCCAAGCCAATCATTCTGAATCAAAATCTATTAACCCAGATACCCCTACCGTATGTTAAAACAGACACCTCTCAAAAGTCGGAAAATATGTAACTTGCGCTACTTATTCATAGATGGCGACAGTTTTATTGCTTTCGTAAATTAACTGCCATATCTATTCGTTTCACCAATTTTCGTTTCTGTCCGTCAATCCAGCAATATCCAGAATTTGAATTAGTGATAAATTATTGTGGAAAACATGGACAACAAAAAGTAAGTATTTTTTAGGATATAAGTTTTCTCTTCTTGAATGTATTACTAAAATTTGTTAAGAATATAGTGTAGTTTTCATATGTCAGCTCATTTCGTCAAACATTTTTCGTTTTTTGTTCAAAAATCACCCCTAAAGTTGATGTTTGTTATAACAGACAGTAGTGTAATAGGCTACTATGTTGTCATTTTATTATTTGCAGCTATTGGAAGAAACCCTTAACTCTACACGAGCTTATGGAAGAAATTGAAAATTTGGATGAGCCTTACGGCATTCCAGATACAATTTCCATATTTCCTCCTTGCGATGGCTACGAGACTGATGAAGACTCGGGAGATGAAGCTGTGGTAGATATCAGTAATCTCCCTGGAAATCAACTTAGGGTGGAGGCTGAGGTTGGTTTTGAAAACAATGAATTATTAAGTGCAGATGACTATGACAGTGAGGATGAGATACCGTTGTCTTCGTTTCTGAAGCCAACGCACCATAAGAGGCCCATCGAGATACCCCTCTACAAAAAAACTAAACCTACTTTTACATGGAAAAACACCAATATTACTACTAGTCTCTCAACATGGCAAGACATTCAAGGTCCGAAAAATAGTTTATCGCCACTAGATTTCTTTTTCTTGTTTGTAGACGATGAGATAATCGACTTGATAAGAGACTTTTCAAATTTATATGCCTCTCAGCATAATAGAACAGGGGACATCTCCACTGATGAAATCAAAAGCTTCATTGGAATTTTGCTACTCTCCGGTTATTATAAATTTCCTCGGAGGGCTATGTATTGGGAGAATGCCGAGGATGCTGGAAGCAAGTTGGTTTATGAAGCAATGTCGAGGGATCGTTTCAGCTTCATCATGCAAAATCTTCACTGTAATGACAATTCGAAGTTAAATAAAGACGACAAATTTACCAAACTGCGGCCCCTATTTGACACTTTGAACAAAAAATTTCAAGCGTTTGCCCCTTTTGAAGAATTCCACAGCGTGGATGAGTCCATGGTGCCATATTATGGTGGCCATGGCACGAAACAGTTCATTCGAGGAAAACCGATCCGCTGGGGGTACAAATTTTGGACAGGTACCACTAGAAACGGTTATGTAGAATGGTTTGAGCCGTACCAGGGATCAGGGACTCAACTACCTAAGGAATATCATCATCTTGGTTTAGGTGCCAGTGTGGTTTTGCAGTTTGCAGATGTTTTGCAGCTCAAATATAATAATGTTCCTTATCACATATTTTGTGATAATTTTTTCACGTCCATAATCTTACTCATTGAGCTCGCAAAAAGAGGCATAAAATGTACTGGCACAATGCGGGAAAATAGACTTCAAAACTGCCCTCTACAATGCTCCAAAGCATTGAAAAAGGAATCGCGAGGAACATTTGATTATAGTTGCATTGAGGGCGAAAACATTATTGTTTGCAAGTGGAATGACAACAATGTAGTAACTATTGGATCAAATGCAACTTCTCCCTTTCCAACTCTTTCTGTCAAACGATTTTCTCAAAAACAAAAGAAACACATACATATCGATCAACCGCATCTCATAAAAAAATATAATGAGAATATGGGTGGAGTTGATCGGGCAGACCAGAATATTGGTTTGTACCGGGTCTCCATAAGGGGAAAAAAGTGGTACTCGTCACTATTTTCTCACTGCATTGACATGGCCGAACATAACGCATGGCAGTTGCACAAATACAACAGAGGAAAAATGGACCACTTAACATTCCGAAGATGTATTGCATCTGGCCTTCTTGAAACTTTTAGGAAGACAGCCAAACGAGGCCCTAGTAAGAAAAGCAAACAACATAGAATAGAATCCAGGTACGACAGATTAGATCACCTAATAGTGTATCAAGAAAAACAGACCAGATGTGGGTACTGCCATAAACTTGCGGCCTTTAGGTGTAGCAAATGCAACGTTGCACTTCATCCGAAAGAATGCTTCATTAAATATCATTCAAGGGAATGAAAATGTTCCATAACCCATCTGTTGTATAGATAATACAAAAAATTTTTCAGATTTTGTATAGTAGTTCTAATTCCTACTGTCTGTTATAACATACATCATTTTTTTGTAATATAAAGGGAAAACAAATAAAAAATTTCGTTCAAAATGTGTTGATTATTAACCAAAACTATCAAAACTAGAAGTGATTCAAAATTCAAGAAAAAAAAAGTTTCAGGCATATCTGGGTTAATGTGGCTAAAATAAGTAAGATGATATGAAGACCCACCGTGGCATATGCCCATCCGAGCCTTTTTGTTTTTCAGACAATTATGACAATGTGAATTTACACAAGTCATAGGATCAAAAGTGGATGATTTATTGTCTAAGCAATAAAGAAATTTCTCTCGCTCACACAACCAGAATCTAGCATGGATTTGCCAAACCATCACTTGTGTAATCGCTCTCTGGGACCGATCGACAGCAACAAGGTACCTGAGATGAAGGCCCCCTCAAAGGTCACTGCAAAAGACAAATCCTCACTAGATCGTGGATCTACAAGTGGTGCACTGAAATAAAGAAGACAGAGACTACAAAGTTTCCATGCGCCCCTAATTTCCATGCTCCTTTCACAAACAAGTAGCATACTACCGAGGGAGATAAAAATGATCCCTTCGAGTAAAAGTGACCTAATACAGAAAATGACAAAAATGAACTTGTCCCAACCACGGGACAGTGGATACGCACCTGAACCAGACAGTCAGCTACTGAAGGAAGTTTCTCAACATGATAACAAAACGGCCCAACTTTCACAACACAGACTAGATTGTGCGAGGTAGATCGGGAAATGAAGTGAATACCATGTGAGGGTATTTCTCATGGACACTTCGAGGAGAGCCGGCGCCCCTAGAGTCTGTAGGGTTTTGGACTTGACCATGGCTTTAGAAGAATGTGGTGTAGTCAGCAATTGTTGAGGTGCCCCAGACTGTTCACCACGAATTGCTGTAAGTGGGGTATTGATGTAGTCTCAAAAGCTGGATGGCTCTTTCGCCGTAGGAGATCTCCATGTGGTGTAGTCGTAGTGACAGTTATTTTCGTATGATTTTCGATTCACATGTTTGGGAATGTTCCTCAGAAAATCTTTGTATCGGTAGCATCCATCTTCTGAAATACATATGCGCGGCAGATTAATTGTGCATTACATTAATAACAAACAAACAAGATCAACAACTCCTGAACTTCCACCTCTCTCCTACATTTGGGTATCCTGGTCACCTGGCAACACTGTACTGATCCCACCCAAAAATGCTACGTTAACCGTGACTCATCTGAAGCTACTCAGTTATTTAACTCTATGGCGTGATTCTTACCCTTGGCAGTGATTTTGATCGTCTAGTGAACAAAGAAGGACTCTACGTTGTGTATGCAACCCAAAATACTTTTAGATACCCAGAAAAAGAGAGATTGTTGGGAATTCAGGAGGGAGTGAAATAAAACAATCATAATATAAACCTGAAGGGTTTAATGGTACGTTCGGCGCATTAATTTACCTGAGAGAGGGGAAAAGAACGTACAAGAAAAACCCCTCTCTTTACACACTCTAGATCAGTTCAAATAGATATTCGCAGGTACATGTGCCATGGTGAAATCAATAGTATATAAATGGATGCTGGATGAAATCAAGTATTAATGTATAGACACACGTACATGGTCAATTGCAGTAGGTACATAATATATGGCTATAGGTACCTGGTGAGTAGCCATAGGTATATCAATATGTGCATGTAGCAATAGATCATAGTAGAACGGAATAATTAGATGGTACAGTACAACAGATACATAGCGGAAGCAATACAATTCTGTTTTATGGAGATCATCCATATTACACACAAAAGTAGTCTGTAAAGCTGTTCATAGGATTCCGGTAGCTTAGGTGTAACGTCACACATCCCCCTTTCATTTCGACACGCATTCTCAGGTAGCTAACAGTGTGGATACGAGAGCCGACTTATACAAATCCTGATACCCAAGGTCGTGTTTCAGACAATGTTCTTCGGTGTACATCAAAGGTCATGCTAATATCAAGTGTGTGGTGGTATTTAATAATAATGAGGATAGAAACATGCAACTCATAACGGAACGTTTTCAATAGTAATTATAATAGAAACATGCAACTCATAATGGAACGCCTGAATAGCAGACCATGCCCGATCCCGGACCTTCGACTTCCACCGGGGAAAATGTTGCCCTAGGACTCATATACTGACATTCATACACACTAGATGTGGACTGAACCCTTTAAGCCAAATAGAGAACCCAATGAACAAGCTTAACGTTCAATATTGATAGCTAACACCGAAATTGCATTGTTCCCACTAGGTGAATGCTAAATGTAGAATTGCAGTATCAAACCTGGGATAATAATTATATAGTCCCTGTAATACCTAAACAATTATGAACAACGTTAGTCACTGAAATAAAAGTAATGTAAGCATCATGAACTGGGACAAAAGGGGGTACTAAACTTGAATCAAGGGGGCCTAGAGATTTGGTAGACACTCATAAAAACAATATTAATAGCCATTATCAATGCAAACTTACTTGTGGGTGTATCGTTAGACTTACTACAATTTAGGAAAATTATTCAATCTGTGAAACGATGTCTTAAGGGCAGCACACACAAAGGAACAGAGAGCTTTTACAATCCATCGTATCCCTTTTATAAGTTCTAATAAGACGCCAACCACTTGAAAAATCTTCAAGGCTATTGGTCCTGTTACAAAACACCACGTCATTTTTGTTTACATCCGGATTCCGGACCATCGAAATTCATACAAGCATAGAACCTATGAACAGAGCGTTTTATTGCGAACATAAGAATCACAGTACTTTGATTATGGTTATTTTTATGAAAATTGAAATTATTGCTCTTTATTTAAATCACGGGATATTACAGTGTGCTTAAATACTTCAGATGTTTTCAAGAGTACAATTTTAGTTAGGAAGATCTCTATAAAACTGTGCCTATGTTTCGTCATCGATTAGAGGTATGTGCAAATGGTTCCATTGGCTTTGGCGCGCTGTTCAAATTTATAGCCAGAACGGTCACCCATCCAGGTACTGAACTCGCCTAAAGCTGCTTAGCTCCAGAAAAAAAAAATAGTATCTTCCTAATATTTCCAGTAATTTAATATATTCGATCGAGTTTAAATCTAGAACTTGGCTGTAAAATAAGCTGAAATATTGAGGGGCATTTCTATCTTCAATATCCATTCTTTCATCAAATGAGAAACAATGAGTTGACAATTCACAAAAAACATTCTGTATAGCTGTAATTTTTACATCTAACAATATACGAAAATAATCACGTTTCACGTAATTTTAAGAAAAAATCAACCCAAATTCGTTCTATAATCATTTTCTCAGAGTTGTTTCTATAGAAATGAAATTAACCTTGACCGGAACTGGTACTGTCTTATCGACTGGATATGGGACAGTTTGGGTGAAGATCTCAGAAACTCGTGAATATATTCACAATAAGTGGGAAGGTTTAACGGGTAATTCCGCACTTATATATACGGATGAGTTTTTATTTTAATCGAAATATCTAATCGATTAATCGTAATTAAATCTGTATGTTTTTATTATTTTCATCAAGTGGTTAAGGATTAATTTCAATGAGGCGTTTTTATTTTCGTCGATGGATTTACGATTACTAATCGGTTCAATCGTACTCGGAGGCCGATTAGATGCATGGATTTTGGGGGTATTTCGAATCACATTTCTTTTCTGTTGGATTGTACTTTTTAAGGGAATAATAGGAGATGGGCTTGAAACAAGTTTAACTTTCATATACCTAATAACAGACCATTTATCGCCTTAAGTGCGATTTGATAATGATTCTTTTTACAACAGGTATGATACTATACTATATTATTGAATCTATTTCCTATTATAAAACCCTTCAAAAATAATAATTAAAATTGCATTAAAAGTAAGGTCCCTGAAATATGAATGATATTTTCTGAATTCGAAAAGGTGTGTTATTGACGGGAATACATCAATTGAACAAAATACTAGATTATAGATCAAAACATAACAATTAACCTAACCTATAATAATCATCAACATTTCTCAGCTTTCTGTTCTTATATTCATGGGATTGATTCGTTAATTTCCGATGGATTTTGATGACGTCACGTCAATCGTTTTCTCATCGCTGATTTAATCCATCGCAAAAGCTGATTAAAATAAAAACGCACCCTACTTCTCCGCATTCTCCATATTTCTATATTAACACAAACTTTGCAAAATAAGCTCAGAATATGATAGCCAGAGTCATAGACTGTATGGTTTGCCCAATTTAAATAAGCCAGATGTTCCACTCAGACCAATCGTCAGTACGATCAACTCCCCAACATCTGAGCTGAGCAAGTTCATTGCGGATATACTTGAGTTTATGGACTATGAGTTTTCTCTACCAAATTCAAAGATGATCCTTAAATGATAAGGTGGGTGGACCATGGAAGGCCACTCTAACGAATAAACAGTTTTTATTTGTTCATTTACTAGATAAATAAAAGAAACGACTCATTTATAAACACTTTGTTTTATTGTGTATCATATAAATTACTTTTTTTATTTTAGATGTAATCACTATTTCTGGAACTAAACTTTTATGAAGCTCTTCTGAGCGGCCTTGTAAGGAACAAGGCTCCAAACAAGGCCAATATTATAAATCAGTCGTTCAATTTACAACTAGAATTGTAATAATCAAAATATCCGCTTTTACTGAAACCACAGAAAAAGCTCTTTCATTTAAATAAAAAATTAAATGCCTAACACAGTATAATCTTCTTTGAAAAACTCAACGAACATTTCTTGAACACCATCTCATAACTAAGGATATATTAATGGAAATTATATAAAAATTATAGTAACGAGTATTACATCGATAACAAATAAGTTTTAAATGCGTTTTACAATGTAATTATAAATGTTTTTTTTTACCTATAATGGCCTTCTTACGGGTCCGTTCTTTGTAAGGCCAAAATGTTCCTAAAAAGTCTAAGTTAAGAAGTTGAATAATCCTTATGAATAATAAAATTATAATCATTGAACATTGCTTTAAGAACCAAACGGCTCGTCAAAGTAAAAACTAAGTTCACATTTTCATTAGTTAATGTTCCTAGCAAGTCCCATGTACCCTAGCAAGGCCAACCGTCAAATTTTTTATTGGCCTTATAAAGAACCACCGGCTTTCATATGAACACTGCCAATATTTCAACTACAATCGAAGCAAAATCATTATATTTTTTTTTAGTACCACAAAAAATCCTTATATAAAAATTTACAGTAAAAAGAATACAATAATAATAGGTTATTCACATAAAAACTTACCTTTAGGTGAGCGCGTGAATTACAATTTGAACGTCGCCGAACGAAGTCTACGAAGCGAGGGACTACACGGACAAAATAGCAACGCGAGCGACTCGCTGCCCCGTCTGTATCCTTGAGTTTGTTGGAGCTTATTGTGAGCGGAAAGAATTTGTCATCACCTGACTATGAATATGACTTTTTTATAGTTGGCTTTCAAATGAGCATGGCCTTCCATGGTCCACCCACCTTACTTTGGGAGGTATATTCATTATTAAATAAGTTTGGATAGCTAACTATTTTCCATTCATTGTTTGTAACTTGCGAGACTGGTTCCAGAATCCTATCAACATGTTCACCAAGTTTGGGTTTTGTTATATCTCATCGTTTTTCTCATTTTCAAACTGGTTTGTCTGTCAGTGCCTATCATTTCAGACAACATGACATGAACTTGAACATAAAGAGATTTGAACTATTAATGACATCACAGAACACTAATAATACGGGAAAGCTCACAAAACTCATAAGAGGATCATATGCCATAATGAACTGGGAATCAGAATTACATTAATTTGGCGATCAATAGTTTTCAAAGCTTTCTTACATCTCATTATTTTTCTCATTTTCAAACTGGTTTGTCCGTCAGTGCCTGTCATTTCAGACAACATGACATGAACTTGAACATAGAGAGATATGAAATATTAATGACATCACAGAACACTAATAATAAAGATATATGCAAACACGTCATGATTACTTGAATTCTTTCGAGTCACGTCAAAATTCAAAAAGTGTCGACAATTTGTTTGGTCGAATGTAAAAACAGTGAACCATTACACCCCGATCGTTGGAATATTTCGATAGTTCGGCGACATATTCACTAATATAGATCCGATCGAGTTCGAATCTAGAACTTTAGAATAAAATAAGGTTTTAAGGGCTCTCGTAGAATTTCAACGATATCTGACGGATAGTTTCTGAGATAAACAATTTTTCTCAATATGTATATTTTTTTAAATTTTCCAGTCATGTGATCCTCGCAAAATATTGCGTGTCGTGATTTTTCAACTGATTACCGTGCTTTGATTCGATCAGATTAGTATTTTTCGAACTCTGAAACCACTCGGTGGATTTTGCCAATTAACGAACTTAGCCGGCGCATTTGGACTCCAAACCTACTCTGAACATTTCAACTCCGCAACTCATTGCGTTCAAGCGTAATCGTGGTGACGGCCGGCTGGCCGGACATAATCAATTTTGACCTCGGATTCTTGATCAGTGAGTCGGAACTAATCGTTTAAACCATTCTCGGCCAAATATTCAAAATTACAGATATTTGTATGAATTGACTGTGTTCAGGTGAACAGCGCGCCAAAAATTGATAATGATTATTAATGATACGAAAATCACTGGGATATCTAGTTTTTCTCGCGATGTATTCCATCAAGCAAGCGATTTCTTTCTAGTAAGAACGAAACTATGCTCAGAAATACACCAACAATCCATATGACCCCAGGTGCCACTAAATGGCCTAACTGTAATCTATGCGTTGCAGCCAACGAAGGTTCTGTAGTCTTCAAAGCATTCTCATCATAATATTTCCTAGATATTTTAACGACCATACCAGATTCCACTAGACGGAAGAGATATTTATTGTAGACTTCGAACATAGGAAATCCTAACTGAAAAGAAGCCACGATAGGTTTGACGTGCACTGGTGGACTCAAGGGTTCCAGGAACCAATGACCAGCTTCCTCATCGAAAAATATTGGCTTAGCATCAATCATTTTCGTAGCTGATTGCATTGATATCATGTCCCTGTCGAAAGCAGCTCTTTTAGCGCATTCCAAACTATCAAAATCGCACTGAACAAAGTGGCCATCTAAATATCTGGCCATCTCTGCTGAAGTATTGAACATTGGTACATAATCTTTAATACTTCCAACAACCATACCACGTTTGATAGCTTCTTCCAAAGAGCCTATCGGTTTTTCATAATTCAAACCATTCAGCAGATACGTAAGTCTACTTTTGAAGAATGTGTTCATAAAAAATGCTAGAAAGAGTGCAAGGGCTAACAAAAGTTTATGAATCCATTTGGGTGAGTTGACTTTCCTGCTCTGCTCTAAAAAGAGGCTGACCATGAATCCAAATATTCTCAAGAGGCTTGGAAGTGCCCTCTTGCCTGATAGTAGAGCAGTCATAGACCAAATTGTTGTAATGAGGATTGCCGAGGGTATCCAAGATAACCACACATCGTAAGGGAACACCGTGAAAATATTCCGCCATCTTGGAGTGATTCCTGGAAAGGGTACAAACCAGTAGTAAACTTCTCTTATGTAAGACATCGTGAAGTCCGTGAAAGGAATTGGGATGTAATTGATTAGAAATAGGTCGAAGACGCCTTCTCGGAAGAGCCTCCAGGCCATTGGTGGAGTGTCCACTCTGTAAAAAACAGCATTCACTCCGATTATTCTGGAGATGGTATCGAAAATGTCTATCTCTATCCCTTGATTCTCGCATCTACTACACATGCTGTAGACTTGATGGTGATGATGCATTATCCGAATGGTAGAGTTTTCCCAAGTTTCTGGTATTTTTTCCGGGAAGAGACTTGTAAAATTGTTCACCAAGTGTATTCTACCATCTATGCAATTACCAATTTGAACTAATCCCGTATTTACGTTGTTGATACTATTACTCCTGAAAGGAAAATAAGTACCTATTTCTCCAGAATGAGAGTTCAGGAATATGGCACTCAATAGATAGGATTTCATGGTTGTTCTCAAGAATCTCTGGTCGAAATCTTCCCGGACGAATATGTACATAGCTCGGGCGTTAAAGCTTATGTTTCTGTTTCTTAAACCCTTCAAAAAAAGCCTCATTTTATCCTCCTCCAGATTCTCGAAAAGGTACAATTTTGGTTTATTGGGATTAAACTTAGAAAATAACTTCTTCGAGTAGTCCATTTGTTTATAGGCGAAATCGAAACCATTCAAGTCGCTGTAAACGCTGATAAGCTCATTTTGTGATGTGTAATTCTGAACAATCAAATTTATGCAGCGAGTCAGGAATACATTTCTGTAAATATTCGAAATTGAGACGTTCATTGTTGCGATTTACTGATGGATTTCCTTGTGCTTTTATAATATTTCTCGTTCATCAGTTATGCCTAAATTACGCGGAATTCTATATCATTGTATACAGACAGGGTCCAAATAGAATCATACTTACAAAGACAAACATCAAATTGCGTTTGTCGTGTACTTGTTCGAAGTATTGTTTGCATATGAGAGGTAGTTTTTCGGTAATTTTAACGACAAAAATTGACATAAAATCAAATACAGATATAGAATTCGATAATTAACAATGACCGATCGCTATTGGTCGTGGGAGAATCACAATCACATTAAAACTGAGAACTGAATATTTTTTATTTGTTTCCAACTTCTTGTTGAGGCATACCAATATTACTAAATCACACGAATGCTAAAGCCTTCTGTGGACAATGCAATGGTGAAACCTCGGCCTAAAACGACTTCATCTCGCACCAACCCATTGTAAATCCTATGGCCTGCAATTTCAGCAATAAGCAGTGGGTATTTACATGGAGATTATCCCAAATAACCTATTTAGAAGTGTGTTACTATTGAGATATCCGAAGCTCTGCCCCAGATAACATATTAGGATTTGGATTTGGAATGGATGTTCCCCAGTGGATGTGCTATGGATATCCATAGAATATTCACTGAAGGATATCTATTTGAAATCCCTGGATGGATATCTCATGGATGTCCTTTCGGAGGATTTGAATCGAATATCCTTCAGTTCATTTTTGCTATGGATATCCATATGCGATATTCACTGAAGGATTATCAATTTCTATCCCTGGATGGATATCTCATAGATGTCCATCAGAGGTTTTGAATCGGGTGTCCTTCAGTGCATATCCTATGGACATCCATAAGATATTCACGGAAGGATTTCCATTTAAAATCCTTTGAGGGACATCCATGATATATCCTACGAAGTATTTGAAATGGATATTCTTCAGTGGATATCCTATAGATATCTATAAGTATCCGCTGATGGATATCCATTTCAAATCCTTCGATGGACATCCATGAGATATTCACCAAAGGATTTTAATTTGATATCCTTCAGTGGATATCTTATGGATATCTATAGTATATCCATCGAAGGTTTTGAATTGGATGTCCTACACTGTCTATCCCATGAATATTCATAGGATATTCACTGAAGAATATCCTTTTCAAATCTTTCGATGGATAGATCTCATGGATTTCCATTTCAAATCCATGTATATCCCGATTTGAATTGGACATGAAATGGACGTCCATATAGGACATTCTATCTTATCTAGGTTGTTTCTCAGTAATTTTTGGTAGATTTCAACATCAATTAGTATTATACCCTTTGAAATACTGAACTGTGTTCAAATAATTTCAGAAGCTGCTTACCCAGAAGTGATGTGTGGGAACCAATGAGAAATCGACAAGCCTTTTGTTATTTTGTTTTCAGTTTGTGTTAATAAATTGTTTTTGTTCAAAATACCGATATTTCATTTCCCTATAGATTTCTTTTGAATACTATGTTTCATCTTCTAGGGATTTCTTTTGAACATCCGTTAAACATACCCCATGCATATTCCTGAAGGATATCTTTGAAATATGTCTTATGGATATCCATAATGGAGATTTTATGGATGTACAGGTTGTTCCGATGTGGGCATCCACTGGACGTCCATAAGATATCTTCTGGACATCGTTTGTCCATAGAACATCCAACTGAAGGATGTCCATAAGATATCTTTTTGATATAATTGGATGTCCATAAGATATCCTTGAAGGATATATTTAAGGGATATCTTATTAATTTTGGTGAAGTAGATATTCAGAGAGGAGCTCTGAAATCTTTATTCAAGGCGTATTTTGAGGGTACCTACTTAGGATTATTATCACGACATAAAATGTTCATTATGCCAGCAACCTTTTAAGGTTTTATTGAGTAAATTTTCTCACATTTTGTGTTATACCTATATTCCTCAATAATTACTCCAAAATGGTTAGTGATAGAATTCCAAGATCATGTTTCCGACAGAAAATTGCTGACCTTTAGTCGTTAATGACCAAAATATTTTATTCTTTTTCTTGTTGATTTTATGTTTTATAAATTTATGAATGTTTGATCGAGTTTGAATGCCTCAGGAAATCGAATAATACCTATTCTGATTGTAAACTTTTGGAACTCAATAATACAGCTTCCTCCTCGTGGTGAGTTTTGGATAATTTGCGACGAAGTATTATGAAACTAATCGCAATTAAATGAAATGATGTATTGCTTTTCTTTATACAGTTCTTAGTTTCATTGCTAATTAAAGAACTAAAAAAATTACATCGTAAAATGTGAAATGGTTGGAGTTTTGGTGCTTTGTCCGTCCTTCGTAGCCCCCCGATGGTAACAGCGGCAACGTCTAACCTTGTGGTCTGATCATAGCCTCCTATAGACCACATTAGTTAGGGTAGGCGGGAAATTTGAATTACGATCCATCCGTGGATCCGCGCACTGAATTCCCCATGCATTTCTTATGGACCTAAAATTTACGCGAATTTCTCACCTGTTTTTAGATACTTTGGCTGATTTCTTAAGGTTTATTTTGGTTGAAATAGATTCTGTGAACCTTTCTCAACCATCTAGAATCAAGTTTTCATAACAAAATTGTATATTTCCAAAATAATTAATAAATATAAAAGTGTTCACCAAATTCGATTGACGTATGTCTTAGCTCACTCGAAATCAGTCAAAAATAATAACATAACCCTAAATCCGCCTTGTAATGACGCACAACAGAAATCATCTACGACATACGGAAATCTTTCGAACTAGAATGGTTTCAATTTTGATTTAAGAATAAATAGAAGTAGATTTTAATGTGGAAATAACATGAAAACATGCACTAATGATGAAGGTACCCAATACTTGTTGTCTCTGTACTAACATTCTTTTTTAAATAGGGTGGTTTCATCTCAAAGTTGAAATTCCTTGTTAAAAAATTTGAATATGGATCTCCCGCCAAGCGACTGATTCTAACCTAACTAATGTGGTCTATATCTTAGATAGAGGAGCCTATGGTCTGATAGATCACTTAGGCTACGACTGCTTCGACTAGACGAGTTTCTCTATGGAATTCAGTGATACCAACTATAAATTCGAGGTCCTAAAAGCTCTTAACCTTATGATATTATAATATGTAGGAAATATTATGACTATGAACGATGATAAAGTAAATAAAAGTAACAAAGAGAAAAAAAGAAAATTAGTTCAAGCACTGACGTGAATTCAGGAGCTTTTGCGCGTATCTTCTATGGTCTATTCTCCTTTATTGGAAACTATTAATCGAATTTACCATGGTGAATTCTATTGTCTGTTCTCCTGCATGTATTGGATACTCTTAATTGAATTTACCATAGAAAATTAGGAGTGTCCAATACAGGAGAGCAGACAATATAATTCCCCATGGTAAATTCGATTAAGAGTGTCCAATACAGGATAATGGACTATAGAATATACGCGCAAAAGCTCCTGACTTCACGCCAGTGCTTGAACCAATTTTGTTTTTCATAATTTTTTAAAAATTTTCTAGGGGTACGGTTCGTATAAAATTTTAAACAAGTCTTTATATCGATATTCTACAACTAGATACCAAGCTTCAATTCAATCGAGTCTATATTTTTTGGGTTATCGAGGGAATAATATTCCAGGTGGGTATAACTCTGAAACCGTTGGACCGATTATGCCCGTAATCGAACTCAACACTCCCATTCGGATACACAACATACCCTGAAAATAGTCGATATCTTGAAACTTGGCAGTAGAATTAGGTTTTGAAAGCTTTCGCAAAATTTTAGCGATGTCGGACGTATAGTTACTGATATATAGAATTTTTCTCAATAATTTTCAATGATTTTTTAAAAATTTTTAGTAATACGATCCTCACGAAATTTTGTAGGGATTTTTGCGTTGGCATTATTCAACTAATAACCATCTTTGAATTTAATCAGTTCCGTATTTTACGAGATATCGAGGAAATAACGACCAAATTTCAGATGGCTATAACTCCAAAACTGTTTGGTCGATTATGCCATTAAACAAACTCAAATGTTGCAGTCAGATGCATAACCTAACCTGAAAATTTCAAGTCGCTATCTCTTTCCGTTGGCAGGTAATCGTGACATAAAAAATATCTTATCATAATTTTTCCAAAATTTTCTAGTGATGCGATTCTCACAAAATTTCACAAACGTGCTCATGTTCATATTCTACAACTACTCACCAAGTTTTAATTCGATCGGATTCATAATAGTTGAAAATAAAATTATTACTCGGAAACCATTATGCGCATTAACGAACTTGTCCGTCGTATTGGGATGCGCCACCTACACTGAAAACTTGAAGTCGCTATCACATTCCGTTCTCAAGTTATCGTGGCAACAGACAGCGGCCGGCTGGACAGAATCAAAATTGTCCTCGAATTCTTCATCAGGTAGTAGAACTCAATCGTCTGAGACCATTTTTGGCAAAAAAATTCGAAAATTACAGACCTTCGGGCAAAATGATAACGCGATGTTCCCCAGAACATACGCGCAAAAAATCACAACAGTATCATAAAACCTTTAAGGAGTGGGATCTAGGGGAAAGAATCAGAGACTATTTGAAAGAATTTATTTCTAGAATCCAAGCATGGTCATTTTTGGCGCTCTAGTTCCTCGGAACTGAGTGCTTATCAATTTGCCCAAATGTCTGTAATTTTCGAATTTTTCGATGAAAATGGTCTTAAACGATTTGGTTCGACTCACTGATGAAGAATCCATGGTGGAAATTCATTCTGTCCGGCCGTCCGGCCGGCCGGTCCGGCCGGCCGGTCCGGCCGGCCGGTCCGGCCGTAGGCACGATAACTCTCGAACGGAATGAGCTAGAGAGTTGAAATTTTCAGAGTAGGTTTGGGGGATAAATATCTCGGCTAAGTTCGTTACTGGGCAAAATCGGACAGAAGGTTTCGGAGTAATAAAAAAAAAATTTTTTTTCACATTAACAAATTCCAAATTAAATAATTTTTAGTAAGCAGTTTTATCATAAGAATCCATTCATATCATTTTTAACTCTAACAAGCTAATACTTTCGGAGATACGATTTTTCAAAATTTCAATGTAAATCGTATTTCACAGATTGATATAATTATTCCTTGTATGAATTTTCATAATGTCAACTTGACAGAAGGGAAAATTGTAACTTCAAAAATATTGGGGTTGAAATACTCGTGAAGTTTGTATCGACCAGATTACCGCAAAGTGTAAAAAAAAAATTGAAAATTTAAAATATGTTTTTCCACAATAACTCTCGAACGGAATGAGCTAGATAGTTGAAATTTTCAGAGTAGGTTAGGGAGATGAATATCTCGGTTAAGTTTGTTATTGGGCAAAATTGGCCAGATTTAATTCGATTTCTTCCATGGTGCAGTTCTCATTCTCATGATTGCTCATTTAATTTTGATAAATAAACTATTATTTGAATTGAATTTCCTTCATGATGCAGCTCTATCATATGTATACATTGATATAATTCCCAACTCAGAGAAACCAATACTTTCGGAGATATAATTTGTCTGTTTTTTTAGCCTCGGAATAGAATTTGGGGCTTCCGCTCCCAAGTCAATTACTCTACCACTGAGCCAACCGCACTACTGTAAGTGTCTGTAATTTTGGAATTTTTGGCTGAAAATGGTCTCAAACGATTTGGTTCGACTCACTGATCAAGAATCCGAGTGCGAAATCGATTCTGTCCGGCCGGCCGACCGACCGTATAGGCACGATAACTCTCGAACGAAAGGAGTTAGCGGATTGAAAATTGCAAGGTGGTTTTGGAGCGTAAATATCTCGGACAAGTTCGTTAATGGGCGAAATCCATCAAGGGGTTTCGGAGTTATGGCCGATTTTAGTAAAAATATTTGTTTTATGAATATTTCCGAAACCGATCACTCGATCTATCTGAAATTTAGCATCAAATTGTAGAATCATGACCTTTATACGCATGTGAAGTTTTGTATTGACCAGATTACCGCAAAGTGTCAAAAAAAAAAATTTGAAAATATGGTGCAGTTCTCATTCTCATGATTGCTCATTTAATCTTGATAAATAAACTATTATTTGAATTGAATTTCCTTTATGATGCAGTTCTATCATATGAATACATTGATATAATTCCCAACTCGGATAAACCAATACCAGATATAATTTGTCTGTTTGAACTAGAGCGCCAGAAAGCTCCTGTCCACAGGGCTTGAACCCATTTTTCACCTTTGCTTTATCCGGGAACACGATATCAACGCTAGCATTCCTGGACGACCACTGAAAAAATAATGTTTCAAATTTTGAAAATTATACAGGGTGTTTGGTAATTTGACATGATCCTTTAAAGGGGTTATACTAGACATCATTTGCAACGATTTGAGTCCAGTGAACCATGGTCCAAAAGTCTATGGTTACTGAGATATATTGATATTTCGACTTTTTGAAAGTTTTTCGACTTACAATCGAAAACAATTATTGATTTTGTGGAAACTACTCAACACTGAATATAGAAGTAAAGTTTTCTTGAAAGCTGATTTGATAAAGATCATTTTCCATTCACCAAAAATTCGAATAACCTGGAAAATGAAGATTCTGAATTGGCATCAGTTGTTTTGTTATTGGCGCTCTAGTTCCTCGGAACTGAGTGCTTATCAATTTGCCCAAATGTCTGTAATTTTCGAATTTTTCGATGAAAATGGTCTTAAACGATTTGGTTCGACTCACTGATGAAGAATCCATGGTGGAAATTCATTCTGTCCGGCCGTCCGGCCGGCCGGTCCGGCCGGCCGGTCCGGCCGGCCGGTCCGGCCGTAGGCACGATAACTCTCGAACGGAATGAGCTAGAGAGTTGAAATTTTCAGAGTAGGTTTGGGGGATAAATATCTCGGCTAAGTTCGTTACTGGGCAAAATCGGACAGAAGGTTTCGGAGTAATAAAAAAAAAATTTTTTTTCACATTAACAAATTCCAAATTAAATAATTTTTAATAAGCAGTTTTATCATAATAATCCATTCATATCATTTTTAACTCTAACAAGCTAATACTTTCGGAGATATGATTTTTCAAAATTTCAATGTAAATCGTATTTCACAGATTGATATAATTATTCCTTGTATGAATTTTCATAATGTCAACTTGACAGAAGGGAAAATTGTAACTTCAAAAATATTGGGGTTGAAATACTCGTGAAGTTTGTATCGACCAGATTACCGCAAAGTGTATAAAAAAAAAATGGGTTCAAGCCCTGTGGACAGGAGCTTTCTGGCGCTCTAGTTCAAACAGACAAATTATATCTCCGAAAGTATTGGTTTCTCAGAGTTGGGAATTATATCAATGTATTCATATAATAGAAATGCATCCTAAATGAAATTCAATTCAAATAATAGTTTATTTATCAAGATTAAATGAGCAATCATGAGAATGAGAAAAGCACCATGGAAGAAATCAAATTAAATCTGGCTTATTTTGCCCAATAACGAACTTAACACGTTCGCGGACACTTATTTTCCATGGTATGTGCATAGTTGGCTGGAAACGGCATAAGCCGCATCGGTAATTTTCCTGACTGGGCACTGACGGCATTAGCCGTCAAAGGCTTGATGCGCTTTAAATACGTTTAACGGGCTTTCACGTCAATTTTGTATATAAAAGTGTGTGAAGTGTCCCACTGGACACCTTGTGTTGAAATATGTTCGCGTAATTTCGGCAAGGGGGGAGGAAATTTGATCGGACGACATTAGGCTCTTAGGTGGACTCCAGTTCGAATTTAGATGCAGTCGGAGATAGTGTATACCTTATGCTTAATTGAATACGCTCGAAAAATGGATGAAAAAGAAGCAGCAAAATTACTTAAGTGGTTTGACGAGATTGAGGAGGAATATGAAGCATCAGAATCGGCTGCTGAAAGCACACATGATCCTTATAGTACTGACGATTCTATAGATGATCCTGACTACACTCAAAATAATTCACCAGATTCTAGCGATGATTCGAACGTTGGTAAGTGTATATTTTTGAGATTCAAGAGTATTTTCTATATTTTTCGGTATTTTTTTGTAGCTGGTCCTTCTCGAGAAAAACGAAACAATGCAACCCAAAGTGAAAAAGGACAGCCTCAATTAGGTAGGCATTACTTTTATGTAACGTTGATTTGTATTTACACTGAAATAATTTTCTTGGAATATATTCAACAAATATTCGTAATTTCAGAACAAGTCAGCAGCGAGAGTTCAGGGGACTCTGATGATTCAGTTGAGCAGGAAGAAAATGTATGGGTGGACACATGATCTACCCCAGTAGACTTTATGTTCAACCATGCTTCTGTTGGACTAACACAAAATATTGAATTCAAGACTCCGAGAGAAGTTTTTGAATTCATTTGGACAAAAGAGATAATGAATTATATCCTACAAAAATCAAACGCATATGGTGAGACACTAAACCTAAGTAAAAGACCAAAAACAAGGCACGAGCGGTTCAGAATATTCCGAGAAATATCCGCAAATGAATTGGAGAAATTTTTTGGATTGTGCCTTTTGGCAGGTCAACTAAAATTTCGTTCCATTAGGGATTTATTCTCTTTTGATCCTCTTTATTACCACCCAATTTTTCCTGCTAACATGTCAGGACGCAGATTCGAACAAATTTTGAGATGTTTCAATTGTTCTGATGATAAAAATAAGAATGATCCTCTACATAAGGTTAGTTGGTTACTGAATAAAATAGTACAATCAAGCCAAAATATATTCTCCCCTCCTGAGGCATTGTCCTTGGATGAGTCGCTCCTTCTCTTTAGAGGACGACTAAAATTTCGTGTCTTCATAAAAAATAAAAAGAGCAAATATGGAATCAAATTCTATGAACTATGCTCAAATGATGGTTTCGTTCTGAATATGGAAATTTATAAGGGAAAATCGAATAGAGATGATGTCAGGGGAACTTCAAAGTTGAACTCTTTAGTACTAAGGCTTCTGAAGCCATTCCTAGATAAGGGACACCACATATATATGGATAACTTCTACAATAGTATTGACTTGTCAAAAATTTTATTGAAACGAAAGACGCATAGTACAGGTACATTACGTCTGAATAGAAAAGGTAATCCGAAAGATATAACCCTGGCTAAATTGAAACCTGGGCAGCATATATGGAAAAGGAATGGCAATGTCTACGTTACCAAATGGCGTGATAAACGTGAAGTTTTGTGTATTACAACAGCTTATCAGCCCAAATTAATTGAAACGACTAATAGGTTTGGCCAGACTAAAACAAAGCCAGAAGAAATTAGTCATTATAATGAAAACATGTCAGGTATTGACAGGGCTGATCAAATGATTAGCTATTATTCATGCCCTAGAAAAACTATCAGATGGCATAAGAAAGTCATATTTCACCTACTGGATATAGCAGTCTGGAACTCACACTATCTATATAATAAAGCCAATCGAGAAAAAAAGACGTTCAAAGAGTTCAGAAATGAGTTAATCAACTCATTGCTGGGAATCGCTTCCGACCAAAAAGATGGCAGAGAATTTGTCAAAATAGTAGTGAAAGGAAGTAAGTCAGTACCATCCAAGAATTCTAGAAAAAATACTGGTCATATTCTTGAGGCCATTCCTATACCAGAAAACTCGAAAAAACATGGAAAATATTATAAACGCTGTAAGCAATGCTATACGACGAAGAAAAGAAAAGAAACTGCTTGGCAGTGCCGAGATTGTATAGGCAAGCCACCTCTTTGTGTAGGGAAATGTTTTCAAGATTGGCATGAATAAGTGATATTATTAGTTATTATTTTTACCAAAGCATTTTGTACTGATTTTTTGTTATAGTTAAGCTTGAATACATGCTATTTTTTTTAAAAGAAGGTCTTTTTCATTTCATTTTTACGTGCGGTATATGACGTCATTCTCTTTTTGTGAATAAACTATGCTTTTTGCTGGACATGACGTTATATGACGCAGTGTTTTTTTTCAGTATTTCCGAATTTTTGGAAAAAGTTGGTTCTAAAGCTACAAGTGACGTTAATCTGCGTGAAAAATACCTCATTATATTGCTGTGACAATCTGAGCACATCCCACTATTTTTTAGTGCCCTGCTGGATTCAATGTCTATGACGTGATATTACGTCAGTGTCCGCGAACGTGTTAACCGAGATATTCATCTCCCTAAACTACTCTGAAAATTTCAACTACCTACCTCATTCCGTTCGAGAGTTATATCTATGTCTATGGATGAAAAGCAGTCTCACTACTCTCAGATCTCTTACTTCATGTTCAGTTCCGAAATGTAAGAATTTTCTGAGAAAAACTAATTTCGGAGCAAACAACTGAGATTTTTCTCACTTCGCTCACAATTCTTCGATAATGTAGGAACATCATTTGACATTATGACAATTCATATTCATACATAGAATAATATCATTCTGTGACAACGTTGAAATACGATTTATTATTGAAATTTTGAAAAATCATATCTCCGAAAGTATTAGCTTATTAGAGTTAAAAATAATATGAGTGGATTCTTATGATAAAACTTCTTATCAAAAAAAAATTAATTTGGAATTTGTTTCGTAAAAAAAAAATTTTTTTTTTGTTACTCCGAAACCATCTGTCCGATTTTGCCCAATAACGAACTTAGCCGAGATATTTATCCCCCAAACCTACTCTGAAAATTTCAACTCTCTAGCTCATTCCGTTCGAGAGTTATCGTGCCTACGGCCGGACCAGCCGGCCGGACCGGCCGGACGGCCGGACAGAATGAATTTCTACCACGGATTCTTGATCAGTGAGCCGAACCAAATCGTTTAAGACCATTTTCATCGAAATATTCGAAAATTACAGACATTTGGGCAAATTGATAAGCACTCAGTTCCGAGGAACTAGAGCGCCAAAAATTGAAAATTTAAAATATGTTTTTCCACAATAACTCTCGAACGGAATGAGCTAGATAGTTGAAATTTTCAGAGTAGGTTAGAGAGATGAATATCTCGGTTAAGTTCGTTATTGGGCAAAATTGGCCAGATTTAATTCGATTTCTTCCATGGTGCAGTTCTCATTCTCATGATTGCTCATTTAATCTTGATAAATAAACTGTTATTTGAATTGAATTTCCTTCATGATGCAGCTCTATCATATGTATACATTGATATAATTCCCAACTCAGAGAAACCAATACTTTCGGAGATATAATTTGTCTGTTTGAACTAGAGCGCCAGAAAGCTCCTGTCCACAGGGCTTGAACCCATTTTTTTATTATTAACTTTGCGTACAAAAAAGTGAAAAAACTTCCTTGGTTGATGAACTTTCCAAAAAGGTACATATGTAATAAATTTTGCCACGAGATCATAAAATATAGCCAGAAATCCGAGCAAGTAACAGACTTATCTTCCCCTTTACTTGTGCTTAGTGTAATTATTAGTTGCTTGTTACGAGTAGGCGTAGTAACAATACAAAAAATGCACAGTTTTTGGCGCTCTAGTTCCTCGGAACAGATTTGCCCAAATGTCTGTAATTTTCGAATTTTTGGCTGAAAATGGTCTCAAACGATATGGTTCAACTCACTGATCAAGAATCCGAGGTCGAAATCAATTCTGTCCGGCCGGTCCGGCCGGCCGTAGGCACAATAACTCTCGAACGAAAGGAGTTAGAGGATTGATATTTGCAAGGTAGGTTTAGAGCGTAAATTTCTCGGACAAGTTCGTAATGGGCAAAATCCATCAAGCGGTTTCGGAGTTCTGGCCGATTTTAGTAAAAATATTTTTTATGAACATTTCCGAAACCGATCACTCGATCTATCTGAAATTTAGCATCAAATTGAACGGAATGAGCTAGGAAGTTGAAATTTCCAGAGTAGGTTGGGGAGATGAATATCTCGGTTAAGTTCGGTTATTGGGCAAAATAGGCCAGATAGTTTCGGAGTAACGAAAAAAAAATTTTTTTTTTAACTAACAAATTTCAAATTCAATTTTCATTTAAGATGCAGTTTCACCATAAAAATCCATTGATATCATTTTAACTCCAACAAGCTAATACTTTCGGAGATATGATTTTTCGAAATATCAATAATGAATCGTACTTCTATGTTTTCACAGAATGCTATAATTATTCTATCTAAGCTTTATTATATGCTCTGTGTTCATACTCTTAGATGTCATCCTGTTCTATAAGAGAGAGTCAAATTTATTTCAGCTATTTTAATTTGATTTCTTCCATGGTGCAGTTCTCATACTCAGAATGCTAATTCAATCTTGATAAATAAACTATTATTTGAATCGAATTTCCTTTATGATGCAGTTCTATCATAAGAATACATTGATATAATTCGCAACACCGAGAAACCAATACTTTAGGAGATATAATTTGTTCTCGAAAGAAAATTGAAGAATTTCAATTTAGGGACAATTAGTTTAAAAATGAAAAAAATACTGATATTTCATTGTGTTATGGTTTGTGTCTGGAATAAATTACGAATCATTGAAGCGGTTTTCCCGGCATGTTTTTCGATTTCATGTAGGAATTATTGACATAATGTACCTTTTTGAAAAGCTAATGAAACAAGGAAGCCTGAATTTGGACACCAAGTTCATAATAAATTTTTCGAGTAATTCAATTGTTTCATCCAGATTTTATGAGGGAAACAGTTGATGCCATTTATGATCCTTTAAATCTCAGGTTATCTAATTTTTGATTGAATACTTTCTCATATGAAAAAATAACCATCTCTTCAGCTTTAAAAAAAATGTTCATTGGATATTTAGAGTCGAGTAGTTTTTACATAATTAATTATTTTCGATAACAAAGCAGAAAGAAAATTTCCAAAAAGTTGAAAAATCGCCATATCTTCGTAACCAAAAATTTTCGTGGAATTACCAAACAGCCTGTATATTAACTGTATACGCATTACACCTATATTGCTAGTTCGTATATGAGAGGGGCCAGGAATTAATTTCGGGGGGTGGTTTTGGGGGTGTAAGGGTCACTTTCTGCAGCAAAAATAAAAAAAAATTACATTTTGGGGCTACGCCCTTGAGAGGGGCCAATTTGTGTACGATGTCAATGATATAACAGTTTATCTCTAATCCCAGTGCTTCGACCCTGATGCGTATGCAATTAGCAATATAGGAGTATCACATAATCCGCCGTATTCACAAAGCATTCAATCTCCGTCAGTCCTAACTGAGGTCCTCAGTTAAGGATAAATAAGAATCGCAACCTCAGTTCAAGTGAAAATTAACGAGAAACAGACCTGTTTCAGCACCGTTACATACGTTATCTGAGGTTGTGATTCTTATTTATCCTTAACTGAGGACCTCAGTTAGGACTTAACGGAGATTGAATGATTTGTGAATACGGCAGAATATATGCTATCAACTAACAATTACCTTCAAATCATCAGTATTCCCAAGCATAACGACCTTGGTAGCTGCAGATTCTTCGAATAAATCTTTCACAGATTCCAAATTGAGTACATTGTTCTCAGGCCAACTCAAAACGATGGCATACACGGATCTGTTATTTTGAGTATACCAAACGCCAGAAGTCGAGGTGTCATTCTGATATTTCCAAGGACTACTTCCATAAATGGCATCTCCGTTCAGATCCAGCCATCTTCCTAGATCAGTCAGTCTCTGTTCGAAAATTGGAGATATGGTACCTTCTTTTGTTGGTCCAACATTGATAAGTAGGTTACCTAATCCACAAAAACAAATCGATTCGAGGGAAACTTATTGAATGACTAACATACCTCCACAACTGATGGTCTCAGCTAGGGTTTGCAAGAGCTCATGAGTGGTCATGTAGTCAGCTAGAGGTGCATTTCTCCTGAAACCCCATGATTTCTTGTCTAAGGTCATCGCGTTCTCCCACTTATGCTTTTGAAGTAAACCTTAATTCAATAGAACAAATAAGTACAGTGTCTTTATGAATGATAGTAACATCGCAGTTGGCTTTGGATTTTTATTTGCCACTTCTCATTTCTGTGTTCTTTGTTTATGTCATAGAGTTTCTGAACTGGCAGGCAATAATGAATTATTGTCAATTCTTAAGGTTTTTTTTTAACACGCTTTTATTAGCTTGGGTTGTATCTGACTATGTATGTATGTAACGGAATCTTTGAACTTAATTTTCACCAGTTTCCAGAAGTCTGATTAATTTGAAACTTTGCATACGTATCAAGAACCGATGACAATGCAATAATTTGATAACAGTTTCCCATTATCCTTATTATCCACAAAAATTGATTATTATTTATAGCTTATTATCTCATACCGGGCACCTCCGCCAATTTGCAACGTGATGTTTCAGGTGCAGTTCATACTGATGCGATATCGCATGAGCGACAAGCGCAGACAGATACTCCGCCGTATTCACAAAGCATTCAATCTCCGTTAAGTCCTAACTGAGGTCCTCCGTTAAGAATAAATTTGAATCGCAACCTCAGTTAAAGTATTTAACGGTGGTGAAACTGGCCTGTTTCACGTTGATTTTCACTTTAGGTAACTGAGGTTCCGATTCAAATTTATCCTTAACTGAGTACCTCAGTTAGGACTTAACGGAGATTGAATGATTTGTGAATACGGCGGACTATCTGTATCTCATGTACAAAATCTCACAGAGTGGAGCCTGTCTATCGCAAGGCGATTTGTCGCATGCGATATATCATTTTCGGCTCATATTCTAACAGTTCTAACATGTTCTAACAGTTTCCCATTATCCTTATTGGGACCGCCAGGATTAATAAAATTTTGAATGAAATGATGAGATTGCGAAATAATTTGTGAGACATTTCAATACCACATGTCAACAAATAACTAATTGATAAATCGAACTAAAAAATGAAAAATAAATAATAGTTTAAAAAAACTAAAAAAACACGCTTTTATAGCTAACCGAACTAAAAATTAGAAAATAATTTTTAATTTCAGAGAGTTTATAATACAGTAGTAGAAGATCGAACAATCAATCAGAATTTATCACCTCAAAATAAAATTATAATAAAGTTTAAGTTATTAACAAAAGAATTCAATTCAGAGTAAAAAGCGTGGGGTGCATTTTACTACTTTTCATAACTCTCTTCTCATAGATAGTTGCCAATAGAATGGTTGCTACATTTACTTTATCAAGCACCCCACGCTGTTTACTCTGAATTGAATTCTTTTGTTAATAACTTAAACTTTATTATAATTTTATTTTGAGGTGATAAATTCTGATTGATTGTTCGATCTTCTACTACTGTATTATAAACTCTCTGAAATTAAAAATTATTTTCTAATTTTTAGTTCGGTTAGCTATAAAAGCGTGTTTTTTTAGTTTTTTTAAACTATTATTTATTTAAATTCAGTTTCCAAATTATTCAAATCTGCAATGACATATATTCTATTTTGAATTCATCTTCGAAATGGAAAAGGACGGCTACTTGCCATTCTTAGATTTAAAATAATCTAGAGATGACTCAAATTTAATTAGTTTTCAATTTTCAGAAAACCTACTAATTCTGATATTTTCGTCTGATTCGGTAGCTCCCTGGTCACATAAAACAGCCAGCTTACATTTCCTCCTTAACCGGTTATTTAATATTCCGCTAAGCAATGTAAACTTCAAGAAAGAAAGAAACATGATTTTCCAAATTGCCGAAAGAAACGGGTATAGTCATCAACTAGTTCAGAAAATTATCCATTCCACGCTTTCACGTTCCATACGAAAACAAACAACAAACTCCAGCAAAAATTAAAAAGGTTAATATAAAATGGGCTTTCACACTTCAACGAGAATTAAACAACTTCTAGGAAATACATTCGATAAAACTCCGGACATGTTAACATCGGGTATATCTATGAAATTGAATGTTTAGATTGCAACAAGTGTTACGACAGGCAAACAACCAGAAACATTCTCACACGATAAAGAACATACGAGACACATTCGGAACAACAACATCTTTAAATCTGCTGTTGCAAATCACGTTTTAACAACTGGCCACTCAATTTCTGAAAATTCCGTCAAATTGTTGAAAAATTCCAATAAAGTGTACTTATATAGGAACACTTGAAGGCATCGAAATGTATAAGAGAAAGGATATTTTACTCAATAATGATCTAATCCCTATTAACAATCCATTATTCTCACTAATTGGCTTATGACTAAGGGTAAATTGTCATCCCACTGGAATGTAGCAATTGATTGCATGCTTTAGTGACCCTTCGTCTTTGAAGATGGAAATTTTGTTTCGGAAAAATATGTCAGACGACAAAAACTGTAGTGGACAAGAGTGTAGTTACTTTTGTATTATACAATGACTTATGATTTAGAACAACACGCATTTATTGTGATGTCCTATCACCGCAATGGTACATAAATAAATGGTGAATCGATTTACTCTGTATAGGCCTGTAAAAATGAATATCTGGCGAAATATCATGATGTTCAGATTATAGAATCTTCTCTGAAAGCCCACATCAGTAGTGTTATAAACAGACGCATGCAGACTGGAATCGTTAACAGTCGACAGGAAGACCTGAAGTTTCTCAAGAAGTTGTTGAAGAACTGAGAACACTAGTTGAACAAAATCATCAAATGTCTCTGAATAAATAACCTTTACAGTCTGGAAAAGTTGGTACAAAATAAGCACTCTGTTCCGAGGAACAAGAGCGCCAAAAATAATGCAGGATTCATTCATGAACCCACTAGATGAGGAAGAACAGTAGGGATATTTTCAACAAGACGGGGCAACTGCCCACACTACTTCTGCAAATCTAAGCTATTTGCAGGAGTTCTACGACAACCGTATGATAAGTCGAGGACTCTAACCTTCCTTTCCAACACGCTCTCCGGACTTGACTCTCCTGGACTTTAGCATCTTTGCATATCTGAAAGATGAGGTTCTCAAAAGATAATAGGTACGATAATATTGAGGACATCAAAAACAATGTGGTGCTAAAATATTGGCCCAAAAATATATTTGACAACAAACGAAAAATAATTTATAAATGCCTTGAAAATAATTTAGCACATTTTGAATATTTGATGTGAATTAATTGTTAGAATTCTCACAAATGGCCAAACTCCCAAACTGGGAGTATCTTATTCAATGTATTGTGTTCATTTGTATTGATTTAATTACCTGCATTCGAACATTAAAATTAGTCCAACACTATGCTTTCAGTTATCAGTTCTTGTATCTCAAAAATTTCATATAGGATTTCAAAAATTCTTCCATTCAAACACAATGGAACATATTATTCATATCTGTTCAATAGTTAATATGATATCTCTTGAAAATGAGATAGAGAATAGAATACCAACTAATGAATAATTCACTCTCGATTCTATCAGCTTGATATACTCCTTGAAACGGAGTAAAATTCCTGTATCATTTATGATTCTTTCAAACAAATAACCCTACTCTGGTCATCACAAGATCTGTTGTAAACCCAGAGAAGGAGTTAGGCTCAGCAATTATGCTATGTACCCAAAATCACGTGTAATAAAAACTTGAATCCAAATTTATTTGAAAATTTCACTTTCTACAAACTTAATGCGAACTATATAAACTATTAAATCAATTTATTTTGTATAATCAAAATTTCTGGTCCTAACTGGGACGTGAGCAAAAGTAATTTACCAGTGACAATCATTTTGGAACTCATCATTTGTCATTGCCAATGTAAACAAAGGAGAAAGTGAGGTTATGCGTATATTATGAATTCTATGGATGGAATTACAAATGTGAACAGCATGCATATGAAGCGGCAAAATGAGAGGGTTTCAGAACCAACTACGATGTGACAATCATTTATAAAGACCCTGTATAAGAAATTAAAAGTAGATTAGTGTTCAAAAAAGACCGCTTGGCATTTCATGCAGTATCTCGTGAGGCGTGAATGAACAATAGGACATGCGCGCAAAAGCTTTCAACTTCACGTCAGTGTTCTTTAAGAATTTTGAATATTATTATTGATAAACATGGAAATCCTTCATCAAATTATAAATTCTTACATTCATTTCTCACTCTATGACCAATCTGGCTATGAATTTGACCTATCGCGCCAAAGCAGACTAACCTCGCGTTAGTGCTTTTTCAATTCTTTATTTTTACAGAAAGTGAAAATTGCCTCTATGCTATGTATTTACCTGGATTATATCTGTCCGTGCAAGTGAAGAAATCACCATGCTTGCAGGGTATACCAATACCCCATCTGTCGTTGACAACGATTGTATCCTTGACAGGACTTTCATTATATAACCATGCCAGAAATTCTGTCGATTTCCAATATGGGTCGTAAGCTTCCCAATCACCATCCGACCAGATTACGTCAGGTTTATACTTTTCCACAATTTCTTTCATCTCTGGTAATATTTTTTTATCGACGAATTCGCTAGTTTTGAATCCGTTGACCTTGTCAGATAGGTACATTGGGTTAAACCATTCGTAGAGGGAGTGGTAGAGGCCGAAAGTTAGACCAGAATCTCGTACAGCCTTCGATAGGTCTCCTGTGAAAGTAATTGAGAAAATATCAGTTTATTAAAAAAATAAATCAATAGGTGTTCAACAGAGAAAGAAATGAGCAAAATCTTAAGGTCCACATGGATACAAAAATTTCCGAGCTAAGTAAGAATTAGGTACACAATATTTTCGCAAAATTCGTTTTTATTCATCGACATAATTTCAACGTTTCTGTAACCATGTTTAAGGAGTGCTTGATCTTTGTTCACGAAATAGGCCCCAGTTTCAGCAGCGTCAGTTAATATCTCACAAATTCAAAAGATTTAAGGCAAACCTGCACTTCCATTGATGGTGAAAGCAGTTGCGAAACCTGAATTGCGGTTCTGACATATATTATTATATACATTCACCCATAAAATCGATTAGATTGTTAATGAACAATAAAAACAGGGGTGGTCGCAAGACTGATCCTTGTGGAACACCCAAGTTGTTATGAGAATGTGGTGCTGTCCTACTTAAATCGTAATGAGGACATATTCTAATTGAACCACGAAATTGTATCATACTCACGAAGCGCATTCAAATGAATTGTTCTTGAGGTGCCAGGTTGAGAGTCACATGTTGGTAGCATTTCTGTGTTTTTAATTAAATTTGACGCGAGTAACATTGGTGCTTTTGTTCCTCGGAACAGAGTGCTTATCAATTCGCCCAAATGTCTGTCATTTTCGAATTTTTGGATGAAAATGATATTAAACGATTTGATTCGACTCACTGATCAAGAATCCGTGGTCAGATCGATTCTTTCCGGTCGGCCGTAGACACGATAACTCTCTTGAATATTTTGGGAGATTTGGAGAAATTTGGGAGATAAATATCTCGGTTGAGTTCGTTATTGGGCAAAATCGGCCGGATGGTTTCAGAGCGACAAAAAATTTTTTTTTTCAATACAAATTTTGAATTCAATGATGCAGTTTCATCATCTATTTGAATTTGAATCTATTGATATAATTTTCAATTCTAACAAATTAATACTTTTGGAGATATGATTTTTTAAGATTCCAATATTAAATCGTAATTCTATGATTTCACATAATGCTGTATCGAAAATTGACGTCCGTGTCTATGAATTTCATCTGTGTTCATATATTTCATCGTTGTCATCTCATCATAGACAAGATATACATCTATGTACATCTCATCTATGTACAGATGAGATGAGATACATGTCAAACAAAGTATGATTGAAGCTCTTGGACAATCCATATGATGATGATGATGATGATGGAAATACCTATATACTTTGGCAGGTTAATCAAATTGGGTTCAAAATATCTCTAGAACAAACAAAACTGGAATATTGGCTAAGTTTCAATTGATATACCTAATATAATTTTCATAGTAGATTTGAGGAAGGAATATCTCGGATATGTTCGTTATTGGGTAGAATTGTTCTGTTGGTTTTGGATTAATAATTTTTGGCACTCTTGTTGAATTAAAATTCTTTTATGATGTTTTAACTTCTTTTATGATGAAGTTCTATCATAAAAATCCATTGATATCATGCCCAACTCTGAGATACCAATACTTTCGGAGATATGATTTGTCAAAGTTTGTACAAGAGCGCCAAAGCTCCTGTTCACAGGGCTTTTCCACTTTTGTTATACTCACCAACTAAGTCTCTATGAGGTCCAATATCCTTAGCATTCCAACTGAAGGAGTATTTCGATGGCCAAAGTGTATATCCTTCATGATGTTTACTGGTGAGAACCACATATCTGAAGAAAAAGTGCATCAGTATTGGGAACTTCCAAGACTCTGATGGCGGGATTCGGCAACTAACCAAGCTAGTAATAAACAACAATCTCGTCTTGGACAGGTCACTCGACGAAGTTCGACCGAAATTTTCATGGAAAATATAAATTATAATTGATTTGAGAACATTGTTGGATTACTTTGTGATATATATTTAAATGTTGATCATTATATAACTAATTTTATGGCACTTGATTGATATAAAGACTACAACCAGTAAGTATATTCATATATGTTTGTCAAGCTTACATTATGTTTAAAAGTTCTTTCAGTTACTATTTGCGAATGATTAAGAAGGGACTCAGCTTATTAGAATTTCTGGAATACATAGGAGCTTCAACTTCTAATTCTAGAGTCCTTGTAGAAGGAGAAGAGGTTCTAAATGTAGATCATGTAATCGTGTGTGACAAAGCAAATTGTGGTCCCAGTTTTATAGAGATTTGTTCTTTATGTTTACAAAGTAGTGCCCTTAATTCAGTACCACATAAAATTGATGGCCCATTAATGTGGAGAATAGTAAACTTAAAATAGAAGGTATGGTATATTCTTGTGAAGTCGGAGCACGGCGGAGGTGCAAACATATTACTGATGTATTAATTAAAGTTTAGGTGCATGATGTTCTAGTTTATTTATGAGAATATAGTGTCAAATTGAACCAGATAAAGCTTTTGTAAAACAGTTACCAATAATTGAAATTATTTTTTCAAAATATGATACATATATTATGTGAAAAGAATTATTAACAATAAGTGTAATGTTTGAGGTATAATAAAGTTTTTGTTTTGTTTACAAGAGTTTTGATGATCATCTATTCAATTGAAAATATTAAAATTGTGTATATCTGTGAAACTTTTCAAAGCACTGTCACTGTTAAAGATATTACTCAAAGTAGGTAGGTATATATCGGATGTATCAAGCATAACACTAACATCACAAGTGTTAAGTGGTCTGGTAACAATGTACACAACCAAGTCTACTTCTAACATTATTATTACTGTTTAACTAACTCAAGAGTGCTGCTGATGCTTATTTTTTCTTCTGACTGAGGTTTTTTAGCACAGCAAACGTCACCTACACATTCGTTTCTCTTTCGACGTACCTCCTTGTCCTCTGTTTGAAGATTATGTTGATGTAGTTCCAGGTTAAGTACTCTTCAGTCTATTAGTTATCCTTCTAACGCATTTCCAATATTTATATTTGGTTTTCCGGAGGTAAGAAGTGAAAACTCAAACCTATTCATTTTGGCATTTTTTTCGCCCATGAATTGCATTGAGGCACACAACAATAGTCGTTTCTGGTCGAAGACATATTAGGCAGGATAATATTCACTATTTCAACTTGAATTTCTCTTTCAAACAAAAGTTTATTGACGAATACTGAACATTTAAACACGAACACGTGCAATAAGTTGGCTCATTACTAGCTTGGTTAGTTGCCGAATCCCGCCACCAGAGTCTTGGAAGTTCCCAATAAGAGGACAATCCATTCTGGTATATTTAAGAACTCAGGATGAATAATTGAATACTTGCTTAGCTCCAGCTTTCTTGAAGAGTTCCGCCCATTTTAATGGTTCAAAGAATTCTGCTTGGAAATCTTTGGCGAATTCCTGATAGGAGAAACCTTTTGGGAAGTTGTTTTCTACATATTCCACGTACTGAGAAGAATTAGCTAAAACAAAGTTTCCTCATTCTGATAACATTTCAAATTATTATATTCCATTATTATCATATTAAGTTCTAATTGGCCGTATCTTGAAAAATACTGTTTTATTATGTTAATTGAAACCACTGTGAACAAAGAATATAAGAACCAAATATTACAAAAATTTGTAGGGTGGTTCATATGTTACTAATTGAAAAACTGGGGGAAATTAATCAATCACCCTTTATCTTGGTTACAAAGGACAGACCCATAAATATGGGTTATTTAGAAGCACCTCGGTGTCCTCCATCTGCCCTTACTGTATGCGCATTTCCAAATTAATCACCCTGTATGTAATATACTCAGTTTTTAAAATGGGATGAAAGCCGAAACATTTAGTATGTCAACAATCAATATATATAAAAATCAATGCCACTTTTCGTTGTAATTTTATAACTCAAGATCGGGCTCACCTATCCAAACCAAATGTTTAAGCTTTGTTCGGACTATTTAGCAGATGGTTTATGTGAAGTTTGCATAAAATCGGTCAAGTGGTTCTCCATTTATCGAAGGAAACTGTTCGAAAATGTTACTATAAACGTGATGTTTTTTTGGATGTTAGGAGAGGAGTTTGGGGGAAATTTCGAAGGGGTTTATCGAGGAAAAATTCGGAAGTTTCTTAGAGTTTCGCGTTTTCGGAGGGAAAAGATGGGGGTGTATTTAAAAAAAAATCTCGAAAAGGCGAAAAAACGCCGATTTTGGCAGAAAGAGCAAAATTGTGGAATGGAGTTCGGAGGAACGGTGGCGTTCGGAACAACGGTATTTGCGGGAAGACGAGATTCGAAATTAATCCGTAACGTAGCCCTTTTTTCGATCCTCTCTTTCGTTTTCTCGGAAGAACGATAGTAAAATCGACAAAATTATGACATTTCACGTATTTCTGTGGCGATTTTCAACGCGGTTACTTCAAGGTCGACGTTTTCGGTCTTAACGAGAGACGAGAAATGTCAAATCGAATTTGAATTTCGAACGGAATCACTCGAAAATCTTAGAATCGTCTAGAAAAAATGCGAGAAATATGAACGAGTAACCGATTTCGATCGATCGTTTGACCGGATTAACGATATTCTGAAAATCGAAAGACGGAAATCATCAGAGTACTAAAAACCTTTATTCGGTACAGGTGGCCGAGTGAGCTGAGGCGTTGGATTGAGAATTTATAGCTTCCGAGCCTCGCGGGGTGGCGGGATCTAATCTCGGAGCATCCGAAATAGCTTTCTCCTAATTTTTTTTCATTTTTACCCAATGAAAAACTTAAAGGAGCGTTACTTCTGTAATCTTGGGATTTGGATCTTTTCGTTAAGTTACGAAATCTTTAATGAATATCCGTTCGATAGGACGGATTTTTGCATTAAAATTACTCAAAATATTCTAACATTAAGCAGAAAATCAACGGTCGAAAATGAAAAACCCCCAGCCGTTTATTCATGCTCAGAATGGAAAAACAAAAAATATTGTTTGTCCAAATGTTTTAGATTAAGTTTTGAAATAGCTAGCAATTAATAAAATATTTTTTTGTTTGAAAAAATGAGTTTGATGTTCCAATTAACTTATTCATTATTTCACTTTATAATTAGCGAAGCACGTACCGAGCCGCTAGTATATTATATTTGTTGTTTCCTTCATTTTAAATATTTCTCAAAATGTTTCACCAAGTCATTAGCAAGAACTCAATATCTATTTACACTTTTTTGTCTTTGGAAATTTTGCGCCAAATCTTTCGAAAATTATACAAGAAATATACCTATCAATTCCCGATGCATTTTACAAATAATAACATATCAGTTTTTTCAGGCTCCATATTTTAACTGCAATGTTTTATATGTGCCAAATAGTGATTTAAAAAAAAAAGATACATTGTGGACGAAGAAAAATATTTTCAGCTTTTTAAAAAAAGTTTTCTCACCTTTCCAGTCAGCCCAAAACCACTCCGATCCAAAGCTTGGCACTGAAAATACCCCCCAGTGCAAAAAAATTCCAATCTTGGCTTCGTCGTACCATTTTGGTAGAGGCCTGGTGTCCAAACTACCCCAATCCGGTTCGTATTTAACATCAACAAAATTGACAGTCTTTGGTATGTTGCATTTCGCGGACAGAGTGAAATACATCAAAGACAACAGAACAGTAGTGGGCGTTGTCGTCATCTTCTTCACATGAAAATTACAACAACAATGAGCTCATCAGATTTCTTCCTGTGGAGTTAGGACAACAATGAGATAACATTTAATTCGGTCGAGTTCGTTGGGCGATAACGAATTGAAACACTTCAAAGGTCGTCACTTGAACATGTTAAGACGGTCATCAATCAAGGATATTGGTAATTCAATATTTGATTCGCTTCTTTCTGTGTTTCATAACGATACAAGGGTTTCTAAAAGAGCATAAAAGACATGTTCTGAGGAATTTTGGTGATTGAAATATCTCAAAAAGGCTGAAAAAAAAAAGATTTTAATTTTCTTTCCTTCGTTAAAAATCGGCTTTTCGTTAAGGAACCATGATCGTATAATTTTTTGCGCGTATGTTCTGGGGAACGTCGCGTTATAGTTTTGCCCAAATGTCTGTAACGAATTTTTTGACGAAAATGGTCTCAAACGATTAAGTTCGACTCCCCAATGAAGAATTCGAGGTCAAATTTGATTCTGTCCGTCCGGCCGTTGCCACGATAACTTGAGAACGAAAATAGCTAGCGACTTCAGGGTAGGCGGCGCATCCTAATACGACGGACAAGTTCGTTAATGGGCATAATCGGCCCAGTGGTTTCCGAGTAATAATTTTGTTTTCAATCAATATAAATCCGATCGAATTGAAACTTGGTGGGTAGTTGTAGAATATGAACCTAACCACGTTTCTGAAATTTTGTGCGAATCGTGTGGCTAGAAAATTTTAAAAAAATTATTAAAAAATATTTTTGTTGTCACGATAACTTGAGAACGGAATGAGATAGCGGCTTGAAGTTTTCAGGTTAGGATGTGCACCAGAACGCGACATTTCAGATTGTTTATGAGCATAATCAGCCAAACGGTTTTAGAGTTATAGCCATCTGAAATTTTCTGAAATTTGTTGGTTTTTTGTTCATCATTAACTCGAAAAATACTGAACCGATTGAATTCAAACATGGTTAATAGTTGTAGAATGCCAACGCGAATATGTTTGCAAAATTTGGTGAGGATAGCATTTGTAGAAAATTTTTAATAAATCATTGAAAATAAAAAAAAAAATTCTATATATCAGTAAATATTCGTTTGAAATTGCTGAAATTTTACAAGAGCCTTCACAACCTAACTCTACTGCCAAGTTTCAAGTTTTAATACGATCGGTTAAATATTGTTGGAGATTCGAGCCATCTTGTGTGGGTTCAGTAGATGAGTGACCGTTGCCTCGATAACTTTCGAATAAAGGAGATAGGGACTTGCAATTTTCAGGGTAGGTTGCGTATCCGAAAGGGAGAGTTGAGTTCGTTTTTGGGCATAATCGGTCTATATATATATATATATATATAAGTTTCTCGTTGGACAATCACAAACATACCCACACCACATCCATGCCCTGAGCGGGATTAGAACCCGCGACCTATGGCGCCCAAGTGAGATTCGATCCCACCAAGCCACCAGAGGGCGGCTCTCGAGGTCCTATCCACCTTCCAGAAAATTGGCGTTTAGAATAACAATCAAGAAAATAATTCTGAAGATTTTTTCGCTAAGCGTCTGACGAAGGAGTCTGATATAGACTCCGAAACGTTACGATATAGTTGTTTCTTCGTTGATGTTGTTTGGTTGTTAATTGTTAGGCAACATTGTTTGATTGATTGCTTCTGACAAATATCTTGTATTTCTTAGGCAGAAGCAAATCACAAAATAACATTTTTTATTTTATAGATATTTTTCAGAGTTTGGGAGAGAAAACTCAGAAAGAAACCATTCAACCATCTTTTATGTGAGTTGTAACGTCTAATAAAGCAGAAAAAATTAGGGGTGGTCATTAAAAAAAAAATGACGACACTCTGAAAAACAAATTGTTTCAAGCACTGACGTGGAGTCAGAAGCTTTGGCGGGCATGTTCTATTGTCTACTCACTTCTATTACGAATTTAGCATTGATTTATAGTTTCCTCAGCTTTTATAATATATGAATAAATTTTATACCATTTTAATGACACACTTCAGTGACGTCTATGATCCCAGAATTTTAGTTCTATTGGAATTGAAATACCAAAAATCTTACTCCTCAAGTAACTCCAGGATACGATATTCCCGATATTCCGCGAAAATTAGTGGGTTGGCATTCTACAAGTAATCACAGAGTTCTAATTGGATCAGATTAGTATATTTTGAGTTATAGAAGAAATAACAACAATATTTCAGATGAGTAAAACTCCAAAACAATTTGGTCGATTATGCCAATTAACTAAGTTACATCTTGCATTTGGATGCACAACCTACCCTGAAAATTGCAAGTCGCTATCTCTTTTCGTTCTCTAGGTATAGTGAGATACATATTATTTTTGCGTAATTTTTGAAAAAATATCTAATGGTACAGTCCCCACAAAATTTTACACACATGTTTATGTGGATATTCTACAACAAGTTACCACGCTTCAATTCGATCGAGTCTATATTTTTGAGTTATCGGGGAAATAATTTTCCCGATGGTTATATCTCCGAAACCGATGGGCTGATTATACCCAATAACGATCTTAACTCTCCTATTCAGATGCGCAACCTACCCTGAAAACGTTCCAATCTCCTTTCGTTCGAAAGTTATCGAGGCAACGGTCATCCATCCAGCTACTAACTCACACAAGGCTGCTCAGATCTACAACAATATAGATCCGATCGTGTTCAAACTTGAAACTTGGCAGTAGGGTTAGGTTCTGAAGGCTGCCGTAAAATTTGAGTGGCGCCGTTTCTGATATATAAATTTGTTTTCAATAATTTTCAATGATTTTTTAAAAATTTTCTAGTAATACGATCGTCACGAAATTTTACAAGAATTTGGCGTCGTTGTTTTACAACTAATAACAGTGTTTGAATAGAATAGATTCCTTACTTTTCGACTTATTCAGGAAATAGCAACCGAAATTCAGATGGGTATAACTTCAAAACCGATTGGGTAATTATACCTATTAACCAACTCAAATGTCGCATTCAGATGCACAACCTAACCTAAAAATGGCAAGCCACTATCACTTAATAATTTTAAAATTTTCTAGTCATACGATTCTCACAAAATTTCATAAACGTCTTTAAGTATGTATTCTACAACTACTCACCAAGTTTCAATTCGATCGGATTCGTATTGGTTGAAAACAAAATTATTACTCGGAAACCATTGGGGGCCGATTCTGCCCATTAACTTGTTCGCCGTATTGGGACGCGCCACCTATCCTGAAAATTTCAAGTCGCTATCTCTTTCCGTTCTCAAGTTATCGTGGCAACGGACAGCCGGCCGGCCGGACAGAATCAAATGTGTTCTCAAAGTCTTCATCGGGGCGTCGAACTCAATCGTTTGAGAGCATTTTCGGCAAAATATTCGAAAATTACAGATATTTGGGCAGAGTGATAACGAGATTTTCTTCAGAACATGCGCGCAATAATGGATGATGGCATAAGTAAAATCTTTATGCCCTAAGGTGGTTTATTAGAAACTAAAATTGATCTATCCGATAGTTTAGCTGGAAAACATTCAATAACACAGTTATGAATGTTGTTCCTCACTTCATCCACACAATGTATATTATCTTGTGAAACAATTATTTTTCCTTACCTCAATAAAATTAATAATTAAAAATGTTTACGAGATCTCAATACCTATATCAATATTCAACATAGTTACTCATGTTTAACACTCGAATCTGATACACTTGTTCAGGTATATCTTGATGACCTACATTCATTGAAATATATGCCATAGACAAGTGAGAATCAGTCACTACGATCGTTAAGTGACTTCAGTGTAATAAATTGTCATGTTTCGAGGGATCGATATGTCCGTCCTTGAAATATGAAACAAACCACTATCTCACCTACGAGAATTAAAAATCTATATTCATATGTGCCCTTAGTCGCCCTGAAAGCGGGGTAAATATAATGACGCTGAACTTGAAAAATCAATGGTAGACTGAAATTGCCTTCGTTGAAGTACCTAATTGGGTTGATTTGGAAAACACTTAATAATAGTTGAATATTTTTCCTTAGGAATAATTTAATTCAACCTGTATCTACTGGTTAAATTATATTAGAAAGGCTAAGAAAAAGTCCAGCAAAATAAATTATATTTTGATAATTTTACAGGATGTTTGGTTTACCGATACATAATCAAATGGGACTCGAAGATGATATAATTTTGAATATATTTATTCGACCATATCCTATTTATTACTTATAACAAGTTGGAGAAGCTCTATGGCCGGGGTCTTTGGCACGCTGTTCAAATTTATAACCAGAATGTTCACCTTTCCAGGTACTGAACGTCCAAAGATGCTTAGCTAGAAAAACAATAATATTTCCAAGAATATAAATCCGAATGTAAAAGCAAGCTTCCAAAAAAAAAATGGTACACTTTTTGGCCGAGAATGGTCTCAAAGGATTAGTTTCGACCCAAACACATACATTCACTGTTGGGTCAAAAATAAAAAGGGCTGTGTTTGTGGTGGCGTAATGTATACCTAACAGAGTTTTTATTTTCAATAATTTATTCCGACAATTATTCCTATGATACAAAGCAGTTGAATCGTACGGTTGTGCCATGAGGACCTATGAATTTGATCAAAAACGCCCTGTATAGCAGTAATTTTTTTAATATCTAATAATATCCACGGAATTTTATGAAAATATCGACTTAATTATCGATTTATTCATAACCTTTTCCACAAAATTGGAATTCCTATAGAATTATAAGCAAAAATGAAAAAGAACAATTATTTCGGCTACGGGAACCGATCCCGGTACCTACTTGTCAAGAAGACGAATGCCTATAAATGGGCCATAGAAGCACTAAAAAATGTATGTGAAATCCGTAACTTGAACTTCTGTTATTACTGACCTTTGATGCCTTGTTTTTAAATTTCTGATTTCAGAAAGTTATTAGCATGTTACATATTATTCGATCAAGTCGAGAACTTGGCTGTAAAATGATTTACATATTATAGACAAGATATACCACTTCTCACCAAGTATTGAACGAATGTTATTACTGACATATCGACTTGTCAAATTTGGTTTCAGCTAATCTAATTCATTAAATTATGCCCATCACGTCAAAAATAAAAAACTGTTGACAACTTCGCTGGTCGATTGTAAAACCAGTTGGCCGATTATGCCTATTAACTCAAATCGCATTTGGATCACAACCTATGATGAAAATTGCAAGTCATATATCTTTCTTCAAGTTATCGTCACGAAATTTCACATGTTTCTTCGGTATTCTACAACTACAGTGGAACTTCAACTTCCGTAGCTCTAAGAATTCTCTAAGTCGACTTACCAAGTCGGCAACCAAGCGTACCTAACTCGAACTTTTTTAGGGAAACAATCGAACAAAGAGCAGGCGGCAGATAAAGACTTGTTTTTAGCATCCTTGCATACGTGGCACTAGACTAAAATGGCATCTAAACGAAATTTGAAGTGTTTAACGCTCAAGGAAAAATTGAGATTAATTTCTGAGGTAGAAAGGCGCGAAAAAAAAAGAAAGACATTGCACAACAATTTGGAATTCCTGCAAACACGTTATCAACAATTTTGAAAAACAAAGACAAAATTTTATAAGAAGGTAACTATGAATTCAACCCCAAACGAAAAAGGCTTACTTGTGTAAATAAAAATTTTGATGAAGCAATGCTTATGTGGGTTTCTACCGAACGTCTCAAAAATATTTCTCTCTTAATCAGACAGAAAGCTAATATAATATAAAGATTTTTTCAGTAAGTGTAGGGTGGCTAGATAAATTAAAAAAAAAAACATAATGTCGTCCAAATGTCAGTTTTTGGTGAAAATGCTTCTGCAGATTTGAAATCTAGTGAGGATTGCATTTTTCCGTAATTCGAAGTCAACGTACCGGCCTTGGAGATTCGAATTGAAGTTTCACGTTACCAAGTTTCAATTTGATCGGCCCTGAATTGTTTGGAAATGAAATTAGAACCCGGACAGAATCAAATCAAAGTCGAAAATTACATGAATTCGGGCAAAATGTTAGCATGCTGTCGATTAGAACATGCGCGCAAAAACTTTGAATTTATATCTCCGCACTATCCCATTACTACAGTGTTCATTTGAAACCGTCGTCAGAAAGTACTTGATGAAATTGTTATTTTTTCTCTCGCATAATAGCCAATTTATGTCAAGAAAATGACGTCCACTCAATAACCTGTAAGTAACGTCGGAAAATAGTAAATACATGGTTCCAGTTTGAACCGGCAAGTTCATATTTATATGTAAAAAGTATTAGAATGCGTAATGACCTGCCACGTCATAATATACCTGAAGAAGCTAATTTATGGGGTGAAACTTCTCGCACTCAGAAAGTATCTCTCGTTAATAATCGTCGCGCACGCGCTGTGGGTTTCACCGGACAATTTTCTTTTTCACGATATGCATGTGAGCTTCGATATGTCGGGTTGAAAGGGACGAAGAAGTTTCGTCGGATAAACGATTGAATATGTTGATAGAATTATTTTTGTCGGGGCTTTGCCTGAACGCAACGTGCTTAGATGAACAAATTGCGGGTGAGATGGTTCAATATAATACTGTTATATTAATATTATTGATACAAGTTATTGAAAAAATACATAATGTTGAGAAAATGTGTTCTCGTGAGATTCAAAGAGATCATGTCTTCATTCTTACAGGATGTATTTTACTCGGAAAATGTTCAATATATCACGTGGTCAGAACGTGATGAAATATATTTTAACAACTCAATCTCTAAGGTTGTAAAAATTGTTCTCAAAATTGATATTGGAGAAATTTGATTTTTATATGTATATTTATATAATACGCATTTTGGTATTGACCATAATTCAACCCCTAAGGGAAGGGGGAGAAGGTAGGTACTATTACTAGAAAAATTATACGTAATTGTTTGAAATCACACCGAATTGAACTATCATGGAATGCGCATTTCAGCATTATATAAAATTCAACTCCTAAGAAACGGAAAAGTACGTATAGATCGAATATGTTCTTAGGTTTGAAATCATAATTGAATTCATAACTGGCACTTCGAAATGACAACGAAACAAAAATGAGAAACACAAGGAATGAATAAGCCATTCAGCATTTTCCTAAATTCAATCTCTAAGGGATTTATAAGTCGTTTACACGTCTTGGTGAAACATTTTCCGAGATATCGACAACATTTTAATTTAATTCTAAACTTGTTGTTTGAAATGACAACGAAACAAAAATGTGAAACACAAGGAATGAATAAGCCATGCAACATTTTCCTAAATTCAACCCCTAAGGGATTTATTAGTAGTTCAGACGTCTTGGTGAAACATTTTCCAAGGAATCGACAAGATTTTAATTTAATTCATAACTTGTTGTTTGAAATGAAAACGAAACAAAAATGTGAAAACGCAAAAGATGAGTGAGCCATTCAGCATTTTCCTAAATTCAACCTCTAAGGGATTTGTGAGTCGTTTACACGTCTTGGTGAAACATTTTCCGAGATATCAACAAGATTTTAATTTAATTCACAACTTGTTTCAAATGACAACGAAACAAAATGTGAAACACAAGGAATTAATAAACCATGCAACATTTTCCTAAATTCGACCCTTAAGGGATTTATGAGTAGTTCAGACGTCTTGGTGAAACATTTTCCAAGGTATCGACAATAGTTTAATTTAATTCATAACTTTTGTTGAATGACATCGAAACAAATATGTGAAAACACTAGAAAGGAATGAGCCATTCATTCATATACTAAATTCAACCCCTAAGGAATTTATAAGTAGTTGACACGTGGAGTTTCACAAAGTTTTGACAGCTCTTAATTGCCAAATTAGTGTGATTCTATTCTATTTCCATTCCTAGTTCATTTTTGATGCAACCATCGAATTAAATCCACAATTAAGCAAATCGCAGCTTCGTGAAACCCACCATAAGAGATACTCTTTGAATTTGCACTAGCTTAACACAGTTTTCATAACAAAATGGGAAACATGATATTACCTGCCATAAGCTGATATCGATTTTTTTTTTCAGATTCGGTTTCTCTTCGAAAAATGAGGATGGCCAAACTGGCTGCAGAAATAAAAGGGAAACATCTGTACGTTACCACAGTTACGGTAGGAGTATTAGTTTTTCGAAAAATATTGGGCGTTGAAGTTGCGAAAATTGAAAAGAAATAGTATACTTAAAAAAAAATACTAAGGCATTCTGTCCGGCCGGCCGTCAGCACCATTACTCTTGAACGCAATGAGTTAGAGAGTTGAAAATTGCAGTGTATGTTTGGAGTCCAAATGCGCTGGTCATGTTCGTTAATGGGTAAAATCCACCGAGTGATTTTGTAGTTATATCCATTTGAAAATTTGTTTTCCAAATAACTCGAAAAATACTTATCTGAACCAATGAAAGCTAGATAGTAATTGAAAAATTGGTTGGAGCACTAACGAGAAGTCGGGAACTTTTGCGGGCAAGTTCCATTGTATATTCACGAAGTAGATCGAGCATATACTTACTGTTAATATTGTTTAATTTACCTCTATTGGACACCCTTATTCGAATTTACCATCGATATAGAATGGTTTCTCAGCTTTTATAAGATATGAATGCATTTCGCACCATTTTAATGACATACTTGAGTAATGACAATGTCGTCTATGATAACAGAATTTTTGATTGTGACATATGTATTCTATCTTAATTCAAATTCCTTACATATCTAATGATATGCGACGAAACTTACTTCTCAAGTGATTTCAGGATACGATATTAACGAAATTCGGAGAAAATTCCTGAGTCCGCATTCTACAAGTAATTACCGATTTTTAATTGGATCGAATTTGTATATTTTGAGTTATAGAGGAAACAACAAACAAATTTCAGATTGATATAACTCTAAAACCGTTTGGCCGATTATGCCTTTTAACGAACTCAATTGTCGTATTAGGATGCACAACCTACCCTGTAAAAGTCACTATGTCTTTCCGTCCTCAAGTAATCGTGAGATAAAATATATTTTTTTTATTTTTTAGTGATATATTTACACAAAATTTCCTTGCGTCGATATTCTACAACTACTTAACAAGTTTCAATTCGAATGGATCTATAGTTTTTGAGTTACCGAGAAAACAATATTCCAGGTGGGTATAGCTCTGAAACCATTATGCCAATTATACCCAACGATGAAAATAACTGTTCCATTCGGATGCGCAACTTACCCTGAAAATTGCAAGTCCCCATCACTTTCCTTTCGAAAGTTATCGTGGCAACGGTAACCCATCCACCTACTGAACTATCTCAATGCTGCTCAGATCTCCAACAATATAGATCCGATCGTGTTCAAATTTGGAACATGGCTGTAAAGTTAGGTTTTGAAGCCTTCCGCAATATCAGACAATTCTGAGATATAGAATTCTTTTCAAAGATTTTCAATGGTTTTTTTACAATATTCTAGTAATACGATCCTCACGAAATTTCTTAAAAATTTGCGCATCAGCATTCTACAACTAATTACCACGTTTGAATTGGATTGGTTCGATATTTTTTGAGTTAAGGGGGAAGTAGAAACAAAATTTCAGATAGTTATAATTCGAGAACTGTTTAACCGATTATGCCTATTAACGAAGTGGCATATTGCATTTGGAAGCTCAACCTACCCTGCAAATTGCCAGTCGCTATCTTTTCCGTTCTCAAGTTATCGTGAGATGAATAATAATAATTTTTTTTAATTTCTAGTGATACGGTTCTCCCATACCTACCAAATTTCGCAGATCACTTGATTTTATTTTTTTCTAATTTGATTTTTGCAACAAACGTGAAAGTAATAACATTTTTGAATAGAGACTGATGAGACCTTCCAAACGACGTATCACAAGTGCATACTTCCTATTTGAAGAATTGGGGGTTGTACCTGTATTTCGAAGGGGGTTCGAGGTAGGGTTCGCATTTTTACGAAGAAGAATGACAATTTGAAATTTAAATTTGACGTGTTTCGGGATTTTACATTAATATGTATAGTAACATGGATAATGAATTTATTCCATTTGGCTCTTCCGCACCATTCGTTAGCCAAAAAGAAATAAATATGGTGTATTGGGCGTATTTTGTTATTGATGATCTAATGTGGATTGTTGGAAGTATTGTGAAAATATTATTCCTTTTTCTGGAAGCCAAGCTGCCTTGGGCGCTTTCAGTACCTGGATGGGTGACATCTCTGGCTATAATTTTGAACAAGCACGTCAAAGCTCCTGACTTCAATGCTTTCCCAAATAGTTTACGACAGATTTTATATGACTACAAATACAATTCAGAATCGTTTTTTCAGAATGATAGACTTAGTGGAATAAACGCTACAGGGGGTACAGGAATAGCATTCGAACTGTTCGAAATACTGCGTAAAAAGTTTGAGTTCAACTATACAGTCGTTTGGCCGCATCAAAATAAGTATGGAGACGAGAAGGAGGGGGTTATAAGGATGTTGATGGACGGGGTAAGGAATATGTTTACAATGACAATAATTATTTTTTTTTGCTTGATATTCGTACACTTGTAACAGACCTTAGGGAAATTTCTTCTTATTATTATTATTATTATTATTATTAATATACTGATCCTCCTGGGTTTTCCACAAGGAGACCCCTCATAAGCTCTAAGAGCTTGCCCTGAGTTAGGAGAACCAGTTGTGTTCTGTGTAGGCTTTGTTACTGTGTCCTTACGCCACCTTAGGCACAGCACTGTTAATTTTTGACCCAACAGCGAATGGTGGCGATTACCGTGACTAGAAAATTTCTTTCCTAGCCTCGGAATTGAACTTGGGGCTTCCGCTCCCAACTCAATTACTCTACCACTGAGCCAATCGCACTGCATCTTACATCTTACAAGAATTTATTTTTGTGATCACGTTAATTCTATGTATTACTACATATTTTAATCTATTTCCATTAGCAAGTTAACTTTATATTTCTAACAATTTGGCCGGTGGATTGTATTATGTATATTGTTGTAGGGGATAATGTTGCACTGCGATCTCTAGGTCTATTGTGCCCCCCGTCAGAGCTGTCGATGTCATCACCTTCTACAGCTCGCCTTCCAGTTCCAGAGTTCTGATGAACTCCAGTATCTGAATTGTTTTCAAGAAGGCTATATCTATTCGCTCCTGCATATTTCTTGTCCAGAGAATTCCTTGCGTTATTTTGAGATGCAAGGCATTCCGTCATCAGGTGATCAGAAGTTTCATCCTCCTCCTTACAGAATCTGCACTCGTCAGTATCTGCTAGCCCTAATCTCATCATATGCCTCCTGAGACAGGAGTCCCCTGTGAGGAAACCAGTGCGGAGATGCAGCGTGTTTTTACTAATATCCATATATTTCTTGGATCTGGCAGTTGGAAGGATACATTCCTGGGAGAGATCTCCAGAGAGTACCTCTCTCAGTTTCTTCTTTCATCCGAAATTCAATTTTGTAGGTGTATTTACCTACCCCACATTAGGGTTCCGAGCCAATAAAAGGTGTTCGTGCTCCTTTCTTGGAAAGTGTGTTGGCCTCCTCATTTTCTTTAATTCCCGAGTGACCAGGAACCCAGACCAAAGAGACCCTGTTGTTCTTGCCTACTTCATTAAGTTTTCTTCTGCACTCCCATATTATCTTGAACTCGATAACACGGGAGAAATACTCAAAGAAGTATAATCAGAATAATGTAAAATTTACTGATATGTTTCAAGTTATAAAAACCTAAAAGTACTTAGGTTACCTTTACCTATTTATTTTATTATTATTATTGATAAGGGGTTACGTTGCACCGCGACCTTGAGATCTATTGTGCCCCCCATCAGAGCTGTTCTCACCATTACGCCATCTACAGCTCGCCCTCCAGTTCCAGAGTATAAATGAACCTCAATATCTGGGAAGGCTTCAAGGATATTACGTCTTCACTCCTACAAGTTTCCTGTCCAAAGCATTCCTTTCGCTGACTTGCAATGGCGAGGCATTCTGTAACAAGGTGAAGAGGAGTTTCTTCCTCCTCCCCACAGAATCTGCACTCGTCAGTATCTGATAAACCTATTCTCATCAAATGCTTCCTGAGGCGACAGTGTCCTGTGAGGAAGCCAGTGACCAGGTGTAACTTATTCTTACAGAGATCATTTTCTTTAATTCCCGAGTGACCAGGAACCCAGACCAAAGAGACCCTGTTGTTCTTGCCTACTTCATTAAGTTTTCTTCTGCACTCCCATATTATCTTGAACTCGATAACACGGGAGAAATACTCAAAGAAGTATAATCAGAATAATGTAAAATTTACTGATATGTTTCAAGTTATAAAAACCTAAAAGTACTTAGGTTACCTTTACCTATACCTTTTAATTTTTTCAGAGTAGGTTAAGGAGATAAATATCTCGGTAAAGTTCGATATTGGGCAAAATAAGCCAGGTGGTTTCGGAGTAACATAAACAAATTTTTCTTTTACATTACAAATTTTAAATTCAATTTTTTTGAAGATGCAGTTCCATCATAAGAATCCACTGATGTCATGCTCAACTCTAACAAACTAATACTTTCGGAGATATGATTGTTCAAAATTTCAATTATCATTCTCAATTCTATATGATTTCATAGAATACTCTAATTATAATTTCCTGATTTATATAAATCCAACAAGAGATGAGTCATAGACCTACGTTTTGAATTTAATTACGAAAATTCTTGGGTATTGACACACAGAAGCCAAATTGAAAAAGTGGGAAAGCCCTGTGGACAGGAGCTTTGGCGCTCTTGTTCAAACTTTACAAATTATAACTCCGAAAGTATTGGTTTCTCCGAGTTGGGAATGATATCAATGGGTTCATATTTAATTTATTTTATTTCATGATGCAGTTCTATCATAAGATTCCATTGATATCATTCCCAACTCTGAGAAACCAATACTTTCGGAGATTTAATTTGTCAAAGTTTGAACAAGAGCGCCAAATCTTCTGTCCACAGGGCTTTCCCACATTTTTAGAACAAAGTTTCCTTTATGTGGCATGCGCCCAAAAGAAAGAAACCGTCCGAAATGTTACGCATTATGGTTTGTTCCTTCGGACGACCATTTAGGGTATTATCCTCAAACTTTGGGTACGGCTGCCATAATATTCGGACTGAATGAAATTTCCGTATGTAAAGGGGCGATCGGATGAGGGCAAATATACTGGTGATTAGATGTGTGGATATCGTTGAACGAAATTTTCAAACTTTTGTTTCACGGATGAGTTACTGAAAAAGGCATGTGAAACGCATTCAGCAGAAACTGGAAGGACGTATTGCCATCTCATGGCAATTCTGCGTGTGCGTGAGTTGTTACGGTAGGAATTGTGTGTTTTTTGAGCTGGACTGTCCACCAAGCTGACCTTGGGCCAAATTTAAGATGAACGCTGCCCCTTCCGGGCTGTGATATAAATGCTGGAGTCTGAGAAGAGTGGGGTTTGGAGTTGGAGGATGCCATTCCTCCATAGAATCTACTTGCGAAGGAACTCGCATGCGTGGATCATAGCTGCGATATTTCTTGAACCACCGGTGCTCGAGAATCGCAGTTTGGTATGAGTTGTGTGATTTTGAGAGGACTTTCGGACACGTGTGGACTCCACATGCGCAGAGGATAAGTGATACAAGTAAATTCTTTTTTTCAGGAAGTCAACGTTTCAGTCGCCTTTATGCCCGTCATCAGTCATTTTCGTGAGAAAGTTCATTACTCTCCGAGTCTTGATGTTGGAGAATGGCTGGTACTGATGAAACGTCCTGCTGAGTCCGCTACTGGAACTGGACTCCTCGCTCCTTTCACGTTTCCAGTCTGGATACTCATCATGATATCGCTGTTCGTGGTTGGGCCGATTATCTACATCATAGTCCAGATAAGGGTGCATTTCTGCTCTGACGAAGACGAGCCCTATTCCTTCCCTATTTGTTTTTGGTTCGTGTATGGTGCTCTTCTAAAGCAGGGTTCCACCCTGAGTCCTATAGCAGGTGAGGGTATTCTTAGATTAATAAGGATACATTTTTACTCACAAACAGATTTCACTAGAAATATATAATTAATATACTTTCTTCAATGATTACTAATCTGCCAGAGGTAGCTGGACGTTTTGGTTTAAAATTTAAAGTGGTTTTAGTGAAACAACCTTTGAAAAAGAATTTCTTTTGTTGATGAATCATTGATCTTCGATAGGAAAAACAGAGTTGAAATGATTAAGAAAGTAAACATTGATGCTAGGTAGGAAGGAAGACTGGGAGAGGGAATCCACCACCCATGCTCTTTAAACAAAATGCCATTGAATGGTCCAAAAAACAATATAGGAGCTGGCGCTGGATTATGCTGGGCAGGCACCAAATTCCCACTATCGCTAAACTCCTATCCGAGCGTCTTTGAGGCAGAAATACTTGCTATCGAAAAATACCTGGTAATGAACCTAGAGACCAATAGACCTTGAGGTTTCAGTGCATAGTTACGCCCTACAACAATATACAATATTTATTTAATATAAAGGGTCCGCCATCTAACATTTTTTTTTCAATTAGTGCTTATTTGCTTAATGGTAACACTTAGGTCATGTCTGATTTGACAGATAATTAGTTTTAGCCTTCCGCTGAACGAATATGGTCGTGTATACGCTTGAACAACGCTGGGAAATATTGCGACATTACTTTGAAAATCATGGTAATGTTGCAGAATGTGTGCGAAAATTGCGTACGGATTTTGGAAGAAGAGAAGCACCGTCAGCTCCGTATGTACCTTATCTTGTGAAAAAAGTGAAAGAAACTGGCATCCTCATCGATAAACCAAAGCGTGAAAAGCCAAAAACAGTGCGTACACCCGAGAATATTGCTGCTGTGGCAGAAAGTGTGCGTGAAGCGCCATCAACATCAATTCATCGACGTTCTCAAGAATTGAACATTTCGGAGACATCATTGAGACGAATTTTGCATAAAGACCTTGGTATGACGCCATACAAAGTCCAATTGGTTCAGGAGTTGCCCTGTTTTTGAAGATCGCATTATCAGCCGCAGAGCTGATGTCGTTTGGCCACCTCAGAGCTGCGATTTGACACCCTTGGCCTATTATTTGTGGGGTGCCGTCAAAGATAAGTGTTACGCCAACAAGCCAGAGACAATTGACGTTTAAAGGACAATATTCGTGAAGCCATTGGTGAAATACAGCGGCACAAAATCGATAATGTGCTTAAAAATTGGACCGATCGTGTAGGCTACTGCATGGCCAGCCGAGGCAGCCATTTGAATGAACTTATTTTCCATTATTAACCGGAAGGATTGTACTTTCAAATTAAAAAAGGAATCTGAGAAAATATTCAGTAGATTTTTTTTATTGCATTTAAAAAAAAGGTATTTGGCGGACCCGTTACATTTATTGAATATTCGTAGTAGAGTGCTCTAATTCCGTCTTAATATTCTAATTTAGCTGATTTTAATCCGGAAAAGTCTTCAAGAATTCACTGTCAAATTAATTTTTGCCCGTTTGTTTCTCCTTGCAGATTCCACAAGATTACTGTTTGCCACCTGGTGGATTTTCATAACCGTTTTGACAGCCTTCTACACTGCCAACTTGACAGCTTTCTTGACGCTATCCGACTTCACCCTTCCCATTACAGATCCCGACAGTATCGGAAAAATGAAACTGAAATGGGTGACGAATAAAGGTTTGATGAATCCATAGAAAAATATAATTTGAAAACTTCGAGTTTAATATTTTAGGCAACGTCGTACAAGAAGTTATAAAACTGACATCCATTCAGTCTAAAGAAAAGATTTACGAGGAGTACGAAGAAGTCAAAACCAACTTAGGACCGAGAGCTAGTTATTTCAACGAATCAGATTCTGATATTATGAAATCGTATGTAACAAGAGATGATATGATGTTCATAAGAGAAAAGCCTATTGTCGAATACGACATATATGACGATTACAAACAGAAGGTTAAGGATCACGTGATTGAAGAAAAGAGATGTACATACGTACTGACCAAATTTCATGTTTTTACCGCAGACAGAGCCTTCGCCTACAGTCGTCATTTCAAATATTATGAACTATTCAACGATGCGTGAGTATTCGTTTTTGCCGCGCTGTTTACCTGAAGAGACTGCCTATCAATTCGTACAAATGTCGAACAACAAAGTTCAAACAAAATTTTCTAGTTACAATCGTATTCATAATGACACTAATATTGTCGTCACCAAAAAAAATCTGTTAGTTTTCGAAAGAGTTATAAGCAAAGAAACAATATTATTCATGGTTTTTTTTAACTGAGTTCGACACTGTCTTTGCTATAAGAGTAGAAGTCATAGACAGAAGGTAACGGGATCGCGTCCCGCGGAGCCGAAATTGCTCGTTTTCGTTTTTTTTTCATTTCTATTGAATTAAGTAACAAATCCGAGGAAACGGTCATCAAACGAAATTAGGTTGATTTTTTCATAAAATTATTATTAAAATTATTATTAAAATTACGTGAGACGTGAGTATTTTCGTATATTATTAGATATTAAAATTACTTGCTATAATACAGAATGTTATTTGTATTTTTGAATAGACTATTGAAATTTAACCACTGCTATACAGGGTGTTTTTTATCTAATGGCTCAATTATATGATTGAGCTGATTTGTGTCCGTATGCCACAAACAAAGCGATATATTTTTCGGAGCAAACAGTCTTCTAATGGGTCCTTACGCAAGCGCAGACACAACACTGTATATTTTCGAGTAAACAGTGAAAGTATGTGCTTGAAAAGAGACCTTACGCCACTACAAACACAGCACTGCTCATTTTCGAACCAACAGTGCATGTATAAGTATTTGGCATGAAACTAATCGTTTGAGATCATTCTCGGCCGAAAAGTGGACCAGGATTTTTGGACGCTTGTTTTTACAGTCGAATTTATTTCCTTGGAAATGTTGGGAACACTATTTTTTTTTCCTCGAGCTAAGCCGCAGCCTTGGGAGAATTCAGTAACTGGATGGGTAACCGCTCTAGATGTAAATTTGAAAAAGCGTGCCAAAGCTCCTGTTTACAGTGCTACTGTGCAGTTAATAATTTCGATGCGTTTTTGAAGCATATCGTTCCATTTGTAACAATGACATACTTTATAGTTGTCATCTATCAAAAGATGACACCTCTAGAGCAGTGGTCAAAATAGCCAGCTATTTATAATTGAATCTCCAATTAAAAATACCTGTCGATATAATATGTAGTTTTAACACACCACAAGCTGGAATTTTGGACTGTTCCTCATTGAATATGGTGAATTTTCAGTCTTCAACATCTGGTAGAAGCTGGAGTTATCAAATTCAAATTGAACGAAGAGCTGCCAGGTACTAAGCTATGCCCAATTCAGCTACAGAGCCAAGATAGGAAATTGAAAAACAACGATCTTTTACTCACCTATTTCATTGTTGGTGTTGGACTAATCGTATCAATAGCTGTGTTCATAGGAGAGGTGATCGTCACTCGTTACCATAGCAGTCGCCACAATGGAACAGATGTTTCCTATGGACATACACTAAGAGGTGAGCAGATAATTATAGTATTTCTGGAGTATTTGTTTATCAAAAATGTAAGAATTTCACCCGAGAGAAAGTTATCAGGTTCCTTCGGGATTATTCAAAAAATTCGCAGATATATCTCACAATCGTAATCGTCCAATACGTAGAGTACTATATGGTAAGAGATTGTCACCTGCGCATCATTAGCATGGTGGACAAAAAACTAATGAGGCCACCACACGCACACATGAGTTAGCTATACTACTCCCACAGCAGTGCTTGAGGTCGTATTTAATCTTTCCCTCTTGCCATTAGATACATGCAAGGAAATGTAGCCTACCTGGTTCTCCTACCTTGTAAGTGGGTAGGACATTAAGCTACTGGCTCAACTGGGCTCAAACCTCTAGGCAATGCCTTCACATGTAAGACCAACAATATTCTATTTCGAAACACCCTTTGCAACAGTCCTAAGAGGCCGTCTGGGTTCGGTGGACCTCCTTCATCGATTGGACAAAGGGTCATCCATTTGGTACACAGATAAGGGTACAGATATTGGGGTATATGGGCCAAAATTAAGGATATCTGAGCGCTGGGACATGAGCTCTCTATCTTACAGGCAGAGACGCTAGCTGTCTACATTTGTGCTCAAGTTTGTCTGAAAAGGAACTTCTAGGGGGCGAACATCTATATTATAGTGGAAAGCCTGGTCATACTGAGAGGCCTGGAATCACCCATTCCTAGGAATGCCTGAATACCATGAAGCAACTGGCAACCATACCATACAGCAAGAGGCAATAAGGTCACTCTACTATTCCACAGCACTATGGTATAGAAGGAAATGAGAAGGTCGATGAACTCGCAAAAAGGTCCACCAGGGTTATACCTACTGGACCAGAACCCTTCTGTGAGTTTGGAAAAGACCACTACAGGACTGCGGTTGAACAATGGAAGCTAAATAACAGAATAGCTCTTTGGAGAAATACTCCAAGACTTCCATAGGTAAAAAGATTCGTGGATTTTTCACCGTAATATACCAGAAAGCTCCCGCAGCTGCCACGAGTTGAGCTTCTGGTGGACTTTCTGATAGGGCACTTTTGGTAAAATAGCAATTGCATGGGAAAGTCAGCAGACAAAACATGCAGGATATGTTCATCGGAAAAGGAAACTGCCGAATACATATTATACATAGGAAATGCCCAGAGTTAGCCAGCATAAGAATTTTATATGTATATGAGTGAGCCAGTTCCAGAAACGTCATGATGTGATCCAAGGTTCCTGAGGATGTTATCAGGTATGACACAATTGACAATGGCCTTAGGATTGAATAAGTAGGTGTAACGTTTTTTTTTGATCCAGGATCCAGGCAGAGGTTTGTTTTTGTTTTGCTCGCGATAAATTTGTCAATTGTATTGCCAGTGAATTTGAGGTTGAGTCTCAGTGTTGCCAATCGACGTATAGGGAATTATGTTCAAGGGACCGGATGAATTGGCAATATTGTTTCGTAAATTTGGTCAGAGTCGGCGTCGGTCAGATAAGGTCGTCCATTTTTGTGGAGGTTCAGCGGATGAAGCAATTGGTTATGCGCGTTTTCGAAACTTTGTAAGAATTATTGGAATCTTCTTAGTTGGATATAGTTTCGAAAATCAAATTAAGTTAGTGAGGGTTATATTGGTTTGATTTTGGTAACCTTCACTTATCTCGAAAGAGGATTTAAAGACCTTTTGCAAATCCAAGTTGACCACGTGAATGATCTTGGCGACTTTGACAGAGCATTGCTGTGTATTTGAAAAATTAATTGTTGGAAGCACGGCCAGATTTGGTTTTGAAGCAAACTTATACAGGATAACCCCGAATATCAGGGTATGTATGGAGTATATAAGTATCAAATAACAAGGAATAACTTGTCTCTTTGATATTCTGATAACCGAAATTATTGTGCATTTGGGAGACTCATTTATTTCTTATCTGAGATGTGTCACTACTGGAATAAATTGTTTGTTTTTAGCGTGAATATTCTTTTGGTAAATTTAGGAATTATTACATTACGCTGGGGTATCTGGGAGAATTAAATTTGCCTGGTGCCCATTTACTGGGTTCCCTTTTGGAATCCACTCCCATCTCCACTGAAGCGGATCCCCGAGTTCTAGTAGCTCCGAGTTTAACCGCTGCGACTTGGGAACAGTCGTAGAGGTTATATAGGGTGATACAACGAAATATGGTATATGAGCGTTTACGGACTGTTTTGTAATAAAACTGTGTTACACATAATGGTAGGAGGTGCAGCTCCTACCAGCCACAGCAGGAAGAAAGAGCCTGGTTCTTTGGTCATGTGGTGGACATTTGGTTTCAATATCAAGGAATATGTTATCCTTCCTCTCTCTTCTATAGTCTAAGATGGTATCGATCGCAGTTCTGAAGGGCTGGACCAAGACTCACGAACCCGTTGTAATAAATATCACAAGAGTGTATGAGTTCTTCTTCTTCTTCTTCTCTCTCTGACTCCCTTCTACCAGGGGTCATGGGCTTAACCTGAGGTTATGTACCCAGTCTCTATATTATGTTCCTACCCCTTCCCAGGGCTGAAAAGGGTACATGACGTACACAGGACTGGACTTCATGTATTTGTTAGTTAGTTAGTTTTGACTGGCTATAACCTTATTTGAGATGATCTCAAAAACTCAATTTCAAATTTAATTACTTCTGTAGGAGTGTATGAGTTGACGAAATATTCCATCAAAGAAGTATTGTAACTTTCAAATCAATATGATATTCTATGCTTATTTGTCCACAGGTGGTATATCACCAATCTACAAGGGTCATTTGGAATCCAGCGTCCTCAACTTCAACAAAACCCCTCCACCTCCTTACCACACCCTTTTTAGCATGCAGAATGGTGGGAAACGAAAAATCATCAATGGAAGGGAATACTGGGTTACGGATGAGAGACAGACTGGACCAAATCTCATACCAGCTAGAGCGCCATCTGCAATGCTCTTTCAGTACACAAACTGAAGTGCTGCGCATCTTCTACTCTACAGAATTTTATTAAGATTTGCAAGTTTTCAGTGTAGAGTTTTGCTCACACATTTTGAATAGAGTATTATTTCTAGAGAATATAATTTTTTGAGCTATGATATTTGTGGTTTGAATATGACGAAACAGACAAAAACTTGAAATGTACAAGATATTTTTTGCATTTGTATTCATTACGCATTTATGAAATGGAATCGATTGATTTAAAAGTAATTTTTGTTATGATTGTATATTTTTATTATTATGATGTTATTGTTACTGTTATAGAATGAATGAAGAGTCTGGAGTTGTTTGTTATTTTAGCATGTATTCTTTTCGAATGTTTGTTTGAAACACATTGGGTGACAGTCACAGATTCATGACATAAACGACAAAAATATTTTGAGGAAATCAATTGTTCCTCTATTGATATTAACCTTATATCGAATTATTCTGATATAGCTACTACAAGGCCGGATATTGGGAATATTTGTTCAAAATAAGTCGAATAATATATATTTATATATTTATTTATTTATTGATCAGGAACTTCAACATGCCATTTGAATAACAAAGGTTCACAGAAATTACACATTGAAAATATGCAGATGATGTATGCAAAGAATATGAGGAAGTCAAATAAAGAGAAATAAACAAAAATAGTTTCTTGAGCTCTAAATATTTAAATGAAAAATATATTTTTGCTATTATGTTATTATTACTATTATAGAACGAATAAAAAGTGTGGAGTTGTTCAGAATTTTAGCATGTATTCTTTTCGAATGTTACTTTAAAACACATACCGCCGTATTCACAAAGCATTCAATCTCCGTTAAGTCCTAACTGAGGTCCTCAGTTAAGGATAAATAAGAATCGTAACCTCAGTTTACGTATGTAACGGTGCTGAAACAGGCCTGTTTCACGTTAATTTTCAATTAAACTGAGGTTGCGATTCTTCTTTATCCTTAAATGAGGACCTCAGTTAGGACTTAACGGAGATTGAATGCTTTGTGAATACGGCGGATAGTGTCACAGATTCATTACATAAACGAATCAAATATTTTGAGGAAAGCAATAGTTCTTCTATTGATATTAACCTTATTTCGAATTATTCTGCTAGCTACTACAAGATCGAATATTGGATAAATTAGTTCAAAAATAGGTAAAATTTAATATATTTATTTATTTATTGGATAGAAAATATTTCATAGAAATTACACATAAATATACAGGTATTCAAAGAATATGAGGAAGTCGAATGAACAGAAACAAAGAATAAGTATCTTGTGATCCAAATATTAAATAGAAAAATATATTTTTGCTATTATGTTATTATTACTGTCGTAGAATTGATAAAAAGTGTGGAGTTGTTCAGCATTTTAGCATGTATTCATATCGAATGTTTGTTTGAAACACATTGTGTGACAATCACTGATTCATGACATAAACGAAATAAATATTTTGATCAAAGCAATTGTTCTTCTATTTAAATTAACCTTATTTCGAATTATTCTGCTACCTACTAAAAGACCTATTATTGGGATAATTTGTTCAAAAATAATAAAAAATAAAAATAAAATAGTATAATTTAATATTCATATATTTATTTATTTATTGATCAGGAACCTCAACAGAACATTTTGAGAACAAAGGTTGATAGAAATTTCATATACAAAATATACAGCTATGCAACGAATATGAGGAAGTCGAATACAAATAAATAAAAAAAAAAATAAAAAGAAAAATATATTTTTGCTATTATGTCACGTCGGGTAAACAACCAGAAATATTCTCAGACGGTATAAAGAGCATACGGGACATGTGCGGAACAACAACAACGATAAATCTGCTGTTGCAAATCACGTTTTAACAACTGGCCACTAAAGTTCAGAACATTCCGTTAAATTGTAGGAAAATTCCAAAAAATTCTACTTAGGAACACTTGAAGGGATCGAGTTTTTTTTAATCATAATTATCATCAAGGATTATGTTATAAAAAAAATTTTTAGGTTAACTCAGAAACAACGCAATTTTTTAAACAATAACAGATAAAAATTATTAAAAATCATATTTAAGTAGCTTCTGATCATAAGAAAACGGTTCAATAGTATTACAGTAGAATCTCACTAATCCGGCACTTCAATAGACCGACACGTCCAATAATCCGGCACACTCTGCCCGCATCTCCCTCGCCCCTCCACCACTATTCCAATTCTTCATTCTTCAAATTATGACAGATGAAGAAAGCCTTATAGAAGTATTGGAGCCACCAAACACTACAACTGAAAAAGTCAAACCAGATACAGCATTTAAATTGTTATAATTATGTAATAATTCTTCGAAACATGCGAGAAAAGGTTTTTAAATAAGGATTACGACTTGAACAAAAACTCAAAAACAGACCTCAATTAAAGATTATTTAGTTAACTCACTATCATTGTTAGATATGTTACAGTTATAAAAAATTTTCATTTACATATTATAATTTTTTTCTATACAATCCCCTAATCCGGACATTCCAAAAATTCGGCACACTCGGGTTTTTAATGCTGCCGGATTACTGAGATTCTACTGTATTATAAAAAAAAATTTCAATGTTTAATGAAGCCATATAATTTTTCTTAAGTAAATTGTTAATAATTAAACGAAAACTATTTTTATATTTTCCAACAGAAATCTATTCTAAGACCTTTGAAATATAGCTACCCGAAAGAAAAACATTATCAGATTAATAGTTTAACAATTATCGCACTTGCAATTTCAATGTTCGTGCTACAAACAATTGTTAATTAACTAATTTATAACTAATTGAAATATCACGATAAACATTTTTTGAATTATTGTTCATTGATTTTTCCTGCAGGCGGCTGAATTTTTTTAGTTTTTCATCTTTATATTTAATAAGTTTAAATAATATTTGTTCATGAAAGTTCCGAAGGAGGCGAGGCTTGCGCAAGCCGGAGTACTCGTTTTCGGGCGTACTTTGAACCCTCTGGGAAAATTATAAATATTTTTCCTACACTTCCGGGAGTTACGACATTTTTATTAGGAGATTTCCTCTTCTTTTCGAATCTTTTTTCAAATTTGAATTATCTCAAATACTTTTTGGTATATTGGCGAAAAACCAAACCCCCTCCTTTTTTTTCACTTAATTGTTTATAACTATTGCAATTTTTGCGAGCGGCCTTAGCATTTCCTCAAATACGATCCACATGCCATTCCGAATCGGATGACACCTCAATCATAATGACACCTGAATCGTAATAAGTACGTCAGGATAATCACAGTAGTATTATTGAATGATAGTGCGAAATTTTTGAGGTACCTACTCATACCCGTAGATATAAACATTCAAGATATTGATTGAATTGAAGACAGTGAATTGCATTTTTTATTCGCCTGCACTGTGATTTCCCCAATTTATAAAACGTTGCATATAATAGGTACTTATAAGGTGGCCAACCTTTGATTTGAATTTTGGATAGCGAAATCTTCCATCTATCATCCAATCTAAGATAGGAAAATAAACCATTTTGCGATGTATTATAAGAACAGCTTAAACCGCATGCTGGATACGCAGTTCACGAATCCGTATGGCTTCCTCGTTTCTTTTGATTTTGTTCTCGCTGTTTTTGACAGCGAGAGCAGATTTCGAAAATGCATTCAAAAGTGAAATTTTTAAAGTGAATAGTTCGGTTAATGGCATGGGACAATGTGGTGAAGACTTGATTAAAATGGCCTCAGGATCTTTCTGGGCTGTGAAAAGTATGTGTTCACTTTATTCGAATTTGTTCCTACATTGGAATTTCTTTCAGTGTTGGATGCTACATCAAAAGTCAGAAGTGGATTTGCTCTGCTTAGCGACGATTTAGGGCAGTTTGATGAATGTGTGAACGCTGCTAGTGAAGATGGCTCCATAAATGGCAAATATTGTCTTGGGGCTCTTACGATTAAATTGCCAACTCAAGAGCTCCAACGTCTGCATAATTTGAAGGTACATGAATTTTCCTATCGAAACTATTTTCAATATCAAGATATTTCATTTCTAGTCTAGTCAACAAGTGCTTTTTAGGTCAAAATTTTTGCGTATTCTCCGTAAATTATGATTGAGGTGTTATTCGATTCGGAATGGCATGTAAATAGTTTTTGAGAAAATGCTAAGGCCACTCGCAAAAATTGCAAGAGTTATAAGCAATTAAGTGATAAAAAAAGAAGGAGTTTTAGGTTTTCGCTAATATCTCAAAAACTATTTGGGATAATTCGAATTTGAAAAAAGATTCAAATAGAGGAGGAAATTTCCTAAAAGTTAAAACTGCCAGAACTATAGGACCAATATTTATAATTTTCCTAGAGGGTCCGAAAACAGGTACTCCTGCTTGCGCAAGCCTCTTCCCCTTCGTACCTTTGATGAATAAATATTATTTAAACTTATTTAATATGATAATAAAGAATTTAAATAATTCAAGCGCCTGCAGAATAGATCAATGAACAATAATCTGTGGTCCAAAAATATTTATCGCGATTTTTCAATTAGTTATCCATTAGTTTATTGAAAATTTTTTGTAGCACGAACATTAACATTGCAAGTACGACAATTGTTAAACTATTAATCTGAGGAATTTTTCCTTTCGTGGAGCTATTTCTCAAAGGTCTTAGAATATACTCCTAAAGGAAAATTTTAAAAATTGTTAATTTTCGTTCTGTCATGAATAATGTACTTAAGTGAAAAATTACAAAGCTCAATTTATAATATTACTATTGATCCGTTTTTGCGCGTATGTTCTGGGGAACATCGCGTTATAGTTTTGCCCAAATGTCTGTAACTTTCGAATTTTTTGAAAAAAATGGTCTCAAACGATTAAGTTCGACTCCCCAATGAAGAATTCGAGGTCATATTTGATTCTGTCCGGCCGGCCGTCCGTTGCCACGATAACTTGAGAACGAAAAGAGCTAGCGACTTGAAATTTTCAGGGTAGATGACGCATCTCAATACGACGGACAAGTTCGTTAATGGGCATAATCGGCCCAGCGGTTTCCGAGTAATAATTTTGTTTTAAACCAATATAAATCCGATCGAATTGAAACTTGGTGAATAGTTGTAGAATATGAACCTTTGCACGTTTGTGAAATTTTGTGCGAATCATATGGCTTGAAAATTTTAAAAAAATTATTAAAAAATATTTTTGTTGTCACGATAACTTGAGAACGGAATGAGATAGCGGCTTGACATTTTCAGGTTAGGATGAGCTCCAGAAGGCGACATTTCAGTTTGCTTATGAGTATAATCGGTCAAACGGTTTTAGAGTTATAGCCATCTGAAATTTTCTGAAATTTCGTGGTTTTTGTTCCTCATTAACCTGAAAAGTACTGAACCGATTGAATTCAAACATGGTTATTAGTTGTAGAATGCCAACGCGGAAATGTTTGCAAAATTTGGTGAGGATAGCATTTGTAGAAATTTTTTTATAAATCATTGAAAATAAAAAAAAAATTCTATATATCAGTAACTAATCGTTAGAAATTGATGAAATTTTGCAAGAGCCTTCATAACCTAACTCTACCGCTAAGTTTCAAGTTTTAATATGATCGGTTTAATATTGTTGGAGATTGGAGCATTCTTGTGTGAATTCAGTAGATGGGTGACCGATGCCTCGATAACTTTCGAACGAAAGGAGATAGGGACTTGCAATTTTCAGGGTAGGTTGCGTGTCCAAAAGGGAGAGTTGAGTTCGTTTTTGGGCATAATCGGTCTAACGGTTTCCGAGTTATACCCACCTGGAATATTATTTTCTTGATAATTGAAAAAATAAATATTCGATCGAATTGAAGCTTGGTAACTAGTAGTAGAAAATCAACATAAAGACGTGTTCAAAATTTTGTAAGAACCGTACCACTAGAAAATTCGAAAAAAATGACGAAAAAAAAAATTTTAATAACCCTAGAAAATTTCAAAAAAAATCAATAAAAAAAAAATTGGTTCGAGCACTGAAGTGAAGTCAGGAGCTTTTGCGCGTATGTTCTATTGTCTACTCACCTCTATTGGACATCTACTATAAATTTAGCATCGATATATACATAGTTTTCTCAGCTTTTATAATATACAATGATTACATTTCCTACCATTTTAATGATTGACTTCAGTATAACGAGAGAATCGTCTATGATCACAGAATTATTAATTCTCACATAGTATGTATTCTATTGGAATTGAAATACGAAAAAACTCACACCTCAAGAAACTCCAGGATACGATATTCCCGAAATTCCGCGAAAATTAGTGGGTCGGCATTCTACAAATATTCGCCGAGTAATAATTGAATCAGATTCGTATATTTTGAGTTATAGAGGAAATAACAAAAAAATTTCAGATCAGTATAACTCCAAAACAATTTGGCTGATAAGGCTAATAAACGAACTTGAATATTGCATTCGGTTGCGCAATCTATCCTGAAAATTGGAGGTCTCTATCTCTTTCCGTTCTCAAGTTATCGTGAGATACGTAATATTTCTCCTAATTTTTTTAAAATTTCTAGTGGTACGGTTTCACACACGTCTTCATGTTGATATTCTACAACCAGTTACCAAGCTTCAATTCGATCGGGTCTGTATTTTTTGAGTTATCGAGAAAATAATATTCCAGATGGGTATAACTCCAAAACCGTTAGACCGATTATGTCCAACAACGAACTTAATTATCCGATTTGGATGAGCAACCTACCCTGAAAATTGCAAGTCGCTAGCGCTTTTCGTTTGAGAGTTATCGAGGCAACAGTCGCCCATCCAACTACTGAACTTACCCAAAGCTGTTGGATCTCTAACAATATAGATCCTATCTTGAAACTTGGCAGTTGAGTTCTAAAGGCTCTCTCAAAATTTCAGTGATATCGGGCGAATAGTTTCTGATATATAGAATGTTTTTCAATGACTTTTTTTAAATTTTCTTGTGATACGATCCTCACGAAATTTTGAAAGAATTTTCGTGTCAGCATTTTACAACTAATAACCATATTTGAATTGGATCGGTTTAGTGTTTTTCGAGTTATTGAGGAAATAACAACCAAATTTTAGAGGGTTATAACTCGAAACAGGTTTGATCGATTATGCCTATTAACAATATCAAATGTCGCATTCAGATGCACAACCTACCCTAAAAATTACAAGACTATCTCTTTCCGTTCTCCGTGACATAATAATATTTTTTAATAATTTTTTTTAATTATTTGACATTTTTAGACGAGTTCAGTACCTGTATAGGTGACTGCCCTGGCTATAAATTTGAACAGCGCGCCAAAGGTCCCGACCACAGTGATTTTCCAACTTGTTTCCTGAACTCTTGGTTATGAAAACATTAAATTCGTAACAACAAATACCTTCAACCTTTTCGACATAAATTCGAAAATAACAGGATTTCTTAATATAAAACTTTTAAATACAATACACGGAAATTTCTTGTAAATCAGTTCAGAGCGTTCTGCCAATAGCTTCAAAATGGGCTCGTATAATTTTTATACTTTAATTAAATTAAATTAAAATCCAGGGGATATGCCGAGAGAAAGAACAGACGCTTATGAGACTCCTTGGACTTCATCTATTGAAAAATTCAACCAAAATGAGCCTTGTTAACCTTCTCATAGCCGACGCGACGTGCTGGGTTATGCATGAACACTCACGCCACCTATGGGAGAAAACCAAGAACCCCAGCTTCCCCACATTTTGCTACTATACATAGAGTAAACACGTCACATGAATTTCATGATTTCCCTAACCAATATATCGTATTGATTGATTCTTATGTAAGATGAATGACCTCTTCTATAAACCTGAGATACATAATATGTATCTCGCATTAATTTTACACTATTTTTCTTCCAGCAAACATTGAGAGAAAATACAGCAAAATTGACACAATCATCGACTTTTGTCCACCCCTTAACGTGGGCTGCATGCCTTCCGAGTTCTTGCAGTTCGGAGAATTTTGGAAAGATATTTAACAGCATTCTTGCACCTGCATTGCTTCAAGTTCAATTTGATGAATCGAAATGTGCTACCATAAACGATGACACAGAATTGACCACTGGGGCCACCATCACGATGTAAGTCTCAATATATATGCGTACTATATTGGCAAGAATGTTCATGGTCTATGATATATTATGTACTATTATTTTGGTCCCGCTTGAGAGGAAAAACCTTTTATAGGCTTTTATAGGGTCTGCTCTGTTAGGAGCGTGAGACTCCAGTTGTTGTTTGGTTACTTACTAAACAAACCTCTGGCAAATTCCTTGGAATAGTTCTTCGTCCTGACTTACAGCGTTCCTTAACAAAAGAGATGAGCTGCAATCGGCCTTCACAGTTAATTGGACCTGATGACTCGAAATGATTCGAGCAACACTGCGTTCTGCATTATGTGGTTCAAAAGCTCCGGATTTACAGGCCGAAATAATCTTTAATTCAATCACGTATTTCACCCTCATTCCACTTAGACATCCTATGATTAGTACGACCATCCTAATTTTATGCCTTGTATACAGGATTCCTAGTTCGAACATTAAATCATTGTATTTTTCCCTCTCCTGTTCTTCTTTCATCACCGTATTATTTTCGGCAGGGGAGGAAAATTCAACAACAAACAATTCTTTGAGCTCTTTGTCCAGCAGAACTATATCTAGATTTATTGTGGTGATCTGCCGAGTTGTTGGTATAGCATAGTTCCAGTAGCTGTAAGCTCTGTTATTTTCAACAACTGCTTCAATCTCCAGGGATACATATGGGAGCACTGGTTCGTTGCCTATATAATAAACCTCACTCAGATGAAAAGAGAGAAGTAATGGAACATGGACGGAATGTGCATAACAGTTTCCTGCTGGCTGTGTCCACTCTCATAATGTTCTTTTTATACCATCTTGTATTTATTATCCCATCTTGACAAGCCATAGTAAATCCCTCCGTTTCTGACTCGAGCTCAGTTGACATAAAATAGGCGAAGGATAACTCTTTCAACAGGCCCTGATCTTTCAAACTCCTGAAATATATAGAGTGCAGGTGACTCATGTGATATTCGAGTAATCTTCAGTTGTGCCTGTCTTATCTCTCTGCCAACTCTTCTTTGGTCTGTTGGCGTGATAGGTGTTCCTCCTAGCTCATCATCATGGATATGCCAGTTATACTGAGCTTCTCCAAAACTTCCTGACCAGCCCTAAATAGAAAAGCTCCTTGGTTCCTAATTTCATGATGAGCCACTTATTTCAGAGGCGGGTCTTCACTTCTCTATATCCTTATTGCCATTTCGAATGTCTGTTAATGTTGTGGATATTCAAAATTTTGCAAACCCCTGTCCTCCTGCGTTCGTGGAAGGTATACTCTTTGTATCGAGCTATTGGGGTTAAGGCTACGGCTCATGTTCATCCACTACGTGTGGATCTATCGAGCTCGAGAATTTCATTCACTGTCCAGTTAACTACCCCGAAATAGTAGGTGACTATCGGGACTGCCAAACTGTCCGTAGCGGATACTTTATTTTGTCCGGACAGCTGAGATTTCCATATATCTTATCTTATAGAGCTTCTTTTCGTAGCTAACTGTTAAGGCATCCTTGATTTGGGTTGTCTCCAGCGCGCCTCTTTGTTTTACCATTTGTAAATTTCTTCCTCTTCGAGGTGTCGAATGCTCGTTACCCTTCTTATTCGACTTCTTCTGCTGTTTATTCAGTTCTTCCTTTGCTTATTATTATTATTAATAATTATTTTTAACTCTCTGTTAGTTCTTTTATTGAATCTTGTTGCTGTCAAACGAATACTGACCACTTATTCGACAAACTATGTCTGTTCAAAAGTCATTGAAGTATAGAAGGAAGAAAATTTGTCTCAAGTTCTACAAGATATAATATTATGTTGGTGACATAATATACACATATAAGCTATGAAAGTGTTATAAAATTCGAAACAGAATAATAGGTTTGTAAGGGTTACTACTGTCCGAAGCATCAGGAGCACAGAGAAAAAGACATTATTCAGTAAAATAATAAAGTTTTTGAGATATACCTTGTTAAACCATGAACTTTTCACATCATATTGGAGGGTAACAATATTGTTCATTCCAACTTCCGTTTTCAGTGTATTTCTTTCAATCATATGTCTACTACTACTAGTGTCAACAGGCTACGACGTTTATTGCCGAAATTTCTCGGAAGGTAAGAAAATTTACATTTACTTGTTCCTCAATTCTATTCGAAATTGTTGTTTTTTAGAACCGAATCAGTTTCTTCTGGCATTCTCAATGTACACAAACTCTGAAAAACTTTTTACCATATCCAAGAATAATAGCCAGCTGGAATGCTTGAACGGTTTGAAGTTCTACAGTATGCTGTGGGTTGTCTTAGGGCATACGTATTCTCTTGCACTGGCAGGACCTTTATATAATTTTGCAGATATATTATCAGTGAGTATAACCAACTTAAACTGAATTGGAGTGATAGTTTCACCTCCAGAGTCTTTCTGTGATGGCGCAATCGTCTACGCGGAAGAATCACTGGATCGTATCTCGATCTATGCATCAAAACGAATTATCCGGCGACACAAGTGAACAGAAAATTTGGAGGAGATGAATATCCATAACGCAGCGATTTTCGCTCAGTATTGCCCAGGGTATCAGTTTGAGAACTTTTCCATGTGGTATCATCTTTAATGTCTTCCTCTGTGGCGGATATTTGGAGTAGATATAGAGGTCTTAGCGACCTCTTAGCGAAGTCCACAAAATATGCCCTAGGGTGAGCAGTTTGAGAACTTCCCAACGTGATATCTCTGAGATTATTCTGGGCTCATCCCTTGTGGTGGACATTTGCAGGAGATATAGAGCTTTTGGCGACTTCTCAGCGGGCCTCTCAAAGTATTTCGAAGGGTGAGCTGTTTGGGGATTTCGAAATGTGATATCTCTGAGATGTCACGGGACCACCCCCTGTGGCGGACATTGAAGGTGATATAGAACACTTGGTAACCTTCCAGCAATAACACAAAAGGCCTCACAATATCCTGGAAAGTATCTTTGGGATGTTTCTGTGTTGCCTCGGGCAAAACTAACTACTCAGGTCGTATTTTTCCCGAACTGTTAGTCTAGTAAGCAATATTCTCCCTATATCCTATATCCTATAACTCTTTAACCTTCAAGTGCTCTTGGCTGTTAGTGGCAAAGCAAGAGTTTGTTTCCCTGTACTACTTGCAGAAGTAGTTTTTAGCACACCCTACATCCTTGGAGGATTTCTTTTCTCCTTGTATACCAAACAAGGTATACCTTCCCCCATATGCTTTCCTGGCAGTCGTTAATAACCGGTGCATAATCATAACTAAAGTCATGCTGAATCGGCATGTTGTTTCACTACAGATCTGTGCAGCTCGTTCGCAACAAAAGAGGAAATAGACCTCTCCATCTTGTTGACACAAAAGATTTGCATTCTAGCATGGAGTGGGACCATTTAAAGGTAGAAATGTATTTCTTCTTAGGGCTATTTTCCATAGACGAGTAGGTGGTATTATCAGAAGAGCGTTCTAAGTTCACAAATGTATGGACTACATTTTCTGTGGCGTGCAACGTTGACTGATTTCAACACAGAGTATTCATCGTTGGCTTGCTTGCCTGATATGTAAACTGCCACTCGCGGAGAGGTTCCTTTTTGACAACATCATTACCAGGTAGTTGTCGACAGTTTCACCCATAGTTTTTCGCAGAAACAATAAGAGGAGGCTAGGCAGTATGATTTAGCCTCTTGGCAGGTCACTGCGTGGCCGTGGATATGAAAAGTAACCCTGGCTTGCAACCTTACGCTAGAATAATGCAGACCTTAAAGATTTACTACAACTACAGAGTCTAGAATTCAAGGCACTCTTGTATTGAGTCTCTTGGATTAAGTCATAACAAAACTCACAAATAATAGTAGTTGCAGCTCATTCCAATTGAATTTGTGGCAATGATTCATCCTAGATAGATCGTCGCGTCTAAATCGAATTTTATTCTTTCAGTGGGCGGATAAACTTTACAGTATGCTCCTTATCAGTGGCACATTGTCGGTAGATACCTTTTTCATTGTCGGGGGAGCTTTGGTCACCTATGTCTATATGCAGTCAATGGAGAAAGGGAAAAAATTCAACATCGTCATCTACTATTTACACAGATATATTAGGTGAGTTTTTGCTGGTGCTATGGTTTTGCGAGCGATAATATAATGAAATTATATGTAAGCTATAGATCCAACCCTACGAATAAATGTCACTCTGTTTCATTATTTCTAGGTTGACTCCTGCGTTGGCAGCCCTTGCGCTGGTGGTAGCTACACTTTATCCATATTTAGGTAGTGGTCCTTATTGGATGAACGTCCGAACCAGCCAGAAAATGTGTCAGGACGGTTGGTGGACAGCCGTATTATATTTCCAGAACTATTATACGACTCCAGGAGTTGTGAGTGCATTTATTAGTCTTGCTTATAGCTGGGTAAAGTCAACAGACCAGACAATGAGTCTAAAACTCTTAATTTAAACCAAATTTGGATTGTTACGTCTCATGACGTCACATTTTGGGAAACGCTGATTTGGTTTCCTAAACAAAGGAGCTCGTGTGAATATTTGTCTATAGGGTTAACTGGGTTTTAGTTTACCATGTGTGGTCTCACCCTTGAAAATAATCATTTACGAAAAGATAACTGCTAGTAGAATATCTTGTAAGGCTTTGACCCTTGTAGAACTATTTATTGCCTATTTCCTCTAAAAGAATGCTAAAATGCATTTAACAACTGACGTGCTGCACATTGACCAGTGCTGGTATTCTTTTTGTCTAGACGATTTGAAGACCCCTAGTGAAAGTTATTTATCAGCTCTCGCTCTCGCTCTCAAGATCGAAACCCCAATCGTTGTTAATATTACCCCTTTTTACCCAGATGAAGAAACCTCCTATTTTTCTTCTATCTGGGCTTTTATATACATTTTACACTGAAATAACTCAATACTACAAATACCATCGTAACTACTACTACTGCATCTCTTAGTGCAAGAGACATTACTATTCTTGATCTGTCGCGAAACAATACCATTGCCTTGTCTTCGTAGCAACTTAGTAGTCACTTCTTCCTTGCTATACATTTTCATATAGAAGGTAGAATTTGAATTGTATAAATATTACATTTGTATAATTACTTCGTGCTTGTTATCGAAGTAACGGTAACAAGAAAATACAGTTAATTGATTATTTAAAGTGCGTTCGAATCATTCACCACTTCCTATCTTCGTAATTGTTACCTCATTCCAAGTAACAACTTACTCATCCCCCTGATAAAACTATCAGGGTGTAAAATTCTGGTCCTTCGAAACATAATATCCTGATAAATCAATCAGGATTCAACATTTGTGGTCCTTCGAGACGGATGTAACGACTTGGAAGTTTCGCTGCCAACTGATTTTTTCTGAAGTTCAGGAGTACTTGGATAGTTGTGGACATGTAAAATCGTTTTGTGCCTTTGATCACAAATACGACATTTCTGGCAGCGCACTCTGACGTTCGGTGACCTTTACACAAGTAATTGATGCACAATGAATCATTTGCTGGGCTAGCAGCACTACTAATTGTCCTGCTTGCAAAAGAATCTGAATTCCGAGGAGACGATAATTGAACACTGTTTGATACGAGATTTGACAACAAACTATGGGTTCTACCATATTATGCTGCATAATACCTTTCATCGAATTCAATGCCAAATTGTTCAATTTCCTCCGACTCGCCGACGAGTATTTCTAAGTCGTATTGTGCTTTTTTAACCCTTTCACGGGCGATATCTATTTCGCTGGAAAGCTTTTCCAGGAGGAAATAACTATTTGATTCATCAAATTTATTTAAAAAATTTTCAAAAAACGTGAGCTTTCTCTTGGCTTGTGCGAGTATAACCTTTAATGCTTTAATTTCGCTGGATGACATTTTCAATTTTGCAAATACTTATAGAAGCAATACAAGAATAAGGAATTCGAATAAATGGAAAATATATGGTGGTTCAATTACTTACTTTTATTGCAGGTTACAATTATTTCGGAGCACTTAACCAATTTTCGCACTTGTTTCTCAATTTCACGACACTTAACTCTTTTTCCGCGAACTTTCACGTTTGCACATACACACTTGTTGAACTCCAAGTGTTGCTTCTGGATCCGTTGTACCTGGGTTGATCTGGATCCGTTTACGAAGAAGTACCAAACTTGCGTACTTTCATCAATGCAATGTATTTGTAGAATTATCTTTTCGTAAATGATTATTTCAAGGGTGAGACCACACATGGTAAACTAAAACCCAGTTAACCCAATAGACAAATATTCACGCGAGCTCCTTTGTTTAGAAAAACAAATCTGCGTTTCCCAAAATGTAACGTAACATGGAAATTATAGAACCAAAGGGATTCGCTATTTTACATCTCACTTTTCAATTCAAACTAGGATATATATTTGTCGAGATAAAAATATATCAAAACTTCTAATGGTCGAATTTTAGAAACCAATGCACAAATTATCTTTGATTTTGCCTTTCGATCTTCAAACTACTTTGAAACTATCAAGCCCTCAACTTTGCCCCTCCCAAGATTGTACGTATAAACGGATAGACGAACAGTCATATCACTGAGATCAAAAATAAAAGATGAAATGTATAGGAAAAATTACAGCGGTCCTGGTTTCTGATATTTTTTCCATAAGTTAATTAATAAAATTGAAAGTTCTCTAATTAACGAGTTTTCCCATGTAGTGTGCAGGTCATAGTTGGTATCTAGCAGTGGACATGCAGCTGTATATACTGTCACCAGCCATTTTGTATTCCCTGAGAAGATTCCCAAAATACACTCTTCTAGGACTGACAGCGGTTATATTAGGAATATGTGGCATGGACTTTGGTTTGGCTTGGAGCAACCATTACCTCGGAATTTTGAGCAATACCAAAGGGTAAGTGAGTGGAAGTATGTTAATTTAATCTTGATATCTAAAACCTATTCAAAAATTTACAGAGACAATAGGGATTACATGTCAGATTTTTATATCAAGACGCATACAAGAGCAAATGTGTGGTTAGCAGGTGTCATGATTGGCTACGTCATTCACCAAATCAAGCAGAAGAAACTCAATTTACGACTGAATAAGGTGAGTATGAATTAGATACTTATTGCAGTGTACAATCGAATGTTATACTTTCTGCTATTTATGCACCCGGTACTAACGAAACGAAAAGACACACGGCAAAATATTCGTCTATTTTAACCATCAACAAATATTCCAAGGGAGATGCGTACCGGTTTTATGGTTATTACCAATAATCCGCGTAACGTAGCCACTGAATGACGAACGAGGGGGCTCTAGGAATCTTAAACCCTATTGTGGAGAAGAAGTGGAAACAAAATCTTAACAGCCCTACCCAGAAAGATCCATACGAACTCTAACCATCTGTGATACGGAAACCTTGAGCGATGTTCAGAGACGTTCATTTTTTTGTTATAAGAGGGAGCCAGGGCTGCGATGCACCTTTTTCTATGTTAACGCAGAATGTAAGCATCGAAAAGAACTTCAGTACGATGCTAGGTAGCAAGAATGAGTGGGATAGGGAATCCACTACCCAAGTTCTTAAAAAATGCCAATAAATGGTACACAGACGGTTCAAAAACCAATAAAGGTGTTGGCGCTGGAGAATATGGAACAGGCATCAAATGCTCACTATGGCTAGGCTCCTATCCGAGCGTCTTTCAGGCAGAAATACTTGCAATCGAAATATCCGTGTAAATGAACCTAGAAAGAAACTATCAGAGGTGTGATATTGCAGTCCAGTCAAGCTGCTAGTAAAGCTCTGAGCTTCCATCTTATCGAGTCTAAGCTAATGGAAGTGCCGAAGAAAACTTAATGAAGCAGGCAAGAATAACAGGATCTCCTTGGTCTGGGTTCCTGGTCACTCGGGAATTAAAGGAAATGAGGAGACCAACACACTTGCCAAGAAAGAACCACGAACCCCTTTTATTTGCCCAGAACCATACCGTGGGGTAGGTAGATACACCTACAAAAGTGAATTTCGGATGAAAGAAGAAACTGAAAGAGGTATACACTATACACTGGAGATTTCTTCCAGGAATTCACCACTCCAAAATGTTTCCCCGGAACTTTGACACTGTCAGATCTAAGGATAAGGATCTTAGTAAAATCAAGCTGCACCTTCTCACTAGTTTCCTCACGGGGCACTGCTGTCGTAGGAAACATATGATGAGATTAGGGCTAGCAGAAACTGACCAGTCCGGATTCTGTTGGGGGGAGGATGAAACTCCTGTTTACCTGATTGTGGAATGCCTCGCTATCTCAAACCAACGCAAGGAATGCATTGGGCAAGAAATCTGCAAGAGCGAAGGCGTACAATTCTTTCCCTTATGGGTAGATCAATTCAGGATCAATTTTAGTGGGCAAATTGATGATGTGTTTGTAAAAATTTATAAAAAAATATTTGTAAAAATAACAAAAGCAAAATCAATGATGAATATTTATTTGCTTTGATTCATTTTTCCTGTTCCTGATACATAAATAGTAAGAGCGGCCGCACACGGACATACACAATCGACGCAATTCCAAACTCCCCAGTCCCTGTCCTACTCGGTTTCCATGGGAACCATGCACGTCAATTACTGCAATTATAATTCCACCGTTGTCAGTCTCCACGATTCACGTGACCGGCCTGGAGGCAGAATGATCGAGTGCTTCCATTCCGATCGTGGCGACGCAAGAATTTCAAATTTCAATAGTAGTAATCGTTCGTCCATGCTTCCCATGGAAACCGAGTGTAGGAAACGGACATATGATATTGCAGTTGCGTCGATTTGGTATGCTCGTGTGCGGACACTCTATCCCTCAACACAGAAAGATCATTGGATGACTCCATAGCTTGTCAACGATAATTTTTTTAGGCTCTCACTTTGTGTATCTGGATTTCATGTTTGGTCTCACTAATCGTCTGTATTTTTATTGGACATGATTCCTTGAGAACAGCTGATTACCAACAATGGGGCAATAGTTTACATATAGCATTCTGGAGGCTATCGTGGTCTATAGGAATTTGTTGGATTATGGTTGCCTGCATTTCTGGAAATGGAGGTATGGAAAACAGAATACATTTTTCAGAAGTTCATTAAATATTAGTAGTTCATTTTAAGTGCATAAGTGATAGCTCATGGCAATTTGAATATTCAATAACTTTTCCAAATTACCAAAATTCGTTATATTCTAGCATTCCTGCCAACCAAAGCCATAGGGTTTCATTTAAAACGCATGATGGTTGCTTTATGTCTTTCAAGAGATCACGATAAATTCTTCAGATTTTATATTATATCTACATATTGTTTTAGGTCCAATAAACTGGTTTCTTTCTTTGCCAGTTTACCAAGTGTTCAATAGATTTGCATACAGCATTTACTTGGTTCATTATATGTTGGTTACTTTGTGGATTTCTTCGATCAGGAGTCCAATCTTTTTCCGTGACTTGATGATGGTAAGGTTCTATTTTGTTATTTTTGAAAATAACCTTATTCAACGATGAAACATCGTTTTTCTTGAACAGAAAACATAACCCATCAGTGGTGCGCTATTGCCCGAGAAAATAAACATAAAAATATTTCTGTGCGTACCCAGTATCCACAAAAATGTAATGTTTGGACCGGGACTCTGGGGAATTAAATGATAAGGCTGTTCATTATAGATGGTAACCTTAACGCTGCCAAATATCTGGAGATGTTACAGAACCAAATTATTCCGGCAATTCGATAACTCCCAATTGATTTCGATGATATCTGGTTTCAACAGGACGGTTGTCCAAGTCACAACGTACGAACAGTCACACAATATCTGAGAACTACTTTTTCGAATCGTGTCATAGTTGTAAATGGCTTGATCAAATGGCCCCCAAGATAACCGGGTTTAACAAATCTTGTTGAATTAAGGTTGGAAATATTCCAACTTTGCGCCTAAATAACCTTTTTGCCTAATCTGCACAAGGTAGTATATTAACACTTAATTTAAATTTGTAAACCTTCGACTTGCGTTGAGTTTTTGTAGAATTTGTTTTTATTTTCCCTTAGAATTTTTTATTTTCGTATAATTTATTTCATTTTCAAACCAGTTATGGCAGAAAAAAACTCAAGTACCTACTGATTTTCAGACATGAAATTATCTGTCATTCATTGTCGCAAATAATTTCCCACGTGCTATAAAATGGGGAATAATAGTAACTTTTATTCTTCAACAATCATTACATCAAAAATACAAGAATGAAACTGGGAAACTGTTGAACCACCTCTTCTTCAAATACGAATGTAATTTAACATAGAAATGGAATTATTAATGAGCATGACTATGTTTGAAGAATGGAATTCTAATAGAATAAAAGCACATGCTTAGTCCACTCAACAAATAACGATCCTGTAGCATCGCCAGTTCAGGTGATATTACCCTTCAGGTGCCTGAAAGGTGCAGAGAGAATTTTAAAATTTGCCCTAGGGCCACGGTAAGGACACTCCATGTCGAAAACTGTTTCCTGAAACTAAATTGCACACACACACATAAGTAATTGCCATGAGGTGGTAATTTGACTGGCTGTGCCATACATGCCTTTCCTCGTCGCTCAACTTTCAGACAAATTCGGAAAATGCACTTATCCATATACTCATCCGATCGCCCCTATATATATGAAAATTCTTCCAGTCCGAGTAAAAACACCTGTACGCCAGCATATGGGCGACGAAACACAGCCCATGTAATCGTTTGAATTCATTTCTAGCTTGAAATTCGTAAAATACTGATAGTTTTTCAAAAACGCTCTTGCGCGAAAGTTCAAATATATTTTAATGAATATTTTTTTCAGGGTTATTTCTTCTGGGGCAACCTTTGCTTCTCTTGCATAATTTCCTACTTTTGGGTATTAGCATTTGAGTCACCGGTGATACTTCTGGAAAAACTTATATTAGGTATGATTTCTTACGTAAATATTTGAATATAAATATGGTTCAAATTATTTAATTTCCAGCACCACTGATGAAGTGAAGAAGCATTCAACAAAACCGAGAGAAATTTGGAAGTGAATATGTAATGCTCTACACATGTTATACAGGTGTCTCGAAAATGTAATGGTATATTCGAAAAAGCATAACAACTGTCACAACTTATGCATCCTTATACAAAATATTGTTAGCTGTGACCTCTTCAGTACCGTTACGGAAATTCGCTGATTATATCAGTTGCTTGATTGAATCACCTTGCAATCCAGAATCTATTGCAGAAGCTGCAAATTTACTTAACATCGCAGGCAAATGGTTGTGCAACCACCATCTGGTACTTCCACAGTGACAAATCAAAATTTGTCCAAAAGCAATTGACATTTCTGGTGAGCGGAAATGTTGAGGGTAATATTAGTTTTCTTCATGTTATTCTTGACAAGCACTTAAAATGGGGACCTCAACTTCTGGACACCTTGTACATGACTTTACTATTCTCGAAGAATTATATTTTTAGTTCGGAATAAATACAGTCTAAACGAAAAATATATTTATATAAATACTTTTTACATAGTTTCCATTCTGTTACCAACAACTAAAATAAATTCTCAATACAATCACTGGATTATTGCGTATGTACAGTATTCTAATCTTTCATAAATTTTTTGAGCAGAATATTTGTTTATTGCATCTTGTGTTTTCTTCAGAGACCAACCAATTTTCCACCAATAGCGTTCAGATTCGCTGTGATCTGTTTTCCAACTTGTTTAGCTTTTTCCATTGGATACTAAAAAAATATATGAAAATGGATAAAACAATGTTAAATATCCAAAAAATGTTCGTGATGAAAAAAATCTTCTTTCCTCGAACACTATATTTTACGTACTAATTTGCATAATGGATAAAACAATGTTAAATATCCAAAAAATGTTCGTGATGAAAAAAAACTTTTTTCCTGGACCTCTATATTTTACGTACTAATTTACAAGACAAAATGGATAAAACAATGTTAAATATCCAAAAAATGTTCGTGATGAAAAAAATCTTTTTTCCTCGACCTCTATATTTTACCTATTAATTTGCGGCCGTAAAATCGACTATTATTGAAGGCGAAATGACTCCCGCAGAGCGGACGAAAAAGTACTTTTTCGTCCGCAAAATTACTTTTTCGTCCGCAACATCTTTCTCGTCCGCTGTGGTCACTAAGAATACGGAATGATGCGGTTCAATACAAACATAAGTATATTTGTCAATTTGAGGTCCGAAATTCATAAAATTATATAGAGGTCGACGAAAACATGTAATATGCACCTCGGCGAAAAACTGTCTATTGTCTCGCCTGTTTGCTATCCTCAACTCCACCTCGGATAGCAATTTGCAGACTTGACTATAATAGACAGTTTTTCATCCTTGGTACATGAATAACTAATTTTCGTCGACCTCTATGAAAAGTGACATTTTACGTACTAATTTGCGGCCGTGAAATCGACTATTATTGAAGGCAAGTACTTTGCGGACGAAAAAGTACATACATGTTATTTACTATTGTGAAATTATTTAAGAGGTCCTAAATCCATAAAAGTATGTAGAGGTCGACGAAAAAGTGTACTATACACCTTGGCGAAAAACTGTCTATTGTCTCCGCACTACAATAATATACAGTTTTTCGTCCTTGGTACATAAATAACTATTCTTACCTCGAAAAGGGCGTTCAAAAAATTGGAAAACCCTTCATAGCCGTTAATGAGAACCCTTCCAACCGATTTAAATTTTTCTCCATCATTTCCATATTTCTCCTCTTCTCTGATGGTATCAACGACTGGTTTAGGGTTGTAGATACTGGCAACAGCCTGTTGAAGGTTGCCATATTTTGAATCTACCTGACTCAGAAGTGATTCTTGTTCTAAAACGGCTTTTGTCCTTCCAGAATCGGGAAAACTGGGTAAGACTGTTACTGACTGTCAAAGAAAAGAACTATTTTGATGACAAAAATAATATTGGATCGTAGGATTACTTCACATGCGTATCAATGAATGTGGTTTTCTTTTCGCGGAACTAATAAATGGAAAGAAAAAAATTGATCAATTGAACAAAAACAACATTCTGATAAACATACATTTGCTGGGATCTGACCGGAAAAAAACATATAATATTATTTTTTTCGATATTCGATATCCAAAGAAGGCATTTGCGCTCGTGTTTGACAACGCAAACGTTATCTTTTTCGAGGAATGTCACTTTGTCGCTTATAAAAAAAGGGGGAAAGCCCTGTGACAGGAGCTTCGGCTCTTGTTCAAACTGTAACAAATCATTTCTCCGAAAGTATTGGTACCTCAGAATTGAGGATGATATCAATGGATTCTTGAGATAGAACTTCATTAGAAAATAAAATAAATTAAATAAGAATCCATTCACATGATTTGTCAAAGTTTGAACAAGAGCGCCAAAGCTTTCCCACTTTTTCAAATTGGATCCTGTGCGTCAATTCTCAAGAATTTACGTAATTAAATTCAAAAAGTAGGTCTATGACGCATCTCATGTTGGATTTACATACATCAGGAAATTATAATTAGAGTATTCTATGAAATCATGTAGAATTGAGAATAATGAATGAAATTTTGAAAAATCATATCTCCGAAAGTATTAGCTTGTTAGAGTTCTGTAAGAAATAATATTGACATCAGCTAATATACGAAGTTAATCGCATTGTAGAAAAAATGTCTGTAATTCGAGTGCAAATTCTTTGTCGATTAAAAGAGATTGTCTCTTTCAATCGACAATATATTATCATTTTGCGCTCTTAATACACAAATAGCTATTTTATGTAGAACTGTGGATACTGAAATGAGTTTGCATATTTCGAGGTTAGAATTAATAGTCATAGAGTTTTATTTCTAAAAAAATTATTATTCAATTAGAAGGAATGACACCATGATGTACTCAGATTTCATCCTAAAAGATTGTTTAATCATATCTGTCACCAACCCCATTTACCTTGATTCAGTGTTAGGTCTACCTATGATTATTATTATTCATTATCTGTCATTAGGCTAAAATACTTTGAAATTATTTCATAATTCATAACCTGATAATGATTCGAAATATGAATTTAATAATGAAGGGTTTGGTTCACAGAAATTATCTTGCCGATACAGTTTTGCAACGATATTTAACCTCAAAAGTTGATATAATACAGTGCAATTAGACTCACCTTGAGGTTTATTGTGGGGAACTGGATGTTTTTGGATACATCATTTAGGCTAATATCTACATCCCCTGATATGCTCCCTATTGGCAAGCAATTGGCACATAAGGCAGAAGCAAATAGTATCAAGAAATGTCTCATTCTGAAATTTAAAGTGAAAGAATGAACATAAAATATGAGATTCGCGTAAAGACGAAGAGTAAGGAAATTCATAAAAATAAAATATTTTAAAGGTCCGACTGTCATTGAATACCTAATTACCATGTTTGAATTGGATTGGTTTCATATATTTTTTGAGTTAAGGAGAAAATAAAAACAAAACTTCAGATAGGTAACAATCCAGAACTGTTATGCCTATTAAAGAACTCAAATGTTGCATTCGGATGCTCAACCTACCCTGAAAATTCACTATCTCTTTTTGCGTTCTCAAGTTATCTTTGGACGAATAATATTTTTCAATATTTTTTTTCTTTAATTTACTAGTTATACGATTCTAATAAGATTACACATACGTCTTTAAGGCTTTATTCCACAACTCACAAAGTTTCAATTTGATCGGGTCTTTATTGGTTGAAAACAAAATCATTACTCGGAAATCGTTAGATCGGTTATGCCAATTAACGAACTTGTCCGTCGTATTGGGACGCGCCAACTACCCTGAAATTTTCAAGTCGCTATCTGTTTCCGTTCTCAAGTTATCGTGGCAACGGTCGGATGCCCGGCCCGATAGAATCAAATTTGATCTCAAATTCTTCATCAGGGAGTCGAACCAATACGCTTGAGACTATTTTCAGCCATAAATTCGAAAATTACAGACATTTGGGCAAATTGATAAGCACTGCCAAATCTCCGGTTAGGAAATCTGAATATTTACAGGCAAGTTTGAATTCAAAAGGGGGAAAGCCCTGTGGCAGGAGCTTTGGCGCTCTTGTACAATTTTCGACAAACCATATCTCCGAAAGTAATGGGTTTTCAGAGTTGCGAATGATATCAATGGATTTTTATGATAGAATTGCACCATAAAAGAAATAAAATTCAAATAATAGTTTATCTTTCAAGATTAAATGAGCAATCTGCAATGATTTAACCTCGTGGAATGGGTTGTTGCAACTTACACTCGGTGCATAGTTTTCTCAACTCGAAATACCTAAGGAAAGTATCATCGAAATGTCTAGAGCAAGGCTGGAGGCAATCATACCAGATTGTCCATTTATTCCTGATATTTGATGAGGTATAGCCTGACGAACAAATTATTTGGATAGTTAATATATTAATAAAATACAATCACAATCCTCTTTTCATAATTTAATAGTTCATACCACTAAGACATTCATTCTGTTTTATGAACCTCAATTCAAGAAACAAGATTTGATACACAAATGTAGATCAATATTTCAGCATATTTTTGCTAGCAGCATTATGAAAATACTGTATATAGGAACATGTCTCACTACTTGAGGAAGTAAAACGTAATATTAACTTAGGTGGCCATCGAACAGTAATTTCTTTTGATGATTCCATTATGTTGTTCTTCCCTATTGCCTTCATAAACTACTATTGCATAAATTATATAAATTATGCAATATGCAAAAAGTCAATATTATTTTTGTTATCAAAACAGTTTTGCATATATTGAATCTTTCAAGATGCGGAACCTTGTTTTCCAACACAAAATATTTTCAAAGTACGAATTATATAAACAAACTAGAACAGAAATAAATATGACGTCTCTTATAGGTAGATAAGATAACATTAATGAACAGTGAACACAGATAGAACACAGACAGATAGAATTCGCATTCTGTGAAAACATAGAAGTACGATGTATTATTGAAAAAAATATCTCCGAAAGTATTAGCTTGTAAGAGTTGAAAATGGCATCAATGGGTTCTTATGATGGAACTGCATCTTAAAAAATTTTAAAACAAATGTTGTAATGTAAAAAAAATTTTTTTTCGTTACTCCGAAACTATCCGGCCGATTTTGCCCAATAACGAACTTAGCCGAGATATTTATTTCGCAAACCTACTCTGAAAATTTTAGCTGTCTAGCTCATTCCGTTCGAGCCAGATCGGCCGGACTGAATAACCACGGATTCTTGATCAGTGAGTCGAACCAAATCGTTTAAGACCATTTTCATCCAGAAATTCGAAAATTACAGACATTTGGGAAAATACATGAGCACTCTGTTCCGAGGAACAAGAGCGCCAAAAATGAATTCAATGAATGCCACTGAAGAGCTTCCCCTGAGATATTTTTCACCAATTCTATATAGAGATTCTTCAAGTTAAGTATAAACTATGAAAATTTCAAGCTGCGTAAGATTTTTCTGCTACTGAATTCCTTAAACTGATAGTAAGAATCAATAAACCAAAATTGTGCAGTTAAAATATTTTTAAGAATGAAAAATAAACCGCCGATATACTAATTTATATTGTGGAGACTGTTTTGAAGTAGACGAACTGAGAATTCATGAATTATTAGATGGCAAATGGGTGAACAATAGCGAAATTTTGATCGAAAGAAGAGAATAGCATATTCTAAAACAAGTTGCAGAATGGGCTCCTATTAAAACACGAATGCGAATTGTTGGAATTGCCTTCTGCAACGAGTATTAGACGAGATTTTCTCTATTTCAGGCAAGTTTTGCAAAATACTGTTGAAATTTAATGAAATATTCGAATTATACATCCTAGTGACTTTTGTATTTTATCTTGGTAGTTGGTGTGACTGTTACGGAAGTTGACAGATTCATAATTTGAATTTGAAACGTACGTAGGGCATGGAGATCAGATTTAAAACAGTTTCCTAATAGCAGGAATGATTCAAAATTAGCAAGAAGGAAATCTCTAGTACCATATTTTTTAATGAAAATAAAACTTTTCCTCAACAATTATTTCTCTATATCCAGATTATATTGTATTGTCAATTGACGTGTGTTGAAATTTGATAGGATCGAATGTCAGTGCTGACTACCACAAAACGAAAAATATAACTAGAAACAATGCGGGAATGAGTTCATTCCAGCACTGTTTTCAGTGCTGAAATGGACTCATTACGATACTGAAATAGAGAAATGAATTTTTTTTGGATGCGAAAAAATACTCACTTTGAAATGACTAACTCTTGGTTCATTTTCGGAGTAACTTATGTCACGTTCACATAACGCACCTAAACCCAGATAAGACGTATATGAACTCAAGACAGTCAGGCAGTAGGTCCATTGAGTAACTCCCAACTCGAGAACACGGTATCCGTAAGAACTTTCACTTTCCTAACACTTGTGTCTGGCGCAAGTTGCATCTCCTTGATGAATATTGATGAAGTTTAATGGTACCTCATCGATAAATAATTGAGTAAAAACGATATGTGTAATTACCCTTGATACTACCGGCACTCATGAAAAAATTAACAACTTGATTGGGCGGTTATGTCCGGAAAAAACAGAATATTTTTTTAACGATATTACCTAGGAATAGAATTCCTACAAGTAGTTCATCATTATTGCGGATTAAATACAGACATGGATAATATGGTGAATTAAAAAATTCTTGAGAAGCATTGACGTGAAGTCAGGAGTTTTTGCGCGCATGTTCTATTATGTATTCACGCCTCAGATGAAGTACTTCTTTTTAGCGTTAGCATGTGAAAAAATTTGTTCAAGCCCTGTGGACAGGAGCTTTTTGGCGCTCTTGTTGAAACAGACAAATTATATCTCCGAAAGTATTGGTTTCTCAGAGTTGGGAATTATATCAATGGATTCTTACGATAGAACTGTATCATGAAAGAAATTAAATTTCAAAAAGTGTAATTAAAAAAAAAATGCTTCAAAAATATCATTTAAAAAAAGAGCAATCTGCAATGCTCAAATGTCGCATTCAGATGCACAACCTAACCTGATAATTTGAAGTCGCTATCTCTTTCCGTTCTCAGGTTATCGTATGACATAAATAATAATTTTCAATAATTCTTTTAAAATTTTCTTTAGTGATAAGTTTCTCACAAAATTTCACAAACGTCCTTAGGTTTGTATTCTACAACTACTCACCAAGTTTCAATTCAGAATCAAACTTGACCTCGAATTCTTCATTAGGGAGTCGAACCCAATGGTTCGAGACTATTTTCGGCAAAAAATTCCGCGCAAATTTTGGCATCGGCATTCTACAACTAACTACCAAGTTTCAATCTGATCGTATCTGTATTTCTTGACTTAGTGAGGAAATGATGTATCAGAGAAGTAGATACGGGTCAGAATCAGAGAGGTGAGCATTTTATGTTTCCAAATATCTGAGAAATTAAGTTTTCTCTTGAAGAAAACTAACAAGTGGAGTCCGTTGTGTCATTAGTCATGAACCTTTCCTGTGAAGAGGCACGCACAAAAATAATTATTTTAGAAATTATATCTGTCAAGAAGCATTATACCAAGGCCAAAAGTCATTTTGGGAACACTTTTAAATATTTTTTTCAATAATAATATAACCAATGCATTTAAGAATCATTTCAAGAAATTGTAATTAACCAGTTCCTAACTCGGAAAATGTTATTATTTTGTATATTTTTATAATAAAAACACTTATTTTGCAAATTACTCTCCATAAATTTTCCATTGGTGTAAATTTAGCTCCAAAAATTTCAATTTATTGTATTCATTTTTGTACTTCGTTATACATTAATAATATAAATACAAAAGTACAAAGATCATTTCATGTTGTATATATAATATTTAATTATAGCTTTACTTATTAGTAATTTATTTGCTGTTTTTGTGATGTTCCCGAAAATGATGGGGTGTTCCCTAAATGACGTTGACGTTCCCTGAATGAACGCAACGCCCGGTTTTGGCCTATTTTATGCATGAAAATATTACACATTTACAGAGTATTATACCTTTATTTGTACTTAAGGAACGAGGAACATGAATGTAAAAATTTAAACTCGAAACCGGTGCTTTTTCATATGGTTGCCACTTACGCATTTTTGAAAAGCCCCCCGCTGTTTAGAATTTTTCGGTAATTCATCAACGGTGTCTTCTAGTTGTGTTTAGCCACAACCTCGCCAAATAATAGTCATTTACGAACGGAGTAACAGAACATCCTCATATTATTTCATCAACTTTACGAGTAGGCGTATCAGCACTCTTTTGGAATGCTCTTTCTTCGCGTTTTCTGCTTCTCTGAACTCTTTTTCGCAACTGATCTATAATTCCCTACATTTTCTGTATTTTATGTTTCTCTTTTTTAATAGTTTGGTAAGCCTGTACTTTTTCTTTTTAAACCATCAATTTTTTTTTGTATATACTTTTGGGAATGTATTCTCCATAACTTTCTCTGTTTTCTCTTCTGTCTTTCAGTCATATAACTTACAGTCTTAACTTTATTTTCAGCTTTCTTCCTTTGGTAATATTCCCTATCTTTCATACTCTTCATCTCTTTTTTTTTCAGGTGTTATTTTATTTATAAACTTGCGCTTCCTTGCATTAGCATTTTCACGATATTTTTATAAGCTATACTGTCTTGTTTTATCATTTTCCCTGATACTCGTACTAAATGGATACCTAACACCAAAATTTTGCATGGTTATGCTTTTAAAAGCATTAGAGTATCATGTTGCCTATAAAACATGTCATTTCAGAAACACCGGGTCATTTAGGGAACGCCCTTCATACGAGAACGTTCCCGAAATGACCGTTCCCGAAATGACTATTCGATGAATATTTTCATGTCACGCTTGACGCCGCCATGTTAGATATTAGTTTTAGAGGTTATGAATACGTGAGCTGTAATATTTATAAGAATTTAACAAAAAGTATGCAAATGTTCGAAAACCAAATCACCAAACAGCGTTCCCGTAGTGACAGGGAATTGAAGTACGCTTCACACATATCAAATTAAAAGGTGCTTTTCAACAAAATCAATAATTTTTTTCCGTTTACAAGACACACGCCTTTTACTTTGACTAGTGAAGTTCATACTGAAGCTCACTAACGTCACATAACGTGTATTGTTTTAATTACATCGACCGATATCCACCACGTTCTCGGAATGATTTGATAAACGTCAGACAGCATTTGAATAGCCAAAATATGAAGAAATTAAACTGCTATTCATTCAATTTATACGTATATTCTTAATCAGATGATTTTCAACGCTTATATTAAAATATGACATTTGTAAGTCGTAATTGTACATATTTTTGACTGGTCCGATCTATGAAACATGGTATAAGGACGCATTCCCGGAATGACTATTTAGACCCTTTTTTCTTTAAAATCAATCAAAATATTATTATTGAAAAATAAAAATTCTAACTGCCTCGTTATTAAGCACAGAACCTTTATTTCAAAATGAATATTTTTGTAATATCATGTTATTTTATTAAGAAAACCTTTGTCAGAAGCGTAATGCTCACCTCTCTGATTTTGACCCATACATACCAGTTCGAAAATTTATTTTTGCAATAATTGCTAAAATACTAATCCGATTGAACTGAGATCAGGTACTCGATTGTAAAATGGCGGCTTGAAGGTTTTTACGGACTGTGACAGATAGTTTCCGAAATATGAAATTTTCGGAGAATTTTTTTTTCTATTTATACGTTACTCATATTCATTTATTTCTAGGCTTACTACAATTTATGAAATTAAATTGGTCGCATACTGAAACTTAAAGGGCCAATAAGTCGGAAACGGAGAAAAAAATCAAGAATATGAGTCTGTACACTTCCTTTATTTTTTCGCCTTGAGTTTTGAATGACTCTGTATATATATAACTGCCGACCCACGATGAATACCAACACGCCGCCACTGTATCATATGGTTAAATCCGGGTAAATTAAGGTTTAAATCAAATCATTAAAGTTTTGAAAACACTTCAACTGATTTAGACAGTAGGTATTCCCCGAAATTTAATTCTCAATTTATTACCTACGTTAATGACGAAGTGTTTGTTTTACTTTATATCAGTTTTATCGACAAGTAAACATGAGAACTTATCATCTCAATCTTCATCTTCAATGAGATATGGATCAAATAATAAAATAAACTGTTTGTCATAAATACTTTGCATTTAATAAACGAGTATATTAAATGAATAAAACATAATATATTTACATATCAAAACAATATACACAATAGATTTATATATATGTACATCATACATAAAATTTAGTATTACAGTTTACAATTTAATCTTATGGTCAAATGCATCACGTGCAAGTTGCCAATACCGGACGATTGACAACTACACAACAATTGCACAGAATTATAAAAAATAACTAGAATATTCAAGATATAAAGTATATTGCTTTTACTTTAGTCACATTAGAAAAAATATCAGTCATACTTCCATTGGCATACGAAATGCCCGTTGCCTCTTAACGTTCCAGTACAGTTCTGACCAACAAAACATAAGTACATCAGCTAAAATATGTGTATTGATACACTGGTATAACTACTTTGTACTCGTTCCAAAAAATTATACTGAAAACACGTAGAATTCGATAAATTTCTACCTTCAACAATATGACACATCGATGGGGTCTAGGACATCCAAAAAACCAATAAGAAATAATATTCGGTTACTTTTGGAACGAGTATTATCATCATACAGCAGCTGTACCATAAGTACTTTACAAGAAGACTATTGCAGCTAAGGATGTGGAGGGGAGGGAAGGACACATATATAGTCGTATTTATTGACTACCCTATGATTGGGATGATTTGAGAACCGAGTAGCATCATGTACGTTCTAGACTAACAACTGGAAAAAACTCGCTACGAAATACCTGCAAATCAAGGCCCAATTATTGAACTGAAGAATCACCCAAAATCACTTTGGTGTAATTTATATTTCGTTTGAATGATTAAGGTTTTATTCCCAATTCCCTTATCAAAAAGGGGAGTATTCGTGCATGTGTTCATCAAAATTTCAATGTTACTGCACCTGTCTAGTCTCTTGAAATGCAAAAGACGTATTCATTAAGGGCTGAGGAAATGTTCTCATTCCTCTATGCGACAAATTTACTGGTCCAAATAATAGACCTAGAGAATAAATCTGTATGTCTATGTCCAAGATGCATAGTAATGTATTCTATGCATCTATGACTATGTCGAACAATTAGAAAAAGAAAATTGTGTGGTGAATGTTTTTGAGACATAAGTTTATATCTATGGTCCAAACTCAGAGAATAACAAATTTTCATGTAGTCAACAGACATAGATACTTTTCTGTGAATATGAAACCGCACAATTCATGTTTCGAGTTCAATTATTAAACATTTTTTAGCAGTCAAGGCTAAATCTAGTTTATTATGTTTATATCTATTATCTATTGTTAGGTATGCTATTAAATAATTGACATAAAGGTATATTTGAATTGAACAATAGTTCAAAAATCATTTTTCTGCTTGGCATCATAGATGCATATTTAATACATCTTGTCATCTATGGATTTATTGTAGCGTAGTCCCGACGACAAAGTGAATGCGATGTTCCAGCAACAACTGATTGGTGAGTGAAGAATTGAATATTTTACGTGTGAATTAGGCCCTGATTATTCTTGTTTTCAAGCGTAGAGATGGAAGATTTTTGAAGCGCGTTTTAAGTTAAAATGATTAATTTTTTGTGCAGGTATTTCCATAACGAGCGGTAGAAGCATAGTAAATAGAATTGTAAAACTTAATGAAAACTGACTATTACAGTACTATTTACATGGACTGATTGGATTAAATTGTGTTACCTAATGAGATTAACTAAAATATCACATATAAAACAGAGTATTATTTCAAAACAGCGTTTTAAATGTCATGATGTGTTTGCTTCGAATGACAACCCTGTGTTTTTAGATAATGCTATAATTTGAGTACTAACTTTAGATGAATTCTAGAAAATCAATCTTTATATAAAATCAAATAGTCATAGTGAACTAATTCTAAATGAATCTGACAAAGTTTCATCTCAGATCTGTTATCATCCAGATGAAATTGGTATTCATAATGATGGCGGCAAAAGGGATCATCGACGAAAGAGGAACAAGGAAAATTGTTCAAGGATATCACCGACCGCCTGTAGAAAACACTTTTTCCACCATGAAATCAATCGCTCAATACTCTCATATACTTCAAAAATCATCTCTGGTCTTTAACACAACTATTTCAAGTGTTTAACCCCTAAAATTTTCAAAAAAATTTCGCAATAACAAAAAACTTGGCAACCATGTGAGCTGATTGACCGATGTAAATGCGGCAACGCGGTTCTTTCATCGCCTCAATACGGTCGGTGATCCGGTGAGATTCTGGTGTTTGACAGCTCCAACGAATTTAGTGTTTGTTTCAATTGAATATAGAGATAATTTGTGAACTATGATGAAAGGTCAGTCGTATTTTGGGGGAAATTTAAGATATCTAAAGTGAGAGAGAGCTCAGTTCAGATATTCGCCTTCAAGTCAAATTGGGTAAATAAAACCCATATTATTCGTATAATCTACAGGCTGCCGCTATGGTCGCTTTGCCGGAAATTTTATCAGCTTGGCTGTGATGTATATAGGGTGATTTCTTGACTAGGTAAAGAAAGAAATTTCTAAATTAATATGAGTTATTGGAGAATTACGTTTGGAGTATTTTAGTGAACTTCTACATTATTATCAATAAGGTCCATCTACATGTTCATCAGTATAACTCTAGGTTATTATCAGTCAACGCCACTGGTTTATCATGATAATAATCACAAGAATGCGGCACGAAAAGATCCATTATCATTTATCTATCCGACTCTCTTCTACATTTCCATATAAAAAGCTTCTGATTATATACATTTCGTCAGTTTTTGGGCCTCAGCACACTACCACTAAATCTAATATGTGCATTTTTGCTCGTTCTTTGATAGGCCTTACTTTTCTGGCTATACACAGTTTGGAGGATCACCGAAATGACCTCTCAGCTTGGAAGGTAAAGAAGATTTTCACTTACTAGGGAGAACTGTAGTTAAAAAGTCTTTAGGCCTACTTTGGTAAATGAAAACTATTCCCATCTATTGAGGGTTAAATGAAGTATAAGCAGTGAAATCTTCCTCCAATCCATATTATTGCCTCTTCGAATCCTTTTTACGCACTGGAGTAGCATAGAATAGCTATCGGACTGTTTGGAATTTATTAAATTCGCAAATCATTCAATATCAAAATAGTTTGGTGACATTTTCTAGTCACTATCTAGAAAATAGTTAATTTGTCCTTAAAATTATAAATTAGATCGACTAGTATTTGATTCATTTGATGTCGTATGGCACGTTCAATGTTTCTGTCTAGAAAAATCACGACACTTGCCGATGGTTCCTCCGTTTGCGCATCCCACTTTTTCTCCGTTTACGCTTAGAGTCTCTTTGGAAGGCTACATTACCGGGGTCGTCCGCTAGTTGGGGGTATTTGTGTATGCTGTGCAGGTCGATACCTTCGTATCCATCAACGTCCCCGTGGGATATGAGCTCTTCCTTCTCTTCTTCAGTCCACTCGCCTCTGCCTTGGAAGCCTGCAGCCACCAGCTGCTTCTCGATCTCCCAGGCTCTCTCCACGGCTCTCTTGTGCGCATGCCGCAGGATCTTATGCGTTTCCTGCTGAGGATCCGCGCCATACTTGATGATGACCACAGCGTCCGGGTTGTGTAGTCTCAGCTCTTTGATCGGTGCACTGTTGCCGTGATCCGTGATTTCGTGCGTTGAAACGTTGAAGAGTCCACCTAACCTTCTTAACTCTTCCAAATCGTCCCTGATCTTCAACACGTTGTCCTTGACGAAGTAGAACACGTCCTGGTCATGGATACTGAAGTGGACGTTTAGGAAGTAGGAGTTGTTGAAGACAGATGTCACCACGTCTTGCATGACTCCATTGACGCCTTCTACGACACTGATTAGGGCACGATCATCGATTCTTGATATTAGGACACCTTCACCGAAGACTGATTTTCTATAGGATACCCTGGGGAGCAGATTTCTTGTCTTGGGTTCAACCTTGAGAAGGGGTTTTGGTACGAAGTCCAGCGAAGAGAATTTCTCTTTCGTCTGTAAAAAATTGGATTGATCAGTAAAATTATATATAAAGGTGAACATTTAAAATAGTTCTCTAGAGATGAAACCATACCTTGCTGGCTATGCATTCTAATCCGGATATAACTCCGAATTCTGGAGCCAATTGACTGCTTTGTATGGTGGCTTTAGGTTGGTAGATCATCTTCTCAATGTATTCTGATCCCATAATGTTTTGCATGCTGAATCCGTAAATCTTCAACCAACTCTCCATATCGGTCATGTAGTCGATTAGACTATTCTTATTGATAGGGTCATTGTTCATGAATCTGTAACAAAAAAAATCGATGTTATATGTTCTCCGAATTTTGAGCCATTATGATCCGGTATGCAGTGTGGAAAAGCCAAATGGAATAAATTTATTATCTTGATTCGGGAAAATCCCGTAACACACCAAATTAAAATTTTAAATTGTCATTCTTCTTCGTAAAAATGCGAACCCTACCTTCAACCTTTCGAAAGGCAGGTACAACCCTCAATTTTTCAAACAGGAAGTATGGGCTTGTGATACATCGTTTGAAAGGTAGTGATATTCTCTATTCAGAAATGTTATCCCTTTCATTTTTATCGCAAAACTCAAAATAGAAAAAAATACATCATGTGATTACCGAAATTCAGTAGAAGATTCGCGAGTTCGGAGATGCGAGGCAGATTAAAAAAGCAGCTGCTAATACACTGTGTGAGGATGTGAAATTAGATGTGATGCTCGACTTTGAAGAAAATCTACATAAATCGAAAAGAAATGCCTCCACTGCATTAAAGGTCAGCCATACATCGATTCTGAACATATTAAAACAAAATAAAATGCATCCCTATATTATGATACCTACCCAGGAGCTCTTAGAAGACTATTTTTATAGAAGAACTTACTTTTGTGAACAAATGATGGACATGTTGAATAACAATATTATCTAACTAGTAGACGTTTTGTTTTCTGATGAGTGTACTTTTTCTCTCTACGGTCATGTTAATCGTCAAAATTGCCGCTACTGGTCGACCGAAAATCCTCAGTGGATGAAAGGAAGACACGCAATTTCCTTAAAAGGTTAATGTTTGGGCAGGAAATGTTCAAAACCATATCGTAGGCCCATTTTTCATTGAGGGCAATTTGAATGGCGAAAAATATTTGCACTACTTCAAAATGATGTCGTTCCAACATTGGCGAATTTATATCCTGATCAAGGAAATCCTTAAGTTCCACGGAATACGATATGGTTCCAACAGGATGGAGCACCACCACAACTAACGCAATGTCCGGCAGTACCTCGACGCAATATTTCCATCGGTGGATAAGAAGGCAAGGAACGATCAAATGACAGGCGCGATCCTCGGATCTTAACTCATTAGATTTATTTTTATGGAGATTGTGAAGAGCATTGTGTACAAAACTAAACCCTTTGATTTGAATGACCTAAAAGAATAACGCTTGCGATTAGGACTCCTGAGATGTTGAATAATGTTAGAAGAAATTTTTATTTGAGGTTAGGATGTTGCCAAGGCATTCGCGGTGAACACTTTGAACATATAATTCATTCCATACTGTATACTAACAATCGACACATATTATTGGCATTATCTCAAGTAAAGACTATATTACCTGTATATGAAAACATCTGTGGGAGAATTCAATTTGGTCGATAACCTCTCCCAAGCTGGAGTCATCCACTGTCCAACTACTGGATCATACAGCCTATTATTGATATACATCAACTTCGTATTCGGGTCCAAAATACCCCCGTGGAAATCGACGGGGAGATAAAAATTAGGGTTGGTATCCAGCACAGTGTTTCCAAACGGCGTCCTCCTGACTTCCTTGATGACGTTTCCGTTGATGTCGAACAGCGCCAAGGGCGATCCATTCTGATCGGTACCGATGTAGAATCTTTGCTCCGGGGTCTCTATGGAGATGATCACGTTCCTAGAGTCGTACAGACACCTGAAAGTTTTGCCGGTCTTGGGGAAATGAACGTGCGTGACCAGATTGGGCGTGATGGGATTGGAGTAAAAGTACTGCGTGACGTTGCCTTTGTCGTCATTCCAAGAGATCAGCCTTCCCTTATCGTCGTAAAAGTACCAGGTTTGGAACTTGTCTCTTTCGAAAGCATGAATCAGCTGACCCCTCGGGTTGTATCTGTATTTCTGTTCGCCTCTTCGTACTACGAATCCTCTGTTATCGTAGCTGGAGAACTCGACATCCCCATACTGCACGACTCGATCGCCACTATCGTATCCCAGGGAGATCTTCTCTTTATCCCTTATGATCGATATAACGTTCCCATTCTCATCGTAGACGTACTTCCAGTTGTTACTACCGAAAACTTCGAGAACATGCCCGTCCGAGTTGTACGAAATCCTGTCCAAGAACTGCGACCTTCCAATCATTATTTTCTGCGTTTTTATTCTGTTTCTCGTATCATATTCGACTTCTAGTCGGAAGACGTCGAAGGATTTGATGTTGATGAGTTGAGTCTTCAGTCGCCCCCTATCGTCGGAGTCTGTAATTGTGAAGTACTGCTTGCTGGTGTCTTGCATAACTGATCTATTGAAGGTATTCCTGTACACTCTCAAGTCGGAAATTCCCTCTAAGATGCCGATGTTCTGATTGTACTTCAGTCTCAGCTGCGGCAGTTCTTTTCCGTTGATATCAATGTCTATACTTGAAAGTCTTGCATTACCATCATATTGATATCTGTAGTGGGCGTTATCCAATCCGCTTTTGCCGTTAAACTTCAATTTCTCATCCTTCAAGACCCCAGCGTGGTACTTGAAGTCTTGCCTTAGTTCGAAATATGGTTCGACGATCTCAACGTTCTTCACCAAGTTCGACGTTTCGTGGTAGGTGTACTGGATGGAACTCATGCCGGCCAAAGACGTTTCAAGTTTACCAGCTGCGTCGTAGATATACGAAACTCTTCCAGATTGGTGAGGGTAAACTATGGATAATATCTGACCCTCGTCGTTGTACATAATCTCGTATGGGTGGCGGTTCATCGGACTGAAGTATTGGTACTTGAAGAAACCGAGAGATGTCTGCAAGGAGAAGGTATGTATGTGTCCTCTTGGAGTCGTCAGGGATTGGAGAGCTCCTGCGTCGTCGTATTGGAGTAGGTAGTCTGATCCTCTTGGGGTGGTAACTTTGAGCGGCTGAAAGAGAAATTTAGATTATCATACCGTTATTAAGACTGGGCGATATCAGAAGATGACCTAAAGGATATTATTTGATTCACAATCAACAAATTACTCACCAAGCTACTGAACATGTCCTTGAAGGCGTATTGCATGGAAGTTCCATCTCCATATTTGATCTCGTACAAACGTCCAGCCCTGTCAAAACCGTAGGTTTCAGTTAGGTCGCCCCACTTCCAGCTGCTCAACCTGCTGAATCTGTCGTACTCCAGCTCCACAGGTGCAAAGATTCCGTTTCTCGGGGTCCATTTTACTGGCCTCGCCGACTTATCGTAAGAGATGTTAACTAGTTCCATCTTGTCGTCAATGAAGACTGCAGCTGAAGAAGAATCCCTGTCGTATTCTAGGGATAAGATATTTTCTCCGTTGACTCTCAGTCGTCTCCCGACCTTCGAGATAACCCTTGGTGATGAGGATTTGCCTTTGTTCTGTTGGTTCGGACGGATGAAGTATTTCCATTCGAATCTATTGGCCAAGTCTCCCCCAATCTCAGTCCTCTGCTTCGCAGGTACGGGATAGCTCTCTCCTGCAATTAGGAAACCAATTTAAATTTGACTTCAGAAAGGAATTATGGGTTCTTACTCACCTAGAAGGGCTTCTTTATCAGCTAACACATTATACGGCACAGTATCGATGGTGACTGAGTGGAACCATGGTACGATAGTTGTGACACCTCCATCTGGTTGCATAAGAATCTTACTCTCCGCCTCACCAATCTTTGTGCTCACACTGGATTCCCTGATCAACATGGAAATAGGTTCTACGTTGTTCTGGCTAACTTTAACAGTAGCACCCTTCAAGCTCAAGTCGAAAGACAGACTCAAGACCTTGCCTGTTGGGGTGACTGCTGAGGTTAAACGACCGAATTCATCGTAGTTGTAGATGTAACTCCTCCCACTACTGTCGATCTTCGTCTTGAGTAGTCCAGAAGATCCGTGATACTCGAAAGTGAAGTTGTAGTTGTCCGGAGTGCTCAGAGTCTTCAACATCTTCATCTGGGAAGGCGACGACATCTTCAGTCTGCATTTCTGTCCCTTGGTGTTCTCTATGGAGTTCACTTGGCTTGCGTAGTCTCGTAGCAGGAAGACTTTATTGCCAGCAGCGTCAGTTACAGTACTCAGTTTGCCGTTACTAGTGTTGACGTTGTAGGTGAAGGTGTATATTGTTTCTCCGGTGATAATGTTTTTGGTGGCGACATGTTGACCGAACTTGTTGAATATATAGATCTCTTGAGTATCTGGGGAGTAGATCTCGTACTCTCTGCTCGTTGTAGAATCGGGAATACTCGGCATTACGCTTCGGATCCTGTAGTTGGCTTGATCACCGATATGCACTTGTTCGTCTGGTGTGACAGTCACGGCCGATATCGTGTTGAATTTAGAATTAGAAGCCAGATAGTGGTCTGCTTCGAAACAATCGCAGCCTCTTTCCAGACAGTTGCATTTCGACTCGGCACCAGCGTATAATTTTATTTTACCATCGGTACCAATTACTCGTATCCTATTTATTCTTTGGGAATCACTCTCTGCTACGTAAAGATTTCCGGAGGAACTGAAGGTTATGCTCTGGGGCATCACCAAAGTTGCATGAGTCGCCAATTCTACGTCATAACCGTTAGTTGGAGATCCACAGTGAAGAGGACGACCAGCAATAACTTTTACCCTTCCATCAGAAGTCAGCTGAAGGATCATGTGGTCGTCGATGATATGAAGCGAATTATCGAGAGGATTAATCGCAAGTTCAGTAGGCCATCTCAAGTGGACCTCCTCGATGTTAAGAGTTCCTTCGCAAGGCAACGGTTTCCAATGGCTCTTATGCATGTGATTACCGATGACTGTGGTAACTATACCGTCGCGATCCACCATCCTGATATTCGTTCCGTCGGCGAAGTAGAGTATGTTATCGATTGTGACTGCTACTCCTTTTGGATACGCCAGTTTTGCATCCCTAGCGAGAGCACCGTCACCACAGTGTGCCTCGTCTCCTGGTAGACAACGTTCTCCAGAACCTACTACAGTTTCCCAGTTGTGATCCGGATCGGAGTAATCTGATGTGTTTCGCACCTTTATTATTTGGTGCGATTCTGGATCTGAGATGTATAGCACAGAATCCAAAGGGCTTAGTGCCATATGGTAACGATAGGAGACTCGAGTGGCACTGAAAGAGAAGCAGAAGAAACCATTTAATACTCGAAAGTTCACGAATTAATTCAATCTTTTCTAGCGAAAGAAAATGTTACTCACTTCAGTCGAACGATTGTCTTCACCGTTCCGTCTGTCAGAATTTTTCTGACCAAATTGAAGTCGCCAACATAGAGGGATCCATCGGGTGAAGAGCATAGTGCTACTGGCGCTAAAAGCCTCTGTTTACTGGCTTGACCCTCACAGTCCCTGCATTGAAGGGGTCGCTGATGTCCATCACCCATTGTCGTCAGAATAACTCTTGGTTTGTGCTTCAGGTAGATGTTTGAACCGTCGCCCTTTTGTAATATACCTTGAAGGAAATTTTAGTGTTATAAATTTGGATTCAGATGTTTAATGTTCAAGCCTTACCTTCGTGGAAGTTGTAGCGATGGTGTATATCCAGATTCCAACCTCCGATATCTGATATACTCATGTCAAGACCACTGAGTTTGGTTGTTTGAACGTCCCAGATAACGTCTTTACAATCGGTGTACTCATAACCCACTTTAACGATGGCTGTGGTTACTCCATACACTCTTTGACGATACACATTGTTCCGATTCCAGGAGTATGTGTACTTTATTACAGGGTCAGCCTCGAAAGTTCTCTCGAAGAGAATGCCCTCGAGTGTAATCCTCAAATGAATCAACTTCAAAGAGGGCGGTATAACATCTGGAGTTAGTTGCAGTTGAATTGTGGAGACGTATCCTGCAGCCCTTGAACTATGGTAGACGAGATTCAAACCAGTGCCCGGTATTGGAAGACTTTCTTGGACAACCTGGGATTCGGCCAAGATGGAACTCTTGTCGGGACAAGCCCCTTGGAACTCATGTTTCCATGTTGCCAAAACTACAGGTTTCATAATGTCGTAGTTGTGGATTATACAAGGTTGAGGTACAGAAACCATCTGCTTCTCGTCTCCCATGGTCATCACTATGTCATCTATGATAACGACTTCATTCCAAGGTACGAATACTATGTGTTTATGTGGCCGGAATGGGTTTCTTCCGAAGTGCAGGGTCACTGCTCCACCACCATTCACCAGGAGGTCGAACCAACCATCTTCTCGGGTCAACGTGAAGCCCTCCTGGGCTATACTTGAGCTGACGCGTACGCCCATCAAACCCTTGCCCATAACAGTCGTCACTCTACCTCGAACCACAGCAGAACGGCTAGAGAAAACATAATTTATTAAACTTCCAGACTCTGAATTCCAGAAAAAAGAATACCGTTCTAAGTTTCTTTTTCCTGCAGTAATCTCCAGTCTATTCTACACTATATCTACTTCGACACACTTCAAAAGGTAATGAAATCATGTCATTCTGCAAGGAATGACGTACAATTTTGAGGATCAACACAAATCTGAAGCAAAAAAATTCAAACGACCACAATTGGAGGAAACATATAAAAAAAGAAAAACAAACGAAAAGCAGACACTCTATTCGTCGCATATTCTCAATAAAACCTTCAATAAAGGCTACTCGGCCTTACCTCGTGTTAAAGTTGCTCCAAAATACACTGAGCAGCGAGAAAAACAGAAAAGCGACATTGGTTAGCAGTTCAAAAGGGGTTGGATTATTATTAAATCTTTTGTATCAAGCTTCGATGTTCATTCAGTGTTTATTCAACCGATTTAATCAAAATTAATAACTGTTATAAGTATTGGACAGGTATAGGAATACATTACAAACATTTAAGCCTCCTGAACATAAAATGGTGATCAAATACTCAGAAAATTGGGAAGTGAATTGCACATGGGGTACAACAATGCGTTCTAGAAGAACTCTAGTAAAACAAACAGGAAACACCAAACACCAAGGTGGTGACACTGAATCGAAATTGAAACAAATATTCGCAGTGATTTCAAACGACCTACCTTTCGTTGAAATTGCCTTGTCTGACGTAATTCTGCAAACTGTCCTCGTCGATCAAGAATTTCATCCTTTCGAAAAACGAGGCGGTTATTGCTGGAGGTTGCTTACGAAGCAGTATATCCAAAGGTTTTGGAGCTACATAACAGTGCTGATTATCACGGCAATGAGAGCTGGAACAACACTCTGGATCTTCGCAATCCTTGAGACCATCTGTAAAAAATAGACGAAAATTTCAAGATCTGCTCCAAGACATCATGATATGAGATTTCATCTAGTTTGTTATCGGACTCACCTTTGTCATTATCTCTGTCGTCGTTACAACTCTGTTCCAAAAGGATGCTGCAATCAGCACCATCCCATCCACTATCGCATTTACAGGCCCATTGGTTATTGGAAGATTGCTTGCACTGTCCGTGATTTGAGCAACTGTTAGGACATCCCTCAAGGGTGCAGTGTTTACCGTTCCAACCAGTTACACAGAGGCATGTGCCGTTTTTGCACTGTCCATGATCGTTGCATCTGGAGTCGCACAGTTTGATATTGCAGGATTCCCCAGTCCACCCTGGATCACACTGACAAGCATCGGATACGCAATGGCCGTGGTTTCCACAATCCAGGTCGCACAGTTCTGTGAACAGAACAACCAGGTGATATAGTTGTATAATACAGCTTGGAAAAATACTAGAAATAGATATATTATCTCGAAATTTTACCTTTGGAGCAATCCTCCCCAGACCATCTTGGTTCACAAGTACACGTCTGGGAATCCAAGTCAAAGTTTCCATGTCCAGAACAATCAGGAAGACACTGTAGGGCCTCTTTGTCCATCTGACCACAATCTGGACCTTTCCAGCCTTTCTTGCAGATGCAAGAACCATCTACGCAATATCCATGTGCCGAGCAGGTTGGATGAGGACAATCAGCTATTGAAAACCAACAATAGTAAGATGAAAGGAACACATGGTTCAACAGTTCACAAGTTCTTCGATGTTTAAATAAGTATTAATCAGTTGAAATGAAGAGTTAGAATTACATATCAGAGAGATATATCGATTGTGAATTGAGTTCAAGACTTATCGGACAATAATCATGCGAAGATTGTGTTTAAATCGATATGTTATGATGACTTGTACCAATTTTTTTTCCATTTATTCCAGTTCAAATGATTTTTTTCTGAATTTTGAATGTGCCTTACCAGTTTCGCAAAATTTGCCCTTATAGCCTCGAATGCAGTTACACTTGCCGTTAGCACAGTGGCCATGCCCGTTGCAATCTGGTACTTCACATTCGTCATGCCTTAGCTGACATTCTTTACCCTTCCAGCCGGGGTTACATTGGCATTCGCCGTTGATATATTCTCCCCTCTGACTGCAAAGCACTGGACATACACCTGTACAAGAAACATTCATCATGCAGATATGCTATTAGGCTGCTCCAAGAGCCGATAATGTAATGAGAGATAAATCACAAACAAATTTCGGAAATTTTCGCTCAAGAGGAGCCTAAAACGAGCTGTTAGTAATAAGCGAACTGTGCTTCCAAGTGAATTGGCACCTGTTATCAACATAAGATATTTGTTTCAACTTACTCTCACTGCAGTCGTCACCCCCAAAGCCTGGATTACACTGGCAGTGCCCCATTAGACATTCACCCTTTCCACTGCATCCGTTTGGACAGTTGTGAGTCATGTCGTCGGCTATGGTGGCTATGAAAGTGATTTCTTGAGCGTCTCCATCATCGTTGTACAACGACAAGAACCAGTGACCTTGTTCCATATAATGGGTGACCTCTTTCTTCACGAATGACTGAAAAAAAAATATGAAATTCATCAGTGATATTTCAGGTGGAATTGTGGTTAATGAAGCAATGAATGGGTAGGTCCTTACATTCGAGCTACGTGTAGTCCTGGCCTTGAAACCGCTGAGAACTTCCAAGATGTGGTACTGCGTGTGGGTGGGCAATGCGTTTCTTCTGGCGTATACACCTATACTTGCACCTCTAGGGATACTGTAGTCAAATTTGACGTATGCTGCTTCAGACTGGTAGAATTGCATGTTCCAGTAGCTATAAGGTGGTATCTCATGGGAGAGCTTTTGTCCTAGTGAGATCTGTGAGAAGGTAGTACCATCTGGCGGAAAAGATTGCGCTGGGAACGTTCGAGCATCTATGGGAGAACAAAATTGATTAGTATCAAAAATTGATTAGTATCAACGATAAGTCGATGAAAACACCCGAAATGGTTTGGAAAGAGTATTGCGTCGAATTTGAAGAACGGTGTCAAGTCTAGTACGGCTATTGTAGTGTGATACGGTATCCAAAATGAATATCTAGTTCTCTGAGCAGATTAGAGTTATTGCTTTGTATTTCCAACAAGAATAAAGGACGAACAATTACTGTAAAATACCTAATGTTGATGCTATAGGAATTTCAAGGTTTTACTAAAGGTATTAAAAATATACCAGAGTATTCGCTGTATAGTTGATTGAAGATATCTGGCAAGGATATCTTGAGAAAGGGAGTATAAAATCTAATACAGTATCATATCTGTGACAATATTCAACCGACTCAGGCCACACGCTCGCAGTCAAATATATCAGGCACAAAATCTACATCTTCAATTTGATTTTCGTTTGAAATATCAAGAAGTTCTATGCCTCAGCTTTAAGCAAATGTCAAATTTGTTAACCTTTAAAATTCAAAGACAACGTGAAGTCACTCGTGTGCTGAATATGAGCCAGTCTGCTATATAAAGAATTTACTGAAAATTCGAGGAGACTGGTAGCTTTCAACGACTTACAGATTCTGGCAAGAAACGGTGCACATTAGAAAGAGACCGACTCATTGTTAGTACTGCGCTGTGAAATCGGGCTTTAACGAGTGTTCAAGTCCAACAGGAGCTCAGAATAACGCGAAGAGCGGTTGCGAGTGAGTGGGCAGTTAGAAGAAGACTCAAGGCATCCAACATTACCTTAAAAAGGCCAGCTACTGGACCGAAACTGGACTCCAGCGCATCGAATAGTACATCTTGCAAGAGAACATGTCGGTTGGACTAACGAGCAATGTCGCTCCGTTCTGTTTTATATATGCCTAATCGGTCTACAGAAGGACTTTAGCAATGCTGCATCCAAGAAAATATCGACTATGGAGGATGCATGGTGTGTGAGGGCATTTCAATGGACGCAAAAATAGAGCTGATTTTCATTGAAACCATCGGCAGAGCTGGAGGTCTGACAGCATACCGATACGTCGAAGATATACTGGTTGATTATGTTGTCCCTTATGCTGATTTTGTTGGAGAAGATTCCATCTTGATGCAAGAAAATGTCCGCCCACACACCGAAGCTTATGTACGGCAGTACTTGCCAGATGTTGGCATTCCTACAATGGACTAGCCAGCGCGTAGCCTGGACCTGAACCCCATTGAGCATTTGGGACCATCTCAAAAGAAAGGTCCGGGCTAGAAATCCTGCACCAGCCACGAAATCTGACCTTCAAGAAGCGCTTTCTGATGTATGTGACGCATACAGCAAGACTTCGTAAAAAAAATTATCCGGTTCATGAAAAACCGATTCGTAGTTGTAATTAGGGCCCGAGGGGTAACCATCAGTACTGATGAGGTTTTTTTGTGATAAATGAAAGTTTGTAAAACTTTGGTAAATAAATTTACCGTAGTAATTTTTGTGCCAGACACTTTTGACTGCGAGCGTTCGGCCGGACTCGATTGTTTTGCTCACAAGTGTATTTTATGAATATCTCACCACCAAATCTTTACGAAATAATTCTACAATTCCCTTTCGTTGAAAAATCAACTTCAAGAGCGATTATTCAGCTTATAAATGCTCGATACTCTTCAGGACTAGCCGTATAAGCTCTTCCATTAGAGCTCAACGCCACCGATAAACAATTCCGTAGCCGACAGATACGAATTATCAATTCCTGCTAATTCTTGGCTTTCCCTCCGATCCAAACCACTTCGTGGGCAGGTGCATTAACGTCAGATTGCCAAGCGCCATGACAAGCTCCAGGGTATGCAAAGCCGACAGAATATTAGATGTACAAACTATACAACAGGGGATAATTTCTAGTTCATGCGATACAAATATCAGCTATCATATACATCTACCTTGTTATCAACTGCCTACTCATCAGGAAGGCCGCAATCAAAAGAAGTGTTCAGAAGGGGAATTCTTCTTTTTACACCTCGGAGATATGAAGTCATTTATAAGAGACCAATTGTGATAGGGGGAATGATTGAATCAGGGGTATAATTTGCATGTTAAACGAGTTGGTGCACTGGATAATATAAACCTTTCAGGACGAAAGAAACAGATAATTCGCTGAATGTTTCATGGCCTCAAATAGTCTCAATAATTGGTTTATATGAAAACATGAATAGTTTGGGTTTCAAACATGCGATGAGGTGAATTTGTTAGTTACTGTAGCAGGGGGGTTAGTCGCCCAAATGACCAGATTGTTAACCATACCTTCCAAAATAAGAATTGTGGGTGGTGGAGGTAACTTAGTGGAACTACCGCAAAAATTCGTCCAGTTTTCCAAGTCTGTGGTCGTTGAAACGCTTTCGATTGTACTGAAATCTGTAGCACTCGATTCTGTAACCGTATTAGTCGGCAAAGAAGAGATTTCGATCCTTTTTTCGGTAGTGTCGAAGTCCGATGATTCGTTGTAATCTGCAAAATAATCATTCATGTCTAAGGTTGGACAGGAACACTCACAAGCTCCACCGGCTGCCTCGTTCTCTTTTTCCACCGGGACTTTCTGTACCGGTGGATATTCCTTGTACTCGCTCATGATAGGAGAAGGTGCTGTTCCTTCTGTGGGGATGCTTATTGACAACAAGTAGATCTGCTGAACTCCTACGTTTATCGGGTCGTTTTCAGCAGACACTGTTATATTCACTTGCAGACGTTTAGAAGTGTTAGAACGGTCGAAAGCCGGCAAATTGACTATTCTAATGTTAGGGTTTGACTGTTCCGGACCACTCTCGTTAAAATTAGTCTGATTAAGATCATGCAAAGTTGTTGGGTGGTTAAAATTCGACGTGCTCTTCATCGTAACTTCGGGAAAGGGTTGATTCTTGGTTGTGATGATTTCGTCAGAAGTATTATAGATAGAATTAGTCTTGGTTCGCTTGTGGTCTAAGCTTACAAAATCAATGACATCTCCAGGTGGTTTTTCATCGAAAGTAATCACATCCAAGTCTTCAGCGTAGGGAAATCCGTATCCTGGTTCATCACCTTGAATCATATCATGGTTTGGTAGATCCAATTGTTCTTCAGATGATTTGGATGGAGTCGTGGAAGATTCATGAGAGTTTTTTTGTGGAATTAAAGTGGAAGATTCGGATGATAAATTCACCGAATCATCTGTTACTAACCCTTCATCTTGGATGGTCGATGTGAAGTGGAATAAATCTGTAGGAGTTTCCGTAGGCAAGGAACTGACTAAACTGTGGTCTTCTGTGGCAGGTTCAGTTGTTATTATCTCTTCCTCGACATATTCAATTTCTGTCACTGTTTCGTAAATATCAGAAGATGTTGAAGATGGAGGAAACGAAGTGGTTGCTTCGTCATTCTCAAGACCAACCAGTCTCGTTTCGTAGGAGACAGAGGTATCAGTAGCGTCGGTTTCTTCAGAAATCGGGGGTAAACTATCTACCAAAGAATCTATCTCTTCGCCATAAGGTAAATCTACACTAGTGTTTTCATGCAATATAGAACCAACTCCATGCTGTGTATCGTTACTAGAATTATTAAAGTGCTGGTCAGACAGTACAGAAGCGGGTAAAACGGGAGGTTCGTCGACCTCCCTACGTTTTCTGATCACTACAGGTGTGGAATTGACATTACCTCCGTTAGATGTCGTTTTCGGACGACTGGAAGTTGATGTATTGCTTTCGGGTGCGTTCGGCTTCGAGGAGGTGACGATTTGGGTGTTTTCGCCCACTAGAACGGAGCATTGCTTCGAGCTCTGGTAGGACCAACTGAGCAGGCTAGAAGCTGAAAACATACGGTTTGGTTAGGTGGGTGATACGATATCTTGGGAAATAAATTCACTTATGGAGTTGAAATATGCAGGTTACATGCACGAATAGCAAGATCAGGTGTTGATACCGCAAGATGTGCTCATTGCAGTGCCGGATTAAGCCCCTCGATACAATTTTCTTAAGTATAAAGTGAGGTAAAAATTGCTACTCAAAACTGATGGGAAACTGAGAATTCAAAACTGACGATATTACACAAATAATTGTGAATATTTTCTAGTAGACATTCCAATATATTTTTAGGAATATCCAATGTTACATTATATCAATGATGTAGTTTAGATTATGTATAGGTATATTGGATCAGGGTCGATAATTTTTGAAACAAAAAAAAATAATAGTAGGATGAAACCCATTGAAAAGGAAGATAATAAAACAAAAATCATTTACGGGTGATCTGAGGTCGCAAAGTGAAAGGGGATGAGTTTTTAAGTGTAAAAAACTGGTTATCTCGGCTTCCGGCAAAACTACAAGTCCTATGGAAAAAACTTTTTTTACATAACCTCAAAATTTATGTGAAAAATTCAAATAACAGAGTGTTTGGTTTTTTTATCTTTTACAAAAAAAAATTTTTTCACGAAATTTGGTGAAAAGTTACCTTTTTTTGTCTCAAACAAACTGTAAGTTTTTTGATTCAAGATATTTATTTTTCTCCTTATTTCCACTTAAATCGAAAAAGCTAGCCAGTTTCAATCGAAAACCCTCACGTCAAAATATCTACTTTTTTAAAAAAGTCAGTAGGCCTTTTGTTAGTTGAAATCTCTAATGGTGTAAAAAAAACATACTTATTATTTTTTCACTTTATACCATTTTCAAAGAACCCTGGTCTATATATCTATATTTATTTGTATGTTTCTTTCATTATTCTTTAAACTTGTTGAATTGTAATAAATTTATTATTACTGGGTGTTATTCTTTGTTTTTTTATACGTATATATGTACAACACTCTGCCTATGTTTAAGAATAAATTTGTAGATCGCCATACGATAAAGAAATAAATTCTTTGTATGTAACTTATATAAATACGCAAAGCAATTTCTAAATTGGGGCAACATGATTCAAATGAATTCTTTATTAGGAATTCATAATATTGAATTTGCAGAGCTCGTTTTTTGTACTGTCAACATTAATTAACGTTAGCTAGATTGCACAATCATCTATGGAACTGATTTAAAACAGTTTTTATTATTGGAAACAGGTTTTTCGTTATTGAATTTATTTATTTTTTGATTTTTTTTCGTTTGAACGATATATATATATTTTATAATTTTTTCCCCATCGCGCACTTTAAAACGCCGGAATTTGTTACACTGATAAAATAGAAAATTTCTCAACAAATCCAAATTCCGAAATATAAAGAGGACATTATTATTTATATTCCATCCGAACCGTCCAATTATAGCATTCGGGGAAATTGCGCAACAGATTAATTACCGAGTTATTCGGTTTTTCGCATTTTTCGAACGTTCATTGTAATTAAATTCGTCAGGTACTGTTTACAAACGTTTCGCGACGGGTCACACAATAATATTATGTAAAATGCCGGTTTCAAACATGTCGTCCCTCTGGTGTAGATCGAAAAAGCCAAACGCAATAACGATCTCGGGATTCAGATTGCTAATTTATTTCGGATTAGGGCAATCCAAATATTTACATTTTTTCAACATTGCCTATTAAATAGTGAAACGGGCTTCAATGCGACGTGGCAGCCAGAATTCGTTTTCATTTGCTGGGTCTTCTTGCACCTACACAACCAAATGTTAACGGCGAACTTGATCAATCAGAATTTGGATACCGGGCCAAATTTTTTTTTACATTACAAATTTCTAATTCATTTTTTTTAAGATGCAGTTCCATCATAAGAATCCATTGATATCCTTTTCAACTCTAACAACATAATACTTTCGGAGAAATGATTTTTCAAAATTTCAATAATAAATCGCAATTCTATGAATTCACAGAATGGTGTAATCGAAAATTGACGTCCGTATTTGTATCTATGAATTTAATTACCTGTGTTCATATATTTCATATTATCTACTGATAAGAGACATGTCATATTCATTTCGGCTTCTATTAAAAATTCGTTACTCATGATATAAAATACCTCCTGTCTCCTGGTATGAAAAACAAAGTATGATTGAATGCAAAATGACCAATGAAATAACCTCAACTATCGTAGAATTATGAGGATTATAGGACATTCTAATTTTTCGGTGATAATATAATGCCCTTGTATAATCCATATGATGATGGAAATATTTGGGTTCAGAATATCTTCAGTAAAAAAAAAAAGGTTTAAATGGTTTCAGAGTAGATTTGAGGAATTAATATCATTGTGTTCGTTATTGGGTAGAATTGGTCTGGTAGTTTCGGATTAATCATTTTTGGGCACTCTTGTTTTCTTTTTAAATGGCACTTTTTTGAATTTGAATTATTTTATGATGCAGTTCTATCATAATAATCCAATGATATCATTCCCAACTCTGAGAAACCAATTCTTTTGAAGATATGTGCCAAAGCTCCTGCCCACAGGACTTTCCCACATTTTGATCACAAATATCTGAAAATAAAGAATTAATATTCTGATACCAATTATTATAGATTGAATCTGAACCAAGAATTATTGGGGATATTTAAAATGGAAAAATATTAAGGTGATTTCTGTGAGAAATTATCAATTAAAATAATAATGCACGACACTTATTACTATATTAATTGTTTGTCAATTTCTATCACAAAAATCACCTTAATATTTTACCATTTTAATTATATACATATTTGTATATCTGTATCAGATATTAATTTTCAATATTTTTTCTCATTTTATCGTATTCAATTTTTTTTTGAGATACTTGTACTCAAAAAATGAGGCAATGGATGCCCGAAATCTCCTCAGGAATTTCACATATCTAGTCATCTGATTGTTCATATAAGAATAGACTAATTTTGGCTGGATTTCATTTGATTAACGTTGACAGAAGAAAGAATTAGTAATTATTCTATGGAACTTAATGAATTCCACTGATTGGTCTTTCATATATTATATTCTGAGTAATATACATTGAATTTTAAATGGACTGAAGTTGAGCGGAGGAAAAAGATTATGTTTCTGAAGAACCTCACATCTGATTTCATTTTGTGGTTAAGAATTTATACAAGTGATGTAACATCGTCGAAACAAACAAATTTATATTATCGATACACGATGAAGTTGAGGATTGAGATCATATCAGTTTTTAGATTTTCCGAGAAAAAGACCACCAAGAAGAATGATGAATTATTAAAATCCGCACACCATTAGAATCTTGATTGCACTTCAAGGTGACAACGTGCGATTGACCTAATCGCACATATTCTTCTGTGGGAGCAAAATTAATTTCTATGATCTATACAGGAGTCTTTGAGTTGCACATTAGTTTTAACCATAGATTCCTCTCATAAAATGAAACACTTCTTTCATTTACCACTTTTCCAGATTCGGTTCAAATAAATAGATACAGGCTATTGAAAATGAAGTTTTTCTTAAGTAGCCTTCATATGGATATTCAGAATGGAATGAATTTTGGGTGTGAAATTTTCTATAACCAAGAGACATATTCTCCGATTAACAATGTTTTCCTACTTCCCCTCGTTTTCTAGTTATAGACTCGCGAATTAGTTAATCTATGAGAAATTAGCTTAAAGAAAGAGTTCAAGTTCATCTTGAGTATTTATGAGAATCTCGAATAATTCAAAACGATTAAATTATTCCTCATTATTTCGCGTAAAACGTACCGTTTTTGAGATATTCCTCATTGAATGTTATAAAATCTGATAAAAATTCCAGAAATTTAACTGCTTTTACGAATCTGGCCCTGAACTAAAATCACAGATAATCGTGGTAAAACCCTCAATTAAAGACATTTACATGGGCAAACATTATTCAAACGGCATGAATTGCAGGTTTGTTATCTTTTGAGAAATAGATGAATGGGCTTACATTGATCTGTATTAATCTATGAATTTTACTCTATTTATCTCCAATAGTTATACAGCAATACTTTTATTTTCATACTGCTGTGATTCTGCAAAATCATCCTAAGGATTTCTCTCATATATGGAACATAATTTCATCTTGTGACACACATTCAATTAATGTACATAAGAGATCTTGTTATCCGCAATCAGAACTCAGTCTTTTCATCAAACGATAAATAAATTTAACACCTCGTAGTGAAATATGCGTTATAAGTATCATTCCACCTATTCAACCCAATTATTGTTGATGAGAAATTTCTTATAACTACAGGACTAAGTAAACATAAACAAACGGACGTTTCGAGATAGTAATGCTATATATATATATAGAATATAACCTAATATCCTAATAATTATTAGGATATTAGTTTATTATATTTCTGTGCCTCGATAACAGTTTAAGAATATTATTATACTGTGCCACGGTTAAATTAGAGTAAATGCGAGGTTGTTATATTGTTTTCCTCGATTGAGTGATCGACAGTTTTTCTTACCTAAGAACCTCGGGGTTTAATATCATCGAAAAGCTTCGTAAGAAGATTTTATAATTGTTGTTGAATACATAGAACTTAGTGTCACATCATGAATTGCTTTGATTTGTGATCATTAAGCATTGACAGATCATAGAAAAACATATACACTTGAGGACTATATCCCAGGGTCATTCAAAATGGAAACACTCACCTAACAAATACGACAACCCAGCGAACAGTATGACCGTGCACATTATGAAGATGATGGCAGTGCACTTCCAAGAACATCTCGACGTGAAATCTTTCCTTATGTGGAATCTGCTAGGAGGCGTAAAATGTGAGTTGACGTGTCGTTGATTATTGCGTAAACTTAGGGATGCGTGAGCTCCTGTATAGGGGTTGGTGTTCCCGAGTCTGTCCGGATTTTTCATTTCTTTACAGGGGCTGCTACAGGAGGAGTTCGACTTGTAGTCTATCGTGGGGTTCTTAGAGATTCCTGAAAAAAAATGGGAATAAGTAACATTTTGGGAAAATTTTCATTTTGAAATTATGTGTTTCCTATATATAATTCATCTGATCGGAATCTGATAAACGCCGGATTTAACTTCTTGATTGCTCTTCGATTTATTGGTCTTAATGAGTTTAGCCAGGATATTGTTTCTTCGGAATGAGAAATTTACGTGTTGGTTTTGAAGGAACCTTTCAATTTGGTGACTCAGTTTCCAAAATATGTTAAGCTATTGAATATTTTATTTTTATCATTAATTTCTGAAACTACAAAACTAATTGTTTTTTCAATAGTTTTTTCTTCAACAATTTCCTGATTAACCATCGTATTCAGGAAGCATTCAATCTCCGTTAAGTCCTAACTGAGGTCCTCAGTTAAGGATAAATTTGAATCGCAACCTCAGTTAACGTGGAACAGGCCTGTTTCGCCACCGTTAAATACGTTAACTGAGGTTGCGATTCAAATTTATCCTTAACTGAGGACCTCAGTTCGGACGGATATTGAATGTTTTGGGGATACTCCTTTAAGTCCTAACTGAGGTCCTCAGTTAAGGATAATATACATTATTTTTCACTATTTGTTCAATAATTTCCAATTCTTTACAAAAATTTCCTTCGGATAAAGGTATAATCAGATTAATTAGCCGTTGCGACATTCTATAGAATGCCCCGACTTTATGTTGGAATGGGTGACACGAGAATCGATAAATAATTGTATCCGTAAAGGATGGTTTCCATAAATATTGAAAAATCATGTTCATTGTTTTTCCGCGTTATTGTTAAATCCAAAAAAATAATTACACCTTCATTTACCATTTCTGTTATGAATTTGACGTTTGGTTGAATGCCATTACTGAAATCTACAATTTTTTTTAATTGCCGGTCTGTTCCCCTAACACACGCGAGCAAATAATCTACGTATCTAAACCAATATACGGATTTGGGTTAAATAGGTTGTCCATGAATATTTCTGCCAACAGGGGGCTAAGCGGATTCACCATGAAGTCCTTCATCGCTGGTATAAATTTTATCGTTGAAACTGAGATTATTTTGATTCAAACACGTTTCTGGAAGTTGGAGTATTTCCGACTGAATTACTATATTAACTTTGTTTTCATCTACTAAATTCCTGATTATTTTTACTGTATCCTGAGATGGGATACTGGGGAAAAGGTTGACAATATCGAATGATACTAATTTTGCATTGGCCGGTAGGGAAAGATTGTTAATTTTTTCTACTAGATCAAGCGATTTTTGGCGCTCTAGTTCCTCGGAACTGAGTGCTTATCAATTTGCCCAAATGTCTGTAATTTTCGAATATTTCGATGAAAATGGTCTTAAACGATTTGGTTCGACTCACTGATCAAGAATCCGTGGTCGAAATTCATTCTGTCCGGCCGTCCGGCCGGCCGTAGGCACGATAACTCTCGAACGGAATGAGCTAGAGAGTTGAAATTTTCAGAGTGGGTTTGGGGGATTAATATCTCGGCTAAGTTCGTTATTGGGCAAAATCGGACAAATTGTTTCGGAGTAACAAAAAATAATTTTTTTTTACGAAACAAATTCCAAATTAAATTTTTTTTAATAAGCAGTTTTATCATAAGAATCCATTCATATCATTTTTAACTCTAACAAGCTTATACTTTCGGAGATATGATTTTTCAAAATTTCAATGTCAATCGTATTTCTACGTTTTCACAGAATGATAGAATTATTATGTGGGTATTCTATGAATTGTTATAATGTCAACTTATTCTCTTGAGACATGACGTTGTTTCATTCGAGCAATCGTATAAATATGAGAATGATAATATAATATCATACTTTTTGTTGGTTGATATTTTCATGCCGATGGTCAATCCATATGATGATGGGAATGGTAATGGTAAGTTAATAATATTGAGTTCAGAATATCTCCACTAAAAACAAAACTGGAATATTGTAGATTTGAGGAAATATATATATTATCGTTCATCAAATAATTGAGGAATGAATATCTCGGATGAGTTCGTTGTTGGGTAGAATTCGTCTATTGGTTTTGGATTGATAATTTTTGGCACTCTTGTTGAATTTAAATTCTTCTATGATGTTTGAATTCAATTTCTGCTAAGATGAAGTTCTAAATTTCAATAATGAATCGTACTTCTATGTTTTCACTGAATGCTATAATTATTCTATCTAAGCTTTATTATATGATCTGTGTACTCGTACATTTCATCCTGTTTTATATGAGAGAGTCAAATTCATTTCAGCTATTTTAATTTGGTTTCTTCCATGGTGCAGTTCTCATTCTCAGATTGCTCATTTAATCTAGATAAATGAACTATTATTTGAATTGAATTTCCTTTATGATGCAGTTCTATCATAAGAATAAATTGATATAATTCTCAACTCTGAGAAACCAATACTTTCGGAGATATAATTTGTCTGTTTGAACTAGAGCGCCAGAAAGCTCCTGTCCACAGGGCTTGAACCAATTTTTTTAATCAGGTTTATTAGAAAACACGGAATTTCTACTGCTGGTGCTGAAAAGTATGAAACTTTGGATCCAGTATTTCTATCCGTTTTATGAAGATTAAAGAGTACTTTTGTTACTTGAGGACTAATCAGAATTAATTTAAATTTTATTTATTAAATACTGCACATCTTTCAAATTATTTTTAAATTCCCGTTGGATTTTTTTAGCCGGATGCCTATTGAGTATTCTATAATTTTGAGTTTCAATGAAATTTTCCGATTTGTTAATGTAATCGTCCTTGTTTATTATGATTACAGTATTTACCTTATAAGCTTTTGTAAAATAAATATTACCCTAGGTAGATTTTGATTTTAAAGTTTTCACGATTCTCAATTCTGTATACAGGTTGATTCTTCGAGTTGTACATTAATTTAAACCACAGAATCCTTTCATCAAATGAAAAACTTTTTGGCGCGCCGTCCAGGTGAACAGAGTGTCTATCAATTCGTCCAAAAATACGAAAAAAAGTTTCTATTAACTGACCCTGTAAAATGCACCATTTTCGAGATATAGGGTATTACAATTGAAAATAAAATTTCGTTTTTTGCGAATATCTCCGGAAACGTTTATCCTACAGAGAACACTTTTTGTAAGCATATCTTACTCATAATAAGCTACGTTTTGTGCGGAAAAGTTATTTTTCAAGTCATAGTTGGTAAAGGTTTTGAAGTGGCAGTAGGTGTTTTTCTCCCCAACTTCTACGCCACTGGAAAAAGTTCGGTTTTGAGACACGCATTAGAACCGCCAATGTTTTCTACATAAAAAAGATACTCTTAGTCATAAGCTCTGAAGTGGAACATTTTCGAGACAAATCAATTGTTATGTTGAAAAACATGGTCAATTTTTTTAAATAAAATTCTTTTTTTACTAATTGAACAGAATTTATTTAAACGTTAGAACAAGTAACAAAACCAAACCTTAACTTCATAATTGGAAAATTTAACAAAACAATCACAAATCATACAGTAAATTAAATGTTGGAAATGTCTGCCGTTTGCTTCAATGCACGCAGCAATTCTTCGACGCATTTCAACAACCTGTATCTCAAAAATTGTGCATTTTAGAGGGTCATTTAATATAAACCTTTTTCATATTTTAGGACAAACTATCACATCCTGAAGTCCTGCGTATATATTATGAAACATCCTGTATAATTTTTTATTTGGGTCATTATGTAAACTTAATCGGAAACTATCACATTATCTGACCCTATTAAACCTCCACAACCAATTTACGGATTACAAAGTAAAATCGTAAAACATATGTCGTCTACGGCAATCGTGGATGACCCTACAAAAACCCTGTATTTGTATTAACGTCATTATCTTAACTTCCCGGAATTAATGACGTTTTCAGAATAAGAAGACGAAATTACGGCCTCTCGGGCTACACAACTGTTACGCGCCGCGTACCCTCCAGTCTTCATTAAGCCCCGTTCACCATATGTCGAGGTTGGAACGCATCTACCTGCGACGAACGAGCGTTACCACAAAATCCATCGACCGCGTCGTGAACCTCTTCCGATCTAACCTTTTCTTCCAATTTCGGAAGGTTGCACAGACTTATCGACAGACCGGTTACTAGGGTTACCTTTCTTACGTTTAATTACTAGGCAGAAGCACGAATTAGTCCGATGATTGGGATCAAGCACATGCCACGACTATTGTGTCGAGATTTGGGACCATCTGTTGCGAATTTTTGTGCGGCCTGGCATGCCTAATCCGATTTATACGAGTCAAGAGATGCATTCATTTTTTCTAGCCAGGTACGACGTGCTCGATCATCTATTTCGAGAGGTTGACGGGTTCTAAATCCCGTATATGGGATTATGGTGCATTCGTTATATACTAACTAACAAAGAAAGTGCAACACCAAGAAGGAGCTGTTTAAATTTAAATTTTTGTTTGGTAAAACATATATAGTATAGCAAGGTGTAAATGATTACAATTTGGAAAGAATAAATCGTCAAGATTTTTTCGTGTAAAAATTTTTTGTTACTTACATATTGTAGTCGTTTTTTGCAAATTTTTTGAATTTTACAACAAACCAGCTCTTCAAGGAGAACCAAAGTCGATGTTTAGTTGTTGTTAAAATGCCTAGAGCACGTGTACGCGGAATTTATCGCCAGCTAAGTGAATTTGAAAAAGGTCGAATTATTGGTCTGCGGAAATCGGGGTCGTCGTTTCGAGAAATTGCTAACCGTACGAACAGAAAACCAACTACTGTTATGAGATGTTGTCAAGCGTGGTTTGATAATGCCGAAAATCGAAGAAGAGTAGGCACCGTACGTCGAAGGGGCACAAATGAAGTTCAAGATCGACGGCTCAGACTTATGGCCATTAGGGACCGATTTGCGACAACTCGATCTTTGGCTGATGAGTGGTTAGGGGAACAAGGCCATCCTGTAACTGTCCGAACGGTTTACCGCCAGATAAGGTCTTTTGGACTGCAGCATTATCGACCCCATCTTGTGTTACCTCTGACGGTTGAGCATCGCCGGCAACGATTACAGTGGTACAGAGAACGTCAACATTAGAATGTGGAATGGCATCAGGTCGTCTTTTCTGATGAATCTCGATTCTCCTTGGGTGCACATTATGGCCGAAGAAGGGTTAGACGACGTCGGGGAGAAATACTTGAAGCGTCATGGTATGGGATGCTTTTGCAAGTAGGTCACCTTAAGTCTTTATTCGAGGTAACATGACAACGCTTATGTTACCTTAAAGAAATAGTGAAGCCATATGTTCTCCCTTACCTTAAGCGGCTCGAGAATCCAATATAATCCAAGATAATGCTCGACCTCATGTTGCCAGAGTTAGTTTAAACTTTTTTGAAGCGACCCATGTGAATCTTTTGCTATGGCCACCCAGATCCCCCGATCTTTCGCCCATAGAGTATGTTTGGGACATCATGGGTAGAAGGCTTGAAAATTTACCCCAGCCCCCACGGACCTTGGCGGCTCTGATACATGAACTACAGGTAGCTTGGGATAGTATCCCTCAAGAAGAAATAGACCATCTTATTGCATCAATGCCAAGACGTGTTGGGGAGTGTATAGATAATAGCGGTAGACAAACACATTATAAACAAATTAAATAAAAAAAATTGTAAACCCTTCGTTTTTTTCTTCAAATTTCAATCATTTACTCCTTGCTATACTATGTTTTACCAAAAAAAAATTTAAATTTAAACAGCTCCTTCTGGGTTTTGCAGTTTCTTTGTCAGTCAGTATAATTCGAAGTGTTATTGTTGTTAAGAGGAAATGAATCGTTTATCGATGCGGACAGGAAATCACAGAAAATGTTTCAGTTCGATAAACGATGTACAGGAAAGTGTGACTGGAGGATGATCAGTTCGCTCGTGGATCTCTATAGTCGTTTCGCAACCTTGGAATGGATACATTCTTGTTATCTGTGACCCCAAACACGTTCGAAATGTATTATTTCCGAATGAAGTAACCATCGAGAATCAACTTTTTACACCCCTGAAAATTTCACGTTTTGAAGTCGTCAGATTTTAATAATTCTTTAAGAAGTTTTCCAATAAGAGGTGTTATTTTGAATAGCCCGCTATTTCGGTAGATGTCACTTTTAAGGCTGTTATTTTTTGACATTTGACAAGTAGAAACTACGCCATTAATAAAAATGGAACGATACACGCTTCAAGAACGCATTGAAATTATTAAAATTTACTATAAAAATGGTGAAAATTTGGGAGAGACGGTTCGTAAAACTCGAACATTTTTGGGTCGTCGTGACGCACCTTGTCGGACCGCAATAAAGAAATTGGTGGAAAAATTCGAGCTGTTGGGACAAGTTAGTTATGTGAAGAATAAAACCCGTGCACGTCGCTCAAGAACAGCCGAGAATATTGCTGCTGTAGCCGAAAGTGTGGAAGAAAACCCAGGTTTGTCTATTCCTCGTCGTTCTTTGGAATTAGGCATTCCACAAACGTCATTACAAAAGACATTATGTCTTTTGCATAAAGATTTGGGTCTTAAGGCTTATAAAGTTCAGTTAACACAAGAACTCAAGCCGGCCGATCATCAACAACGTCATGTCTTTGCTGATTGGGTCGTTGAAATGCATGAAAATGATCCGGAATTCCATCGAAAAATCATCTTGAGTGATGAGGCCCATTTCCTCCTCGGTGGCTTCGTCAACAAGCAAAATTGTAGCATCTGGGGCTCGGAAAACCCAAGAGTTATTGTTGAAAAGCCTCTCTATCCTCAACTTGTGACTGTTTGGTGCGGTTTATAGTCCGGCGGAGTCATTGGACCTTACTTTTTCGAATATGAGGCTGGAGCAACAGTTACGGTGAATGGATTGCGCTATCGATAGATGATTAATGATATTTTATGGCCGGAATTGGATGGTATTGATCTGGGAAACGTTTACTTTCAACGCGACGGCGCTACGTGTCACACAAGCAACGAAACCATTGATCTTTTGCGGGAAAAGTTTCCGGACCGTGTTATCTCTCGAAGAGGTGATCACAATTGGCCACCGAGATCTTGTGATTTAACACCTTGCGACTTCTTCCTTTGGGGCCACGTGAAAGAGAAGGTGTACGCCAATAGCCCAGCGTCGATTCAAGACCTCAAAGATGGAATTCGTGAGGCTATCGAGGACATAGGGCAACCACTTTGCGATTTGGTTATGGAAAATTTCATTGAAAGGATATGGTCCTGTAAGCGTGGTCGTGGTGGTCATTTGCCTGATGTTATTTTCCACTATTAACGGCATAGCTTCTTATTTATAATGAAATGAACATCCGATCGTTTATATTGAAAAATGGCATTTTTCTTTGAATATCAAAATAACACCTCTTATTGGAAAACCCTTTACTTGCCTTCAATAATAGTCGATTTTACGGTCGCAAATTAGTACGTAAAATGTCACTTTTCATCGAGGTCGACGAAAAAACTGTTTATGCAATCTTTCAGAGTTTCGTGTACTGTTTTCATCATTAAACTCTTTTCTCATCCAGATCCAGCAACTTAACGTCGTCACTTCCTTCTGGCCCACCCATAAAACCATTTCAAGCACTACTTATCCTGGTAATCTATCTACCGCTAACCCATTTTCCCATGTGACCCCCATAACTCACCTAAAGTACCAGGGGGGATGTAAACAGTACCGGACGGAGTCCTCACCAGGCAGGAAGGCTCGAATTCCTGACTGTCCAGTGGCGGCGCGGATGCCAGGCGCCCGTTCAGTCTGTTCATTGTCGGGTTGCGGGGTGGCACATCGGGCGGTCTGTGGCCCGGCGCGCTGTCCAACAGACAACCTGAAAACAAGAAAAATAACTGTCAGTGAAACGGGGAAACAAAGGAAAAGGGGCGGATAGTAGCGACGTACAAGGGAGTTCCATTAAAACGGCAAAGAGTGCTCTAATAAATCTCTTGAGGAAGATAGCGCAGATGACGTTCGAGATAAGGAGGGTAGAAAGTTTTATTTCGGACGTCGGTGTGAGTCAGGAACAGGTAGAATTTATTAGTTATGTTTCTTAGGGATTATGAATATTTGTTATTCTCCGAAAAATACCTTTCCGGTCTTTCGAAATGAAAAAAACAAAACCCTCATCAGAACAAATTGCGGTATCCGTCCTTTTTCGAAGAAACAGTTCAAGGTAACGAGTTGATTTTGAATTTCCTACTCTTCACAATAAGAGGAGAGTTATTGTGCGATGGATCAAGAGTCAACCAGAAAAATGTTGAAGAAAAAACAATATAGAAAAATTTCAGGAAATACTAAACTAATAATGTTTTCCAAAATTAAGGATACAAAGTGGAAAAGCCCTGTGGACGGGAGCTTTGGCAATCTGGTTGTAACTTTGAAAAATCATATCTCTGAAAGTATTGTTTTCTCAGAGTTGGAAATGCTATCAATGGATTCTTATGATAGAACTGCATCAAAAAACCACCAGACCGATTCTACCCAATAACGAACTTATACGAGATATTCATTCCTCAAATCTACTCCCAAAATTATATTATATCAATTGAAAATTATCCAAGTTATTCAAGCTTTGTTGTTACTTGAAATATTCTGAACCCAATTTGATTAAATTACCAAAGTATATATTTCCATCATCATATGGATTATCCAAGAGCATTATATTATCACTCGAAAATTATAATATCATATAATCCTCATAATTCTACGATAGCCGAGGTTATTTCATTGGTCATTTTGCATGCAATCATGCCTTGTTTTCTAGAACAGGAGGTACCTTATATAATGAGTAACGAAATTTGAATAAAATTAGAAATGAATATGACATGCCTGTTATCGGTAAATAAGATGACATGTATGAACATAGATCATGAAATTCATAGATACAAATACGGACGTTAATTTTCGATTACAGCATTCTGTGAATTCATATAGACTTACGATTCATTATTGAAATTTTGAAAGTTCATATCTCCGAAAGTATTATCCTGTTAGAGATGTAAATGATTTAAATGGAATCTTATGATGAAACTGCATCTTAAAAAAATGAATTTGAAATATGTAATGTTAAAAATTTTTTTTTTTTTTGTTATTCCGAGGTTTGCCCAATAACGAACTTAACCGAGATATTTATCTTCCAAACCTACTCTGAAAATTTCAACTATCTAGCTCATTCCGTTCGAGAGTTATCGTGTAAGGCTGGCCGGCCAGACAAAATCGATTTTGACCACGGATTCTTGATCAGAGTCGAATCAAATCGTTTAATCCCATTTTCATCCAAAAATTTGAAAATTACAGATATTTGGGCAAATTGATAAGCACTCTGTTCCAAGGAACAAGAGCGCCAAAAATAAAATATTGAAAAGCTTAACATATGTTGGCAAATCGAGTCAATTAAAATGTTTCTTCAAAACCAGCACGTAAATATCTCATTCTGGACAAACAATAACCTGGCAAAACTCATTAAGAATAATAAATCAAAGAGTACCTAATAAAGAAAATAAATCCTGTGTTTATCAGTTAAATTGCGGTTGTTCTGATAAATTATTATATATTGGAAAACAGGTAGAAATTTAGGCACAAGCATTAGGGAACATCACCACAGCCATCAAAACAACCAAATTAATTCTAATTATTCGAATCATTCATTAGCAGAAGGGCATAAGTTTAACCCAGATTTCAATTCTATATAATTTGAATAATGGTGGTAATTATTGTGGAAATAAATAGAGAAAAACATACGGATAATTTAGTTGATGAAAAATTAGACTCTATTCAAATAGAGAATAAATTTATTAAAGTGGTAGGAATAAATTATTGTAAACGTTTACAAAGTACTAGCAGAGCAAGATTATGTAACTAGTTTTAAATAAGTCGAAAGAAGAAGAGAAAGACTCTATGTCTAGGTCATCGAGATATAGGGAAATCAGTACTAGTTAAAAATTAAGTATGATGAAGTCACTATGTCGACGAAACGCATCAAAATATTAAATAAATTGGTGTAAATCATATTTAATTTTTCATCGAAGATTTAAGTAAGTATAGCGAAGTGACAGAAATATTTAATTTTAATTTATATGTAAAACACATGGGAGCGAATACGTGAAAAATTATTAGGAGTGAACTCATAAAATAAAATTAAGGAATACATTTATTTGAAAAAAACATGAAATAAACTGATCAATGAATAAGAAAGCGGTTCATAATATGTTTTCGAAAATTGGCTGTAAAATAGGGGTTTGAAGGCTTTTAAAATTTCAGTGATATTCGACATTCTGTTCTGAGATATAGATTTTTTTTTAATTTCTAGTAACATTCAACAAAAAACTACCTACTTTCAATTAGATCAGACCAGTATTTTTCAGTTATTGGCAAAGCTAAATAGATGGCTATAACTCCTGAACCAGACGGCGAAGTTTGCCCATTAACGAACTCAACCAAGATATTTCTGTCCCAAACTTACCCTGCGATTTTGAAGTGTCAAACACATTTCGAGTTACCGTGCTCACGGATGGACAGAATTAGGTGTGACCCCGGATTCATCATCATTAAATCGAAATTAAATGTTTGAGACTATTTACAGACATTTGGGCAAATTGACATACATAATTTCTTTATATTTTCCAAATTTTAAGAGCTCCTACGGTACCACAATCATATGGAATCATCATCAGATATTTCATCCAATTAAATTCAAAAACACACGTCGTAACACATTTACCAATCTTGCGGAGAACAAACGAACCATTGTGGCAAAACTCCAATCCCATACACGCTATTTAATTAAATTCTGAGACATAGATCACACCATTTCCTTGACTAAATAAAATTCTCCTTTCGAAAAGCATTCGACATGATCGTAACAGTTATTTACGATTACAGGCCATAAAAATAATCGTAATAGCCGAGCTATTATCGTTGCATCACTGATTCAATCTCATGTTGATTAAAAATAGCCTTGTTACCGATTCGGAAGGGTGTAGAACCCTTTTTGTACTGTTACGTTGCAACACGAATAGCTTTTCAGGTCAAAATTTTTGCGTATTCTCCGAAAATTATGATTCAGGTGTCATTGGGAATGGGTAAATGTTAAGGCAGCTCGCAAAAATTGCAACAATTATAAATAATTAAGTGAAAAAAAAAAGTAGGTTTAGTTTTTCGCCAATATCTCAAAAACTATTCGAGATAATTCGAAGTTGAACAAAGATACAAATAGAGGAGGAAATTTCCCAAGGAGAAATCCCAACTCCCGGAACTGTAGGATCAATATTTAAATTTTCCTAGAGGCTTGAGAATACGCTCGAAAACGGCTTTCGCAAGCCTCGCCCCCTTCGTACCTAGGATGAATAAATATTATTTAAACTTATTAAATATGTAAATAAAAAATTGAAAATATTCAGGCGTCTGCTGGATTCATCAATGACCAATTATCTGTGGTCCAAAAATGTTTATCGTGATTTTTCAATTAGTTATCCATTAGTTAATTAACAATTTTTTGTAGCACGAACATTAACATTGCCAGTACGACATAATTATTAAACTATTAATCTGAGAATTTTTTCCTTTCGTGGAGCTATTTTTCAAAGGTTTCTAGAATAGATTGCTATTAGAAAATTTTAAAAATTGTTAATTTTCATTTTGTTAGGAACAATTTACTTAAGAGAAAAATTATGAAGCTTCAGTTATGTTTTCAAAAGAAAATTTTAAATTATCTAATAAAAAACATTGGTTTACAACAATGTTTTAAACAATAGGAGATAATAGTTATCAAAATTTTTGAGTAATTTCTGATCATAAGAAAACGGATCAGTAGTAATATTATAAATTGAAGCTTTATAATTTTTCCCTTGAGTATATTGTTAATAACAAAACGAAAACTAACACTTTTTCAAATTTCCCAACAGGAATCTATTCCAAGACCTTTGAAAAATAGCTCCATGAAAGGAAAACATTCTCAATTAACAATTTAAAAACTATCGCACTTGTAATGTTAATGTTCGTGCTACAAAAAATTGTTAATTGACTAATGGATAACTAATTGAAAAGTCGCGATAAACATTTTTAGACCACGGATTATTATTCATTGATCTATCCTACAGACGCCTGAATTTTTTTAATATTTTATTTTTATATCTAATAAGTAATATTTATTCCCGAAAGGCTCGAAGGGGGCGAGCCGGAGTACCCGTTTTCGGGAGTATATTCAACCCTCTGGGAAAATTATAAATATTGATCCTATAGTTACGGGAATTGAGAAATTGGGAAATTTGCTCCTCTTCTCGAATCTTTTATCAAATTTGATTTATCTCAGATAGTTTTCGAGATATTAGAGAAAAACCAAACCAACTTCTTTTTATCATTCGTTTATAACTATTGCAATTTTCACGAGGGGCCTTAGCAGATTCTCAAAAACTATGTGCATGCTATTCCGAATCGAATGACACTTCAATCATAATTTTCGGAGAATACGCAAAAATTTTGACCTAAAAAGCACTTGTTGGCTAGACTAGAAGGGTCAGAACTGAATTGACATTATTGCTCTCGTTTATACTTTGTTTATTCGGAAATGCGGTGTCTGCTCTTGAATACTCGTGCGATCTTCAGGTAAACGCATCGAGAAAGTTAAATACATGATAATAACATACGGCTAATTCATCGTTTTGTTATTCCACGGACCGATTGTTTTTGTTATGCCTACTTTAGCTCACAACGATGCAAGACGTGGAGATTTGTTGGAATTAAGTTTATGAAACATCACGCAAATTTCAGATTAACGTTCATTAAAACATCAGTCAACTTTGGCGAAATGAATTGATAATATAATAATGGATGATTATTACATCATTTTGTAAAGATTGACTGGAACAGAGGAGGAAATTTTGTATTCCAAAAAACTCGAAAAATAGTACCTGACCGAATTGAAGCACGGTAGTTGAAAAATACCGACACGAAGACATAAATGCAAAATTTCCTGAATATAGTATGACCAGAACATTTTTTAAAAATTTCAGAAATCGTTGAAATTTTGCGAGAGCCTTCGAGTAAAGTTCCAGATTTAATCTCGATCGGATTTATATTGTTGGAGATATTGGCGAAGTATCAAGATATTAAAACGATTAAGGTGTATACTGGTTCACATCTTTTACACTCGAACAACAAAGTTGTCAGTGTTTTTTGCGCGTATGTTCTGGGGAACATCGCGTTATCATTTTGCCCAAATGTCTGTAACTTTCGATTTTTTTCACGAAAATGGTCTCAAACGATTTGGTGCAACTCCCAATGAAGAATTCGAGGTCAAAATTGATTCTGTCCGGCCGGCCGTTGCCACAATAACTTGAGAAAGGAAAGAGCTAGCGACTTGAAATTTTCAGGGTAGGTGGCGCATCCCAATACGACGGACAAGTTCGTTAATGGGCATAATCGGACCAATGGTTTCCGAGTAATAATTTTATTTTCAACCAATATTAAACCGATCGAATTGAAACTTGGTGAGTAGTTGTAGAATATGAACCTAAGCACAGTTGTGAAATTTTGTGCGAATCGTATGGCTAGAAAATTATTAAAAAATTATTAAAAAATATTTTTGTTGTCTCGATAACCTGAGAACGGAAAGAGATAGCGGCTTGAAGATTTCAGGTTAGGTTGTGCATCTGAATGCGACATTTTAGTTTGTTTATAAGCATAATCGGCCAAACGGTTTTAGAGTTATAGCCATCTGAAATTTGCTTGTTTTTTTCTCTTCATTAACTCGAAAAATACTGAACCGATTGAATTGAAAAATGGTTATTAGTTGTAGAATGCCAACGCAAAAATTCTTGCAAAATTTGGTGAGGATAGTATTTGTAGAAAATTTTTGAGAAATCATTGAAAATTAAAAAAAAATTTTCTATATATCAGTAACTATTCGTCTGAAATTGCTGAAATTTTGCAAGAGCCTTTAGAACCGAACTATACTGCCAAGTTTTAAGTTTTAACACGATCGGTTAAATATTGTTGGAGATTCGAGCAGCCTCTTGTGAGTTCAATAGATGGGTGACCGTTGAATTCGATAACTTTCGAACGAAAGGAGATAGGGACTTGGAATTATTTAAGTTCGTTTTGGGCATAATAGGTTTAACGGTTTCCATGGTAAATTCGAATTGAGAGTGTCCAATACAGGAGAATGGGCAACATAATTAACCATGGTAAATTCGATTAAAGGTGTCATATTCAGTAGAATGGGCAATAGAACATACGCGCAAAAGCTCCTGACTTCACGTCAGCGCTTGAACCAATTTTTGATTTTTGGCACAGATCGAACGAATTTCAGAATACAGTTGACTAGTAATCATTAAGTTGTGTTCTATGCTGGATTAAATTGTTATATGATCACTAATTCACGAAATATCTCTAAAATAACACCATAAATACCTGCGTTTGCTTCTAAGTATAAGCTTCAAATTCAGCCAACGAGCTAAAAATACACAGAATAACAAAAATACGACGGACTGATCAGTTGGGTTGAAGTCTTGAACTGTAATAGGGAATGCCAGCGTTCTTGTTTCGAAAACTGCACAGATCAATATCTAATTTAATTCCCATTTTGGGGATTCTCGAATGAATAACTGATAACATGGAGTTATTCTATTCATAATTTATTCTAACCTAGATTTGAATAAGTAGCACGAATGAAATACTTGCATTTTCCATGTTACTGCCTGAGAGATGATACGCCATAATTTGAAGTAATAAACAAATTAATTCTATATTTTTGTTGATCAATATTTGTTGCTCAGTTGTCATATGTTCATATATGAATCAAGAACTACCAACTAAAACTGAAATTCTGCAATGTTTACTAGTTTATATTTGGCGCTCTTATCTTATTCCTCGGAACAGAGTGCTTATCAATTTGTCCAATTGTCTGTAATTTTCGAATTTTTGGCTGAGCATGGTCTCAAACGTTTTGGTTCGACTCACTGATCAAGAATCCGTGGTCAAAATCGATTATATTCGGCCGTCCGTTAACACGATAACTCTCGAACGGAATGAGCCAGACAGTTGATATTTTCAGAGTAGGTTAGGGAGATGAATATCTCGGTTGAGTTCGTTATTGGGCAAAATGGGCCAAATGGTTTCGGAGTAACGAAAAAAAAATTTCTTTTTAAGTAACAAATTTCAAATTCAATTTTTATTTAAGATGCAGTTTCACCATAAAAATCCATTGATATCATTTTCAACTCCAACAGCATAATACTTTCGGAGATATGATTTTTCGAAATTTCAATAATGAATCGTACTTCTATGTTTTCACAGAATGATATCATTATTCTATCTAAGCTTTTTTATATGATCTGTGTTCATACTCGTACATGTCATCCTGTTCTATAAGAGAGAGTCAAATTCATTACAGCTATTTTAATTTGATTTCTTCCATGGTGCAGTTCTCATTCTCAGATTGCTCATTTAATCTTGATAAAAAAACTATTATTTGAATTGAATTTCCTTTATGATGCAGTTCTATCATAAGGATACAATGATATAATTCCCAACTCTGAGAAACCAATACTTTCGGAGATATAATTTGTCTGTTTGAACTAGTTTTATTTTTCGAGCTTAAACACTATTTTTCGAGCTTAAACACTGTTTCTCGTTTTCGAACCATTTATTGCAATTTACGCTATGTTAGCAGCTGGCTTGCGTAATGGACCTTTTTCAACAGTATTTTCATCATAGATACTGAATAACCGATCGTCCAGAATTGCGGTGCAGAAATTTGTGTAGGTATTGTTCGCTCAACTGATCGATTTTATGAAATTCACTACAAGACTTCCAGGAAACTGAATTTTTTTTATTTCACTTTGTTTCATATATAATTTTATATATTATCCTTCTTCATTTTCCGCTATACTGATAGGTACAGTCTCATGAGACTGAAATATCCTGTTTTCCAATCAATGAAAAGCAGAGATTGGAGGGCTGTTAATAAAATATAGAGAGCATCCTTCGAGATCGCTATCCTGGATTCTTTGAAGGATCCCATAGCAAATAAAAATAATGAGAAAATCATTATTTTCTCATTACGGAGAGTGTGAGGTGCTTTTTCTTTTCGGTGTCGAGCTATCCGAAAATTCAGACTTGACGGTATCAGCTCAAGGGCGTCGCTAAGTTTTTTTCTGGTAGGGGTTATTGGAAATTACGGACAGAATCATAGGGAATTATTCCATAACATTTTTGCTTGTCTTGAAAATGGTCTACGGGTTTCAAACATTATTTTTCCTGAAATTTCTTGTTTTCATCGTATTCATATATTAAAAAAGTTACTGTTTTTTTTTGACAGCCGCTACTGCCTTAGTTTTAATGCCAATTCAAATATCCATTCAACAAGATGGATTTACCTACCCCCCTATGGATTCCTGTTTTTCAACTCAAGAAACTTCAATTTTCTCGTATTCTTTCAAGTCTTAATTCTTGACGTAAGCTTTCTGTACAGCAGGTACTAACTTTTTGACCACATTTATATGCCAAAATATCGATAAAAAAATTGATTCATTGAAAATTATTAATAAGAATCGAAAAATTTAGATAAATATAGAGTTTTTTCAAGAAACGCAAAAATTTCGAATTTGGACACTTGAAGGTAATTTTTTATTTGCGCTGTAAGATCATTCTTCTCCGAGTTACAGTCTGTTGAAAATCACATAAAAGTTTTGTAGGTCAGTATTTATCGAGGTATTTATCTTGACGCCATTGAATCAGGTTGCATAAAAAAAAAGATTTTGAGTTATAATCAATTTTCAATAGCAACCCTTAAGCTGTCCCGAAACGTTAAAATAGGGCACTAATACATGGGATAAAAAAAGGGTTCATTCGGGTCAAATGTAATCCCCAGTTGCACGATTATTTTTCAAAATATCCCCAAAAATCATATCTGTACGCCATCCCTTATCAACAAACTCACCATTCGTACCCTTGTACTCTCCGGGCAAATCCAACTGAATATACTGATACATGCTCAACAAAAAACGAAGATGCGATCAAATAAAGCGACCACGATTTCCTTTCTCATCACAAAATCCGAAAGCACATCAAATACGACCGAAATCACAGTCCATCCCGAAGGAAAAACAAGAAACACGCACAGAGGATCGCGTAACACCGATTCTGTGTAATGAGTTGCGTTCGATACGCCGTGCAGATAGGTGTGTGGCCGAAAGCTCTGTGACCGAGCCCCAAGCTCCGAATAGGTGAATGCGCGCCGAAGTGCGGATAGCGACTGATTTCCACTTCGCCAGCGCAGCGCTAGTGACTCCTCGGCGCGGTCGTCGACGGAGAAGAGCTTCGGAAGGTCCCCGATCGAACATCTGAAGGACCTATTTGTGGGATCTTGAGACAGGAATGGAGTCAAGTACGGGGAGCCCTTCGAGAAATTCGTATGTGGAGAGATTGGGCGATCAAAGAGATAAGATAAGGGTTTGTATCGTGAAGAATGCGAGTTTGGACCTGGCCGAATCGTGTTCTCCGCCTGTTCCTCTTTGGACGGGTTCTCTTGTTGTGTGCATACGCGCTGGACTATAATGAGAACACATAACACAATTGATTCTCCTCGCACAAGCTCCTGAGAGCTTATTAGGGGTTTGTTCGGAAGTCCAAGGAGTGTCAGTGTAATCACAATTGAAAGTTGCATGCTTGTGGATTTTACTTGATGCTAATCCATATTAACTCAAATGAAAAATTATATAAAGGGTTTTCCAATAAGAGGTGTTTTTGAATAGCCCGCGCTATTTCGGTAGATGTCACTTTTGAAGCTGTCATTTTTTGACATTTGACAAGTAGAAACTACGCCATTAATAAAAATGGAACGATACACGCTTCAAGAACGCATTGAAATTATTAAAATTCACTATAAAAATGGTGAAAATTTGGCAGAGACGGTTCGTAAAACTCGAACATTTTGGGTCGTCGTGAAGCACCTTGTCGGACCGCAATAAAGAAATTGGTGGAAAAATTCGAGCTGTTGGGACAAGTTAGTTATGTGAAGAATAAAATCCGTGCACGTCGCTCAAGAACAGCCGAGAATATTGCCGCTGTAGCCGAAAGTGTTGAAGAAAACTCAGGTTTGTCAATTCCTCGTCGTTCTTTGGAATTAGACATTCCACAAACGTCATTACACCGTATTTTGCATAAAGATTTGGGTCTTAAGGCTTATAAAGTTCAGTTAACCCAAGAACTCAAGCCTGCCGATCATCAACAACGTCGTGTCTTTGCTGATTGGGTCGTTGAATTGCATGAAAATGATCCCGAATTCCATTGAAAAATCATCTTGAGTGATGAGGCACATTTCCACCTCGGTGGCTTCGTCAAAAAGCGAAATTGTAGCATCTGGGGCTCGGAAAACCCAAGAGTTATTGTTGAAAAGCCTCTCTATCCTCAACTTGTGACTGTTTGGTGCGGTTTATAGTCCGGCGGAGTCATTGGACCTTACTTTTTTGAAAAGGAGGTTGGAGCAACAGTTACGGTGAATGGATTGCGCTATCGAGAGATGATTAATGATTTTTTATGGCCGGAATTGGATGGTATTGATCTGGACAACGTTTACTTTCAACAAGACGGCACTACGTGCCACACAAGCAACGAAACCATTGATCTTTTGCGGGAAAAGTTTCCGGACCGTGTTATCTCTCGAAGAGGTGATCACAAATGGCCACCGAGATCTTGTGATTTAACACCCTGCGACTTCTTCCTTTGGGGCCACGTGAAAGAGAAGGTCTACAACAATAGCCCAGCGTCGATTCAAGACCTCAAAGATGGAATTCGTGAGGCTATCGAGGACATAGGGCAGCCACTTTGCGATTTGGTTATGGAAAATTTCAGTAAAAGGATATAGGCCTGTAAGCTCGGTCGTGGTGGTCATTTACCTGATGTTATTTTCCACTATTAACGGCATAGCTTCTTCTTTATAATGAAATAAACATCCGATCATTTATATTGAAAAATGGCATTTTTCTCTGAATATCAAAATAACACCTCTTATTGGAAAACCCTTTATGAACACTTATTTTTATTCAATATTGTAATGCGTCTCGTCGACACAGTGACTACATCATTCAAGATACAAGATATGTGTTGTGTCGGGTGGACGAACCTCTCCTTGCTACTGGGGCCAGTCGGTCTATTCTGGCACACCTAAGTCTATACTTAACCCACGAGGTCAAGCTTTTTGATAAGAGAGATGAGACTGGTGGGTGAAAACTTGTCCCTGAGTCTCAGTTTGTGGACTCCTAGTTCCTCAAATCGAATCCAGTCCCCAGCGGGACAGTTACATATTATGTGCTCGATAGGCTCATCGTCTTCCAGGCATAGTCTGTACTCAGAGTTCTTAACCAACCCCAACTGACTTAGGTGTTTTCTGGGGCCTCAGTGATCAGCTGTTAAAACTCTCAGATCTAACTTTTTCACTCATAGTTTGGTTTTTTGAGCTGACGGTCCAATAATTGTTGAGCGAGCATGTCTGAGACCAGATATGCCGCTGCAAAGTTCGTGGACCTTTCGGTCCAAACATCTGTTCGTCTCCCACCCTGCTGTCCTGAGGGAGATGGCATAGACCAGTTCAGGTTCAATGAGCCCCGTGGAAGCCCCTTGCGCCGCCAATGAATCCGCCACCTCATTACCGTTTATGTACACAGGCTTATAGAATCTCTATCATCAATTTTGCAACTACTGACTACCGCCCCCACCCCTTGGGTGGTAACGGAGCCATCTGTGAACCAACTGAGACCCATAGCTGTAGAAGGAGTGGAGCGAATAGCTCCAGTCGCCATCAAGCTCGCAGATCTCTGGATTTTCGTAAGCTTGAGCTGAGATGGCATTTTTAACGTGCAATCCCATAAAGCAGTTCTGCCGTAAGTGATTTGTGGTCTCACCACCATCACGTACCGCCAGTGGAGCTATTTCAGAGCCCATCTCTTTCCGCAAGTCCGCTGGCAGGCCCAGAGGAAGTGCCTAACCTTGTGAATTACTCAGAAACTTAGCCTCATCCACAAAAGGGATGTGATCTCCATTTATACTAAGGGAGTCCATGTTAAGCTTCCATTTCCTAGTGAATGCTACAATCAAGGTCTGAGGGTTCACCATAAACTATTCCTCCCCACAACCCGCCTTGTGTTGCTGTTGGAGCCTCTGAGAGGCTCCCGACCAGGATTGAGTCATCCTGACCCTTGGCCATAATGACTTTCTCGTCGGGTTATATCCAGGAAGGCTACCAGAGCGATTCCCTGGCGGTCCAGAGGACGCTTTAGCCCTCCAACCAAGTTGTTCACAGCCAGGTCGGTTCATTTCCCACTTTGGAAGGCATATTATTGTACACTCAGTGTAAGAACGCTGCCCCTGATATAGCGATCTAGTATCTTCTTGAGGGTTTTGAGAATGAAAGTCTGTCGGTCTGTATGTTTAGTAGCGACACCTTATCTGATGCAGAATTCACTCTTTTGTCTTTCGGATCATATCAGAATGCTTCTTCTTGGCTCTTAGCTTTGTTCATCTTCGTAACACGTTTTATATTCGATGTACTATGATATACACATTCATAATCTGATTCCCCAACAAAATAATGAGCATAACAAATGTTGAAATTACCATGTTTAATACTCTCACATTGGGTTTCACGAAGCTTCGATTAGCTTAATTGTGGATTTAATTCGATGCTTGTATCAAAAATGAACTGAAAATCGACATAGAATCGCACTAATTCGGCAATTAAAAGCTGTCAAAGCTTCGTGGAACCCACCGTTAATCTTTTGTTTCATTATAATTTTTCTCTGCAGGGAGGCAAATGCACATAACTCACTTAATTCTCATAGCATCTATATCACAATCTTCTAGGGAACATCGTGCTATCATTTTGACCAAATTTCTGTAGCTTTTGCAAAAAATGGTTTCAAACGATTAGGTTGCGCATCCGAATGCGATAGTTATGTTCATTAATAGGCATAATCGGCTAAACGGTTTTAAAGTTTTAGCCGTCTGAAATTTTGTTATTTTCAATAACTGAAAATATTCAGATTCGATCCAATTTGATTAATAATTTCGCGAAATTTGATGAGGATCGTATCACTAGAAATAAAACAAAATCATTCAAACAAATTCTTTAGGTATCTCAGAAACTATCCGTCCGATATCGATATACAATCGAATTAAAACTTGGTAGCCAGTTGTAGAATATCCACACAAAGACTTTCGGACGTTCATGAGGATCGTAGAAAATAAAAAATAAAATAAGAATTTGGAGCAACTCGAGATTTGAGTTTTTAATCTCATGAGATATAAAATCAAGATAGAAGTTAGTCTTGCTATCCATGGTTACGACATACATTGTCAACAGTTGAATAGATGTTAACATGAATCAATCATTATCAGAAAGTTGTACCGAAGAAAATTTTTTTACTGGTGATTTCTTTGGTTTCTTCCACAAAAAATCAGTATATTTCAAATGGTTATGGACCCAGAGTCTACCTCAGAAATTGAAGTGAAAATCCAAAAAATCCAGACAAGACATACAGCTATTTGAGGAATCAAATTTGTGAAAAGAGCATAATTAAACATAGTAATTATAAGAACAGACAGAAGAACATGCGCCCAAAAGCTCCTGACATTACGTCAATGCTTTCTTAGAATTTATTAAGTGTGATTTTAATAAAGTCCTCTTTACTTCACACATCAATCAATCTCGTTGTGAAACTTGTAGATCCTGTTAATTTAAAAAAACAAAAATAATACGATCCTAATGGAATAAAATCCAAAATCATCAATCAGCGATAGATAATTATATACCCAGAAAGTAGGTGGATACCAATAGCCTCCGAACACCATCCCAAACCACCCCAAATCTCGAATCTGATACTTCGAGTTCCACCCCTGTAAAAAATCCCATGCGCTCTTAGCCAGGTCAAAATCAGCTACTTAAGAGGATTAAAGCAACAATATGTGGGCTTTTGTGCAAATATCACAATGCTCGACATTTGTAGCGATCGTCGGTCCCCATCTTTACAACCTCTTAAAAATTCCCGAATTCCTTTACAATCTTGCATAAAGGTCGTCTTTTATGTTCGTACTTGACTTGAGTCTTTTTATTTTTATGAATGACATCGATGATATTTGGAGAACATAAAAATTATGGCCATAATTTTGTGAATGAAGAGGGAAACGTAGAGGTATTGCCGAGGGGTGCGAAAATCTCGTTAATGAAAGACCGAAAGTGACTACGTCAAAGTACATTGAATATTCGCAGTTTCAACGCAGACACTACGACATTTCAATTTGTCACAGAATAAACTAAGTGATTTATTCTTTGGTTCTCACTGTGAGAAATTTTCAATGGAATACTTGCATTATCTACTGAAATTTCAGAAAAATTAGGTTTTCTTCAGCTTCTGCCTCATCATTTTCTCAAATAATAAGCCTTAGATAGAGGCGTCGACACTAATTTCGTCCAAAAAATGGATCTAGAATTGTCAATCCTTGTACTACTTCATTCTTTAAACGATGATGGCGCTAGAGTCGAATTCGCAGATTCTGACAAGCGACAAAGAGTCATTCCACTGTTACTAGTTCGAAAATATAAATTAATAGTATATTATTTAACGAATGGTAATGTAAGTCACAAATCACGTAGATGAAGTTTGCATCGCGAGCCACAGGCGAGTGCTGTAATTAATGAAGTGAGTTATGACCATTACCGCAAGTCGAATACTATACTTTATCTACGGCTATAACAATAAACACTAAGATACAAGTACAGATAAAGAACTTCATTGAAAAATCTTAATAGTTACCTATTACAATGTTGTGAAAATTTTAGTTGTATTTACTCATTTTGTTTATTAATAAAATTAACTGTAAAGTTTGAACAACCATTAACCTGAATATGTTGGACTGAATTATGCCAGTTTATTGTTTCTTTTTGTGTTTGTTGCATATATGTTGGTGATGTACTAACTGGTTGAAGTGTTATTGAAATGTATGATTTATTTGCAGTATCTGTCTTATTCTTTTCGGAATCGTCAATGTAGTGAGTTATAGTAGTGAGTTATTATAACTCACGTTGTTTGTTTACAGATACTATTAATTGAACGAAAGTAATTGCATACAGAATATATAATTCAAAAGGGGTAGATAAAAGAATATAATAATAATCGAATATCATAGAGCAGTTACATATTATTTTAAATGAGCCATATTATATTCATCAACTTACTGATTTATTTTTGCTTCAATAAACTGAGCGCTTACAACTACAGAGCGTATTATAATGAAATTTCCTGCAACAACACAAATATATATCAGTGGACTTATGATGAAACTACAGTCTAAAAAATTGAATTCAAAATTTGTAATGTGAAAACAAATTTTTTTTTGTTACTCCGATACCATCCGGCTGATTTTTGCCCAATAACAGACTTAACCGAGATATTTAAATACAAAACCTACTCTGAAAATTTCAACTGTCTAGCTCAATCCGTTCGAGAGTTATCGTGTCTACGGCCCGCCGGCTAGACAGAATCGATTTTGACCACCGATTCTTGATCAGTAAGTCGAACTATTTTCATCCAAAAATTCGAGAATTACAGAGATTTGGGCAAATTGATAAGCAGTCTGTTCCGAGCAACAAGAGCGCCAAAAAATGGATCAGTTTTTTTTGGACGCTTGTGGTTGAAGTCGGATTTATATTCATGGAAATATAAACATCAGGATAATGTGGAGAAGTATATTTTAAATGGGAAAGTTTAAAGGGTAATTCCGCAAAAGGAGCAGAGCAAAATCATGCTCCTTATACCTGTCGACACGTGTTTCTGCTAATCGGCTTCTTCAGGACAGGGCGACCAAGAAACCAAGGAGAAGATGGAAAGAAACCTCCGAATTGGAGGTCTTAGAGTTGGAGGCATAAATTGGTCGCTCACTCCTGTTGTGGGGTCACCTGTTTCCGTTCCATCTTTTCTTTGGATTGAATTAGCAGAAAAACGTGTCGGAAGGTACCAGTAGAATGATTTTTCTCTGCTCCTTTTACGGGATTACTCGTTAAACTTTCATTTTCCTTATGCCCAATTGTTATGGACAATTATTTTAGAGCAATTTAAATTTTTTGTTGTTACGACACCAGAGCCATTGTTACCGCGATGTGAACAATGTTTTACACTCCAACGAGAAAGTAGCGATATTTCTGCTGATTTCCTCAAAAAGTGCTATCACATAATGACCACTGGTGACTGGAGATCAAATTATTCAGAATCCAATGACGTGTTAATAATGTCACGCTCCCACCGAAAGAGGAAGTGTTCGCCTGCTACATCCTGCCTATCTCAAGGAACCGCTAAGGCCTTCCACGTTCGGCTCTCGCCTTACACAAGACTTCTCAAGTTCCTCGTGAGGATTAGGATAGTTGTTATTAAAGCGTGAAATTCGATATATTCCATCATATAATACTCCAGGTAAGTATCGCTTCCGAGATCTGAAGAGAACATCTGCTGCCCCTCTTAGACGATCAAAAGAAACTAATCTAAATGTTTGTCCTCCTTAGAATTGTAGTTGTCACTCTTATGTAAAATGAGTGGAGTACCTTCTTCTTTCGGCGTTGCTAATGATGCATTGTTACCGAACTGTTGCACTTCACCGGTGTGGTCAGTGAGAGGATGTGAAATGCGTTGCGTTGTTGTCAAGATGACGAAAAATTCAACCATTTTACATACGTCATGATAGTTTTATATTCTCGTGATTGATTTAAATCCATTCGAAGTTTGGACAGTCTCTATATTTGGCTCTATGTCCTAGTAGAAAGGTAAACACAAATTTATACGAATATGGTTTTGTTCAGAACCCAAAAATAATTACAAGGATGGTAGAATTCCTTAGTTACAACATCTATAGTTTGCATAGTTACCATCATTACCAATTTCGGAAGAATCTTTTTGCGCACATGTTCTGGGAACAGCGTGCTATCATTTTGCCCAAGTATCTATAGTTTTCGAATTTTTAGCCAAAAATGGTCCCGAACGAGGAGGTTCGACACTCTGATGAAGAATCCGAGGTCTAAATTGATTCTGTCCGGCCGGTCGTCCGGATATTGCCACGATAACTGGAGAAAGGAAAGAGATAGTGATTATACATTTTCAGGGTAGGTGGCGCGTCCAAATACGACGGACAAGTTCGTTAATGGGCATAATCGGCGTAACGGTTTCCGAGTAATATTTATTTTGAGCAAGCAATACAGATCCGCTTAAACTAAAACTTGGTAGATAGTTGTAGTACTGATACAAAGACGTTTGTGAAATTTTGTGATAATCGTATCACTAGAAAACAAAAAAAAATATTATTTATCCCACGATAACCTGAGAACGAAAAGAGATAGCGACTTGAAATTTTCCGGTTAGGTTGTGCATCTGAATGCGACATTTCAGTTCATTTATAAGCATAATCGGCCTAACGGTTTTGAGTTATACCCATCTGAAATTTGGTTGTTATTTCCTCAATAACTCGAAAATTACAAAACCGATCCAACTCAAACATGGTTTAGATTGGCTAGACTTGGTTTTGAAAGAGACCCTGCTAAGGCCAGGAGGGCCGACAATTTCCCTTATTGAAATCAAATATTGAAGGGATTTCTAAGAACAAGAGATCCATGCGTCTACAGAGGAGTATATTTGTGAGAGGGGACTTTTGAATGGTTATGTATTATTTTTAATTTGTTCGTTTTCCTCCTCTTGTCTCTTCATTTTTGTGCGTATGTTCGAATTGAAGCTAGGTAACTAGTTGTAGAATATCGACATGAAGACGTGTGTAAAATTTTGTGGGACCCTACCACCAGAAAATTTTTTAAAAATTACGAAAACAAATTGGTTCAAGCACTGACGTGAAGTCAGGAGCTTTTGCGCGTATGTTCTATTGTCCATTCTCCTGTATTGGACACTCCTTACTCGAATTTATCATAGCAAATTATATTGTCTATTCTTCTGTATTGGACACTCTTAATCGAATTTACCATGGTAAATTAGTAAATGCCACGAATGTTATCGTGGCAACGGATGGCCAGACATACTTGAATTGTTCCTCGAATTCTTTATCATTGAGTTTGAGATAATTTTCGGCAAAAAAATCGACAACGTTTGAATCAATTATTATAATCGGATAGTTACGCGACAGCGTGGCAACACCGCAGGGACATCGTTCGAGCTCTCAAACGCTCCCGAAGCATATTTGTCAGAATTAGTGACAGTCCTCACTCAAAACATGCGGTTTCTCTGTCATGTCATTGTCGCAAAGTTGCATGAAATTGTCAGTGATCCTCCGCAGATGTTCTCCATGATGGGGCGTCAAATTTTGGACCGCAACGGCTTCTCTTAGATTTTTCTAAGCAATTTGAAAGATTGGGAAAGTCACGTTCCCTGGAATACGCAACAAGAAGTTCGTAGACTAACGCTCAGGAATGGGACACAGAAATAAACCCAAACGTTGAAGCGTATTGTTTATTATGTATTCTATGTATGCAGACAGAGTTCTGTTTGATTTCAGGTTGAAAGCAGATAGTCTAGTCAACAAGTGCATTTTATGTCAAAATTTTTGCGTATTCTCCGAAAATTATGATTCAGGTGTCATTCGATTGGGAATGGCATGTAGGGGTTTGGTTTTTCACCAATGTCTCAAAAACTATCTGAGATAATTCAAATTTGAAAAACAATTCAACAAGAGCATGAAATTTCCTAAAAAAATCCCAACTTTCGGAACTAGGACCACTATTTATAATTTTCCCAGAGGGTTGAAAATACTCCCGAAAACGGGTACTCCGGATCGCGCACTTCGGACCGTTCATGAATAAATATTATTTAAACTTATTAAATATGAAACTAAACAAGCCCTGTGGACAGGAGCTTTCTGGCGCTCTAGTTCAAACAGACAAATTATATCTGGTATTGGTTTCTCAGAGTTGGGAATTATATCAATGTATTCATATGATATCACTGCATCATAAAGGAAATTCAATTCAAATAATAGTTTATTAGATAAGTAATAATAAATTACCTTGTAATCGATCAAAAATTTCCTGATCTACGTTCATCAAATTTTCTCCTCTCTCGAACTACAGAATTATGCTTTCAATATTTACGTAATATTTTCAAAAATTTTCGGGTGAGGTCTCCGTTGCATCGCTAAAATACGAGTATTTCAACCCCAATATTCTTGAAGTTACAATATTCCCTTCTGTCAAGTTGACTTTATGACAATTCATACAAAGAATATACATAGAATAATTATATCAATCTGTGAAATACGATTTACATTGAAATTTTGAAAAATCATATCTCCGAAAGTACTAGCTTGTTAGAGTTAAAAATGATATGAATGGATTCTTATGATAAAACTGCTTATTAAAAAAAAATTAATTTGGAATTTGTTTTGTAAAAAAAAAATTTTTTTTTTATTACTCCGAAACCTTCTGTCCGATTTTGCCGAGTAACGAGATATTCATCCCCCAAACCTACTCTGAAAATTTCAACTCTCTAGCTCATTCCGTTCGAGAGTTATCGTGCCTACGGCCGGCCGGACAGAATGAATTTCGACCACGGATTCTTGATCAGTGAGTCGAACCAAATCGTTTAAGACCATTTTCATCGAAATATTCGAAAATTACAGACATTTGGGCAAATTGATAAGCACTCAGTTCCGAGGAACTAGAGCGCCAAAAATTGTAAAAATTCAGGGTAGATCAATGAACAATAAAACGTTGTCCAAAGATGTTTATCGCGACTTTTCAATTAGTTATCCATCAGTTAATCAACAACTTTTTGTAGCACGAACATTAACATTGCAAGTGCGATAATTGAATTTTTTTCCTTTCGTGGAGCTATTTTTCAAAAGTCTTGCAGTAGATTCCCGTTGGAAAATTTGAAAAATTGTTAATTTTGGTTTTGTTATTAACAATTTACTAAAGTAAAAATTATAGAGCTCCAATTATATTTTCAAAAGGAAATTTTGAATTATCTCATAAACAACGCATTGGTCTATAACAATATTTTAAACAATAAGAGATAATAATTATTAAAAATTATTTTTAAGTAGTTTCTGACCACAAGGAAGTGGATCAATAGTAATAATATAAATTGAAGTTTTATAATTTCTCACGTAAGTATATTGTTAATTACAAAACGAAAATTACCAATTTTTTAAATTTTCCAATAGAAATCTATTCAAGACCTTTGAAAAATAGTTACACGAAAGTAAAAAATTCTCAGATTAATATTTTAACAATTATCGTACTTGCAATGTTAATGTTCATGTTAGAAAAATTGTTAATTAACCAATGGATAACTAATTTAAAAACCGCGATAAACATTTTTGGACCACGGATTATTGTTCATGAATCTATCCTGCAGGCGCCTGAATTTTTTAAATTTTTTATTTTCATATTTGATGAGTTTAAATAATATTTATTCATCAAATGTACAAAGGGGGCGAGGCTTGCGCAAGCCGAAGTAACCATTTTCGGGCGTATTTCCAACCCTCTACGGAAATTATAAATATTCGTCCTACAGTTCCGGCATTTAGGACTTCTTGTTAGTAAATTTCCTCTTCTATTTGGAACTTCTTTCAAATTTGAATTATCTAAAACAGTTTTTGAAATATTGGCGAAAACTTAAACTTCCTTCTTTTTGTTTCACTTAATTGTTTATAACTATTGCAAATTTTTGCGAGCGGCTTTAGCATTTTCTCAAAAACTATCTACATGCCATTCCCTCGGACCTCTCCAATAATTTCAAAATAGCAAATGACACATACATACACTTATGTTTGTGTTGAACCCTAACCATAGTGACCACAACACTAACAATTATTCTTACAGACACCTATGTTAGTATTGAACCGTATCATACCGTATTAATAGTGACCACATATATTTCCACGATGATGAGAATATATAATTTGGTAAGTTTATCAAATTGGGTTCAGAATATCTTCAATTATTGGTCATTTTGCATTCAATCATACTTTGTTTGTTGGAACAGAAATACATTTGATATGTTTGTCATAGGTAGATAAGATTACGTGTATGATAGATATGATATGATAGATAGAATTCGCATTCTGTGAAAACCGAAAGTATTGGATTGTTAGAGTTGAAAATAAGATCAATGGATTCTCATGATGAAACTGCATCTTGAAAAAAATTGAATGAATTGTAAAAAAAATCAATTTATAAATAATGAATTTAATAAATTTTTGGTTTCTCTGAAACCATCATCAAACTGAGCCGAGATATTTATTTGTCAAAACTACTCGGCTTAACTGTCTACCTCATTCCGTTAGAGAGTTATCGTGTTAACGGTCGGCCGAACAGAATCGTTTTCGACCACGGATTCTTGTTAGTCGAACTAAATCGTTTGAGATGAATTTCATTCAAAAATACGAAAATTAGAGAGATTTGGGCAAATTGATAAGCACTCTGGTCCGAGGAACAAGAGCGCCAAAAAGAAAGTACTATTAAATGGACCTAAAAAATTTATTTGTAGACGTTCCCATGCTTTGTCTGGGTAAGGCCAAGGGTTCAATTCTGATTTTGATTCTGACTTGGACTAATCGGTTTACAAATTTAGCACGATTTCACTAATTTTTCTATTTCTTTGTCTATAATGGGAAACAAAAAATATGATCTCAGTATTCCATTTAGAATAACTATTTGTAAATGCATTGAATGAATTTGATTAAACATATCTTGTGGCAAATACGATTATTCGACAATAAACATCCCATCCTCGTCGCCAATTTGTTGGATATTTTGTTGTTATTATGCATTATTATGAATGAATATACGTAGCTGCTTTCTAGGCTGTTAATTCTAGACTAAATCAGTATTGGGCACACATGTGAACTACATATTATGTTTATGCAGATAGATATAAGTATACCGAAGTACAACGAAACATCGAATTTCTAATTAATTAATATCGATAAATAATACAACGCGTGTAAGTTTCTACGCCTGTTCTCTCTAGATTAGTATCATTCTGCATTTGTGATACTTTGCAATTGCGTAGGGACCCGAAAATTCAATAACTCATCTCAAATTCAGATTTGGTCACTCTAATTTTCCATCTGCGATTCTCTCGAACGCGAAAAATCTCCCATTTATCCTTAGATGTGAATTCACGCCGGAATAACGAGCAAAATATGCATTTTCACGATCCCGTCCGACATAATGAAAATTGCCAGCAGACAGTTCTTCCAGTAATATCCTTTGTGCCTAGCATAATGCAGTTCAGACACCCAGAAATGAATCACTAGATGCTAATCAAGATAACAATGCAAACTTCTCGTGAAATAAAAGAAACGAGAACCAACGAGGAATATTCTAATAGAATACCTATTGAATTATACAAGTTTTCCTGAGTTTTCCGCGCCATGTTTTAATTGAAAGCTGGACTATCGTTCTCATTACTTCTAACTGGGGTACGGAAAGGAAACGAGGAGGGGGAAAGAATTGCTTCCGACGTCTCGGGTGTCGAAAACTGCCCCGAATTGAATAATGCGGCTTGGGGGGTCTATCGGGGAACGTAGAAAACTAACAAACTTTCTGGGCGGTTTTTCTCGGGGAAAATTCATGCGATTACACGTGTAAGACCGGTAATGACTTTCCGTAATGATAAGGTGGAAAAAGGACGAAAGTTAACGGGTTCGTTTGAACGGAGAACAGCCGCGACTTTTCTTGCCTTTTACAGAACACTGAATACTGTTATTATCTTTGGAAACTTTTATTTCGAAATTTAAGGGAATGATATTAAACTGTATAATTGTGTATAACTTCGGGTAATATTTGAGAAAGGCCATTATCTATAGTGATTTCGAATCACGAACGCCATCTTGGGAGCGAATCAATGAATTCAAGGGTGAAGAACACAATACAGGGTGACTGGTGACCCATAATCCAAACGTTAGTTGTAGTTAGGAGAGCTCTATACTGATTCGAAACAGGGCATCAAACGTTCTGTTAACGATTCGTTATGGAGGTACAGGGTGTTTTCAAAAATTGCTAAAATTTCGAAGCAGTATAACTGCTGTACCTTTTGGGTTGGTTTTCTGGTTCTGAGTGTACTATGTTAACTTTTATTCGTAGTTAATAATGAATATTGGAGAAATAAGTCAGCAGGAAGTTAAAATATTCTTTTATGGTTTGTACGAAAATAACACATGTTATTTTAAAGAAATATCCGAAACTCCGAAACCATCCGGCCGATTTTGTCCAATAACTTAATCGAGATATTAATCTCCCAAACCTACTCTGAAAATTTCAACTGTCTAGCTCATTCCGTTCGAGAGTTATCGGCCGGAAAGAATCGATTCTGACCAAGTACTCTGTTCCGAGGAACAAGAACGCCAAAAGTTGTGTCAATTACATGTTTTGAGTGGCACAAATTTATCCATTAAACTACCATTTTTCATTGACGAGATAAGCCAAGTTTTTGGCGCTCTTGTTCCTCGGATGTGCTTATCAATTTACCCTAATATCCGTAATTTTCGAATTTTTCGCTGAAAATGATATTATACGTTTTGGTTCGACACATTGATAAATAATTCGTGGTCAAAATGGCTTCTGTTAGTTCAGTCGTTAACACGATAACTCTCGAACGGAACGAGATAGAAAAAAATAAAATTTTCAGAATAATGGGAGATAAACATCTCGGTTGAGTTCGATATTGGGCAAAATAGGTGGTTTCGGAGTAATGAAAAAAAAACATTTTTTTTACATTAATAATTTCGAATTCAATTCATCTGTGTTCATACATTGTTTCATTATCATCTACAGATAAAAGATATGTCAAACAAAGTATCATTAAATGCAAAATGACCAATTGAATAATAAACTCAGCTACCATAGATAGCTCTTTGATAATCCATATGATGATGATGATGATGGAAATATATACTTTGGCAAGTTAATCAAATTGGGTTCAGAATATCGGCTAAATTTCAAGCGATATAATATAATTTTCATGGTAGATTTGAGAAATGAAAATCTCGGGTAAATTTGTTATTGGATAGAATTGGTCTCTTGGTTTTGGATTAATAATTTTTGCTACTATTGTTAAATTTAAATTCCTTTATGATGTTTGAATTTAATTTCTTTTATGATGAAGTTCTATCATTAAAAAATCCATTGATATAATTCCCAACTCTGAGAAACAAATAAGTTCGGAGATATGATTTGTCAAAGACAAGAAGACAAGAGCGCCAAAGCTGCTATCCACAGGGCTTTCCCACTTTTTTCCATATTCATTATGCTCCATAGCGATACAATTTTAGCTTTACCAATTGGCTTCACTCTTCCTGACAGTATTATCGACAGAGACCCAGTTTTAGAATATTTTAACAACACAATATGCTGGGGACATTTTTATCCTTCCTGCCGAATGTCCTTCCTAATATCTTGAATAAAGTTTGCACGAATGGCATGATATTTGAACATGATGGAGCACCGCCGCCTTTTTCTCGTTGCAGTCGAACATCTGAATAATGTATTGTTAAGGCTGGTTTATGCTGGCTGGTAACTTTAACTTATTCCCTAACTTAAAAATTGAAACATAGATTTCTAACGCTATGGTTGATACTGAGACTGAATAATCCGTTTATTTATTATTAATAATAATAATTAATAAGTTAACGGATTATTTAGTGTGATTATAAAGCATAACACTAAAAATAAATGTCTATATATATTATATATATATAAATGGAAAAGTATAACGGGTGATTCCGCAAAAGAAGCAGAGAAAATAATTCTGCTATTCTATATATATATATACATATATATATATATATATATATATATATGATTAAGTTAAAGTTACCAGCCAGCATAAACCAGCCTTTACGGTATAAAACCCCGTTATGATGTTTTCGTAGTTATACAACCCGTTTTGCGTTCAGCGTGAATTGATGGTCGCGTCTTAATAAGAAATGTTTTGTCTTGTGAATCCACATTGATTTTCCACATTTAATTTTTCAATATATTATAGAAATCATTTCAGTATAATTTTGTTCAATACCGTGAATTTATCGATTCAATTCTTTGCGACCAGAATTTTCTGTGGTCATACGATTAATAGGTATCGCAAGCTCCCGAGGATTTACTCGTTCATTTACGAGCGAAGCTTTGGAGCAGGTCGCTTCTTCCAAAGCGGCCCACACACGCTCAATATTTTTGTGCAATGTAGGTTGCACAATATATTGACGGTGGCCCCTAGACGGCCAATATTATTGTACAATATGTTGGTTGATCAATGGTTTCTATCGTAAGGAGGCGATATTGATGATTGTGCAATATATTGCGCTATTGCGCAATCTTTAAATATCGTTCACACATGATCAATTATATTGCATAAATATAAAATATTGTACAAAAATATTGAGCGTGTATGGGCTGCATTACGCTTCTCTTAAGACCCCTTTGTTCTCAATAGTTGAGATGAAATGAATGGTGGTTTGAATATCTCTTAATAGTTTGTGTACTGTTAATTTATATCCCCAGTTCGTACAGAAAAATAATGTATTTCGCAAAATAGTATGTGTAACACTGGTTTCATTGTTTGTAGATTTTAGCTGGGAGCGAAGCTGTACCTTATAACTTTTTGGCTGGGGCGAGAAGCTCGCTATATGCTTAATATAATATGTTAAGTGTTGAAGCTATTGTCTGATTGAGGTTAAAATCAACCTTACTGAACCCTTCGAATATTTTGATGTTTGACGTTGTACTGGGACTGATCCCAACATTACCTACACCGTGTCTGGAGAGATCGTGAGTTCTAAATTCTCGAGAACAGTTAATTTAATGAACTGATGCTGCAATTCTTTATCCCAAACCATATCTACATGCCAATCCGAATCGAATGACACCTCAATCATAATCACAAATTGGTGGCTATCTCTGTAGATAACCGTAGTGGTATGTCTACGTTCTTAACGTACACTTTTTGAAGACGTCTCAGGTACTGAAGTTCATCTGAACTCTGAAACTGGACCGGGAGCTTCAGATATACCTCAGTCAGCACAAGAAAAGCGACAAAGAACTATAGATCACCAGGGCGCGGTGGACCAATACCCCAAACTATTTTTAGTCGCGAACAGTTCGATTTCCAACCCGCTTCGACCTCGGATCGCGAAAGCGACGATTGAAACGAAGACTTTTGTTCCGCGAATCACGTGTCAACCGGTCATATCTCAGTGCTTTCCGTGTTTGTCCCGTCTCTTCACAGGCGCAGCTATGTCCTCCTGCGACGTTGACAAATGCATCCTATTAATCCTACGTGGGCAGACGTTAATAAATAGCCGATAATGAATAAATCCATTGTGCCCGGTGTGTGTTAGGGGGTGGAGAGATACACTTTTATTAATTGACGCGTACGCGTGAAAAACAAATCGAGATATCTCGACGTCGCATTTAATCCGTGCGCGCTAGACGGACGGGGTTATGATTTAATCGGCTAATGGAAGTTGACGAAATGAAGGACGAGCGCCTGAAATATCTAATCTTTGCGTTGAAGGTTTGGACGAGTCCGGTTTATTATATTCTCGAATATTAATTGAGCCTTCGGTATAGCGAAAAATATGCTTTACTCCCATTTAAATGAGAGGAAATTAAAAGCAAAATGTTAAAAATCGGATATAAATTGTTGAAGCCTTACAACAGATTGATAACAATTAAATATGGATTGTTGAAAATTACAAAATATTGGAAATTGGATATGCATTATTAGAAATTGGATATGGATTGTTAGAAATTGGATCTGAATTGTTAAATATTGGATACGGATTGTTACAAATTGGATCTGAATTGTTAGAAATTGGATATAGATTGATAAACATTGGATCTGAATTTTTAGAAATTGGGTATGGATTGTTGAAATCCTACAACATGTTGAAAATCGGATAGAACGGTTGAAACCCTACAACAAACTGTTGAAAATTTGATATGGATTCTTGGAGCCCTACAACAAAATGTTGAAAACTGGATATGAATTGTTGAAACCCTAGAACAAACTGTTGAAAATTGGATATAAATAGTTGAAATCCTACAACAAAATGTTGAAAATTGGATATGGACTGTTGAAACCCTACAATAAAATGTTGAAAGTTGGATATGAACTGTTGAAACTCTAAAACAAACTGTTAAAAATTGGATATGAATTGTTGAAATCCTACAATAAACTGTTAAAATTAGATAAATGTATTGTTGAAGTCCCAATACAATATAATAGACATTGGATATGCATTGTTAGAAATTGGATCTGAATTGTTAGAAATTAGATATGGATTGTTGAAACCCTACAACATGTTGAAAATTGGATATGAATTGTTGAAATCCTATAACATACTGTTGAAAATTTGATATGGATTCTTGGAGCCCTATATCAAAATGTTGAAAACTGGATGTGAATTGTTGAAACCCTACAACAAACTATTGAAAATTAGATATGTATTTATTTTTGAAGCCTTACAACAAAATATTGGAAATTGGATATGCATAGCTAGAAATTGGATATGGATCGTTAGAAATTTGATCTGAATTGTTAGACATTGGATATGGATTGTTGAACCCTGCAAAATGTTGAAAATTGGATATGAATTGTTGAAATCCTACAAAAAACTGTTGAAAATTGGATATGGATTCTTGGAGCCCTACAAAAAAAGTTAAAAACTGGATATGAATTGTTGAACCCTAAAACAAAAGGTGGAAAATTGGATATAAATAGTTGAAATCCTACAACGAAATGTTGAAAATTGGATATATCATGTTGAAACCCTACATCAAAATGTTGAAAGTTGGATATGAATTGTCAGGAATTGGATGGGGATTATTGAAACCCTAAAGCAAACTCTTGAAAATTGGATATGTATTGTTGAAATCCTACAATAAACTGTTGGAAACTAGATATGTATTGTTGAAGCCTTACAACAAAATAATGGAAATTAGCAATGGATAGTCAGAAATTGGATATGGATTTTTGAAACCCTACAACAACATGTTGAATATTGGATATGAATTTTTGAAATCTTACAACAAACTGTTGAAAATTAAAAATGGATTGTTGGAGCACTACACCAAACTTTGAAACATTGTTTATAGATTTTTGAAGCCCTACAACAAAATGTTGAAAACTGCATATGAATTTTCGAAACCCTACAACACATTGTTGAAAATTGTGTACAGGGTGTCCCAAAAATACCACGCGAAAGTGACACTGGAGATAGATTGGCATTAGGTCTATCAGATAGCATCAACATGACCTCAGTAAAAGTCCGCTGGTTTTCGAGATATCACCACTGTTGCGTTCCATGACTTCACATGTTGGGAAGCGCTCATTTGTATTTCTAAACAAAGCAGCTCGCTTGTAGAACTTAAATGTTTTGGGTTAACTGGTTTATTTTTGCATGGGTGATCTCACCCTTGAAATTAATATTTTCCACGAAAAGATAATTGCAAGTAAAATATCTTGTAATACTTCAACCCTTGTAGAAGTATTTATGACCTATTTCCTGTGAAATATTGATAAAATTCATACAACAACTAACACATTGCCAGAGCTGTGAGTCCTTTGTCTAGATTCTAACCCATACAAAAATCTAGAATTTTCCGATTAGATCGCCACGGCTTTGGGTATTGACTAAATCGAGGGTGTAGATTCCGAATCTGTAATAAGTTTTTCCGTATCTCGATTAATTTTGGTTATATGGCGAAAAATCCGACTGATTAGTCCATTTTCCGGAGTTAGAGCCAGAAATTGCGACTTTTTTCGTCATTGCTCCGAAACTAATCGAGATACGGAAAATCTAATTACAGATTCGTGATCTGCGTACCCGATTTAGTGAACAACCAAAGCCGCGTTGACCTAATCGGAAAATTGTAAATTTTTGGGTGTGTTAGATACTAGAGAAAACTTTCTGGCGTTTGACGGATTCGATCATTACCTAATATGGTACGGATAGAGATACAGAAAAAATAGATACATAAATCTAAACGTCGTCCACCGACCAATAATCGGGGATGGTTATTGAGATGTGAAAATCATAGATTTGGGACGGGAAAGAAGAATTTTCCTCCGATTCCGGGTCAAAAATATTTTCAAGTGCCGACCCAAAAAATTTTTTTCATGGTATATCGATACGGAGCTCGTGTCTAATTAAATCGAGGTCGCTGATCACGAATATGTAATTAGTTTTTCCCTAAGTGGCGTACTTTTGGAAAATTTTCACTTAAAGTGAAAAAATTGACGAAAATAGGTCAATTTTGGAACTTTCCACCGCCCAAAAAAATCTGAGTAGGGTGTTGCTGATTTTTTACGTCATATTTGGATCCTTTATCTATCGAATCATCCGAACAATAAATGTCGAGGTCGTACGCTTCGGAAATTATGATTTTTTTCCCGAGGGTCTATTTTTCGGAAAATTCTTTCCGCGATATTTCCTCGGAAAATTTTTGTAATAAATATCTGATGGTAGATTCGGAATCTACGGCCCCAAATCTATAAGAATAAGTACCCGTTTCATAGTTTTGCGTCAAAAAATTTTTCTCGAAAAATGGGATTTTTTTAAGGCTAATGTATTAAGAAATTGCCAAAATTGGACCGGTCTCCGATTTCGATGCAAATTAGGTCATTTACTGATTCGGGGCCGTAGATTACGAATATATGATCGGATTTTTCATTAGAGAATTTTCCGCGGAAATACCGCGAAATGAATTTTCCGAAAAACAGACCCTTGGAAAAAAGATCATAATTTCCGAATAGTACGGCCTGGACATTTTCTGTTTGGATTATTCAGTAGATAAAGGATCCATATAACACGGCAAAAATCAACAACACCTTACTCCGATTTTTTAGGGCGGTGTGAACTTCCAAAATTGACCGATTTTCGTCCATTTTTTCACTCTAAGTGAAAATTTTCCCAAAGTACGCCACTTAGGGAAAAACTAATTGCATATTCGTGATCAGCGACCTCGATTTAATTAGACACGAGCTCCGTATCGATATGCCATGAAAAAAATTTTTTGGGTCGGCACTTAGAAATATTTTTGACCCGGAATCGAAGGAAAATTCTTCTTTCCCGTCCGAAATCTATGATTTTCACATCTCGATATTCCCCGATGATTGGTCGGTGGACGACGTTTAGATTTATGTATCTATTTCCTCTGTATCTCTATCCGTTCGGAAAATATTAGGAAATGAGTAAATCCGTCAAACGCCAAAAAGTTTTCTCTAGTATCTAACCCAGGGGTCACCAATTAGTTTCATTGGAGGTCCGTTCACAAAATCTGTATATCTGTCGCGGGTCGTTGATAGCATTATGATGGCATAAGAATTTGACTAGCAGTTAATCTAAATCCAATATCTATAATTAGTAAATAAAACGAAAAGTTATCTGAATTTTTTTAATCAAGAATACATGTTTTCTGGAAAAATGGTCCGCAAAAAAAAGGTTCGCGATCCGCATCCGGACCGCGGTCCGCCATTTGGTGACCCCTGGTCTAGACTATTCGAAGACCCCTAGTCTGTGAAAGTCGGACCGGTTTCCATGTTACAAAACAATGAATGTGGGAGCGAGATAGCCGATAAGGGTTGTGGTTTTTTTTAATAAGTAGCAATTCTGGTTCTGATTAAACAAAATTGGTAGTGTTGTATCATTTTGAAAAGGGCATGAAATGGACCTGTTTTTGCGATTATTTGTCAATTCAGTCTGATATAATTTTTTTTCACAGCAGTCAGTCAAACTTAAGTTAACGTTTTAACATCGGCATAAAATACAACAAGTTAGACATTTTTTGAAGGATTTTGTTCTAGTTGTCGGTGAAGTTATTACTTCATTGTTTAAAGCAACTATTCAGGATAGCCTAGGTAAAAAAAAAACATGAGTTTGAAGTAATTTCTAGCAATGCTAGGCGATAAAAGACCGAAAACTGGAGATTTTTAAAAAATACACAAAAGTGGTGATATCTCGAAAACCAGCGGACTTTTACTGAGGTCATGTTGATGCTATCTGATAGACCTAATGCCAATCTATCTCCAGTGTCACTTTCGCGTGGTATTTTTGGGACACCCTGTATAAATTGTTGAAATCCTACAGCGAAATGTTGAAAATTGGATATACATTTTTGTTGGCATTACAAAGAAATGTTGAAAATTGGATAGGGATTGTTGAAAACAAAAAAACAGAACAAAATGTGGAAAATTTGGTATGAATTATTGAAATCCTACAAGAAACTGTTGAAAATTGGATATAAATTTTTATTGGCATTACAAAGAAATGTTGAAAATTGGATATGATTGTTGAAACCCTACAACAAAATATTGAAAATTAGATAAGAATTGTTAGGAATTGGATATGGATGGATAGAAATTGGATGTGAATTGATAGAAATTAGATAATTATGAATTATTGAAATTGGATAAAGATTGTTGAAATCCTGAAAAAAACTGTTGAACATTGGATATGGATTGTTAGAAATTGGATATTACAACTCAAAACTCATTTTTTTCAAATGAGAACCCATGTTTTGGCGCTCTTGTTCCTCAGAACAGGGTGATTATAAGTTTGCCCCCAATGTCTGTAATTTTCAAGTTCCTGGCTGAAAATGGCCTTAAACGATTTGGTTCGACCCACTGATCAAGAATCCGTGTTCGAAATCGATGCTGTCCGACCATCTGACCAGCCGGCCAGCCGTCCGTTAACACGATAACTCTCTATCGGAATGAGCCACATAGTTGAAATTTTCAAGGTAGGTTTGGGAGATGAATATCTCGGTTGAGTTCTTTATTGGGCAAAATCGGCCGGATGGTTTCGGAGTAACGACAGACAAATTTTTCTGTTTACAAATTTCGAATTCATTTTCTTTCATCATAACAATCCATTGATATCATTTTCAACCCTAACAAGCAAAAACTAGCGGAGACACTATTTCTCAACCCAGATTCCAGATGACCAATAAAAAAAAGGGTTCTCATTTGAAAAAATAGTTTTGAGGTTTTTGTCATGACTGATTTTGACATCGAAGTAGTTAAACCCTGTATGTTCAATTGAATATTTAATTAACGAAGGAGAAGCATTGGTATGTCCTCTGATAGAAACTAGAAAACTAGGAATTTCCATGCAAAAATCTACAGGTTATATTTAACATTGGAATGAAGCCCTATTTGAGACAATTTGAAGGGTTTTTTCAGATTTCACAGGAATTTTCTGAGAATAATGTGTAAGTGACACATTAAAACAATGTAGAATTCAATGGGTAATCTGATTATCAATGAAAAAACTGGGTATTACATTTAAGAAACGAAATTTGGTATCATTTACGGTGAATTTTCGGAAGTCGAAAGAATCTGAATTTTTTTCCACGAATTCATCCCCCCTAACAAAGCTTAACTATAAAATTTCAAGTGTCTATCTCAATTCTTTCTTCGAAATATTCTAACGAACGGTCTTCGTGAATCACCCTGTATAGGATTATGCATAAGAAAGTGACCGCTAATCAGTCGGTCGACCTTTATAGATATAACAAATATGCGCCATTATAAAAATGAATAATTAAGTGTTTAACTGGATCAACTTGCCCTCTGTTGGACGGGCGATGGTGGTGGGGAGGACGCTTGCCCGAACGGAGGATGGTCTCCCTTGCATGTAAGGAATTTATTTTCGACATTGCATGCATATCATTTTTGATGCACTGTAAACCCCATACTTTCAGGATTATATCGCAGATCCGCATATAATGATGAATACTGTATACCTACCAAAATAAAGGGAGAATTATGCAATTCTATGCTCTGTGGAACATAGAGTCTCTTCATTATTTATAAAGATTAAATCAAATGGAAATTAGGATTTGAACACGCTACCGAATTGTAGACCATAGTCAAGTACCAAACCAATACAATCAACCCTCCCTTTCCGCCCACATCGTTCTGATTTCCGACGCCTCTGTCGGTCTAACAAATGACAAACTCATTAGTGTATAAATAAACCACATGTGCTATTCTTAATAAATATCAACTTATAACCGTGGTCCGCGCTAAAAGCGGCACGAAAACATTTCCATAATAGAGGGTAGTCGCGTGTTGTATTAAACTGCCCTTTCTAATAGTAGCTACAGGCGACTGCGCGGATCGTTTCCGATTTCGTGATGTCTCGGTCAGAGACGTCCCAGAAAGATTTCGTTGTATGTTGGAAGCTCTAGTCTGAGGAATGTAAACGACATCACTGATTAAAAATCGAATTTCAATTCATCTACACCCTGTCAATTTTACTTATGACATTTGGTGGATGACAGATGACATTTGATGGATGACAGATCACATTTGATGGATGACACATGACATTTGACAGATCTAATATGTCGAATGTCTTCGGATACAGACGAAATATGTTCATATATTTAACTTGCCTGTAGCTCGAACAGGAAAGTAAAATATATTTGTCACATCAGATCTCCTCTCTGTGATTTAGGAAGAATATTATAGAAGAATACAATATTTCACTGGGCAACCCATGCAATGCTTATTTTTTGGCGCTCCTGTTACTGGTAACAGAGTGCTTATCAATTTGACAAAATGTCTGTAATTTTCGAATTTTTGCCTGAAAATGGACTCAAACGATTTGGTTCGACTCACTTATCAAGAATCCGTGGTTGAAATCGATTCTGTCCGGCCGTTAACACGATAACTCTCGAACGGAATGAGCTAGATAGTTGAAATTTTCAGTGTAGGTTTGGCAGATAAATATCTCGGCTATGTTCGTTATTCGGCAAAATCGTTATTCGTCAAAATGGTTTCCGAGTAACGAAAAAAAATAATTTTTTTTACATTACAAATTTCAAATTCAATTTTTTTTCAAGATGCAATTACACCATAAGAATCCACTGATATCATTTTCAAATCTAACAAGGTAACACTTTCGGAGATATGATTTTTTCAAAATTTCAATAATACATCGTACTTCTATGTTATCACAGAATGCAAATTATATCTGTCTGTGTTCTATCTGTGTTCACTCTTCATACATATAATCTTATCCACCTATGACAGATATGCCAAATATATTGATTTCTGTTCTAACAAAGTATGATTGAATGCAAAATAAACAATTATAGGATATTATAATTACCCCTACCCTACATGCCCTTGGATAATCCATTATGATGAAAATACATTCAGAATATCTTCAGTGAAAACAAAACCTGAATATTGGCTAATTTTCCATTGATAAAACATAATTTTCAGATGAGATTTGAGGAATGAATATCTCGGATAAGTTCGTGATTTAATTTTAATTTAGTTTCGTTTATGATACAGTTCTATTATAAGAATCCATTGATATCATTCCCAACTCTGAGAAACCAATAATTTCGGAGATGAATTGTCAAAGTTTGAACAAGAGCACCAAAACTCCTGTCCAGAGGGCTTTACCACCTTTATATCTTGAAAATCTATAACAAAATATGAATCCGTTGGGAAACCTCGAACTGGAGAGGAAACTAGTTGAAAAAAAAAGGCCTAAATCGTCAGTTTCGCTTTCGAAAATTTCCGACCCCGTCTCTCGAATTAATTCTGACGTTTCTCGGATTGACTTTTTGAATGGAAAATCGTCGGACTCAAAACCTCCGAAACTTGTATCGAATTAGTATATTTAGGCTCAACCTAGAAGAACGAAATTTGGGAAAAACACAAATCGATTCGTCTTCTTCGATTCGACGGCAAAACTCCGGGTCGAGCGATCGTTTCTTCGGAGCCTTACGCTACACCAAATCGGTACTACTGAACTCGCACAAGAATGCTCGAATCTCCAACAATATTTAACCGATCATATTAAAACTTGAAACTTGGCAGTAGAGTTAGGTTATGAAGGCTCTTGCAAAATTTCATGAATTTCAAACGAATAGTTACTGATATATAGAATTTTATTTTTTTATTTTTAATGATTTATTAAAAATTTTCTACAAATGCTATCCTCACCAAATTTTGCAAACATTTTCGCGTTGCCATTCTACAACTAATAACAATGTTTGAATTCCATCGGTTCAGTATTTTTCGAGTTAATGAGGAACAAAAAACCACCAAATTTCAGAAAATTTCAGATTGCTATAACTCTATAACCGTTTGGTCGATTATGCTCATAAACAAACTGAAATGTCGCGTTCTGGTGCACATCCTAACCTGAAAATTTCAAGCCGCTATCTCATTCCGTTCGCAAGTTATCGTGACAACAAAAATATTTTTTAATAATTTTTTTAAAATTTTCTAGCCATACGATTCGCACAAAATTTCACAAACGTGCTTAGGGTCATATTCTACAACTACCCACCAAGTTTCAATTTGATCGGATTCATATTGGTTGAAAACAAAATTATTACTCGGAAACCACTGGGCCGATTATGCCCATTAACGAACTTGTCCGTCGTATTGGGATGCGCCACCTACCCTGAAAATTTCAAGTCGCTAGCTCTTTTCGTTCTCAAGTTATCGTGGCAACGGCCGGCCGGACGGCCGGCCGGACAGAATCAAATTTGACCTCGAATTCTTCATTGGGGAGTCGAACTTAATCGTTTGAGACCATTTTTTTCAAAAAATTCGAAAGTTACAGACATTTGGGCAAAACTATAACGCGATGTTCCCCAGAACATACGCGCAAAAAAACTCAAATGTTGGATTTACATACATCAACAAATTGTAATTAGATCATTTTAAGAAATCAGATAGTTACGATTGATTATTGGAATTTTGAAAAATCATATCTCCGAAAATATTAGTTTGTTAGAGCTGAGAATGATATCAGTGGATTCTTGTGCTGAAACTACATCTTAAAAAAAATTGAAATTGAAATTTGGAATGTCAAAAAAAACCACCAGGCATCTGTTGCCCAATAACGAACTTAACCGAGATATTTATATCTACTCTGAAAATTTGAAATATCTAGCTCATTCCAGTCGAGAGTTTGAAAAAAGTCAACAAGATTGCCAAAAAGCACGGCGGGCAGAAGATTTGGCGCGCGTGTTCAAATTTAGAGCCATAGCGGTCACTCATCTAGGTACTGAACTCGCCAAGGCTGCATAGGTTCAGGAAAAAATTATATTTCTAAGGATATAAATCCGACTGTAAAAACAAGCGTCCAAAAAAACTGGTCCGCTGGTCCCTAATATCTTCTACAATATACATCCGATCGAATTCAAATCTAGAACGTCACTGTAAAATAAGGTTTTGAAGGTTCTTGCAGAATTTCAACGGTATCGGTCGAATAGTTTCTGAGATAGAGATTTTATTTAAAAACATACATTTATCGTCTTCTTGATTCATTCAAATATTTTCACAGAATTCAAAAACAACCCTCACTTAGTTACTAAGGTTAATTTTACTTGAAAATATCCGAGTACGGTCCTGCATCCCTTTCGTCCACAAATATTTCCAACTACGACATCTTCTTATCTCTCTTCGTGTCATATTTTAGTCTTCTTTTTTCGATTCCGTAATCGCGAAAACCGTTCCTCAAAAGCGACGACAATCTTATCACATAAATATAAAAGGGGAGGGGGGCGAGTCACCCCCTGCCCATACCTTAACACGACGCACTCGGAAAAGTCCAAGGGGTGAACACGGTCATAACACAAAGTAGATAAAGAAGTTATAGTATGTGCGATCCTAGAAAACCACACTGGTGCTTTTTCGCGGGGATGATGTAGATTAGGGGTTGAAAAGATACGGTTTTAGATTGCGCACATTCATCATCGCTGACAGATTTGGTTAGAAAAAGACGTAATGTGGTCATAAGAATTCCGAAATGGATTATTGGAATCTTTTTTATGAGGAGTGTATAGTGAACAGACTATAGGAGTTTGAAGGTTCATGATCTAAATGGTGATCCAATTAGCGGTTTAGGATTTTGGAGAGGAATATAGGCAACACTTGTACATGTAATTATCTTGTTACTTTTAAACTTTTTGGCGCTCTAGTTCCTTGGAACAGAGTGCTTATCAATTTGCCCAAATGTCTGTAATTTTCGAATTTTTGGCTGAAACTGGTCTCAAACGATTTGGTTCGACTCACTGATCAAGAATCTGAGGTCGAAATCGATTATGTCCGGCCGGCCGGCTGTAGGCACGATAACTCTCGAACGAAAGGAGTTAGAGGATTGAAATTTGCAAGGTGGGTTTGGAGCGCAAATATCTCGGACGAGTTCGTTAATGGGCGAAATCCATCAAGCGGTTTCGGAGTTATGGCCGATTTTAGTAAAACACATTTTTTATGAATATTTCCGAAACCGATCACTTGATCTATCTGAAATTTAGCATCAAATTGTAGAATCATGACCTCTATACGCATGTGAAGTTTTGTATTGACCAGGTTACCGCAAAGTGTAAAAAAAAAAATTTCAAAAAAAAAAAAAATATTTCTACAATAACTCTCGAACGGAATGAGCTAAGCAGTTGAAATTTTCAGAGTAGGTTAGGGAGATGTATATCTCGGTTAAGTTCGTTATTGGGCAAAATAGGCCAGATGGTTTTGGAGTACCGAAAAAAAAAATTTTTTATTAAGCAACAAATGTCAAATTCAAGTTTTATTTGTGATGCAGTTTCACCATTAAAATCCATCGATATCATTTTTAACTCCAACAAGCTAATACTTTCGGAGATATGATTTTTCTAAATTTCAATAATGAATCGTACTTCTATGTTTTCACAGAATGCTATAATTATTCTATCTAAGCTTTATTATATGATCTGTTTTAATACTCATACATGTCATCCTGTTCTATAAGAGAGGGTCAAATTCATTTCAGCTATTTTAATATGATTTCTTCCATGGTGCAGTTCTCATTCTCAGATTGCTTGTTTAATCTTGATAAATAAACTATTATTTGAATTGAATTTCCTTTATGATGCAGTTCTTTCATAAGAATACATTGATATAATTCCCAACTCTGAGAAACCAATACTTTCGGAGATATAATTTGTCTGTTTTTTAAAAGGAAAATTTGTATCCAAGAAAGTTGTGAGGAAAAATATCTTAGGGGTTGACTATTTCAACCCCTTCTAAGCATACTACAGGGTTGAAAAAATTCCAAAATATGTAATTTTATTGACACATGATATGTCTTTAGCTCAATGTACAGGGAAAATAAAAAAGAAACAATTTTTTTGTTAATCTTCGGAGGGGTGTAACATTGCCCGAAGGAGGTTTTTCGAAAAAATTTATACCAAATACCCATCTTAATTTTCATCACAGAATCACCCTTTAAAGTTTGTCGCACTTATTCACTAACACTCTGTGTTGTTAAACATTTCAACCCCTGAGTACATCGAGTCGTAACTTGTGAACATTTTAGGGGGTTGAAGATAATAAACCAAAATCAATCAAGTGACCGGAAACGTACACAGGTAAAACCCAAGATGTCCTTTAAGACGGTTTATCGTTTAACACGACATAAACAAATCTCATCTCAAGAAACATCCCAAACGCCGAAACTAACACCATTCTAAAAAAAAACACGTCCAAATTCAATTTACCGGAATCCACTATACGTGTTGGAACCCCTTTGGACGTAACAAACGACGCAAAAACCGATAATTATAATCCTTGCCGCGGTGGCTCCAAAACGGGACCGAAATTAAATTAAACTAGAAAATGGTTATTTTATTCGATTTAAATAAAGAAAATCCGCCTTTTCTCCGGGGGTGCTTTATGATGCGTGAAGCCCGTTCGCGTTCTTATTCGGGTATTTTAAGAACCACGTCGGACGATTTACGGCTTTGAGAAGTAGACCACCTATTAAGAAAGCAGCAAGGAGGATATTGCGTTGCTGGATCGTCCATTTGTTGGGGATTCGTCTGAGGATAGACCAAGGTCGTCCATAATTTTTGAAACAAAAAAAAATTATTGTAGGATGAAACCCATTGGAAAAGTAGGAAAATATAACCAAAATGAAAGGAAAAATAATTTTCGGGTGATCTGAGGTCGGGAAGTGGAAGAGGGTGAGTTTTTAAGGGTGAAAAATGGTTGAGCTCGATATCCTAAAACTACTACTAAAACAAGTCCTATGAAAAAAAGTAAAATGACAAAGTTGTAGGTAATAAAAAGATAATCAACTTTTTTATTCAAACTTTTTTCACATAACCTCAAAATTTATGTGAAAAATTCAAATAACGAAGTTTTTAGTATTTTATTTTTATATTTTACAAGAAAATTGTTTTGGTGAAAGCTTACCTTTTTATGTCCCAAACGCAATGTAATTTTTTTGATTCAAAATATTTATTCTTTCACCTTATTCTGACTTTTTCGCTAAAGCAGCCTAATGTTAAATCGAAAATTCAGACGTCAATACATATGCTTTTTCAAAAAATTCAGTGGGATTTTTGTTCGCTGAAATCTCTACTTTCTGGTGGTGTAGAAAAATATACATTACTATGGTAAATTTTCACACAAAATGCTACGAATAACAGGTAGTAAAGCCCAGACTCTACTAGCCCCTTCCCCAATTATTAAATGGTTTCCTCCTGGGTTTACTCTCCCAAGTTCTGAAAAATATCTGTTGAATAAAAATTTGTTATTTTGTGAATTGCTTCTGCGTAAGAAACATAAGATATTTGTCAGAAGCAATAAATAGAACAATGTTGCCTAAACAAACGATAACGACACAACATCAACGATGAAACAACTACATTTCGTAAAGTTTCGGAATCTTTTTTGTTCATGTATACAACAAAAAATAATTCTGAAGATTTTCGTTACGTGTCTGACGAAGGCGTATGATTTAGACTCCGAAGCTTTACGAAATTTAGTTGTTTCATCGTTGATGCTTTGTCGTTATTGTTTGTTAGGCAACATTGTTCGATTTATTGCTTTTGACAAATATCTTGTTTTTCTTACGCAGGAGCAATTCACTAAAAAATAAATTTTTATTTAACAGATATTTTTCAGAGTTTAGGAGAGAAAACCCAGAAAGAAACCATTTTATAATGAATCTACCTCCCACAGTATCCTTTAATGATTATCCTTCCTTATTCCCTATGAAATACCTTTTGAAGGGCTGAAATTTTCCGTAGGTCACTCAGGTATATAAGTTATCTTTAAATAGCAATAAATAGGCATCTTCAAAACTAGAGAAGATTTTGCAACTTTTTCAAAATATCTTAAATGTCTCATGAAATATTAACTTTGTAACTTATTGTTTTCTGAGCAAATTTACCATAGTAATGTATATTTTCTCATACTATCAGACACTACAGATTTCAAAGAATAAAAAGCCCACTGACTTTTTTAAAAAGCAGATATTTTGACGTGAGATTTTTCGGTTGAAAATTAGGCTGCTTTTTCGATATTAAGTCAAAATAAGGTGAAAAAATTAATATTCTGAATCAAAAGAATTACAGTGTATTTGCGACATAAAAATGTAATTTTTCACCAAATTTCGTTAAAAAGAATTTTTTTTTTGTAAATGATAAAAACAAAAAAACAAAAGCTTGGTTATTTGAATTTCTCACATAAATTTAGAGGTTATGTGAAAAAAATGTAAAATTGGAGTAATAAATCTCTTTATTATCTACAACTTTGCTATTAAACTTGCAGTTTTGCCGTAAATCGAGATAAACTGTTTTTACCCTTAAAAACTCACCCCCTTCCACTTCCCGACCTCAGATTGCCGGTAAATTATTTTTCCATTAATTTTTGTTATATTCTTATCCTTTCTCAATGGGAAAAACTATTAATTTTTTTGTCCCGAAAATTATCGACCCTGGTCTATAACTAGTCTCGTGTATGTAAAAGTTCTATTCAGAAAGCCATACATACTAAGAGTCACGTGGGTAGACAACAAGACGAAATCTAAAGCTGAAAGATAAATATCGAATGAAGTAAGCGAAAATCTGGAATATTTCAAATTTCGAAAAAATATTTGCGTCATTTTTGGGCGCATGTTCTAGGGGAACATCGTCCTATCATTTCGTCCAAATGTCTGTAATTTTCGAATTTCGAGCTGAAAATTGGCTAATAGACTAATTCGGACTCCCTGATCACGAATCCGGTGTCAGATTTTTGGGTGCCGTACGGCCGGCCGGCCGTACTTCCGGCCGTAGGCACGATAACAGGAGCACCGAAGGTCCTATCGACTTCAAACTTTCAGGGTAGGTTTCTGATCAAAATGCGACGGTTAAGTTCGTTAACGGGCAAAATCGGCCGGACGGTTTAGGAGTTATAGACATTTAAAATTTTGAGGTTATTTCCCTGATATTTCAGGAACTAAAGAAGATGTTGAATCGAAACTTGGTAGTCAGTTCGAGGATATAAACGCGCAACTTTTGGCAAAATTCTGTTATGATCTTAATGTTGGTAATTTTTAAAAAAATATTTCTTTTAATTTTTTCGAAAAAAAAATTTTTTTTTCGTGAACTATTCATCAGATTGCAACAAAAACTTGTACTAACGTCAATTGTAGTATTTTGCAACATTGTGCAAAATTTTGGCTCTATACGATTTCAATTTCTGGAGATATAAGACAAAATGTGTCAAATTTCCTGGGTCTCTCTCAGTATTTTCATCGATTATTCTATGAACTCTTTGAATTCCACCGAAAACAAATTCAAAGACATAAACATAAAGAATCAAGTCATAGTTTAGACGTCGAAAGAAGGACGATGTTGATCGACTTGAAAAGGTACCTATTTCAAGAAATGCAATAATGAAATGCTTAATTTATGGATATAATATTATCTAAGTATTGTTGGGATCGGGCAGTTGGAAAATTTTTTAATAAAAAAATTTGTACCGACGTTAAATCAAGCATTCTACACGAGTGTGCAAAATTTCAGTTCGATACGATCTCAATTCCAGAAGATATTGCTTAAAATTCACATTCCAGCGTGTTTTGACGTTCTATGGTCACAGAAAATCGTCACAAAAATCTATTTACCTCATTTGACGGCTGTTTGTCAAATCAATTAATTCCAATAATTGATGTCAGATTTCCTACATACCAAGTTCAAACACATTTTATTATATGGAAAACACTTATTATGATCACGTTCTACAGGAATTGATACTAAATAGAAGCTAGATGAAGATTATTGTAATGGAAAATTTGTGTTCCAGAATAATATTAAGGTATTCAACATGATACTGCTTTTTTTCTTTACTGGTCAGTACGGGCCACAAGGAAGATGAACATGCGCCCAATAGCTCCTGTCCACAGGGCTTGAACCAATTTTTTTAACATTATCCATCATTAAATCCGATTCTTCAATAGTTGATGTTGAAGGGGACGTAACCGAACCCTTATTGCGGCCAGTTTCGAATTCCGCAACCCGTATGAAGTGCTACCAACTCGAGAAACCCAAACACCCACTTCATTAAATATTCCCCGTCCGGTCAGTCGCCGAAAAAAGTCATTTCGGACGAGATGATTAATTCTGGCGGCGGGCCACTCGATAGCGCGAATATCGACATGAAAGCCATCTCTTGGCTTTCATTAGCGAGCTCATTGTTGGTAACTCATCGACGTAATTGCGTTTGAACAATAAAGTCAACATTATTTCGGGAAAGAAGTTTTTGATTTCGACTGATTGCGAAAGCAAACAGTTTCTTCGCTCTGCGGTGGTACAAAGAGCCGTAGACTGCAACTATTTGCGATTATGCCAAACAATGTCGTTTCGAGAGGACGCCAGGGTCGGATCAAATCCAAAAACAACATATCTTTATGACAATTTAACATATACGGGGTGAGTCTTTGAGTTGTACATTAATTTCAACCATAGATTACTCTCATCCAATCAAACACTTTCTCATTTCCCGTTTTAACGAATTCGACCAGGCTAAAAAGATAGAGGCAATACGAAAATAGGCGATGTTGAAATTGTGTATAATTGGATATTGAATGAAATTCCAGTGTATACTCAGTGTTTTATTAGTGAAGAATGTAGGAATATTTTTCTAATAAATGCTGCATTAAGAACCACACAAATCATAAGACTTGACTGAGTAAATAAGATTTCTCAAACAATTTCATTGAAGTTCAAGCATCAGATGATACAACTTTTGGATATTCTTTCATACAGATTATACAGTATGGAAAAGCCAAATGGAATAAATTCATTATATTAGTTGCTGTACATATTTATGAAAAATCCCGAATTCAAATTTTAAATTTTTCAAATAGGAAGTATTGAGAAATGTAATCACTTTTATGTTTATTGCAAAACTCAAAATAGAAAAAATAAAATCATGTGATTACCGAAATTCATAAGAATATTCCCTCGAATATTCCCAAATCTTATTACAATAATTAATACTAGACTCAATCACCTTCACTTCAATATATGATGATGAAAAAAAAAAAACCATAACATTGTCTTTTCCTTTAGAATTCAATTTTGATCGATGGTTCGATTAACGGAAATGCACAAAATAACAATATTACAAATGGTTACGGAGATAACACCCGAACACAAAAAGAAGGAGCCGTTTGTTTCATGAGAAATTTCCGAATTTGCCGTTTATAAGTCAAGTTTCGCGAGTTTGGGCATGTAAGGCAGATTAAAAAATTGGTTAAAGCACTGACGTGAAGTCAGGAGCTTTTGCGCGTATGCTCTCTTGTCCATTCTCCTGTATTGGACACTCTTAATCGAATTTACCAGGGTGAATTCTATTGTCCGTTCTCCTGTATTGGACACTCTTAATCGAATTTACCATGGTGAATTATATTGTCTGTTTCCCTGTATTGGACACTCTTAATCGAATTTACCATGGTGAATTCGATTGAGGCAAGGAACGATCGAATAGCCAGCGTAATCCCCTGATCTTAACCCATTAGATTTCTTTTTATGGGGATATGTGAAGAGCATTATGTACAAAACTAAACCCCTTGATTTGAATGACCTAAAAGGTCGAATAATTCTTGCGATTAGGTCGATCACTCCTGAGATGTTGACTAATGTTCGAAGAAATTTTTATTTAAGGTAAGGATGTTGCCAATGCGTTCGCGGTGAATACCTTGAACATTTACTTCATTAAAATTAATAATTTTTTTGCTACATTTTGTATTACATTTAAGTTTTTGATATTGTACCAAATTTCGCTAATCACTTGATTTTATTTTTTTCTGAGTTGATTTTTGAAATAAACATGAAAGTGAAAACATTTCTGAATAGAGAATAACGAGACCCGTCAAACGATGTATCACAAGCCCATACTTCCTTTTTAAAATCTGGGGGTTGTACCTGTCTTTCGAAGGGGGTTGAAGCAAGGGTTCGCATTTATACGAAGAAGAATGACAATTTAAAATTCAAATTTGACGTGTTTCGGGATTTTCCACACTGTATAATGTGCTGAACGGGTAAAAAAAGTGCAGGAGTGTATTAGCACCTTGTGAAATCTGCAGACTTTTCACCTGAGCCGAATCTGGACAAACGGCAAATAATTGCCATCATCAATCACTGACTTGAAGTCAGGACCATCTGCGCGCATGTTTTATCATCTATTTACCCTCCCGAAATACTGCATGAAGTTGAGTGTGAACGAAGGCCGCGTAAACAGTGAAAAAATACAGGATTTAGACCACATTCGTGATAATAGTATAAGCGACCCAAATTCGGTAGATCCACCGAAATTCCGCTAAATGTGGCATCACCGCATCATCGATTCATAAACATTGAATTGTCCACAACACGACCCCCCAGCTTGACAACCGAAATCCGTCTCTGTTTCCGTAAACACCTCGCAAATCGCAATATAACGTTATGACGCGGCTCTGCTGCATCGGATTCGACACAAAGTTATCCAATGTTAACGTAACGAATGGCTCCGGACTGCAAATAACTTCTGCAATGGCGCGTAATACGTCCGTCAATTGAACGGATTAATTAATTGCGTCTATGGTTCGCGCCCCGTCGATGGTCGATATGTTTGCAGATGTGTGTCGATCTTCATCGACGGTACACGCGTGTCATCGATAGGGCGGGATGATGAATTTGTGTAGAACGCAAGGCTCGATGGATTTCTATGAGCTGTTGAGGAGGTTGTAGAGTTGTTAATTCTATCGGTCCATAGACAATCTTTGTATTGTTATGTCGATGAGGGAGGTTGAAGGAGTAGAAATGTTATATTTGTGCTCGAGAGTGTCTGCAAAAGGAATCTCAAGGAGGTGCACATTTGCATTATAACGGACAGCCAGGCAACATTGAGAGACCGGCAAGGACCCATACAAGGTTCCCTACTGTCCTGGAAATACGGGAATATCATAAATCAACTTGCAAGAAGCAATGAGGTGAGTCTTCTATGGGCGCCAGGGCACTCTGGTATTGAAGGAAAAGAGAAGGCCGATGGACTTCTGAAAAGGGCTGTAATATCCCATGATTTAAATAAATAGCAATAATTTCAATTTTCATAAAAATAACCATAATTAAAGTACTGTGATTCTTATGTTCGCAATAAAACGCTATGTTCATAGGTTCTATGCTTGTATGAATTTCGATGGTCCGGATGTAAACAAATGATGTGGTGTTTTCTAACAGGACCAATGGCTTTAGAATATATCTCAAGTGGTACGCTTGGCGTCTTATTAGAACTTATAAAAGGAAGACGATGGATTATCGAAGCTCTCTGTTCTTTGTGTGGGCTGCAACAACGAGATCGTTCCACAGTTTGAATAATTTCTTTGATTCTTTGAACGGTAGTGATATTATTGTAAGTCGAGCAATCCACAAGTAAGTTTTCTGCATTGATAATGATTATTAACTCTGCTTTTAGGTTTGTTTACCCGATCTTTATACTGCCTTGACTAAAATATGGTACTCCTTAACAATTTCATGCAGCTTATATTACTTTTCTTTCAGTGTGCAATCTTGTTCGTAAATCAGAGTTTACGTATTACAAGAACTGAATAATTATCCTATTTGCTTGATATCACTGATATACATTATGCATTCACCTAGTGGGACCAATGCAATTCCAGTGTTTGCTATAAATATTGAATGCTAAGCTTGTTCATTGGGTTCTTTATTTGGCTTAAAGGATTCAGTCCACATCTGGTATGTATGAATGTCAGTATATGAGTCCTAGGGCAACATTTTACCCGGTGGAAGTCGAAGGTCCGGGATCGGGCATTGTCGTATTGCTATTCGGGCGTTCTGTTATGAGTTGCATGTTTCTATTATAATTATTATTGAATACCACCACACACTTGATATTAGCATGGCCTTTGATGTACACCAAAGAACATTGTCTGAAACACGACCTTGGGTATCTGGAGTTGTATAATTCGGCCCTCGTATCCACACTGTTAGCTACCTGAGAATGAGTGTCGAAATAAAAGGGAGATGTGGGACGTTACACCTAAGCTACCGGAATCCTATGAACACCTTTGCAAGCTACTTGTATGTGTAATTTGGATGATATCCATACACCAGAATGTTATTGCTTCCACTATGTACCTGTTTTGACGTACCATATCATTATTTCGTCCTACTATGTACCTATTGCTATTGACCATGCACATATTGATCTTCACGACATACCTATGGCTACTCACCAAGTACATATAGCCATTTATTATGTACCTATTGCAATTGACCATGTACTTGTGTCTATGCATTATGACCTATTTTGATCCAGCATACATCTATATACTGTTGATTTCACCATCACCCGTACCAGTGAATATATATATTTGCGATGATCTAAAGTGTGAAAAGAGAAGGGTTTTTCTATTACGTTCTTTTCTCCTCTCTGTATTTTGATACAATTCTTGAATTTCACAAAATAACTATCAACAAAACAATTCTAAAGATATTCATTAAGCGTCTGACGAAGGAGTCTGATATAGACTCTGAAACGTTACGATATAGTTGTTTCTTCGTTGATGTTGTTTCGTTGTTGTTTTATAGATATTTTTCAGAGTTTGGGAGAGAAAACCCAGAAAAAAACCTTTCAATAATCAGGATATGAATTTGCCAAAGTTGGAACTACATCATTTTGAAGTAGTGCAAAATATTATCCATTCGAATTGTCCTCAATGAAAAAGGGGGCCTATGATATGGTTTCGAACATTTCCTGCCCAAACATTAATCTTATGGGGCAATTGTGTGCGTTCCTCTTCCAGTGAGGATTTTCAGTCGACCAGTATCGGTAATTTTGACGATTAGCATGACCGTTGTGAGAAAAAGTGCACTTGTCAGACGTCTACTAATTGGATAATATTGCTTTACAACGTGTCCATCATTTGCTCACAAAAATAAGTTCTTCCAAGTCTCCCAAGAGCTCCTGGATAGGTATCATTTTATAGGGATGCATTTTATTTTCTTTGTATATATTTAAAACCGAGGTATGGCTGACATTGAATGTTGTGGAGGCATCTCCACTCGATTTATGTGGATTTTCTTCAAAGCCAAGCATCACATCCAATTTAACATCCACGCACAGTGTATTAGCAGTTGCTTTTCTGCCTTACATGGCCGAATTCGCGAAACTGCTTATTTATTCCACTTATTGTTCCTTGGTTTATAGGCGGCAAATTCGGAAAAATCTCATGAAACAAGCGACTTACTTCTTTTTGTGTTCGAGTGTTATCTCCGTAACCAATCATTTGTTAAATTGCTATTTTGTGCATTTCTGTTAATCGAATCATTAATCAGAATTGAAGTTAATGAAATTCAAACACAAATTAGACAATGTATAAACTACAACTTATCAGCACAAAACACCTTGCGAAGGCATTCTAAAGAAAGTGTTTTACGTAGTTTTCATGACACCATCTGGAAACCACAATATTATGGTTGTGTTTCATTCTCTTTCTATCACATCTTGAAGGCAAATAAGTTTAATAGTATTGTAATAAGATTAGAGAATAGCCGGCCCGGTAGCCTAGCGGTTGAAGAGCTAGCTAGGATGCCGGAGTCGCGGGTTCGAATCCCGCTCAGGTCATGGATGTTGGTTGTGATTGTCCGGTATGAATGTTTGAAATTGAACTCTGCTGGTTAATGACGAAAGTCAAGACCATACTTAGGGACTAGGTCCAATATGATTAAAAAAAAAAAAAAAAGATTAGAGAATATTCGAGTAAATGTAGTGAATTTCGGCAATCACATGATTTTATATTTTGAGTTTTGCAATAAATATGAAAGTGATCACATTTCTGACTAAAGAATGACTCGAACTTTCAAACGATGTATCATAAGCCCGTACTTCCTATTTAAAAAATTGGGAGTTGTACCAGTCTTTCGAAGGGGGTTCAAAATCATTGCAAAATAATAAAATAGATATCTGATTAACAATTTAGTTCTAAATATAAGTGAATAGTTGCATTCAATTATCTAGTGATGTTATCAAACAAGACTGAAATTTCGCTTTGAATGTGGCCTATTTAAATCCAGAAGAAATCGAGAGGACTATCTATAACCCTTCAGACATTTCAAATCCCCAAATATCCACACCTCGTCTGCATGGGCTGTAAATCCAAACTGGTATTGATAGCTTCCATCTTCATCCCCGAAAATCCTGGAAGAATCTGGATGAGTGAGGAAAAAGGGTCGCAAAAGAAGGGGACGAAGCGCGCCTCAATGCCATCATCTTGGAAAACCTATAAAGTGACACTTCCGTGTATCAGTGGCGTAGGGGATGTGTATTCGAAAGGAGAGTGTGAACAAATCCGTATTGTTTACTATACAATACGAACAAGCAAACATTTATGATTAACATTTTTTTCTGTCGTATTCAATAGGCCAGTGGGTTTACCAAGACAATGCAATAAACTGCACAGAGTAACCATTATTTTTGTTTGTCAGAAAACGTTCGATGAAAATATATTTTACTGTTATCAGGTCTCGTTATCACTTCTGGAATATTATTCATGAAGATGGTGCACATTATTAAATGGTTTCTTTCTGGGTTTTCCCTACCCAACTCAGAAAAATATCTATAAGATAAAAAACTAATCATTTTGTGATTTGCCTCTCCGTGGGAAACACAAGATATTTGTCAGAAGCAATCAATCGAGGAATGTTGCCTAACAAACAACAACGAAGAAACAACTATATCGTAACCTTTCTGAGTCTATATCAGCCTCCTTCGTCAGACTTCGTCAGTTGATAGTTATTCTGAAATAATTGGAGAATTGTCACATTGACAGTATTTAAAAATCATAGTATATGATATGATAGTTATTGTGAAATTCGAGAATCGTCACATTGTCACATGTGACAATTCTCGAATTTCAGAATAACTATCAACAAAATAATTCTGTTAGGCAACATTGTTCCATTGATTGCTTCTGACAAATATCTCGTGTTTCTTAAGCAGAAGCAAATCACAAAATTATTAATTCGTTACCTATTTTATAAATATTTTTCAGAGTTTGGGAGAGAAAACCCAGAAAGAAACCATTTTATAATGAATATACCTCCCACAGTATCCTTTAATGATTACTAAAGATGGTGTACGCAGATAAAACATAAAAAAATTAAGAATGAAAACTCCACATTCATCGCACCATTATTATCTACTGATATACAACCCCAGGGTATTCTCGAAACAATCCTTCAGTCCTTTATATCAGCAATTCTGGTCAATATCAGATAATTCGAGTTAATTTGAGATAACCACAAGTCCTCCAGCATCAATCTGGAATTCTATCGAAATAGTTGAGCAAAACATTAATTTCCTAGCCCCTTCTCAAATTCTATCCCAATAAACTAATTGGAATTAGTCAAGTAGTCCTCATCTTTCTTAACCTCTTCCTCTCATAAAGCAGTTACTCCCTTCAGTCTTTCTGCTATAATCCAATCCTTGTTCTTCAGCGATCGTGGTAGCCACTAAATGAAATTCCATAGTACTTCTGATGTTCACACGTTTAGTAGATTAGAAATGGATTCCACAAAACTTTGTTCAAATTGATTATAGATTTAATAAGATGGTTGCGTCGAAGGTGAACCGACATTCAACATAGAACCTCACCGATTCGAAGGTCAAAAGCAGTCAAAGATTCGTGAAACACACAGAATATCATCCACATTGGGCCCTGGAATTGATTATTATCCAAATGAGGCTACTATAGAAGAACTTAGTCTCTGTTTCAGTGAGGTCCTGAATATTGTGAATGCTGCATTGCTATTGGCAACTGAAGACCACGATAGAAGTAACTTTGATTTACCTGACTCCAGTGGACATGAATGACCGCAACAAATCACTATTGGTGGCATATGGAATACATTAAAATATACAAGGTGAGCCACCCTTGAAGTCTCGGGGGTACGCCAGAGGCTGATGCAAATCTGAAAACGTATAAAATGACACCCCAACTTACAATTTAAAGCCAAACTCTCCCCCTTATCCAATATATGCAGCCTGTCCGATCTTCTTTTACCTTAAGCCGAAACTTCTTCCATACTTAGAAAACAGGGACGCATCCAATTCTAGTTTGAATCGATGGGGAGCCCCGTTCGAGAGAATTTAATAGTGGATTTCAAATTAGAAAGTTTTATTGAAACTTCGTGATAAGTTTCGTTAGGCTGTTTCACTACAGACGACAGATAATTTCGGTCGGATTGGTTTGGTAAGATTAGATTGAAACAGATGTTCACTCAGAGCACCAGAATATATTAAGTTTCCTTTTCTGTTCTTGCTCAGGAAACGTACTGAAGACGTACGCGTGGGTGGACATGTCATATATAGGGGAAGTCAGGGAATGGTACATTAATGTACATGTACATGGATTCCTCTCATCCAATGAAAACCTTTTTTCATTTACCATTCTTCCCAGATTCGGCTCAGGTAAAAAACTGTTGAATACAGAAACACTAACTGGATTCAATATCGAATACTTAGTCATATGAAAGCTTTATCATCTGATGATCGAAATTCAATCAAATTGTTTGAGAGAGAGTTGCGAAACTTATTTACTTACCCATTTTTGAAAAAACCTTTTCCAGAATATTAGAACACTGACTCCAACTTGATTGAAAATCAAGGAAGTAGTAGTAGAATTTTAGTGAAACTAAAATTCTACTATAAGATTATCCACAATATCTTCATCACCTATTTACACATTCATTGAATATTTTGAATCGCATCATATAAATGAATATAATGTCAACATACAATCAACAACAATTATTATAACCTCTTCTCTACTCAATCGGGAAAAACAATCTGACAATCTCGACACAGTAAAATAATATCATCATACTGTGTCAGAAGCAAGCACAGAAATGTAATAATTATTAGAATATTAGGTTAGCCACAGAATATATCGTTAGTGTGACGGTGAGGTTAGCGTCCATTCGTTTTATTGTTTACATCATTCCGTAGATTCAGATTAAGAGTTTCTCGTCAAGAATAATTGGGATGAATATGTGGAATAATACTTGATAATTGTCTTATGCATACTAATATACTACATAATTATGATTTAAGAATGTATTTCGAATAAAGTAATTAGAAGTGACGTAAGTTATATCCGTAGAAAATTAAGAAGATGAAACTATGTTCCATATAATGAGAGTAATCCTCACGATTGTGCAGAATCGAAGCAGTATGAAAATAAATGTTTAGATGACATGGATAACAAATAATTTAAGAGCTTTATATTCATTATTGGGGATACATAGAAACAAATTCAAAGATTAATACAGATCATAGTTAGCCTATTCATCTATTTCCCAAAAAATAACTACCCTGTTTTTGCCCGATGAGTTTCTCGAATTGAAGATCAGGGCATTTTCTTTGTCATTGTATCAATACAAAAAATCATACCTCTTTGCTTAACGTTAGGTTTGTAATCAAACGTGGTTTTCGAGAGACAGCAGAGAACAGTTCTTATAACCTATAAACATCAATGTTATTAGGGTATTATTTCTTCAAGATCTTGCCTCTGTGCTCTCTAGAAAAAATTCAAAGGTTATTTGTTGGGTACCTGATTTTTCCCTTCAAAATCAAAAGGGGACCTGTAAATTTACAGATTTCCTAAAGATCCAAATATTCGAAGAAATATTTTTGAAGATATAATGCCGAGACAATGCCCTGAAATGTTGAAATAATAGAGCGTATTTAACTGGGTGGTCTCGTTAGGGATGTGCTGTTAGGTGTTATTTTACTCGAGACTCATTAACTTGGGACTGAAGAAGTCATTTCTTAATGTGTCGGTGTAACGGATATCTTTAGAGGGCGCAGGAGGTTGACGAAACGTTTGTCCCCCCTCAGAACTAATCTAAATCCCGATTGTTCCATCGGGATCCAGTTCATCCCTGGCCACCCTCGCAGGACACCCCTTCACGGTTGCACCCCAGGTCTATCACGTCGCTTACAGCGGTGTCAAAAAGAGAAGGCACATATGCGTTTTCATGATTTATTGAATATTTTAAGAATTAACGATTCATGGCACGCCTCGATATCGCTCGCAAATCAATAAATCCCCGCGCTGAGGTAGCGATTTTGTGGCGGATAGGAAAATACAGGTTCGGGGGTGATGGCAAATGCGAATCGAAGAAGATTTTGGAGAAATGGAAACGTTTCGCAAGGGAAGGTTCTGATAGTCGAGACTGACACAAAGTTTCGTTACTTTATATATATACAGGCTTTCTCAACGAAAATTTGACCCCCCCTTCAGAACTCAGAAACGAAGAATTTTCAAAAAACAGGTCAACTTCTGTTTTAAGGGGGACGAACTGCCATCATGAGTTTGTTCCGAAAAAAAACACCCCCATGAAGGTGGCATCAACCACCAACATTTTTTGAATAGGGAAGAGATGTCGAATATCGGTTAGTTTCGGAAGTTATTTAAGTTCTGTACTAAACTCAGTTGAAATTTTCAAAATTGGTTCATTATTCACGGAATAATGTTATAATTGAAGATTGCATAATTATTATGCAATGGAGATGTCAGTAAGAGATTCTTTGTTAAACAGGTAAAGAAATTGCAGGAGTGTATTAGCAATTTGTGAAATCTTTAAACGCTTATAACCTTTAACGTGAGCCGAATATGGAAAAATGATAAAAGAAAAAAGTGTTTCATTTGATGAGATATATATACTGACTGACAAAAAACACCCAGAACGAGCTGTTTAAATTTAAATATTTTATTGGTAAAACATAAATAGGTTTACTATTTTTTTTTAAATTTGTTAATAATGTGTTTGTCCACCGCGATTATCCATACACTTCCCAACACGTCTTGGCATTGATGCAATAAGATGGTCTATTTCTTCTTGAGGGATACTATCACAAGCTACCGGTAGTTCAGGTATCAGAGCCGCCAAAGTCAACTGGGGTAAATTTCCAAGCCTTCTACCCATAATGTCCCAGACATGATCTATGGGTGAAAGATCGGGGGATCTGGGCGGCCATGGCAAAAGATTCACATGGGTCGCTTCAAAAAAGTTTAAACTAACTATGACAACATGAGGTCGAGCATTATCTTGCTGAAATATTGGATTCTCGAGCCGGTTAAGGTAAGGGAGAACATATGGCTCCACTATTTCTTTAAGGTAACGCAGCACTATCATGTTACCTCGAATAAAGACTAAAAGTGACCTGCTTGCATGTGCAATAGCACCCCGTATCATAACGCCTACTGTCCGGTGTACATGACGCTCAATATCAAACTGGGGTTCACGTCTTTCCCCGAGATCATCGAGATTCATCAGAAAAGACGACCTGATGCCATTTCACATTCCAATGTTGACGTTCTCTGCACCACTGTAATCGCTGCCGGCGATGCTCAACCGGCAGAGGTAACACAAGATGGGGTCGATAATGCTGCAGTCCAAAAGGCCTTATCCGGCGGTAAACCGTTCGGACAGTTACAGGATGGCCTTGTTCTCCTAACCACTCATCAGCCAAAGATCGAGTTGTCGCAAATCGGTCTCTAATAGCCATAAGTCTTAGACGACGATCTTGAACTTCATTTGTGCCCCTTCTACGTCCGGTGCCTACTCATCCTCGATTTTGGCCATTATCAAACAACCTTGACAACATCTCATAACAGTAGTTGGATTTCTGTTCGTACGGTTAGCGATTTCTCGAAATGACAACCCCGCCTCCCGTATACCAATAATTCGACCTTTTTCAAATTCACTTAGCTGGCGATAAATTCCGCATACACGTGCTCTAGGCATTTCAGCAACAACTGAACATCGACTTTGTATCTCCTCGAACAGCTGGTTTGTTGTAAAATTCAAAAAAATTGCAAAAAACCACTACAATAAGTATAATGTAAGTAACAAAAAATGTTTACATGAAAAAACCTTTACGATTTTTTTCTACAAATTTTAATCATTTACTCCTTGCCAAACTATCTATGTTTTACCAAAAAATTAAAATTTAAACAGCTCTTTCTGGGTGTTGCAGTTTCTTTGTCAGTTAGTATATAATTATTATATGGTTAAAATAAATGTACAGCTTAAAGACTCATTCTGTATAAACGTCGATATAAGCAGAAAGTTACATATTTTTGAAAGCTCTGCCACATGGCAAACGCGATCAATCCCCGTGAATCTGCCCCATACCTTCAACGACGGGTCGAAATTTCATCGGCTTACAGAACGGTAAACGGCAAAACTAATAAACCTGCTGCGCCAGAGCCACATAATGCGTTTACATAATCGATGTACCCGTTCAGGTCCAGTTGTCGCATAGAAAGTACGTACGTTTGAATGTCGGTAACAATGGTATCTACGTTCGCCACATCAAAATAACCCGGACAATATGCCAAATTTTAACGACTCAATGCTCGTACTTGCATAGAGGTTCATTCTGATCTGTTCGCTATTGTAATGGGACATTGTCGCTTATTGGTTAGCGTTCGTTTCAATGGTACAACTTCCTTGTTTGTAAATTAATGCCCATTTGGCTATGTAAATATCGAAAATATTTGTACGGAAGGCGGGGGAACAAACAAAGGGTGGGCCATCTGCCGGTCGGTTTAAAAATTATGAAGGTGATCAGTGATATATGGGATGTTAATTACGTAGGTACATACACTTCATAGGGTGATTCTTTGAGTGATTTTAAGTTGTGGAGTTCATATGAGCATAGGTCAGTACATGCTTAGGGTTTATGATGAAGCGTATTCAATTTTGAAGAAAGATTTTTTTTTACACTTTACGGCAACCCGATCAATACAAAACTTCGCATGCGTATGAAGGTCATTACTCAACAATTTGATGCTATTCCGAAACCGCTTTCTGGTTAACGAACTCGTCAGAGATATTTACGCTGCAAGCCTACCCTGCAAATTTCAATCCTCTTACTCCTTTCGTTCGAGAGTTATCGTGTTAACGGACGGACGGCCGGACAGAATCGATTTCGACCACGGATTCTTGATCAGTGAGTCGAACCAAATCGCTTAAGAGCATTTCACCCAAAAATTACAGACTTTGGGCAAATTGATAAGCACTCTGTTCCGAAGAGCAAGAGCGGCAAAAACACCTGAGGGTGGCAACAACCCCCAACATTTTTTGAATAGGGAGGAGATGTTGGAAGTGGTTTAGTTGAGTTTTTTCTGTTCCCTAAACATCGCAGTTGAAATTTTCAATTTTTTTTATTTAATGGTGGAACAATTTGAATTTTTGAAAGTTTTTACTTCAAAAACGATTTTCGTATCTGTCATGATCGGAAAATGTGTGAGACAATTCATTACATTATACTATTTTTAGCGCTCTTGTTCCTCGGATAACTCTCGAACGAAATGAGTTAGAGGATTGAAATTTGCAGGGTAGGTTTGGAGCGTAAATATCTCGGACGAGTTCGTTAACGGGCGAAATCCAAGTGGTTTCGGAGCTATGGCCGTTTTTAGTAAAAACATTTTTTATGAATATTTCCGAAACCGATCCCTCGATCTATCTGAAATTTAGCATCAAATTGTAGAATAATGACCTTCATACGCATGCGAAGTTTTGTATTGATCGGATTGCCGTAAAGTGTCAAAAAAATTTTTTTAAATTACTAAATTTTTTTCTACAATGACTCTCGAACAGAATGAGCTAGGCCGTTGAAATATTCAGAGTAGGTGTTAGAGATAAATATCTCGGTTGAGTTCGTTATTGGGCAAGAAGGTTTCTGAGTAACGAAAAAAAAATCATTTGATATCATTTTCAACTCTAACAAGCTAATACTTTCGGAGAAATGATTTTTCGAAATTTCAATAATGAATCGTACTTCTATCATGCTATAATTATTCTATCTATGAATTATTATATGATCTGTGTTCATACTCGTACATGTCATCCTGTTCTATAAGAGAGAGTCAAATTCATTTCCGCTGTTTTAATTTGATTTCCTCCATGGTCCTCATTCTCATATTGCTCATTTAATCTTGATAAATAACAACAAATCTTGTCAAAGTTTGAACCGGAGCGCCAAAGCTCCTGTCCGCAGGGCTTGCACCAATTTCTTGAATCTAATATCCTCTATGATGCAGTTCTATCATGAGAATCCATTGATATAATTCCCGACTCAGAGAAACCCATACTTTCGGAGATATGATTTGTCAAAGTTTGAACAAGAGCACCAAAGCTTCTGTCATCAGGACTTCCCCACTTTTTTTTTTGAAGATCCTTTCTCAAATGTGTTTCAGTGTTTCGTTTCTGCATCATAATTCGGTTTGCGACTTACTTACGTGGGGAAAATGATCTATTCTGTAGAAGAAATAATAGAAATTCTCAAATTATAGTAGCGCAATAACGAAACTGCTAGATTAACTGCAAGGCATTTTAATAACAATCATCCAGAAAGAAATATAAGTCACCAATATGGTTCTTAGGTTCTTCAGTTTGGGCGGTTCAACTATCTGTTCATCATCACCCTTTGACGGTAAGTTCAATTATTACATTATTTCGTGAATAATGAACCGATTTTGAAAATTTTAACTGAGTTGTGTACAGAACATAAATAACATCCAAACTAACCAAAACTCTTCGCTTTTCAAAAAAATGTAGGGGGTTTTGCCACCTTCATGGGGGTGGCTCGATAATTATTATCGAAGAGCATTATCATATGATGCTTGAAATTCAGTGAAATTGTTTGAAAAAACTTATTTACCCACTCCAGTATTATGAATTGATAATCTTGTATCAGCATTTGTAAAGAGGAAAGTTCCACACTTCCTGAATATTAAAATACTAAACTTCCACTTGATATCCATATGTATAAGATCAAGCACAATTTCATACTGGCTTATTCTCACAAAATTCCTTTAATATTCTTATATTTCTAATTCTCATCATATAAATGAATACAGTGATATCTAATAGTATCCAAATTCCAATGCAGTCTATGACCTCAGATAACATAGAGTCAAATTAGCGTTATTTCGGGTGGGTTCCACGGGTATACATTTCATCCACAATTAACATATTTCTCTTTCAAATTAAACAAGCCGATTAACGGAATTCGGGTTTCACAAAACTTTTCGATGGCATCTTTTGTTGGATAAGAAAAACCTTGATCACAACCGTTTATTAGTCAATCGAAGAAAACAATCTGACAACCTCGCATTCACTATCAACCGAGGCAGAGAAATGTAATAATTACTAGGTCATAATAATATTCTAATTCATCTAGTATTTCTATTTCGAACTGTCCGTTGGGTTATGTTCAGTTCGTAGTTCGTAGTGTTATTAATATAATAAATAATTATTAATTGAATGTGTGTTACCGGATGAAATTATGTTCCATATTATGAGAGAAATTCCATACATGCAGAATCAAAGCAGTATGAAAATAAATGTATTGATGATAAGGATAATAGATAATTTAAAAGTGTTATTCAATATTGGGGGTAGATAGAGGACAATTCATAGGATAATACAGATCATGATAAACCTATTCATCTATTTCCCAAAAGATGAATAACCTGCAATTCAAGTTGGTCGAATAATTATTGCCTATGTCTATGCCTTCAATCGCTATTTCACGATTATCTGTGAATCCAGTTCAGGGCCGGATCCATGAAAGGAGTTTAATTTCTGGAATTTTTATCAGATTTTAAAACATTAAATGTAGAATATCTCGAAAAAAGTGCGTTTTACGAGAAATGATGAAGAAAAATTCAATTTTCTTAACCATTGAAGATTTTACTTTCTTTACGCAAATTTCTCATGGATTTATGAATTCACGAGTCTACCATTAGAAAACGAGTGGAAGTGGGAAAATACTGTTAATTGGGGATTATGAAGCATAGTTATAGAAAACTTCACACTGAAATTCATTAACCATGTCAAAGCTACAAAAGACAAACTATTTTTTTACAGACTTCTTTTTACCTGAGCAGAATTTGGAAAAATGGTTGATAAAATAAAATGTGGGAAAGCCCTGTGGACAAGAGCTTTGGCCCTCTTGTTCAAACTTTGACAAATAGTATCTCCGACAGTATTGGTTTCTCAGAGTTGGGAATGATATCAATGGATTCCTATGATTGAACTACATTATACATATAATTCCAATTAGAGGAAGGGACATTGTTTGCAGCCATACTACACTAAAAATGCTAGATATCGTCGGAACACTGAAGCCAAGCAGTGTCAGGCGCGATTAGCACTTGGATGGGTGAACGCTTAGGAACACCGCGTACTGTAATCTTTTTTCAATTTGGCTTCAGTGCGTCAATTTACAACAATTTTCGTAAATAAATTCAAAACTTAGATCTAAGACTCATCTTATGTTGGATTAGCAAAATATAGTAGTATTCTATAAAATAATTATTGAAATTTTGAAAAATCATATCTCCGGAAGTATTAGTTTGTTGGAGTTGAGAATAATATCAACGGATTGCTATGATGAAAGTACATCTTAAAAAAATTGAATTTGAAATTTGTAATGTAAAAAAAATTTTTTTTCGTTACTCTGAAACCGCCGATTTCGCCCAATAACGAACTTAACCGAGATATTTATCTCCCAAACCTACTTCTGTTCGAGAGTTATCGTGGTTACGGCCGGAAAGAATCGATTTTCACTACGGATTCTTGAACAGTGAGTCGAACCAAAACGTTTAAGAACATTTTCAGCCAAAATTTCGAAAATTACAGACATTTGGGCAAATTGATACTCACTCTGTTCCGAGGAACAAAAAGTGTTTTATTTGATGAGATTTGATGTATTGTTTAATTAATGCACAACTTGAAGATTTACTCTGTATAAGGCATGGTTGATTAGACCATTGTTTACTTTAGGAAATACACTGCCAATTTTGCACAAAGACTTAATATTTTTTATTTAAAATACAGGATATTTCTATTTTTGATGTCCATAGTTCACGCTGCGATAGGCCAGATATGGGTTAGCTGGAAATTCTCCTATTTTTTTTCTATGACTCATGTTCGATATACAGAGGGATCATAAGTTTCTGCCCGAAATTACTCTGTGGTACTTTGAAGTTTACGTCGTATTTTGCAGATAATGCATTTCCAACTTTGAAATGTACAAGATATATAGTGTTATATAGTGATAAAGCTTTTATACATCAGCCACCATAGATCTATGCTCAGAGGAACATAGATCCCTCTCTCCTACAGAATTCTGAAATTTCATTCCGTTGATAATGAAAAGAAAACGGCACTGACCTCAACTGACGCAATAAACAATTACCCCTTTGTGCCCGTTCTTCCACTTGAAATTCAGAATATTTTTCCAAGGAAGCGGGGAAAATCGCACACCTACCGCCCTCTTCCGAGGGTCAATTTAGCGCCAACAAAGAGCGACATTTTTCATTCATTTTCTTGAATGACCCGGAGAACAATACAAGACTTAAAACATTCACGTCATTTCTGTTGACGGACAAAATTGAAGACATTCACGAAGTAGAAGTGGAGGAAGATGCGTATCTCGAAGAAACAATGGGACAAAAATAACAGGTTGTACGGGGGGTGATTTTTAAACTTGGTTCAGGTGGTACGGTTCGTGGGGACCATGTTGGCACGTGTCCTATGCGGTCGCAGGTGACTGTACCGTGTTTTTTCGAGAAACAATACGCTATTGTGTCAAATTAGCATACAATTATAATCTTTTGCGGCCAGAAGAACACCCGTGATCGCAGGTTGAATAGAATCCGGAATTTGACGCCATAAACTTGCCAGCCGACTGTTGTGTCTTTAGCCGCTTAGCCACTCAGCTGACGACTGCTTGGACTCTGGAGTGTAGTGGTGTATCCAGGTTTCATCCATGGTTACATATCGACGCAATTCGTTGTTGTTTTTGATCCAGTATTAACAAACGCTGCACCCACTTTGTTTTGAGCTTTTCATAACCACTTTTGTAGCAATGGTGTTATAAAGGTAGAAAAGCCAAATGGAATAAATTCATTTTCTTGGTTACCGTACATATTTATGGAAAATCCCGAAACATGTTAGATTTAAATTTCAAATTGTCATTCTTCTTCGTAAATATGCGGAGTGTACCTTCAACCCCCTTCGAAAGACAGGTACAACCCTCAATTTTTCAAATAGGAAGTATGGGCTTCTGATACATCGTTTAAAAGTTCTCGTCATTCTCTATTCAGAAATGTTATTACTTTCAAGATTATTGAAAAAATTATATTAGAAAGAAATAAAATCAAGTGATTAGCGAAATTTGGTACAATATCAAAAACTGAAATGAAATACAAAATGTAGCAAAAAATTATGATCCGATCGAAATTAAACTTGGTGAGTAGTTGTAGAATATGAACCTAAGTACGTTTGTGAAATATTGTGCGAATCGTATGGCTAGAAAATTATTAAAAAATTATTAAAAAATATTTTTGATGTCACGATAGCTTGAGAACGGAGAGAGATAGCGGCTTCAAGTTTTCAGGTTAGGATGTGCACCAGAACGCGACATTTCAGTTTGATTATGAGCATAATCGGCCAAACGGTTTTAGAGTTATAGCCATCTGAAACTTGTTGAAATTATGTGGTTATTTGTTCCTCATTAACTCGAAAAATACTGAACCGATTGAATTCAAACATGGTTATTAGTTGTAGAATGCCAACGCGGAAATGTTTGCAAAATTTGGAGGATAGTGTTTGTAGACAATTTTTAATAAATCATTGACAAAAAAAAATTCTATATATCCGTAACTAATCGTTTGAAATTGCTGAAATTTTGCAAAAGCCTTCATAACCTAACTCTACTACCAATTTTCAAGTTTTAAATCGATCGGTTAAATATTGTTGGAGATTCGAGCATTCTTGTGTGAGTTCAGTAGATGTGTGACCGTTGCCTCGATAACTTTCGAACGAAAGGAGATAGGGACTTGCAATTTTCAAGGTAGGTTGCGTATCCGAATGGGATAGTTGAGTTCGTTTTTGGGCATAATCGGTCAAACGGTTTCCGAGTTATACTCACCTGGAATATTATTTACTTGATAACTCAAAAAATTCATATTCGATCGAATTGAAGCTTGGTAACTAGTAGTAGAAAATCAACATAAAGACGTGTTTAAAATTTTGTAAGAACCGTACCCCTAGAAAATTCGAAAAAAATGATGAAAAAAAAATATTAAAAACCGTACCCTTAGAAAATTTCAAAAAAATCAGGAAAAAAAATGGTCCAAGCACTGACGTGAAGTCAGAAGCTTTTGCGCGTATGTTCTATTGTCCATTCTCCTGTATTGGACACCCTTAATCGAATTTACCATGGTAAATTCGAATTAAGTGTCCAATACAGGAGAATGGACAACATAATTCACCATGGTAAATTCGACAGCAGGAAAACTTCTAAACGAACAGATGTACCTATGGACTATTTTTCAAAATTCTCAAGAAATCAGCCTACAGAAGACATTTAAATACCTTGTTGCACAACTTGAAATACACCAGTTTCAAAATGTAGTAGTACCACATGTCACTGTTAAACCTTAATAAAATATAGTGCTAGGATAAGAAACTAAGTGATTTCATTCGAGAGTTCAACATGTCCTAAGACAGAATGAAGTCTTCCTATTGCAGATTTCAGTTCTGTATAGCACTTCCTGATACTTTAACTCTACTTCTTCAAAACTGCTTTCGGCATTTTCAATTTCAAAGCGAAGAGTTCTTTATTATTCGAAGATAATGATCTGTGATAATATCTTGTTTAAGATGGAAAATTATGTTGATTGTTGAGATTATAAATTGGCAACGTCTCAGAGAATTATTTTGACATTGCGATTTTTCAGGGGTGTCAACCTGCCTAAGTTTTAGTTACAAAAACGTGATAGACCTAAATCATGGCCAACCGGGAGACTTTGTAGGAGTGAATCGAGTATAGGTAGACTGCATTGTAGTCCCTGACTTCTTCTGGCGACAAAAGATTGAACGTCACTGTCCATCGCACAAGGTTTGCGCATCACAGAGGGTTGGTGTTTGTAGGTGGCGCTGATAAGATTTTCTTTCCGGTACTTCACCACCTTAAGGTATAAGTTTCCGTTTCCTGGAGCTGATGGTTGGCAACAGCCATGAAACCACCGATGAATATTTCACCGTCTGTCTTTTAATTGATCGAGCGTGGCAGAGCACATTTTCCAAGTTTTTACATTGTACGCGAAAATGGCCCGACCAAGTCGATAAGCCCACTTCACACTACGACATCCCGGAAAATCCCCGCTAAATTACCGCGTGCTCCGTTAAATTAACCCCTTGATCGCCTCGATGGCCGCAGCTTCTCGCTATTAAAACAAATTCAGCGCAACAACAGGGTACACGTCGGCAGTAACTTGGTAAACAAGGGTTGCCGTAAAGTTGGAAATCCCCAGGCCGGCATAAAACGCTTCCCGCAGGGACATATCTATTTCGGGCCGGATAGGACGTTAATAATACATAAGACTCTCAACATGCAAAGACTGTCCACACTCTGTTACCTCCGACAATGGTTCGGGGGCAGACAACGGCGGCAATTGTATTAACTATGAGGACGTCACTCTGTTTGGAAGGCCGGTTTTCGGATTTATAAGGTTCCGTCGGTTTTCCCGGAGTTTTCCGCCTTTCCAGAAGCCTTTTATCACTTTGAATACGACGTTTAATGCGGGATGGGACGGGAGGTGCTGAAAAATTCATTTTTTCGGAAAGATACCGGACAGGAGATATGCCGAATGAAGTGGGTTTCTAGCTGTGTCGAGTCCTGTCGTGAAGTAGTATTAAAGCAGGCCGACAAGCACACCAGGGTATTGCTTATTCGTAGAAGTGATTTTCCATAATCTTGTCTGTGTCAATTTTCAAATTTTCCAAAGACCCCAATTACAAATTTGGGTCAAGCCCTGTGGACAGGAGCTTTTTGGCGCTCTTTTTCAAACAGACAAATTGTATCTCCGAAAGTATTGGTTTATCAGAGTTGGAAATTATATCAATAGATTCTTATGATTATGATTAAATTTAAAAAATGGGTTCAAGCCCTGTGGACAGCTCTAGTTCAAACAGACAAATTATATCTCCGAAAGTATTGGTTTCTCAGAGTTGGGAATTATATCAATGTATTCATATGATAGAACTGCATCCTAAAAGAAATTCAATTCAAATAATAGTTTATTTATCAAGATTAAATGAGCAATCATGAGAATGAGAACTGCACCATGGAAGAAATCAAATTAAATCTGGCCAATTTTGCCCAATAACGAACTTAACCGAGATATTCATCTCTCTAAACTACTCTGAAAATTTCAACTACCTACCTCATTCCGTTCGAGATTTATATCTATGTCTATGGATGAAAAGCAGTCTCACTACTCTCAGATCTCTTACTTATGTTCCGTTCCGAAATGTAAGAATTATCTGAGAAAACCTAATTGCGGAGCAAACAACTGAGATTTTCCTCACTTCGCTCACAATTCTTCGATTGATTAGATAATGTCATGTCTAAGGAACATCATTTGACATTATGACAATTCATACATAGAATAATATCATTCTGTGACAACGTTGAAATACGATTTATTATTGAAATTTTGAAAAATCATATCTCCGGAAGTATTAGCTTGTTAGAGTTAAAAATAATATCATTGGATTCTTATGGTAAAACAGCTTATTGAAAAAAAATTAATTTGGAATTTGCCTTGTAAAAAAAAAATTTTTTTTTTGTTACTCCGAAACCATCTGTCCGATTTTGCCCAATAACGAACTTAGCCGAGATATTTATCTCCCAAACCTACTCTGAAAATTTCAACTGTCTAGCTCATTCCGTTCGAGAGTTATCGTGCCTACGGCCGGCCGGACAGAATGACTTTCGATTCTTGATCAGTGAGTCGAACCAAATCGTTTAAGACCATTTTCATCGAAAAATTCGAAAATTACAGACATTTGGGCAAATTGATAAGCACTCAGTTCCGAGGAACTAGAGCGCCAAAAAAGGGTCATTTACAAAAAAATGCTTCAAAAATTATCATTTAAAAAAAAGAGCACCTGCAAGGCTTCAATGCTGTAATGTTTCAAAAATTTTCATTAAATTTATTTATCAAGATTAAATGAGCAATCTGCAATGATTCAACCTCGTGGAATGGGTAGTTGCAATTTACACTCGGTGCATAGTTTTCACAACTCGAAATACCTAAGGAAAGTATCATCGAAATGTCTAGAGCGAGGCTAGAGACAATCATAGCAGATTGTCCATTAATTGATATTTGAGTAGGTAGAGGCTGGCCAACAAATTATTTTAATGGTTCAAAATATATTAATAAAATACTATCCTCTTTTTCATAATTTAAAATTTAATAGTTCATATCATTTACACATTCTTTTCTGTATTATGGACCTTAACCCAAGAAAAAATGTTCGATACACAAATGTAGATCCATATTTCAGCATTTTTTCGCTTGCAACGTTATGAAAATACTGTATATAGGAACATGTCTCACGACTTACGGAAGTAAAAGGTAATATTAACCGCAGTGGTCATTTCTTTTGATGATTCCATTATGCTCTTCTTTCATAATGCCTTCATAAACTACATCATTAAAATGATCCAATTCTAAATCTTCTGAAACATCATCCCTAATATTAATACATAAATTATTCGATATGTAATCAGTCATAATGATTTTCGGTTTCAAAACAGTCTTGTATATATTCACAAATTCAAGAAACGGATACTTGTTGTCCAACAGATGACATTTATGAACAGTGAACACAGACAGATTCTGTGCTCACATTCTGTAAATACATAGATCTACGATGTATTTATTATTGAAATTTTTAAAAATCATATCTCCGAAAGTATTTGCTTGTTAGAGTTGAAAATAACATCGATGGATTCTTATGATGAAAATTTTTTTTTCCTTCCTCCGAAACGATATGACCGATTCTGCCCACTAACGAACTTAACCGAGATATTTATGCCTTAAACCTACTCTGAAAATTTCAATAGTCTACCTCATTCCGTTCGAGAGTTATCGTGTTAACGGCCGGACGGACAGAATTGATTTTGACCATGGATTCTTGATCAGTGAATCGAACCAAATCGTTTAAGATCATTTTCAGCCATAAATTCGAAAATTACAGGCTTTTGGGCAAATTGATAAGCACTCAGTTCCGAGGAACAAGGGTGCCAAAAATGAATGGATCTCGCAAAAACTGAGTCAAAAGTCAGCCGTTTGTTCAATTAATTTCGAAGAAGATGAAATCATCACATACGATTTATTTACACTTAGAATCGGGACGATTTCAGAGAACCTTTCAAGATTTCCAAAATTGAATAAAAAGACAGTTCCATAATTTTTTCCAAATTTGCCTGGATATCTATCCACACCTTCTATTCCTCCAACAAAACTTCAGATGAAAGACGTCAATATCATATTTATTCCCATGAATATTCAATATTCAAAATCAACCAACAGTTGAGTGTGTGGTGAAAAGGGCGATTCGGAACAGTGCCTGGCTCGAACCTCCATCCCTTGACTCAGAGGAAAGATATCTGCTCATTTGTAACAATAGATTAATGGAATCAACCCTCAACTTTCTAATTCCTGGTATCGGCAACAGGGAGAATAACTTTCCCCGTAAGGTAGAAATCATTGCAGGCCCAGTTCCATGAGCCCATTGGCAGGTACAAAGCAATATCACCGGAGAAGGGTAGTCAGTAATAATTTGGTAGAGTACAGTTGTCCAAATAAAATTATGTTTTCGTTGTCTTCAGTGTTTCCCGTAAACGTAGCACCTCAAATGATTATTCGGAAAATACTAGAGATTTTAAATTTGCAGGATAGGTTTGATGTCAAAATGTGCCGAATGAGCACCATCTGCCTTATGGTTTCGAATATATTACTGTTTCAAATTTAATATGCCCATTATATCCAAACCCACAGAACCGAAACAGCAGGAATTTGGTATTTATGTGTAAAACGACTATATAGTTCATGCAGAAATTAGAAATTCTAGCGATGCGGTCTTCACAAAATTTCACATACGTCTTTGCATGAATAGTGAATATAGTCGTATTATCTACAATGAATGTAGTTGTGAAGAAGAAAAGTGGGAAGGCCCTCTGGACACGAGCTCTGGCGCTGTTGTTCATACTTATGATAAATCATATCTCCGAAAGTATTGGTTTCTCATAGTTGGATATGATATCGATGGAATCTTATGATAGAACTGCATAATAAGAGATAAGAGAATTCAATTCAAAAGTGTATTAAAAAAAAAAAAGAGTGCCAAATATTATTCATCCGAAACCACTAGACCGATTCTACCCAATAACAAACTTATCCGAGATATTCATTCCTCAAATCAACTATGAAAATTCATCAATTTCATCATATTTATTGAAACTTAGCCAATATTCCAGTTTTGTTTTACTGGAGATATTCTGAACATAATTGAAAGGTTTTTTTTGGGTTTTCTCTCCCAAACTCTGAAAAATATCCATAAAATAAAAATTAATTATTTTGTGATTTGCTTCTGACAAATATCTTGTGTTTTTTACGCAGGAGCAAATCACAAAATAATTAATTTTTATTTAACATAAAATAAAAATTAATTATTTTGTGATTTGCTTCTGACAAATATCTTGTGTTTTTTACGCAGAAGCAAATCACAAAATAATTAATTAAACTCTGGGAGAAAGCCCAGAAAAAATTTTGGAAAATCAAAATTCCGGAAGTATTAGCTTGTTAGAGTTAAAAATAACATCAGTGAATTCTTATGATGAAACTGCACATTAAAAAAAATTTAATTTGAAATTTATAATATAAAATTTTTTTTTCGTCCCTCTGAAACCATCAAGTCGATTTTGCCTAACAACGAACCGAGATTATATATCCCAAACCTACTCTGAAAATTTCAACTGTCTCATCCCGTTCTAGAGTTAACGTGTTAACGGCTGGCCGGATAGAATTGATTTTGACCACGGATTCCTGATCAGTGTGTTGAACCAAATCATTTGAGACCAATTTCATCCAAAAATTCGACAATTACAGACATTTGGGCAAATTAATAAGCCCTCTGTTCCGAGGAACAAGAGCGCCAATAATACCCGACTGTGAGCTATAAATTCAGTAAATCCGATTAAATTCATAATATGCTTAGATGAGCACTGCACGCTTCATATTGCTCCATTAGAAATGATTTAAGATAATGCTTAGCACGGCTAAAGTCCCTCATACGTTTATGGGGCTACATATAGGAATTTTATCAAAAACATATATTATTCTGTCTTAATCTAGTAGATTTACAACTGTTTTTTCTTATCAGAAATTAGATTAAACTACCAGTTTTATGATAATACACAGTTGCCAGCTGATATCCCCCGAGGCACATAGATTAATTCTTCAGGTAGTCACGTTGTTATCTTGCCGTTCGTTGCCATTAATTAAAGCCTAAGGGTAGTTGTAACAAGTAGTAAAGGTGTGGATTCGACATTTGACGATCAGATGCCCGAAGCACCTGTTCGAAGAAGACCATAACTGAAGAAGTTATTATAACTACCGGTTTCTATCTTAGAAATCGATACTTCGATATCGATTACAACATGTCAAAAATAAATAGATATCTACATATATATAGGGCCGTGTCTTGATACGAGCTTATCAAGTGAAGAAATTTTCCCTCACTCTTCGACATCACGACTGAAGAACACAGCACATTCTAAACAGAGGCACCATAATTATTTATCGGAATCAACCAATTCTCATTCTTACTTTTCCACCACTATTTATTCGAATAATGAAAATGGTCTGAAAGGAATTCACTTCACTTACTGATGATGAATCAGTAGTCAAATTCAACTCAGCTATTTCCATGAAAATCTTATAATTAAAGCGAATATAAATGGTGAAAAAATGTTTCAAGCACTGACGTTAAAGCAGGAGCTTTTGTGCGCATGTTGTCTATTGTCTACTCACCTCTATTGGACACTCTTTATCGAAATTAGCTTCGATATATACCGTTTCCCAGCTTTTATAATACCTATATGAATACATTTCATTACATTTTAATGATTTGAGTAATTAGAGAACCGTCTATGATCACAGAACATTTAATTCTGACATATGTATTCTATTGGAAATGAAATTCTTTGAATATCTATCAATATACGAAAAATCATACGGCTAAAGTAACTCCAGGTTATGATGTTCACGAAATTCCGCGAAAATTAGTGGGTCGGGATAGTTACAGGGTTTTAATTGGATCAAATTTGTATAATTTGACTTGAGAAAATCACAAAAAAATTTCAGATGAGTACGAGTATAACTCCAAAACCGTTTGGCGGACTATGCCAATAAATGAACTTAAATGTCGCCTTTGGAAACGCAGCCTACCCTGAAAACTGCAAGTCGATATGTCTTTCCGTTCTCAGATTATCGTGACATAAATAATATTTTTTAATAATTTTTTTTAAATTTTCTGGTGATGCGATTCTCAGAAAATTTCACAAACGCCGTTATGTCAGTAGGTATTCTTCAACTAACTACCAAGTTTCAATTCGATCGGATCTATATTTTTTGAGTTATGGAGCAAACAATATTCCAGATGAGTATAACTCTGAAACCGTTTGGCCGATTATACCCAACAATGAACATAACTGTCCAATTCGGATGCACAACCTACCCTGGAAATTAAGGGAAAAATAATTTAAGGGTGATCTGAGTTCGGGAAGTGGAAGGGGGTGAGTGTTTAGGGGTACAGAACGATTTCCTCCAAAACTGCAAAAGTCCTATGGCCAAAAGTTAAGAAGCAGAGTTGTAGGTAATAAAAGGATTCTCAACTCTTTACTCAAACTTTTTTCACATAACCTTAAAATTCATGTGAAAAATTCATATAAACAAGTTTTTAGTTTTTTATTTTGATCTTTTACATAGACATTTTTTATTCACCAAATTTGGCGTAAACTTACCTCTCAATGTTCTAAACACGCTGCAATATTTTTGATTCAAAATATTTATTGTTTCACCATATTTTGACTTAATATCGAAAAAACAGCCTAAATTTAAATTGAAAATTCTGACGTCAAAACCTGTCTGCTTTTTTAAATAAAGTCGGGCGTTTTGTTCGTTGAAATCTCTACTTTTTGATGGTGTAAAAAGATATACATTACTATGGTGAATTTTGTCGGAAAAAAGTTAATATTTAATAAGACATCTACAATATTTTGAGAAAGCGTGCTTGGGACATAAAAAGGTAAGTGTTCACCAAATTTCGTGAAAAAAAAAATTGTTTGTAAAAGATAAAAATGGAAAACCACAAACTTGGTTATTTGAATTTTTCACACAATGTTTGAGGTTATGTGAAAAAAGTTGTAGATCTTTTTATTATCGACAACTTTGCTATTTAACTTCTTTTCCATAGGACTTTTTTTCCATTGGACATAGTTTTGCCGAAATTTGAGATAAAAAGTTTTTTACCCTTAAAAACTCACCCCCTTCCAGTTCCTGAACTCAGATCACCCGTAAATTATTGTTCCTTTAAATTTTGTTATATTCTCTTCTTATTCCAATGGGTTTCATCGTACTAGTACTTTTTACCATTTTCAAAGACTGGCCTAGCCTAGCACTGGTCTAGAACTACTTACCAAATTTCAATTCGATCGGATTTGTATTGGTTGGAAGCAAATTTATTTCTCCGAACACGCATTCAGACGCGCCACCTACTCTGAAATTATCAAGTCGAACCTAATCGTTTGAGACCACTTTTGGCAAAAAATTCGAATATTACACCCATTTGGACCAATCATAAAATCACTACTGACAAACACTACGTGAATCGATATGATTAGACCAGTAGAAAACTCGTGGTGGTATTTTGAGCGCGATTAGAAAACGAACTGGCTAGGTGGTACCGAGAGAGGTACGGTCACCCCTTGGGCTTTGTGGTTCCGTAGAGGGGGGGGGGCTTCGACATCTTCTTCTTACTTGACTAGCTTAAGTCTGGCATAATCGATCTTTATGTGCAGAGTCAGCAAGATAATGTCAGAACATCGGCCCAATCGGGCAGAAATATTCCACGTATCATACAATTGCATTGTGGCAAATAAATATAATTATAATTTTAAATAAAAGAAAAAATATATACACATATACACATAATGGGAACAGAACAGAGCCACTATAAAACATGAATGAATTCTTGAAAATATCTTGAGTAGTTCTCCGTATAACTTTGGGGGAGGTAGAGAAAGAATGAGGAGTCCAGAATCAGTATCGTTCAACGACTCTCGTATGGGGCCCATATCGGGAGTTAATCAATTCCGGCATCAGAAACCCCAGTGCGGCAGACGAGAAGACCCAAAAACCCCGAATCCCTTTGCCAGTCGTTGCAGTCAACGCAGAAAGGCGCACAATAGCCTAAGTCCGGGCACAATATGGAGGATTGTATTAACTAAGAACTTCGCATTTCAGGGTTCTCCAATTCCATTTTACACGATCTGACGTAGACGGGAAGGGCCGTTGGAACAATGGGCGTTAGCGGATGATAACTCTGCGGATTATATATTCATCCGCATGCCTTTCGGCCTCACGTCTCTCCGATTCTGTGTGTGTGTGTGTGTCTCCGAAATCCGTTTAATGACCTCCGCATAAGCAAATTATATAATTTATGGGAATGACGTGGTCGCGCAAAACGCACTGGGGTAGTTGCGGAAGTTCGGGGGAGTGGAAGAATAGTTGCGGGATAAACTTGTGGATTGTACGAGAATGGCTGGGAATATTTCTGAATCTCTGAGTGGGTTCAAATTTGTTCTGCACCTCTCTGGTTTCCGACTGTCGTACTTTGGAATTTGTCACGAAGTCGTTTACTTCCGAAGGATATTCAATTTAACATGTTTCTTCAATGATTTTCCCATCTTCTGAGATGAAGATGAGGTTTTCCTTTTCACTATCCGTGTTAGGTACCTTGATTGTTTTACCAGGGTAATGATGTTTTGAAGGACCAGATGTTTCATTCCCTGATTATTTTATCAAGGGGACGAATTTTTGTTTTTTCTAAATAATATTAATCTCGTTGATTAACTTAACATTGATTAGCGTTTCGATCTTGAAACCGTCCTGATAGGTTACAACAATACTCCCATTCGTCCTTTTTGAATAGGGTGGGAATAAATCCGACATTTCGAATGCAAGCACAAGGATGTTTAATCTTAGGCATACAAAATCTGGAATTTGTTGCACTCATCTAAGCTGGCATCCCTTGTTTTCTCTCCAAAAGGTAGAAAATTGAAACTTGGTAACGAGTTGTAGAATACCAACGTATGTGAAATTTGAGTATCGTCAATGTGACAATTCTTGAATTTCACAAAATAACTATCAACAAAATAATTCTAAAGATTTTCATTAAGCGTCTGACGAAGGAGTCTGATTTAGACTCCGAAACGTTACGATATAGTTGTTTCTTCGTTGATGTTGTTTCGTTGTTGTTTGTTAGGCAACATTGTTCAATTGATAGCTTCTGACAAATATCTTGTGTTTCTTACGCAAAGGCAAATCACAAAATAATTATTTTTATTTTATAGATATTTTTCAGAGTTTGGGAGAGAAAACCCAAAAAAAACCTTTCAATACCAATTAAAACACGGTAGTTATTTGTAACATGCCGAGACGCTAATTTTCGTGAATATCGTATCCTGAAATTACTTGAGACATAAGTTTTATCGTATTTTATTAGATATTTAACGAATTCCAATTCCCGCAGAATTCATGTCTGAATTACAAATGCTGTGATCTCACTTTGTCAGGGGTACGAAATCTATTAATATATTATAAACGATGAGAAAATGGTCTATATCCATATTCGAATGAGAGTGTCCAATAGGGGTCAATAAATCATTCCTAAAAGTAATTTTGTGTGTTTAAGGTTAAATTTCTCATTTTTTTCAGCTTGAAAATCTTGAGAAAGTACAATTTATTGGAATTTCTCAACAATTTGACGGAATTTTCTGAAATTGAGTGGCTGGTTGTTAAAACGTGATTTGCAACAAGCGATTTATCGTTGTTGTTCTGAATGTGCCCCGTATGCTCATTTACGGTGTGAGAATGTTTCTGGTTGTTTGCCCGACGTAGCATTTGTTACAATCTAAACATCCGGAGTTTTATCTAATGTATTTCCTAGAGGTTGTTTAATTTTCGTGGAACTTTGAAAGCCAGTTTTATATTGATTATTGAGCTCTTCAAAAATATTCTGGAGTTTGTTTTCGGATGGAACGTGAAAGTGTGGAAACCTTTTATCGTTTTTATTTCTTTCGTTAGGGTTATGTTATTGAGGAGATTTTTATCTTAATGTTTGTTGATAATTTTCTAACCTAGTTGATGGCTATACCTGTTTCTTTAGGCAATTAGGAATGCCATTTTTCATTCTTTTTTGAAGTTTACATTACTTAGCGGAATACTAAATAACCGATTGACGAGGAAATGTAAGCTGACTGTATTAAGTGACCAGGAAGCTACCGAATCAGACGAAATGTAAATATCATTATTGGGAGCTCTTCTAAAAATGTCAAAACTGATTAAATTTGAGTTAACTCAACATATGTGGGACACAAAAATTGTAATAGGAGAAAATCAGCTGAACATCCGGGATTCAAGGATCCCGTCGGGATCCTTACTTCCCGATTATCCCAGATCCTATTTCCCCGTATATCTGAGACTCCGTTGATGTTGTATAATTAAATATCAGTTCATGTTGGGTAGTATACAGGGAGTAGCTAAACCTTGTCTCCAGCTAGTGGTTATATGTCAAGATGACATCAAATCATAACGTAAAATTTCCAGCTCATTTTTCCGTAATTTTATGCAATAGAAAGTATATCATGTGTCTATGGGAGATGATAGTCCTACAAGGGTCCTCTAGCGGTCTTCGAACATCTAAAGTTCTGAATAATCATCGCTTGGATTGGCCCGACCTGGCTTTGAAAGAGACCATCCAGGCCTTACGAGCAACATTTTCCTTATTGAATTCAAATATTGAAGGGATTTCTAAGAACAAGAGTGTATATCTTTGAAAACTAGCAGAGGCGATTCTTCTTCAAGAGATTCATGCGGCTACAGAGGCGTAATTTGTGAGAGGGGACTTTTGAAAGGTTATGTATCATTTTTAATTTGTTCGTTTTTCTCCTCTTGTCTATTCATTTTTCAGGTTCAGTTTCGGGTACCTTGGAGAAACCTCTCCGGTTTTTGATCAAGGAATCCATACTGAAGAAAGAAATGCCCATGAATACTTAAAATTTCAGCTACTTTTGTAAACAAACTCAATTGTATTTTACATTTGATTTGATGGAGAAAACATCGATTGAAATTTCAAATTGAAAGAATGGCAGTAGGTTACGATCTTTTGCGTAATCTTCATTTTGCGGTGTTGAATCTGGAGATCTTGCAGGCCAACTTATCGATCTATTTGAAGATAGATGGACCGGCACACACGGACCAATAAGATGGCCTGCAAGATCTCCAGATTTAACATCGCAGGATTTTTCCCTAAAAAAAAAAATAGCTGTCGCTCGAGGGTGAACTCCGTCCGAGGAAACCCCTTCACAGTAATTCATCGAAATGCCCCACTATTCAAACAAATTCATTCCTGTTGGAACATACCAATGTTTCGAAAGTATGTGGCTTCTCATATAAATCCAACGGGTCCATAACTATCTGTCAACAATGTCAAACGATATTTCCTTTCACCGTGGAAGAAAAAACACACAATAGAAGCTTGAATTCATCACGTAATCGATTGTAGTATAATGTATTCATCTTTTAGGAGTGGGTCAGGTGTTGAAAGTCTTTGTTTATTCTTGTATATCCCGCAGCGGCTTCTTGTCGGCTTTTCTAAATGACCGGTAGTCTAGGGAAGGAGAGGCATGAATATAAAGTGAAGGAAGAAAATTAGTTTAATGCATAAAATTACGGCCATAGAACTTGGGTGGCGCTATTCAGGTGTCGAGTGTGTGAGGAACAGTTACTGCTGCTCCGAGCTGAATATATATCGATTAAATTATGAATGATTCAAGACGTTGGGTGGGTATTTTCCATGTCAGAAATAAAATATGAATTCGCTGAAATGTCTTTTCTAGGGAACAATGAGCGTAATTAATTGCAGTATGGAGACCCAAGAATTTGCATAATTTCGATAGGATTAAAAAAAAATAATAATTTTTTTATTTCAGAAACTAACTGTCTGAAATTCCGCACAAAACTTTCGATTTTTTTTTATTCTTTCCGGCCAACCGGCCGGAACGAAAACTTCATAGTAGGTTTGAGAGATAAATATCTCAGTTAAGTTCGCTATTGGGCGAAATCAGCTAGATGGTTTCAGAGTGAAGAAAAATTTTTTTTTTTACATTACAAACTTTCAAATTCAATTTTTTTAATATGCGATTTCATCATAAGAATCCATTGATGTCATTTTCAACTCAAACAAGCAAATACTTCGGAAGATATCGTTTTTCAAAATTTCAATAATAAATCGTAATTCTATGATTTCACAGAATGCTGTAATCGAAAATTTATGTTCGTATTTGAATCTATGAATTTCATGATATATTTTCATACATGTCATCTTATCTACCGATAAGAGAACATGTCATATTTATTTCTGTTTCTATTCAAAATTCGTTACTTATGATATAAAATTCCTCTTGTTCTAGAAAACAAAGTATGATAAAATGAAAAATGACCAATGAAACAACCTCAGCTATCGTAGAATTATAAGGATTATAGGATAATATAATTTTTGGGCGATAATATTATGCCCTTGGGTAATCCATTTGATGATGGAAATACATACTTTGTTAAATGCTTTCTTTCTGGGTTCTCTCTTATTAATGGTTCCATTTAATAATGAATAAACCTCCTACAGTATCCTTGAATACATACTTTAGTAAGTTAATCAAATTGGGTTCAGAATATCTCTAGTTAAAACACAGCTTAAATATTGGCTAAGTCTCAATTGATATAATATAATTTTCAGAGTAGATTTGAGAAATGAATATCTCGGATAAGTTCGAAATTTGGTAGAATCGGTCTGGTGGTTTCGGATTAATAATTTTTGTAACTCTTGTTTCTTACACTTTTTTCGAATGTAATTCCTTTCATGATGCAGTTCTATTATAAAAATCCATTGATATAATTCCCTACTATGAGAAACCAATACTTTCGGAGATATGATTTGTCAAAGTTTGAACAAGAGCGTCAAAATCTCTGTCCACAGGGTTTTCCCACATTTTTTCATTCGTCTTTCGAAAACTCCATACCTCAAAACGTAAACTGTGTAAATTCCAAAGGAACTTAAGGAAAGATTTTTTATTCTTGGTTCCAGAGGTTTATCAATTTCGCAAATAATGAAGTAAACCAAAAAAAGTGACTTGATTTATGAGATAAAACTAGTATCGGACCACCTAAGTATTACCCTGAAGTCATAGATCTAATCGGAGTAAAACTTAATGTATATATCTGAATTTTAATAGGTTCTAATCGCTCAGAATTAATGTACGCTTTTATGGTCCACACCGCAGGCATCGTTCACATGAAAATGATTTTCTCTATTTCAGTATCGTAATGAGTTCATTCCAGCACTAAAAATAGTGCTGGAATGAACTCATTCCCGCATTGCTTCTAGTTATATTTTTCGTTTTGTGGTAGTCAGCACTGACATTCGATCCTATCAAATTTGAACGTCAATTATTGTCAATATGAGATAATCTGGATAAGGTAAAATAATTGTTGAGAGGAAAGGTTTTATTTTCATCAAAAAATAAGGTACTAAAGATTTCCTTCTTGCTAATTTCGAATCATTCATGAAATTAGGAAACTGTTAAATCTGATCTCCATGCTCTACGGACAATTCAAATTCCGTTATCTGTCAACTTTCGTAACAGTCACACCAACTGCCAAGATACAATACAAAAGTCACTAGGATGTATAATCCTAATTTTTTCATTAAATGTCAACAGTATTTTATAAAACTTGCCTGAAATAGAGAAAATATCGTCTAATACTCGTTGCAGAAGGCAATGCCAACGCTCATGCTTACGAAAACTCGCTCCTTCGTCGCTCGTTTTCAAATTTCGCATTCGTGTTTGAATATCAGCCCATTCTGCAACTTGTTTTATAATATACTATTTTAATTCTTTATATAGGAAACTATTCCTATACATGGAACTTCATTTTATTGAGGGAGCTAGGAGTAAACATTTGAATTTGATATCATCATCAGTTACCACACATTTTGTGGTTGTTATGGAGTCTGTTGAAGTTCTATTGCTTTTTGATTTTTGGCGCTCTTGTTCCTCGGAACAGAGTGCTTATCAATTTGCGCAAATGTCTGTAATTCTAGAATTTTTTGATGAAAATGGTCTTAAACGATTTGTTCGACTCACTGATCAAGATTTCGTGGTCAGAATCGATTCTGTCCGGCCGTTAACACGATAACTCTCGAACGGAATGAGCTAGACAGTTAAAATTTTATACTAGGTTTCGGACATAAATATCTCGGCTAAGTTCGTTATTGGTCAAAATCGGCTAATGCTTTCGGATTAACGAAAAAAAATTTTTTTTTACATTACAAATTTCAAATTCAATTTTTTTTAAGATGCAGTTTCACCTTAAGAACCCACTGATATCAATTTCAATCTAACGAGCTAATAGTTTCGGAGATATGATTTTTCAAAATTTGAATAATACATCGTACTTCTATGTTTTCACAGAATGCTGTAATTATTATTTCATGTTATATATCTGCCGATATATTTTCACTATATTTATATAGTTTGATATAAATATGTATCATTCAGTTTGGAATGTTATTCAATAAAAAACTTTGTACTATTCACATTTATTCCTTCATCTACACTGCCTTCCAGATGATGTATCCTCAGTAATTCATGCGCAACTACCGTTGCTATGGAAACTATACATAACATATTCCCCCCCACAAATTAAACATATAATGCAACTAAATGTAACTCTTGTATTGCAAATATTATATACCATGTATAAAGTATTAAGAATCTCGTATTTACAATCCAAATCTATCAGGTGGTTTAATAATTCTTTGAGTTCTCCTAACAGCAAAAGGTTCTATTACTACAGATTCATTTTCTCCAATACCTGTTTGTGTTTCCACACCAATATTAGATTCTTCTGTCCTGGGAACCTCGGTTTCAAGAGGTAATGATAAATCCAAATGATTCTTACGCAACTGATCAACGTGCTTTTTCAGAACACAATGCCTACTTGGAACACAGACCAAGAACATTGATTTACCTATTCTACTTTTGATTGTACCTTTTTCCCAATATTCTTTATTTCCGCTAAATTTACTGACGAGAACTGACTCCCCTAGGACAAAAGATACCATTCTTTTTCCCTTAAAACATGTTTTTTGTCTGATCTGTGAACTTTTTACTTTGTCTTTTACTGCAACTGAACAAGGTGGTAATAATAAACTAAATTTGTCTCGAATTTTGTGTCGAAACATCAATTCTGAAGGTGTTACTCCAGTCGTGGAATGAATTGAATTTCGATAATCAAATAAAAATTTAGACAAAGCATAGTCTGCATCGTTGAAATTATTCTGCAGTATTTTTGCGCGTATGTTCTGGGGAACATACGCGTTATAGTTTTGCCCAAATGTGAAATTTAATTCTGTGGTGCCGTCCGGCCGTCCGGCCGTCCGGCCGTTGCCACGATAACTTGAGAACGAAAAGAGCCAGCGACTTGAAATTTTCAGGGTGGGTTGCGCATCCCAATACGACGGACAAGTTCGTTAATGGGTATAATCGGCCCAATGGTTTCCGAGTAATAATTTTGTTTTCAACCAAAATAAATCCGATCGAATTTAAACTTGGTGAATAGTTGTAGAATATAGACCTAAGCACGTTCGTGAAATTTTGTGAGAATCGTATTGCTAGAAAATTATTAAAAAATTATTAAAAAATATTTTTGTTGTCACGATAACCTGAGAACGGAAGGAGATAGCGGCTTGAAAATTTCAGGTTAGGTTGTGCATCTGAATGCGACATTTGAGTTTGTTTATGAGCATAATCGTCCAAACGGTTTTAGAGTTATAGCCATCTGAAATTTTCTGAAATTTGGATGTTTTTTGTTCCTCATTAACTCGAAGAATACAAAACCGATTGGATTCAAACATGGTGAATAGTTGTAGAATATAGACCTAAGCGCGTTTATGAAATTTTGTGAGCATCGAATCGCTAGAAAATTATTAAGAAATTATTAAAAAATATTTTTGTTGTCACGATAACCTGAGAACGGAAAGAGATAGCGGCTTGAAAATTTCAGGTTAGGTTGTGCATCTGAATGCGACATTTGAGTTTGCTTATGAGCATAATCGTCCAAACGGTTTTAGAGTTATAGCCATCTGAAATTTTCTGAAATTTGGATGTTTTTTGTTCCTCATTAACTCGAAGAATACAAAACCGATTGGATTCAAACATGGTTATTAGTTGTAGAATGCCAACGCGAAAATTTTTGCAGAATTTCGTGAGGATGGTATAACTAGAAAATTCAAAAAAAAATAATTAAAAATAATTGAAAAAAATTCTATATATCATAAACTATTCGTCCGGCATGGCTGAAATTTTGGGAGAGCCTGCAGAACCTAACTCTACTGCAGAATTCCAAGTTTGAACACGATCGGATCTATATTGTTGGAGAACCGAGCAGCCTTTTGTGAGTTCGGTAGGTTCATGCGAATCGTCGTATGATATGTTGTCTATGGTCGTATTTTTGCGAGAACCTCCAAAAATAAAATATGAATGTCATGATGACATATTATTATACATATATATTCATGGTAAAATCGTGTTATTTCATCACAAATCTATAGGAGATTAGATGATAGCCCTACATTAGTGGTCAGACCTGGTTTTGAAAGAGATCCTCCTTAGGAGGAGGCAACTAAATATTGAAGGGATTTCTATGAACAAGAGTGAATATCTTTGAGGAATAGAGAGGCGATTCTTCTTCAAGAGATCCATGTGCCTTCAGAGGAGTATATTTGCGAGAGGGGACCTTTGAATTTTGCAGAAGGCTTCTGATCTTGTAAGGTGAGAGGCTCATTTGTGGATATTAAATCTCGTGATGGGTAGAAAGGAATTCTAGGCCAGTTTTTCTATCACTAATGAGAATATATCTTTATGTAATAACGGGTGATTTTTTGAGAGCTTTTGGATTTGATTTGAAAAAAATTGGTTCAAGCACTGACGTGAAGTCAGAAGCTTTTGCGCGTATGTTCTATTGTCCATTCTCCTGTATTGGACACTCTTCTTAATCGAATTTATTTTAGTTTGGATTCGTTAACATGGGAGCTCAGAGCTTTAATAGCAGCTTGACTGTTAGAGTGGATTAATACATCACATCTCTGATAGTTTCTTTCACACAGCAATTGGCCCATGGTCTCCCAATTTTGTGATTAATTATTTCATCATACTATTAATATAAATCAATAAGATTCAATCGAGAATTAATTGGTTTCATTAAAAAAGTAAATATCAAAACAATTATATGTACGCAAAAATTATTTTAACCAAGTAAATATCAAAAAAAAAATTGGTTCAAGCACTGACGTGAAGTCGAAAGCTTTTGCGCGTATGTTCTATTGTCCATTCTCCTGTATTGGACACTCTTCTTAATCGAAAAAAAAATTGGTTCAAGCACTGACGTGAATCAGGAGCTTTTGCTCTTCTTAATCGAATTTACCATGATGAATTCTATTGTCCGTTCTCCTGATTGGACCCTTTTAATCGAAAAAAAAATTGGTTCAAGCACTGACGTGAAGTCAGAAGCTTTTGCGCGTATGTTCTATTGTCCATTCTCCTGTATTGGACACTCTTCTTAATCGAATTTACCATGATTAATTCTATTGTCTATTCTCCTGTATTGGACACTCTTCTCAATCGAATTCACCATGATGAATTCTATTGTCCATTCTCCTGTATTGGAGACTCTTCTTAATCGAATTTGCCATGATGAATTCTATTGTCCAGAATGGACAATAGAATTCATCATGGCAAATTCGATTAAGAAGAGTCTCCAATACAGGAGAATAGACAATAAAAATCATCATGGTGAATTCGATTGAGAAGAGTGTCCAATACAGGAGAATAGACAATAGAATTCATCATGGTAAATTCGATTAAGAAGAGTGTCCAATACAGGAGAATGGACAATAGAACATACGCGCAAAAGCTTCTGACTTCACGTCAGTGCTTGAACCAATTTTTTTTCAAGGCAGTTTTAATAATTTTAACCGAAGACTCTGCTTGACCATTTGATTGTGCATGCCAAGCAGGACCATCGATATATGTAATGCCATTATTTGCCAAAAATGTCTGGAATTGATTGGATTTGAATTGAGTACCCTGATCCGAGACAACGACTTCCGGTAGACCAAATCTAGCAAAAGTTTCCCTTAGAACTTTGATAGTCATCTCTGAAGTAGTAGTTTTCATAGTGAAAACTTCCAACCATTTTGAATGGGCATCCACAATAATTAAATACATAGTATTTCTGAGCGGTCCCGCGAAATCTAAATGAATGCGCTGCCACGGTTTTTCTGGCCACGGCCAGGGACTAAGTATCGACCTAGGTGGATTAGGTTGATTCATTTGACAGGGTTCGCAAGTTTTTATAAAACTTTCAATGTCTTTATCAATTTTTGGCCACCAAAAATATGACCTCGCTATAGATTTCATTTTAATTACCCCTAAGTGACTTTCATGTAACTCATCCAACAATTTCGATCTTAGTTTCGTAGGAACTACCACTCTATGATTCCATAGAAGTGCATTACTTTCAATGGATAATTCAAATCGCTTAGAAACAAAATATTTATAATCGTTTTCTTTATGTGTATAGCTAGGCCATCGACCATCTTTTACATAATTCACAATATCTTTGATAAAATTTTATCATGCTTAGTTGCCGAACGATATCTGTAAAATCCATTTTTCCCTCAACATTGGGAAAATAGTTAATATATTTTGGATCGACATCCATCCAATTTTCATCAGGATTATCGACCGGTAGTCGAGACAAAGAATCAGCTTTATTCAAAGAAGACTTGACATAAGAGATTTGATAGTTATAGTTAGCGAGTATGGTAGCCCATCTTCTAACTCTATTTGCTGAAAACTCCGGAATACCCTTAGAGGGGTTGAAAATATATGTTAAAGCTTTGTTATCAGTTTCTAAGTAGAAATGATTCCCATACAAATATTGATTAAATTTACTCAAACCGAATATTATGGCCAAACCCTCTCTTTCTATTTGAGCATAACCTTTTTCCGCCGTCTTCAGAACTCTGGAGGCATAAGCTAAAGGTCTGTCTGATCCATCATGCATTATATGGCTCAAAACCGCCCCTAAACCATAATCCGAAGCATCCACAGTTAATTTTAACGGCAAATTAGGATCCAACGATACGAGAAGCTTATTACTTGTTAAACTCTTTTTGACTTGCTCAAATGAATTTTCGCATTCATTGGACCAATTCCATCGCATTCCCTTCTTTAATAGAGAAAATAGGGGGAAAAGAGAGGGTGACAAATTTTTGATGAATTTCCCATAATAATTAATTAAGCCAAGAAATGCTTGCAATTGTTTAACATTGGTTGGTCTAGGTGCTCTCAAAATGGCATCAATCTTACTTTCGCAAGGGTGAATTCCCTCTGCATCAATTTTATAACCTAAATATTCAATAGATTTCTGAAAAAAGGAACATTTTTCCGATGAAATCTTTAAACCTGAACTTTCAAGAATTTCTAGGACTTTCCTCAGCCGAGAAAAATGTTCCGTACGATTTCTGCCCGTAACACAAATGTCATCGATAAAAACTACAACACCTTCTAGGCCCGCTAGTAATTTTTCCATAATTTTTTGAAAAATTGAAGGTGCACTATTAATACCAAATGGTAATCTTTTAAACTTGAATAAGCCTAGATGAGTAGATATAACTAAAAGTTTTTCAGAATTTTCATCTACCAAAATTTGTTGGTATGCATTAGCTAAATCAATTTTTGAAAACTCAGATCCACCTCCTAACTTGTCGAATAATTCTTGTGCTTTTGGAAGAGGGTGCTTGTCTAATAAAAGATGAGGATTGATTGTAACCTTAAAATCTCCGCACAACCTGATATCCCCATTCTTTTTAATGACTGGTACCACCGGAGTACCCCATTCTGCGTAATCAATTGGCGAAATAATATTTAATTTTAACAATCTACCGATTTCTTCTTCCACCTTACCTCGTAAAGCATAAGGCACTGTACGAGCCTTAAAAAATTTTGGTTGTACCGACTCTGGATTTTTGAGCAATAGTTTAGCCTTACCTTTATTGAAGGTTCCCAAGCCAGAAGAAAATAATTCAGGATATTCATCAAAAAGCTGTTTAACATCTTAAGAAGTGTCAGAGCTGCAATAAAATAAACTATCAAATTCTATATCAAAAACGTTCAAGAAATTCCTTCCTACGATGGGTGGTCCACCATTTTCAATAACATAAATTATCAATTTAGACTCTACTCCCTTAAACTTTACAGGAAGAATGATACAGCCCATTGGCTTAAATTTTTGACCAGTATAAAAAGAAAGAATAGTATTAGTGTTAGTCAATTCATAATTATGAAAATGCTCAAAATAAAATTTATCGGAAACTGCGGAAACTGCAGCTCCCGTGTCCAATTGAAATGAAAATGTTTTATCATCAATTTGAAGTTTAACTGAAATAGGATTTGTTTTTTCGTTTCTTTTGAGATGATTCATCGAGTATAATTCCTCAGAACCAAATCTTTCAATGAAATTGTTACAATTTTTAAATTTGTTACCATAAGATTTCTTCTTATCTTTCCAATGCGTAGAATTGTTATTCGAAAACGAATTGTTATTCTTTCTGGAATGACACATTGGTGCCAAATGTCCCTTTTTACCACAGATATGGCACAAACACTCCCGAAAGTTACACTTTATTGTTTCGTGATTTTTACGACCACAAACAGCGCAACTAACCGCACGTGACCCAATAGCTTCGCCTTGATTTGAAGGCTTGACCTGACCACGGCTGCGTACTTGATACAACTCCTGAGGTTCTTTCTTGAGCGAAAATGGCGGTGAATTTCCGGATTTCCTGACTGTCGCTTCTCTGCTTTCTGCTATCTTGACTGCATCCACGAATGTTAATGTATTATCCAATTCGAACAGACGATCTCTAATTTGTCCACTAGGAAGACCCATTATAAATCGATCACGTAGACAAACTTGAAGTTCTGCTCCAAACTCACAATGGATGGCCAAAGATCTAACTCTCGCTGCCCAATCTTTAACAGTTTCTTGCGGTTCACTGTGTCCTTCATAAAATTTTCTTCTTTCGACGAATATACTTCTCTGCCCTCCGAAATGTGCGTTGAATAGTTTCACCAGTTCTTCATATTCTAATTTTTCCGGTGTCTTTGGCATACAAAGGTTAAATATCAACCTATAGGAATCCTCCGACAGAGCGTTTAAAAATATAGCTCTTCTTTTAGCACTATCTTTAATATTATTAGCCTCGAAATAGTTCGTTAATCGCGGTCGAAAAATTGTCCAGTCGTTTGAATTAAGATCGAACTCACGTAAATGACCGACCACATGTTCAGATAACTGATCTGGCGTCGACATTCTTAATTAATTTGTCGAGAATCTCGCCACTTTTTTAATTTTCAGTATCCTCGTCGCCACTTGTTATATATCTGCCGATATATTTTCACTATATTTATATAGTTTGATATAAATATGTATCATTCAGTTTGGAATGTTATTCAATAAAAAACTTTGTACTATTCACATTTATTCCTTCATCTACACTGCCTTCCAGATGATGTATCCTCAGTAATTCATGCGCAACTACCGTTGCTATGGAAACTATACATAACATTTCATTTATGAATTATCGTATGATCTGTGTTCATACACGCCATCTTGGACTTAGGTAGAACTTTTACGTATGAGTTGGGAACCAGTCCAAGATATTGTTTAAAACGGAACATACCAATGTGAAGTTTGTCACATTAAATAGAACTACTCTCTATCAAATATTCTGTTACGATTTACACGCCATTTCTGAGTGTGTTTCTCAGTAGGAGTTGGTTGGTTCCTAATAATTCAAAATTAAATATACAAAGGCGGTTTTGAGCAGGTGAGCTAGGTATATTGATTTTCCTTACCTTTTATGTGGTCGTCTCCAGTTTCATTTTGAAATATTCATTCGTATGCATTAAATTTTGGTTGAAATTCTTAATTTCTTAACTACTTGAGAAACGTATGAATATCGGGTAACTTTGAATCGTTCAATGTTACCCGCAATTTGAATTTGGTACATCGGGTAGCTTTGAATTTTCATTTCAAGGTGAAGAATGCCTCGAAAATCGGAAAATGCGACGCCCGGTGTCAGAAAATATGGTACAAAAAGTGGGAAAGCCCTGTGGACAGGAGCTTTGGCGCTCTTGTTCAAACATCTCCGAAAGTATTGGTTTCTCAGAGTTTGAAATGATATCAATGGATTCTTATGATGGAACTGCATCATAAAAAATAAAAATAAATAAAAAAAATAAAAATAAAAAATAAATTGAATAAGAATACATTGGTATCATTCGCAACTTCGAGAAACCAATACTTTCGTAGTTATTTTTCAATAGACACATATTGGAGCTCTTGTTTTAATTTAGTTTCTTTTATGATGAGTTCTATTATAAGAATCCATTGATCATTCCCAACTCTGAGACATCAAAGCTTTGGGAGATATGATTGGTCAAAGTTTGAACAAGACCGTCAAAGCTCCTGTCCACAGGGCTTTCCCACTTTTTTCAATAATTGTCTATTACAATTACAAATATTAGGAATAAATGAGCAATCTGAAATTATTGAACTTCGTAGATTGGGTTGTTGCATCTTTAACTCGGTGAATAGTTTTTACAACTCGAAATAACCACAGAGGGTATCATTGAAATATCTAGAGCAAGGCTGGACCCCTTGCACATGTAGAATGATAGGGGCACATCTCGAAAATTGCATTTATAGGAAGTGCCTTTTATCAAACGCGCTCGAGCAAGTCCTATACAAGTGCCAACGAGCTTCCTCCTAGTGCGTTAAATAGTGGCTTGCTTGATGCCAATTCAGACAATCGTAAATATCTTGGAACCCCCAAAAGCTAGCCGGTGTATTGTTAATTGTCATGACTGGGATTTCCATGGTTACAATGTAGTGTTTTCTGATGAAGCCGCAATGCGACGAAATGGCTCACAGTGCTCAATTTATACTATATACCGGGTGTCCCAGTATACATGTTCCAATGGATTATCTCAGCGATATTTTGTGTAATCTTGATTTTGACTGCAATAATTGAGATCGATAAAAAAACCTTCCTCACATATCCTCAAAGGAAGAAATCCAGCGATGTTAAATCTGGTGATCTTGCAGGCCATCCTATCGGTCCGTGTGTGCCGATCCATCTATCTACAAATGGACCGATAAGATGACCTGCAAGATCACCAGATTTAACACCCCTGGATTTCTTCCTTTGGGGATATTTGAAAGATCGTGTGTACCAGACTCCTCTTATTGATTTGGAAGATCTAAAAAACATAATGAGGAATGCATGAAGAGCCCTTAATGCTGAGGTGTTGAGAAGTGTTACTTCGCGTGAACTAGTCCACCGAGCTGAAAGATGTGTAGAAGCAGATGGTCAACATTTCGAACATATGCTTCAGTTATTATATGTATTTTTTGTCCCCTTTTTTGACATTTGTTGTTTCTTTTACTATTCATTCTTTGTTTAACGTTCGGTAAAATACATAGTGGATTTCAACTTGAGGAAGGTTTTTTTTCTTGATCTCGATTATTGAAGTCAAAATCAATATTACACAAAATATCGTGGCACACTGCAATTCATTCTTTTTGAAATATCAATTGAATTTCCCCATCAAATCAAATGGAAAATATAATGTGTGATACATCGTTGGAAAGAAAATTTTGAGTAGAAATAAAAAATTGCAAAAAATATATAGGGTGCTATTTGAGATAAAAAAGTCATAGTCACTTCCGGTCAAACTGAAAATGACTTTCAATTTATGTTTTTATCAGTTGAAGGTTACTTGAACGAATTGAAAATCATCGAATTTTAAAATTTTTATCTTTTGAAATGGCTGAGATAATCCATTGGAATATGTATACTAGGACTGCCGGTATATAAGTTCGAAATTTTATGAATCATTTAATTTTATATGGATTTTCAAGCATAGTCCTTTAGAATTAAAAAATTATTCAAAATTATTGTACTCAACGCCATATCTCCATACATTTTCGACGATCCTATTTCCGTCTGCACCGATCTCCAACCCCAAAACGGACCCTGGAGCTGCAGGATCCTACCCCGTGGGGCCCCGCGGGACCGGGAGGAGGGCGGTTCGGAACAACCCCCCCTCCCCTATCCGATTCATTTGGAAGTTAATTAGGCAGAAGTTGGAACATTTGATAACTTGCCATACTTTGCGCAAACTAAGCGATAAAATTTCCCTGCCAGCCCCCGTCGCGTGGGGAAACTTTTAACCGCAATTTGTGAATCTTACCACTTCCGGAATTTATTTCTGAAGGCCCCCGGAATAAATTGGGGGGAAATCCCGTACGCCGGAGCGCGGTCCGCTTTGTTTATTTACATTGGGAGAAATTCGGGCGAGTAATGGGTGGGAGATCTTTTCGGCGGTGCGCGGAGGCGGAAGTTAACCATTATCTATGTATCCTTACTCCAAGGGGGAGAATGCTCTTGATGTATTTAAGCAGTCGTTATGGAACGGGTTGAAGTGAATGCGACGTCGAAAAATTTCCAAAACCGTTCATTATTATTATTTTTCAGTTAAAAATTTAGAAGGTGATTCCCTGTCTAAAAATTTTTGTTTATTGCGCCACCCCTGTTTAGTAACAGCCCCCTAAAGATGGCACCCGATAAGTGGTTTTAAATTTTTTTCTTGAAAAAAAAAAATTACAAAAATGAAATTGAGCAGATATTTTATGCTGGTGGAAAGGCATTCAAAAATTTTTTGGGGGTGTTCCTCTATGATTGCAAGGGAAAAAAAGTCACCCCTACAATTTGTTACGCAAGACGCTTTTTTCCATATCCATATTTTACAAAATTAATCAGGTATTACGGATAACTTGTTCCATTTTCAACGAATAAGGTCTCATGTAATTTCTTGCTTAAGTTCACGGTTTTTGAGAAAAAAAATTAAACAAGCCCTGTGGACAGGAGCTTTTTGGCGCTCTTGTTCAAACAAAGTATTGGTTTCTCAGAGTTGGGAATTGTATCAATGGATTCTTATGATAGAAGTGTATCATGAAAGAAATTAAATTTAAAAAGTATCGTTTAAAAAAAATGCTTCAAAAATGATCTTTAAAAAAAAGAGCAATCTGCAATGCTTCAATGCTTTAATGCTTCAAAAATTGTCATTAAATTTATTTATCAAGATTAAATGAGCAATTTGTAATGATTCAACCTCGTGGAATGGGTTGTTGCAACTTACACTCGGTGCATAGTTTTTACAACTCGAAATACCTAAGGAAAGTATCATCGAAATGTAAAGAGAAAGGCTGGAGACAATCATAGCAAATTGTCCATTTATTCCTGATATTTGAGTAGGTAGAGGATTACGAACAACTTATTTCAATAGTTGTAAATATATTAATAAAATACTATCCTCTTTACATAATTTAAAAATTAATAGTTCATGCCACTAACACATTCTTTTCTGTATTATGAACCTTAACTCAAGAAAAAATGTTTGATACACAAATGTAGATCCATATTTCAGTATTTTTTTGCTAGCAACATTATGCAAATACCGTATATAGGAACATGTCTCACTACTTAAGGAAGTAAAAGGTAATATTAACATCGGTGATCAATGAACAGTAATTTCTTTTGATGATTCCATTATATTCTTCTTTCCTATTGCCTTCATAAACTACATAATTCAAATGATTCAATTCTAAATCTTCTGAAACATCATCCCCAATATTTATACATAAATTATTCAATATGTAATCAGTCAATATTATTTTCGGTTTCAAAAGAGTCTTGTATATATTCACAAATTCAAGAATCGTATACTTGTTTTCCAAGAGAAAATATTTTCAAACTACGAATTGACAATCTCTAATAGCTAGAAAAGATGAAATTTATGAACAGTGAACACTGACAGATTCTGTGTTCACATTGTTTTTAATATTTAACTCGTCCGCCAAACTCAAAGAACTAAAGTTTGATTTTGCTAGAGTGCCCGTCCTTAAATCCTCAACGCAACTTCAAAACACGAAACAATTGGCACCTACAATACCTATCTATTTAGCGTAACCATAAACAAGGTATACTACTACTGAACATAACTTCTATTCCTCTCTCGGCTGCTACTCTGAGCGCCCGAATCACCACTGAGAATCGCGTTGAGTTAGCTGGTCTTTGAGTGAGGACGTTTACCGTTTCCATGGTAACCGGCGATTTGGCTTGGGCGTTCGAGATTTAGCCCGGCATAGTGCGGACGCTCATAGTATACCTTGTCTATGCGGACGCTTAACGCAAATATAAATATTGTGAAATATAGATGGTCGCTAGGTAAACATTTTCAATTTTAATGGAATCCATTTTGAAGATGAAAGCACGAATATACGAGATATACAAATTAATTGTTCATGTATGTATACGTCATTTTTATAGAGAGGGCGCCGCCCCGCAGCCCTGCATCACCAGTCACTCCAGCATGCATTCCGTTACAGCGAAAATTGCGTACGGATTTTGGAAGAAGAGAAGCACCGTCAGCTCCGTATGTTCGTTATCTTGTGAAAAAAGTGAAAGAAACTGGCATCCTCATCGATAAACCAAGGCGTGAAAAGCCAAAAACAGTGCGAACACCCGAGAATATTGCTGCTGTGGCAGAAAGTGTGCGTGAAGCGCCATCAACATCAATTCACCGTCGTTCTCAAGAATTGAACATTTCGGAGACATCATTGAGACGAATTTTGCATAAAGACCTTGGTGTGACGCCATACAAAGTCCAATTGGTTCAGGAGTTGCCCTGTTTTTGAAGATCGTATTATCAGCCGCAGAGCTGATGTCGTTTGGCCACCTCGGAGCTGCGATTTGACACCGTTGGACTATTATTTGTGGGGTGCCTTCAAAGATAAGTGTTACGCCTTCAAGTCAGAGACAATTGACGCTTTAAAGGACAATATTCGTGAAGCCATTGGTTAAATACAGCTGCACACAATCGATAATGTGCTCAAAAATTGGACCGATCGTGTAGGCTATTGCATGGCCAGTCGACGTAGCCATTTGAATGAAATTATTTTCCATTATTAACCGGAAGGATTGTACTTTCAAATAAAAAAAAAATTGAGAAAATATTCAGTAGGTAGCTTTTTTTTTATTGCATTTAAAAAATTTTTTTTTTTTTCCGTTATACACCAAAACCTTAAGATTTGGGATTAATAACACAAAACTGGTATCACTGGCCCAGACATTTTCAAACTTACACTTTTACTCGCTGTTTTTCACATTCAGCGAAAACTTCCGAACATAATTTTCCTTCACACCGAAACCCCTTTCATTGCATTTTGTTCAACTCTCCTCCAGCCGTCTCGAATTTCCCGATAAACTAAAACTTTCCGGCCGAAGAACAAGAAAACTCCAATTTGAATATCGTGCCGTGTTTCGCGATATTTCAAAAGCGCGGGATAAGGATCTGCCGGCGTTGCGGCCAAAGTGGAAAAATATCCAGAGCCGTGTCTTACGTTTATTTGTGGTCTAGGTCATGGTATATTCAGGATTTGCAAAATCCGACACGGACTTCGTGCCGCATGCGATCCACAAATGCTATCAAAGGGCAGGAATTCTGCGCGAAGCCCGCACCCGGGGAGCAGGGAACCCGGGTATCTGATACCTTTCATCATGCGAGACGTTTCCAAGAGGCCGAGCTGACGTCGCGGGGCTATTTTCGGAAGGAAATGGCCGTTTCAAGGAAAACTGTTTTTATTAATGCGAGACCTGCTGGTGGTAGGCGAAAAATTATCGGTCTGTACAGCGATGCAATTTTTTTCGCCGCAAACACGATTATACTTTCAACAAGGTCACTACAAGGTTAACTACACTCTTGTTCACTAGGGCTTCACACGAGACGAGAGTATAAAAAATCTCGTCTCGCTCTCTCCAATTGCCAAAAAATAGAATCTCGTTCTCGTCTCGTAATCAGTTGTCTCGTCTCGTCTCGCTTAATTCTGAATAACGATAATAAATTTTATAATATATAAACGAAATATATACAATAATTAATAATTTTGTAAAGATATATTTATCACGCTCTTATACAAAAATATTTGTACATGTACATATTATTAATTTTAAACACTGATAATTTCAATTATTGTCCAGAATGGACAATAGAATTCATCTTGGTAAATTCGATTAAGAAGAATCTCCAATACAGGAGAATGGACAACAGAATTCATCATGGTGAATTCGATTAAGAAGAGTGTCCAATACAGGAGAATAGACAATAAAAATCATCATGGTAAATTCGATTAAGAAGAGTGTTCATTACAGGAGTATGGACAATAGAACATACGCGCAAAAGCTCCTGACTTCACGTCAGTGCTTGAACCAATTTTTTATTTATAATATCATTTAAATTAATATTGTAGGACGTTACTTTGAAAGTTAAGCTATACTGACTTACAGTAAAAATATTATGAAGGAAAGAAGCGATTGGATAGTCAAACTATCATTTTAATAAAATGATGCATTTTTATTGTTCAAATAAAGATATTTTATCAACTTACAAGAATTTCTTCATTCAATGGTATTTCAAAGAACTAATTACAGTTTTAAATATTTAATAAAAAAATGGAATAAATTTCATATACATATAATATATGTATATGAAATATATATGTCATATATAGATCCTATCGTATTCAAACTTGGAACTTGGTAGTAGAATTACGTTCTGAAGGCTCTCGCAAAATGTCAGCCATGTCGGATGAATAGTTTCTGATATCTAGAATTTTTTTTCAATGATTTCTTAAAAATTTTCTAGAGATACGATCCTCACAAAATTTTGCAAGAACTTTCGCGTTGGCATTCTACAACTAATAACTAAGTTTGAATTGGATTGGTTCTATATTTTTCTAGTTATTGAGAAAATAACAATCAAATTTCAGATGAATATAACTCCAAAACCGTTTGACCGATTATGCTCATGAACAAACTCAAATGTCGCATTCAGATGCACAACCTAACCTGAAAATTTCTAATCGCTATCTCTTTCCTTTCTCAGGTTATCATGACATAAAAAATATATTTTTTAATTTTCTAGCGATACGGTTCACACAAAATTCTACACACGTCTTCAAGTCGATATTCTACAACTAATTGGCAAGCTTCAATTCGATCGAGTCTATATTTTTCAAGTTATCGAGGAAATAATATTCCAGGTGGGTATAACTCGGAAACCGTTAGACCGATTATGCCCAAAATGGATCTCAACTCTCCCTTTCGGATACGCAACCTACCCTGAAAATTGCAAGTCCCTATCTCCTTTCGTTCGAAAGTTATCGAGGTAACGGTCACCCATCTACTGAACTCGCACAAGAATGCTCGAATCTCCAACAATATTTAACCGATCGTATTAAAACTTGAAACTTGGCAGTAGAGTTAGGTTATGAAGGCTCTTGCAAAATTTCATCAATATCAAACGAATAGTTACTGATATATAGAATTTTTTTTTTTATTTTTAATGATTTATTAAAAATTTTCTACAAATGCTATCCTCACCAAATTTTGCAAACATTTTTGCGTTGGCATTCTACAACTAATAACCATGTTTGAATTCCATCGGTTCAGTATTTTCCGAGTTAATGAGGAACAAAAAACCACCAAATTTCAGAAAATTTCAGATGGCTATAACTCTAAAACCATTTGGCCGATTATGCTCATAAACAAACTGAAATGTCGCGTTCTGGTGCGCATCCTAACCTGAAAATTTCAAGCCGCTATCTCATTCCGTTCTCAAGTTATCGTGACAACAAAAATATTTTTTAATAATTTTTTTAAAATTTTCTAGCCATACGATTCGCACAAAATTTCACAAACGTGCTTAGGTTCATATTCTACAACTACCCACCAAGTTTCAATTTGATCGGATTTATATTGGTTGAAAACAAAATTATTACTCGGAAACCACTGGGCCGATTATGCCCATTAACGAACTTGTCCGTCGTATTGGGATGCGCCACCTACCCTGAAAATTTCAAGTCGCTAGCTCTTTTCGTTCTCAAGTTATCGTGGCAACGGACGGCCGGCCGGACAGAATCAAATTTGACCTCGAATTCTTCATTGGGGAGTCGAACTTAATCGTTTGAGACCATTTTTTTCAAAAAATTCGAAAGTTACAGACATTTGGGCAAAACTATAACGCGATGTTCCCCAGAACATACATAAAGAGCAAAAATCGCTACAAAAAATAGGGTACCCTTCTGAAATAAGAATGTTGGGTCACGAAAAGGGTTTCTGAAATGAAGCAAATATATTTTTTTTAATTAATTTAAAATGTTAAAAGTCGTATGAAACTTCATTAATAGAGGCACAAAAAGTTAAAGAGGAAGGGCACTTATAATCAATCACCCTAAAGTGCAACGATACGATGAGTTTCCCAAAAGATGTCATCATGAGTTATCCATGAAATTTAAGATAAATGAATGAATGATATCATTGCTTGTACATCAGATCCTCCTTCGCCAAAATTCAAATATTTTCCCGACCAAAGCATGAATTTCTGATTTGCATCTTGTGGCACCGCACCCTCCCGAAATTTAATCGTCCTATAGAGGTCGGGGCGGACGACAACTTGAAAAACAACCTACAATTAATCCCGAATATAATTAGGCTGCGGCTTTGAATCTATTCGAGGCAAACTCGCTCCTTAGTAATGCTGCTTTCTGGCTGAATCGGTAGAAAATGTAGGAATGTGTCGCTTAGGTGGAATTGAGCCCGTATTTTCTTTCTCTGGATGAATGAGCGTGGATTTATCGACTTGGTATTGTTTGTAAAGTCGAATTCCGCAGAAAATATTCGGTTGTGTTGATGTACGATTTCACCAATTTGTTCTGTCCTAAGAGGGTACTTGTACCCGTGGCTAACTATAGAGCTTGAGGATATTTTATTATGGCGCCACTATCTTCATAACGATGTTACTTCCTTAACTCTCAGACTCTAGAGCAAACCAGATCACATTTATGGGTTGAGACAGTGGTAGATCAAAAACTAAATATTCTTTGCACAATATCATATATTTTATGCCATTTTGTCCAGGATAGGCTCCTAGTCGAGTTGTCAAGGGCCAGCTTCATCCTCGTGGCCTATGCGGATGACCTAGCCTTGCTGATTAGAGCTATACGTATAGTTGATTCCTCGGATAACTAAACAGCCGGACACTTGAACAACCAAATTTTTCGTTCTACTTTGACGTCAAATATTTTGGAACGAAAAGAGATATTTGCATACTTTATAACTTCTTAGCGTATCAACTCTCACTCTATACAGGCTGTAAAAGAATCCTCTATTTTTTGCACCAATTTCCTCCAACAATGTAACACCAAGATCCATTATATATTAATCCGTAGTATAAAATGTAGTTACGAATGCTTAACTTAAATTCCACTCACCAACTTCAATCTCTCTTTGAAGAAGTTGAACTCACCTGAAAGAAACAAAGAAAATTATACAAATGAATCCATAATAGGAGATAATAAAAACTTCTGATAATTGGAAGAAGAAATTGTTTCTTTATGTACGTTTCAATTGATTTACCAGTGTTATTTACAATGCCGTGAGCCAGTGGATGTACTCTTTCAAAACGAAGTCGTAATGCCACTAGACTTCGGAATATTGCGAATCAATCCACTGCATCAGACTGACCAGACTGGCCTGACTTCAAATAGTTTAACATAAAGTAGTGCAACAATGCTATAAGAATAATTTCGATTTGCTTTAATAAAGCAAGTGTCTTGCTGCCATGTGCATGACGTTCATTTAATTTTTTCAACATAACTAAAATACTTTTTATTTTGATTTTTGTAAATTTATTACACTCTGAGTTTTTATATAATAATAACAGAATATGTGGCACGCTGGAGACAATCCAAATCAAGGATACCTTAACAACTACAAAAAGAAGCTCCGATAAATATGGAAATCAAAGTTGTCCAGGAAAAATGAGTTGCTACGATCAACTTGGGAGTCCTGATAGTCACCTACTCTTATGGTGTAGTTAATTGGACAGTGAATGAAATCCTCGAGCTTGACAGATCCACACGTAAAGTGATTAACATGAACCGTAGCCTGCATCCCAACTGCTCGAAACAAAGAGTATACCTCCCACGAACGTAGGGAGCCAGGGGTTTGCAGAGTTTGGAATACAAGCATCATCACTAAAACGTTGGAAATGGCAATATGGATATTGATAAATGAAGACCCACTTCTGAAAATGGAGGCTCATCATGAAATAAGGAACGAAGGAGGTTTCCTATTTAGGGCTGGTCAGAGAGTTTTGGAGAAGCTCAGTATAACTGGCATATCCACCAATCATGAGCTAGCAGGAACGCCTATCTCGCCAACAGACCAAAGAAGAGTTGGCAGAGAGATAAGACAGACACAATTGAAGACACTACTCGAAGATCACATGAGTAAACACCTGCACTACATATATCTCAGGAGTTTGAAAGATCAGGGCCTATCCATTGCCATTTTGAAGGCAGCTGTGCTCAAGTCGGAAACGTTTATTATGGCTTATCAAGATGGGGTGATCAATACCAGAGGAGATAAAAAGGAAATTCATGAGAGTACACCCCAACAACTTGCAGAGCATGCCACAGTCAGCAGGAAACTGTTTTGCACATTCTGTCTGCTTGCAGAGTCCATCAGGATATGCGGGAAGACACAATGTGGCACTACGAATTCTCTACATCCATCTGAGAGAGCTTTATGGTATGGAGAACGAACTAGTGCTACCATATGTGCCTCTGGAGATAAAAGCCGGTGTTTAAAATGACAGAGCTCATATCTACTGGAACTATGCGATTCCAACAACATGTGGTGATGAAAGAAGAACATAAGAGGTAAAACAACAAGGATTTAATGTTCGAACTGGGGATCCTGTACCCAACGCATAAAGTTGGTCATACTAATCATAGGATGCCTAGGTGGAATGAGAGCAAACTACTTGACCGAAATGAAGATTATTCCGGCCTGCAAATCTCTGGCCGAGAATTTAGCTCACAGAATGCATAAAGCGGTGTTGCTCGGATCACTTCGAGTCATCAGGTCCCATCAAGTGGGAAGGCCGCTTGCAGCTCATCTCTTTTGTTAAGGGACGCTGTAAGGGCAGGACAAAGAACTGCTCCAAGGATCGCGCGAGAGGTTTTTTAGTGAGTAACCAATAAACAACTGGAGTCTAACACTCCTGAGAGAAGCGGACCCTCTCAGGGTGGACCTATAAAAGGTTTTTCCTCTCGAGAAGGAAAAACAATAAATTACAATATTACACCTCAATAAAATAATTCAACCATTAAATTAACCAAACACTTTTTGATTCTCAGTCGAAAAAAAGCAGGCTTGTAATACAAAAATGAAAAAAATTAGATCCAATATAATACCATTTCCTTCGAAATGATTCCCTGCCATCCGTATTCACATGAGCACATTTACATAAAAAATTACTAACCGATAACAAAGTAAATTAACATTTCTGGAATGAAACCCTAAGGAGCCGCACGATGAAAAAATATTTACCCGACACGAGTCGTAATCCTCAATGGAAATGAAGCAGGCATAAAATTTCATTATTTCAGCTCTGATTAGTCCACGCCGAGGGCAACGGACAGGAAAACGACAAAAGGAAGATAATTTATATTTTTCAAATCAGCTCGTCTCTGTCCGTTATTATTCCTTCTGCGATACAGACAGGATGCGACCGGGGTCCATTTTTGACGCAAATTAAATTTTAAAAACAAACGAATCGGATTACGGTGTTCTTTGTAAGGGTGGTTTGAAGATATTCTGGTTTGAGCTGGTATCTTAACACTAAACAGCGAGTAACTACAGTTTTGTAAAACACAAATTTTGATAAAAATTCGAAACATTGTTTTTATCTTCTCAGATGACACGTCACTAAATTCAAGTTATCTTTTAGTGATTTTTTTTTTCAGGGTTTTCTTCCCCAAAAATATACATACAGGGTGAATCTTTACGTTGTACATTAATTTTAACCATGTATTCTTCTCATCAAATGGAACACCTTTTTGCGCGTATGTTCTGGGGAACATCGCGTTATAGTTTTGCCCAAATGTCTGTAACTTTCGAATTTTTTGACGAAAATGGTCTCAAACGATTAAGTTCGACTCCCCAATGAAGAATTCGAGGTCAAATTTGATTCTGTCCGTCCGGCCGTTGCCACGATAACTTGAGAACGAAAAGAGCTTGCGATTTGAAATTTTCAGGGTAGGTGGCGCATCCCAATACGACGGACAAGTTCGTTAATGGGCATAATCGGCCCAGTGGTTTCCGAGTAATAATTTTGTTTTCAACCAATATAAATCCGATCGAATGGAAACTTGGTGGGTAGTTGTAGAATATGATCCTAAGCACGTTTGTGACATTTTGTGCGAATCGTATGGCTAGAAAATTAAAAAAAAATTATTAAAAAATAGTTTTGTCGTCACGATAACTTGAGAACGGAATGAGATAGCGGCTTGAAATTTTCAGGTTAGGATGTGCACCAGAACGTGACATTTCAGTTTGTTTATGAGCATAATCGGCCAAACGGTTTTAGAGTTATAGCCATCTGAAATTTTTTGAAATTTGGTGGTTTTTTGTTCCTCATTAACTCGAAAAATACTGTACCGATTGAATTCAAACATGGTTGTAGAATGCCAACGCGAGAATGTTTGCAAAATTTGGTGAGGATAGCATTTGTAGAAAATTATTAATAAATCATTGAAAATAAAAAAAAAATTCTATATATCAGTAACTATTCGTTTGAAATTGCTGAAATTTTGCAAGAGCATTCATAACCTAACTCTACTGCCAAAGTAGAAAGGAAGAATGGGAAAGGGAGTTCACCACCCAGACTTTCAAAGAAAATACCATAAAATGGTACACAGATGGCTCAAAAACCACGACGGGAGCTGGCGCTGGGGTATATGGGACAGGCACCAAGTGCGCACTCTGTCGGTAGGCTCCCGTTTGAGTATCTTCCAGGCAGAATTACTCGCAATCGAAAGATGTGCAGATATTAACCTAGAAAGAAAATATCAGAAATGCGACATAGCAATCCATTCGGATAGTCAATCTGTTATCAAAGCACTGAGCTCCCATGCCATCGATTCAAAGTTGATATGGGAGTGCCGAAGAAAACTAAATGAAATTGGCAAGAATAATAAGGTCTTTTTAGTCTGGGTCCCCGGTCACTCGGGAGTCAAGGGGAACGAAGAGGCCGATACACTTGCCAGAAAGGCAGCACGAACTCCTTTTATCGGCCCAGAACCTTTCTGCGGTATAGGAAAATGCACCTACAAGAAAGAGTTTCTGGAGAAGGAGGAAACCAAAAGAGAGACACTCTGGCGGAATCTTCCAGGTTTGGTTCATTCCAAAAAGTTCCTTAGGAACTTTAAAGAAGTGAGATCCAAAAGGTATCTGGATCTCTGCAAGAATAAGTTACACCTGGTCACTGGCTTCCTCACAGGACACTGTCGCCTCAGGAAGCATTTGATGAGAATAGGTTTATCAGATACTGACGAGTGCAGATTCTGTGGGGAGGAGGAAGAAACTCCTCTTCACCTTGTTACAGAATGCCTCGCCATTGCAAGTCAGCGAAAGGAATGCTTTGGACAGGAAACTTGTAGGAGTGAAGACATAATATCCTTGAAGCCTTCCCAGATATTGAGGTTCATTTATACTCTGGAACTGGAGGGCGAGCTGTAGATGGCGTAATGGCGAGAACAGCTCTGTTGGGGGGCACAATAGATCTCAAGGTCGCGGTGCAACGTAACCCCCTTATCAATAATAATAATAAATAATAATAAAACTCTACTGCCAAGTTTCAAGTTTTAATACGATCGGTTAAATATTGTTGGAGATTCGAGTATTCTTGTGTTAGTTCAGTAGATGGGTGACCGTTGCCTCGATAACTTTCGAACGAAAGGAGATAGGGACTTGCACTTTTCAGGGTAGGTTGCGTATCCGAAGGGGAGAGTTGAGTTCGTTTTTGGGCATCATCGTTCTAACGGTTTCCGAGTTATATCCACCTGGAATATTATTTCCTTGATAACTCAAAAAATAAATATTCGATTGAATTGAAGCTTGGTAACTAGTAGTAGAAAATCAACATAAAGACGTATTTAAAATTTTGTAAGAATAGTACCCCCAGAAAAGTAGAAAAAAATGACGAAAAAAAATTTTAAGAACCGCACCCCTAGAAAATTAAAAAAAAATAACGAAAAAAAAATTGGTTCAAACACTGACGTGAAGTCAGAAGCTTTTGCGCGTATGTTCTATTGTCCATTCTTCTGTATTGGACACCCTTAATCGAATTTACCATGGTAAATTATGTTGTCCATTCTTCTGTGTTGGACACTTAATTCGAATTTACCATGGTAAATTCGAATTAAGAGTGTCCAATACAGGATGATTCCACTTTCGAACGACGTAACACCACTAATTAAACAAAGAACTGCAAACTCAACATGCCAGTTACTAATCCTTGCCAGCCCGAGAGGAAGCAATAAACATATGTGCAAAATGTGCAGAAATATAATCCTACCAGTCAAAAATACGTGCATGAATAAGAAAAAAACATCAAAGATGCTCTGATTTCCTTCTTCTGGCCCGCTGCACGTACTATGAATCAAAAAACAAATTAGTTTTTCAGAAACCATTTTATCAATCAATTTACGCCTGGAACACAGATTGATTACATCGAAAAACACCCCTCCCATGCTTGATTCCCGCCAACCTTCCTTCATCCCGGGATAGATTCATCATCAAGCCTGTTTAATATTCACCCGATGCTTTCAGCGTTTTAAAATATCTCCAGCCACATCATTATGACGTCCCTTATTAATTTCAGCCTAAACGCATTCATTAAAACTTTTATTTTAATTATCGGATGTGCGATTTTCGGGAGAGATTGATGTCCTCCTCAGTCCCGCCGAAGAAAAACAGTCAAATCAAATTAATTAATTCGCATCTAGTGTTTGCATAGCTGGAGGATATTTTTGGCACCGCGGAGAGATTAAACTTCTTCTCTTTTCTTTGCGCAACGTTTCGGATCGTCGGATACAGGGACTGTTTGAGTCTGCGAATGCGATGTCTCTCATTCTCTATAGCTTTGGGCAACGTCTTCACCTACGAGGAAAGTTCAAGAATTATTGTCCCTAACATAGGAGCAAACATTTGAGAAGAATTAAACTAATTTATTTTTCAACTCAGTCAGTGTTGAAGTGTTTCGAACCCTTTCGAAAAAAATCAGAACTCTGAGTCTCCAGCCATTCATTCGAGGGGGAGGGGAATCCCCATGTCGCTATTCCGTACTTTGTTTGTGGGATTCTGGATTTAAAAAAAATGTCACAAAGTGAGACCTGCAGCTTTGAGTGCCTTACTTTTGAAGCCCTAACTTATGCAGCTGTTCTATCTAAATCCCTCCTGCCTTGTTGGGACAATTTTCTGCCACCATCAGAAGCTTTTTCAATGATTTTTAGAGCTTCTAAACTTCGGAGGCTGGGCTTCACACGAGACAGGGGGATGGCGAGAATATAAAACATCGTCTCGGTCTCACCAATTCCCAAAAAATTAAGTCTCGTTATCAGTTGTCTCGTCTAGTCTCGCTTAATTCTGAATAACAATAATAAATATCATGATAACAAGGGTGATTTTTTAAGAGCTTTTCGGTTTGATTCGAAAAAAACACATGAAATTCAGAAAAATGTATGAAATCTTTATTTGAGTCGATAGAACGATCGATATAATTTAATGTTGAAATATTATTTCATGTAAATGTTGGCGACCCCAAGCATGAAATAAACTGCTCACTAATCTCGCCTCTCAACTGGGCGGATACAGCTCCGATATTTTCCTCTGTCCGCACTCTACGTATGCGTGTTGGAGGTTTAAAGTCAAGTAATGTAAATTTGGTGCGAAATTTAGTCACAAGATTCCGAATAGCCACTTCAGAAGGTCGACCACACTGACCAAAAAATGATATAAGTGCGCGATACACACTCTTAACCGAGTTTGAATTTTGATGATAAAATTCAATAATTTGCAAGCGTTGTTCGTTTGTAAGTCGATTCCAGGTTAAATTATATACCAAACTACACCTTACAAAAACGGTGTTTTCAAAAAGAAAGTTGTTAAAAAAACACTCGTTATAAACGAAATGGTAAATAACAATGAATCATTTTGTAAAGCTACATTTATTAGCAACATATTTTTTTTAGTTCTAAACACTGTTAATTTCATCTTTAAATAACTCGATGACCAAGAATTCAAACATAATCACGCTTGCATCATATCATCTTTCAATGATGTACGTGTTTTTGCCATCATACCTGCTGTGGAAAATAATCTTTCAACAGGTTCGAATGTAGCCATTAATCGGCCATCTTGGAAAGTGTAGGAACCTTTTCCATGCACTTTCCACCACTCCTAAATACAATTTTGATTCCTATTTGCTCTTTCTAATAGCAAATGTTCTTCAAACTCAGCTTTCCAATGTTTCTAAGGTTTTGTTGCTGTTTTAAAGAGGCTATCAATGTCAATACATTTTTCAAAATAGAATTAAACAATCTGGTATAGTTTTCAAAGAATACCTTCCCAGTGGGTAGATCATTGAGGGTGTTCTTGGCGTATTCCTCATAACTCTTTTCGAAACATTGAATAGCTTAATTTTCTATTTCTTTACCAGTTTTATTATATTTACTTCCACAGATGTATACAATAATTGTTCAAATCTTCACTACAAGAAGCGCAATAAAAAACAATAAATTTCTCCAGATGTTCAAATAGAGACGAAATTTTAAAAGCGTTGGGATTTTGGGGCAATAAAAGTTGTCCGTTAAGTATTGAATTCATAATGGGATCAGTTTTTATGGTTGTGAATTTTCCGAGACGAGACCGAGATGAGACGAGAAAAATCTCGCTCTCGTGTGGAGCCCTACGCAAAATTGAAGCCCATCGCGATCAATTAGGCGTCCTTATTACGATTAAACGAACTCCTTTCCGATACTCTCCCCGACGGAACCGGAAATCAAAGAACACATCATCCTCCCCGAAATTGATTTTTGCGCTCTAATCAACTAATGAAATAAACGAGCCGTTCCTGGCTCCGGCACTACGAGCGAAACCCCGACGTAATAAATCCGACCGAGTAATTTTCCTGATCCGATTCCATATTATTCGAGAACTTCGTGTGTTTGCTTTCACTCAGAACGATATCATGTAGACGGGGAGGTGGCATTAGCAAATTGACGCTTTCCCGAACGCGGCCTTTGCTGAATCAAACGCAAGGACGTCTGTGGCAAGCACAGACGAGTATTTCTCTCCACGCTCAAATGTCAACTTTCCAGCTGACATTTCGAATGTCAAATTGACATTTCGAATGTCAAACTGACATGAAGTGGCTTCGTTTAATGAATCGGAATAAAACCTCCACTGCTGAAAGCGAAAAAATGTTCTTTGTTTCCGGTACAGGGATTTTGATGCATATTACTAAATACTTCCTACAAAAGTAACCACACTCTTATCCACTACAGTTTTTTTTCGTCTGACATATGTTTTGGAAAAAGTGTCCATCTTCAAAGATGAAGCGTTACTAAAGCATGCAATAAATTTCTAAACTCAATATTCTATGTTGAGTTCACTTATTCGACTTATTATGAAATAAAGTTTCCGAAACATATGTCAGACGACAAAAAAACTGTAGTGGACAAGAGTGTAGTTACTTTTATAGTGTTCTACGCTCAAGTATGGGTTGATTTTCCAGTGGACCCCCAGTAATCAGGCGCTCCTTTTAATCTGACATGCCTATAACTGTTGAATATGTATTTTGATCTGTAATTTTTCGGATTACAAGGTAATCTTTTTCAAAGAATTCCGGACTATAGGGGGTCTTAGGCAGTAGCTATAATCCGACAAATTCGATTGTCCGACACTGCCTTGTAAAACGTTTGTCGGACTGCCAGGGGTCCACTGTATACCCTTAGTAATAAACAAATTGGTGAGAATGATGGGTTGTTAATAGGGGGCTACTTGCCAATCTTAGATTTAAAATTATCTAGAAATAACTCAAATGTAATAAGTTTCGAATTTTTTAGAAAACCTACCAATTCTGATATTTAAATTTCATCCGATTCGGTAGCTCCCTGGACACATAAAACAGCCAGCTTACATTTCCTCGTTAACCGGTTATTTAATATTCCGCTAAACAATATAAAATTCAAGAAAGAAAGAAAAATGATTTTCCAAATTGCCGAAAGAAACGGGTATAGTAATCAACTAGTTCAGAAAATTAACAGCAAAAATAAAGATAAAAATGTAGTTGAACATCTGGATAAATTTAATGTTTTTGGCGCTCCTGTTCCTCGGAACAGAGTGATTATCAATTGGCCCAATTGTCTGTAATTTTCGAATTTTTGGCTGAAAATGGTCTCAAACGATTTGGTTCGCCTCACTGATCAAGAATCCGTGGTCGAAATGGATTCTGTCCGGCCGTCCGTTAACACGATATCTCTCGAACGAAAGGAGTTAGAGGATTGAAATTTGCAAGGTGGGTTTGGAGCGTAAATATCTCGGACAAGTTAGTTAATGGGCGAAATCCATCAAGCGGTTTCGGAGTTATGTCCGATTTTAGTAAAACAAATTTCTTATGAATATTTCCGAAACCGATCACTCGATCTATCAGAAATCAGATTGTAGAATAATGACCATTATACGCATGCGAAGTTTTGTATTGATCGAGTAGATTCAATTTGTAAATTTTGTTTCTACAATAACTCTCGAACAGAATGATCTAGGCAGTTGAAATTTTCAGAGTAGATTTGAGAGAAAAATATCTCGGTTGAGTTCTTTAGTGGGTAAAATAGGCCGGATGGTTTCGTAGTAACGAAAAAAAGTTTTGACATATTTCCAATTAAATTTTTTTTAAGATGCAGTTTCATCATGAAAATCTATTGATATCATTTTCAACTCTAACATACTAATACTTTCGGAGATATGATTTTTCGAAATTTCAATAATAAATCGTACTTCTATGTTCTCACAGGATGCTATAATTATTCTATCTATGAATTATTATATGATATATGTTCATACTCGTACATGTCATCCTTATTAAAAGGTTTTTTTCCCAGAAAAAACCTTTTAATAATGAGTGTACCTCCCACAGTATCCTTTAATGATTACATGTCATCCTGTTCTATAAGACAGAGTCAAATTCATTTCAGCTATTTTAATTTGATTTCTTCCATGGTGCAGTCCTCATTCCTAGATTGCTCATTCAGTTTTGATGAATAAACTATTATTTGAATTGAATTTCTTCTATAATGCAGTTTTATTATAAGAATATATTGATATAATTTCCAACTCTGAGAAACCAATACTTTCGGAGATATGATGTAACAAAATTTGAACAAGAGAGCCAAAGCTCCTGTCCGCAGGGCTTGAAGCAATTTCTTTTACTGTGCTTCTTGTAGTGAAGATGTGAACAATTATTGTATACATCTGTGGAAGTACATATAATAAAACAAGTAAAGAAATGAAAAATGAAGCTATTCAATGTTTTGAAAAGTGTTATGAGGAATACGCCAAGAACACTCTCAATGATCAACCCACTGGGGAGGTATTCTTCGAAAACGATACCACTTTATCCAAAACTATTAAAAAATGTATCGACATCGATAGCATCTTTAAAACATCAACAAAACCTTCGAAACATTGGAAAGCTGAGTTTGTAGAACATTTTCTATTAGAAAGAGCAAATAGGATTCAAAATTATATTTTAGAGTGGTTGAAAGTTTCTACACTTCTATCATTTCGTTTATATAAAGGGCTTTCCAATAAGGGGTGTTATTATGAATAGCCCGCTATTTCAGTAGATGTCTCTTTTGAAGCTGTAATTTTTTGACATTTGACAAGTAGAAACTACGCCATTAATGAAAATGGAACCATACACGCTTCAAGAACGATTTGAAATTATTAAAATTCAGTATAAAAATGGTGAAAATTTGGCAGAGACGGTTCGTAAAACTCGAACATTTTTGGGTCGTCGTGAAGCACCTTGTCGGACCGCAATAAAGAAATTGGTGGAAAAATTCGAGCTGTTGGGACAAGTTAGTTATGTGAAGAATAAAACCCGTGCACGTCGCTCAATAATAGCCGAGAATATTGCTGCTGTAGCCGAAAGTTTTGAAGAAAACCCAAGTTTGTCCATTCCTCGTCATTCTTTGGAATTAGGCATTCCACAAACGTCATTACACCGTATTTTTCATACAGATTTGGGTCTTAAGGCTTATAAAGTTCAGTTAACACAAGAACTCAAGCCGGCCGATCATCAACAACGTCATGTCTTTGCTGAATGGGTCGTTGAAATGCATGAAAATGATCCGGAATTCCATCGAAAAATCATCTTGAGTGATGAAGCCCATTTCCACCTCGGCGGCTATCGCTTGCGCTATCGAGATATGGTTAATGATTTTTTATGGCCGGAATTAGATGGTATTGATCTGGACAACGTTTACTTTCAACAGGACGGCGCTACGTGCCACACAAACAACGAAACCATTGATCTTTTGCGGGAAAAGTTTCCGGAACGTGTTATCTCTCGAAGAGGTGATCACAATTGGCCACCGAGATCTTGTGATCTAACACCTTGCGACTTCTACCTTTGCGACCACGTGAAAGAGAAGGTCTACGCCAATAGCCCAGCGTCGATTCAAGACCTCAAAGATGGAATTCGTGAGGCTATCGAGGACATAGGGCAGCCACTTTGCGACTTGGTTATGGAAAATTTCATTAAAAGGATATGGTCCTGTAAGCGTGGTCGTGGTGGTCATGTTATTTTCCACTATTAATGGCATAGCTTCTTCTTCATAATCAAACAAACAACCGATCATTTATATTGAAAAATGGCATTTTTCTTTGAATATCAAAATAACACCTCTTATTGGAAAACCCTTTATTAAAATATGTATTATCGTTATTCAGAATTAAGGGAGACGAGACGAGACCGAGACTTAAACGAGACTTATTTTTTTTGGAATTGGTGTGACCGAGACGAGATTTTTTGAATGCTCTCCTACTCTCGTCTGGTGTGAAGCCCTACACCCCTAAAGCCCGTCACCCGATGCTAGGGAAATGCTATTTCAAATGGTTATTTCCCCAAAACCATAGGATAGATTCTTCCTATTTATGAACTCAACTGATGGCTTATCCAGGCCTGAAATCCACCATATAGTAATTGTTATCCTTCGAAAGTTAATGTGCTCCGGACGAAAATGCTCAAAATTCCAAGACAATAGAAATTTAATCTTGATTCTTTTCGATTTCTGTATGCCCCCTATAGCCGGACGGCTCATGCTAGTAATTCTCCCGTAAAAAAATTCCTTTGATCTGCGCCGACCCTGAAAATTATCGGCTTTCCGTCCGACTGTCCAATCAACGTTCATCATCCTCGGAAAAGCGGCGTTTGTGCCCTGAAAAATTGAATTCCCCGAATTCGGGTCATTCTACGGCTCCATTTTTCCGGCGGCTAACTTCGTTGCCTCGCAAAAACCCGTTAAAGCGGCACGGGACTCGAAAACCTCTATTAGAACAAAAACGCGGAATGATAATTCTATTTAGCGGGCCGGGATAACGGAAAACTGAAATCGACTTAATCCCTCGTGATGGGCTGGCGGATCCCGCGCAATAAAACTGCGAAATAAGCATAAAATTTCATTATTTCAATTCCGATTATGCTTACACGCGGTAAAAACCCATTTTCCGCGAGAAGAAAGAGAGTTTAATTCGGAGAGTCCACGCGATATTCAAATTTTACGCGAAATTGAATGCGACACGAGACGTTTCCGTCGGTATTTTTGTCGTTAATTTTTATATTCTTCGTCGTAAAATCCTTTCCGGAAGCTTATCGAGATCCCCGGTGGCCAATCGGACGAGCATAACCTATAAAGACGAACTGCTGTCAACTGACCTACAGCTTCTCATTGCACGCGCGTAGCAGCACGCTACCGCTTTGTTGCGATGTCTTCAACGATAATATTAATAGTACATCAAATTTATAACAACGATTTACTATGTAACGGTATAAAATCCCGTCACCACATTTCAGCTTATTTAAATATGTAATTAGGAAATATTCAAAATTCCTATGTATGCTTAGGTCTTTAAAACTACGTGAAGGATTTTGTTCCGTTTATTCAATAGATATACCGCCGTATTCACAAAGCATTGTTAAGTGTTTGAATCTCCGTTAAGTCCTAACTGAGGTCCTCAGTTAAGGATAAATAAGAATCGCAACCTCGGTTAACCTGAAAATTAACGTGAAACGGGCCTGTTTAACCACCTTTACATACGTTAACTGATGTTGCGATTCTTATTTATCCTTAACTGAGGACCTCAGTTAGGACTTAACGGAGATTGAATGCTTTGTGAATACGGCGGAGAGTGATTCAATAGGAAGGTTTGTATGTATAATACATGCATAATATATTAGAGAAACACTGATAATTTTAGAGGTTTCTAATGTGATGTCATAAATAAACACATTTTTTGCGCTTACATTGCAAACGCTGGCTGAATCCTACGAGATAGATCAAAATAATGTAGTACAGTATGGTACACCTTAAGAAGGTCTACAAAAAAGTCCGCGATGGTATATGTCTATCTCTTAAGGATAACCCACAATAACCATTTTTTATCCTTTACATTCTACGAGATATAATGGCTTGATTACGAAGCTATTTTAAGCAATCCAGCATTGATCCTCATCCAATTAAGTACCTTAAATGCATTGTGCATTTATTATTCATCAATATGGACCTTTACAGCATGCAATTTAAATGAATATTTTCGAAGATATTGCAGATTTAAAATGCAGGGACATAGCGGTTGCGGTGGTACCGACCGGGGGGCCGGCACAGCCAGGATAGGGATAGAAATCGAATACAGAGAGCCAGAGAATCATCTGTAGAGCGTGAGCCGTAAGCCGTAAGCCGGGGCGCGCAGCTAGTGAGAAATATACGAGTGTTGGGCATAAGCGAATGATTTCAATAATCGATATACCGGCTGTCAAAGTATACATGTTCTAATGGATTATCTCGGCCATTTTAAAAGATAAAAATTGGAAAATTTGATGATTTTTAATTCGTTCAAGGATCCTTCAATTGAGAAAAACAAAAATTGAAAGTCACTTTCGGTTTGACCGGAAGTGACTCTCAATTAGCATCCTATATATTTTCTGCAATTTGTCATTTCTACTCCGAATTACCTTTCCAGCGACGTATCACACACAATTATACATTGTTACAATGTGTCACATACATATTATTCTCAGAAAATTCGTGCGAAATCTGAAAAAACTCTTTAAATTTTCTCGAATATGGCTTCATTCCAATGCTAATAACTTTTTGCATGAAAATTCCTAATTTTTCAGCTTATATCAGAAGACATACCAATGCTTCTCCTTCGTTAATTAAAAATTCAATTGAACATACAGGGTGTTTCTATTTCAATGTCAAAGTCAGTAATGACACCTCAAAACTTGAAAATCTTTACACTTTACGGCAACCCAATCAATAAAAAACTTCACATGCATATAAAAGTCATTATTCTACAACTCGATATGCTGAATTTCAGATAGATCGAATGATCGGTTTTGGAAATATTAAAAAAACATATTTTTACTGAAAACGGCCATAACTCCGAAAGCGCTTGGTGGATTTTGCCCTTTAACGAACTCCTTCGAGATATTTACGCTCCAAACCTACACTGAAAATTTCAATCCTCTAACGTGTTAACGGCCGGACGAACAGCCGGCCGGTGAGAATGGATTTGGACCACGGATTCTTGACCAGTGAGTCGAACCAAATCGTTTAAGACCATTTTCAGCCAAAAATTCGAAAATTAAAGACATTTGGGCAAATTGATAAGCACTCTGTTCCCAAGAACAAGAGTCCCAAAAATACACTATTTTTTAACGTAGATTCCAGCTGACGAATAAAAAGATGGGTTCTCATTTCAAAAAAATGCGTTTTAAGGTTTTTGTCATGACTGAGTCTAATATTGAAACAGAAACACCCTGTTCGTTCAATTGTATAATCAACGAAGGAAAAACATTGATATCTCTTCTCATAGAAGCTTGAAAATTAGGAATTTTCATGCAAAAATCTACAAGTTATTAACATTGGAATGCAGCCCTATTTAAGAAATTTTAAAGGGTTTCTTCAGATTTCACATGAATTCTCTGAGAATAAAATATAAGTAACACATTAAAACAACGTAGAATTCAATGGGTAATCTGATTATCAATGAAAAAACTGGGTATTACATTCACAAAACGAAGGTAGGTATCATAGGTCGTAGGAATTTGATTTTTTTTCCAAGAATTCGTCTCCTATCAAAACTGAACTATAAAATTTCAAGGGTTTATCTCGAGTCTTTCTTTGAAATATTCTAACAAACGGTCTTCGTGAATCACCCTTTATAGTTCAATCATAGGCTCATATAGTTTAATTATGGTTGAATATTATACGATATCATGGTATTCATGTATATGATGAGAATTAGAATATTAAAGGAATTATGGGAGAATAGGCGATGATCAAATTATGTATAATCCAATAATGAGTATTTCAATATTCAGGAAAATTTTTCTCCAAATACATCATGAACCATATCCCCATATCAGAAGACTTGAGTGAGTAAATGAGTTTCCTGAAGTAATAATAAAAAAAAGAGCTTCTCACCATAGAAATGTCCTGAAGGTCCTCCTATTGAAAAGCTTGACGCTAATACCCTCCGCCTCTCTGTATATTTAAGGGAAGATAAAGAAAGTTACGACGATGCTTTCCAACTACGTTCCCCATATAAACAAATTATTTCCCGGCCAAATCCCCAACCCTTCGAGACCTCTTTCCGTTCGAATCCAGCAAGGCAGAAAGCTTAATTCGCGACCAACCAGCCGGGAGATTCAGACTTATCAATCTTAGGCATCGGCCGGGAAAGGGAACGAATGGCTTAATTCGATTCTTCAGTCAATATTGGTCTTTTTTTTTTTCGAAACCTCGCAGTTTCGAACGACTCGGAACGGAAACGGTAATTCGATTTGGAACGAGGACACCGGCGAGTAATTGCGAGAGGTATCAATTTATCGATTCGATCACGTTCGCTCTCCAATAATGATACGCCATCTTGAAAAAGGGTATTTGGGATTACCACGATTTGACTGTTGTTTGAGTGCGAGAATCTAGTAAAGAGTAATCGGATAATTTCAGGATTCGATTGGGATTCTGTGATCGTAACCTATGTAAAGGATGATCCAATTAGGCTTTCAGGAATTTATTTTGAAATAAAAGTATACAGGGTGTCCCAAGTTCGAGTGCCTATTAGACGTTTCTGGAGGACTGTACATATTTGAAATCTGAAAATTGGGATTATGATATTGCTTGAAATTATCTACAGAGTTAACATATTTTCGAAGCCCAAGCCATTCCGGTTATACAGGGAGTGAAAATAAATTTGATGTAAACAATTTTTTTTTAGTTTTGCATTCCTGCTATTATCAAGTTTTCTAACATGATTTTGCTCCTGAATTAAAAAAAAAAATAAATTGAATTTAGGAGCATAATCATGTGAGAAAACTATAATTACTTTTCACCGCAGAATCCAACGCAATCATAAAAAAATAGGGTTCTAATTTGAAAAACAGAAGTTTTGGCCAATTTTTGATCACAATTTTCGACACAAAATTTGAAATACCCTGTGATGATATTTCTGAAATTCAAAAGATCTATGACCTTTCCACATTCTTCCTCTTCGATGTTGTAAAAACGGTTCAGTAAGTAAGTGAAATTAGCTCGGGAGAACCGCAAGGAAGCATACTAGGACGACTTTTATACCTTCTGTATACATCTGACCTACCAAAACATGTTACTATAACCTACCTGTTGCTATAAACCAGAATCAAATACCAGCCAGCACCGAAACAAAGTACCTCGGCATACATTTGGATCAACGTCTCACCTGGAAACAGGACGTCCAGGAAGCAATTTCAGAGTAGGTTTGAGGGATAAATATCTCGGTTAAGTTCGTTATTGGGCAAAATCGGTCTAATAGTTTCGGAGTAACGAAAAAAAAATATTTTTTTTACATTACAACTTTTGAATAAAATTTTTTTAAGATGCAGTTTCATCATAGGAATCCATTTATATCATTTTCAACTCTAACAAGCTAATACTTTCGGGGATATGATTTTTCAAAGTTTCAATAATACATCGCAAGTTCTATGTATTTGCAGAATGTGAACACAGAATCTGTCTGTGTGACTATTCATAAATGTCATCTTTTCTAGCTATTAGGGATTGTCGATTCGTATATTTTCTTTTGGAAAGCAAGTATTCGATTCTTGAATTAGTGAATATATACAAGACTGTTTTGATGTTGTTTATGGAGGCAATAGGAAAGAAGAACATAATGGAATCCTCAAAAGAAACTACTGTTCGTTGACCACTGAGGTTAATATTACCATTTACTTCCTTAAGTAGTGAGACATGTTCCTATATACAGTATTTTCATAATGTTGCTAGCAAAAAAATAATGAAATATGGATCTACATTTGTGTATCAATCATTTTTCTTGAGTTAAGGTTCATGATACAGAAAAGAATGTGTTAGTGGTATGAACTATTAAATTTTAAATCATGAAAAGAGGATAGTATTTTATTAATATATTTTGATATATTTAAATAATTTGTTCCTAATCCACTACCTACTCAAATATCAGGAATACATGGACAATCTGCTATGATTGTCTCCAGCCTTGCTCTAGACATTTCGATGATACTTTCCTTAGGTATTTCGAGTTGTGAAAACTATGCACCGAGTATAAGTTGCAACAACCCATTCCACGAGGTTGAATCTTTGCAGATTGCTCATTTCATCTTGACGAATAAATTTAATGACAATTTTTGAAGCATTAAGGCATTGAAGTATTGTAGATTGGTCTTTTTGGCGCTCTTGTCTTTTAAAAGATAATTATTGAAGCATTTTTTTAAACGACACTTTTTTTAGATTTAATTTCTTTCATCATGCAGTTCTATCATATAAATCCATTGATATAATTCCCAACTCTGAGAAACCAATAGCTTCGGAGATATAATTTGTCTGTTTGAACAAGTGCGCCAAAAAGCTCCTGTCCATAGGGCTTGAACCATTTTTTTTTCACTTTCTACCATTTCCACCTGCGAATTCTAGAGTTGGAACGACTCTTTACCTACCTTTACATCCAGTTCTGGATTGACACCTATCTATTAGTTTTGGAAGGAGAAAAACCCCGGCTCTGGTGGAATCACTTCGTGTGCCAAGGATCCCGAGATTTGAGCATTTTTGTGAATTTAAGACTTTTTTTGTGTTAGTTCTTTTTTCCGAAGTTTCCAAGAGAATAATATTTTAGTAACAAGCCCTGTGGACAGGAGCTATTGGGCGCATGTTCATCTTCCTTGTGGCCCGTACTGACCAGTAAAGAAAAAAAGCAGTATCATGTTGAATACCTTAATATTATTCTGGAACACAAATTTTCCATTACAATAATCTTCATCTAGCTTCTATTTAGTATCAATTCCTGTAGAACGTGATCATAATAAGTGTTTTCCATATAATAAAATGTGTTTGAACTTGGTATGTAGGAAATCTGACATCAATTATTGGAATTAATTGATTTGACAAACAGCCGTCAAATGAGGTAAATAAATTTTTGTGACGATTTTCTGTGACCATAGAACGTCAAAACACGCTGGAATGTGAATTTTAAGCAATATCTTCTGGAATTGAGATCGTATCGAACTGAAATTTTGCACACTCGTGTAGAATGCTTGATTTAACGTCGGTACAAATTTTTTTATTAAAAAATTTTCCAACTGCCCGATCCCAACAATACTTAGATAATATTATATCCATAAATTAAGCATTTCATTATTGCATTTCTTGAAATAGGTACCTTTTCAAGTCGATCAACATCGTCCTTCTTTCGACGTCTAAACTATGACTTGATTCTTTATGTTTATGTCTTTGAATTTGTTTTCGGTGGAATTCAAAGAGTTCATAGAATAATCGATGAAAATACTGAGAGAGACCCAGGAAATTTGACACATTTTGTCTTATATCTCCAGAAATTGAAATCGTATAGAGCCAAAATATTGCACAATGTTGCAAAATACTACAATTGACGTTAGAGCAAGTTTTTGTTGCAATCTGATGAATAGTTCACGAAAAAAAATTTTTTTTTGCGAAAAAATTAAAAGAAATATTTTTTTAAAAATTACCAACATTTCGATCATAACAGAATTTTGCCAAAAGTTGCGCGTTTATATCCTCGAACTGACTACCAAGTTTCGATTCAACATCTTCTTTAGTTCCTGAAATATCAGGGAAATAACCTCAAAATTTTAAATGTCTATAACTCCTAAACCGTCCGGCCGATTTTGCCCGTTAACGAACTTAACCGTCGCATTTTGATCAGAAGCCTACCCTGAAAGTTTGAAGTCGATAGGACCTTCGGTGCTCCTGTTATCATGCCTACGGCCGGCCGGCCGGCCATACGGCACCCAAAATTCTGACACCGGATTCGAGATCAGGGAGTCCGAATTAGTCTATTAGCCAATTTTCAGCTCGAAATTCGAAAATTACAGACATTTGGACGAAATGATAGGACGATGTTCCCCTAGAACATGCGCCCAAAAACTCGTATTCCTGTTTGTAATTATGATCAGAGGAATTCATTAAATACCGAACTCGAGCCGACATTCACTACCAAACCTCTTAGGGACAGACAAGTTCTAGCATGTGAATCCCTTGCTGTCCGGGCATACATCCATAGGGGATTTACACATTATAACCTCCAGTAGAACAAAACATTCAGAGAAGCGCTCATATGTGTCTTGTTGATCCTCTAATGTCCCATTCAAACCTGGTCCGTCCTTCAAAAGAGAAATCTCAACCCTTCCAGCAAACGCTGATTGGAAACTGCCGGATTACCAAAACGGCTCCTGAAGACCATTCATGACCCATTCATCCCAGGAAATTGCAAATGTACATTATTCCGATCTTTGGGAGGAAGCGCGAGCACGTGCCCTCCTCGTCGGCCGGAAAAGCAATATAATGAAACGGGCTGGAATCCTCCCTGATACGTCATCGGATGTCACCACCTCGGAAAGAAAGCAATTTGGCCCATGAATGGGTTCCGCATATATGAAAATCGGGCCGAGATGCGATATGAGATTCCTGTCGAATTGCGTTCGCCGATAATCCGCCGTCTCAATGGCGGCCTGGGGGACTACAGGGGATAAATCTGGATTCATTAAAATGCGATTTGGCGGCGTTCGGGGCTCGGGAACCGAGGAGCTCGGGGTTGGCGAAAATTGCGGCTAGAACGCGCGAAGTACCTACCAGGAAGGTCTTCGCGAGGGGAGAGGAAGTCGGTCTTTCTTGCGGATTATTCCTGATTGAAAATTGGGGAATCCGAGTTTCTGGAGGGATATTGATAACGTGAAGGAATATTCGGTTTAGATTTTAGCTTAGTAGTTTATAGTGTTCTTCGTTTAAGGTCCGTTCATCATTTATTATCACGACAGACATTACATACTCTCTACACAGGTTGAGTCTTTAATTTGTTCATAATTTGAACCATAGTTCCTCTAATCAAATGGAACACATTTCTGACGGTTTCGGAATTATACCCATCTGGATTTTTTTCTAGATAACTCAAAAAATACAGATTCGATAGAATTGAAACTTGGACTGTTGTAGAATTCCAAGGTGCAAATTTCCGCAAAATTTCGCGTCACAAGGAAAAATGATTGTTTTTCCTCCAAAAATTATATTATATTTCAGAAACTGTCAATCAGATTGCGTACAAAACAAAGTTAGCATAAATAAATCATATCAAGTTTATTTTGAAACATTTAAAGAATATTTAATCATTTCAGAAAATTGAATTTTTCCTCATCATTTCGAGATTAATTTCATAGATTGTATGAAATTTGGGAAAAGTTTCAATAAATTTCACAAATAAATTATCAATCTAGACTCCAAGAAATCTAGCAGAATCACTTGATGCTATAGAAACACTTTCATGAGTAAAAACAAGTTGATCCCCACCCACGTTCATCAAACTAAGATTAATACATATAGTTTTTTCCAAATGAATCATTAAAGTGTTATTTTGACACCAGTCAATGAAAATTCTGAATGCTGTCGATGTAAGCCCCTCAAACCTCCGAACTGTGGCCAGGAATGATGAGTCAGCCGCAAAAAGTGCGACCAATCATGTAGTAATATGATCATTTATAAATAATATAAATAAAACAGGTCTGAGCACGGAGCCCTGAGGAACCCCCAGGTCAGGTACATATAGTTCCGACCCAATCGCACTACAGATATGGAAAATGAGTAACTCTCCTCTGGACGTATTCCAGTAAGTCCTCATCAAGTGTAGTAGATAGAAGGCAACCACACTGAACCATCGAACATTTTAAGAGGGTGAAAGTACAGCTACAGCATAAGGGTAGTAGTACGAACATCACAATATTTGAAAGGAACGTAATTCTGTTTTGGAAATCAATTATGATCGGACATTTTGCCGGACGGACGAACATGAAGAATATTTGGACCAAATGGTAGCTTCCTGGTTCAGTAATTTTTTTCTTTTTGGTTTTTTTACCGAACTGTTTTATAAGTTTAAAGGTATCACTCCGTTCGGCGGGTAATTGAAAGAGAGCCATGAAAAGTCACTTCTACTCCGAATGAAATATTTTATTTTATTTTCAAACGATTTGAAATTCATAAAAATCTGAATATCCACTATTGGATTGATCTACATTTACGCACATAATTCTATCCATTTACGATCGTTATAATTCAGTGAATTATGGAACATTTGCCTAGTTACGGTTGCTACGCAAAATTCGTTCTGACAGATATAAATTGAAATAATTGATATTTATCATGGTTGAAGTGGTTGAAAGTGGTTGAAAGTGAAAATGTCTTCAGACATTTAGGTTTTGGCGATTGAAGCAGTCTCTTCCCTTGGACCATCGAAGTCTACTGAAAAATATTCTACAGCTTATGATCACTTCGTGAATTGGTGCAATTCGAAAAATGTGACAGTTTACCAAGAGAATGTGCTTCTAGCATATTTCAACTTAATGACTAGTGAAAAAAATGTAAATCCGATATTCAATGATAAAGTCGCAACAAGCGATCAAACATGAAATAGATATTGGTATAGGTATCTGAAGTTGCGCGCAATTTCGAAAAAATCCGATGAACGGTATCTTGCAAAAAATTCCAGAGTTTTTTCTAAGGAAGAGTTCGAAGTTTTCTCTTCGAAGCACCGGATGATTCATATTTAGGATTAAAGGTAACTTTCATATTTCAAGTAATTCTTAATTTGTATTTTGATCACGTGGTTGTTTCAGATTGTTTTATTATTCGAAGTAGCTGGTGCCTGCAGATTTGACGAAATGGCGAAAATGAAAACTACAGATATCGAGGACAAGGGAAATATAATAGTCAATATTCCTGATAGTAAAACGAGAAAAGTTCGAACATTCACAGTTAGTAAACAGAATAATCTAAATATTTATAGGAGATACACTGCTTGAAGACCAAACGATTTCGTTGAAAATATACTTTTTTTGAAATATCAATCTGGAAAATGCTACAGAACTGTGATGGGAATACATAGTACAGGAAGTGTTCCAAGAAAGGTTGCCACTTTTTTACAATTGAATAATCCAAACGAATACACAGATCATTCATTGTGGCGAATTTCTGCTACACTACTTATAGATGGAGGAGCCAACATTGAGACTTTGAAACGACACGGAGGTTGGAAGTCAAGTGGTGTAGCAGAAGGCTACATCGAGGATTCGCTGCGAAATAAGAATGAGATTGCTGGTAGGATATTGAGAGCCAACGAATTCCCTGGAACCAGCAACTCAGATTACTTGGTTGAAGCATCAGCTTTTGAACAGAATCCGAGACAGAATCCTACCAGTTCATTATCACATGGTTTCAAAATTCAAAATGCATCATTGACCAATTGTACATTCAATGTAACTTAAACGAATAAAAATTGGTTCAAGCCCTGTGGACAGGAGCTTTTTGGCGCTCTTGTTCAAAAAGACAAATTATATCTCCGAAAGTATTGGTTTCTCAGAGTTGAGAATTATATCAATGTATTCTTATGGTAGAACTGCATCATAAAGGAAATTCAATTCAAATAATAGTTTATTTATCAAGATTAAATGAACAATCTGAGAATGAGAACTGCACCATGGAAGAAATCAAATTAAAATAGCTGAAATGAATTTGACTCCTTCTTATAGAACAGAATGACATGTACGAGTATAGACACAGATCATATAATAAATCATAGATAGAATAATTATAGCATTCTGTGAAAACATAGAAGTACGATTCATTATTGAAATTTCGGAAAATTATATCTCCGAAAGTATTAGCTTGTTGGAGTTGAAAATGATATCAAAGGATCTTCATGGTGAAACTGCATCCTAAAAAAAAATTATTTTGAAATTTTGTAGGTTAAAAAAATTTTTTTTTCCGTTACTCCGAAACCATCTGGCCTATTTTGCCCAATAGCGAACCTAACCAAGATATTTATCTCCCTAACCTACTCTGAAAATTTCAACTGCCTAGCTGATTCCGTTCGAGAGTTATTGTAGAAACAATATTTAAAAATTTTCAAAAATTTTTTTTTGACGGTAACCCGGTCAATACAAAACTTCACATGCGCCTAAAAGTCATGATTCTACAATTTGATGCTAAATTTCAGAGAGATCGAGTGATCGGTTTGGGAAATATTCATAAAAAATATTTTTTACTGAAAACAGCCATAACTCCGAAACCGCTTGATGGATTTCGCCCGTTAACGAACTCGTCCGAGATATTTCTAGTCCAAACCTACCATGCAAATTTCAATCCTCTATATCCTTCCTTTCGACAGTTATCGTGTTAACGGACGGCCGGACAGAATCGATTTCGACCAAGGATTCTTGATCAGTGAGTCGAACCAAATAGTTTGATACCATTTTCAGCCAAAAATTCGAAAATTACAGACATTTGGGCAAATTGTTGAGCACTCTGCTCCGAGGAAAATTCCGCCAAAAATTAAGTTTGAATTAGAGAATTTTTTGTTCATGGTAACCAATTCATCTTTTACATAGTAACACTTTTCCTGCCGCCGACCGGAAAAGTGTTGCATAGCAACACTTCTCCTCCTTGGCCGAGAAATAGAACTTTTCGATGACCCTCTCCATCGAAATATGACGTTATTTTTGCACGTTTAAAAAAAATGATATTTGCAAGAGAGAAATTTCGAAATGTATCACAAACCTGCTCAGAGGTTGACTCACACTTATCCTCTGTAATCCAGACTATCCAGAATCCGCGACGGAGTCCCTCTTACATCCCCCTCCCGACCCCACCTACCAGATAACGTTTAAATCCAATTACCTCGAACAGATGGCGCAATAAACCTTGTCGCCTGCATTCCTCCCTAATGGAGGCAAACGTCAAGTTTTGTTATTAAATTTCCATAGGGGACGGCAGTCACGAAATACGGAGCCAGCGTGCTGGGATCCGCATTCGTTTGCGAACCCAGAGCTGCAGTTCCGGTTCGACATCGGTCTCTACTTCCGGCGGGACCGGTCGCCGTGAGGAACATCGGAGCATCGTCAACAAGAAAGACTGATTGCAATGCCGGGCGGTTGGGCGTTCAAATTGACTCGTTTTCCAGTCCTCTGTTTGGAAACAATCGGATTGTTTTGTTTTTGAGTGAATGAATATCAAAGGGTGTCTTCTCGGGATTTGAGATCATATTTGTACGTGAACTGAGAGCAAGACCGCTTATTAGAAATATGGAGAAATAGCTAAAAGGTAAACACTCTGGATAGTCTGAACTTTTCTTTTATTTATTAGAAAGGGGTCGTGAGGTTTGGTCCAGACCTTCAGAACTGCGACCGATACGATCTTTTGTTCTTTTGTCCTATTTTCCCAATCCTAAGGACAATGTCAATGCTGTTAAGACACCTGACGACGTCCTTAGGAGCCTTAGCTATAACGTCCTGAGGTTTTAGAACTGGATCACCAATCGGATGATCGGTATTGGTATAGGATGGTGAGAAATCTACGAATCTTCTTGCCTGAGCAACACCTGGAGTATTTCTCCAAAGAGCTGTTCTCTTATTTAGCTCCCATTGTGGACTGCTGGCCTTCAGATGTATTCTCCAATCCAACAGAAGGGTTCCGGTCCAGCAGTTGTTACCCTGGAGGCTCTTTTCGCTCATTCATCAGCCTTCTCATTCCCTTCAAAACCAAAATACTCTGGCACCCATAGAAGAGTCACCTGATTGCCTCTAGCCAGTTGCTTGATGGTATTCCAGTATTCCCAGGACAGCAGGGAACATTGGATGGGTGATTCCAGGTCTCTCAGTCTGGCCTGGCTGTTCCTCTCCCCCTTGGGGTTTCTTTTCAGACACTCTTGTGAACAAATGTAAACATTTAGTGACTATGCCTGTGAGATAGAGGGCTAATGTCCCAGGGGTACAGAGATCCTCAGTTTCAGACCATATACCCCAATACCAAATCGATAACTTTTTGTCCAATCGATTAACGTGGTCTACCACACTCAGACGATCTGTTATGAACGTTGCAAAGATTGCTTCGAAATAGAACATGGTTGGCATTACATCTGAGGGCGCCAAGAGGTTTGAGTCCAGTAACCTCATTTGTTCTACCCAGTTATCAGATAGCAGTTTCCCTCTACGAGGAATTCTTATTGCACCCAGCAGGCTGCACTTCCTTACATGTAAGTTCAAGAGAGGCAGATTAAGTATGACCGCAAATGCTGCTGTGGGAGTAGTATAGGTAGCTCCTATGACACCAACACAGACAAGCCGTTGCAGATTCTGCAACCGACTGCGTGGACCATGCCAAGGATGCGTAGGTGACAATGAGACGTACTACTGCTTTCTATAACTATATTGCTATTTCCAGTTTCAGCCCCTATGTGCTCAAATAGCCTTTTGCAGGCTGACATAGCCATTACGGGTTTGGAAAAATTGTCTGTATCTGTATTTTCTCCAGTTAAGTTAACTATCTAGTATCATTCCTAGATAACTGCACTCACTGGAGTAATTCAAAGTAGGTCCATTTAGGACAAGAGCTGTGAGATTAAGATTCCTCCTTGTGGTGAAGGGAATCAAGGCAGTCTTAGGGAGATTGAGATTAAGTACATCTTCCTTACACCACTCCGGTAAAACAGAAGGAAGCTTGCAATTCAGCTACTCAGTATGCCTTCATGCTATCCTCTAACAGGTATCACTATGTCATCAGCGTATGCTTTAATTTAAGCTTAGTAATTTGTTGTGGGATTGCGAAATTTCGCTAGGGTCGTATTACTAGAAAACTGAAAAATCTGTTATCGCTGAAATTTAGCGAGAGCCTTCAAAACATAATTCTACAAATAAGTTCCGATTTCGAACACAATTGGATATATGATGTTGGAGATATGGAAATAATGTTGAAAACCGAGCAGCGTCGGGCGAGTTCAGTATCTGGATGAGTGTTCGTTGCCATGATAAATATCGAATGGAAAGAGATAGCGACTTCCTTTTTTCAGGGTCTGGACGTAATCAACCAAACGGTTTCGGATTTATACCCATCTGAAATTTTATTGTTATTTCCTTCAAAACAAAAAATTTTAATCCGATCCAATTTAAACTTGGAATTACTTGTAGATTGCCGAACAAGACCACCAAGTTTTCTGGAATTCAATGAGGACTGTAGACACTAGAAAAACATTTTTGGCACTCTTGTTTCTCGGAACACAGTGCTTATCGTATTTGCCCAAATGTCTGTAATTTTCAAAATTTTGGATGAAAATGGCCTTGAACGATTTGGTTCGACTCACTGATCAAGAATCCGTGGTCAAAATCGATTCTGTCCGGCTGGCTGATAACACGATAACTCTCCAACGGAATGAGCTAGACAGTTGAAATTTTGTAGATTCGGGAGATAAATATCTCGGTTAAGTTCCTTATTGGGCAAAATCAACCTTTTGTGTTTCGAGTAAGGAAAAAAAATTTTTTTTTAACCTTAAGAATTTCAAATTCAATTTTTGTTAAGATGGAGTTTCACCATAATAATCCATTGATATCATTATCAACTGTAACAAGCTAATACTTTCGGAGATATGATTGATGCAAAATGACCAATGAAATAACCTCAGCTATCGTAGAATTACGATTATATGAAATTATACTTTTCAGGTGATAATATAATACCCGTGGATAATCCATATGATGATGGAAATATACTCCCTTAAGTTAATCAAATCGGGATTTGAATATCTCCAGTAAAATCAAAACTGTAATATTGGCTAAGTTTCAATTGATATAATATGAATATTTGACGAACGAATATCTTGGATTAATAATTTTTTTCACTCTTTTGAATTTAATTTCTTTCATGATGCAGTTCTATCATGAGAATGCATTGATATAATTGATATAACTCTGAGAAACAAATACTTCTGTAGATAAAATTTGTCAAAGTTGGAACAAGAGAGCCACAGCTCCTGTCCACAGGGCATTCCCACATTTTGGCACTCTTGTTCTTCGGAACAGAGTGCTTATATATTTGCCAAATGTCTGTAATTTTGGAATTTTTTGCTGAAAATGGTCTTAAACGTTTTTGTTCGAACCATTGATGAAGAATCCGTAGTCAAAATCAATTCTGTTCGGCCGTCCGGCCGGTCCGTCCGTCTGGCCAGCCAGCCGTAACCACGATAAGTGTCGAACGGAATGAGCTAGACAGTAGAGTAGGTTTGGGAGATAAATATCTCGGTTAAGTTCGTTATCGGGCAAAATCGGTGGTTTCGGAGTACCGAAAAAAAAAAATTTTTTTTACATTGCAAATTTCGATAGCTATTTTTTTAACACGTAGTTTCATCATAAGAATCCATAGATTTTATTATCAACTCCAACAAACTAATACTTTGAAAGAATTAATTTTTCGAAATTTTAATAATTAATCGTAATTTTTTGCATTTAATTTTCTTCTATTATGCATTTCTAGCATAGGAATCCATCGGTATCATTAAAAAAGTTTTTTCCTTCAAAATTTTCTATTTCAAAAACTATCCGTCAGAATTCGTTGAAACATAACTCTGAGTTGCCATTTTACAATCGAGTACAGAATTTCAGCTCGATTTACCATGGAACATGCGCATAAAAGCTCTTGACTTCACTTCAGTGCCTTTCCCGATTTTTTAAATCAACAGATTTTAGAACAAAAGTGTCAAACCGGCTTTCCCACCACCCCCCGCATCGCAACTCGCCATTAATACAAGTCTCGAAACGAAGAGAAGCCACTCTCTATGCTCATTTTCCATTATGGCGAAAAACGGAACGTACCACTCATCCCATAGACGATCATGAATGAGTCATTACCGCTCCGAAATTCGAAAACGTCGACCGATTCATGCCTCTAGCCGGGTTCTTTTCAGAAGGAAAGCTACGCGCGTTGAAAAAGTGAAGTGCCGCAGCCAGTGGGCAGGTTCCAGAAGCGCCGCGTCCTTTGTGCGGGAGCCGTAGAACGGTATAAATTATTCAGGCATCGCAAACCTCACTCCTTTCATCCGAATTATCACTTTGCGTCATAATCTCTTAAAACTCGCCGAGGCGGCGCTGGGATATCCGCACTACGCCCCTCCCCCTCCTCCCCCTGCGCCTCTCACAATAAACACATCATTAAAATGAGTTTTAGCGTTCTGAAAATCCTCTTCAGTTTCCGGAACGCATCCGCGCTTTCTTTCAGCAAGCGGGATATGCCCAGGTATGCCAGTCGCTCCCCCCTCCACCACTGTTTTCGATACTCGTTATTCGGTTCCGCGTTCTTGGAGCCCTCCGATTGACGGCGAGCGCGCGTGAAGGAGAACTTTCCGGGAATCCGGCCCGAAGGACCATGAAAATTTCATCGGAACTGATTTTCCATCCACTCAATCACGTGTCCCGTTATTTATTCATGCAGCTACGGCGCCCACCCCTGTTGTTAGAGAGAACGTGGAACAATGCGCTACGGTGGAAATAGACGACAGGAGCGAACAGGAAGATTAAAAGTTTGTTGGGATTCGGTGGTGTAACGAGAATAATCTGTAATGTAGGTACTATATGAGGTTCTATGAATATTTGAGATATTTGCGTTGGTTCTGGAAACGTTTACGATAAAATGAAATTCTAAGTACTGATCGTAGAGCTTTGTGGAATGTTTTTCATTTCGCCTGACGTGTCTCCGGCCGTCCGTTAACAAGATAACTTTCGAACCGAATGAGCTAGACAGTTGAAATTTTCAGAGTAGGTTTGGACCTAAATATCTCGGTTAAGTTTGTCATTGGGCAAAATAAGCCGGCTGGTTTCGGAGAACCAAAAAAAATTTTTTTTTACAAATTTTGAATTCAATATTTTTAAGATGAAGTTTCATCATGTGATGATATTCTTCTCAACTTTAACAAGCTAATACTTTCGGAGATATGATACATCTAACTCTATGTTAGAATGTGAATTATATCTGTCTGTGTTCTATCTGTGTGCGGTAGGTCCAGTTTGAAAGATAAACTTCATTAATGTCAAACGAAACTGAAGTGAATGACTCCTGATATTTTTGAAACACTTGTAGCCTAAATTGGACAGTTATATAAAGATAAGATGCGAAGGGATTTTGATTTATTTCATTATGTAGTACTATCATAATAATCCATTGATATCATACCAAACTCTGAGAAACCTATACTTTCGGAGATATGCGTTGTCAAAGATTGGACAAGAGCGCCAAAGCTCCTGCCACAGGGCTTTCCCACCTTTTCCTGTAAGCGGAAATAATTTGAATTTGATTTTAATTTGAAGAATGATATTTCTTTCACGACAGTTAAAATTCCCATATCTGCCGGATCCGTAATGGTATAAAGGGCCCGCCGGTTAACTCGGCGTATGTCCAGGACATCAATAAAACGTTAAAAGCAAGAGTAATTCGGTATTAAAATGGGCGAGAGGCGGCGCAAAAACATGCCATAATTTTGCTTTCATTGTTCCCCGTACGGTTGCATTTTTTATTACCTAGTGCCCCCCTGCGTTATCAGCAAGCCCTCTCCACCCCTTTATTGGGGTCATAAACTCCACGAGAGAGTTCTGCTGGGTGCTGTATTTGGAGCAGACTCGTTCTCTCAGCGTGGGCTGACATTGCGCCTCCCTGATGTTGGGATAACTTCGGTTGTTCAATCGAGTGATTACAGATGGGCCTGTTGCTCTCCATTACAACAACATGATTAGTAATGGAGTTCAGTTTCACGAGGAAGTTCGAAAGGCACTATAACATCTAATGCAGTCATAAAATATAGGTTGATTTCGATCAAGGCTCATATTGCATTCTAGAAACATCACGGATGCCAAATACCATATCTGCACCAACAAGTCGATGAGTTGTACATTAATTTCAACCCTAGAATCCTCCAATCCATTAAAATAATTTCTTCATTCACCATTTTTCCAGATTCGGCTCAGATAAAAAGTTACAGGCTGTTGAGATTGCACAAAAAAATCTGTTTTTCCTATGTAGCTTTGACACAGGTTTTGTATACTTCCACTGGTTTCCTAGTTATAGACTCGTGGATTCATAAAACTAAATGAAATTAGCATGAGGAAAGTATATACAGGGTGAGTCTTTGACCACTGCATTAATTTTAACCAAAGATTCCTCTCATCAAATGAAACACTTTTTTCATTTACCATTTTTCCAGATTCGGCTCAGGTAAAAAGTTATAAGCGTTTAAAGATTTCACAATGTGCTAATACACTCCCGCATATAAATTATCTATGACATTGTTGGCGGACGAGAATAAGGCATGGTAACGTGGTTTACAGCTTGATTCGGGATTGCAACGCTCAGGGACGGATCCATAAAAGTAGTGAAATTTCTGGAGTTTTCCATTTTAAAACATTCAATGAAGAATATCTCGAAAACGGTGCGTTTAAGGAGAAATGATGAAGAATGATATAATGTTCTTAAACGATGGAATATTCTTGAAATGACTCAAGAAAAACTTCATATGCTTTCTTTATGCTAATTTCGTTTAGTTTTATGAATCCACGAGTCCATAACTAGAAAACCAGTAGAAGTAGTAAATAACTAATATTTGGAAAATATGTATCATAGTTATAGGAAAATTTACGCCAACATTCATTTTATTCGAAACAAGGATGTCAAAACTACAAAATAAAAATTGATTTTTTTTTCAAAATTTCAACAGCCTGTATCTTTTTACCTGAGCTGAATTTGGAAAAATGTTAAATGAAAAAAGTGTTTCACTTGATGAGAGGAATCTTTTGTTAAAATTAATGCAGTGGTCAAAGACTCACCCTGTATAGTTTATCTAATCATCAAAAGAATCTTCAATCATTTTAAGATACTAAATAATTCCTCATCATTTCTCCTAAAATACATCGTTTGTAGGATATTCAACGTTGACTGTTATAGAATCTGATAAAAATTTTAGTATTTGCCTTATTTTTGGCGCTCTTGTTCCTCGGAACTGAGTGCTTATCAATTTGCCCGAATGTCTGTAATTTTCGAATTTTTTGATGAAAATGGATCAAAAATCAGTGGTCAAAATTGATTCTGTCCGGCCGGCCGGCCGAAGGCACGATAACTCTCGAACGGAATGAGCTAGGCAGTTGAAATTTTCAGAGTAGGTTTGGTAGATAAATATCTGGGCTAAGCTCGTTATTGGGCAAAATCGGCAAGATGGTTTCGGAGTAACAAAAAAAAAATTTTCACATTACAAATTTGAGAGATTATTATCAGAGATGACATGCCATGTCAAATTCATTTCAGTAATCGTAGAATTATGAGGAGTATAAAATGATATCATACCGTTATTTGGCAAAATCAGCCGGATGGTTCCAGAATAACGAAAACAAAATTTTTTTTTGCATTACAAATTTCCAGATAATTTTTTTAAGATGCAGTTTCATCACAATAATCCATTGATATCATTTTCAACTCTCACGAATCAATACTTTCGGATAAATGATTTTTCTAAATTTCTATATTAAATCGTAACTCTATGATTTCACAGAATGCCGTGATAGAAAATTAACGTCCGTATCTATAAATTTCTATGAACTGTGTTTATACATCTCATCATTTTCATCTCATCTACAGAAAGAGACATGTCAAACAAAGTATGATTGCATGCAAAATGACCAATGAAAAAACCTCAGCTATCGTAGATAGCTCTTGGATAATCCATATTATGATGCTGGAAATATACACTTTGGTAAGTTAATCAAATTGGGTTCAGAATACCTCTAGTATAAACAAAACTGTAATATTGGCTAAGTTTCAATTGATATTTAATATAATTTTCATAGTAGATTTGAGGAATGAATATCTCGGATGAGTTCGTTATTGGGTAGAATTGGTCTGGTGGTTTCGGATAAATAATTTTTGGCACTCTTGTTGAATTTCATTCTTTTTATGATGCAGTCCTATCATAAGAATCCATTGATATCATTCCCATGATTTGACAAAGTTTGAACAAGAACGCCAAAGCTCCTATCCACAGGACTTTCTCAAAGCCTGGGACACAGTTTGACATTACTGTATGCTAACGGCGGAAGAAGACATATCATAAAGTATATATGATCCCATGTGTGCCGTAAACGGTAAGTACTGATTATTTTGATTATTCTGTGAGTTGAAATCACATCTCACCTATTCGATTTGAGATATTCTTGGAAATGAATGGATTAGTGGATATTTATGGAATTTTCAATAATAATAATATTTCAAGAATAGGTGATGATCAAATTATGTATAATCTAATAGTGAAACAATTGATGGCTTTTGAATGAGATTTGAGTTGAAGTTCAGTCTTTCAATAGTGAACTGTTATTTATTGCTGCATTATAATAATTGAATGAGTAAATAAGTGTTCTCAAACAATTTCATATAATTTCGAGAAGATAGTGATTTTACAATAGATTTTCTCAATTTTCTATTCTATGTTGAATGGGTATTCAAAGCGCAAGAATGTATCAGCATATTGGGAAAGCTTCACACACTTGTTAATTCTTAGATGAGCCAAATCTGGAAAAATTGATTATGAAAAAGTGTTTTACTTGGTGAGAGGAATCTATGGTAAATATTAATTTGCAACTTACAATTCATCCTATATATGTCTTCAGTACGTGTGTTTACCACTGAACTCCTTTTAAATCCTGGATCGATTTTAGTGAAAATATATACCTATAAATATCTGCCGAATCACACCCAATATTCACGAACCGCCACTGAATATGTCGTTAACTTCTATCAAAAACTCTTCAGCATTTATAGTCCATTATGGAATATCGACAGCCTCTGTGACAAATAGAGTGAATTTTCATACCGTGGACCCAGCCGTCAAAAACCACATTCTTCTATGCGACCATCGAATCGTGAGCAAATCATCCACCTTCGCGAACGATTCATTTCCGCCGGCCGCCTCGACTGAAAACAAACGAAAAGAAAGGTCGGGAAGGGTGCGGAAAGTAGCGGGGCATAAAATATGATTGCAGAGTGCACGATTGTCGAAAACTAGCGCTCGTAAAATCGAACACTCCTTAAAATTAACTGCTAATAAATAACAGCGCGGGGCGAGCGGGATCGATCGCGTGGATTCGATTCGTTACACGGCGGGCGACGAGGGAGGGTTGATTTATTCCTTGTTCCCGTCAATGACGACCCGTAATCCAGGTAATTAAGGGAGTTATGGCTTCTAGTTGGAGTTTTTTGGCTAAGTTTCGCGAGCGATGGGAAAAGGATACGAACAGGTTGCGGATAGAGGGGGAACCATAGAGTTTAGTGTCGCGTTCTTTCATTGTCACTTGTCAGGGCTGAAGATTTCAGAACTGATATAAGAGAGGGCTATCGTAAGTGTTATAATAATCAGTGCTGTGCGGATATCTGAGTTTAATTCCTAACATAGGTAGAATGAGTCTGTTCATTGAAGAAAAGTAAAAACCGTTACCTGTTCAACACAGAACTATAATATACAGGGAACAGAGTGCTTATCAATTTGCCCAAATGTCTGTAATTTTCGAATTTTTGGCTGAGAATGCTCTTGAACCATTTGGTTTGACTGATCAGGAATCCAAGGTCGAAATCGATTCTGTCCGGCCGTTAACACGATAACTCTCGAACGGAATGAGCTAGACAGTTGAAAATTTCAGAGTAGGTTTGAGGAATGAATTTCTCGGTTAAGTTCGTTATTGGGCAAAATCGGTTTAATAGTTTCGGAGTAACGAAAAAAAATATTTTTTTTTACATTACAACGTATGAGTTCAATTTTTTTTTGAGATGCAGTTTCATCATAAGAATCCATTGTTATAATTTTCAACTCTAACAAGCTAATACTTTCGGAGATATGATGTTTCAAAGTTTCAATAATACATCGAAAGTTCTATGTATTCACAGAATGTGAACACAGAATCTGTCTGTGTTCACCATTCATAAATGTAATCTTTTCTAGCTATTAGAGATTGTCAATTCGTAGTTATATATTTTCTCTTGGAAAGCAAGTATTCGATTCTTGAATTTGTGAATAGGCATATACCAGACTGTTTTGATGTAGTTTATGGAGGCAATAGGAAAGAAGAACATAATGGAATCATCAAAAGAAATTACTGTTCGTTGACCACTGAGGTTAATATTACCTTTTACTTCCTTAAGTAGTGAGAAATGTTCCTATATACAGTATTTTCAGAATTTTGTTAGCAAAAAATACTGAAATATGGATCTACATTTGTGTATGAAACATATTTTTTTGAGTTTAGGTTCATAATACAGAAAATAATGTGTTAGTGGTATGAACAATTAAATTTTAAATTATGAAAAGAGGATAGTATTGTATTAATATGTTTTGAACGAATGAAATAATTTGTTCATAATCCACTACCTACTCAAATATCAGGAATAAATGGACAATCTACTATGATTGTCTCCAGCCTTGCTCTAGATATTTCGATGATACTTTTGTGAAAACTATGCATCAGGTGTAAGTTGCAACAACCCATTCCACGAGGATGAATCATTGCAGATTGCTCATTTAATCATGATAAATAAATTTAATGACAATTTTTGAAGCATTAAAGCATTGTAGATTGCTCTTTTTTTTAATAGACAATTTTTGAAGCATTTTTTTTTAAACGACACCTTTTTTAATTTAATTTCGTTCATGATGCAGTTCTTCCATAGGAATCAATCTATATAATTCCCGACTCTGAGAAACCCATACTTTCGGAGATATAATTTGTCTGTTTGAACAAGAGCGCCAAAAAGCTCCTGTCCACAGAACTTGAACCAATTTCTTAGATCAAATACAAGGTGTTACATTTCGAAAAAATGTGACAAGCCTCCTTACATCACGTCAGTGTTTTTCTCGAATTTATTAAAGTATATAAAACATAAACATAGAATAACATGGACTGGCCCTCACGTAACTTTATCACACAGTTCGTTGCGGAATACATTAGAGAGCGAGATGTTATGAAGGATAGAATAATTAAAGGCAAATAATGGTATAAAAATAATGATGTTTTTATACCATGGACAAATACACAAATTGGAAATTGGGGTATATTGGAAAAGCTGAATGAATTACAGTAAGGAAATTTATGAGAGTTATTTCCATATTATAGGCACAGTAATTTGTGTTATAAGTATAAATATATTCAGAAACGAGTCTCGGATTTAAATGAAAATGTTTTGCCTTTAACTATTCTGTCTACAAATCACCAAAACACATACACAATACACGAAACCAAACAATACAGTATACAAGAAAGGTCAGAGGATAAAGAAACCAATGTTTTGTATTCTGTGTTTTTGCCAAAACGCCAAATTATAAGAAAATATTCATATACCGTGGTTTGCCTTTAACTATTCTGTCTTTTTTCAATGCTGATTTCAATGGTCTCTTTCTCACAACCAGTCCATGTTACTTTATGCCTATGATATAAAATGATGAAATTCAATCCAGAGGCAACATAGTCAACATAGAATATTCAGAGCGATTTGAGAAGCGAATTTAGTTTCATTCCGTCGACTATTATGGTCTTAACATTCGGACGTTTCATCTATCAGTGTAGAATCAGTGTTCTCCCAATAAAAAAGAATCATTGGACAAAATTCTCTGGTCCATTAGAGTCTGAGCCGTCGCTGGCTCCAGATCTGGCCTCAGTAAACGCACCAAAACGCCAGCCGCATACGAGATGGCGCCGGTTAACCAGCGGCAAAGGTGGCGCATTGGCATTAGAGGCACGTACTACATCCGCGGGCTAACTATCCGTCTAAATGCGGTCTTGCCAAAATCAGGGGGGCCAAATATATAACCGTTTGCTCCCAGAGCCCCGAATATCACCTTCTGAAGGTAGAACCTTCGGATTTATTAACTATTAGAAGTTCTGGGGACTGCTTAGGAGCCGTAAATAATTTAGGATGGCACACGACGTGCGTGCGTATTTTTCGTGGGAGGGGAAAAAGTAATGACGGTCATGCGGGATGTAATGGAGGTTAGGTATATGGGAAAGACGAGCTGAATGGTGAATTTTTCATCGAGTAATCTAACAGTTTATTACCCAGGCATTGATTTTTAGGTATAATGGAAGTAATTCTGCGAATATATGAGGATCATAGAGAATAACGTTATTTGGTTTTCCATTGGATGAAAGGATTATGCCTTGTGATAAAGTTTGGGTTTTCCAATAAGAGGTGTTATTATGAATAGCCCGCTATTTCGGCAGATGTCACTATTGAAGCTGTCATTTTTTGACATTTGACAAGTAGAAACTACGCCATTAATAAAAATGGAACGATACATGCTTCAAGAACGCATTGAAATCATTAAAATTCACTATAAAAATGGTGAAAATTTGGCAGAGACGGTTCGTGAAACTCGAACATTTTTGGGTCGTTGTGAAGCACATTGTCGGACCGCAATGAAGAAATTGGTGGAAAAATTCGAGCTGTTGGGACAAGTTAGTTATGTGAAGAATAAAACCCGTGCACGTCGCTCAAGAACAGCCGAGAATATTGCTGCTGTTGCCGAGAGTGTTGAAGAAAACCCAGGTTTGTCCATTCCTCGTCGTTCTTTGGAATTAGGCATTCCACAAACGTGATTACACCGTATTTTGCATAAATATTTGGGTCTTAAGGCTTATAAAGTTCAGTTAAAACAAGAACTCAAGCCGGCCGATCATTAACAACGTCGTGTCTTTGCTGATTGGGTCGTTGAAATGCATGAAAATGATCCGGAATTCCATCGAAAAATCATCTTGAGTGGTGAGGCCCATTTCCACCTCGGTGGCTTCGTCAACAAGCAAAATTGTCGCATCTGGGGCTCGGAAAACCCAAGAGTTATTGTTGAAAAGCCTCTCTATCCTCAACGTGTTACTGTTTGGTGCGGTTTATGGTCCGGCGGAGTCATTGGACCTTACTTTTTCGAAAATGAGGCTGGAGCAACAGTTACGGTGAATGAATTGCGCTATCGAGAGATGATTAATGCTTTTTTATGGCTGGAATTGGATGGTATTGATCTGGACAACGTTTACCTTCAACAAGACGGCGCTATGTGCCACACAAGCAACGAAACCATTGATCTTTTGCGGGGAAAGTTTCCGGACCGTGTTATCTCTCGAAGAGGTGATCACAATTGGCCACCGAGATCTTGTGATTTAACACCTTGCGACTTCTTCCTTTGGGGCCACATGAAAGAGAAGGTCTACGCCAATAGCCCAGCGTCGATTCAAGACCTCAAAGAAAGAATTCGTGAGGCTATCGAGGACATAGGGCAGCCACTTTGCGATTTGTTTATGGAAAATTTCATTAAAAGGATATGGTCCTGTAAGCGTGGTCGTGGTGGTCATTTGCCTGATGTTATTTTCCACTATTAACGGCATAGCTTCTTCTTTATAATGAAATAAACCTCCGATCATTAATATTGAAAAATGGCATTTTTCTTTGAATATCAAAACACTCTAATTGGAAAACCCTTTATATGAATAAGCGAATATTTCCATGTTTTGCTTTCGATCGGGTCAGGCATCCGGCACTTCTGAATACCCTGTCTTCATATGGTTTTCGCAGGAGTCTTTGGGAGTTGATGAGGAATTTTCTTTCCAAAAAAAACGTTGATCTTATCGTGAATGGTGCCCGTTCCGGTAGTCTTAACGTGTATGCTGGAGTGCTCCGAGGCTCAGTTTTATCACCTATTTTATTCCTGATCAATGTGATCGATTTCGGTTTCGGTTCGGCAGAGAACCACATGGTGAGCTTCGCGGATGACATTGAGCCGATACTTCTGTCATCAATGACACACATTTGAGCTACGTTCAATCTAACCTACTTAGATGCCACCCTATAGATTTTTTGGATGGAGATTTAAAAAGATAAATTGATGCTTCGCAAAACGAAGATCCTGTAACACCGCTGATTCAGGAGATATCGACCATTTAATCCGCGCATGTGTGGACATTACAGACAGGATTCTATGGCCCCACACTCAAACCTCTTCCCTGACGTTTTCCGTAATCCGCTTATCCATACACTCATCCGATCATCCTATATTATACACCTTCAATTCAACGAGTCGGTCTATTCTGACCAACAAGTCAGCATATAAAACCACATGTCTTCCATGGCCGACGAAATGAAAGACAAACCAAGAAACGATGTGCTCGTCGCTAATCTAAGATCATCTACGAGTATCCACGAATCGCGGACGCAGAGACCTCTTACTGATATGATATGAACTGATTAAATTTCTCGTTACGTACGATTTCTCTCTGTAAACTCCAACCTCTTCAATATCCGTAAGCTATGTTAAGTAAATACTACGAAAACATTTGAGAAAAGCACTGACGTGATGTCGGGAGCTTTTGTGCCCTTGTTCTATTGTCTATTCAAGCGTTAACACGTGAAAAAATCTATTGGGCATCAACTGTATTAAAATATATAATATATATATATAGTGAAATGAAATTAAAAAAAAATTTTTTTTAAACAACACTTTTTTTAAATTTAATTTCTTTCATGATGCAGTTCTATCATAGGAATCCATTGATATAATTTCCAACTCTGAGAAACCAATACTTTCGGAGATATAATTTGTCTGTTTGAACAAGAGCGCCAAAGCTCCTGTCCACAGGGCTTGAACCATTTTTTTTTTCTCTGTTCACGCCACAATCCAACCTTTGTCTCCGATCAAAGCACACATAAAACACAAAATTTAATTCTCCGCACCATAAAATTCTCCCTTTCGAGTTCTTTGTCGCCGCTCGAGCGCACGTACCTTCAGCGGGTTCTCGCGCAGTCGGGCCGCATCTTTAAAAACATGTTTTACGTCAGACGCGGGCGTCGTATATATATCAGTTCAGTCAAGTGTGCACCTCGGGGGAACGCCGGCCGATTTAATACATTTTTCTGTTACGTTTTTCGCATCCGTTTCAACTCTTTTTGCCTCATTTCACCCCGCTTTCCTACCTACCGCCGCCGCCGTCGTTCGAACGTGAATATAATGACGTGGATGCTTTGAGGCCGGGTAGAGATAATCGCGCCCAGCCGGGCGGCTTTCACGATCCGCGTGGGCGCGATCGATCTGTGGACGCGGTTATCTGTGTCTCTTCGAAAATCGCGGTTGTTTTGGGTCGCGAAAAAGGCGTGGATTTTTATCTTCGATATGCAGCTAATGATCTGTTCTTCTCAGACGATAGTCTTGTAAGATTGTAACGCTGAACCTCCGTTTAGATATCTGCCCGACTAGCTGGCAGGTCAACGATACACTTATGCTTCCTGGGATATGGGGTGATAATTGATACAACTGGTTCCACAAGAGCTTTTGCGCGTATGTTCTATTGTCCATCCTCCTGTATTGGACACTCTTAATCGAATTTACCATGGTGAATTCTATTGTCCATTCTCCTTGTAGTGGACACTCTTATTAGAAGGTAAATGGACAATAGAATATACGCGCAAAAGTTCCTTAGTTCACGTCAGTGCTTGAACCAATTTTTTTTTCATTATTTTTTAAAATTTTTCTAGGAATACGGTTCTCACAAAATTTCACAAACGTCTTTATGTCAATATTTTACAACTAGTTCCCGAGCTTCAATTCGATAGAGTCTATATTTTTTGAGTTGGCGAGGAAATAATATTCCAGGTGGGTATAACTCCGGAACCGTTGATCCGATTATGCCCAAAAAAACTCAACTCTCCCATTCGGGTGCGCAACCTACCCTGGAAATTGCAAGTCCCTATCTCCTTTCGTTCGAAACATATCGAAGTAACGATCACACAGCCAGCTACATAACTCACACAAGGCTGCTCAGATCTCCAACAATATGGATCCGATCGTGTTCAAACTTGGAACTTGGCAGTAGAGTTAGGTTCTGAACTCGCTTCGGCGGTACATATACTCTCTAGGCGGACCTGAGAATCCTTACAGCTGTATACACGAGCCATTGCGGCCTCAGGAGACACCTCAATACACTGGGGTTGACTGAAGACTCCGAGTGCAGACTTTGCCTGGAGGACGACGAGTCTATCGAACACATCATGTGTGACTGCCCCGCTGGGGACAGCTGCAGATTGGAGAAACTAGGAGTCCACAAGCTGACACTGAGGAAACTGGACAAGTTCTCACCCACCAGACTCATATCCCTCATCAAGAGACTTGAGCTTGTGGGTGAAGTATAGGAATACTATAGGTGTGCCACAATAGACCGATTGGTCGCAGTGGAGGGGCGGGTTTTGTCTGCCCAGCACAACCCATATAATAATAATAATAATAGGTTCTGAAGACTCTTACAGAATTTCAGTGATGTCGGATGAATAGTTTCTGATATATAGAATTTTTTTTCAATGATTATCATTGATTTTTTTAAAATTTTCTATTGATACGATCCTAACGGAATTTCGCGTTGGCATTATACAACTAATAACCATGTTTTAATTAGATCGGTTTTGTATTTTTCAAGTTATTGAGGAAAAAAATATGCCTTCGAACAAACTCAAATGGCGCATTCAGATTCTCAACCTAACCTGAAAATTACAAGTCGCTATCTCTTTCCGTTCTAAGGATATCGTCACGTAAATCATATTTTTTAATGATTTTTTAAAAATTTTCTAGCGATACGATTCTCACAAAATTTCACGAGCGTCCTTAGGTTTGTATTCTACAACTACTCACCAAGTTTCAATTCGATCGGGTTCGTATTGGTTGAAAAAAAAATCATTATTCGGAAACCATTGGGCCGATTATGCCCATTAACGAACTTGTCCGTCGTATAGGGACGCAACACCTACCCTAAAAATTTCAAGTCGATATCTCTTTTCGTTCTCAAGTTATCGTGGCAACGGCCGGACAACCGGAAGGACAGAATCTGTATCTGAATGCACCGTTTTCGAGTTAAAAGCATTTTTATGATTGAATATCAAAATATTTGGGGGAAGTTTCAGATAAATGTACAATCACAGAAGGGGAAGTTTAAGTAACTACATCAACAATAAAAAGCTTGCAATATTCATGAAAAAATTCTGATATTCAATAATAAAATTGCTTTCAACTCGAAAACAATGAATTTTTTCACTGTTGCAGTGGCATACCTTTTTTGTAGCATTAATGGCGAAATACATAAATGGAGGAATGTCACTGATATCTCCAACCAAAAAAAGTTTCTGACCACTAAGTGCTAGGGTCTCTGGTTGTCTTAAAGATGTATGGGGAAGGTGTTGGAAACAAGTCATTACTGATATTTTTGCGCGTATGTTCTGGGGAACATCGCGTTACAGTTTTGCCCAAATGTCTGTAACTTTCGAATTTTTTTACGAAAATGGTCTCAAACGATTTATTTCGACTCCCCAATGAAGAATTCTAGGTCAAATTTGATTCTGTCCGGCCGGCCGTCCGGCCGTTTCCACGATAACTTGAGAACAAAAAGAGCTAAGACTTGAAATTTTCAGGGTGGGTGACGCATCTCAATACGACGGACAAGTTCGTTAATGGGCATAATGGTATCCGAGTAATAATTTTGTTTTCAACCAATATAAATCCGATCGAATTGAAACTTGGTGAGCAGTTGTAGAATATGAACCTAAGCACGTAGGTGGAATTTTGTTCGAATCGTATGGCTAGAAAATTTGAAAAAATTATTAAAAATATTTTTGTTGTCCCGATAACTTGAGAACCGAAGGAGATAGCGGCTTGAAGTTTTCAGGTTAGGATGTGCACCAGAATGCTACATTTCAGTTTGTTTATGAGCATAATCGGCCAAACGGTTTTAGAGTTATAGCCATCTGAAATTTGGTTGGTTTTTGTTCCTCATTAACTCGAAAAATACTAAAATTTCGTGAGGATAGTATTTGTAAAAAATTTTCAAAAAATCATTGGAAATTTAAAAAAAAAATTCTATATATCAGTAACTATTCGCTTGAAATTGCTGAAATTTTGCAAGAGCCTTCATAACCTAACTCTACTGCCAAGTTTCAAGTATTAACACGATCGGTGGAATATTGTTGGAGATTCGAGCATTCTTGTGAGTACAGTAGATGGGTGACCGTTGCCTCGATAACTTTCGAACGAAAGGAGATAGGGACTTGCAATTTTCAGGGTAGGTTGCGTATCCGAAAGGGAGAGTTGAGTTCGTTTTTGGGCATAATCGATCAAACGGATTCCGAGTTATACCCACCTGGAATATTATTTCCTTGATAACTCAAAAAATAAATATTCGATCGAATTGAAGCTTGGTAACTAGCAGTAGAAAATCATCATTAAGACGTGTTTAAAATTTTGTAAGAACCGTACCCCTAGAAAATTTGAAAAAAATGACGAAAAAAAAAATTTTAAGAACCGCACCCCTAGAAAATTTCAAAAAAATCACGAAAAAAAAAGTTGGTTCAAGCACTGACGTAAAGTCAGAAGCTTTTGCGCGTATGTTCTATTGTCCATTCTTCTGTATTGGACACCCTTAATCGAATTTACCATGGTAAATTATGTTGTCCATTCTCCTGTATTGGACACTCTTAATTCGAATTTACCATGGAAAATTCGAATTATTAGAACATCAATAGAACATACGCGCAAAAGCTTCTGACTTCAGGTCAGTGCTTGAACCAATTTTATTGATTCAAATTAGAAAAATTACCAGAATCGAATTATGGGAGTACCATTTGGAGGCACATATCTTCGCAGTTGGGCGTCGTAGGAAGAAAAATTATAGCATTTCTGACTCGTATTTATATACTTAATTTACACCTGAGAGACGTAGGTCACGTAGTGCCGTGACGTATATGGGATTTTTAATAACAAAAACAATATTGAAGATCTTCAAGTCAGGTTAGTAAAAAAAATGAGGTGATCTAGCCTGGCCACGCGGAATATTTGTTGATGGTTAAAATCAATAAATATTTTACCGTGTGTCTTGTTTTAGTTATTGGCAATTAGCGACAGTTCACCTCATTCAATGTTCACGTTATGCGTTTTAAATCATTAATATTTAATTATTAAGTTAATTAATAAGTTGAATGTGAACCTTACACAATTCTTGAATTTAAAAATTATTGTAGCGAATTGTAAAGTTATGAGTTTCTTTTATGAGAATATTTTGACTTGTTTTCTACCTGTTATTTTGTAGCAATTTTGAAAATAAAATTATATTATTATTATTATTATTATTATTTGTATACCATTTTCATATTTCAAACTTTAATTCAGGAAATATTTATTGAAATAGAAATAACACGAATTGTTACATTAACATTCAGTAATGGAGCGTCCTCATTGAAAGTTCCCTCATAGGATGGACCTAAACAGAAAACTATCTTATTCTGGATAACCAATAAACCTCCAATCCCATGTAGTACATCAATATATTTATTCAGTAGTAAAGCATCTTTCTTAACGACCCTCGTACCACTTCAGTAGCATCGCTGTCCACATCGATAAATCGAGATGGGAGATTTAGGAGCCAATATTATTTAATAACAAACAGGAGTGGAATTACTTTTTCATGTCGGGATTCGGCCGTAAATTCGTCGAATAAAAGTTGATATCGATATAAAAATATATTGGACATAAAACGTTTCGACGTAGGACAGGTTGATCCTCAGCGCTCTTTGAACTGTCACAGCGCAATCAGCCCAACTCGACTGATCCGATCAGGAGAGGATAATGAAGGTTTTTTCCAACTTTCTGGTCGCATTGAATTAGGGAATATTTGCGGTTCTGAGTTTGACGTGAAACGGACGAATTTCTGTTGGAGAATGCTGACGATTGTATACGGTGAATTTCATTCCACGTCGAATATTTGCATAGGAGACATCCGATCATCCAATTGCATGCGTAGGCGATCATTGGTGCTGTATATATCGGAATAGCGTTCCCATCAGATGTTATCCTGCTTGATAATTGGCATGCCAGCATTAGGCTGGTTCAGCAATTTTTTTTGCGCGTATTTTCTGGGGAGCTTCGCGTTATCATTCTGCCCAAATGTCTGTAATTTTCGAATTTTTTGCCGAAAATGGTCTCAAACGATTTGGTCGACTCCCCGATGAAAAATTCAAGATCAAATTTCATTCTGTCTGGCCGCCCGATCGTGGCCACGATAACTTGAGAAAGGAAAGAGCTAGCGACTTTAAATTTTCAGGGTAGGTGGCGCATCCCAATATGACGGACAAGTTTGTTAATGGGCATAATCGGACCAATGGTTTCCGAGTAATAATTTTATTTTCAACCAATACCATTCCGATCGAATTGGAACTTGGTGAATAGTTGTAGAATATAAACCTAAGCACTTTTGTTAAATTTGATGAGAATCGTATGATATTTTAACAAAATTATAAAAAAATATTTTTTATGTCACGATAACCAGAGAACGGAAAGAGATAGCGCGACTTGAAAATGTCAGGTGAGGTTGAGCATCTGAAAGCGACATTTGAGTTTGTTTATAGGCATAATCGGCCAAACGGTTTTGGAGTTATACCCATCTGAAATTTGGTTGTTATTTCCTCAATAATCCGAAAAATACAGAACCGATTCAATTTAAACATGGTTCTTAGTTGTAGAATGCCAACTCGCAAATTCTTGCGAAATATCGTGAGGATCGTATCACCAGAAAATTATTGAAAAAAATTCTATATATCAGTAACTATTCGTCCGACAATAGCTGCGAGAGCCTTTAGAACCTAACTCTACAACAAAGTTCCAAGTTTGAACACGATCGTATATATATTGTTGGAGATTCGAGCATCCTTTTGTGAGTTCAGTAGATGGATGGGTGAACCTTGCCTCGATTTCTTTCGAACGAAAGGAGATAGAGACTTGCATTTTTAAGGGTATATTGCGTATCCGAATGGGAGAGTTAAGTTCATTTACGTCAAAATCGGTTCAACAGTTCCGTAGTTATAACCACCTGGAATATTATTTCCTCGACAACTCAAAAAATATAGACTCGAACGAATTGAACCTTGGTAACGGGCTGTAGAATATCGATATAAGGACGTGCTTGGAATTTTGTAAGAAACGTAAGCCTAGAAAATAACAAAAAAATCACGAAAAGAAAAGGTTCAAGCACTGACGTGAAGTCAGGAGCTTTTGCGCGTATGTTCTATTGTCCATTCTCCTATATTGGACATCGAATTTATTTAATATTAGGATTTTCGATAAACCATACAGGGTCCGAGGCCGCCACACCGACACGGCAAGGAGGTAATGGGGCACCATTAGGGTGTCACACTTCCTGTTGTTAAACTATCCTCCGAGTCTTCCAATGGAAGTTAGGGATGGTTTAAGCCAGGGGTGAGTTTCCTTATTTAGCCAATAATCTAGAGACCAGTTGAGATAGAGCAATAAAATTTGACGGTTTGAGTAAGCAGCTCGAGTACTTTGAAACCCTGGTGAGATAAGTCTTTGAAACCCCCAGTGATACAAATGGTAGGGGGTGTGGATACTTTTTAAAATAAATGATTTTTTTCCATGGTAACGTACTCATAAAAAACTAGATTCCAAAACTGCTATCTTATACCTTTCATTTGGTCTATCGTTGACACTTGTGCCTCAAGCAGTTGCAAAGGTGTTATCAAAAGAATGTCACGAACACAACATTTTCGATAACGGGGTTGAGCACTACATAAGGATCGGCGTTTTCCAGCTTGCCATTACCATATTGAAATGTTCTTCTCTTACGAGTGTCTTGAGAAGTATACTTGGTGTTCCAAAAAAGGCTAGTCATCTCACAAATTACAAACTTTCAATGCGATACCCAGTATACTTTGTCATTTTTAAATGTTTTCTGATATTTCATTTAATGATTGATTGTTAGCATAAAACCTATGAATTCCGCAAATAAAAAATATTATGTGTCTGTTATATTACAAGCCTTGAAAATGCGTCTATTTGCCTAAAAAATAAATCAATAACAGCTGCTTAAATAAAAAAAATTAATAATAACTTGCGTTAAAATTTGTCGTAGAATTAAATAATGACAAAGTATACAGAGTATCACATTGAAATTGTGAAAGCTGTAGGATGATTAGCCTATTATGGAAGACCATGTATACTTCTTTATACCTTGAAAATATCGAGACTAAGGTCCCTAACGACACTCGCAAAAAAAAAAATTTCAATATGGTAATGGAAAACTGGAAAATGTCGATATTTATGTAGTGACGTTATCGAAAATATTGTGTTCGTGACATTCTTTTAATGACATTTTTGTAACCGCTTCAGCCCCAAGTGTCAACGATACACCAAATGTAAGGTAAAGGATCGCAGTTTTGGATCTAATTCATTCTTAGTGTGTTACAGGCGTGGAAAAAATCATTTATTTAAAAAAGTACCCCCTAACAAATAATAGACAAGATATAAGCAATCATCAAATAAAACACTTGTTTCATTTACCATTTTTCCGAATTCTGCTCCGGTAAAAAGATACTGGCGGTTCAAATACAAAAAAAATCGTTTTGCTTTTGTAACTTTGACGACATTGTTATTCAGTATGACATTAATTTTATTGTGGAGTTTTCTAACACCAATCTCCAATCAACAGTTATTTCCTACTTCCACTCGTTTACAAGTTATATACTCAGGAATTCATAAATTTATGAGAAATGATTCTTCTATATATGGAAAATATTTTCATCAATTATATACCTCAATAATATACCTCACGTCACTCTCAATTATTTAATTCCAACTAGTTGAATCATAAGTTTGTATCCGCAAATCAAAATTCAGTCTTTTCATCTATCGACAACTAAATTGAACACTTCATAGTAAAACATCAATTATAATTATCATTCCACTTATTCAATCGTATTGTGAGACAGCCCAATTATTGTTGAAGATAATTTATTTATAATTCCAATTTAACTATCTACTTAACTATGCCAACATAACAAATCCGACATTTAGACAGAGAAATACTAGATTAATTAGAATATAACTTAAATTGTTACATTTCTGTGTCTGCTTCGGTTGAATCTATAGAGTTCGGTCATAGACTGATAGAGTTTATAATTGTTGTTTTTTATAATGTGGTGGGATATCATTATGATATCCATTATTGTATATCATTTATATTGTACATTATTATACTGATCCTCCTGGGTCATCCCCAAGGATACCCCCCATAAGCTCTCGAAGAGCTTGAGCGAGTAAGGAGAACCTTATAATCAGGATTAGAATATTTAAGGAATCTGATAATAGGCGATGATGAAATTATGTATAATCTTGTAGTGGATATTCAATGGCTAGATGAGAATGCAGTGTTTTAATACACAGCAATGATGAAACTTTATGTGGAGAAAAATGTTGTATTATGATTATTGAAAACCATTTCATAAGAATTGATTGAGTATTTCTCAAACAATTCCTTTGAATTTTGAGCATCAGATGATAAAGCTTTAAGGTAACTATACAATAATTGATCCAGTAAGGATTTCTGTATTCAACAGGTAAAGAAAGTGCAGGAGAGTATTAGCACATTGTAAAATCTTTAAACGCTCATAACTTCTTAACTAAGCCGAATCTGGGAAAATGGTAAATGAAAAAGGTGTTAGCCATTAAAGCAGAGGAATCTCCTAAATGTACAACTGAAAGACTCACCCTGAATGTACGAATCGAATCATATACAGATGAACATATCTTAATATATATATTTCTTGTGTGCGTGTGTATGTGACTGAACTCCTCCTAAACGACTGGACCGATTTTGATGAAATTTTTTGTGTGTGTTCGTGGAGATTCGAGAATGGTTTAGATTTACAATTTGGTCTACTGGAAAATGTTTTTGGCGTTGGAGTTTGAGTTGGCGTTGAAGTTGGCGTTGGGGTTGGAGTTGAAGTTGGAGTAGGTATTGTGGTTGGCATTGGTTATGGAGTTGGCGTTGTAGTTGGAGTTGTAGTAGTTGTAGTTGGATTGGAGTTGGAGGTGGAGATGGAGGTGGAAATGGAGATGGAGGTGGAAATGGAGATGGAGGTGGAAATGGAGATGGAGGTGGAAATGGAGTCGGAGTCGGAGTCGGAGTCGGTGTCGGAGTCGGAGTCGGAGTCGGAGTCGGAGTCGGATTCGGAGTCGTCGGAGTCGGAGTCGGAGTCGTCGGAGTCGGAGTCGGAGTCGGAGTCGGCGTCGTAGTCGGAGTCGGAGTAGGAGTCGGAGTCGTAGTCGGAGATGGAGTTGGAGTTAGAGTTGGATTTGGATTTGGATTTGGAGTTGGCGTTGGCGTTGGGCAGGCGTTGAGGAGGCAGTACGAAGTCTGCCGGGCCAGCTAGTTTAATATAAAATTCCATAAGAATATCTTCTTGAAGATGGATGTAGGCCAAAAATACGCTTATTCATGTTACTCACTCCCCTTCCCATTACCCCCAAGCACATACAATATCCCATTTCTTCCGGATCCCCTCGCAAACCTCAGTTCAAACACGAATAAAGAATGCCATCAATTGACTAATATGATACAGAAAATGTCCAGCATCGGAATTTGGGTTCCATGTCCGGTCTGCCGGAACACCCGGGGGACGAAAGACAAATAACTACAATCAATAAAATCTCCGGCCTTATAGGATTACTATCCCTCTCAATCAACTTTATAGAATCGAGGATTTTGACTGAAAGGGCATCGTACAAATATTTGACTCTTATTTCGCCCATGTCGATTTGTTAGTTACGAGACTGAAGGGTAGTGTCAGTTTTATTATTATTATTATTATTATTAAAAAAATACATAGAGTTGAGGTAAAAAAACCTATAAACTCAAAAGCTCAAAAAAAAAAAATACAATTCCACAATGAAAGAAAGTATGAAAAAAAAAATATTAACAAAAAAAAGAATTAACATGGCAAAAAAAAAGAATTATCAATCAGTTCAACAGTCCAGAGTAACACTGCATACACATCTCATCCCCCACGCTTCCAGCTGTCATAGCGGTTTTTGAAAGTGTTTACACTAGGAGATTCAGCCACAGGACCTGGTAAGCCATTCCAAACGTCAAAAATTCTATTAGATAGAAATCGCATGCGTGTAGTTGTCCTGAAGGGTTCCTTGGCAAGTTTATAGGCGTGTCCTCGAAGGTTGTTTCTGTTGAGCTGAAACAAATGACGCATGTTGATACCGAATTTACCGGTAATAGACCGATAAGCCACTATTAAATCGCCTCTAGTGCGTCGCTCCTCAAAGGACGCTAAGCCAAAGAGACGCAGCCTAGCTGAGTAGTCAGGACGATTAATGGCAGCAAAAGGAATCCTGGTACACCACCTCTGGACTGATTCCAATAAGTTTCGATCCCCCTGGAGAGCAGGCCACCAAGCAGGTCCAGCATACTCCAGAATGGGTCTTACGTAGCTTTCATAAAGTATCTTCATTGTCTGGACGCTGCAGGAGCTGAAAGACCTATGCAACATGTAGGTGGTTCTTTTTGCTTTAGCACAGATGGATGCAATGTGCTCAGACCAATCTAGGCTGTTCGTGACGGTCAGACCCAAATCTCTCTGCTTCTCAACGACGACAAGAGGACGGCCACAAAGCGTATACGGAACACATGGATTACTCCTACCCATGTGAACAACACAACATTTATCGAAGTTCAGCGGAAGCAACCAGTCCTCCATCCACTGCTCCAAAGCATCAAGATCAAGTTGCAGCTGATTCGTATACATTGATGGAACTCCGTATAATTTTGTGTCATCGGCATACAGCAGGCACCTGGATCTTATGAGGCGGGGAAGATCAGCTGTGTACAGTATGAAGAGAATTGGTCCAAGCACCGATCCCTGTGGTACACCACTAGAAATTGGACTGCTAATGGAGGAGAATGCACCACCAACCCTGACCATGAAGGTTCTCATACTCAGAAATGATTCAATCCAAGACAGCAAGTTGCCACGAATTCCAAGATGTCTCAACTTGCCGAGCAAACGTCGGTGGGGTACTCGGTCAAAAGCCTTCGCGAAGTCCAAATATATCACGTCCATTGGAAGGCCGTCATCAAGTGATCTACTCCAATCGTCCACAGCAAGGAGAAGATTGGTAAGAGTCGAACGCCCAGGAAGAAAACCGTGTTGCTCTTCCGGGATCAAGTTATTACTTACCGCAAATTTTAAAATCTCATCGGCCAAGATACGCTCGAATATTTTTGCCACTGTTGATACCAGACTTATCGGCCGGTAATTGGTGGGTAAGGTCTTATCTCCACCCTTATGTATTGGGGTTACGGTGGCTGATCGCCAGTCAGATGGAAGAGACGACATATCGAAGGATCGCTGAAATACAAGATATAGAGGCCTAGCGAATGCTCTGGAACATCGCGAAAGAAGGACCGGAGTGATCCCGTCAGGACCGGGTGCGGAAGAAATATTTAATTTAGTCAGATGTCTTTCCACCAGTTCTTCAGATAGAAAAACACCATCCAGAGCGAGGGAAGGGCTGGGGACGCATACTTGTGGAACACAGCCAGGGGGTTCTCTCGAGAATTGAGAAGCAAATGTTTCAGCAAGAACATTAGCAGAAGAAAGTGCATCATGACAAAGCTCACCAGATCCGTCACGAACGATTGGAACTGAAACCTTGCTGTTGAGATTACCGCGGACATACTTGAAGAATTTCTTCCTGCTACCCGATGTAGCTAGTTTGTGTTCAAACTGTCTCTTCGATGATGAAATCAGGTCTGACAAGTAGTTCGAGTAATTTCGATGGTTAAGATAATCCACTCTGCTTCCACTACGAGAATAACGTTGCCAAAGACTCCTCTTCACCCTGATAGCCCTCGTGATGTCACCACTTATCCACGGTTTCAACGGACTTTGCTTGACAGTGATAGACTCAGTGTTACCGTCAACCGCATCTCTAACAATTTCGAGAAATTGACTCCATAAGTCATCCATATCTACGCAACTGTCAAAAGTCCGTGACCAGTCCACACTCATCAAATCTGAAGAAACCCGATCAAATCTTGTCCTCTGGTAAGGTTTACTCTGCATAGTAGGAGGTTTGTTGCTACAAAACTGCAACCGAGTCATCAGCAAAACGTGGTCAGATTTTCCAAGAGGAGACAGGTATTGTATATCCGAAAGGAGGTCGGAGTCGGAGGTTACAAGAAGATCCAAGGTAGAAGGCGTCTGCCCACATCGATATCTGGTTGGTTTCAGAACTAACTGGTGGAGGCCTGAATTAAGTATGAAATCAGCAAATGGAAAAGAGGGAGAGCCAAAAGCAGGTAAAATTGACAGAGGCCACCTAATATCAGGGCAGTTAAAGTCACCAGTCACCAAAATGTTACTGCGAGAAAGGTGGAGCTCTCGTAGGAACTGAATCACCGCTGTATCGTCTGTATTCGGTCTGGGCCTATAAATACATGCTAGGGTCAAAGAGATGTCAGCATTAGAGATGTCAAGAAAGATATTGTCAATGCCCATCCAATCCTCATGGAACGCCAAAATCTTGAAATTTTTGACAATAGAATCATGTAGATAGATGCACACTCCTCCGTGCCCAACTGTACGTACACTATCATTACGAAAAACAGTGTAATTTGGTATATAACAAACTGAATCGGCAATGGATGGTTGGAGCCAAGTTTCTGCTATAAAGATTATGGATGGTTTGTGAGTGTGAACAAATGCTAGTAGCTCAGTGAACTTGGACATCAACGACTGAGCATTGGTATAAATTATTGGCCAAGAGTTAAGCGAGGGCAGTTTTTTGAATCGGGCAACTTCGTTCCACCAGTCGGGACTACTGTTGGTTTTCCTTTGAGATACCTAATTGTAAAAAGAGTTTCTCCTTGTTCACGTCTCCTCCTCAGATCACTACGGGCCTCCTCCAGTTCCGACAACTGTTTTTTGGTCATATCCTCCCGGATGACAACCCCACGAAACCGTGGGTGCCCATGCAAAGATTTTTTATTGCGCAAAATTTTTCGAACTATATCACTGCCAGAAAAAGATACCTTCAACCACCCCGGTCTGTCCGTCTGCTTGGCCGGAATACGCTCAATTGTGGCAATAAATCTACTTGCTGATGGCTGTACGTGATCCACAATTTCTCCCACATGTTTTCCATCATCGGGACTTTCCGAAAGGTTAAGCAAAATTATATTACGGGATTTCTCCACTCGTTCAATAACCTCAGGAAAATCATTGAAATCAGTCGCCGAAGAAGTCTGCAAGCGGGATTCCAGGAAAAGAATCTTATCAGATGTAGACCCAAGATCTCCCAGTATCTTACATTGAGACTCTTGCACAGCCGAGACGTCGGATCGAAGAGCTACCAGTGACTGCTCGTGATTGGAGAGCAATTCGGAGTGTTCGGCAATAGATTTTGAGCAGGACGCGAGTTGAGTGAGGATTTCATTCTGGCGTTCCTCCATGCGGTGTACGCTAGCCGCAACTTCACCAATCCGGCTCATCATCTGGTTAAAGTGCTCCAACGTTAGGGGAGAGCTATTCGCGGACGGAGACACATTCGACTGTTTAAAACTTCCAGGTGAGGGAATCACCTGGGATCCGTTTGAGCTACTCCTTAATTTACGATCTTTGGATAGACATACAGGGCATGTCCAATTTTCTCGCCTTTCACGCAGAAAATCGATTTCACTCGAGGTGAGGTTAACGCAATCAGCATGAAATGGTTTACTGCAAGTTTGACAGGACACAGCGAGTTGTGAACCTGTAATTAATTTACTACAACAACCGCAGTTTCGGGGCATCTTCCTATCCAAAATTATAAAAATCAAATAATACACAAGGAGATGGAAAACTTTTCACTTCCTTGGGCCTATAAGGAAGACTTAACACAGAAGAAAGGAGGGCCACGGATTGAAAGGAAAAAAAAAGGAAAACGGCTCTGATATATATATAAGGTCCAAAAATACATGAAAACGTATTAACAATTTGTAATTAATTTCCAATTCCCGAAAGAAATAAATACCGCATGTGAAAGAAGTGATTTATCGCTTATCAATAATAACAGGTGCGACGTTCACGCCTGATATCAATGTTCGCAGTGAAAATATAATATGAGAATTTGCTATCGAACGACAAAATAAACCGAAATTAGTGAACTCAAATAGTACCTCTCATTGAATATAGGATGCAAACTGTCAGATCTCACCCCTGCCAACTTCCTCTTTCACTTTCACTAGCAAAATAACCTGTTAAAAACAGAGATTTTTAAGATAATTTTAACAGAGAGAATAATTACATGTGTATTCTTCAACTGTGGAAACGCGAATGAATATGAATGAATATGTCACGATATTCTGGAGGAAATCATTGATTGGTTCTCGATAGAGTCCTGTTTTCCGAGCTATGTTACTACGCTTTGTTTGCTGCGTATAACTGACAAATGCTGTAACTTGGGTTTTAGCGGGTGTGATTTGAATAATCATTAAAAAATACTGTGGGAGGTATATTCATTATTAAATGGTTTCTTTCTGGGTGTTCTCTCCCAAACCCTAAACAATATCTATAAAATAAATACAATATTATTTTGAGAGGCAATTCATAAATATATCAATCATGCATTTAGATAGAAGAGCTTCTGATAAAATAACAAATAATCAAGTACAACCGCAACCCAATCTATTGAGTGTGGTCCCTTATATTTGTGGCCTTTCTGATAAAATCAGAAGAATCAGTTATAAGTTCAATATAAGAACCGTCTTCAAAACACAAAACGATCTTAGGTTTTTATTAACAAAGACAAAACCCATTATGTCTAACCAATAAAGTGCTACTAATAAAGGATATTATTATTATTATTATTAATGGGAAACAAAAATAAATAAACTGTGTAGGTATATAATATTCCTTGTATTTGTGGTAATTTTTTTTCGATTGATTGCTTCTGACAAATCTCTTGTATTTTTTACTCAGAAGCAAATTACAAAAAAATAAATTTTTTATTTAATAGATATTCTTCAGAGTTTGGGATAGAAAACCCAGAAAGAAACCATTCAATTGGGTTATTTGAGAATGGCTCTATAGTTACCTTGAGTGTAGGACTATATCTGTTAGAGTTCACAAATCTTTCTCTGCCCAACACTGAACATCTGAATATGGGAATACCACAGGGTTCCGTTCCGGGACCACTTCTTTTGTCGCTGTTAATTAACGATTTATTCGTAAATTTGAAAATTTCGATTGCTGATCAGTCGAAGGATATTATTTTTCTGAGTAAGCATAGAATAATCTTTAGTGGATGGATTTTCAGGAGCTACGAGACTTCTGTGGGTTACTGGTGAAGTGTTTTATAGAATGGTGCCATTCAGATGCAATTATGATAAATGTTCACAAGACAGAATGTATTAAGTTCGCTAACCGTAACGATAATAATGGTAAACTGTTTATTAGCCATTTAGATAATGACATATAATCTAAAGTTTGCACAACCTTTCTTGGCATCTACATACAGTGTGGAAAAGCCAAATGGAATAAATTGATTATATTGGTTACTGTAAATATTTATGGGAAATCGCGAAACTCATCAAACTGAAATTTTAAATTATCATTCTTCTTCGTAAAAGTAGGAAAGACCTGTGGACAGGAGCTTTGGCGCTCTTGTTAAAACTTTGACAAATCATATCTCCGAAAGTATTGTTTTCTCAGAGTTGGGAATGATATCAATGGATTCTTGTGATAGAACTGCATAAAAGAAATTAAATTCAAATAACAGTTTGAATGAGCAATATGCAATGATTTAACCTCGTGGAATGGGTTGTTGCAACCCACACTCGGTGCGTAGTTTTCACAACTCGAAATACCTAAGGAAAGTATCATCCGAATGTCTAGAGCAAGGCTGGAGACAATCATAGCAGAAGGCACATTTATTCTTGATATTTGAATAGGTATAGACTGACGAACAAATTATTTTAATAGTTTATATTTTTTGAAAGATAAAATATGTATTTTATATTCTTATTTTTTTTTTCTGTGAAAACTTATCTCATTATACGACAAAATATATTAATTAAATACAATCCTCTTTTCATAATTCAATAGTTCAATCCACTAACAGATTAATTCTGTATTATGAACCTTAACTCAAGAAAAAAATTGATACACGAATGTAGATACATATTTCAGCATTTTTTGATAGCAACATTATGAACATACTGTATATAGGAACATGTCTCACTACCTTAGGAACTAAAAGGTAATATTAACCTCAGTGGTCAACGAACAGTAATTTGTTTCGATGATTCCTTTATGTTGTTCTTTCCTAATGAAATTTATGAACAGTAAACACAGACAGATAGAATTTGCATTCTGTGGAAACATAGAAGTACGATGAATTATTGAAATTTTGAAAAGTCATATCTCCGAAAGTATGAGCTTGTTAGAGTTGAAAATAACATCCATGGATTCTTATGATGAAACTGCATCTTATTAAAAATTGAATTTGCAATTTGTAATGTAAAAAAAAATTGTTTCGTAACTCCAAAATCACCGGGGACCGATTTTGCCCAATAACGAACTACTCTGAAAATTTCAACTGTCTAGCTCATTCCGTTCGAGAGTTATCGAGGTTACGGTCGAACAGAATCCATTTCGATCACTGATTCCTGATCAGTGGGTTGAACCAATACGTTTAAGACCATTTTCAGCCAAAAATTCGAAAATGGGCAAATTGAAGAGCGCCAAAAATGCGAACTCCCTTCCAAAGACAGGTACAACCCCCAATTTTTCAAATAGGGCGTATGGGCTTCACGTTGTTTGAAAGTTCGTAATTCTCTATTCAGAAATGATATCACTTCAATGTTTATTGCAAAACTCAAATTAGAAAAAAATGAAATCATTATAGTATTCCCTCGAATATTCATAGATCTTATTACAATAAAACTAAACTTATTTGTCTTCAAGATGTTATTAGAAAGAAAATGAAAGAAATCCATAACATTGTGTTTACCAGAAGGTACCTTGAAAACTACGTAAAATACTTTCTTGCGATGTTAGTTTCTTCAGAACGCCTTCACAAGTTCTTTTGTGCTGTTAAGTTATAGTTTATAAATTATCTAATTTGTGTTTGAATTCCATTAACTTCAATTATGAATAATGGTTCTACGGAAATGCAGAAAACAATTTTTTTACAAATGATTGGTTACGGAGATAACACCCGAACACAAAAGAAGTAAGTCAAGATTTTGCTGATATTTCCGAAGATATACATGGATAATGGAGAAAGAATTACGCTTTAGAAAAGCTAACTTCTAATATAATTCAACGATGAAACTACTAGTAAAGGTCAAAGTTCAGAACAATCAACATAGTGTGTTTTTATCAAGGCTGAATAGCCGCAAACCGGTTTCATCCTCATTAGGAATCATCAGCAAAATTTAACGAGGATTAAAAAACATTAAAAAAATGGGTTCAAGCCCTGTGGACAGGAGCTTTCTGGCGCTCTAGTTCAAACAGACAGATTATATCTCTGAAAGTATTGGTTTCTCAGAGTTGGGAATTATATCAATGTATTCTTATGATAGAACTGCATCAAAAAGGAAATTCAATTCAAATAATAGTTTATTTATCAATATTAAATGAGCAATCTGAGAATGAGAACTGCACCATGGAAGAAATCAAATTAAAATTGCTGAACTGAATTTGACTCTCTCTTATCGAACAGGATGAAATGTACGAGTATGAACACAGATCATAAAATAAAGCTTAGATAGAATAATTATAGCATTCTGTGAAAACATAGAAGTACGATTCATTATTGAAATTTAGAAAAATCATATCTCCGAAAGTATTAGCTTGTTAGAGTTGAAAATGATATCGAAGGATTTCAATGGTGAAACTGCATCTTGAATAAAAATTGAATTTGAAATTAGTTGCTTAAAAAAAAATTTTTTTTTCGTTACTCCGAAACCATCTAGCGTATTTTGCACAATAACGAACTTAAACGAGATATTCATCTCCCTAACCTACTCTGAAAATTTCAACTGCCTAGCACATACCGTTCGAGAGTTATTGTAGAAATTTTTTTTAAATTTTGAAATTTTTTTTTTGACACTTTGCGGGACCTGGACAATACAAAACTTCACATGCGTATGAAGGTCATGATTCTACAATTTGATGCTAAATTTCAGATAGATCGAGTGATCGGTTATAACTCCGAAACCGCTTGATGGATTTCACCCATTAACGAACGTGTCCAAGATATTTACTCTCCAAACCCACCTTGAAAAATTCAATCCTCTAACTTCTTTCGTTCAAGAGTTATCGTGCCTACGGCCGGCTGGCCGGACCGGCCTGCCAGCCGGACCGGCCGAACAGAATCGATTTCGACCTCGGATTCTTGATCAGTGAGTCAAACCAAATCGTTTGAGACTATTTTCAGCCAAAAAATCGAAAATTACAGACATTTGGGCAAATTGATAAGCACTCAGTTCCGAGGAACTAGAGCGCCAAAAACCGCTCTGAACTTTGATACCTGCTAGTCCTTTCATCGTTGAATATAGATAATATCGGAATATCATATAAATAATCGAATGAAGGCAGCTTACATCCCGGATCTGCCACCACTCGATAAAAATAATCCCTCCCGATTTCGCGCGTACCGTCAGACTTCCAGAACGAAAGTGAACAACTATTAAGCTCGAAACACCGGGCAAATCGACCCTGCACTCTCACCCCCGAAACGAAACGTTCTCACGAACCCCCCCTGCCGGGAGGAGCTTAATGAAATCCCCCAAACTTCCAGAATCATCATTTCTGTCGACTCGATAATCGAGTTTCTGTCGGGGATGCGCTCGCATCTCCAAGATTCTGCATGAACGATCCGGATCGGGATTCCGGTTCTTTTCGATAAATCATGAATAGAGGGCGATCCGGGTACGGGGACCGGATCGATACGCAAGAAGGGACAAATATTTCCGGTTCGCGTAAAATCAGCACGCTCCGTCGATCTCGTCCAATTTCGGGGCAAACTAAGTTAGAGGGGATAAAAAGTTTAGAATGAAGAGGACCATGTTACCTACAGCGAGATGAATATATCGGGCGGAGGGATTTCGGGGGGCGGAGAAGGTGCTTGTCGTGGGAGAGAGAAAAGCCCTTCGGATTAGGATCTCTGGTTCAAAGACGGTGCGGCGATCTTCCCTTGGGTGGAACGGGGTGTAGAAGTAGGTCGCATGGTGGAGTGCCGAAGGTGATATAACCCAGATTTTGTTCGAGTATTCAATTCATTCGGACGTTTATATCAGTGCGTCTCAAAAAATAGCAATTTGGAAAAGCACTGTGTATGAAGGTTATTTCAAAATATAATATTATCGAAAGTGTTAGCCAAATTGCATCCAATAATCTCGTCACTATTTATCTATACGTATTTTTTTAGTAGGTATCTAATTTCATTCTTTTTATTCCTCAGCATTATATTCTCATGAATTTTTTTTTTATTCCACAATTCTATGGACTCACCAGAACCATCACAACGGAAAAACACGCAGTCACTTACCTGAAAAAGAAATAAAATATTAATTTTCATACAAGTGCAAAAAACGTTATGAAATCCAAACAGAAATTGATAAATATTGAAAAAGATTAATATAATAATTAAAGGATACTGTGGGAGGTATACTCATCATTAAAAGGAAGATTTTCGTTTAGTGTCTGACGAAGAAGTCTGATATGACTCCGAAACGTTACGACAAATATCTTGTGTTTCCTACGCAGAAGCAAATCACAAAATAATAATTTTTTTATTTAATAGATATTCTTCAGAGTTTGGAGAGAAAACCCAGAAAGAAACCATTCAATAGGGTTATTTGAAATTGGCAGGAGTTTGGGAGAGAAAACCCAGAATGAAACCTTTTGATAATGAATGTGATGTTCTGGGGAACATCACGTATCATTTTACCCAAATGTATGTAATTTTCGATTTTTTCGCCGAAAATGGTCTCAAACGATTGGGTCGACCCACTGATGAAGAATTCAAGGTCAAATTTGATTCTGTCCGGCCGGCCGTTGCCACAATAACTTAAGAACGGAAAGAGAGACAGTGACTTGAAATTTTCAGGGTAGGTGGCGCATCCCAATACGACGAACGTTCGTTAATAGACATAATCGGCCCAATGGTTTCCGAGTAATATTTTGTTTTCAACCAATACTAATCCGATCAAATTGTTGTAGAATACAAACCTAAGGACGTTTGTGAAATTGAATTGAATCCTTTCGCCAGAAAAAAAAAAAAAAAATTATTTATGTCACGATAACCTAAGAACGGAAAGAGACAGCGACTTGAATTTTTCAGGTTGGGTTGTGAATCTCAATGCGACATTTCAGTCTGTTTATAGACATAATCGGCAAAACGGTTTTGGAGTTATACCCATCTGAAATTTGGTTGTTATTTCCTTTATAATTCGAAAAATACAAAACCGATCCAATTCAAACATGGTTATTAGTTGTAGAATGCCAACGCGAAAATTCTTGCAAAATTTTCTGTGTATCTTAATCGAATTTACCATGGTAAATTCGAATAATACTGTCCAATACAGGAGAACGGACAATAGAACATCCGCGCAAAACCTCCTGACTCCACGTCAGTGCTTGTAGAAATTAACAGCCAGATTAGTCAGCCATCCAGGTAATGAACCCGCCCAAGGCTGCTTAGCTCCAGGAAAACATACAATATTTCCAAGAATATAAATCCGAGGGTAAAAACAAGCGTCCAAAAAAAAACTGGCCCCACAAATCACAAATCAGTTCAATCGTACAATTGTGCCATGAGATAAAAACATACCTTCATTTAATTTACTGTGCTTGAACCAATTTATTTTCGTAATTTTTTTGAAATTTTCAGGGGTATGGTTCTTAAACAATTTTTTTTTCGTCATTTTTTTCGAATTTTCTAGGGGTATGGTTCTTAAAAAATTCTAAACACGTCTTTATGTTGATTTTTTACTAATAGTTACCAAGCTTCAATTCGATCGAATCTTAATTTTTTGAGTTATCGAGGAAATAATATTCCAGGTGGGTATAACTCGAAAACCGTTGAACCGATTATGCCCAAAAACGAACTTAACTCTCCCATTCGGTTACGCAACCTACTCTGACAATTGCAAGTCCCTATCTCCTTTTGTTCGAAAGTTATCGAGGCAACGGTCACCCATCTACTGAACTCACACAAGGCTGCTCGAATCTCCAACAATATTTAACCGATCATGTTAAAACTTAAAACTTGGCAGTAGAGTTGGGTTCTAAAGGCTCTTGCAAAATTTCAGCAATTTCCGACGAATAGTTACTGATATATAAAATTTTTTTTTAACTTTCAATGATTTCTTAAAAATTTTCTACAAATACTATCCTCACAAAATTTTGCAAGAATTTAGCGTTGGCATTCTACAACTAATAACCATGTTTCAATTCAATCGGTTTAGTATTTTTCGAGTTAATGAGGAGGAAAAAAAAACAAATTTCAGATGGCTATAACTCTAAAACCGTTTGGCCGATTATGCTTATAAACAAACTCAAATGTCGCGTTCTGATGCACATCCTAACCTGAAAACTTCAAGCCGCTATCTCTTTCCGTTCTCAAGTTGTGACAACAACAATATATTAAAATAATTTTCTAGCCATACGACAAAATTTCACAAACGTGCTTAGGTTCATATTCTACAACTACTTACCAAGTTTCAATTCGATCGGATTTATATTGGTTGAAAACAAAATTATTACTAGGAAACCATTGGGCCGATTATGCCCATTAACAAACTTGTCCTTCGTATTGGGATGCTCCACCTACCCTGAAAATTTCAAGTCGCTAGCTCTTTCCGTTCTCAAGTTTTCGTGGCAACGGCCGGACAGAATCAAATTTGACCTCGAATTCTTCATTGGGGAGTCGAACTAAATCGTTTGAGACCATTTTCGTCAATAAAAGTTACAGACATTTGGGTAAAATGGTAACTCGATGTTCCCCCGAACATACGCGCAAAAATACGTTATACGACAAAATTGGTAGACTACAAGAGTTTAGTTACTTCTGTAGTATTCATAATCAATCCACAGTGAACTCAAACTAGAATAATGAAGTTTTAGTTGAGGAATTTCGTAGAACCTATCCCGAATTGTTTATGTTTTTAAAACATATGTAGTAGGTCTTTCGTTTGCTCAAGACGACACATTCACGAAATCTCAGAAACACATCATCCCGATTACGAACGAAACATCTCACCCCACACATCCATCCTGCCACCCCGCAGTTTTTCCCGAAGTCGACTAATTGAACCACTCGAGCGCCCGCTCCGCGGACAAAGAACCCATCTCCAGATCCATCGTCGCATCCAGGTCGTCATTAGGCCCGTAATGAAATCCTCGCTTCCTGGTCGTTGACGAAAATTGTGTCCTTACCCGTTGTAATGAGTAACCGCCCCGCCCGCCCATTGTGTTTGGCTGTTACGATCGTTAATAAGGAGAGAATCGAAATTACCGGATAGATGACACGTCGTTTGCCGCGGAGTGGTATTCCTCGTCGGGGACAGGCCTCGCTGTTTATGATGGATTTTTCCCGATTATCGGGGTTTCCCCCGATAATGGACTATTTGCCACCCGGCGAAACAGTGAATTGGGGCGATTTAGAGGAGATTGTCGCACGGCGAGGAAGACGGAGTGAAATATGACAGTATTTTCAGTTGGAAATGGAAGCCGCCATCCTTTCCAGGCGTAATTTGTGGTATTTGTATGCTTGGAGGTATCTGAGACGGCGGCGTTGCTTTGTTGGATGTTTAGCAAGTAACGTCATCTGTTGGATAATTTCTTTGTGTCTTAACGTTTGGTGTGGAATGAATCAGATCATGATTTATACGTGCCTGGGAGATTTTCCATCAATGTCTGAGGATGACTGAATTTTATTCAATATGTACAAAATGTGTGATATCCTAACATGAACAAATCAATGAATAAACCATTCTTTTATATATATATATATATATTGGATTTTTTAATCTGCAGCAGGTGGCACTAAAATAAAAAGGAAAAAATTGGTTCAAGCATTGACGTGAAGTCAAGAACTTTTGAGTTCTATTGTCTATTTAAGTCTACTGGACATTCTTAATCGAATTTACCATCGATGTAGACCATTTTCTGATCATTTATAAGATATGAAAACGTTTCGTACCATTTTAATAACATACTTCAGTAATGAGAGAATCGTCTAAGATACCGGAATTGAGAATCGTTAAATATCTAATAATATTAGAAAAAACTACCATATTTGAATTGGATCGGATTTGTATATTTTGAGTTATAGACGAAATAATAACAAAATTCAGACGTGTATATTTCTCAAACCGTTTGACCGATTATGCTTGGTAATGAACCAACCTACGCAACCTACCCCGAAAATTGCAGGTCGCTATCTTTTCCATACGAACGTTATCGTCGCAAATGGTCACCCATCCAGTTATTAAAAAATATTATTCATCTCACGATAACTTGAGAACAGAAACAGATAGCGAAATGCAATTTTCAGGGTAGGTTGAGAATCCGAATTCGACAAGTTCGTTAATAGGAATAATCGGCCAAACAGTTCTGGAGTTATGATGGCTATCTGAAATTTTGCGTTTATTTCGTCCTTAATTCAAAAAATAGGAAACCAATCCAATTGAAACATGGTAATTAGTTGTAGAATACCGATGCGCAAATTACTATAAAATTTCGTTAAGATCTCACCACTAGAATGTTTTTAAAAAATCATTGAAAATCTTTGAAAAAATTTCTATATCTCAGAAACCCTCCGTCTGATATCGCTGAAATTTTGCGGAAGGCAAGATCGGAACTATATTGTAGAAGATTTGAGCAGCATTGAGTGTGTTCAGTAGCTGGATGGGTGACCGTTGTCACGATACCTTTTGAACAGAAAGAATTAGCAACTTTCAGGGTAGGTGGCGCATCCAAATGGGACAGTTAATTATTTCAGAGTTATACCCATCTGGAATATTGTTTTCTTGATAACTCATAAAATATAGATGCGATCGAAGTGAAACTTGGTAAGTACTTGTAGCCACAATAGACACAAAGAACACTGTTGAATTGAGAACTAATCTTATCACTAGAAAATTAAAAAAAATATATCAAAAAATATTATTCATTTCACGATTACTCGAGAACTTATTAGGGTAGGTTGTGCATCCCTAATTCCACAGTTGAGTGCGTTAAAAGAATAATCAGCCAAACTGTTTTGGAGTTATAACCATCTGAAATTTTGTTGTTATTTCCTCAATAACTCAAAAAATACGAGGCCGATGCAATTCAAAGATGGTAGTTAGTTTTAGAATGCCAGCGTAATTTTTTCTGCAAAATTTCGTGAAGACAGTATTACTAGAACATTTATGAAAACATTGAAAATCGTTGAAAATAAATTTATATCAGCAACTATTCGTCCGAGATCGCTGAAATTTAGCGAGAACTTTCATAACCCAGCTCTACAACCAAATTGTGAGTTTGAATACGATCGGATCTATATTATTGGAGCTCCGAGCAGACTTGAGTGATTTCCGATATCTCAAAAGGAAGTTAAATCTTATTCTCAATTGAATGAATACGGAAAGAGGATTTCTGCGCAGCATTTTTTTTTGTATATCATTAGATATTCCATGTATTTCAATTCCGATAAAATACATATTATGTCAGAATTAAAAATTCTCTGATCATAGGCGATTCGCTCATTACTCAAGTCCTTAAAATGGTATGAAATATATTCATATCTTATAAAAGCTGAGAAACGGTCTATATCTATGGAAAATTCGATTAGGAGTGTTCAATAGAGGTCGATGGACAATAGAACAAGCGCGCAAAAGCTCCCGACTTCACGTCCGCTGACATGAGAATTTTTGCGAAAAGATCGTATCACTAGAAAATTTTTAAATAATCAAGGAAAAAGTACTGAATCTCGGAAACTATTTTTCCCATATAGCTGAAATTTTTCGGGACCCTTGAAACCCTAACTTTACAGCGAAGTTCCAAACTTGAACACGATCGGATCTATATTATTGGAGATTCGAGCAGCATTGGGTGAGTCCAGTAGCTGGATGGATGACCGTTAGAACGATAACTCTCGAACGGAAAGATATAGCGATTTTCAGAGTATATTGCGCAGTTGAGCTCGTTATTGGGCATAATCAGCAAAACGGTTTCGGAGTTATACCCACCTTAAATGTTGTTGTTATTTCTTCGAAAACTCAAATTATTCAAATCCGAAGCTACTAAAACTTGGTAATTACTTGTGGAATGCTGATGCGCTAATTTTCGTGAATATTATATAACTGAAAAAAAAAGTTCCTGACCTCACGTCAGGACTTTTTAAGAATTATTATTATTATTATTTATTATTTATTTGATAAGAGTTTAGAAATCTATAAACTCACAGAATAACAAAATGAAAGTTAATGCACATGGCTCCAGAAAAAAAAAATAGTTTGATCACAATAATTAAGAATTGATAAATTTAATAAAAGAAAAAAAAAATGACTATTGTCACTTTCGCCCCTGATTCAACCTGTCATATTGATTCTTGAATGAATTGACGTTGGAGGTCTCCACAATGGCAGATGGTAAACGAGTCCAAGACGAAAACACTCTATTGGATAGAAAGTACTCCCTATGTGTTGTTCGGAAGTTTTCCCTCCGTAGGTTGAATCTATGGCCACGCAATCGTTCGTTATTGTTTAAGGTGAAAATTCTTCCCAGGTCTGTGCTGAAACATCCATTCAGAGCTCTGTATGTGATTATAAGGTCACCTCGAATCCATCTCTCAGAGAATAGGGGAAGATTCATCATGGATAGCCGTTCAGGATAACTGGGTCGAAGCACACCATAAGGGATCCTGGTCGCACGACGCTCGACACTCTCGAGTAGTTGTGCATCACGAACCAGAGACGGAGACCAAACTGGCCCAGCATATTACAGTATAGGGCGCACATATGTAGTGTATAGGATTCTGCAGGTGGTCGGATCGCAACAGGAAAATGATCTACTCAGCAGATAATTAATTTTCTTCGCCTTGTTGACAGCATGTAGGATGTGATTAGACCAATGAAGGTCGTCGGAAACCACCACTCCAAGGCGCAGTGGAAGCTCTCTGAAGAAATCACGCAGCCACCAAGAGTGTACTCGACTGCTGGATTATTCCTTCCCATGTGAACAACAGCGCACTTCTGGAGATTCAGAGGTAAACACCAATTTGCAGACCAGTCGTAAAGGGCATCAAGGTCTTGCTAGATAACACCAGGATCGATGAGGGGACAGCCAAATATTTTTGAGTCATCGGCAAAAAGCGAACAATGAGATCGAATAGTTCTCGGCCTATTCGAAGTATAGAGGAGAAGAAGAATCGGACCCAGCACCGAACCCTGGGGGATCCCACTAAGAATAGGTCTCGTGGTCGATAGAGAATCACCTACACGCACGCGAAAACTACGATCTGAGAGGAATGATCTGATCCACCGAAAAAGGGAACCCCAATACCCAAATTCTCGAGTTTCAGAAGTAGGCGCCTATGTGGAACACGATCGAAAGCACGAGAAAAATCGAGGTAGACTACGTCAACGGGAACACCTCTGTCCAGCATACTTGACCACTCATCCACACACAACAAAAGGTTGGTCAACACAGAACGGCCAGGCAAGAAACCATGCTGTTCCCTGGGAATTAAGCTGTTCAGAAGAGCGAATTGAGTGACTCTCTCCAGGATTATTCTCTCACATATTTTTGCGGCAATTGGTACCAGGCTGATAGGACGGTAGTTTTTGGCGTCCAACTTGTCCCCCGATTTGAATATAGGAGTTATAAGCGCTATTTTCCAACAATTAGGTAGTGTGTGGGAAGAGAAAGATTTATCTTATAAGATATACAGGGTGTCCCAAAAATACCACGCGAAAGTGACACTGGAGATAGATTGGCATTAGGTCTATCAGATAGCATCAACATGACCTCAGTAAAAGTCCGCTGGATTTCGAGATATCACCACTGTTGCATCCCATGACTTCACATGTTGGGAAGCGCTCATTTGTATTTCTAAACAAAGCAGCTCGCTTGTAAAACTTAAATGTTTTGGGTTAACTGGTTTATTTTTGCATGGGTGGTCTCACCCTTGAAATTAATATTTTCCACGAAAAGATAATTGCAAGTTAAATATCTTGTAATACTTCAACCCTTGTAGAAGTATTTATGACCTATTTCCTGTGAAATATTGATAAAAGCATACAACAACTAACACATTGCCAGAGCTGTGAGTCCTTTGTCTAGATTCTAACCCATACAAAAATCTAGAATTTTCCGATTAGATCGCCACGGCTTTGGCTATTCACTAAATCGAGGGCGTAGATTCCGAATCTGTAATAAGTTTTTCCGTATCTCGATTAATTTTGGTAATATGGCGAAAAATCCGACTGATTAGTCCATTTTCCGGAGTTAGAGCCAGAAATTGCGACTTTTTTCGTCATTGCTCCGAAACTAATCGAGATACGGAAAATCTAATTACAGATTCGTGATCTGCGTACCCGATTTAGTGAATAACCAAAGCCGCGTCGACCTAATCGGAAAATTGTAAATTTTTGGGTGTGTTGGATACAAGAGAAAACTTTTTGGCGTTTGACGGATTCGATCATTACCTAATATGGTACGGATAGAGATACAGAAAAAATAGATACATAAATCTAAACGTCGTCCACCGACCAATAATCGGGGAAAATTTGGTTATTGAGATGTGAAAATCATAGATTTGGGACGGGAAAGAAGAATTTTCCTCCGATTCCGGGTCCAAAATATTTCTAAGTGCCGACCCAAAAATTTTTTTTCATGGTATATCGATACGGCGCTCGTGTCTAATTAAATCGAGGTCGCTGATCACGAATATGTAAATAGTTTTTCCCTAAGTGGCGTACTTTGGGAAAATTTTCACTTAAAGTGAAAAAATTGACGAAAATAGGTCAATTTTGGAACTTTCCACCGCCCAAAAAAATCGGAGTAGGGTGTTGCTGATTTTTTACGTCATATTTGGATCCTTTATCTATCGAATCATCCGAACAATAAATGTCCACGTCGTACGCTTCGGAAATTATGATTTTTTTCCCGAGGGTCTATTTTTCGGAAAATTCTTTCCGCGATATTTAATCGGAAAATTTTTGTAATAAATATCTGATGGTAGATTCGGAATCTACGGCCCCGAATCTATAAGAATAAGTACCCGTTTCATAGTTTTGCGTCAAAAAATTTTTTCTCGAAAAATGGGATTTTTTTAAGGCTAATGTATTAAAAAATTGCCAAAATTCGACCGGTCTCCGATTTCGATGAAAATTACGTCATTTACTAATTCGGGGCCGTAGATTACGAATATATGATCGGATTTTTCATTAGACAATTTTCCGCGGAAATACCGCGAAATGAGTTTTCCGAAAAACAGACCCTTGGGAAAAAAATCATAATTTCCGAATAGTATGGTCTGGACATTTTCTGTTCGGATTATTCAGTAGATAAAGGATCCATATATGACGGCAAGAATCAACAACACCTTACTCCGATTTTTTTGGGCGGTGTGAACTTCCAAAATTGACCTATTTTCGTCCATTTTTTCACTCTAAGTGAAAATTTTCATAAAGTACGCCACTTAGGGAAAAACTAATTGCATATTCGTGATCAGCGACCTCGATTTAATTAGACACGAGCTCCGTATCGATATACCATGAAAACTGGAGATTTTTAAAAAATACACAAAAGTGGTGATATCTCGAAAACCAGCGGACTTTTACTGAGGTCATGTTGATACTATCTGATAGACCTAATGCCAATCTATCTCCAGTGTCACTTTCGCGTGGTATTTTTGGGACACCCTGTATAATTTTCACGTGTTGACGCTGCCCTTATTCCTACTCAATTTCATGCGGTATTTCGTGAGGGTGTGTGAGACCTGAGACAAGGAAACATGCATGCAAAGCCCACAAAATCACGTCAGTAATTTTCTCGAATGTTTCTCTTTCAAACTTCCCTCTATAAATGTGTCTACCTAAACCTCACTAAGGATAACTATACCCCATTCCACAGTGCCGAAAGTCCTTCTCCAAAGGATACCCTCCTCATCCTAATGAACGAATAAAAAAAACCTCTCAGATGTATCCCGTTCGACACCCCACACCCCACCCCCAACGAGCCCGAACACACCGAAAACGATAGACTGACCTAATATCCGGCTACATCGAAATGGCTTCGAACGGGCAAATCCAGGATATCCCCCGGGCACACACAAGGTGATCCCGATCCGCGTTGGTCGAGTGCGTGTTGCAGTTCAAACACTCGATAATCTGGAGACGGCTAGGAAGCTCCTCTGTGCGCATCTGATATGAATGTAAATAACAGTCCATTATTTCAATCTAAAGATGGAGAACGTTGAGCAAACAGTAATTTCCGAAGACCCCGAGCCCGTTTCGTCTGCTCGTTTCCGATTTTCCTTCCTGGAGGAGGTGGATGGGGAATTCGGGGGTGGTTCAATCGAATTTGGCGATTGGGCGTGGGGGGTTGGAGATGGGGGTTGCTTCGGCCCGTTTCGTAAAAGATGTTTTTTGTCATAATGAGGCGTTTGGGGAAGAGGGAAGCTCGTTTATGATGTAATCTATCTGGTCGTCACTGATCCACAGAAATCATAACGATTCGGACACCGAGTTGATTTTGCGTATTTACGACGAAAGAGAGCATTAAGGCTGGTTTTCCTGTCACGCTGACGGTCGGCGCTGATGAGTCAATATGTATGTAGCTATAGGTAGCGTTTTCGAGTCACGCAGCCCTGACGGCCGTCAGCGCTGAGCTATATACGCGCACGTACGCGCCGGCGCGTCGGCGCCGCTGACTAGCTGGCGCCGACAAGCCTCCACATTCAGTGAGCCAGAGACAATAGCATCCTTCTATTTCTTTCTGTGATCAGCGCGATACTAAAAGGATCCGAGCTGACCGATCAGCGCTGACCGTCAGCGCCGACCGTCAGCGTGACAGGAAAACCAGTTATACAGGGTTTTCCAATAAGAGGTGTTATTTTGAATAGCCCGCTATTTCGGTAGATGTCACTTTTGAAGCTATAATTTTTTGACATTTGACAAGTAGGAACTACGCCATTAATAAAAATGGAACGATACACGCTTCAAGAACGCATTGAAATTATTAAAATTCACTATAAAAATGGTGAAAATTTGGCAGAGACGGTTCGTAAAACTCGAACATTGTTGGGTCGTCGTGAAGCACCTTGTCGGACCGCAATAAAGAAATTGGTGGAAAAATTCGAGGTTGTTGGGACAAGTTAGTTATGTGAAGAATAAAACCCGTGCACGTCGCTCAAGAACAGCCGAGAATATTGCTGCTGTAGCCGAAAGTGTTGAAGAAAACCCAGGTTTGTCCATTCCTCATCGTTCTTTGGAATTAGGCATTCCACAAACGTCATTACACCGTATTTTGCATAAAGATCTGGGTCTTAAGGCTTATACAGTTCAGTTAACACAAGAACTCAAGCCGGCCAATCATCAACAACGTCGTGTCTTTGCTGATTGGGTCGTTGAAATGCATGAAAATGATCCGGAATTCCATCGAAAAATCATCTTGAGTGATGGGGCCCATTTCCACCTCGGTGGCTTCGTCAACAATCAAAACTATCGCATCTGGGGCTCGGAACACCCAGAGTTATTGATGAAAAGCCTCTCTATCCTCAACGTGTGACTGTTTGGTGCGGTTTATGGTCCGGCGGAGTCATTGGACCTTACTCTTTCGAAAATGAGGCTGGAGCAACAGTTACGGTGAATGGATTGCGCTATCGAGAGGTGATTAATTATTTTTTATGGCCGGAGTTGGATGGTATTGATCTGGACAACGTTTACTTTCAACAAGACGGCGCTACGTGCCACCATGCGACTTCTTCCTTTGGGGCCACGTGAAAGAGAAGGTCTACGCCAATAGCCCAGTGTCGATTCAAGACATCAAAGATGGAATTCGTGAGGCTATCAAGGACATAGGGCAGCCACTTTGCGATTTGGTTATGGATAGGGTTTCACACGAGACGAGAGTAGGCGAGAGAATAACAAATCTCGTCTCGGTCTCGCCAATTCCCAAAAAATTAAGTCTCGTTTAAGTCTCGCTTAATTCTGAATAACGATAATAAATATTATAATATATAATATATAAACGAAATGGGATACAATAATGAATAATTTTGTAAAGCTATATTTATTACGCTCTTATACAAAAATATTTGTTATGTACATATTATTTTTAATTTTTAACACTGATAATTCCAACTTTTAAATTACTCGATGACCAAGAATTCAAACATAATCACGCTTGCATCACATCACCTTTCAATGATGTACGTGTTTTTGCCATTTATTCTCCTGTAATGGTTAAGGGGAGAATAGACAATTGAACATGCTGCTGACTTCACGTCAGTGCTTGAACCAATTTTGTCTGCTCTATCAGAATTTGTAAATAAAATTTTTTAAATATTGACGGTGTTATTTCGGTGCGAAACTTACCTAATATTTATTTTTACGGCCGGACCTGGAATACGGCTTTTTTATTACGTAAATTGACACCACTGTGGACAACAAACATGCGAACCAAATAATACAAAAATGTATAGGGTGGTTCATAAGTTCTGATTAATTGAAAATATGGGCAAATTTAAAAAATCATTCTATATCTTGGTTATGAAGAAAGATAGACCCTTGAAATATAGGTTTTTAAGTAGCATACTAAGGGTAGAAGAGGGTCCACCTTTAGTGTATGCGAATTTCCCAATTAATTACCCTGTATAAGTTTTCATTTGAACAATCGTGGAAATTCCACGAACGTCTTCCTCAAAAACCCGAAAATTCCCGACTTCCGCACTCCGATACCCACAGCGCGACATCCAGAGTTAGATTGTAACCTAATTTATGTCTATCTGGCGATATCACGAGAGACACGCGTGTCGCCCTGCCATGTCAATGTGTTACAAATCAACGGCTCGAGGCAGTCACGAGTCCTCCTTATCGGACTTCCGTGTGCCTTGCTTGTTAGGGTTACGAAGGGGGCCCCGTAATATATCATTAAACACATCCACCACCCCCTTTTGATTCGTGGCGGTAATAAATCGAGGAAGAGATAAGAGTGCGAAAATTTGTTCGATGTCTGGGCGAGTAGCTACGTGGAAAGGAAGCCATTGCTCAGTGTCGGCATTCGGGGATCTGCGTCACGTTTTGATGGAGGTTCCTCTGAATTTCGTCCAGAAGGGAATTCGTCAAGTGAAAGTCTAAGATCTTCTCCGTCGCATGCTGGAGAAAATATATATAAAGCTTCCGCTCCGTTCCGTTCCACCCGTTCCATTCCGTCTGTTCCGTTCCGTGCGTTCCGTTCAGTCCGTTCCGCCCCGTTCCGTCCAATCCGTTCTATTCCGTCCGTAAACAGGACTACTTTGGAAAGAAGCAACTAAGAGTTGATACTTGCAGAAAAGGTTTCATATCGACGAATGGACTAAATCCGGAGATATATTTATTTCAAATTTTCTTTTCCCAATATTTCCAAAATTACAGATCCAATCGAGTAGAAAATTGCTTCACAGGTGTAGATTCTTCACAGGTAAACGTATTTAAAGCTAGTCTGGGTGAAAAGGAAATGGAAGTATAAAACCCCGTTACACTGATTACGTAGTGATGCATTCAACGTGAATTGCTGGTCACATTAAGGTTCAAAATCGTTGTTGTATTTTCAGTCTATATCAGAAATGTTTTGTCTTATGAATACGTGTTGATTTTCCACATTTAATATTTCAATATATTATATACAGTATAATTTTGTTCAATACCGTGAATTTATCGTTTCAATTCTGTGCGACCAGAATTTTCTGCGGTCATACGGGTGTTACCTGCTCTTGGGGATTTATCCGTTTTTCACGGTCTTTACCCAGCTTAAATGTTATTTTTATTTCCTCAATAACTCAAAACATTGAAATCCAATCTAATTAAAACTTGGTGAATACTTTTAGAATGCCAACGCGCAAATTTTTGCGAAATTTCGTGAATATCGTATAATTTAATATTTCAGAAACTATCCGTCAGAATCCGCTCAAATCCCACACAAACCACCGAGTCACCATTTTACAATCGAGTACCGAATATCAGCTCGATCGACTTCGTATGAGGAATGAATAGATACTGGAACATACGCGCAAAAGCTCCGTTTTGAGAAGTGATTTTCAAGAATTTTCTATATTTTATAGAAATTTTTCAGAGTTCTGGAGAGAAAACCCAGAACGGAATAATTTAGTAATAAATATATAGAGTGATTCGAAAGTCTAGGACATAACTTTGGGAAGTGGTAGTTCTAGTTAAAGTAAAAAGTTTTTCAAGTTTTTTTTCTATCTCCAATCGCTTCGGAGATACAGGTTGTTGAAATTAATTTTATTTTTTATTTATTTTCATAAATTTCCCTAAATTGATAATAAATATATAGAGTGATTCGAAAGTCCAGGTCATAACTTTAGGAAGTGGCAGTTCTAGTTAAAGTAAGAAGTTTTCCAAGTCAATTTCTCCAATCCCTTCGGAGATACAGGTTGTTGAACTTAATTTTATTTTTCATTTATTTTCATAAATTGAAATGAACGAGTTGAGATAATAAGCGTTTGAATTTTGGAGGATATTGCACTCAGAGGATTTCCAATATTTTCATGTTCCTACTATTTCACACTGGCGTAGTTTTCAGTAGTATCGTGCCTTCAGTCCCCACTAACCCCTACGCCAAAGAGGATAGGGGCTATTTAGAGCCATTTTCTGATTTTTCTGACTTCTCTTCACAAAAAAGTTATCCTACTCCAAAGCCGCTAGGAAGTACTGTTTTCGAGAAAAATGACTTCAATGTCATCGCGACACCAATCTTTGGATCATAGTAATCAACAGTTTTTATTTGAAATTCATTATTACGTGTTTTGATTCTGCGTAAGGAACACAAGATTTTTGTCAGAAGCAATCAATCCAACAATTTTGTGTAACAAACAACAACGAAACAACGATGAAACAACAATATAGTAACGTGTCGGGGTCTATATCAGGCTCCTTCGTCAGACACTTAACGAAAATCTTCAGAATTATTTTGTTGATAGTTATTCTGAAATTCGAGAATTGTCACATTGACAGTGTTTGAAAATCGTAGTAACATAAGGTGCATATGGTAATTACATCACTGAGCCGATAAGATCGAGCGGATTTTATGATCACGTGATTTTCGAGCGTCATTTTGATCTCCGTGTACTCGATTTGTAAATAACAAACACTATCGAGCGATCCGAGCGCTCAGATGTATTTACCATATGTGACTATTGTTTTACTTTGGATAGAAATATCCAAATTTCAACACATTTTATGAAAAATTCAGCCAAATATGGTCAATACCAAATGAGCAATTCCCAAAATTGCATTCTCTGTTCAACAAAATACAAGTTGACTGCTTAAGTTCCTTTTTAATGTAATCAGATTCTGTCATCAGGATCTTCGTATTACTCCAATCCATCATGTGATCTCCTTGGATTGTACATACGTGCTCAGCTATTCTTGATTTCTGTATATCTCTATTTCTCAAGTTATTCTTATGCTCTGACTTTCTTACTTCTAGTGGTCTTGATGTTTCTCCTGTGTATGATTTACCACAAATACAAGGAATATTATATAAACAGTTTTTTGATTTTCATTAATGGGTTTTGTCTTCGTTAATAAAGATCTAAGATCATTTTGTGTTTTGAAGACGGTTCTTGTATTGAACTTAGAACCGATTCTTGTACCCATCCTCTCATCAGTTCTTCATCTAAATTACCTTCGCTGAACACAAAAAAAAACAACCTCACCTCGATCCGACCTACACCTTGATGGCTACCACATGTCTCAACTCAATCTGCGAAGATCTACGGCCACGAAAGAAAAACCTTATCTTCAACGTTTTCCACATGACGCGTAAGCGTAAAGAGCCCCTCCGAGATTGTTATCAACCTCCATCTTCGGGTACATAAAGAAGAACTTTACGAGGCCACTCTCTAAATTGGGGCGGTGGCGAAATTTGACGAGGGTAATGGGGGACGGTGAGTTTTTAAGGTGAATGGTTATTGCCCCAGGGGCTGAGAACGTATTTTTCCTTAGGTGGATGTATCCGAATGAAAACTGGGCCGTCAGTTTGAAAGGCTTCTTACAGTATGAGGAGAAGATATTATGTTTCCCTTTGAACTTTCAGATCGCTGGTTTTCATGGAAATATCTGCGAAAACAAAGCTTCATTCATATTCCGCTCAAATAACAAGGCTATGGAATACTCCGTTTTGGCGCTCTTATTACTGGCAACAGAGTGCTTATCAATTTGCCCAAATGTCTGCAATTTTCGAATTTTTGGCTGAAAATGATCTTGAACGATTCTGTCCGTCCGTCCGTTAACACGATAACTCACGAACGGAATGAGCTAGACAGTTGAAATTTTCAGAGTAGATTTGAGGGATAAATATCTCGGTTAAGTTCGTTATTGGGCACCATCGGTCTAATAGTTTCGGACTAACGAAAAACAATGTTTTTTTTACATTACAACTTTTGAATTCAAATTTTTTTAAGATGCAGTTTCATCATAAGAATCCATTGTTATCATTTTCAACTCTAACAAGCTAATACTCTCGGAGATATGATGTTTCAAAATTTCAATAATACATCGTAAGTTCTATGTAGTCACAGAATGTGAACACAGACTGTTTTTTGTCGGTTTGAGATTTTTTCAGTGAAAAACTATGATTAACAGAATTCTAACTGTAACTGCTCTAAAAAGAAATATTCTTACACTTTTGTTTCGAGATCTTTCAATTTATATGATATCAATACTGAACAAATTGAATTGTCGAATTAGCAAAACTTCATAAGGCGAAATTATTACATTCTTGAAAATAACACTCAAAAAATTATCCAATGAAGAAATAAACAGTCGCGATACTCCAGTTGATTGTGGAAAATTTAAGCCGATACCGAATAAAAACTCCTCTACAATTTTTTTTCAACTTATTTTTCCACGCCATTTTTTCCGTTTCGCCACCGCGAAGACCTAAAAACTTTTTTAATCTGCTCCTGAATATTCCGACGACCGTACGAATAATTTCTTTTCCGTCGTTTTCCACCTCCCTCAGGTCCGAATTAGCGCGACTTCCGTTTCGCTCCCGGTATCCCTTCCGCTTATAATTAAAATACTCCAAATACTCCCGCAGTTTTATGGGGAATTAACGTCTACGAAGACGCTCCAGCTACCGATGGTCCCGACGATCTCATTATGCAAATTCCCCGACTTTTTATTGCCGGCCGAAAGTGGAATAGCGCCGATACAACGAATTTTCATATTTCTCGGTTGGTATAAATTAGCGCAGCTCCCAAAATCTTAATTTCTCGCTCAAGGTGGGAGCCTACTGTCCTATTTACATGATTGGATTTTGCCGTTTCGGCTTTTTCTCGATCTCGAGTTTCCACGGAGAAGGCCCGGTATTATTTCGATTAAGACGCGGCGAGGAAATTATTTTTCGGAAAGAATTAGGAAGTTTGTAATGGTTTTTTACCGGTTGCGGTGCGCTATGGGGATGGTATTACTTATTCGGGGTTGCTGATATGTATGGAATCGGCCGATTATCACCTAAAGTGTGATAGCTAGCGAAAAATTTTGAGACTAAACACTTTCTGGGTTTTTTAAAATCTACTGCGATAAGGAAAATTCAAGTATACAAGATCAGTCGAAAAGTAATCATTGAAGGATACTTTGGGGTTTATTCATTTTTAATTGGGCCTTTCTGGGTTTTCTGTCATAATCTCTGGAAAATATCCACAAAATAAAAAAAATATTATTTTTTGAATTGCCTCTGCGTTGGAAACACAAGATATTTGTCAGAAGCAATTGATCGAAGAATGTTGCCTATCAAACAATAAAGAAACAACATCAACGATAAAACGACTATTTCGTAAGAAGAGAAAAATAATCAGCTTCTATTTCTAGATGTTTTGATAGTTAAGTATCCGAACCATTTTGAAACAAGTGGCTCAATTTCGAAACAAGACACAAATAGATATTTGAATTTCTATTGAAACCATCAACATAGTGTGAAAATAAGTGTTATTAAAACACTTTGAGATATACCTAATCAAAATTGTTCTACTCTAGAACTTCGGAATAATGAAATTGACTTCATCAAAGAATTTCTTGGAGATAATGGATATCCGAGGCAATTGATGAATACATCAATAATGACTTTAGACAGAAGAGCTCCACATAAATTAACAGTTTATCAAGTACGACAGAATAACCAGCAAGAACAACAACCCAATCTGTTGAATGTGATCCTTATGTCCCTTCGGAAAAAATCAGGATAATCGGTTCTAAGTTCAATATAAGAACTGTATGCAAGACACAAAATGATCTTGGTTTTTTATTAACAAAGACAAAACCCATTAATGACAAATAAAAACCCGAAAAGTTGTATTTGTGTTAAATCGTATACAGGAGAAATATCGACACCACTAGAAGTAAAAAATTAGGAACACAACAACCACAAATAGAGACCTACAAAAATCAAAAATAGAAGAATATATGTACAATCCGAAGAGATCACGATGGATTGAGTAAAACAAAGATTCTGATGACAGAGTCTGATTACATAAAAAAGAAACTTAAGGAGTCTTTTGTTAAACATAGAATGCAATTTTGCGAATTGCTCAAATGGAATTGAGCATATTTGATTGAATTTGTTGAAAAAGGAGTTGAAATTTGTGAATTTTTATGTGAAACTATATGTTGCCATGATCTTCAAAGACTGTCAATGTGACAAATTTCGAAATTCAGAACAGCTATCAAAAATAATTAATTCTGAAGACAAATAACTAGTGTTTCTAACGCACAGGGAATTCCATTCCGCCACAGCGGTCACACATCCAGTTACTGAACTCGCCCAAAGCTTCCAGGAAAAAAACTGTATTTTCACAATACTTCCCACAATATAGATTCAATCGAGTTTAAATCGAGGACTTGGATGAGAAATAATGGTTTGAAGGATCTTGAAATGTTTCGGCGATATTGAAATTGTGATATAATTAGAAAAATAAAAAGAAAATTCTATAAAATTATTGAATTCGTGAATATTCCATGAATTGTACAGGATAATATTTAATTCAATCTTAGAACAGAACTTTTCAAAGATTTCCAATAATAAGTTATCATGTTCGATAACTATACTGGTTTCCGAAAATATCATTTCCAAATATTCCAACGCAGCGATTCATTATGTGCTGAACAATTCGATTAACCTTTTTCGCGCTTATCGAGGAGAAATTGTACTGCTCTCTTTATATTTAGCGAGCTATTCTTTACGATCTCATTAAACCACAATACCCAAGATCGGACGACTGCTCAGCCGAAAGAATACGATTCCAATCGTCCATATTCTCCCAAAAAAAATCGTTTCTTAATCTTAACACTCACCGTTATGTACGAGAAGAGTAGAATCCCTAGCCAAGGCCAACTCTGAATCCGTTAAAGTGGCGTCAGATCCGTTTTCTTCAGAAGTGGGAGTATCGCTGAGACCTGCTGGTTGCTGATATACGGGGTGTTGGTAGGTGTGATTGTTCTGGGTGTGTCTAGGGGATTCTTCACCTTCAGAACCACTTAGACTGTATGCAGGGTACAGACGACCCTTGCCTGGAAAAAAAGAGGTAATGAGTGGATATTTGGGTCAAAAAGGCAACATACGATCGATAATCAACCGAAAATTGCTATTGTATAATAGCATTATTAAGAGGAGTTAAGTTTGCTCATATTATCAATATTAGAACTAGAGCCACGGATGAACCTTTGAGAGTCATAAAACGAAAATAAACAGAAATTTGCTTGAACAAAGTCAAATAGGTACCCAATTAAAAAATGGGTTCAAGCCCTGTGGACAGGAGCTTTCTGGCCCTCTAGTTCAAACAGACAAATTATATCTCCGAAAGTGTTGGTTTCTCAGAGTTGGGAATTATATCAATGTATTCATATGATATAACCGCATCATAAAGGAAATTCAATTCAAATAATAGTTTATTTATCAAGATTAAATGAGCAATCATGAGAATGAGAACTGCACCATGGAAGAAATCAAATTAAATCTGGCCAATTTTGCCCAATAATGAACTTAACCGAGATATTCATCTCCCTAATCTACTCTGAAAATTTCAACTACCTACCTCATTCCGTTCGAGAGTTATATCTATGTCTATGGATGTAAAGCAGTCTCACTACTCTCAGATCTCTTACTAACTTCATGATCCGTTCCGAAATGTAAGACTTTTCTGAGAAAAACTAATTTCGGAGCAAACAACTGAGATTTTTCTCACTTCGCTCACAATTCTTCGATTGATTAGATTAGACTGCTTATTAAAAAAAATTTAATTTGGAATTTGTTTTGTAAAAAAAAAATTTTTTTTTTGTTACTCCGAAACCATCTGTCCGATTTTGCCCAATAACGAACTTTTCCGAGATATTTATCCCCCAAACCTACTCTGAAAATTTCAACTCTCTAGCTCATTCCATTCGAGAGTTATCGTGCCTACGGCCGGCCGGACCGGACGGCCGGACAGAATGAATTTCGACCACGGATTCTTGATGAGTGAGTCGAACCAAATCGTTTAAGACCATTTTCATCGAAAAATTCGAAAATTACAGACATTTGGGCAAATTGATAAGCACTCAGTTCCGAGGAACTAGAGCGCCAAAAAAAAACCCAAATCTGAGGTTCGCAACCACTTCTAGAGTGCTGACGAGCATTTGTATCTGGAAGTCCTCAGAGATGATATGCTTCCACCCTGTATAATTCCATACACAAAACATTATACTCAACATGGAGGCAAATTCTGGCATATGGTGCCCAGCAAATGTCTAAAATTCATAGACTCTGGCTTCGTTGTTTTTCGTTTGCACCAGTCTCAGAAGGTTTTCTGCGAGGTAGCCTGTATTCGACAAACCCTGAAGAAGTGTTCAAGACCATATATTAAAGTTGAAGCACCATTCCTGCGTAGCCATTGGCTCCCTTATTTCTTGCATACCCAGTTATTCAGACCAAGAAAAAAGGGTTGACACTACTTACTTCTTCGTGTTTCTTAGACATTATTATACCACTGTCGTCAGCTATTTCCACAGCATCTGAGAAAGGTTTTATCACCATCCTGAATTCCGTCTGGTATTTGTAGATAGTATTTACGGCTATACAACTGTCCTCCTCAAAATTATATTTTGCAACGTCAGATCATCTTTGGCAAGATGATTTTCTTGGTAGATTATACCATGGATTTCAACAGGATCACATAAACTGTTGCTGGCATGTGTTCTGTGAAATTCTCATATGAAGCAGTAACTCTGCTCTCAGAAATTTCTCTTATTCATATTTATTATTCATAATTTGCACCCATAGTCTCTGAAGATTCCCAAAGTTCTGCAGGTATCACTTTTATGGTGACTGTAAATCGCTCCACTTGAGATTTGATGCTGATGCTATAGGAAAGGAAATCAGCTAAATCAATCTATATCTTCCAACCATCAATGTGATATCTGGACAGGAAAATCTATAGATAATCGCCAGTGAATCTTACGACATTCTATTTGGTTATCAAGTATGTGCGTTGTTGGTGTTCTTCAGTTGTTCGTTGGTGCTGACGCAGTTCGCATTGTAGATGTTGTGCGTATTCTTGGTTTGACAGTGGACAACTATTTCTGATTCAGAGGTTGGAAAAAACCATTTGTGGTGCTTTGGTTTATCTATTTTCAACTATCCCCCACAGGTGTTTCTTTCATGATACGATGCTGGTGTGAATTAAAATGTATTCCTAGTATGCAATGTTCCAAGCTCAAGGTTTCCGAATCGCAGAGGGTTGGAGTTCGTAAGGATCTTCCAGGATGGCGCTGGTAATATTTTCTTAAGTTTCTGAAGCTCATTCGTTTGTAATTCAGTGGGTAAGTTACGCTGGTCATTGGTGACAATGACTAGCCCGGATCAAAGGATAATATTTGTTGATGGTTGAAATCCATTCAAGATTGAATCAATTATAGATCGTACCGTAAGCTTATCTACTTACTCTTGACCCAGTCCAAAACATCATTGAATTCATTACTCCAATTTGAATATTTCCTCCACTGGCAGGTTGAAGTTGCACTTTTAAACCTAACGATATACTAATATATGCCGAATTTCATTTCGCAATACCTCAAGCATAAATGTATATTCGGACGTCGAATCGTTCACCTTTGATGTTGCTTGCGCGGTGGCATTAGTAGACCTTTCGCTTATGTATTTTCCCATAAGTTACGATTATGCTCCCTTCCTCGGTATCTCCGGCACGAACCTGGAAAGTTTGGAAGCCCCAATGGTAAGCGACAGTTTTTTCGTAACATTTCAGGGGCATTCGGTATCGACTGACAGTGTACAGTGTTCTACGCCAAGATCCATAAAATATTTCGTTTATCCCTGCTTATGGAAACATGTTAAGAAAACACTGCTTGTTAGATATTCTTTCACTGGGGATTCCGGAAGTGAACACTTGAAATTTTATAGTTGAGCTTTGTAAGGAGAGATGAATTCATGGAAAAAATTCAGATTCGTTCGAGTTCCGATTTCACCGGAAATGATACAAACTTTCGTTTTTTAAAGTTAGTACCCAGTTTTTTCATTGATAATTAATCAGATTCTTCGTGTGAAATCTGAAAAAAACCCTCTAAATTTTCTCGAATATGGCTTCATTCCAATGTTAATAACTTGTAGATTTTTGCATGAAAATTCCTAATTTTCGCTTCTATCAGAAGACATACCAATGCTTCTACTTCGTTGATTAAAAATTTGATTGAACATACGAATGTTCCTATTTGAATGCCAAAGTCAATCATGACTAGAACCTCAAAATTCATTTTTTTAAATGAGAATCCATTTTCGCGCGTATGTTCTGGGGAACATTGCGTCATCATTTTGCCCAATTGTCTGTAATTCTCGATTTTTATGCCGAAAATGCTCTCAAACGATTGGGTTTTGAACTCCCGATGAAGAATTCGAGGTCAAATTTGATTATTTCCTTCCAGCCGTTGCCACGATAACTGGAGAACGGAAAGAGTTAGCGACTTGAAATTTTCAGGGTAGGTGGCGCATCCCAATAAGGCGGAAAAGTTTGTTAATGGACATAATCGGCCAAACGATAATTTCGTTTTGAACCAATACAAATACGATCTAATTGAAACTTGGTGATTAGTTGTAGAATATAAATTATTAAAAAATATCATTTATGTCGCGATAACCTGAAAACGGAAAAAGATAGCGACTTGAAATTTCCAGCTTAGGTTGTGCATCTGAATGCGACATTTGAGTTTGTTCATAGGCATAATCGGCCAAACGGTTTTGGAGTTATACATTTCTGAAATTCGGTTGTTATTTCCTCAATAACTCAAAAAATACAGAACCAATCCAATTCAAACATAATTATTAGTTGTAGAATGCCAACGCGAATATTCTTGCGAAATATCGTGAGGATCGTACACTAGAAAATTTTCAAAAATTGGTGCAAGCACTGACGTGAAGTCAGGAGCTTTTGCGCGTATAATCAGATTTAAAGTGTCTAATGTAGGACAATAGAACATACACGCAAAAGCTCCTGACTTCACCTAAGAGCTTGAACCAATTTTTTCATTGGTTAGCTGGAATCTACGTTAAAAAATAGTATATTTTTCATAATATAATGGGTTCTCATTCGAAAAACATGACTTTTGAGGTGTTTGTCATGACTGACTTTGACATTGAAATAGAAACACCCTGTATGCTCAATCGAATTTTTAATTAACGAAGGAAGAGCATTGGTATGTTTTCTGATAGAGGCTAGAAAATGTATTGAGTTAATAACATTGGAATGAAGCCCTCTTTGAGAAAATTGAGCGGGTTTTTTCAGATTTCAAACGAATTTTCTGAGAATAATATATAAGTGACATATTGAAGCAATGCAGAATTTAATGGGTAATCTGATTATCAATGAAAAAACTAGGTTTACGTTTAAAAAATTGGTTCAAGCCCTGTGGACAGGAGCTTTCTGGCGCTCTATTTCAAACAGACAAATTATATCTCCGGAAGTATTGGTTTCTCAGAGTTGGGAATTATATCAATGTATTCTTATAATAGAACTGCATCATAAAGGAAATTCGATTCAAATAATAGTTTATTTATCAAGATTAAATGAGCAATCTGAGAATGAGAACTGCACCATGGAAGAAATCAAATTAAAATAGCTGAAATGAATTTGACTCTCTCTTATAGAAGAGGATGACATGTACGAGTATGAACACAGATCATATAATAAAGCTTAGATAGAATAATTATAGCATTCTGTGAAAACATAGAAGTACGATTCATTATTGAAAATTCGAAAGATCATATCTCCGAAAGTATTAGCTTGTTGGAGTTGAAAATGATATCAATGGATTTTTGTGGTGAAACTGCATCTCAAATAAAAATTGAATTTGAAATTTGTTACTTAAAAAAATTTTTTTTTTCGTTACTCCGAAACCATCAGGCCCAATAAAGAACTTAACCGAGATATTCATCTCCCTAACCTACTCTGATAATTTCAACTGCCTAGCTCATTCCGTTCGAGAGTTATTCTAGAAAAAAATTTAAAAAATTTTCGAAATTTTTTTTTGACACTTTGCGGTAACCTTGTCAATACAAAACTTCACATGCGTATAAAGGTCATGATTCTACAATTTGATGCTTAATTTCAGATAGATCGAGAGATCGGTTTCGGAAATATTCATAAAAAATATTTTTACTAAAATCGGCCATAACTCCGAAACCGCTGGATGGATTTCACCCATTAACGAACTCGTCTGAGATATTCACGCTCCAAACCCACCTTGCAAATTTCAATCCTCTAACTCCTTTCGTTAGAGAGTTATCGTGCCTACGGACGGCCGGACAGAGTCGATTTCGACCTCGGATTCTTGATCAGTGAGTCGAACCAAATCGTTTGAGACCATTTTCAGCCAAAAATTCGAAAATTACAGACATGTGGGCAAATTGATAAGCACTCAGTTAACTAGAGGAACTAGAGCGCCAAAAACGAAAGTTTGTCTCATTTCCGGTGAAATAGGAAAACGAACGAATATGAAATTTTTTCCAAGGATTCATCTCTCCCAACAAAGCCTAACCATAAAATTTCAATTGTTTATCTTGAATCTTTCTTTGAATATTCTAACGAACGGTCTTCGTGAATCACCATGTATATTAAAACTCCTGGCCTCCAGACAGGATAGCTGGATGCCCTTCAGTAGTACCGCACCTGTTTACCTCTGTGAAATAACTCCTCATATTCTTCATGTAGGAAATTTCTAAATCCGCCACGATCTATCTTTCCGAACTGACACGGTATCCAAAATCCGACGCAGGGACGTGATACAGTAAGTGCATCGTTAATGTATACCGCAATGAACATAATTCACTTTTACGGGCCATTTCGACGGTAAATCCGCCGTCGAAAGAACACCAAATAAGGCCATCTTTTACCTAATACCGGTCCACGGTATTAAAAAGATTTTAAAAATGCAGATCGCGTAAAATGGCGCTCAGACTCCAAGTCATGTTACCGTTGTTCGTATCGCTTTTATGCATAATTCACGGAACACGGTTTGTTTGCTCCATTTACTGGAGCAGTGGGAGAGAACCGATTGAGAGTTGATATTTCAAAGGAAGTTGAAGGACATGAACTGATCTGATCAAATGCTGGATCGTACAAAGTATATAATATGTGTAAAGAATTGGGAAAATCAGTATGATTTCCAGCCAAAAATTCGAAAATTACAGGCATCTGGGCAAAATACTAGCACGCTGCTCCTTAGGATAGGTATACACGCAAAAATAATATTTTCCAAATATTATATATATATATATATAGGTAATATAGTATATAGATCCAATCGAGTTTAAATCCAAAGCTTTGTTGAAGTATAACATTTAAAAGGCTCTTGCAAAATTTCAGCGATATCTTACGAATTATTCTTGGGATACAGAATTTTTTTTAATAATATTTTAAAAATTTTGTATAGGGTGTTTTCAATGTTGAGTCCTTTTTTTGGTGATCTTTTCCGTCGGAACAGAGTCAATTTGACCAAATGACTTAAATTTCAATTTTTTTGATTAAAGTGGTCTTACGATTACGATTTGGTTCGACTCACTGATCAAGAATCCCTGGTTAAAATCTATTATTTCCGGCCGGTCCAGCCGCAGACACGATAACTCTCGAACGGAATGAGCTAGACAGTTGAAATTTGCAGAGTAAGTTTGGGAGTTAAATATCTCGCTTAAATTGGTTGTTGAACAAAATCGATGGTTACGGAATAACGAAAAAAAAAATTTTTTTTGTACATTAAAAATTTCAAATTAATTTTTCTAAGATGCAGTTTCACCATAAGGAACCTTTGATATAATTTTCAACTCTAAGAAGCAAACATAATCTTTGTATTACTCCAATCCATCATGGAAGCTCCTTGGATTGTACATACATGTTCTGCTATTTTTTATTTCTGTATGTCTCTATTTCTCAAGTTGTTCTTATATTCTGACTTTCTTACTTCTAGTGGTGTTGATGTCTCTCCTGTGTACGATTTACCACAAATACAAGGGATATTATATACACAGTTTTTTGATTTTTATCTTTCATTAATGGGTTTTGTCTTTGTTATTAAAGACCTAAGATCATTTTCGGTTTTGAAGACGGTTCTTATATTGAACTTAGAAACGTTTCTTCTGATTTTTTCAGAGAGGCCACGAACATAAGGGATCACATTCACTATGCTACTATGATTTTCAAATACTGTCAATGTGACAATTCTCGAATTTCAGAATAACTATCAACAAAATAATTCTGAAGATTCTCGTTAAGTGTCTGACGAAGGAGTCTGATATAGACTCCGAAATCTTTTAATAAAATGAATGGAGTATAGTGTGAAATTTGCAAATATTTTTTATAGGATGTTCAATGGAGTTCGAGAGTTGAATCGAAATTTTCATAGAATATCTGAGTTCTGCCGGCATGAGCTGATTCACCCTGTACACATTCCCATAGATAAGCTGCTCTATTGTCGTACCGGATCGGGATTTCATCAAATTCTAATTACGGACCCTCGGACCAGTCGATGCGATGTAAAACGCGGGACTTTATCACTCAAGAACGGCATGTAATTGGAATTTGTTAATTAATTCGCAGGCTACCAATATCCAGGAAGACGAGGTCAGAAATTTTTAATTAATTTACTTTATGTTTCATATCATACCCTCGAATAATCGCAGGACGTTGCCGCGGATGCGCTCCCGCGGATGATGAAGTTGCAAAGCCTTCCGGGATAAGCCCGGACCGGAATTTATTGTATAAATTTAATGGCCGATGCCTCCCGATCCTGATTTTGTATTCCGTTTTTCCCGTGACGGCGATTAGGCTGTTGACGGAGGGCTTATTTCTGACGCTTATTGTCCGGCGGCTTTGTATTTCACCCCGAAAATTGTATATTCGTTTATGAAGTTTCGGAAAGTGATAATTTCGGTGTTACGGAACGCGCCCCTTACATCGATTATGACAGCCGACAAAACTCATTGTTATTCTATGAATACCGAATAGGATCGGATTTCGTTTAATTGAAATTTGGGTTAATTATTGTCAATTTCGACGAATTTATAGGTTGGTTTATACGTTTTTACAACAGATGTCGCGGTTTCCAAAATAATAGATGTGCATATAAATAATAGAGAACTCGACCGGAAATCGGGAAATAATTTGATCAGTAGTTAATCATTATATTAGCGGTGAGTTATTCTGTATGAACTAACTGACCTCTATTTAGCTCCTATTGGACAGAAAATTAAGTTATCAGAAACAGTGACCAATAGACAAAATTTGGGCATGTTCTGAGGAACATCGCGTTATCATTTTGCCGAAAGTGTAATTTTCGAATTTTTTGACGAAAATGATCTCAAACAATTGGGTTCAACTCCCTGATGAAGAATTCGAGGTCGAATTTAATTATGTCCGGCCGGCCGTCCATTGACACGATAACTTGGGAACAGAAAGATAGAGATTTGAAATTTTCAGGGTAGATGGCTCTTTTCAATACGAGGGACAAGTTCGTTAATGGACATAATAGGCCCAATGGTTTCCGAATAATAATTTTGTTTTCAATGAATATAAGTCCGAACGAATTGAAACTTAGCGAGTAGTAGTAGAATACAAACTTAAAGACATTTGCGAAATTTTTTGAGAATCGTATGACTATTCAATTTAAAAAGAATTATAAAAAAATATTATTTATGTCACGATAACGGAAAGAGGCAGCAACTTGAAAATTTCTAGTTTAGGTTGTGAATCTGAATGCGAGATTTGAGTTCGTTGATAGGCATAATCGACCAAACAGTTTTGGAGTTATACCCATCTGCAATTTGGCAATAATCGGCCCAACGGTTTCAGAGATTTACCCATCTGGAATATTATTTCCTCGATAACTCAAAAATTACAGACCCGATCGAATTGAAGCTTGGTAACTAATTGTAGAATATCGACATGAATACTGAGGACCACACCACTAGAAAATTAAAAAAAAATTACGAAAAACTATTATGTATCCCACTATAACTTGAGAACGGAAAGAGATAGTGTCTTGCAATTTTCAGGGTAGGTTGCGCATCCGAACGCGACATCCAAGTTCGTTAATTGGCATAATCGGCCGAATTGTTTTGGAGTTATACACATCAGAAATTTTGTTGTTATTTCCCCTATAACTCAAAATATACAATTCTGCTCCAATTAAAACTCGGTGGTTACTTGTAGAATGCCAACCCACTAATTTTCGCGAATTTCGTGAATATTGTATCCTGGAGTTACTTGAGGCCTAAGTGTTTTCGTATTTCACTTTCAAAATAATACTTACATCATAATTAAGAATTCTGTGATCATAGGCGATTATCTACTGAAGTCTGTCTTTAAAATGGTATGAAATGAATTCAGTTATTATAAAAGTTGAGAAAATGGTATATACCGATACTAAATTCGTTGTACAGACTCGTCCAATAGAGGTGGGTAGACAATAGAACATGCGCTCCTAAGTTTCTGACTTCACGTCAGTGCTTGAACCAATTACCGTTATACTGAAATTTATAAATTCATAGAAGCCGTGACTTTGACAGATCCACAAAATTGAACCGTAAACCATAGATTTGTATCAAAGACTAACGTTTATTGGAGAGTTCATAGTTCAATGAATTTTCTACACTTTGTTTACACGTTTAGCACAGAACTGTAATATGTAGATAATATAGAATACCAGCCATATCATCTGATGCTGAAAATTTTATGATTTGGTTCTTAATGCATAATTTATAACAGAAATATACCACTTTTCTTCACTATCAAAAGAGACACTATAAATTGATATTAACAATAGATACTATACGTTATCACTTCAAAGGTGGTCAGTAAATTTAACGGGCAAGTAGCTGACGAATACTTTACCAAGATGTTGAATGAATCGGGCCTTAGCCAAGTGTTCGAGAGATTTTCTGCAGTTCCAGCTTGTAGATGGTGCCCTCTAGGCATCTCAAAGGCATTACGGTGTCTTTGTCAATGTAGATCCTTGCACCTCCGGACGTTCTAGATAGCACACCTTTCCACCACTAACAGCTATTCCTGGAGCGCTCATTTAAGGGTCTCCAGTGGTTGATATTCTCTCTATATTGGGATCTTATATTCCTCACCCAGCTTTCTTCTTCTTCAGATATACATCCGTATACCACATCGATCATCCATGATCAATCATGAGGCCAAACTCAACTGGTACTGGTATGGAGTCTCTACCGAGCTCAGGACCTGCATATGTGTCTCTTCTTTGTTACTCCGTGGATATCCTTGCTATTTTCGTTAAGTTCGTCGGAAGTTATAGCCAGCTACATCTAAGAATCGTTTGGTTGTGAATCCCAAATATTTGGAAAAGTAAACCAATATTTCGTCATCTTCCGCTACAGAATACCATCATCATATCGTGCCGTTCTTTATACGATGCACTCAGAAATAAATCTCCTGGCCGGATCAATTTTTCCGTTGACACAAACTCTCCTTCCTGTGAAATTCCCGTCTTCCTGCTCTTTATATCATCCCCTTCTATCCCCAGTAACTCCGTACCGCACAGCCTGTTTTGTCTTCCATTTGCATTTCACACTCCGATGTGTCCGAGAAATATTTCTGCATCAGCTGCTATCGACGAAAACATCAACTCCCCGGGGAATGTTTGAATTTCCATTTGAAAAGCCGGTAAGTGAAAATTTCAGAGTCGGGTCCCTACATGGTAACGGGCTTATTAAGTGCGGGGGGAACACGACAGTGGCGTGCGTGTTCACAGGTTTCGATTAGGAGATAGTCGAAGTCATTTTCAACAGGATTTCTTTTGGAGTTACCTTTTTACTTGAGATGCTCTTCAGCAATGAAGGCATTCAAGGGTGAAACATAATATTAATTTATGTACAAAGGACGAAAAAATGTCTATTGTAGTCGAGGCTGCAAAGCCGAGGATAGCAAGCAAACGGGACAATAGACAATTGGTCGCCGAGGTGCATATTACATTTTTTCATGGACCTCTACATATACATATATACATTAATGAATTTTGAACCTCTTAAATAATTTCACAATAGCAAATGACAGATACAAAGCAAATGACCCACACACTTATGTTCGTGTTGAACCGTATCATGCCGTATCCATAGTAACGACACAGTAACTTACAGACACTTATGTTTGTATTGAACACAGCGGACGAAAAAGTACTTTTATCACTTCTCATAGAGGTCGACGACCGAAAATGGTTGAAACGATTAGGTTCGACTCACTGATGAAGAATTCGAAATTCAAATTCGATTCCGGTTGCCGTTGCCACGATAACTTTTGAACGGAAAGTGTTAGCCACTTGAAATTTTCAGGGCAGGTGGCGTATCCGAATGTGATGTCAAATGTTGTTCATGGGCATTATCGTAGTACCTAGTAATTTTGTTTTCAATCAATACAGATCCGATCGTATTTAAACTTGATAGCTAGATGTCGAAAATTGAAATAAAGAGGTATGTGGAATTGCGTTAAGATGGTATCACTAGAAAATTAAAAAAAAAATTATAAAAAAATATGATCTATATCACGATAATTTGAGAACGAAAAGAGACAGCGACTTGCAATTTTCAGGGAAGGTTGCGCATCCGAATGCGATATTAAATTTCTTTCACAAACATAATCGGCCAAACGGTTTTGGATTTATACCCATCTGAAATTTTGTTGTTATTTCTTCAATAATTAAAAAAAATTTAATCCGATTTAATTCAAATATTGCAAATAGGTATAGAATACCAATGCACAAATTTATGGGAAATTTAGTGAGGATCGTATCACTAGACAACTTTAAATAAATCATTGAAAAAAAATTCTATATCTAAGAAACTATCCGATATCGTCGAAATTTTGCGGGAGTCTTCAAGACCTAACTTTACATCCAAGTTCTGCTACTACTGGACGACTGCCTTAGATATTTTATGGTGAATTATCAGTCTTAAGTCTTAAACACTGGTGGTCTCGAAGAAGAGCTGTTGTATATGAACGCCTGCCTTGAAGATTATACATACCTCTCAATATAATGGAAAACCTTAACGAGTAATCCGCAAATGGAGCAGAGAAAATCGTACTGCTGGTATTTGCCGACTCGTGTTTCTGCTTATTGGCTTCTTCAGGACAAGGCAACCAAGAAACCAAGGAAAAGATGGAAAGAAAAGTAAAAGCAGGCGACAACAGTTTTCTTTCCATGTTTACCTTGGTTTCTTGGTTGCCTTACCCTGAAGTGTTCAACTAACAGGGAGAAGTGTCGGCAAGTACCAGCAGAATGATTTTTCTCTGCTCCTTTTGCGAATTAACCTTTTAAGATACTTCTCCGTATTATCCTGGTTCATTCAATCCAAATATAACGAGATGAAGTGGTATTAGAATGAGAAACGCCACCCCCAAACAAGTAGCTCCTCGTCACCGGCAACCCTTCCTCGCGTGAACCCCAAGTCTCCGCCACTGCTCCCAAGAAGGTGCAAGCCGCCAATCCCGTCATGATTCAGTTGTCAGGCAATCAGCTGAGCGTCCCAAGAGAGACATTACCCGCGTCATCCTTCATCTCTACGTTGCCGGATCGTCATCTCTTCCCGCCCTTACGGCACGCCGGTTGACGTCCCGATGGGACCAAGCCGACGTAATTCGCAGCCCCGGTATATCCCACAGGACGCGCCATGATTGCCGGGAGATGCTGTATGAATACGCGAGGAGAGGTTATGCCCATTGTTATGCAAAATTTGCCGGAACACGGAACGTATACGCACCTTTTATATATCAACTTCTTTTTGCGGGCTTACACATGCTCGCGATGGGATGAATACGGGATGGGTTATGTTCCGGGGTATGGGAGCATCCGGATGCGGAGTGCTTTTTTTTGTCGGAGGGAAATTGGGGCATATTCACCGGTTTGCGGATAGAGCGACACTGGAAGCTCCTTGCTGCCTTGAAGCGTGCTTGGCGTGAAATTCATGGAGTATACAAGGTTCTGAATGACAAACCGAATAAGTTTGGTATACTTCATTCAGAGATGGTTATAAAGGAGATATAAGAAAGCACTGACGTAATGTCTGGAATTTTCTACACTTACGCAGCCGATCTTGGGCTGAACGGAGGCCTTGAGGTCCATTATTCCGACACCTAATGTTGTAGAGTTCAGATCCGATTATACGTCGACAAAAATGCTGCGACTCAACAGGGAGGGATCCATTTCACCATTGGAATTGTGGGTGTTTGGTTTCCTAGGTGTATTGTTATCTACGTATCCTTAGCATGGTGGACAAAAACTGATGAGGCTCCACAAGCAGCGGTTGCAGAAACTTCAACGGTTTGCTTGTGTTTGTGTTATACTAGCAAGCTATACGACTCCCACAGCAGCTATTGAGGTCATACTTCATCCGACCCCCCTTACACTTACATGTAAGGGAATATAGCCTGATGGATGCAACAACTCCACTCAAACCTCTTGGCGTAGCCCTGAGATGTTATGCCAACCTTATTCGATTTCAAACCATCCTTTGCAACGGCCATAAGGGACCGTCTGAGTGCGGTGGACAAGAAATCATCCGTTTGGTATACGGAGGGATCAAAATCAGATAAGGGTGCAGGTATTGAGGTACTGAGGATCTCTGGTCCCTTGGGACATTAGCCCTCTATCTAACAGGCAGAGACAATAACTGACTACATTTAAGCTCGAGAGTGCCTGAGGAGGAAACTCAAGGGGGCACACATCAATAGTATAACTGCCAGCTAGGCCTCACTAAGAGACCTAGAATCATCCTTTCAAGGTTCCCTACTGGCCTGGGAAGGCCGTAATACCATGCAGCAAAGGACAATAAGGTGACTCCTCTATTGATGTCAGGGCACTGTGGTTTCGAAGGAAGTGAGAAGTGAACTTTCAAAAAGGAACTTCAGCGTAACACCTGCAGGACCAGAACCCATCCTGGGCTTGAGGAGTGCGTTCGAATAATGGGAGCTAAATAACAGAATAGCTCTTTGGAGAAATACTCCAGGATTAACACAAGTAATCAGAGTGGATTTCCCACCATCCCATACCAGGAACCTCAAATAAATGTCACGACCTGAGCTTCAGGTAATGGTGAGAAACATACAGGCTCTGTGGATACTGCCGAACATATAGTTTGCAAATGGCCAGAGCTGGCCTGCCTAAAATTTCACATATGGGTGAGCCAGTTCTAAAATCTCACGAAGTGATATCCAAATTTCCTAAAGACATCATTAGGTATGCTAACACCATTGAAAATGTCCTTAGGATTGAATAAGTAGGGTGATAGAACAAAAGGTCGTATAGATCGCAGTTGAAGGGCTGGTCCAAGCCTCATGACCCCGTTCTGATAATAATAATAATAATAGCAGGTGTACGGTCCTCTCCAGAACAAGGAGATTCTTAACCTCAGTCTTTGAGGAAGGCCAGTCACTGAAGAGCCTCGACTGCCTGAGTTCGTCCTTCGTAGTCTCGGTTCTCTGGAATTCCTTCGTAAACAAACACTTTCAGTTCAGTCGAAATTGATTGCTTGAAATTGAAATTATACTATTGTAGCTCTCGTTTTTTCTTGTTATTCAGATTTTAACAACAAATGTTTCATTGGAATTTGAAATGATCCGAAAATAACAGAATTATATTTAATGTCGAATGTAATTACTTAAATTACAAATTTGGAATTGTATCTCCATTAGTTCAAAAGTTATAGTAAAATTGAACATAAGAAACCAGGTGAGAATAATGAAATCAAAGAGAACAGAAAATTAAAAGTTCAATTCAAACTATACAATTTTTTTTAATAATACATGATTGTTCTTGTTTTTTTGAGTAGAAAAAAAAACTGAGATACAATTCATTTGTTTATAACGAATTGTTCATTAAGTAAGCAATGAAAATAAAAATAAGAATACATTTTTTCTACTATCAAAGACCAAGATAAATAATGATAAAAAAAGATTCCTTAATATTAATTACAAGTGGTAGAAAAATATTGATAATTAACCAATCCATTTCTAAGCCCTAAAAACTCTTTTAAAGAAACGGTTTTTTTTTAAATCATAATTTTCATCGAAGATTATGTTTCCAAATGAAAATTTTGTATTATATTATAAGCAACGCATTTTTTATAACAATTTTTTAAACAATGAGAGATATATAATTATTACAAATAATTTTTAAGTGAGCTTCTGATCATGGGAAAATGGATCAATAGTTTTTTTTAATTTTTCCAACGGTAATCTGCTAAGGCCTTTGAGAAATAGCTCCACGAAAGTAAAAGATTCTCAGATTAATAGTATAACAATTATCGCCCTGGCAATGTTAATGTTCGTGCTACAACTAATTGTTAATCAACTAATGGATATCCAATTGGAAAATCGCGATAAAAAGTTTTGGACCATGGATTATTGTTCATTGATCTATCCTGTAGGCGCCTGAATTTTTTCAGTTCTTAATTTTCATATTTTAATAAGTTTGAATGATATTTATTTCGGGGGTATATTTGTTTTCGGGGGTATATTCTACCCTCTAGGAAACTTATTAATATTGGTCCTACATATTTTGAATCTTTTTTTCAAATATGAAAAATCTCATGCTTCGCATGTGGTGTAAACACATCCCCGTGATTATTCCTATCAAATCACTCTCAGTGTAACCGCGTGAAAGAAGTTACTTCCAGAAAAAATTGGTTCAAGCCCTGTAGTCAGGAGCTTTTTGGCGCTCTTGTTCAAACAGACCAATTATATCTCCGACAGTATTGGTTTCTCAGAGTTGGGAATCTAATCAATGATTCCTATGATAGAACTGCATCATCAAAAAATTAAATTTAAAAAGAATGTCGTTTAAAAAAAATGCTTAAAAAATTATCTGTCAAAAAAAGAGCAATCTACAATGATTCAAAAATTGTTATTAAATTTATTTACAAAGATTAAATGAGTAATCTGCAATTATTCAACCTCGTGGAATGGGTTGTTGCAACTTATACACTCGGTGCATAGTTTTCACAACTCGAAATACCTCAGCAAAGTATCATCGAAATGTCTAGAGCTAGGCTGGAGACCTCATAGCAGATTGTCCATTTATTCCTGATATTTGGGCAGGTAGTGGATTACGAACAAATTATTTTAATAGTTCAAAATATATTAATAAAATACTATCCTCTTTTCATAATTTAAAATTTAATAGTTCATACCACTAACACATTCTTTTCTGTATTATGAACCTTAACTCAAGAAAAAATATTTGATACACAAATGTAGATCCATATTTCAGTATTTTTTTGCTAGCAACATTATGGAAATACTGTATATAGGAACATATCTCACTACTTAAGGAAGTAAAAGGTGATATTAACATCAGTGGTCAACGAACAGTAATTTCTTTCGATGATTCCATTATGTTCTTCTTTCCTATTGCCTCCATAAACTACATCAAAACAGTCTTGTATATACTCACAGATTCAAGAATCGAATACTTGCTTTCCAAGAGAAAATATTTTCGAACTATGAATTGACAATCTCTAGAAAAGATGACATTTATGAATAGTGAACACAGACAGATTATGTGTTCACATTCTGTGAATACATATATAACTTACGATGTATTATTGAAACTTTGAAACATCATATCTCCGAAAGTGTTAGCTTGATAGAGTTGTAAATGATAACAATGGGTTCTTATGATGAAACTGCATCTCGAAAAAATTTTAATTCAAAAGTTGTAATGTAAAAAAAAATATTTTTTTTCGTTACTCCGAAACTGTAAGACCGATTTTGCAACAACGAACTTAACCGAGATATTTATTCCTCAAACGTTCCTACTCTGAAAATTTCAAGTGTCTAGCTCATTCCGTTCGAGAGTTATCGTGTTAACGGCCGGACAGAATCGATTCCGGCCACGGATTCTTGACCAGTGAGTCGAACCAAATCGTCCATTTTCAGCCAAAAATTCGAAAAATACTTACAATTGGGCAAATTGATGAGCACTCTGTTCCGAGGAACAAGAGCGCCAAAAATGTCGCATTAATGTAAAGAATCGAGAAGTAGGACTGTTGTATTGCTATTAAAATACCATTGTTCATACAGGCTCCCACGTGTATCCACCTCTCGGCGATCTGATGAATAAATTCCTACCCCGTTACGTATAGTGGACGTCACAGCCCCTAATCCACAATTAAAGAGCATCATAACAAGGTGCTAATGAAAGTTTAAACGCATGCTACAATCCGCTTCCAGTTGTTCTTGGCAAATATCCATTCAGAGTCAACTATGTATGTTGAGGCGGAGAAGTCGGAGTCATTGTTGATCGAAGTCGGCCAAACTTCGTCGAACTTTGTCGAGTTTTGAGTACACAATACCTTGCCAGTTTGCCACTACGAACGAGAACGTGTTTTGCTCCGGATAGCGAGATTTAACGTCGATTCAAGACACGTTTTCCTTATCCTCGTGAAGTTTTATGTGCGGGAAAAATCGATCGCGTGACCGAAGGAGCAAAAACCAAAAGTCGGACTGGGGAGGTCAGTGAGAGAATGTAGCGAACGTCCAGGTTTGATGTCGGCGAGAATGAATCGAGAAAGTTAATGTGTAGTTCTACTCGAGTATTATTGAAATTAAGGAATTTTGAATTGATATTTAATAAGAATGTACCTAGATAGTTTCACAAATCATACAACAATTTTGAACCAGTTTCCTGATGACTGACCTCCTCGGAGAAGAGCCATTGATTCATTGAATAGTAGAGGGTTCTCAGGCCCAACACTATACAGGGTGAGTCTTTGACCACTGCATTAATTTCAACCAAAGATTCCTCTCATCAAATGAAACACTTTTTTCATTTACCATTTTTCCAGATTCAACTCAGGTAAAAAGTTACAAGCGTTTAAAGATTTCACAATGTGCTAATACACTCCCGCATATAAATTATCTATGACATTGTTGGCGGACGAGAATAAGGCATGGTAACGTGGTTTACAGCTTGATTCGGGATTCCTACGCTTGGGGACGGATCCATAAAAGTAGTGAAATTTCTGGAGTTTTCCATTTTAAAACATTCAATGAAGAATATCTCGAAAACGGGGCGTTTAAGGAGAAATGATGAAGAATAATATAATATTTTAAAACGATGGAATATTCTTGAAATGATTCAAGAAAAACTTTATATGCTTTCTTTATGCTGATTTCGTTTAGTTTTATGAATCCACGAGTCCATAACTAGAAAACCAGTAGAAGTAGAAAATAACTAATATTTGGAAAATATGTATCATAGTTATAGGAAACTTTACGCCAACATTCATTTTATTCGAAAAAAGGATGTCAAAGCTACAAAATAAAAACTGATTTTTTCTCAAAATTTCAACAGCCTGTATCTTTTTACCTGAGCTGAATTTGGGAAAATGTTGAATGAAAAAAGTGTTTCATTTGATGAGAGGAATCTTTGGTTACAATTAATGCAGTGGTCAAAGACTCACCCTGTATATCCACGAATCCACGAAGGAAGCTCAGTACCTTAATCCAGGAACGAGGGGTAAACCGCTAGGAATTCTGGTGTACAAGAAAGTTGAATTCCATGGAATTCTGCTTTCTTGTACACTAGAATTACTCCCTAACCCACTCTGAAAATTTCAACTGCCTATCTCATTCCGTTCGAGAGATATTGTAGAAACAAAACTTAAAAATTTTCTAAATTTTTTTTTACACTTTACGGTAATCCGATCAATACAAAACTTCACATGCGTCTAAAGGTCATGATTCTACAATTTGGTGCTAAATTTCAGATAGATCGAGTGATCGGTTTCGGAAATATTCATAAAAAATATTTTCACTAAAACCGGCCATAACTCCGAAACCGCTTGATGGATTTCGCCCGTTAACGAACTTGTCCGATACATTTAAACTCCAAACCTACCCTGTAAATTTTAATCCTCTAACTCCTTTTGTTCAAGAGTTATCGTGTTAACGGACGGACGGCCGGCCGGACAGAATCGATCTCGACCACGGATTCTTGATCAGTGAGTCGAACCAAATCGTTTGATACCATTTTCAGCCAAAAATTCGATAATTACAGACATTTGGGCAAATTTATAAGCACTCTGTTCCGAGGAAAAAAAGGAGGGTTTGGTTTTTTACATATCTCTCAAAAACTATTTGAGATTTTTCAAATTTGAAAAAAAAATTCAGAAAAAGGAGGACATATCACAAAAATATTCCAACTCCAGAAAATGTAAGACTAATATTTATAATTTTCCAAGAGGTTTGAAAGTACCGGCTTGCCCAAGCCACACCTATATGAAAATTGAGAACTAAAAAAATTCAGGTGCCTGTAACACTATATATCCACGAATCCACGAAGGAAGCTTAATCAGTACCTTAATCCAGGAACGAGGTGTAAACCGCTAGGAATTCTGGTGTACAAGAAAGTAGAATTCCATGTAATTCCATTGGAATTCCTATTGAATTCCGAGGAATTCCTATTGAATTCCTGGAATTCCTATTGAATTCCTGGAATTCCTATTGAATTCCGTGGAATTCCTATTGAATTTCATGGAATTCCGCAAAATTCCTATTGAATTATAGAGAATTCCTATTGATGTTAGAGTGCGACACCTATCGGACAATCATGTATACAGCTCCAAATATTTCGTTTTAACTTAGGGGTAAAGCGCTAGGAATTCTGGTGTACAAGAATATAGAATTCCAATAGAATTTCAAAAGAATTCCTATTGAATTCCAATGAAATTCCGGTTGAGTTGGAATCCCGGTGTAGAAACTTTTTGTCAGCGGTTTCTCCCTCGTCCAGGAATTAAATCGAGAACAGCTTCTTGTTTATGAATTCCACGAGTCCCTTAATCAAATTCTCTTGTATCATATTCATCAACAAAGCCAAATATGTTAGTTCTAATGCCGGACAGAGCCGCGCATTTGAAGAGGACTGGCTGATTGGTCCTTCATTTCACATAATCTGAATTGAGAGCAGTACCGATGTCTCCTCATCACCTTCAAGTATTTCTTCAGATTACAGTGACCGGTAAGGAAGTCAACCATATTTCTGAACACAGCAAGATTTTCACCAGCAGTTTAGCTAGCCGGGCAGACGTCCTAAAGGGGATCAGCGATACAATACGTAGACTATAGAATAGAAGAGCCCAAAGCTTGCTTCCTTCATATCTATGGAAGCAAATTTTCCGAATGTATGTCGAGTGAATAAGTTGAAGATCCCGCACTATGGATTTCCGAGTGGGTCCCTGCAACGTTTATACACTTGGTAAATCGGTGTTGAAGTGCTTCAAACCATCTTGGAAACAAATCATAACCCAGAGACTCCAGCCAATGATATGAGGAGGAAATCCCCTTGCCGGCATTTTATACTTTGTGTTTTGGAATCTGGATCAAAGTGCTTTCCTTGTAATCAAAGGAATTTCTTCAATAAACATTTAGACGGTGATTACAACTTCATTCTGGAATCAGTCTCGCATCACATCAATCATGGATTGATATCAGATTGACGGGAAACTGATGGATTGATGGTCCGGATTGCTGAAATATTAACGTGCTTCGTCATTCCATCAATCTGCATCAGTCTCATCGTGATCAAGGTCACGGACTGAACTGATGCGAGACTGAACCTCCGTCTTAAAACCCCAGTTTTATCAGTAGTTCTAGCAAGCATATTTGTATCGTTAACCTAACAGCTAGTCGGGCAGACATCCCAAAGGAGGTCAGCGTTACAATACGCATTTCGCGGTGTAGAAAAGCCCGAAAATCGCTTCCTTCATATCTATGTATCGAAATTTTCCGAGTGAAAGTCGAGTAAAATGAGTCGAAAATCCCGCACTGTGGATTTCCGGGTGAGATTTTCGGAGCACCTAAAACGGAATCGCGGAAGTGACGTGCTGTGGGATTGCAGTAGGCCCGTCCCCGTGCCCACGTATTGATCTGGCGACGACGACCACTTCGTCCGCCGGTTTTCGTGTCTCTTCGGAAGTCTTCGAAGGGCCATGTCTGACTGCCCCCTTTCTTGCCGCCGTTGAGATTTCGGAGGTTTTCCACGGTGCCCGGGCATCAATTATCGGAAGTGGCATGCGGAAAACTTCTTACTATGTATGATACTCGGGAAGATGAGAAGAATTTCCCGAATTTCGGGGGAAAATTCCTTCCGATCGCTTGAGTCGAGTGGATCCGGTTCTTTTCAAGTCGACAGTAGAAGAGATTTTGGGTCCGTTCCGATGATCGGCTTTAAGGTCGGGGAGAGTGGGATATCGGATTCGTGGAGATCTGGGAGTGATTCCGAAAAAATGCCATTTCAAATATATGTGTTTTGTTCGTTATTCGAACAAGGGCGATAGGGACCTGTCTGCCTTTTCAATCGTTGCTTCAATTTCATAGGAGTATAAGGTTGCAAAGAGATAAATATATTATACATTGTAATCTATTTGCGCATTTTCAAATTAAATTCTGATGCAACGCCACTGCCTGCGGTTGTTTATCATCATAAATGTCACTTTAGTATGTTATATTTTAGTTTGAGTTCACTGTGGACTGAATATGAACACTACAAAAGTAACTGCACTCTTGTCCACAACAAATTTTGTCGTCTGCCATGTTTCGGAAATGATGTTTTCATCCTCTGTGACGAGGTGTTACTAAAGCATATTACCAATTTCAAACTCAACTATGGGTTAATGTTATACCCTTAGTCTTAAACCGATTTGTGAGAATAATGAGTTTTCAATAGGGGTTAGGTCATTATTGAGTGAAATAACTTTCTCCTATGAGCGTGCGCAAAGTAGTACTTTTCCACACGCATTTGGCTTGCCAAAGTAACACTTCTCCACATCATGCGGAAATAGTGTATTCTAAAACAAGTTGCAGAATGGGCTTCTATTCAAACACGAATGAGTGTTGAAATTGCCTTCTGCAACGAGTATTAGACGATATTTCCTCTATTTCATGCAAGTTTTGTAAAACACTGTTGAATTGAAAAATTCGGCTTTTACATTCTAGTGACTTTTGTATTGTATATTGTCAGTTAGTGTTACTATTACGGTAGTTGACAGATTACGGAATTTGAATCGTAGGGTAGGGCATTTAGATCCGATTTAAAACAGCTTTCTAATATCATGAATGATTCACAATTAGGAAATCTCGACTACCTTAATTTTTAATGAAAATAATCCTTTTTCGCTCAACAATTATTTCACTATATCCGGTTTATATTATATTGACAATTAACGTGAGTTGAAATTGTATAGGATCGAATATCAGTGCTGACTACCACAAAACGAAAAATATAACTAGAAAAAATGCGAGAATGAGTTCATTACAGCAATGTTTTTAGTGCTATAATGAACTCATTACGATACTGAAATAGAGAAAAGTATATTCTAAAACAAGTTGCAGAATGGGCTCCTATTCAAACACGAATGCGAAATTTTTTCGAACGCATGAGTGATGGAATCACCTTCTGCAGCGAATATTGGATGATATTTTCTGTATTTCATTTTAATAAAAATAAAACTTTTCCTCTCAACAATTATTTCACCATATCCAGATTATATTGTATCGACAACTGACGTGTGTTGAAATTTGATAGGATCTACTACCACAAAACGAAAAATATAACTAGAAACTATGCGATACATTACGATACTGAAATAGAAAAAAATATTAAGTGGTACGGAATTGACAAACTGATCAAAACTGTTGTTTAAATTTTCATGAATATTTCAGAAACGGGCGATTATTTAATGCAATGTGTGACTTTTGAAAGTGTATGCAACTCCACTCTGCAATTATCATTACCGATATATGTGTCATTAAAGCTTGAACAAATATATATTCATAATGAATTTCCAGGAATAATTATATCAAGCAACAAGACTGGCAAATTTTGACGCATGATTATGTCAGAATTTTTCTCAGATTGTATAATACCTCAAGCTTTCTTCTACAACACAAACGTTGTTAACACTCTTGTAATGAACAGTTCTTGTAGTGATCTTCCACATTCCATATTGCAAGCAGCTAATGAAGCGAGTTTGAGTTTATTACCTGCAGAATTTAAAGTCAAGTATGAAGCAGAATATCAGAATTTTGAAAACTGGTCTCACAGTAAAGGGACAACATGTTATCATACTTTTTACACTTGAAGAAGAAATTTCAGCCCATTTTATTATGGAGCAAATATTCCATGTTGAAAATAGTACTTACAGTGACGAGAAACTTAGATTTAAGTGAATATTTTATACTCACTTCGTTTTAAGAGAAGCAATATTTTGGATAACGTCCAAAAACAGCCAAAATATAAGAAAAAAGTGAGGTTTTTAAATTTATGGAAGATGCACCTGTTAAAATTTAGCTTCTCATCAAAGTTGCTATTATTTTTGGGATGACCGTTGCCTGCAGGCGCGACGAACTGCAAAATAATGACAGGTCACATCGAGGACGAGGGACATTTGATAGTGGTCAAAATCCCGGACACCAAAAATAATTCATCGAGTATATCAAATTTGTTATTTCTAATGAAAGGAATCATGGATATCATTTGCAGCTCTACCATAAATATGTGAATTTGAGGAAACAAAATACTTCAGACAGACGTATTTTTGTCCAATATAGACAAGGAGCATGTAGTACCCAAAGTGTGGTAATACATTTGTACGGAAAAATGCCCTTGGAAATAGCAGCATATTTAAAATTGAAAAATAGTGAGCAGTACACTGGTCATAGTTTCAGACGGTCATCGGTTATTATGTTGCCTAATTCTGGGGCAGGAATAACCAATATTAAGGGCCTGGGAGGCTGCAAATCTACCAGTGTCGCCGAGAGTAACATCGACGAGTCCACTAATCAAAAAAAGGAAATGTCTAATAAGATATTGTTTGCAGATAACTCTACTTTGATAATCAACCTTTATCAAGCCATCCATACAGCTGCCCTACAGAGAATCATCAACCTTCGTACGACTGTCCTTCAACTTAAACGAACGCGAACATTACTTGAGAATCAGTGTTCATCGAGACATACGTTGAATGAACTGACAGGATCAGCAATCAATTTACAATATGTAAATAATTGTTCTTTCGTCATAAATATCACGATCAAATAATTTAATATTTCTTCTTTTTTTCCAGTTATTGTTTCTTTTTGAATAGTTAAATTGTTCCATTCCAGATTGATCTAGAGTTTCAGAATAAATTATTATATTTCAATTTGGTTTCTTCTTGTTATTATAAGACGCTCGAAGGAGAAACATTGCTCCTAACACTTGCGAAAATTGAATTTTCCGCACGCAAAAACTTATCCGAACTGCGCTTCACGTCGTTCGTCTAACTGTAAATGCGTGTAGAGAAGTATCACTTTGCGCACTTTTTAGGAAAATAACTATTTTTTTCCTGGAAACCAAGCTGACTTGGACGAGTTGATCACCTGGATGGGTGACCACTCTGTCTATAAATTCGAACGAGAGCACCATAGTACTTTTCCTACTGGTTTGTAAACGGGATTTTGAGCAGGGATGACAAATTATATCGAATCGTACTTCTATACAGGGTGTCTGGTGAGGAATGGGACAACGTTTAGGTGGTGATGAGGGATGTCTCAAGGAGTGAGAAAATGCCATTTGAAATCATCTGAGGAACATGGTTCCTGATATACAGGGTGTTTTAGAAAAAAGTTCGAAATTTCAAATGACTATAATTCAGGAAATAGTAGATCTAATCCGATGATTTTTCGTATGAACAATGATAGAGTGAGTACGAATCTGTTTGGATGAAAAATTCGAAATAAAATCAGATTCGGACTCAGAAATTTTAGTTTTTCTGAAATTAGGAAAAAACAACACCCTGTATGCGGTTTTCAATTTTTTTGACTTCAGATTCTGAGAGAGCAAGAAAAATACTTTCAAACTCAGTTGTCATCCCGAATGGCACAAATTTTCCCTGCTTTCTCTGATCCTTCGAATGTCAATCTTCCGATTTTCGCTTCTTCCATATTTTTTTCTCGACATTGCAGAAACATGAGATCTCAGATAGTTACTTATAAATAAAAAAAAGGATCATAAACGAATCAAAAATTTTACAGAAATTATCAAAAAACCGAAAAACAGTTAACATTTGGAAAATATTTCTGAAGTACTAATTGATGATTCAGTGGCAACAAAATTAATGATTAATTCTTCAAATATTGTTCAAAATGAAAACCCCCAACTTCTACACATTTATCTGCTCTTTTCATTAAATTCAAACTGCTTTCCTTATCACATTTGGGTTGTTTCGTATTTCATCACATGCGTCTATTATTCGCTGAATTAATTGTTCCCTAGTATTTATCTCTTGCTCGTACACCATAGTTTCAAGGTGGCCCCAAAGGAAATAATCTAACGGTGTCATGTCTGGAGACCGAGGTGGCCATGCTCTTTGACCACCATGACCACGAAAAAATTTTCTGATTTGGAACCCGACGATTGGGAAAACGGTACTCCCTTTCAGCTGCTCTTTCGTTCATATCATATGAACCATACACCAAAAGCATGTCAACATACTCTTCATTAGAAAATGTGTGCGGCATGATTTTCAACAAATTGAAGTAAGATTGTATCAACAATAAAATCACTAGTTTGACAGATAACTAAATGCTCTATCTTTTCTCATCATGAATGATAGCAAACCATAAAATTGACATAACTGGCAACTAGATTCATGACTAATGATGGAGATATCTACATGACGAATGAAACTTTGGATATTACAGGAAAAAATGATCCAAACTCATCTGAAAGATCGACTAAGAGACAAGAAGTTGACGGTTTTTATTTTGAACAATATTTGAAGAATTAATCATTAATTTTGTTCCTACTGAATCATCAATTAGTACTTCAGAAATACTTCGTAAATTTTCCAAATGTTAACTGTTTTTCGCTTTTTTGATAATTTTTATAAAATTTTTGATTCGTTTATGATCTTTTTTTTTTTACTTATAAGTAACTATCTGAGATCTCATGTTTCTGCAATGTCGAGAAAAAAAATTGGAAGAAGCGAAAATTGGAAGATTGACATTCGAAGGGTCGGAGAAAGCAAGGAAAATTTGTGCCATTCGGGATGACAGTTGAGTTTGGAAGTATTTTTCCTGCTCTCTCAGAATCTGAAGTCAAAAAAATTGAAAACTGCATACAGGGTGTTGTTTTTTCCTAATTTTAGAAAAACTAAAATTTCTGAGTCCGGATCTGATTTTGTTCCGAATTTTCCATCCAAACAGATTTGTACTCACTCAATCATTGTTTATACGAAAAATCATCGGATTAGCTCCAATATTTCCTGAATTATAGTAATTTGAAATTTCGTTATTTTTTCTAAAACGCCTTGTATATCAGGAACCATGAACCTCAGATGATTTCCAATGGCATTTTCTCACTCCTTGAGATATCCCTTATCACCACCTAAACGTTGTCCCATTCGACACCAGACACCCTGTATAAAGAAACGAAATCCATCAAATTTTATGCATTCGTTGATAGAATACATCAACCTGCTCCCGCCTGGTATATCCGCAAAAATCCATTCCGCATATCGGCGTTCCACAAATCGAGTTACGTCGCATGATGGGCCTAAAGCCCCGGCTTTGCGCTACGAAATGATCAGATATATATTAATGAGATTAAATACAGAGGTCCCTGCAATTCCACGGGGGAATTAAATCGCCCTTTCTCTAACGCGATTTTCAATGAACACCGAAATTGATGAGGTCATCGGAATGGAAATCCCCCGCAAGATGATCGGACCGACAAACCGCCGGTGATATAATATCGGGTTCAACATCGCGCCTCGCTGTGCACCGACTCGATCGTATTTTATTAGACGGGAGGAGGAAGAAGGTGATATTCCGGAACATACACTGATCAACAATTGCTAGGGATCACTTATGAACTTCTCTTCATTTGTATTTTTTTCAAGTTATCTCGTGAATATCTGTACATTATTATGTTCTCTAAGGAAAAATTAAGATGTTTTGAGTTGATTATATCAAATTTTTCCTCACTTCATCGGCTCTTGTTCACAAAATCGATTATTATCTGTAGGCTGTTACATGTGAAGTGAAAAGCAATGTGGTATTTGTTATTAAATCTGTTTTTTTCTCTCGTTCAAACACATAAGGTGACAATAATTGAAGAAATGAGAACAATATTAGCTTATCAGTCATGCCGAGAAGACGTTTGGCTCCTGTGCAACTGGACCAAATCATACGGTGGATACAGGAAGGTTTGTCCCAGCGAGAAGTGTCCCGGCGGTTGAATGTTTCGCAAAGTGTCGTGAGTCGGGCTTGGAATAGGTTCATCCAAAACGACTCAGTAGCTTATGTTCATGGGGGAGGTCGGCAGCGCAGTACAACAGCTGCCCAAGATCGTCTTTTGGTCCTCAATGCTAGGAGAAATCCCACTTACCCGGCGTCGCGGCTCAATAGATCACTGAGAGTTGCAACAGGAGTTCTAATTTCGAGCCAGACTGTAAGACGACGACTACATGTTCGTGGTTTGAGAGCACGTAGGAAGGTACAACATCCCCGTTTGAATAGGGAACATCGGGTTCATCGACGGCAATGGGCTGAGGAGCACCGCAATTGGACAGTTGAAGATTGGAGCCGATGTTTATCTACGGATGAGTCTAGATTTAGTTTGGTCAACTCCGATGGACGTATTCTTGCTTGGAGGGAAAGAGGTCGAAGGTATGCAGAACAGTTTATGGTACCCACAACAGCATTTGGCGGAGGTTCTATATGTGTATGGGGAGGCATTTGTTTGAACCAACGCGCAGAGTTGGTTGTTCTGCAGAACACCACAATGACCAGCCAGAGATATCACGATATGATTATTGAACCCATAATTGTTCCGTTTGCGGCTGCCTTGGGCGAGAATTTCATTTTAATTGACGATAATGCCCGTCCACACCGTAGTCGTCTGGTTAATGAAGCGCTAGAAACTCATGCTATTGATAGGATGGACTGGCCAGCTCGCTCTCCAGACATGAATTGCATCGAACATGTCTGGTCTGAGATGTCTAGACAATTGTCAACCTTAGAACAACCGATCAATAACCTGGAGGACCTTTCTAACGCTTTACGGGATATTTGGACGAATTTGCCCCAAAATTTTATAAATCGTTTGATTGAAAGTATGCCTCGTAGGGTAGAATGCTTGAGACGAGCTCGTGGGGGGCCAACTAGGTACTAGCTTAACCGAAACTTCAGCCTTCTTGTGGTGTCATCATAAAATTTTTATGTTATTCAAACACAGAATTTTGAGTGTTCCTAATAAAGTCTTTTTTTCTCTCCAACTTTCCATTTTTTCATTCTTTTCTCACGTGAACCATATTATCAACTGAAAATACTCTGATATCTGACTAAATTTATAATCTTGGAGCGAATAATTCAGAAATAAATTTAGAAAAAGTAAGTGATCCCTATCAATTGTTGAGCAGTGTATTCGTCGAATTTCGATTCTATCCCTGTTTCGTGAGTAACTGAAGGGATGGAGGAAATTTATGAAAGCACGTTGGTGCCTGGGGATTCTGTAAGCTCGTTCATGTGATGAAGTTGATTTGGCACGTTTGTTTCCCATCAATTTGACGAAATGTATGTAATAATGGCAATATTAGACGAAAATTATTATTATTATAATTTTTTTTTTCGCTCGAGAGGAAAAACCATTTATAGGCTCACCCTGACAGCTTCCCTTAACGATAGAGATGAGCTGCAAGCGGCCTTCACAGTTGATGGGACCTGATGACTCAAAGTGATCCGAGCAACAGCGCTTTCTGCAATATATGCACCAAATCCTCGGTCAGAGATTTACAGACCGGAATAATCTTCAATTCGGTCGCATAGTTCGTTCTCATTACGCCTAGGTATCTTATGGTTAGTAAGACCATCCTAACTTTATGCCTTGGATACAGGATACGCAGTTCGAACATTGAACCCTTGTATTATTCCCTCTTCTGTTCTTCTTTTAGCGGAGCAGGAAAATTCGATGAAAAGAAATTCCTTGAGTGCTTTATCCAGGTGGACCATATCTGGCTTTATGCCGTGGATCTGCCTGGTTCTTGGAATAGCATTGTAGCAGAATGTGCATAACAGTTTCCTGCTGGCTGTGGCATGCTCTGCGAGTTGTTGGGGTGTCCACTTTCATGATGTTCTTTTTATACCATCTTGTATTTATCACCCCATCTTGATAAGCCATAACAAATCCCACTAGCTGACTTCGAAAATGCCAAGGATATCTCTTCTGACAGGCCCTGATCTTTCAAACTCCTGAAGATACTGCAGGTTTCTATGATCTGTGATGTTTCTGTGATCTTCGAGTAGGAAGTGTATTCAGTTATGCTTGTTTCATCACTCTGCCAACTCTTCTTTGGTCTCTTGGCGCGATAGGTTTTCCTGCTAGCTCATGATCAATGGATATGCTAGTTATGCCGAGCTTCTCCAAAACTCTCTGACCAGCCCTAAATAGGAAAGCTCCTAGGTTCCTTATTTCATGATGAGCCACCATTTTCAGAAGTGGGTCTTCACTTCCCAATATTCTTATTGCCATTTCCAACGTTTGTTTTTAGTGTTGGTATTCCAAACCTTACAAACCCCTGCCTCCCTGTGTTCGTGGAAGGTATACTCTTTGTTTCGAGCAGTTGGGATGCAGGCTACGGTTCATGTTAATCATTTTAGGTATAGATCTGTCGATAAGTTCATTTATTGTCCAGGTAACTACTCCAAAAGAGTAGGTGATTATCAGGAATGTCAAGCTGTTTGTAGCAGGCACTTTATTATTCCCGGACTGCTGTGATTTCCATATATCTGGGAATTTTGTCATAGCTAGCTGATAAGGCATCCTTGATTTGGGTTGTCTCCTGCACGCCACTTTATATCCTTCCAAGAAATTTGTAAGTTTCTTCCTCTTCGAGTTGTCGAATGCTTATTCCCCCTTCCATGTTTTCTCCTGTCTATTCAGTTCTTCCTTTGCTTGGATGGAAAACAGCACATTTATCCAAACCGAATGACATTCCTATTGCTATTCCTAATTTTTTTTATATGTTCGCTAATTCTAGTCTGCATGCCAAATTCCAGCTTTCAAGGACCCCATGAAGTAACCCTAGATGTTTTGATGTCAGTCAGTCAGCTATAACAAGTTTTGATCTGAGACGAAATGAGAACCATTGAAATAATTCATTAAATTAATATTTCACTATATCATTAGACACATTTATAAACTCAAGTGACCAGCCTCTTTTCCATAGACTTTGTAATCCATTTTGATAATCCCGAAACAGAGGTTATGTAGATGGAATATTGTTAATATATGTTTCTAGGGCAACGCTCTCTACGGGCATTATTCACTCCCACATGAATCTTCAAATTCAATTCGCATATATTATTTTCTCAAACCTTCGGCATTCTCAGCCAACACTGACACCGTTTCTGAAAAAACTGGGTATCACTCCGATACTCGTAATCTCCAATTTCCCTGAAAAACCTAACCACCTACGCGTCGGTTTCCTAAACACCACAAACCCCCTTCTATCCTAAAGACCCTAGATTTAGAGTGACCACACTCCCCAAAAACCCGGAAGACTACAAAAACACAAATCACCACTTTCAAAACGTGTCCACTCTCCACCCCAAACACTCCTTTTATTTGCACTTCCAAGTCAAAGCTTCGCATTCCGAGGAATATGGGCCCAATTGAATATGTCCCCCACGGTATAAAGGCCCATAATTTATAGCAAGCCCATTTTCTGGACGACCGACTATGTATGTCGGCCATTACGATGACACTTCTTCGTCGGCAACACTTCCGTCTTCGCATTTGGGGGGAAATAATGATTTGCCGAGGTATTTCAGCGATTTATCGACCAGGAATCGAAGGGTAGTCCACTGGGGTTACGAGGGGCGAGAAGGAGGATGGGGAGGATAAGTTCTTGAGATGTTGATATTGTGCCCTTGAGATTTTAACTTTGGTTCATCTCGAGTGACTTCCAACTGAGTTCATGGTTAATCGAGCTTTGAACAATAAAGAATAGAACAATCAGTTCATACGGCGATACATCACCCTTGAAATTTGAAAAGGTATTCAACCTTCAATAGCCTGAATTATAATTAAATACTCTATTCAACATAGTTGCCGACTTTTATGATAAGTTAAACGGTTTTAGAAGTCAATATAATATAACATAACTACTTCGTATGACCACTGACCACGTTGGTTAATCAGACAGTATCCTAGGTTGTACTCAGATTCTTAAGCCTCCAAATGGTTGCTCTATCGAATGGAGTTCAATATTCCTCTATCACAAGTATCAATACTGAATCAGAGGTTCGTAAGATAGTTGGTATTGCTCCTAGATTAGATTGGTTAGGGATTACAGCCTTCTGGTGTACCTAGTAGCTTTTTGTGCTTCTTTATCTCGAAATCACTGATGCATGTATGAAACTCCTATCGAGAACTACAGTTCTGATCAACTCTAGAAAATAGAATGATCTCAATGTCACCATATGTATGAATTACTGCACCAAGCATTCTTATGTTGACCATTAATGGTTATAATATCTGAGGTACTATGGAGGTTCTACCTTCCTTCATGTGGTAGATTCTCATAATGCGTTCTCATCTATGACTTCTGAGGAGTCCTGTGTGGCAATTTGGTCTGTTTCTAAGATCTAAATTACTTTCGATTCTTTTCGACGTTGAAGTATAACAAACCTGAAAATTCCAGTAGTATCTTGTTCAGCTGTTTTTGCTGAGGAATATTTCCAAGCCACATAAGTACATGATTTCACAGAGGAGGTTGACGAACGTATTACTTCTGTCCCGTTGGTTTCCTGGTTCTACTCAATTGCTGAATTTCTAGGTTTCTAGAAGACTACAAATTCTGCTCCGACTTCTCCATGAAATTTTCGAACTTATGGCATGAAGACTCAACGCTTGCATGGGCGTTTGACTCTCGAAGTATATCGCTACGTTACACATCTGAAATCATCTTAATTTGCTTGAATTTTCACTTAACGGATACCTGAGACATTTCTCATCGAATCAATTGCAATTCTGAATGACCCTTCTCCGTTCCCTTTATTAAATTTCGAGTCTCCAGTTTGTATCTTGCGGTACTCCAGTCCAAGTATAACAAAGAAGTAATAGATGGACGTTTAATAGAATAAACGGAACTATCCGAGCGTGCGAATTTGAAAAAATCAAATTCTATTTCCACAGGCGAAGATGTCTCCTTTCGGTATTTTCCCGCGGAAAATGGAGGGAAAGTACGAATAAAATCTTTTCTTCTCGGGCAATCTGGTAGGCGCTGCGGATATGTGAAGACGAAATATTCGATTTTTCCCCGTCTTTCACTTTTCGAGACGTCTTCATTTGCATATCTCGTGTTTTCTGGCTTATCCCCGAAGTTTTGGCATAGGAAAACCTAATTTCCCAATGCCGAACTTCTCAGATGAAATCGGGCGACCTAGAATAGAAATAGGAAAGGCATGTCCTTCGGAGCCGGGGAACAGTCATGAGAAATCTTTATCTGTCACGATTGTTCGGCTTTGTGGAAGAAGTTGAATTGATTTCTGGAAAAATTCAAGGGGGAGCTGAAGAAATATTTGTTACGTTGAACGCTGACATTCGAGGTCGGGTGATAAAATTGGCGAAAAAATCGGTTTGCCATCTTGTATTCACATATAAATCGATCATGATACTTAAACGGGTCTACTCTGTACTTGACATTACGTTCACTTTTCTTTCTTAAAGACTCGAATTATATCATTGAGGATAATATCTTTCATATATGCAGGGTAGGTCTCTAAATTGAAAACTACTTTTTGCGTGCATGTTCTGGAGAACAGTGTGCCTTCATTTTCCCCAAACGTTTGTAATTTTTTGCTTAAAATGGTCAAAAACGATTAGGTTCGATTCAAATTTGATTAGGTGTGTCCGGTCGGCCATTGCCGCGATAAAAATAAACCGGAAAGAAATTTTCAGGGTAGGTGGCGCATCTGAATTCGACGAATAAGTTCGTTAACGGGCATAATCTGGCCAACGGTTTCCGAGTAGTAATTCTTTTTTCAAGCAATAAAGATCCGATCAAATTGAAACTTGGAAACTAGTTGTAGAATACCGATACAAAGACGTGCATGAAATTTCATAATCACCCAAACGGTTTAAGCGTTATACCCTTCTGAAATGTGTTGTTATTTTCCCAATAACTCAAAAAATACGAATCCCATCTAATTCAAACAAGGTTATTAGTTGTAGAATGCTGACGCGCAAATTTTCCGAAATTTTCGTGAGGATCGTATCGCTAGAATATTTGAAAAAAAATCACTGAAATAATTCTGTATCTCAGGAACTATCCCTCCGCTATCAATAAAATTTTGCAGATGCCTTCAAAACCAAACTTTACAGCCAAGTTTCAAATTTGAACACGATCAGATCTATATTGTTGGAAATCCAAGCAGCCTTGCGGGAGTTCAGTAGCTGGATGGGTGACCTTTTGCCACGATAACTTTCGAACGGAAAGAGATAGCGACTTGCAATTTTCAGGGTAGGTTGCGCATCCAAATGGGACAGTCAAATTCGTCGTTGTGCATAATCAGCAAAACGGTTTCGAAATTATACTCACCATAAATTTTGTTGTCATTTCCCCAATATCTCAAAATTTGCAAATTGGATCCAATTAAAGCTAGGTAATTAATTGTAGAATGCCCACGCGCTAATTTTCGTGAAAATAGAAAAATAAATAAAATTCCTTATTTCTTCAAAAATATTATATTTCAGAAACTATTCGTAGAATCCTCTGAAATTCTGCACATACCTTTGAGCCACCATTTTATAATCGAGTACCGAATTTCAGTTTGATACACTTCGAATGAGACATGAATAGACAGTGGAATATGCGCGCAAAAGTTTCGGACTTTTAAAGATTTTTTTAAATTTATTATCAAACAAGTGGAATGCAAAAATACACTACAACCCAAGAAAATTTATTCACATAATATTTAATTATCATACAATCCTAAAAATATTATATCTACCTATTGAAAACTATAGAAATTAGATTTAAAATAAATTCAAATTCAAGTTAGTAAATTATAACTAGAAAAATCCAAAAATCGAAAAATGAAAAAAAAAAACGAACCAAACATTAGGCCAACAAAATAACTTGATCTCTAATCAAACTTCGACTGTTTTCGTTTTAACTCATTCTTAAACTGAATGAAGGATACATTGAATATATCAATATCACACGATTCGTAATAAACATAATCGTAAAAAAAATCAAAAAAGTACTAACGTGGGATCAATTTTCAATTGCGCGCATATTTTTATATTGTATATTGTTGTATGGGGTAACGTTGCACTGTGTCTATTGAGAGTCAGAGATGTCGATGTCATTACCATCTACAGCTCGCCTTCCAGTTCCAGTGTTCTGACTTCTGATGAACCCTGTCCCAGTCTTTAATCCTAACTAGCATAGTAGTGAAGTTCTTTTCGATGCTTACTTTATTGATCATTTGGTCACTAGGAATATTGGCTGTTGAAATGTACCTGGTAAGAGACGACCAGGCTTTCTGGTTTTTGATACTCTCATTTCCTAGATAGTCTGAGAATGTCTTCATTGGCAATTTTCTCTATCACTAGTTGCGCGCATATTTATGATATCATTCAATTCAGATTGGTAGACTTGAACAATCTTGCCAAAGCAGACTGACCTCTCGTCAGTGCTTTTTCAATTTTTGGTGTTTAGTGTTTCCAGGTACCACCTTAATACCTATCGAAAGGACACCAGTTCATCAAGAAAACACCCTCCGTACAATAGACCACATTAGTTAGGTTAGAATCAGTCGCTTGGCGGGAGATCCATATTCAAATTTTTTAACAAGGAATTTCAACTTTGATATGAAACCACCCTATTTAAAAGATAATGTTAGTACAGAGACAACAAGTATTGGGTACCTTCATCATTAGTGCATGTTTTCATGTTATTTCCACATTAAAATCTACTTCTATTTATTCTTAAATCAAAATTGAAACCATTCTAGTTCGAAAGATTTCCGTATGTCGTAGATGACTTCTGTTGTGCGTCATTACAAGGCCGATTTAGGGTTATGTTATTATATTTGACTGATTTCGAGTGAGCTAAGACATACGTCAATCGAATTTGGTGAACACTTTTATATTTATTAATTATTTTAGAAATATACAATTTTGTTATGAAAACTTGATTCTACTAGATGGTTGAGAAAGGTTCACACAATCTATTTCAACCAAAATTAACCTTAAGAAATTAGCCAAAGTATCTAAAAACAGGCGAGAAATTCGCGTAAATTTTAGGTCCATAAGAAAAGCATGGGGAATTCAGTGCTCGGATCCACGGATGGATCGTAATTCAAATTTCCCGCCTAACCTAACTAATGTGGTCTATTGAAGTGATGTAAATATGAATGGAGAAGAAGCGAACCATTCAGGGAAAGAAGGAAAGTGCGCCATCTATGGAGATACCAAAGCAGTAGTGGTTTTTATGTGCTGCACACACATAATTTGAAGGTAGAGTTAAATATCTTAATTCCAAGATCGATTACTCCCATATACAAACACCTTTAGTCGGTTAAAACCATTCCCTATAATATGTATGCACGTTGAAGTTTCAATTTCGATCCCCCATCTTACCCAAACATTCACCCCACCGTTATTTATCCTCCTAATATTAACTTTCTTCGCACACTCAAGCGCAGACAATAAACATAATCTCGTTATGTATTTATGCGTTTCGGCAATTTAATCAAGCCTCCCATTTCGAAATCGGCCCACACATATTTCCAGAATATCCCATGACCGCGCATCCGCGTCGGCAGTCGCCCTTGTTGTTCCATCTTGATCGGAACGGTTTATTGCGTTACGTCTTTGGCTTTTTTCCCGTTTCTGTTTTATTTCCATTTTCCGCCGTCGCCTGACAACCCCATTCTTACCGAAGTAATTCTGATAAACGGGCATTTCGACGATCGAAACAAAACATGTGGCCCCGGATAAGGAATGAAAGTTAAATATTGCGTTTTCTCCGTGCTGTTTGGCGTCTGAGGGCGGCGATTTTTCCCCGAAGACGGCTGGGGGAATCAGTCAAATCTAGTTTGGCGCGACGTGGGGTTTCGCAGGTGTCAGGTATCGTCGATTTTTCATGTTTAAAATGGGCCAGACGTATCTTTGGGGTTCTGTAATTCGTCAATCGGTAGAAGAAGAACAGAAAATTATATTCCAGATCATCGATCGTGATGTTTAAGGAGATCACTAATTGTTAAGAATTCAGTATTATACCGGTTGGCCCACCAGAGACCAGGAGCTCGTTTTGAAGAAGCAAATGAAGATATTTGGACAGTATTTTTTTATGATGTGTGTTGCGTGCTCAAAAGCACAATTTAAAATTATTTTCAAACATACAAGGTGTTCGATACCAAAGATATAGACAAAAGTTTTTTTTTTTTTAATGTAAAACCCTATATTTGACCTGAAAAATGGACTGGCGAGCTCAAATGATGATGAGTTTCTTCAGATCACTTCAAACCTTAGAAGCACCGTTTACGAGAAAATGGCGAAAAATATGAAGTGTTTTTAAATAGCAATTAATGAAGACAGCAGTTACTCAAGCGATACAGGCAGTATTTTTTCGAATAGACATATTGGCTACACTTATACAGAACAAAAAATTATCTCTGGAATATACAGAGTGATCATAATTAATTTTCAAACATCAACTATAAATAATGGTCAAAAACTTTCTTATTCCAAATGGCACACCCATTGTTATTTAAAAAAAAACTTCATATTTTAAATTTTTCGCCATTTTCTAGTAAATGGTGTTTCTAAGGTATAAAGTGATCTGAAAAACTCATCATAATTTGAGCTAGCCATTCTATTATTCAGAAAAAATACAGGGAGTCACATTTAAAAAAAAATTAACTTTGGTCCATATCTTTGTTTTCGAACACCCTGTATATATGAAAATACTAATATATTTGTCCTAAATACTTCGGGAATTCGCAATCTCTCTCTTAAGATTAGGGCGCACGCCACCTTCGATCCAGATTCTTGGGGTCGGTCGACTTCAGATACACTCGGGTCGTTTTATTTCTATAGTCCCATAAAAATGGTCGATTTTCCCCATTTTGGCGATTTTCAAACGCTCGTAGAAAACAAACGGAATAAAAATCGGAAGAAGCGGTTCGCTAGTTTATACGTCTATATTTGGTCTTTCGATCAGTACCGTTAGATATGGTCGGGCGACAGGAACGAAAAAGCCTTAGGGTTTCGGGTGAGGTCACCTTTCTCCATTTCGACGATTTCACGACTTTTCTGGCATTTTTTAATACTCGCGTATTTTGTTTTCGACCAATTCAACAGTATTTTATTCGGATTCGCTAATTTGATTTTAGTTAATATCAATATTGAGATATAATGAACCGGGATATACAAGTTCAAACAAACATAAAATCACTACTGACGAACACTATGAGAATCGAAATGATTAGACTTAGCAGTAGAATCTCGTGGTGGTATTTTGAACGTCTTATTTCGCTGAGATTAGAAAACGAACTGGGTCAGGTCGTACAAGAGGGGTACGTCACCCCTTGAGATCGGTGGTTCCGTAGAGGGGGGGGCCTTCGACTTCTTCTTCTTCTAGTCTGGCTTAAGTCTTGCATAATCGATCTCTATGCCCAGAGTCAGCGAGATATTGTTAGAATATACAGGCTCTATCGGGGAGCACTATTCCACGTATCATACAATTGCATGGCCACAAATCAATATAATTTAATTCAAAGAAAACGAAAAAATATATACAAATGGGAACAGAACATCGCGGCTTCCCGTTCACGAAGAAAATCGCCTTCGGCGATACGTCGGTCCTTGTCCTCCCCGCAGCAATATCCACCTACTGTACTATCAGAAAAGTATTAATATCTTTTGAGATACATGACACTCCTATTGGTGAATTTCGCCGTTTGAATTGACATCTATCGATCGGCCCGTCAGTGGGGAATTTTCTGGACAACCGACATTGACTGGCTCAGGGTCGGCGAGGCGTAAACTGCATTGATGTCCAGATCATTAGGGCAATCCCGTTAAGCCTAATTAACCCTAAAACTAATTATCCATTGAATCAGGCTTGGAGCTAGGCAGGAATTGATCAATCATCGCTTATGCCCCATGTCGTGCAGAAACAGCAGGTGGAAAGTGACAAATACACGAATAGGAAATCTCAGGAATCGGGAGGACGCATTAAATACGTAGTATTCGATGTTTCGGAATTATGTGGTCTCTTCAGTGTAATTGCAGTGCAGGAATTGTTTAATCGGCAGACAATCGAAGAGTAGTACGTTGGTTGCCTTTTATATTTCGGTATTAGAGAACAAAAAGAAATATTAATCATCGAAAATCGCTTTATTGTTTGTCCGAATATTCCCCATGAAGACCCATACATTTCTGCGTGCATTTGAACCAATTGTCGAAGCATGTTTGCCACTTTGATTGAGGGATCTCCAAAATATGCATTCTGAACTTATCAATCGCTTCTTCAGGTATCGAAAAACGTATACCTCTGAGTTTATTTTTTACCTACGGGAATAAAGAGAAGTCATTCGGTGCCAAATCAGGATTATACGGTGGATGACTCACTACATAGACGTTTTGAGTGCTCAAAAATGCAGTTGTTTGAGCCGATGTGTGAGAGTTCGCATTGTCGTCGTAGTGGAAGAGTCTTCGGCGAATGGTTTTCGTCATTTTTTGGGAGACAACTGGCTGACAAATAGTTGTATACCACCCAGAATTGACTGTTCTGACGTTTTTGCCCGATTTTACGATTTTTTTTTAAATAGACGCCACGTTTTTCGGCCAGGACAGAAGAAAGTCCCGCATATAACCTCCCTTTCTATCTCAGACAGTACCTCCGTTATCGTCCCATTTTCACGAAAGTAAACGGGAAAAATCTTAAAAAAATAGCCTTTTTCAAAAAAAGTTTCTTCGATCTCCTTCGGTGGTTGGCCTTTATGTCAAGATTTCTTTTAGTATTATTAACTAGTGAGCCAGCAGATCTACCTAGCCATAGATCGGTCCTTTTTGTCAAGATATCTTTTAGTATTATTAATTAATTAACTATAAAGTTTTACAAATTGATGAATTGATAGTTTATATAACTTATCCACCCTTGTTGGAACAGCCGAATCCATCCGACTCCTTCTAATGTCTGCCAAAGCAATAACAACCCCCTTAATTCCTGCGCCCCGGGCATGTTTCGATCGGTGTCCATAATCACTATCAGCATTCAATTTATTTTACGATCGAGTTTAAAGTAACTTCCAAACAGATCCCGCACTCCTTCAAACAACCTTTCGGTCGGTTATACCTAACCCCTGTTTTGTTAATCCACCGCCTCGACGCTGGGTGTGTTTGGTTTATATAAATTAATAGCATCCCACCCCCCGACGGCGTCGGAAATGACGTAACATGCGAACGGCCTCGTGTTCGGGTAGGTGGGTCGCTATATGGGGCAGAACTGAATTCGGTGGTGTTTTTTTTTTATTTCAAATTAGGTTTGAAATTGGATGGGTGAAGTTTGAGGAGGGTGGAATGGGGTGGGAAAGAATAGGGACACCTGGAAGGGGAGAAGTGATGGAGTTCTTCTTAGTCATAATTTCAATTTTTGCCAACTCGCTCGGGAGTAAGCGGTGATCGTTAGAATACATGGTGATACTAGTGAGAAAACATGCTTAAAAAAAACTGACAAGAAGTCAGGAGCTTTTACGAGCATGTTCCTCTGTCTCTTTTGTTTCATCATAAGAATCCATTGATATCATTTTCAATTCTAACAAGCTGATACTTTCGGAGATATGATGTTTCAAAATTTCAATAATAAATTGTGATTCTATGAATTCACATATTATTGTAATTGAAAATTAACGTCCGTACATTTGTGTCTATGAATTTCAAACATGTCATCTTATTTACCGATAAGAGCCACGTCATATTTATTTCTGGTTGTATTCAAAATTCGTTACTCATTATATAAAATACCTCCCGTTCTAGAAAACAAAGTATGATTTAATGCAAAATGATCGAAATAACCTTAGCTATCGTAGGATTATGAGGATTATAGGATATTATATTTTTTGGGATATTATAATGCCCTTGGATAATCCATATAATGATGGAAATATATATTTTGGTAAGTTAATCAAATTGGGTTCAGAATATCTCCAGTAAAAACAAAACTGGAATATTGGCTGAGTTTCAATTGATATAACATAATTTTCAGAGTAGATTTGAGGAATGAATATCTCTGATAAGTTCGTTATTGGGTAGAATCGGTCTGGTGGTTTCGGATTAATTATTATATCGCTCTTGTTTTCTTTTGATGACACTTTTGTTAATTTAATTTCTTTTATGATGCAGTTCCATCAAGATAATCCATTTATATCATTCCCAACTCTGAGAAAACCTATACTTTCGGAGATATGATTTGTCAAAGTTTGAACAACAGCGCCAAAGCTCCTGTCCGTAGGGCTTTCCCACAATTTTTTCAACCGGGTACTATTTTGAATTTGATCGGATATGTACTTTTAGAAATATTGGGAAAATCAAATGCGGCTAGAAGGTTTGTGGAGATATTTTTTTACACAAAGTTTCTGAAATATAAAATTGTTGAAGATATATAAAAATTTTTTAGAGAATTTTTTTTTGCTGATACGAGCTAGCGAAACTTCGTAAATTTTTGCGCGTTGGCCTTCCACAACTAATTTATTAAAAAGTTTCAATTAGATAGGGTCTGTATATAAATATCTTCAGTAAAAACAAAACTGTAATGTTGTCTAAGTTTTAATTGATATAATATAATTTTCAGAGTAGATTAGAGGGATTAATATCTGGGATAAGTTCGTTATTGGAGAGAATCGTGCTCTTTGAATTTAATTTCTTTCATGTCGCTGTTCAATCGTAGGAATCTATTTATATGATTTCCAGAGATCAATTATTTCGGATATATGATTTGTCAATGTTTGAACAAGAGCGCCAAAGCTCCTGTCCACAGGGCTTGAACCAATTCTATATTTCTGGATGTCTCTATTTCTTAAGTTGTTCTTATGCTCCGTCTTTCTAACTTTTAGTGTTCTCCATGGAATATTATATAGATAGTTTTTGTATTTTTCTTTTTCATTGATGGGTTTTGTCTTTGCTAATAAAGATCTAAGGTAATTGTGTGCCTTGAAAACGGTTGTTATATTAAACTTAGACCTGATTCTCCTGATTTTTTCCGAAAGTTCACGAACATTCAACAGATTGGGACGACATTCCAGTGATATACAACGAGTCTTTCAAATAATTCGAACGAAATTAGAGAATGATGACTCGATGATTAAAGATACAAAATTTAGTACTTATGATATTATGGAAATACTTTATGTATGTTTGAATAACACCTAGTTTCAACTAGGAGATGTTATTCCACATCTCGATTGGCACGCAAACCAATGGGAGCTTTACGAGTATATCATTAGGTACTCCATTCACATCAGAAATCGTTGACAATAATGAGATATTTTCTATGTTGTCCGCCCTTAAAATCCATATCCTCACCAATAATAGGTATTCAAAGGAGATTATTTGTTGTCATCAATTCCAACAACGTCCAGGGTACACCCTGCCGTTTCGAACCCTTTTCAACCTACAAGGACGGAGATATACCCCTGCATAAATAGGATTAACCATGGCCGGCAAAGAGATTAAATCTCCCGCTTTTCAATGAACGCCAAACAGTCTCCCCGTACTCCAGATATCCCTACCTTATCGGATCCTATCGAACGATCCAGTATTCCACCATACGCGCGGGACAATGATAAGCGCGGCATCGTCGGATAGGGGCCCGGGCACGTGACTCTCATTCCAGTATTGCTTCTTTACAAACTATTTATACGAAGTGATAACAATCGTCGAAAGTACACGCTGGAACGACAAGTAAGCTACTGTTGAAATTAATTTGAGACACAGCGCGACCCCCCTCGTATCTTACATAATGAAATGATTTCGGGGACCTCCCCTAGGTCCGAATATGATCGATACACGATATTACTTTAGGGTCGCATGTAGGGGGTTAGAGGGATTGATCTACTTTCTTCCTGGCTTTCGTTAATGATGAGAACAGTGCGTTATTTCGTGCTTGGATGGCATGATTATAAACGCGATCTTTTGTTAGTTTTGGGAATAGGGTTCTCACAAAATTATTCTGGGATAGATTGGATTTTAGTTGTTGTACATAATCCATATGAAGCTTTCGGCGGTCACAAATCCCTATTGAAATCCTACGAAAGCCACGATATCGGATATTAAAGATTTAAAGAGTATTCACGTGACTCAGGCTACGTTTATTTAACTAACAAAATATTTCACCAATTTTTTACACCGTATGTATAGAATATACTGATCCACAAAAGTTAAGGAAGTTCAGAAATTTTGTGACCGTTTCGAAAGCTGCCTATTTTTGTCCACCAAATATTCATTTATGCGAAATCAAATGTTTACTCTTTTATATCTGAGTGTTTTTCTTGCACCCCGTTTGATAACTTTTCAGTTTCAGGCAAGTTCTTGTCGTTTGCGTTTCTGAGAATTTTGGATCAGTTATTGTTTCACGTTCTTACAATAAACTTTGATTCGAAATGTCGTCGGCGACACGGCAAAACCAAGTAACTGCAAAAACCAACATTTTCAGAAGGCACTAAAAACTTCATAATTTCGGATTGATGAATTAGTTTAAATTCAAAATAATCCCATTGAACACGCTTGGGAGCAGCTACAAAGAGCTTTGGATTATCATCAACCACCTCCACATACAATTCAAGAACTCATCCCGCTTTCACCGCAATTCTGGAGAGAAATTGATCAACTCTACTTCAACAATCAGATCGAAAGTATGAGAAGACGTTGTAAGGCTACGGTTGATATTCGAGGAGGCCATATTCTTTACCGAACTTCATTTTTTCAAGTTTTTGAGTGGACTGACTTTGCGTACAAATATTAAAAATAAATTTTCCCTTGAAACTGTGAAAGTTATAAAGAAATGGGCAAAATAATGAATTAGATATGTGAGTAAACATTCAGATTTCCCATTATGCAAAAAATTGGTGACAAAAATGGAAACTTTTGAAACTGTGTAAAAATTTCTGAATTTCCTCTTCCTCTTCCATTTTTTGTGGAACTGCATATTTCAGTATATTATATTTTCTGAGCCAGATACTGAACTGATGGATTTGCTATAATTCATTTAATCTTCGAGCATTACTTTTTCTGGATCTGACAATAAAGCGAGTATATTATGAAAAATAAAGAAGTGTTAGCAGAGGTTAGTGTAAGGATATACTATAGAATTCGATGTATTATACTATAGCTTAGGGAGAAAACCTAAACCAAGGAAAGACGAGGACGAGTCCAGCAACCACTTCTGAGTATTAAATAGACAGAAGTGACACCTGGCGTTCATCAAACAAAACTACAGATCTCTGCGTAAGTTCATTCCTCCACTTCGGTGTTTCCCAAGTACTCCGTTTGGAGTCTCATACTGTCCACCGGGAGGAGCGAAAACGCCCAAGTAATATGCAAGAGCACAGATAATGAAATAACGCTTTACGTGAAACCGGACAATATTCATTCAAAATGAACGGACTTGCAGAGATCAACGAAAATAGTAAACCAAAGAATTTGTCGTCATTCTTGAACTCGCATAATACGTCTCATAAAACATCGATGAATCCGGTCACGCATTTCCTCTCACGGTCATTTCCTTCGGCACCCCCGTATCTCGATCTCAACCATAACGGACGCCTTTATGTACGGCCGTCGTTATTGGCGTCCCGACGCTGAAAGACGTCCATATATCAGCCCGCGTCTTCGGCCACGCAGCGGCGTCACGTGGCGTGCTTCACTGATTCTCAATAACTTAGGAAAAACACCGAGATAAATAACTCGGCAGTTTTTCACTCACCGGGTATTCGAACGATGGATTCTCGCAATGAATAGGCTCGCCGATGCGCGCGGGGGGGACGTGGACGGTGATCGATGTCGGTTATTAGGAAACGCAACGTTCGTGATTGGAAAATCTTACGGATGAAAGGAGTCGAGGTTACGGAGAATGGGGCATTTTTCAGACAAACTTTCGTATCGACCTGGTGCTGTGAGCTATCCGGAGAATGCTTCCACGGACTAAGCATAGGTTCACTTCGTGTATTCACCACTAATCACAAATAAATGGTTACTTTCTAGGTTTTCTCTCCCAAACTCTGAAAAATATCTATATCAAAATTGGTTCAAGCACTGACGTGAAGTCAGAAGCTTTTGAGCTCTTAATTCGAATTTACCATGGTAAATTCGAATTAAGTGTCCAATACAGGAGAATGAAAAACATTATTTACCATGGTAAATTCGATTAAGGGTTTCCAATACAGAAGAATGGACAATAGAACATACGCGCAAAAGCTTCTGACTTCACGTCAGTGCTAAAACCAATTTTTTTCTTTCGTGATTTTTTTAAAATTTTCTAGGGGTACGGTTCTTAAAAAAAATTTTTTGTCATTTTTTTCAAATTTTCTAGGGGTATGGTTCTTACAAAATTTTAAACACGTCTTTATGTTGATTTTCTACTACTAGTTACCAAGCTTCAATTCGATCGAATATTTATTTAATGAGTTATCAAGGAAATAATATTCCAGGTCTGGCTATAACTCGGAAATTGTTAGACCGATTATGCCCAAAAACGTTCTCAACTCTCCCATTCGGATACGCAACCTACCCTGATAATTGCAAATCCCTATCTCCTTTCGTTCGAAAGTTATCGAGGCAACGGTCACCCGTCTACTGAACTCACACAACAAATCTCCAACAATATTTAACCGATCGTGTAAAACTAGAAACTTGGCAGTACAGTTAGGTTCTAAGGACTCTTGCAAAATTTCAGCAATTTCAGACGATTAGTTACTGATATATAGAAATTTTTTTTTCAATTTTCAATGATTTTTTAAAGATTTTCTACAAATACTATCCTCACGAAATTTTGCAAGAATTTTCGCGTGGCATTCTACAACTAATAACCATGTTTCAATTCAATCGGTTTAGTATTGTTCGAGTAAATGAGGAACAAAAAACAACCAAATGTCAGATGGCTATAACTCTTAAACCGTTTGGGCGATTATGCTTATAAACAAACTCGAATGTCGCATTTACATGCACAACCTAACCTGAAATCTTCAAGCCGCTATCTCTTTCCGTTCTCAGGTTATCGTGTCAACAAAAATATTTTTTAATAATTTTCTAGCGATACGATTCCCAGAAACGTGCTTAGGTTTATATTCTACAACTATTCACCAAGTTTCAATTCGATCGGATCTATATTGGTTGAAAACAAAATTATTTCTCGGAAACCATTGGGCCGATTATGCCCACTAACGAACTTGTCCGTCGTATTGAGATGCACCACTTACCCTGAAAATTTCAAGTCGCTAGCTCTTTCCGTTCTCAAGTTATCGTGGCAACGGCCGGACAGAATCAAATTTGACCTCGAATTCTTCATTGGGGAGTCGAACCAAATCGTTTGAGACCAATAAACTTTATTATTTATAAATAAACTGTTCTCTCAGTGTACGTATTTTCACAGGTAAGTACAAGTTTGCTCAATAATAAATCATTTGATTACCTGATGAACGAATGTTCTAGACATTCATAACCTGATGCCGAGTTCAAAAGGCTGCATTCTGTATTAAAGCACGAACCGAAAACAAAAACGTGTACAGCGTACCTACCTGTGTTTTGCCACCGCGTCGATCGAAACTCCGACATATGAAATCCACCCTCGACGTGGGAAATTTCATCAAAAATGCCCCGCTACGTTCTCCTGGCCAGTTTGGCTAACTGACCGCAGCTAACGCCGAACAAAACTCATCAGCAGAGCCGGCAATATCAAATATGTGATATGTAAACGTTTAGTTAATTTACGACAGGATTTACATTGCTGCGATGGGATATTTGGATGATGGTTCTGGAATTTGGGGATACAATATGGGAATTCGAAAATTTTAGACTGCCGTAATGTTTACGCCGTCGAACGCGTGTGCTGAGTTTGTGTGGTTACGAGTTTTGTTAAGCGAAATCTCAGAGATAGTTTGTGAAATATGAAATAACGGGTGATTTTTTAAGATTTTTCGGATTTGATTTGAGAAAAAAACACATAAAATTCAGAATAATGTATGAAATCTTTATTTGAGTCGATAGAACAATTCATATAATTTAATGTTTGAAGATTATTTCATGTAAATGTTGGCCGCGGCTGCGCTTCAAATGGTCCATACGCCGGGTCCAATTTTGGCATGCTCTCTCCAACATATCGGCCGGTATCACACGATTAAATTCTTCAGTATTGGCTTCCAGTACGTCAATCGTTGCGGGCTTCTCGCTATAGTCATGAGCCTTAGCATAGCTCCGCAAAAAATAATTTAGAGGCGTTAAATCACACGATCTAGACGTCGACATAATTTAGCGATAAAAAAGTGGATCTTCATCCAACTTTGCCAGCGCCCATTCATTAAAAGTTATCCGTTGTAGAAGGTCATGCAACTTCAATTCTTGCACCAGCTGTATTTTAAAAGGCTTCACATCTAAATCCTTGCGCAAAATTTTCCACGTAGTGGAGTAACAGTGGCCCAATTGCTGCGAATGGCGCCGAATCAACAATTCACTGTCATCACTAACACTGACGGATACAGCTGCGATATTATATTTTCCTATGTCCGCACTCTACGTATGCGTGTTGGTGGTTTAATACCGAATAATGTAGGTTTGATGCAAAATTTATTCACAAGATTCGGAATCGCCGCCTGATAGGGTCGACCAAACTGACCATAACATGGAAGGAGGTCACAATACACTTTCTTAACCGAGCATAAATTTTCATAATAAAATTCAATAATTTGCAAGCGTTGTTCGTTTGTAAGTCGATTCATAGTTAAATTATAGACCAAACTGAACATGTTTGACAGTCACACAAGGCACGAACCCCCATCAGCTGTAAAAAACAGGGTTGCCAAAAAGAAAGATGTTAAAAAATTACTCGTTATTTGAATAAAATATGTTTTTTCGGCAACCGTCCGGGAAGTGCCCACTTCCCGGACGCTTTTTCTTTGAGAAAGAAGCATTTCCCGGCGTAGTCGTCTCATTGATTTGTTATTCTACACGGTTGCCGAAAAAATATTGTACGCAACACGCCCGAAAAAGGTTTTTTTGGACTCATAGACTTCTAGGACTCGCTTACGGTCGTCCTAGAATTTTGTCTATTCGTCCAAAAAAACCCTATTTTCCGGACTTGTTACGTAAATTACTATTTCCTAGTGATATCTACGATCCTTCCGGAATTGAACCACTTGACTTGACACTTTTGAAGGGAAAGTCCTATTACTGTACTAGATAGACGCAATCTGACGTCGGGCCAATTTCCATGAGAAACTCAACGGTGAAAACCACACGTCATTATCTAGCACCGTAACAGAGTTAGAGGATATTTTTCGAAAATGTGCATTTTCGATAAATGGCAGTAACTTTTCTTCTGTTGAAAATTTTCCATTTCTGTAAAAACATTATTGTAGCTACTTTTTAGGTAGAATGCAATAAGGTTAATCAAATTTTCTGGAAACTGATATTCCATCTGATCTCTGCATTAAAATAATTTCTTCAAATGGAACCCCTCATATATTTTTGCATACTTCGATAGGGCTTGAAAATAAAATTTCAAAAATATAGCATACTTGATTTTACGAAGTAAATAGAACCTATAGGGCTATTGGTATGATCAGGGTGGGGCGTAATCAGAGAGATGTTGCGAATTTTATCACCCTGTATAATAAAATATTCGATTGCTGCGTGGTGGTGAGGCACTGTTTCATCTGCCTAATATGTTGTATATTGTTATGGGGGATAACGTTGCACTACTACCTTAAGGCCTATTGTGCCCCATCATCAGAGCTGTCGATGTCATCACCATCTACAGCTGAAGCTCGCCTGCCAATTCCAGAGTTCTGATGAGCTTCAAGGAGGTTACGTCTTCGCTCCAGGAGATTTCTTACCCAAAGGATTCCTGGTCTTGGTTTGAGATGGCGAGTCATTTCATAATCAGGTGATCAGGAGTTTCATCCTCCCCCCCACAGAATCTGCACTAGTCAGTTTCCGCTAACCCAAATCTCATCATATTGTTCCAAAGACAGCAAAGTCCTATGAGGAAACTAGTGGAGTGGTCTGCTTGTTTTTACTGAGATCCATTCATCTCTTGGATCTGACAGTGTCAAAATTCCGGAGGAACTTTTTGGAGTAACACATTCCTGGGAGAAATTTCCAGAGTATATCTCTTTCAGTATCTTCTTCCATCCGAAATTCACTTTTGTAGGTGAACTTACCCCACAGTAGGGTTCTGGGCCAATAAAAGGGGTTCATGCTCCTTTCTTTGATTTGATTTGATTGATTTTCTTTGATTCTCGAATGACCAGGAACCCACACCAAGGAGACCCTGTTGTTCCTGCCTACTTCATTGAGTTTTCTTCGGCACTGCCATATTAGCTTAGACTAGATAACATGGGAGCTCAGGGCTTTTATAGCAGCTTGACTGGCAGAATGGATTCCTATATCACACCTCTGATAGTTTCTTTCTAGGTTAATATCCACACAACTTTCGATTACGAGTATTTTTGTATGAAACACGCTCGGATAGGAGCCTAACGATAGTGAGCATTTGGTCTCTGCCAAATACACTTCAGCGCCAGCTCCTATATTGGTTTTTTAACCGTCTGTGTACCATTTAATGGCATTTTTTCAAGAAGGTGGTGGGTTCCCTGTCCCAGTCTTTCTTCCTATCTAGCATCGTATTGAAGTTCTTTTCGATGCTCACTTTCTTAATCATTCGTCACTACGAAGATTGGCTGATGAAATGTAACGGTAAGAGAGCACCAGGCTTCCTGGTTTCTAAGACTCCCATTACCTGTACCTTTCCTAGATATTCTGAGAATAGCTTCATGTGCCATTTTGTATATCACTATATGTGTGAGATTTGTGATAATCTCAAGTGCCCTGGTAGGACAGGTGCCCATAGCTCCAGTGAATTACACACAGGCAAGCCTTTGTACAGAGTCTATATAAATGATTGTAACATCGCAGTTGGCTCTGAAATATTCTTATTTTGCCGATTCAAATACATAATGTCATATATACTCTCAAGGCTGACAATTTCAATGGCTTATAAAGTAGTCAGGATCCTAAGCGAAGAGTGGATAATTATTCAAAGCCAACTGCGATGCTACAATCATTTATAAAGACTGTACTTTATCGAGGGTTTGCCTCTCACTATTCTAGTTTATTTTCGTATACCAGACTACTGCCCCATACGAGATTATGGGTCTCACAATCATAACGAACATCCATCCATATCTTGTAGTTGCAGCCCCAAGTCGTACGATTTCTGCACGCCATTAAGGCCTTTACTGCTTTACTAGAAGTGATTTCAACGTGCTTATTGCACAGAAGTTTACTATGAGCCTCATAAGGTAAGTCGCTTCTGTAAGAGATCTTATTGCTCACAGTGCAGAAAGGTAATTTCTTGCCAATTCACCACCAAAAATCTAACCTCATTTCCTAACGAAAATCCTAGAAGGCCAGAAATGTCTTAGAAACCTCTAAATTTGTATCTATATCGAGGCCAATGGTTTCTTGCCCTGCCATCAGCACATAAACGCTTAAACGTCAAACAGTTTGTTCCAAATGCCCCCTATTAATCTAAGGAAACACTAACTTGCTCAGCGAAAGAACAGAAAGGAAATTCCTGCAATATTTCCAGCGATTTATCCAGACCGAATCAACAGAATCCAATTTTTGTTATCGCCGTCCCCCCTTCCTTCCTACCCCCACATTTTCATCTTCGTTCTGGGCCTAATATCCGAACCCCATCGAAAGCACAGTTCGCTCTAATTCTCACCGGGCAAAACCAATAAATTTCCTGAATGAAATATGGCTCGCATGGCCGACTGCGATCTGAATATTTATCGTCGGTAGATACGCGCGTGAAAAACAAGAGGTGCGAGGGGGACTTTAGATCGCCGGAAACGGAAATTAACTGGCGCCCCTCCCCGTTTCTTCGGCACTGTGTCTTTCGCTCTTTTCAGGTACGTATTCGGATGATTGTTGTCGGGTTATTGGTGGGTGGGGACGGGACCCACCCTTTTCGGTGGGTCTCGTGAGAAACAAAGGGGATTGTATGTCGCATAAACCGTTAATCAATTAATCTTTTTGGGCGCATGTTCTAGGGGAACATCGTCCTATCATTTCGTCCAAATGTCTGTAATTTTCGAATTTCGAGCTGAAAATTGGCTAATAGACTAATTCGGACTCCCTGATCACGAATCCGGTGTCAGATTTTAGGGTGCCGTCCAGCCGTCCGGCCGGCCGGCCGGCCGGCCGGCCGGCCGTAGGCACGATAACAGGAGCACCGAAGGTCCTATCGACTTCAAACTTTCAGGGTAGGTTTCTGATCAAAATGCGACGGTTAAGTTCGTTAACGGGCAAAATCGGCCAGACGGTTTAGGAGTTATAGACATTTAAAATTTTGAGGTTATTTCCCTGATATTTCAGGAACTAAAGAAGATGTTGAATCGAAACTTTGTAGTCAGTTCGAGGATATAAACGCGCAACTTTTGGCAAAATTCTGTTATGATCGAAATGTTGGTAATTTTTAAAAAAATATTTCTTTTAATTTTTTCGAAAAAAAAATTTTTTTTTCGTGAACTATTCATCAGATTGCAACAAAAACTTGTACTAACGTCAATTGTAGTATTTTGCAACATTGTGCAAAATTTTGGCTCTATACGATTTCAATTTCTGGAGATATAAGACAAAATGTGTCAAATTTCCTGGGTCTCTCTCAGTATTTTCATCGATTATTCTATGAACTCTTTGAATTCCACCGAAAACAAATTCAAAGACATAAACATAAAGAATCAAGTCATAGTTTAGACGTCGAAAGAAGGACGATGTTGATCGACTTGAAAAGGTACCTATTTCAAGAAATGCAATAATGAAATGCTTAATTTTTTTTATGGTCACAGAAAATCGTCACAAAAATCTATTTACCTCATTTGACGGCTGTTTGTCAAATCAATTAATTCCAATGATTGATGTCAGATTTCCTACATACCAAGTTCAAACACATTTTATTATATGGAAAACACTTATTATGATCACGTTCTACAGGAATTGATACTAAATAGAAGCTAGATGAAGATTATTGTAATGGAAAATTTGTGTTCCAGAATAATATTAAGGTATTCAACATGATACTGCTTTTTTTCTTTACTGGTCAGTACGGGCCACAAGGAACATGCGCCCAAAAGCTCCTGTCCACAGGGCTTGAACCCATTTTTTTTACGATACATTGGCTATCATTGGGGACTGAAGGGTAGAGGAAAGCCGCCTAATATTGGATACTGTATTTTCCCAAAGCCTATTCAAAGTTTATTTTAATCGAATTTGCGGAACTATATGCTTCTCACCTCGAATTTAATGATCCTGTGTCAACTATACAGGGTGATTCATTAGAAAATGCACATACAGTAAGGGTAGATGGGGGGACCGAGTTGCTTCTAAATAACGTATTTTATGGGTCTATCGTCCTTCATATCCAAGATACAGGGTAATTTTTAAAGTTTCTCCATTTTTTCAATTGATCATAACTTATGGACTCCCCTCTATACAGTGTTGTAATATTTGGTTCGTAGGTTCTATGTAAACAGTGGTGTCGATTAACATAATAAGAATGTCTTATTCCAGTTCCGGCTTAAACAAAATTAATTAGTGAAAATTTGTAAATTAATTAGTAACTATTAATTAGTAAACAAATTAATTAGTATGTTTCGAGTCGAAACAACACCCTGTATATCCCAACCTTTTTGTAAAACGGGAGGACATGTCCGTATTTGGGACAAATTATTATAATCAATGACTAACTTTCAAACACCCTGTATGTGTAAAAAAATTATCGTAAAGTTTGTCCTACATTTTGAAAAAAAATGATAGGAGTAAAATGCATTTTACTTCATTTTTGTAATTTTTTTATAATGTAGTGCAAGGAACAAATATTAATTGATAATTTTTATACGCATACAGGTTGTTTGAAAGTAAGTCAATGGTAATAATAATTTTTCCCAAATAGGGACATGTCCTATCGTTTTTTAATAAGGTTGGTATCCAGAAATTAGGTGAATAAGAAATAGTTGATGATTTTATGGATTAAAGCTGGAATAGAACCATTTGTGGTCTAAAATAAATTTTGTTTAAATTTTGTGACACCTCAGTATCGAAAAATCTAGATTTGCCTCAAATTAATAAGTAAAATACGGGAAAACCAAGTACATTTAGTCTTAATTATCTTTTTCGACTCTTTCCAAATTTTTAAATATTGATATACAGGGTGTTGTTTCGACTCGTAACCTACTTAATAATTTTTTTAAGTCTGAGCCTTGGATAATACTTGTTTTATTATGTTAAGTGACACCACTGCGGACAAACAACATACGAACCAAATATTACAAAAAATTAGAGGGTGCTCCATAAATTATGATTAATTGAAAAACTGGGGAAAATTAATAAATGACCCTGTATCTTGGTTATAGGGAGCGATAGACAAATAAGATATAGGTTATTTAGAAGCACTATGAAGTGTCCTTCGTGTATCTACTCTTACTCTATGTGCATTTCCTAATGAACTGCCTGTATATGTATAGTTGAATTGTTCACCATATGATTATCTGTTTGTTTGCTACACAGAGTCTTATAATTCTCAGTCTGAAAACTTTTATAAAAATGTGGGAAAGCTCTGTGGACAGGGGCTTTGGCGCTCTCGTCAAACTACTAGCGAGTAATTATTCAAAGTTTGACAAATCTCCGAAAGTATTGGTTTCTCAGAGTTGGGAATGATATCAATAGATTCTTACGATAGAACTGCATCATAAAAAATTACATTCAAAACGAAGGCCCATGACCGACCTCATATGTTTGATTTAGATACATCAGCAAATTCTATTAAATCAAAAAATTACGATTAATTATTGAAATTTGAAAAAATCATATCTACAAAAGTATTAGTTTGCCAGAGTTGATAATAATATCCATGGATTCTCATGATGAAACTGCAACTTAAAAAATAGAATTTGAAATTTGCTTCGTTACTCCGAAACATCCAGGCCGATTTTGTCCGCCAACGAACCTAACCGAGATATTTATCTTCCAAACCTACTCTAAAAATTTCAACTGTCTAGCTCATTCCGTTCAGAGTCATCGTGTTAACGGCCGGTCGGAAAGAATCGATTTTGACCATAGATTCTGGAACAGTGAGTCGAACCAAAGCGTTTGAGACCATTTTCAGGCAAAAATTCGAACTATTGACATTAGGGCAAATTGATAAGCACCAAAGAGCGTCAAAAAGCAGGGTAAGCACTGCTTATATTTTTGGCACGCTTGTCCCATTTTATATCCAGAGCAGTCATCCATTCGCGTACTGAACTCATCCAAGGCTGCAAATTTTTGTTAAATTAGAAGCAATACCTATACTCACTACTCTAGAGAATATCCTTTTATACCTGTGAATGTTATGAACATATTACTGTTCAACTGGAAAGAAACAGGTCTACTGTATCAGTTTTATTTTTTCGATATTTTCCCAATAACTCGAAGAATGCTGATCCGATCAAGTTTAAACCAGTATAAAATTGCCTGCAAAGGGATATTTTTTTAGGCTCTCGCAAAATTTCAGAGCTATGTGACGTATAGTTTCTAAGATACGAATTTTTGTAGTCATACGATATAAAACTAGTTAATAAAATAAGGACCAAATTAAAATAACCAATCAAAATATCGCTTTTCTTGGAACATGGGCATTGTCATTTTTCAAACAAAATTAAATTAAATTAAAATAAGATAGGAGTTAGGGATGAACGTTCGCCATCTTTAGGTCTTATGCCTACTTTTTATTTTATCTTATTTTGTGTATAAACACTCATTGGAATTATTAAATGGTTTCTTTCTCTCCCAAACTGTGGACAATATCTGTTAAATAAAAAAATATTATTCTGTGAATTTCTTCTGCATAATAAACACAAGATCTTTGTCAGAAGCAACAAATCGAAGAATGTTGCCTAACAAAAAATAACGACACAAAATAATTCTGAAGATTTTCGTTGAGCGTCTGACGAAGGAGTCTTGCTATAGACTCCGAAACGTTTCGATATAGTTGTTGGTTCCTTGATTTTGTTTCGTTTTTGTTTGTTAGGCAACATTGTTCGATTGATTGCTTCTGACAAATATCTTGTGTTTCTTACGTAGAAGCAAATCACAAAATAATTAATTTTTATTTTATAGATATTTTTCAGAGTTTGGGAGAGAAAACCCAGAAAGAAACCTTTTAATAATGAGTATACCTCCCACAGTATCCTTTAATGATTACTTACAACATCAACGATGAAACAACTAAATTTCGTAACGTTTCGGAGTCTAAATTAGACTCCTTCGTCAGACTCTTCTTCAAATTTTTTTTTCTGTTGATGTAGCTACTGTGACAATTCTCGAATTTCGGAGTAGCTACATCAACAAAAAATAATTCTGAAGAAGTGTCTGACGAAGGAGTCTGATTTAGACTCCGAAACGTTACGAAATTTAGTTGTTTCATCGTTGATGTTGTGTCGTTATTGTTTGTTAGGCAACACTGCGTTCACTACGCAGAAGCAATTCACAGAATAATACATTTTTATTTAACACATATTTTTCAGAGTTGGGAGAGAAAACCCGGAATGAAACCATTTAATAATGAATTTACCTCCCACTGTATCCTTTAGTGATTACTCATTGAAATATGCATGCCCAAAATTCGTATTTTATTTCAATTGGTTTATTATTATATTTCGATCTGTTTTATTTTCCCTATAAATCCACCTTTAGGGATCTAAATTTAATTTAATAAATACAGCCCCGCGCACGTGCGACCTGTCGATAAAACTTCCCATTATGAGGGGTCGTAGACGTAAAGGTTTCAACAGATTCCATAATTTCCCCGTGCCACCGGATCCCCCGGGATCGACTCGGGTGCACTCCAGACGAATTGATACTAACGAAAATTAAAAATATGCATATTATGCCGGTAGTCGACGTCTTAACGGCACTTGAGGGGCCGTTTGCACGCTTCGCTGTTGTGGAAAATGACGGATTCGACATTAATTACTCTTGGAAATTACACGTCGGAAACGAAACGTCGCGTCGGTGGCGTACTGGGGTATTGTTTTTAGGGGTTGGGTTTGGAGATGCGAGGGGAAGCGTTGTTTTGAGAAAGCCGGGCGGGTGTTTGGATATCGTTCAAGGGCCCACAGTGAACTGGGATGTATGATAATGAGGTTCAAACGAAGGTTCTGTTGGAAGTGCACTAAGAGCCGCTAGCGCAGTTGGTTGGATCGTTGGAACTGTAAGGTGCCGGGTTCAATCTCGGTCTGGGCAAGTAATTTTATAGTCAGGAGGTCAATTCATAGTTGTTATTTTCTCTTGGAAAGCAAGTACTCGATTCTTGAATTTGTGAATATATACAAGACTGTTTTGATGTAGTTTATGGAGGCAATAGGAAAGAAGAACATAATTGAATCATCAAAAGAAATTACTGTTCGTTGACCACTGAGGTTAATATTACCTTTTACTTCCTTTACTAGTGAGACATGTTCCAGTATTTTCATAATGTTGCTAGCAAAAAAATACTGAAATATGGATCTACATTTGTGTATCAATCATTTTTTCTTGAGTTAAGGTTCATAATACAGAAAAGAAGTGTTATTGGTGTGAACTATTGAATTTTAAATTATGAAAAGAGGATAGTATTTTATTAATACATTTTGAACTATTAAAATAATCGTAATAATTCGTAATCCACTACCTACTCAAATATCAGGAATGAATGTACAATCTGCTATGATTGTCTCCAGAATTGCTCTAGACATTTCGGTGATACTTTCATTAGGTATTTCGAGCTGTGAAAACTATGAACCGAGTGTAAGTTGCAACATCCCTTTCTACGAGGTTGAATCATTGCAGATTGCTCATTTAATCTTCATATATAAATTTAATGGCCATTTCTGAAGGATTAAGGCATTGAAGCATTGTAGATTGATCTTTTTTCATAAGATGGATTGATATCAGATTGACGGGAAACTGATTATATACGCTTAGACTGATGGACTGACGGTCCGGATTGATGGCAAGATTGATGCCAGATTGACACCTGATTGAAGGTGTAACCTCCGCCTAATTATAATTTGTAAATACAACATATGAGGTGGGTCATAGGCCTTCGTTTTAAATTTAATTTTTTGTATTCCAATATACTAGTTGAAAAAACTATGAGTTTTATTCCATACTATCGCCCAACCCTGTATACTGACCTTTAAACTCATTGACATTATTTTCATAATTTATACATTCCTCAGTTGACCCCGTATACCGAATCATTCCAATAATACCGCTTCATCAATTGCTAAGTATAATTTCATTCAATGCTCTCCGTCAAGTTTCCAATATTCCACATCGAAAAAAATTAATCAACTCAATCGTTCGATTAAAATTCATTTTCCACTGCCATATAATACGGCCATACGGCCCACGCTGGTCATCAATCATCTGTGTTCCGAAAAACGTTTTTTAAATTGATGACTATTATAGATGAATGTTCTTTCGAGAGCCCTCTAATTTTGGACCATTAGGAAAACGTTATGAAATGTAATACTGAGTATGATACATGGAATGCTGGATAGGCTGGAATTATGCCCATTTTTCAACTATAGTTTCTCTTTCGACGGAATTATTATGAGGCGTTTCCGGGATATGGTGATGAGAAGGAAGTTACGATAATTAAATCCCTTAAGCAAGGAGTTGAAACAAAGTTCTGTATCTATAAACTGCCCATCGAAAGTTGAGGATATTGAATTAATTTTTGTTTTTAGAAAGACCCAATTACGTTTCGGAATATGGTTATGTAGAGTGTTTCAGGTTAGAATGGTAAGATAACAAAGAAATTATGTATTCGCAATAACAAATATACAATATTTAAAAAACATTCAAATTATACGAAAAACCGAAATACTGAAAATTTCTAATATTTATACTTGTAGACATCCTCAATACAAAGTAAGACCACCACATGCATCAATAACTACTTGGTATCTTCTTTGCATGCTATCTATACCAAGTTATTGAGAATATCCTGGTCAATTTGGTGCCAAGCCCAGAAATTTTGTGACCGTTTCAAAAGTTGCCGATACTTGTGCACCAAATGTTCATTTATGAGAAATGTTTACTTTCTTATTATCTGAATGCTTTTTTTGCTCCTCGTTCGATAACTTTATCAGTTTCAGGCAAGTTCTTCTCGTTTGCGTTTCTGACAATTTGGATCAGTTATTGTTTTACGTTCTTACAATCAAATTTAATTCAAAATCTGAAAATTTGTGTTGCAGTAATGCCTAGAAGTAAACTTAGTGCAGATGAACCCTCCCTCATACCCATAGCTGTATAGCTATTGGTATGAGGGAGGCGGGACGTAATCAGAAAGATGTTGCGAATTTCTTTCATATTAGTGATAGGCTAGTCCATCGATAACGAGAAGCTGAAAACACGATCGAAAGACCGAGAAGTGGACGCCCAAGATCGACTACTCCTCCAAAAGATCAGTTTCTGACTGTCTACCCGTAGAGAGTCTTTGAGTACTTGTAGAATCAAGCAACAGTGCTCTTTGAACGCTACTGGTGTTTCGATTGAGACAGCTCATCAAAGACTTTGAGACGTTAATCTACAATCTACATTGTCGACGACTTTTGAGAAGGATTCCACAAACTAAAAATCATATGCGACTCCACTTGGAATGGGCCAATGAGCACGTGAATTGAAACGATCAATGGAGGTCTGTATTGTTCACAGATGAGTGGAGATATGGACCATTTCCAGATAGTCAGCATGTTCGGGTATGGACCCAGTCTCCGGTGCCCAGATCGCAGATTGGTTCAGGAAGTTCATCCGTTCAGAGGTGGTACAATTACTGTTTGGGGAAGCATTTGTTTCAATGAACGTACAGAATTGTTTGTGTTTTATGCTACCATGATTTACATAGAGACAATATTATTTCTTTCCTTCATGCTGTTGTTGGACCAAATTTATTATTTTTCGACGATAAAGCGCCACCCCATCGTGCGAGAATTGTCGATGAAGCTCTGGAAATCCATGGTATTCCACATTTAGCCCTGCCCAGCTGGTTGCCAGAACTTAATACCATTGAACACTCTTGGGATTAGCTATAAAAGAGCTTTGGATTCTGATCAACTACCTCCACATACGAGTACACTTCAAGAACTCAGATGGCTTTTACCGCAGCTCTGGAGAGAAATTGATCAAGGATACCTCAACAATCTGATCGAAAGTTTGCAAAGGCGTTGTCAGGCTGTGGTTGATGTTCAAGGAGGCCATACTCTTTAATGAATTTTATTTTTTTAATTTCCTGAGTGAACTGATTTTGCACTACAAATACTAAAAATTAATTTACATCTGAAACTATGAAACTTATACAGAAATGGGCAAAATAAAGAGTTAGATAAGTAAGTATATATTTACATTCCTCATATTTAAAAAATTAATGAAAAAAAAATGGTTTCAAGCCCTGTGGACAGGAGCTTTCTGGCGCTCTAGTTCAAACAGACAAATTATATCTCCGAAAGTATTGGTTTCTCAGAGTTGGGAATTATATCAATGTATTCATATGATATAACCGCATCATAAAGGAAATTCAATTCAAATAATAGTTTATTTATCAAGATTAAATGAGCAATCATGAGAATGAGAACTGCACCATGGAAGAAATCAAATTAAATCTGGCCAATTTTGCCCAATAACGAACTTAACCGAGATATTCATCTCCCTAATCTACTCTGAAAATTTCAACTACCTACCTCATTCCGTTCGAGAGTTATATCTATGTATATGGATGAAAAGCAGTCTCACTTCTCTCAGATCTCTTACTAACTTCATGTTCCGTTCCGAAATGTAAGATTTTTCTGAGAAAAACTAATTTCGGAGCAAACAACTGAGATTTTCCTCACTTCGCTCACAATTCTTCGATTGATTAGATAATGTCATGTCACAGGAACATAAGATGACATTAGGAACATTTCCTACATAGAATTATATCATTCTGTGACAACGTTGAAATACGATTTATTATTGAAATTTTGAAAAATCATATCATATCATATCATCAGTATTAGCTTGTTAGAGTTAAAAATGATATGAATAGATTCTTATGATAAAACTTTACTCCAAAACCATCTGTCCGATTAGGTCCAATAACGAACTTAGCCGAGATATTTATCCCTCAAACCTACTCTGAAAATTTGAACTGTCTAGCTCATTCCGTTCGAGAGTTATCGTGCCTACGGCCGGCCGGACCAGCCGGACAGAATGAATTTCGACCACGGATTCTTGATCAGTGAGTCGAAACAAATCGTTTAAGACCATTTTCATCGAAAAATTCGAAAATTATAGACATTTGGGCAAATTGATAAGCACTCAGTTCCGAGGAACTATATAGAGCGCCAGAAATGGAAACTTTTGAAACAGTCTCAAAATTTCTGAACTTCCTTAACTTTTGTAGAGCAGTGTATAAGGAATTATCCTGAACTAAAATTCAATTGCAGCATTGGTAATGAGGTTATGATGAAGGTATAATAAAAGATATCGTATATGATACACGGTTATAAGTGAAAAACCATGATTGAAAACTTTGCCGAAAAAACGCAAATGCCCCATACTGTATACTCAAATCATAATTTCTGTGCTCCACTGGACCGCCTATCATTTATGCCAAATGTCGATAATTTTCGAAATTTTGGCCGATAATGAACTTACTAATAAAGAATTCGAGGTCAAAATTGATTCGGTCCTTCCGTAGGCACGAACGAAATGACTCCGACAGTTTAAATTTGCAGTTCGTTAATGGGCATAAACCACTCAATGATTTCGGAGTCATAACCATCTGAAATTTTGTTCTCCCAATAACTCGAAAAATAATGATTAGATTGAAGTGAAACTCCGTAGTTGATTGAGAAATACCAACGCGAAGACTTTTGCGAAATTCCGTGACGATAATTGGATAAATTTAAAAAAAATTCAGTATCTTAGAAACTATTCGCCAGAGACCGTTGAAATTTTGCAAGAGCCTTCAAAACATCATTTTACAGCCAAGTTCTAGATTTGAACCGGATCGGATCTATATTGTTGGAAATAATGGCAAAATATTTTTTTGTTGAAAGCCAAGCATGTGCTTTAACAGCTTTTTTGGGACACCCTACACCTAGCAGAAGTACAATCAATTCCACTGGAACGTTACGAATCTTCGAAGATTCGAAAGGGCAAACAATATCCAAAACGAGATCGCACAGAAACGCCAGAGGGGGGAAAAACAAGCGGAAATCCTTGAACCGTTGTTTTCACGAAGCCTCCACGATATCCAACAACAAAAGTCATGATGAAGCAGTTGAGTAAACACGCCGAGAAGTTTAATCAATTTGATATATCGCCCGCTGAAAGTTACAGACATTATAACGTGTCATAATCGTTGGGACGGTCAGAACGTCTAATCCCCCATTTTTGGTGAATTTATTGCCGCGGTTGGGGGAATTAAAATGTCATGCTCGCTAAGCAAGATACATAACTTGCCGGATTTAAAAATGTTGCCTCGTTGTTCGTCAGGAAATCAGGATAATTGAGTAGGTAACTACGACGTCGGTGTACTCGAATAGAACGCTGTTGGATGGGGGGAAAGTAAGGGTGGTTTTATATGCGAGGGAAGGAGGCAAGGTTGAAACGGAAAACATTGTAAACTACCCATTACCTAAGTGGTACAATTAAATTTTGCTGTCTGAATTTCGCCTTCCAAATTCGGTAGATTTCACTTTAATCGAAAGAGAAAATTAATTACATAAACTAGTTTGAAAAGCACTGCGGAACTTTAGCACGCTTGTTCAAATTCATAACCAGAGCGGTCACCCATCCAGTTACTAATTACATTAACTAGTTTGAAAAGTACTAAGGTCAGGAGGTTTATCAGGCTTTAAGAGCTTAAATCTAGATCTGTAAGGGTGTACAATAAGGTTTTGAAGGCTCCTGCAGAATTTCAGCTACCTGAAGTGTGATATAAGTCAAAATATATCAAGAAGATTCTATAAAATCATTGGAACTGTGAATCTCCTATGCTGATGGTGCAAGTGAATATTTAATTCAACCTTCGAACAAAGATCTATTCTAGGATCTCAAATAATCTTCTTTCGAAATGGTTCGGATAGTTAGTTATTATAAAAACATCTAGAAAAGATGATTTGAATTATTTGAATTTATTTCGTGAATTCAAATGAACCAACAATAAAATTCACTTTGGAAATAGAGAAAAATAATCAGCCTTCTTTTCTAGATGTTTCGATAATTAAGTATCCGAACCATTTTGAAACAAGTGTCTTTAGGAAGCAGACACATACAAATAGATATTTGAATTTCTATTCGAATCATCAACTTAGTTTGAAAAGAGGTGTTATTAAAACACTTTACGATAGAGCTGATCTGATTTGTTCTACTCCTGAAATTCGAAATATTGAAATGGATTTCATCAAAAAATTTATTGAAGATAATGGATATCCATGTCAATTCATAGATACGTACATCAATCACAAAGCTAGATAGAAGAGCCTTTAATAAAATAACAATCAAGTATATCAGAATAATCAACAAGAAGAACAACACAATCTGTTGAATGTGATCCCTTATTTTTGTGGCTATTCTGAAAAAATAGGGAGAATCGGTTCTAAGTTCAATATAAGAACCGTTTTCGAGACACAAAATGATCTTAGGTCTTTATTAACAAAGACAAAACCCATTAATGGAAAACAAAAATCACAAAACTGTGTATATAATATTACTTGTTTTTGTGGTACAAAAATCAAAAATAACAGAACATGTATGTACAATCCAAGGAGATCGCATGATGGATTGGAGTAATACAAAGATTCTAATGAAAGAATCTGATTACGTTAAAAGGAAACTTAAGGAGGCAACTTGTATTTTGTTCACCAGAGAATGCAATTTTGCAAGCTGCTCAATTTGAATTGACCATATTTGGTTGAATTTATTAAAAAAGGAGTCAGAACTTGGAAATTTCTATGCTGAGTAAAACTATGTTACTAAGATTTGCAAATACTGTCAAAGTGACAATTCTCAAATTTAAGAATAGCTATATCAACAAAATAGAATTCATCATGGCAAATTCGATTAAGAAGAGTCTCCAATACAGGAGAATGGACAATAGAATTCATCATGGTGAATTCGATTAAGAAGAGAGTGTCCAATACAGGAGAATAGACAATAGAATTCATCATGGTAAATTCGATTAAGAAGAGTGTCCAATACAGGAGTATGGACAATAGAACATACGCGCAAAAGCTTCTGACTTCACGTCAGTGCTTGAACCAATTTTTTTTTCGTGACTTTTTAAAAATTTTCTAGGGGTACGGTTCTTGAAATTTTTTTTTTCGTCATTTTTTTCAAATTTTCTAGGGATACGATTCTTACAAAATTTTAAACACGTCTTTAGGTTGATTTTCTACTACTAGTTACCAAGCACCAATTCGATCGAATATTTATTTTTTGAGTTATCAAGGAAATAATATTCCAGGTGGGTATAACTCGGAAACCCTTAGACCGATTATGCCCAAAATTGAACCCAACTCTCCCTTTCGGATACGCAACCTACCCTGAAAATTGCAAGTTTCTATCTCCTTTTGTTCGAAAGTTATCGAGGCAACGGTTACCCATCTACTGAACTCACACAAGAATGCTCGAATCTCCAACAATATTTAACCGATCGTATTAAAACTTGAAAATTGGCAGTAGAGTTAGGTTATGAAGGCTCTCGCAAAATTTCAGCAATTTCAAACGAATAGTTACTGATATATAAAATTTTTTTTTTTTATTTTCAATGATTTATTAAAAATTTTCTACAAATGCTATCCTCACCAAATTTTGCAAACATTTTTGCGTTGGCATTCTACAACTAATGACCATGTTTGAATTCAATCGGTTCAGTATTTTTCGAGTTAATGAGGTACAAAAACCACCAAATTTCAGAAAATTTCAGATGGCTATAACTCTAAAACCGTTAGGCCGATTATGCTCATAATCAAACTGAAATGTCGCGTTCTAGTGCACATCCTAACCTGAACATTTCAAGCCGCTATCTCATTCCGTTCTCAAGTTATCGTGACAACAAAAATATTTTTTAATAATTTTTTTAAAATTTTCTAGCCGTACGATTCGCACAAAATTTCACAAACGTGCTTAGGTTCATATTCTACAACTACCCACCAAGTTTTAAATTGATCGGATTTATAATGGTTGAAAACAAAATTATTACTCGGAAACCACTGGGCCGATTATGCCCATTAACGAACTTGTCCGTCGTATTGAGATGCGCCACCTACCCTGAAAATTTCAAGTCGCTAGCTCTTTTCGTTCTCAAGTTATCGTGGCAACGGCCGGACGGACGGACGGCCGGACGGCCGTACGGCCGGACGGACAGAATCAAATTTGACCTCGAATTCTTCATTGGGGAGTCGAACTTAATCGTTTGAGACCATTTTCGTCAAAAAATTCGAAAGTTACAGACATTTGGGCAAAACTATAACGCGATGTTCCCCAGAACATACGCGCAAAAATTGGTTCAAGCACTGACGTGAAGTCAGGAGCTTTTGCGCGTATGTTCTATTGTCCATTCTCCCGTATTGGACACCCTTAATCGAATTTACCATGGTAAAGGCTGTTAAGCAATCCAGGTGGAGCTATAGAATATCTGGCAGATTATTCACATCAAACACAATTGAATGGGCAGCAAAAACTTCCAGCCCTTCAAATCGGCAGTCATGGAGTGGATATTCCCGGCCCGGCCCTGCGAACTCCAGCACACACGCTTACATAGTAGAACTTTTCATTTAGAAAATATTTCGGGAGATATTTCACCAGTTATATTTCATGAAAATGGCCATAAATATCCGAATGATGTATGGGCGTTGCGATGAGTTTCAACCAGAGTAATTCCGCTTCGAAAAAGTTTAACGGGAGTTTAAACTCGTAGAAACCCGAGTTTTCTCATCGTTCTCGATTCGCTATAAACTCTCCTGGAGTTTTTTGTGCAGATGGCGTTTAATTGGGTTGATTTTAACGCGATGCCTATTATATAGCTAATTTTTTTGAACTATGTTTGAGTAGCTTACTATTTCATTATTTGTAAATATGACTATATCATCAAGAAAAACTAGAAATGTGAGCAGTTTATATATCTCAAGTTGGCAGCACTACATCGAATGGAGTTACCGCAGATCTTCTTCTTAGCAGATGTAGCATTTCTACTCTAAGCACATTCCAAAACTGTCGCTCAGTACCACTCATTAAAATAATATTTGTTTGATAATATATTTAGATTCGTATATATTGGTTTTGTAGTGTAGAGTCAGTTTAACATTTTCGTACTTTAACATCTTTGGTTATCAGTAAATTCTATGGTTCTGAGCGATTCATTTTGAATATTTCTATTTTAATTGAACATTTGGTATTTTGTATAGAACATCAATTTGTTGTTAACGTCGAAAAGGGCGGTAAGTTGAATTGGAATAATTATTTCGTAAAGGGCAAATATTTATTGTTTGTAAATTTCAAATGGTTTGTATCTGAACAGTTTTTGAAGAGGAGTTAGTTTTTGTGATCCCAAGCAGCTCTGTTTGTTTCAGTTAGCAAGACGAAGCAACTATTATATTCTATGGTAAAACTCCCAGTTTGCGAGTTTTGTCCTTTTTGAAAATTCTAACAATGAATTCACATCAAATATTCTAAATGTGCTCCATTATTCTCTAGGCATTCATAAACTCTTTTCCGTTCGTTGTAAAATATATTGTTTAACATTTGTGGGCCAATATTTTGACAACACATTGTTATTGATGATTGTAGGTCCTCAAAATTATCGTAGTGTCTTTTCAAAACTTTTGAACAATCATCAAATAACATAGAACATTTAGTGTAACTTTCGGTGATTCTTTCTTGAGACATAATTTTTATACTAAATATCTAGGGGTGAAATCAGATTCCTCTTTGAATTTCAAAGCCCATTTGGATGATATTCTGCAGAAATTAGCTGGTACTTCATGGGGCAATGATGCAGCTACTCTTCGAACGGCAGCCTTAGCCTTGGTTTTTTCTGCCGCTGAATATTGTTGCCCTGTCTGGTTTAATAGTGCTCATACTCAAAAAATTGATGCATAGAATTCATCTATGAGGATCATCACTGGACCTATTAGATCTACACCTATCCATTGGTTGCCAGTTCTTTCAAACATTGTCCCGCCCCACATTCGCAGGCAGACTGTCGTTTGAAATTTTAGGAAGAAATTTAGTTCGTTTCCAAATTCATTTCCGATTCTCTCCTACATTCCAGGCAATAAGATTCCCAGATTGCAGTCACGAAACCCTTTATGGTCCAACTGTTTACTCAATTTGAATAAAAATGTCAAGGAAGTTTGGCGGTCTGAATGGATTTCTAGCGATTTATTCAACAAAGATTCAATTTCTGATCCTTCAAATAGAGTTCCGGGGGTTTGATGTTCTTCAACAACTTATTGAGAAACTTGAGTTCTTTTTTTCTTGAATTAAATTTTTCATCAAACATTGAAATTCCTAAAAGCAATCTGGCGCATGTGTTTTCACTCAACATTAGAGTATCTAAAACTCGAACTGAGTAGCATTAATCGGATTAATTAATAAAATAGCCAATTACAACGTTGCCACAACGATACCATCAACAGTTTTTACAGTGAAACAGGTCTTTCTCAATCAGGACTAAAACTCAACAAGACGAGCCGTCGCATAAGCTGGGAATCCCATCATCCTATCCAATAATGCATTTCCACAACTAATACCAGATACGTGTACTTCCAGCTCGCGAAGCTTGTCAATTAACCGGTTCATCAGATACCGGTAGGAGTCTACTTTACCGGCGGGGGAGCCGAAACAAAAAAGAAGCGTCGTAGTTGCGCGGCAAGCGGGACGTTTTGCATATATTAAAGGGCAATTTGATTACTGATTCCATTACGGCATCGTCGAAGTTGTACTTTATAAACATGGGAATGCAAATGCGACAAGGGGCGAAGCCAGCCAGGATCCCGGACTTGGAAATAGTGTATTACTTCATTAGTGTTGTGTTGTGGCTTTGCGTGGAGGTTGTAGTAGTCTTCCATGAATATTAAGGGCAACAATCGGGCAGATCGACGAGATGTCGACGATGCTACAAGGGATAATCTTCGGGTTGTGATGTCTATGAATCGGGTTATTTGAATTTGGTAGATGTTGCTATTCGAGGGAATTATCTTCATTGATTTAAGGGGGTATGTTTTGGCGTGGAACTGAAATGGATCCTTAGAATAATCCATTTGATGATATGTTAATCAATCAATCTTGTTCCCGAGATATTGAACTTTTCCTGAAATATTTTTATTCTTCTAGTGATAAGATCCTCAAGCTGCATGAACCATAGAGTGGATATTTTAAACCTGTACACCACAATGTGCAAACAGTAATAACATGAACGAAAAATATAAGCATTAACGAAAATAATGTGATACATCAAAATAAATTTTGAAGTTAAAAAATTCATAAAAATCACTGTCGTGAAATCAGGAGCTTTTGCATGTATGTAAAGTTTTATCCTTCCGCTGAACGAATATGGTTGTGTATACGCTCGAACAACGCTGGGAAATAATGCGACATTACTTTGGAAATCATGATAATGTTGCAGAATGTGTGCAAAAATTGCGTACGGATTTGGAAGAAGAGAAGCACCGTCAACTCCGTATGTTCGTTATCTTGTGAAAAAAGTGAAAGAAACTGGCATCCTCATCGATAAACTAAAGCGTGAAAAGCCAGAAACAGTGCGTACACCCGAGAATATTGCAGCAGTGGCAGAAAGTGTGCGTGAAGCACCATCAACATCAATTCACCGTCGTTCACAAGAATTGAACATTTCGGAGATATCATTGAGACGAATTTTGCATAAAGACCTTGGTATGACGCCATACAAAGTCCAATTGGTTCAGGAGTTGCCCTGTTTTTGAAGATCGCATTATCAGCCGCAGAGCTGATGTCGTTTGGCCACCTGGGAGCTGCGATTTGACACCGTTGGACTATTATTTGTGGGGTGCTGTCAAAGATAAGTGTTACGCCAACAAGCCAGAGATAATTGACGCTTTAAAGGACAATATTCGTGAAATCATTGGTGATAATGTGCTTAAAAATTGGACCGATCGTGTAGGCTACTGCATGGCCAGCAGAGGCAGCCAATTGAATGAAATCATTTTCCATTATTAACCGGAAGGATTGTCCTTTCAAATAAAAAAAGAAATTTTAGAAAATATTCAGTACCTTTTCTTTTATTGCATTAAAAAAAAAGTTATTTGGCGGACCCGTTAGTTTGACATTATTTGGACCGCATTTTGGTCAAAAATAGGTCAAAGAGTGTCCGCGCCATTTATTCAATGCATCTATGCATTGGAACACTTGCTTCTCACATCCCTCGCATCATCTCCTTCCACAACCATCCCCTTTATCACCAATATCAAATAAGCGGTAATAACGACTCGCACATTGTTCCAAACAGATGTACTCCAGAAATTCCATCTTACCGAGGCAGTTAACGTCCCGAAACAAACGGCCGCGATGCCGTTCGCAGGTACATTAAATGGCAACACCCTGAATTACCTACGCGGCATCCGAGTAGGTTCTTCCCAGACGGCATTAGACCAACTATAAACTATTTTAATGCGACGCCGAGTGTTCCCGGAACAATATAAAACAAATATATTTCGACTAAGTGACAAAGAGCGCCATTCGGTGGAATCTAAACGATCAAATGATATGGAAATGCGAGTTTGAAGCGGCTCTAACGTTCGAGATATTGGGAGTCTACTTTATTACGAGCCGTTATTGCCGTCCCGGCGCATTGTTTTTGTTTTTCTGGGACGGCAACGCGAGCCGGGCCTGAGCGGAGGGGGTAGTTTGGCGAAATGGGTACTTTAATCGGTATTTATCTATAGTGTCTGTAGTGTTGTTCAGTTCAGTTGAAAATTGTTAGTGTTATTCGGAAAATGGACAATTGCAAATTTTAATCTTTCAACCGATGCAAATATCCCTGACTATTTCACTCATTTCAACATCTGACCAACCACAGGCCAAAGACAGTTCGTATTATCCCGAAAACACCAACTGCCTTTGAATTATGATTGGTCTTACAACTTTGGTGTTTTCAACAACTCAACCATGGATACGGACTGTTTGACAGACGTCAACAGGAGTCAGTTTGTTCGTGAAATAGTCTAATGAAATAGTCTGTCTGTCTTTTTTTCATAACTCAACTGAGTTGCTTGTAGAAAACACCACTCGTCCTTCGGACTCGTGGAGTCAAGAAACTTAGTTTCGTTAAGAAATAAGTCGACAGACTTATTGCGGAAATTCAATCACATGTTATATGAAAAGTGAAAATTGAATACATTTCATTTGCACATAAGCTGCTACTATGACAATTCCTTAAGGTTTTTGAGTTCGTTTCTTCTTTGCGATGAAACTTGCAAAGTGACTAAACAGCACCAACAAAGGACAGCCACCAAATGCTAACTATCGCTAGGCTCCTATCCGAGTGTCTTTCAGGCAGAAATACTTCCAATGGAAAGATGCGTGGAAATGAAGCTAAAACGAAACTATCAGAGGTGTTATATAGCAATCCATTCTGGCAGTCAAGCTGCTATTAAAGATCTGAGCTCCCATGTTATCCAGAGTAAGCTAATATGGGAGTGCCGAAGAAAACTTAATTAAGTAAGGCAAGTACGACAGGGTCTCCTTGGTATAGGTTCCTGGTCACTCGGAAATTGAAGGAAATGAGGAGGCCAACACACTTGCCAAAAAAGGTGCACGAACCTTATGGTTATTTATGGACCAAGCACGAAAAACTATTGTCTCTTCTGCTTGCTATCCTCGGCTCCGCCTGGGACAGCAATTTGCAGACTCGACTATAATAGACAGTTTTTCGTCCTTGGTACATAAATAACTATTATTTTCAAACATACAATGATAACATCATTTTTCGATTGAGAGGATCATCGAAAAGTTCTATTTCTCCGCCAAGGAGAAGTGTTGCTAGGCAAGGCTTTTCCAGTCAGCAGCAGGAAAAGTGTTACTAGGCAAAAGATGAATTGGTTACCATAAACAAAAAATTCTCTAATTCAAGCGTCATTTTTATTCGTCAAAGTTAAATTGAAGGTACAATTGGTCAATGTTGTCAAACTGGTAGGATTCTGTCTCGGATTCTGTTGGAAAGCTGATGCCTCAATAGATTAATCTGAGATACTGGATCCAGGGAATTCGTTCAGGCTCAATATCCTTCCAGCAATCTCATTCTTATTTTGCAGCGATTCCTCGATTTAGCCTTCTATACACTACTTGACTTTCAACCTCCGTGTCGATGTAGGCTCCTCCATCTATAAGTAGTGTAGCAGAAGTTAGCCTCTATGAATGACCTGTGTATTCGTTTGGATGATTCAAAAGCAAAAAAGTGGCAACATTTCTTGGAATACTTCCTATACTATGTATTCCCATCACCACTCAGTAGCATTTTCCAGATTGATATTTCAAAAAAAAAATTATTTTCAACGAAATCGTTTGGATTTAACGCAGTGTATCTCCAATAAATATTTAGATTATTCTCCCTAATAACTGTGAATGTTCGAACTTTTCTCGTTTTACTATCAGGAATATTGACTATTATAATATTTCCCTTGTCCTCGATATCTGTAGTTTTCATCTTCACCATTTCGTCACATCTGGAAGTACCAGCTACTCCGGATAATAAAACAATCTGAAGCAATCATGTGATCAGAATAAAAAATTTCAAATTACTTGAAATATGTTAGTTAGCTGTAATCCTAAATATGAATCATCCGGTGCTTCGAAGAGAAAACGTTCGAACTCTTCCTTAGAAAAAACTCTTGAATTTTTTGCAAGATACCTTTCATTAGATTTTTTCAAAAATGCGTGCAACTTCAGATATTTACCAATATCTGTTTCATGTTTGATCGCTAGTTGCGACTTTATCATTGAATATCGGGTCCACAAAGAAGAGGATTTCCATTTTTGGCGCTCTAGTTCCTCGGAACTGAGTGCTTATCAATTTGCCCAAAAGTCTGGAATTTTCAAATTTTTGGCTGAAAATGGTCTCAAACGATTTGGTTTGACTCACTGATTAAGAATCCGAGGTCGAAATCGATTCTGTCCGGCCGGTCCGGCTGATCCGGCCGGCCGGCCGTAGGCACGATAACTCTCGAACGAAAAGAGTTAGAGGATTGAAATTTGCAAGGTGGGTTTGGAGCGTAAGTATATCGGTTAAGTTCGTTAATGGGCAAAGACCATCAAGCGGTTTGGGAGTTATTGCCGATTTTAGTGAAACACATTTTTTATGAATATTTCCGAAACTGATCACTCGATCTATTATTTTATTTATTTCATGAACAAGCGCATAAGAGATCCTCACTTCACAGTGTTTTTCTCGAATTATGATAATATAATTATAATAATAAATCTCTGTCCATATCTTGATTTCATCACGGTGTGAGTTTGATCAATCGATCTAAAGATTCTACCTCGCGTCACTTCAAGCGAGAAATTTTCTTCTACCTACAGAGTGATCCAAGGAACGATCCCGCAAATCGCGCATCTTGTGCAGACGGCAGAGAGATAGCGCGACCCGAGCAGATGGGAAGCGCGTTAGATTTCCGACAGGATTAGAAGGGCCAGTCTGATCCAGGTCCCGATTAAATCTGAGCTTTTGTGTTAGGGAAATGGGTTAATTTTACGCCCGTGTACCTCTGAGGATGAGCGGCACAACAATGGGGGGGCCTCCGTGTATCGTACGGACTCTTATCGAGTGACGCCGCCGACTTCTGTGCCGGGCTTATCCCGATTTAACTTAATTATGAGCCTTGTGCTGTTCCTATAACGAATTGAATGTCGTGCGAAATTTATGGAGTTTAGATTGGCCGGCATCCTGGGCGATAGGACGGAAGGGAAGGAAAGGCCCATAGGGGGGCACTTTGTGAACGAGATCGTTTTTATGTGTCGCGTTAATGAAACGTTTATGATGAAGGGAGGTTGGGGGCAGCCGGAGCCTGTCATATGAGGCAGATTACCTCACCAATTTCTTGTAACGGTATAAAACCCCGTCACTCTTTTTGACGCTCTTGTTCTTCCGGACAGAATGCTTATCAATTTGCCCTAAACTCACTGTGTCTACTCATATTTAATACAATCCTAAGTTGACCCTTTATAGCGAATCATGCCAATAATATCGCTTCAATTGATAAGTATAATTATATTCGGTGCTCTCCGTCAAGTTTCCAACATTCCAAAACGTAAAAAATTAATCAAATCAATCGTTCGATTAGAATTCATTCTTTTGCGCGTGCTCCGCAAGGAATAGCGTGCTATCATTTTGACACAATGTCTCTAATTTTCGAATTTTAGGATGAAAATGGTCTCAAACGATTCGGCTCGACTTTCAGAGTAGGTTTGCGAGGTAAATATCTCGGTCAAGTTCATTATTGGGCATAATCGTCCTGGCGGTTCCGGAGTAGAGCAAAATTCCTTTTTTTTACATTACAAATTTCAAATTCAATTTTTTTTCAAGATTTTGGCGCTCTCTTTCCTCGGAATAGAAAGCTTATCAATTTGTTTTCGCAAGATATAGATAATCCATACTCCTCGATTTAATAATTTAATAATGCCTGGTATACAGTTTGACAATGCCGCATGCGAATTGCGAACGGAGATAGATATAAACTCTATGATCCCATGGACTTTCAGTGAACGTTACCTACGGATAATTATTATGATCATTCTGTCATTAATAATGATTCTGATTTATGGAATTTTCAATAATAATAATATTTCAATAAATCCCATATGTATAAATTGTGAGCATTAAACAACCACACATTGGGCTTCATCACTAAGATTGACCTGTACAAAGTAATTCTGTAATTTGCTATCCAATATGAGAAATGTAATCTGAAAATATTGTCGCCAGGTTCTAACGGTTGTAGAGGGTGGGTAAAATTGGTGATACCTGAACAACAACTTCATAACTCTAATTTTTGATGCAGTTCTATCATAAGAATCCATTGATATCATTCCCAACTATTACGGTGGGTTTCACAAAGCTTTGACAGCTCTTAATTGCCAAATGATGGTGTGATTTTATGTCAATTTCCAGTTCATTTTTGATGGAACCACCGAATTAAATCCACAATAAAGCTAATCGAGGCTTCGTAAAAATCACTATGGGCCGGTTTCTCAATTGCGAGTTAACTCGAGGTTGCGAGTTGACGCATGTATTAAGCGATATTCATGAATGCGTAACACTCGGGAGGTCGCAACCTCGGGTTAACTCGCAATTGAGAAACCGGCCCTATGAGAAACCAATACTTTCGGAGATATGACAAGTCCAAGTTCGAATAATTTCTCGCAAGTAGTTTGACAAAAGCTCCAAAGCCCCTGTCCATGGAGCATTCCCACTTTTTAACATTACCTTTTTAGTTTATTTCAATCATACAGACAGAATATGTTAGGTATTCATACATTATCTCTAGCATCGTGGTTCATCATACCCCTTGTTACTAGTTGGCAACCCATGAAACACAGGTTTGCTTTATTTATCACCTGATAGTTTATTCAATTTATTAATATTATTTTATTTTCAGTTTCAATTCTGTGCGACCAGAATTTTCTGTGATCATGCGATTGATGGGTATAGCTTGCTCTCGGGGATTTATTTTTTCTTTACGTTCGAAGCTCCAAAGCGAGATACTTCTCTGAAAATGTTCCCCGTAAGATTTATTTGTTCTCAATAGTTGAGATGAAAGAAATGGTAGTCTGAATATCTCTTAACAGTTTGTGTGATTATTTGTAAAGATATACGTTAAGTTTGACGTTTAGTATTATTTGAATATGTTTTTGTGATTTTAAAATTGGTTTTGGTGAATTAACATTCGTGATGATTTCAGATTGAGATTAGTTAATAAAGTTTAGCAGCTATTTTTTGCGCGTATGTTCTGGGGAACATCGCGTTATAGTTTTGCCCAAATGTCTGTAACTTTCGAATTTTTTGACGAAAATGGTCTCAAACGATTAAGTTCGACTCCCCAATGAAGAATTCGAGGTCAAATTTGATTCTGTCCGTCCGGCCGTACGGCCGTCCGGCCGTCCGTCCGTCCGGCCGTTGCCACGATAACTTGAGAACGAAAAGAGCTAGCGACTTGAAATTTTCAGGGTAGGTGGCGCATCTCAATACGACGGACAAGTTCGTTAATGGGCATAATCGGCCCAGTGGTTTCCGAGTAATAATTTTGTTTTCAACCATTATAAATCCGATCAATTTAAAACTTGGTGGGTAGTTGTAGAATATGAACCTAAGCACGTTTGTGAAATTTTGTGCGAATCGTACGGCTAGAAAATTTTAAAAAAATTATTAAAAAATATTTTTGTTGTCACGATAACTTGCGAACGGAATGAGATAGCGGCTTGAAATGTTCAGGTTAGGATGTGCACCAGAACGCGACATTTCAGTTTGTTTATGAGCATAATCGACCAAACGGTTATAGAGTTATAGCAATCTGAAATTTTCTGAAATTTGGTGGTTTTTTGTTCCTCATTAACTCGAAAAATACTGAACCGATGGAATTCAAACATTGTTATTAGTTGTAGAATGGCAACGCGAAAATGTTTGCAAAATTTGGTGAGGATAGCATTTGTAGAAAATTTTTAATAAATCATTAAAAATTAAAAAAAAAAATTCTATATATCAGTAACTATTCGTTTGAAATTCATGAAATTTTGCAAGAGCCTTCATAACCAAACTCTACTGCCAAGTTTCAAGTTTTAATATGATCGGTTAAATATTGTTGGAGATTCGAGCATTCTTGTGCGAGTTCAGTAGTACCGATTTGGTGTAGCGTAAGGCTCCGAAGAAACGATTGCTCGACCCGGACTTTTGCCGTCCAGTCGAAGAAGACGAATCGATTTGTGTTTTTCCCAAATTTCGTTCTTCTAGGTTGAGCCTAAATATAATAATTCGATACAAGTTTCGGAGGTTTTGAGTCCGACGATTTTCCATTCAAAAAGTCAATCCGAGAAACGTCAGAATTAATTCGAGAGACGGGGTCGGAAATTTTCGAAAGCGAAACTGACGATTTAGGCCTTTTTGGGGCGTGAAACTTGAAGAAAATGATAGATAGCTTTTGCGCGTATGTTCTATTTTCCATTTTTCTGTATTGGACACCCTTAATCGAATTTACCATGGTAAATTATGTTGTCCATTCTCCTGTATTGGACACTTATTTTATATTTAAAACTGTAATTAGATCTTTGAAATACCATTGAATGAAGAAATTCTTGTATGTTAACAAAATATCTTTATTTGAACAATAAAAATGCATCATTTTATTAAAATGATAGTTAGACTATCCAATTGCTTCTTTTCTTTATAATATTTTAGCTGTAAGTCAGTATAGCTTAGAACTTTTAAAGTAACGTCCTACAATATTAATTTAAATGATATTATAAATAAAAAAAAATTGGTTCAAGCACTGACGTGAAGTCAGAAGCTTTTGCGCGTATGTTCTATTGTCCATTCTCCTGTATTGGACACTCTTCTTAATCGAATTTACCATGATGAATTCTATTGTCTATTCTCCTGTATTGGACACTCTTCTCAATCGAATTCACCATGATGAATTCTATTGTCCATTTTGGACAATAGAATTCATCATGGCAAATTCGATTAAGAAGAGTCTCCAATACAGGAGAATAGACAATAAAAATCATCATGGTGAATTCGATTGAGAAGAGTGTCCAATACAGGAGAATAGACAATAGAATTCATCATGGTAAATTCGATTAAGAAGAGTGTCCAATACAGGAGAATGGACAATAGAACATACGCGCAAAAGCTTCTGACTTCACGTCAGTGCTTGAACCAATTTTGTTAGAGTATTTTGTGTTTGATTATTTCGATTTCTACTAATTTTTCTTTTATATGTGAAATTGATATTGATGCTATTCTGAACGAACCAGGGCGGAGGTTGTTCAATTTTCGAGGGATTGTATGCCTAGTGTTTTTCTAGGCTTTAATGAATTCCGATGTTTAAAGTTTGTGTACTGTTAACATATATCCCCAGATTTGTACAGGAAAGAATGTATTTTACAAAGTAGTATGTGTAGCACTAGTTACATTGTTCATAGTTTTTGGCTGGGGCGAGAAACTCGCTGGTTCTTTTTTTGAGGCTGCGTGAATCACGTATGTTAAGTTGAAGCTATTCGTGGATTGAGGTGAAAATCAACATAACTGAACTCTTTGAATATTACGATGTTTGATGTTGTACTGGGACTGATCCCCATGTTCCTACACCGTGCAGAGAAACATTATGCAGAGAAATTTATCAAGGCTACTTCAACAATCTGATCGAAAGTATACAAAGGCGTTGTCAGGCTCTGGTTGATGTTCAACGAGGCCATACTTTTTACTGAACTTTATTTTTCAAATTTTTGAGTGATTTGATTTTGCACTACAATTACTAAAAATAAATTTTCACCTGAAACTGATAAAGAAATTGGCAAACGAGTTCAATAAGTGAGGAAACATTTAGATTTCTCATATTTAAAATAATGGTGAAAAAACTAGAAACTTTTGAAACTCAAAAGTCTCAAATTTTCTGAACATCCTTAACTTTAATGGAGCAGTATATATTAATGCTATAGGGGGCTTTTACATCAGGTTAAGAATTGACCCAAACCAACCTATAAAACCAATAGTTCCTTCGACTAAGTGTCTGCGTGATGATTTGGCATATTGCGCCACCCGCCGGTTATACAGCGCAGAGAAGTCCGCAAAGGGAATGGCAAATCAAAGGTTACTTTGTTAAACTTTGTTAATCAGCGTTTCGTTCCTCCCCGGTCTGCAACTGCCATTTTATCCCTGCACCAATTCGCCACTTTCCTGCCTTCATTTTTTCAATTTGCATTTTAATTCGTTCTCTAATTGAATGAGTTTTTCGATTTAATTTTAATTCTTTCCCCGTTTTGTCTGACCTAAGACGGAGGATGTTTGGGTAGAAGGTGGATAGGACTTCTAATTAACATTCCAATTAGAAATTAAATTTTCTACGATTGAAGTCGTAGTTTTTCCGGGACAATTTTCCAAGGTGCAATATGGACTTTTTGCAATACTTGCCCAACCGAATTTCCTCCAACATAGAAGTACGAATGGTCTCAAGTAGCTGGATTTTTGTGTGCTTTCTTTCATTGCAATTGTTAAAACTCAACTGAACTACATTTACGCCTCATCTCGTTTTTTCCTACTAGTTCATGATCGATGGATATGCCAGTTATACTGAACTTCTCCATACTGAGCTTCCTATCCATCGATCATGAGCTAGCAGGAACACCTATCACGCCAACAGACCAACGAAGAGTTGGCAGAGAGATAAGGCAGGCACAACTGAAGGAACTATCCAAGGCATAATGTAAAGATGGTGGTACTATCATAGGATACCTAGACGGAATGAGATCGAAATATGTGTCCGAATTGGAGATTATATCAGCCTGCAAATCCCTGGCCGAGGATTTAGCGCATATAATGCAGAAAGCGGTTTTGCTCGGATCACTTCGAGTCATCAGGACCCATCAACTGTAAAGAGGTTTTTTAGTGACTAACCAACCAACAACTGCAGTCTCACACTCCTGAGAGAAGCGGACTTCTCTCAGGGCAGGCCTAAAAGGTTTTTCCTCTCTAGCGGGAAAAAACTCCCCGCGTCTCCCGAGCCTGAATATAGCAAAATCCATTACTTATGTTATAGAAAGGGATAACGCTTCATAAAAAAGCGACCACTATAATTTAAAGGGGGAAATAACTAGCTAAGATCCAGAGCCGCACAGTATAGTATGTCGTTATCAAATATTAATATCGGCAGACCGGTTTCGTCCTTATTTGGACTTGTCAGTGCAACGTATAACTCAACGGTGATGAACCACATGATGACGAAGAAGGCCTTGAGTTTGAAGCCCGCAATCAGGTCTGAGTATTAAGTAAACGGATGTGACATCTGACGTCCAACCAACCAAGCTCCCTCGACGGATACTCGAAACTACAGATCCCTGCGTATATTAATCTATTTCTCTTCAGAAGGTTTACTGTTGGGGAAATTTACGTGTACCAGTCTATACTGTGGATGAGAAACGTTTTCATGTGGGAGATTTTCATTACCAAACCAGACGAGGAAGATCCCTTTCTGTAGAACAAGCTTCACTCAAAGGAATATATTACTGACGTTTTTAAGATCTTTGAAGGTACAACTAAAAGAATACATTAGTTCAAACGGCGAAACATCAATCATTCCTTTCGGTATTCCCAAGAATGATTTATTTTTGTTTCAAGCTGTATTTTCGTTTTTTTCTTTCCTCGGAAGTCTTCGATCACTAAGTACATTTTGTTGAATTCATATGTAGGTAAAAGATATTTAAAAACATTGTTTAGCGTACTGAAGCATAAGCTAGTGGCGTTGATAGTTTTTTGTGTTTGGGGGTATGACTCAATATGGAATCCTATCAATTTTTTTTATAGACAAGGTTACTAAGACTCATGGGAGGGGATTATTAACATAAATCCCACCCCACCCCCTTCGACGTCAGCGCATTACATGATTTGGGTAAACCCTTGGGAAGTTCGATCACACACGAACGTGAGTTTAGGTGATGGACTGAATTTTATTAGGGAAGTAGAGAATTTCACAGAATATTTTTATCTTAGCCTCAAGTCGATCAACTGCTATATTTTTTTCAGTTGTACCTTAGGCAGCTCAGTTGTGTAAGTATCTTTAAATAAAGTTCTCATTCTTATACCAGCGCATTGGACTTATTTTGGGTGCAATTATTGTTCATCCAAATCAAGTATTTTATCTTCAAGGAAATATGAAATTAAAAAAATATATTTTTTTCTATTAGTAGGCATTCTACAAGTAATTAACAAGTTTAAATTGGATCAGATTTGTATATTTTGAGTAACTGAGGAAATAACAACGACATTAAATAAGGGTATAACTCCGAAACCGTTTGGCCGGTTAAGTCCAACAACGAACTTAACTGTCCAACTTCCTAGTGATACGATCCCCACAAAATTCCATGAAAATTTGTGCGTCGCCATTCTTCAACTAATTACCATGTTTGAATTGGATCGGATTTGTATATTTTGGATTATTGAGGAAATAACAAAATTTCAGATAGGTTCAACTCCAAAACCTTCGGCCAATTATGACTATTAACAAACGTAAATATCGCATTTCGATGCGCAACCTACCCTGAAAATTACAAGTCACTATCTCTTTCCATTCGAAAGTTACCGTGACAACGGCAGGCCTACCAGCAGGACAGAAGAAGAAAATTGGAAAATTATAGACATTTGGACAAAACGATAGCACTCTGTTCCCTGGAACATGCTCGAAAAAGTGAAAAATACGCTTCTCATTCTTGAAATATAACCTGAAAAAATAAATTTGCTTGTAGGAAGAAAAAATAGCCGTTTTTTCATCGCAAGCACTATTCGATTCTCTGTGCTTCATCTTTCAATACCATCCAGGATTATATTGACTTTATCAACTGTGAGGCTGCATGAAAATAATAGTCTTAGGCTCACTTCACATCAACACGACATGGTTTTATGTACGGCAACGACACAAACGCTCGAACTTTCCCACAGGCTCTCTTCACATTTGTGTGAACGACACCGGCATCCGATTCTTGGGTAAAGGCTTGAATGATAGCTTTCACAGCTATCCGACCGAGTCGTGGTCGCGTGAACGACACACGGCCGCCGTGCACGACTCGAGGGTGTCCGGCAGTCCCCTCGAGCCGTGCAAGGCAGCCGTGTGTCGTTCACACGACCATGACTAGTGCCGGATAGCTGTGAAAGCTATCATTCAAGTCTTCACCCAAGAATCGGTTGCCGGTGTCGTTTACACGATTGTGAAGTGAGCCTGCGGAAAAGCTCGAGCGTTTGTGTCGTTGCCGTACATAAAACCGTGTCGTGTTGATGTGAAGCGAGCCTTTGAGCCAGTGGCCGGCAGACAAGACATATTTTAGGAAAGCCTGAAATTTCTCCAGTAGGTCTATTAATACCTCAGAGACGCTGAAGCCACCGCGACTGGGCTTAGCTATCCCCAATTTCTTATAGGGTAGGTACCATAGACTAAATGGGGAAATTTCAGACTTTCCTAAAAGATGTGTTGTCTGCCGGATACTGGCTCTTAATCTATAATAGAATACTAGTGGAGTATAAACAAGAACCTGAGGTAATCAAGTAGATTAGACACGTAATTTATATGGATCAAAAATAAAAGTGGCCCAAAAATTCTACCATGAGGTACGCCTTTCCCATTAAATTGTATCAGGGATCTAAATTTTTCATCATCTACACTCTACAGTCATCCCGACCATTTGTGATCTGTTTTTCTTTCATTCTTCATAAACTTGAGCTGCTGATCTCTCACTCCAAATTCCGTCGAACGCTTTCGACAAATCCAAGAAAAGTCCCAATGTCAATGATAGAATACTGTTGGTCCACGCTTTGACCAAAAGACCTCCATTTCAACATTGAATGACGCGAAAACCTGTATCCGACTGAAAGCGATTTAGAAGCCGGCAAGAAACCCTAACGGCATTTCCTGGACTATTCACTAATTGAAAATTCCCGCAGCAACTATCCCGCTCATTGCGGCAACCCGGATTGGAAAACATCGTGCCCGCAACAGGAACGACTCTCAGGTGAAGCAAACCGATCTGACAGATGCAGTGCGGTGAGACGGACTCGATTTCCAGAAACCTAGGGATCACGTGACCGGCCGCCTTCCGGAATTCAATTAGGAAGTTCGGGAGACCTGGATGTTTTCTGAACTGAGCCTGGAAGCGTTCCCGTTCCTCGTTAGCGTGGTCCACACTGTGACGCGCCTTCTTCCGATTGCGAACTTTGACCACGAACTCGGAAAATTTCATTTTGTCGTGCGGCGGCAATCGGTGGATCGAACGGGAAAATCAAGAAGTGATGATCAGGAGTGATGCACAATTTTTCCTGCATGAAATGGGTTCGTATTGATACATTGTCAGTTTTTCACCTCCTCTGTTGATTCTTATTGGCGTGAACATTTAAATGGACAATTCTTAAGTGTAAACTGACCCGTATTATTCAAGAAGAAAATGAGTAATGAATAATATAGGACCCAGAAGTATTTCCTGAGGCGCACCACAGTGGACATAGGCGTGGAACTATGTTAGTGTCTGTTCTCTACCCATACTCCTCCCTTCCATGATTCTTCATGATTCACCGTATAAAAAGCCCAAAAAGATTTTATTAAATTATCTATACAGAGAGGAAAAGCCAAATGGAATAAATGCATTATCTTGGTCACTGACAGTTACCAAGATGACAGTGACTTACTGTACAGATTTATGGAAAATCCCAAAACTCATCAAATTCAAATTTTATATTGTCATTCTTCTTCGTAAAAATCTAAACCCTACCTTCCACCGCCTTCGAATGACAGGTCCAAACCCCAATTTTTCAAATAGTGGGCTTGTGATACATCATCATTCTCTATTCAGGAATTTTATCACTTTCATGTTAATTTCAAAAATCAAATAAAAAGAAATAAAATCAAGTGATTAGAGAAATTTGGTGAAATATTAAAAACTGAAATGTAGCAAAAAAATTATGAAAGTTGATGAAGTACATGTTCAAAGTGGCAACCTCCTAACCTCAAATAATAATTTCTTCCGAAATTATTCAACATCTCAGGAGTGATCTATCTAACACAAGTGTTATTCGATATTTTAGGTCATTCGAATAAGGGGGTTTAGTTTTGTAGACGATTCTCTTCACATATCCCCATAAAAATAAATTTAATGGGTTAAGATCAAGGGATCGCACTGGTCATTCGATCGATCCTCGCCTTCCTATCCATCGATTTGGAAATATTCCGTCGAGGAAATGCCGGATATTGTGTTAGTAATATCGTGGTGCTCCATCCTATTGGAACCATATCGTCATACGTGGAACTTGAGGATTTCCTTGATCAGGATATAAATTTGCCAAAGTTGGAACGAGATAATTTTGAAGAAGTGCTAAATAATTATCGCCTTTTAAATTGCCCTCAATGAAACTTATGCTCTTATGGAACAAGCGACTTATTTCTTTTAGTTGTTGGGTGTTATCTCCGTAACCAATCATTTGTAAAATTGTTATTCTGTGTGTTATTAATCGAACCATTATTCAAAATTGAAGTTAATGAAATTCAAACACAAATTAGACAATAAATAAACTACAACTTATCACCAGAAAACAATTAGCGAAGGTGTTCTAAAGAAACTAACAATGCCACAGCTAGTGTTTTACATAGTGTTCATGGTACCATCTGGATAACACAATGCTATATTTTTTTTATTTTCTTTCCATTTTCTATCACATCCTCAAGACAAATAAGTTTAACAGTATTATAGTAAGTATTTTGAGTTTTTCAATAAACATGAAAGTGATAACATTTCTGAATAGAGAATAACGAGATCTTTCAAACGATGTATCACAAGCCCATACTTCCTATTTGAAAAATTGGGGGTTGTACCTGTCTTTCGAAAGGTGTTTAAGGTAGGGTTCACATTTATACAAAGAAGAATGACAAGAAAAAATTTAAATTTCAGGTGTTTCGGGATTTTCCATGAATATTTACAGAAACCAAGATAATGAATTTATTTCATTTGGCTTGTCCACACTGAATGAAAGAGTCAATTTTTGTCGATCACCTTCTAAAAAAATTTGCACCAAATTAGATACACGTTGTTTACATTCGCAAAATAAAAAAATCTGAAGACGTTCTTCAGAATCCCAACACTCCGATCCCAATCACAGTCAATCAATTAACCAGAAAGATTTAATGGATCCCCGTCCGAAAAAAAAGCCACTCCGCATTCGCCGTCCGCAAAAACCGACCGCTTTTAACTGGAAAAGCGCCCCGAACCGCGAGAAGTCGTTCCGCTAACTTTATGTCCTTCATATTTCTTCATTTGCAAGACGTTGTAGACGCGACGGTCTTTTCTGCGTTTTCCACTTTTCCTCCTTGTTTTCCCGACGTTTTACGACCTCTCATCTTTCTTTCCACCTCCGTATGTGCATTTCAGATGTAACCCATTTCTTCGGCTGTTTTGTTTTAGTTGCCACCGGGAATGCGCCGTCGGGAAATTTCCACTTTTTCCGACCGTCGCGACGGGACAACGACGTCGAGGGGCAGGGTGGTGCATTACTCCGTCGATAAATTATGCGGGGACACAAACGAGGCCGCTCTTTTTTTTTCCAGTTTGAATAACGACGCTTTCCCCATTTCGCTGATGTTGGGCATGGATCATTCTTGGGGGAGTGTTGGTTGATGTATGCGGGTTGGTGGAGGAAATTGACTGTTCTGATATTAATAAATTTCTGGAGTGGTTTCATGCAAATTTTGTGCTCCCATTATGACTCGAGCGCTTTGGAAATTAATGGGTTCGTCGATCGTTCATAGACGTTTTGTGGTGGATTAGAACGACTTGGGGTGAACGTATGCAGTACTATATACTAATTAACAATTCGAAATGAGCAATTTATGGGCGAAAAAAATATTTTCTGCAATTTTGGCAGCGTTATAATAATAAAAAAATTATTTTAAGTAGTAATATCCCTAGGTTATTGATGAAAAACGAGATAGTTTTATGACCATCGAAAGCTAGTTCTTTATTAACAGTTACAAAGCAATAAGTTTGAGAAATTTGTCGTAAAATTATGTCCGAGGGATATTCAGCGGAAAATTGTGTGAGAAAAAAATTTATAACTCGACACAACGAAACCTGTATTAATTTATTCATTGGAAGTACAGTTAGTGCAAGGACAATTATTAAAATTTAACTCATTATTAGATTCGTTGCTGTTCTCTACTATAAAATATATATATCCAATCATAATATTTATGATCTTGTTGTGGTATTCTTGATCGAGATTTAAGTATGGTTTTATAGAATTTTAATTGCCATGACCAGTAGTTTTTCGCAATTTTGACTATTCTACACCACTTTCTGCCAATTCGCTTACAGCAGATGATCTATTCGAGTGATTTTTTATCTTCTTGTCCTTGAAATTAAAGCAAATTGTCTCAGCAGTAGATTTGGTCCATCCACTTAAAGTATTTCTTCCTACAGGTACATTATCGTTCCATTTATCAGTTTCATTTTTCCAGTGTCGATTTAGTTTTAAGAACAGTCTTGGTGAGCTAATATTGTCGCCTCATTTTGATATCAGTTTATGAAATAGACGTATAGGGCAGCTTTGTCCTTCAATATTGGAAACCAACCACAAACTACTTGTACAGCTTTCAGAACCACCTTGGCACGTTTTGCTGAATATCAGATGTATTCAATGCGATTTGTTGGTGGCCATCGTTATTTTTCTGGATTTGAAAAAATCCACTGGACAAGTAACTGCCTATCGTCCTCGCCAAGCTAATTCAAAAGCAGCAATATGGTAAAATTTACGCATAAAACTAGGAGTATTTTGATCCCATAGCAATGTTATTTTGTTAACTTCAGACAAATTTAACGAAACTGAAATAGATTTACATTTACATGAATCTACCTGTAGTTTCTTCCTGATTGCATCGCGGGCATCTCGGGCTGGTTTAAATACTATATTATCAAGCGGGTCAATCATAATATTATAGTCAGTATAGTACTCTTCTTGCAAAGTATGCACAAAACGTTCCACATTGTCCTCACCGTTGCTTCTTCAAATTCGGTCGCGTCTTCCTTTCTCATATCAATCACCCAATCTTTTAGTATCAACGTCAATTCTTCGAAGCTTCTATGTTCGTAGCAAAATTCCATAAATATTCCTAAATATATTTGTAACTGTAGGTTGCATTTCTAGGAATATTTTGTTTTGGTTAGCACATTCATACCATAGACAGAGAATAACATGGACTGGCCCTTAAGTAACTTTATCACACAGTTCCTTGCGGAATACATTAGAGAGGGAGATGTTATGAAGGATAGAATAAGTAGAGGCAAATACATGGTATAAAAACAATGGTGTTTTTATACCATTGGCAAATATACAAAATGGAAATTAGGTTATATTGGAAAACCCCATTTTTTTAAGAGAGATATTGGTTAATTTGAATGAGTAGGTATCGAAAAAGCTCAATGAATTACAGTAAGGAAATATATGAGACATATTTTTAGATTATAAGTATCAGAATATTCAGAAACGAGTGCATGAATGAAAATATTTTTCCTTTAGTTATTCTGTCTACAAATCACGGAAACACATACACAATCCACGAAACCAAACAATACAGTAGACAGGAAAGGTCAAAGTATAGAGGAAACCAATGTTTTGCCAATTGCCACAGTATAAGAATATATTCTTATACCTTGGTTTTGCCTTTAACTATTCTGCCTTTCTTCAATGCTGATATCAATGGTCTCTTTCTCACAACCAGTCCATGTTATTATATGTCTATCATTTATAGTTTAAACATTTACATTGTCAAAACGTGACCTTTTGAAATTTATTTGGAATGAAGTTGTCAAACTCAATCGTCGTATCATAGTGATTGATAATTGCACTGAATGCAATTGTCACTAGTAATATCACAAGTGATTGAATTTTCGCGATCTTCAAAGGTTTTCGATGAAATATTTTCAGTTATAATTGTTCTTCAACAAAAAATGAATTCAGTGAGTTCGATGAACTGTAACTTCATCACCATCTCCAACACCTGTTTCCATTATTTTGATCCTAAAATAATCCCCTCTAATCCTTCTGTGGAACACTTGAGGAACGTCTATTATAAGCGTAACCAATTTTTAAGCTGTTGCTGCATGAATAATCGTTTTTTTCGCCCTAGAGATCAGTGATGAATCTCATGTTACCGTGTGAATATATGAAAAGTCACGCTTTTACTAATCCCCAGGAGGGTCTAGATACCTTCCTCATTTTGTGGATCTATTGACTTTGTTATATTAATGGGACAACGTTTCCTATTGCGGCTTATGATGGAACAAATTCCATGAATAAGAAGCACTCGAAAAATAGACAAGCTGGGAATTAATATAATGATGGTTATAAAAAAAATTGGTTCAAGCCCTGTGGACAGGAGCTTTGGCGCTCTTGTTAAAACTTTGAAACATCATATCTCCGAAAGTATTGGATTCCCAGAATTGGGAATGATATCAATGTATTCTCATAAAGAAAATTCAGTTCAAATAATAGTTTATTCATCAAGATTAAATGAGCAATCTGAGAATGAGAACCATGGAAGAAATCAAATTAAAATAGCTGAAATGAATTTGACTCTCTCTTATAGAACAGGATGGCATGTATGAGTATGAACACAGATCATATAATAATTCATAGATAGATAGAATAATTATAGCATTCTGTGACTACATAGAAGTAGGATTCATTATTGAAATTTCGAAAAATCGTATCTCCGAAAGTATCAGCTTTTTAGAGTTGAAAATTATATCCGTGGATGTTTATGGTGAAACTGCATCTTAAAAATAAATTGAATTTGAAATTTGTAAGTTAAACAAAAATTTTTTTCGGTTACTCCGAAACCATCTGGCCTATTTTGCCCAAAAACGAATAAAACTGTGATATTTATCTCCCAAACCTACTCTGAAAATTTCAACTGCTTAGCTCATTCTGTTCGAGAGTTATTGTAGAAACAAAATTTAAAAATTAAAAAAAATGTTTTTTGAGACTTAACGGTAACCTGATCATTACGCATGCGTATAAAGGTCATTTTTCTACAATTTGATGCTAAATTTCAGATAGATCGAATGATCGGTACCAAGCCGAAACGCCTTGGTGGATTTCGCCCGTTAACGGGCAACCCTGCAAATTTCAATCCTCTAACTCCTTTTGTTCGAGAGTAATCATGTTAACGGACGGACGAGCGGCCGGGCAGAATCGATTTCGACCACGGATTCTTGATCAGTGAGTCGAACCAAATCGTTTGAGAACATTTTCAGCCAAAAATTCGAAAATTACAGACATTTGGGCAAACTGATAAGCACTCTGTTCCGAGGACCAAGAGCGACAGAAATTGGCTGAAGTTGACCAAGTGATTAGCCAAAACTACAACATTTATCTACTATCTTGAAGTAAAAATATTGAAAAATTTATTTCGTTGATAACCTAGATATACAAGAAGATACGGATTACCCAGTATTATTTTCAAATTTTTGAGGTATGTGAGCATACCTCATACCATATATACCATTTGTGTTAGCAGATTATAAAAACATGAAAAATCCTAAAAAAATTCTCAACACCTTCGAACCAACCAAGTCCTAAGTAGAATTCGAATCTGCAAACCACTAAAGTTGCAGATCGATTTTTCAGTACACTATACCACCGAGACCGGCCACGAAATGTTTTACCAAAATAATGACAGATCACGAACTCTCCAACAGCATCATATATACTTCCATTGGAGCAGTTATGATATAAAACATTCCATTATTTGAATTATTATCCAGAACCTAAAACGGATGGTTCAACTCATAAGAAGACAGATTTATTGATGTAACGTACGCAACTGAAAAATTTCATCGCATATTTCCTTCTCGGATTTCGAAATGAATTACTGCTGACATGCACGTGCTTCGACCGAACTAAAATATCCGGATCTTTTCCTTTTAACACTATCTAGATAAAGCATCGGATTGACAAATATTGATATTTTCAAATGAGCGAGATATTCCGATAGTAGGAGGCCAATATGTCACTCTCTTGATACGAATATAATACAGAAGATCGGTATCCCAAAAGAACATATCAAATTTGCAATCAGGTTTATGATGAAGTGAAACAAGCGTGTTACGAATGAATGCACATGCAGGTTAAGCATTTCAGTGATACCAACCTTGAGAATAGCTCATAGTGATGTGAGATCATGTGTTGAAGGGTTAGTTATCTCACTCACCTGGAAAGAAAATATATAAATTAAAGAATGAAGTTTTAAGTGTATTTATAAAGTAATATTGAAAATAGTGGAAAAGCTCTGTGGACAGGGACAGGGACAAACTTTAAGAAATCATATATCCGAAAGTATTGTATTCTCAGAGTTGGGAATGATATCAATGGATTCTTATAGCACTGCATCATAAAAAAATTAAATTCAAAACATAGGTCTATGACTCATCTCATGTGTAGGATTTATATATATCAGCAAATCATTATAAGAGCATTCTATGAAAACATAAAACTATGATTAATTATCGAAATTTTAAAAATCATATTTCCGAAATTTTTAATTCGCTAGAGTTGTGAATTATATTAGTGGTTCTTATGATGAAACTGCATCTTAGAAAAAATTGAATTTGAAAGTTATAATGTAAAACAATTTTTTTTTTTTCGTTACTCCGAAACGATTTTGCCCAATTATGAACTTAAACCGAGATATTCATCTCCCAAACCTACTCTGACAATCTCAACTGTCTAGCTCATTCCGTTCGAGATTTATCATGTTGACCGGCCGCCGGACGTCCGGACAGAATCGATTTTGACCACGGATTCTTGATCAGGGAGTCGAACCAAAACGTTTGAGACCATTTTCAGCCAAAAGTACGAAAATTACAGACATTTGGGCAAATTGATAAGCACTCTGTTCCGAGGAAAAAGAGCGCCAAAAATGGCTGTTTATTGGCTCAATGAGACAAATTTTTTCGTATATGGATTTTATCGATTCTTGTTTTTTTTCATGACACTTTTTTTAATTTAATTTATTTCATGATGCAGTTCTATCAGAATGAATCCATTGATATCATTCCCACTCTGAAAAACAAAAAGTTTCGGAGATTTGATTTGTCAAAATTGGAACAAGAGAGCCAAAGCTCCTGTCGACTGGGCTTTTCCACTTTTAATTTATTGCACAGTTCAGACGTAATACTCCAATAATTTTCAAATAATTTATTCGTTATAAAAAACAGCGTTATCTATAGAATCCTAATCACTTCTTATACACTATGAATACAGGGTGTATCTTACTAACACCGACAAAATGTAAGGGCTGATCATGTGATGAAAATTAAGGTGGGTATTGTGTATAAGATTTTTTGAAAAACCTCCGACGATTAACAAAAAAAATTGTTTATCTTTTTTATTCTCCCTGTATATTAAAAGTCTTCAAGGAAGGTAATATAATGATGATGAAGAAAATAATGCAAAACTTGTAAAATATACGAACTATAATCAAATAAATTAGGTTAGGGAAATTCCACCTCGGTGCTTTTTGAAAATGCATTGCATTTTTTTCTCATAAATGCTTAAGTTTTCGAAAAAACTTGTGAAGATAAAAGAGTTAGAAAATGAATTCGACTTTGCAGCCATGTATTTTTAAAAGGAAAATTTTTATCCAAAAAAAAATTGTAAGAAAAAATATCTTAGGGGTTGACTGTTTCAGCCCCTTCTAAGCTCACTTCAGAGTTTTTCGGTATTATTCAGATAAACCCTGTTTATGGCATGAATAAAGAAACCCTGTCTTATATCGGCATTGAATGTTTCATTGATTATGCTCTTCTTCTCTTCCTTTTAACTAATTACACTCCCTATATCGTAAGTATATTTCTACTGTGTCAACTTTATACGGAAGATTTTCGCCAATCAATACAACGAAAATCTTCCCAATCTAAGTTGTAATACCATCCCCCTACTTCGGAATTTTCCCCGACAGTCTGCCCAACATAAATTCAATATTGCCAACACGAAGTAAAATATATTGACGTATATTCCCTTACTAATAATCGAATTATATCAGCAAATGGTCTGTGTGCAAAACGAAATGAAGTTATATATCGACATCAATTCCTAACTATCTGACATTTGGCAGTGCTGGAGACGTGAATTTCGCAAGGGGCGACCCCGCGTAAAAGAAATTATCAATTAGTGCACGTTTCCAACAAATGAGTCGTGCAGAATTTCATTATGACGCACACATGTATATGTAGGTATATATATCACAGATTTGAAAAGGTCCCGGTGGTTCGTGACCAATCTTTCGTCGTGTGACCCAGAATGCTGCTCCGAATAGGGCAGGGTTGTACTTTGATGAGCAACAGATTACGGAAAGCATCAGGGGTGGTTTTGCCACCCCTAATTTTTCCCAATGAGTTGAATGTTTTATGTGAAGTTTACTCTAACTATGACACATATTATGCAATAATTATTTTTATTTTCAAACGTACAATGATAACGTCATTTTTTGATTCAGACGGTCATTCAAAAGTTCTATTTCTCCGCCAAGGAGGAGATGAAGTGTTGCTATGCAACACTTTCCCGGTCGGCGGCAGGAAAAGTGATACTATGCAAAAGATGAATTGGTTACCATGAACAAAAAATTCTCTAATTCAAACGTTATTCGTTAAAGTTACATGGTCAATATTGCACTCTGAAAATGAAAACCATGTAATAATGAACTGGTAGGATTCTGTCTCGGATTCTGTTCAAAAGCTGATGCCTCAATAGAGTAATCTAAGTTGCTGGTTCCAGGGAATTCGTTGAAGCTCAATATCCTACCAGCAATATCATTCTTATTTCGCAGCGAATCGTCGATGTAGCCTTCTGCTACACTACTTGACTTCCAACCTCCGTGTAGTTTTATAGACTCAATGTTGGCTCCTCCATCTATAAGTAGTGTAGCAGAAGTTCGCCTCAATGAATGACCTGTGTATTCGTTTAGATAATTCCGTGGCAACCTTTTTTGGAGAACTTCCTTTACTATGTATTCCAATCACAGCTCTGCAGCAATTTCCAGATTGATATTTAAAAAAAAATATTTTCAACGAAATCGTTCGGCAGTGTACCTCCGATAAATATTTAGATTATTCTCCCTAATAACTGTGAATGTTCGAACTTTCCTCGTTTTACTATCAGGAATATTGACTATTATAATGTATCCCTTATTCTTGATATCTTTAGATTTCATTTTCACCATTTCGTGAATTTAATAAAACAATCTGGAGCAACCACGTGATCAAAATACAGAATTAAAATTACTTGAAATATGATAGTTACCTTTAATCCTAAATATGAATCATTCGGTGCTTCGAAGAGAAACGTTCGAACTCCTCCTTAAAAAATTGGTTCAAGCACTGACGTGAAGTCAGAAGCTCTTGCGCGTAAATTCGATTAAGGGTGTCCAATACAGAAGAATGGACAATAGAACATACGCGCAAGAGCTTCTGACTTCACGTCAGTGCTTGAACCAATTTTTTTTTCGTGATTTTTTTAAAATTTTCTAGGGGTACGGTTCTTAAAATTTTTTTTTTCGTAATTTTTTTCAAATTTTCTAGAGGTACGGTTCTTACAAAATTTTAAACACGTCTTTATGTTGATTTTCTACTACTAGTTACCAAGCACCAATTCGATCGAATATTTATTTTTTGAGTCATTAAGGAAATAATATTCCAGGTGGGTATAACTCGGAAACCGTTAGACCGATTACGCCCAAAAACGAACTCAACTTTCCCTTTCGGATACGCAACCTACCCTGAAAATTGCAAGTCCCTATTTCCTTTCGTTCGAAAGTTATCGAGGCAACGGTCACCCATCTACTGAACTCACACATGAATGCTCGAATCTCCAACAATATTTAACCGATCGTGTTAAAACTTCAAACTTGGCAGTAGAGTTAGGTTATGAAGGCTCTTGCAAAATTTCAGTTATTTCAAACGAATAGTTACTGATATATAGAATTTTTTTTTTATTTTCAATGATTTATTAAAAATTTTCTACAAATGCTATCCTCACCAAATTTTGCAAACATTTTCGCGTTGGCATTCTACAACTAATAACCATGTTTGAATTCAATCGCTTCAGTATTTTTCGAGTTAATGAGGAACAAAAAACCACCAAATTTCAGAAAATTTCAGATGGCTATAACTCTTAAACTGTTTGGCCGATTATGCTCATAAACAAAGTGAAATGTCGCGTTCTGGCGCACATCCTAACCTGAAAACTTCAGGCCGCTATCTCATTCCATTCTCAAGTTATCGTGACAACAAAAATATTTTTTAATAATTTTTTTTTTAATTTTCTAGCCATACGATTCGCACAAAATTTCACAAACGTGCTTAGGTTCATATTCTACAACTACCCACAAGTTTCAATTCGATCGGATTTATATTGGTTGAAAACAAAATTATTACTTGGAACCACTGGGCCGATTATGCCCATTAACGAACTTGTCCGTCGTATTGGGATGCGCCACCTACCCTAAAAATTTCAAGTCGCTAGCTCTTTTCGTTCTCAAGTTATCGTGGCAACGGCCGGCCGGCCGGCCGGACAGAATCAAATTTGACCTCAAATTCTTCATTGGGGAGTCGAACTTAATCGTTTGAGACCATTTTCGTCAAAAAATTCGAAAGTTACAGACATTTGAGCAAAACTATAACGCGATGTTCCCCAGAACATACGCGCAAAAACTTATTATTTTGCAAGACACCCTTTATTGATTTTTTCAATAATGCGCGCATTTTCAGATATTTACCAATATCTATTTAATGTTTGATCACTAGTTGCGACTTTATCGCTGAATATTGGGCCCACAAAGTAGAGGATTTTCATTCTTTTTCTCTAGCCATTAAGTTGAAATATGCTAGGAGCATATTCTCTTGGTAAACTATCACATTTTTCGAATTGCACCAATTCACGAAGTGATCATAAGCTGCAGAATATCTTTCCATAGACTTCGATGGTCCAAGGAAAGAGACTGCTTCATTCGCCAAAACCTCAATTTCTGAAGAAATTTTCACTTTCAACCACTTCTCACCAGCTTGCAAATGATAACTATCAATTATTTAATTTTATTTAATTTTATTTAGGCAAATGTTCCATAATTCACTCAATTATAACGATCGTTAATGGATAGAATTATGTGCGTAAATGTAAATCAATCCAAAAGTGGATATTCAGATTTTTAAGAATTTCAAAACGTTTGAAAATAAAATAACATATTTCATTCAGAGTAGAAGTGACTTATCATGACTCTCTTTCCAATACCCGCCTCACTCCGTTCGGCGGGTAAACTCAAGCTCGCCATGAAAAGTGATACTTCTGATAATGACAATGTAAGAATAGGCGATGATGAATATACGTATATTCTTATAGTGGAAACACTTTGATGTTATCATTATATTATTATTATTATTTTATTTCCGCTCGAGAGGAAAAACCTTTTATAGGCCCGCCCTGAGAGGGTCTGCTTCTCTCAGGAGTGTGAGACTCCAGAGGTAGGTCGATTACTCACTAAAAAACCTCTCGCACGTTCCTTGGAGTAGTTCTTCGTCCTGCCCTTACAGCGTCCCTTAACAAAAGAGATGAGCTACAAGCGGCCTTCATAGTTAATGGAACCTATTGACTCGATTTGATCCGAGCAACACCGATAATGCAGAACATTCTGTGCGCTAAATCCTCGGCCAGAGATTTACAGGCCGAAATAATCTTCAATTCGGTCATGTAGTTTGCTCTCATTCTGCCTAGGCATCCTATGATTAGTACTACCATTCTAACCTTAGGCCCTGGATATAGGATGTGCTTCTTTCATCAACACATTATTTTCAGCGGGGGAGGCAAATTCGATGAAAACAATTCCTTCAGTTCTTTGCCGAGCAAGAGTAAATTTGGCTTTATGGCGTGGATCTGCCAAGTTGTTGGAATTGCATAGTCTCAGTAGATGCGAGCTCTGTCATTTTCAATAACTGCTTCATTCTCCAGAGGCACATATGGTAGCACTGGTTGGTTGTATATACCATAAGCCTCTCTCAGATGGAAGTAGAGAATTCGAAGTGCTGCATTGTGTCTTTCCGCATATCCTGTTGGAGCATGGACTCTGCAAGCAGACAGAATGTGCATAACAGTTTCCTGCGGGCTGTGGCATGCTCTGCACGTTGTTGGGGTGTCCACTTCCATGATGTTCTTTTCACAACATCTTGTATTTATCACTACATCTTGACAAGCCACAACGAAACTCTCCGTTTCCGACTTGAGCCAAGCAGATTCCAAAAAGGCGAAGGATAATTCTTCCGACAGGCCCTGATATTTCAAACTACTGAAGAATATGGAGTGCAGATGTTTACTCATGTGATCTTCGAGTAGTTTCTCCAGTTGTGCCTGCCTTATCTCTCTGCCAACTCTACTTTGCTCTGTTGGCGAGATAGGTGTTCCTGCTAGCTCATGATCGATGGATATACCAGTTATACTGAGCTTCTCCAAAGCTCTCTGACCAGCCCTGAATAGGAAAGCTCCTAGGTCCTTATTTAATGCTGAGCCACCATTTTCAGAAGCGGGTCTTCACTTCTCAATATCCTTATTGCCATTTCCAACGTTTGTTGAAGGTGTTGGTATCCCAAACTTTGTCCGGCCGGCCGGCCGGCCGGCCGTAAGCACGATAACTCTCGAACGGAATGAGCTAGAGAGTTGAAATTTTCAGAGTAGGTTTGGGGGGATGAATATCTCGGCTAAGTTCGTTATTGGGCAAAATCGGACAGATGGTTTCGGAGTAACAAAAAAAAAAATTTTTTTTACGAAACAAATTCCAAATAAAATTTTTTTTAATAAGCAGTTTTATCATAAGAATCCATTCGTATCTATTTCAACTCTAACAAGCTAATACTTTCGGAGATATGATTTTTCAAAATTTCAATAATAAATCGTATTTCAACGTTGTCACAGAATGATATTATTCTATGAATGAATATGAATTGTCATAATGTCAAATGTTGTTCCTGAGACATTATCTAATCAGTCGAAGAATTGTGAGCGAAGTGAGAAAAATCTCAGTTGTTTGCTCCCAAATTAGTTTTTCTCAGAAAATTCTTACATTTCGGAACTGAACATGAAGTAAGAGATCTGAGAGTAGTGAGACTGCTTTTCATCCATAGACATAGATATAACTCTCGAACGGAATGAGGTAGGTAGTTGAAATTTTCAGAGTAGTTTAGGGAGATGAATATCTCGGTTAAGTTCGTTATTGGGCAAAATTGGCCAGATTTAATTTGATTTCTTCCATGGTGCTTTTCTCATTCTCATGATTGCTCATTTAATCTTGATAAATAATCTATTATTTGAATCGAATTTCCTTTAGGATGCAGTTCTATTATATGAATACATTGATATAATTCCCAACTCTGAGAAACCAATACTTTCGGAGATATAATTTGTCTTTTTGAACTAGAGCGCCAGAAAGCTCCTGTCCACAGGGCTTGAACCCATTTTTTTAGCTAGCTGTTAAGGCATCCTTGATTTGGGGTGTCTCCAGTGCAACTGGAGACAGCTCAAATAATTATTATTATTGACGAAAGAATATCAATCAGAAATTCAGTGTCAGGGGTGGTGGAATATTTTTGTTACAAATGCTGCATTAAGAACTAAAACATAACAATTGAGACAGTAATAAGTTCACGTAATCAACAAAACAAAACGTCCAGTAATGAACTGAAATCTTTGTCGGTCAACACCGAGAATAACTCCGCCCTTGTCGAACGATCTTCCTGCCCCCTCCCCAACACCCCGGGCATCGTCCTCTCCATCTTCAGGAAACCCGTATCTTGGCCTTCCGTCCCTCCAGAAATTAATGATTATTTCGATGCCCAGACGGGCGGCCGTGGCCCATGTCCCGTGGCAACTTCCAATATCGCCTCCACAGTCAGAATTTAACTAACGATGATTGAAATACCCCGGCATCGGCCCGAATTGTTCAGAAATTTGTTAAGTTCGTAGATGTTTGCGGAGTTCGGGAAGACGCCACAAGCGTCCAGTTAATAATAGAAATTGGGGAGCAGAACGGTCTGTCGAGGAAGGCGAAGCTCTGGACTCCTAACAGGGCTAGAATTCTGCTCTGTGTTTGTTCTATGTTCGGATTGTTGTCGGTGGAATATTACAGGAGCGGTGGAGTCAGATTAAAGGGTAGAAATCGGGGGTTATCCTTCTAGAACTGGTTCGCACCGACAGCTTGTACTTCAAAGAATATAATGTGCATGCTCTTGTGACTGCAACAGATACTCCTTCAGTTTCTTCATAGATGGCGCACTTTTCCTCTCTTTCTCCATAGTTTGTTCCTTCTGCATTCAATTCAGAACTCTAGGAATCCACACTGAATAAGTCCTTCTTTTTCTTCTAAACATTGAACTCATATTCGTCCTATAGTCCTATGGTACCGGTGTCTGTACAAGATCAAGGGTATACCACATCTTCGTCTTGTATCATCTTGGTCTAAGAGTTACTCTACTCTCGTGGATCAGGGCTTCCTCTATAACAGATGAGTGTGAGTGTGGCAGGTGTGATCTTTTGATAATAATTTGTCTAGTGGCGTCCAACAGGGATCGGTCTTGGGTCCCATTCTCTTGTATACGTCTGACCTGCCAAGTCTGTTGAAGTCTCTATGCACGCTTTCTTTCAATTTTATTTAACATGCAGTTTCATAAAAAGAATCCACTAATATCATGATTAAATTCGATTAAGAAGAGTCTCCAATACAGGAGAATGGACAATAGAATTCATCATGGTGAATTCGATTGAGAAGAGTGTCCAATACAGGAGAATGGACAATAGAATTCATCATGGTAAATTCGATTAAGAAGAGTGTTCATTACAGTAGTATGGACAATAGAACATACGCGCAAAAGCTCCTGACTTCACGTCAGTGCTTGAACCAATTTTTTTTCAAATCAAATCCAAAAGCTCTCAAATATCACCCGTTATTACATAAAGATATATTCTCATTAGTGATAGAAAAACTGGCCTAAAATTCCTCTCTACCCATCACGAGATTTAATATCCACAAATGAGCCTCTCACCAAACAAGATCAGAAGCCTTCAGCAAAATTCAAAGGTCCCCTCTCGCAAATATACTCCTCTGAAGGCACATGGATCTCTTGAAGAAGAATCGCCTCTCTATTCCTCAAAGATATTCACTCTTGTTCATAGAAATCCCTTCAATATTTAGTTGCCTCCTCCTAAGGAGGATCTCTTTCAAAACCAGGTCTGACCACTAATGTAGGGCTATCATCTAATCTCCTATAGATTTGTGATGAAATAACACGATTTTCCCATGAATATATATGTATAATAATATGTCATCATGACATTCATATTTTATTTTTAAAGGTTCTCGCAAAAATACGACCATAGACAACATATCATACGACGATTCGCATCCACCTACCGAACTCACAAAAGGCTGCTCGGTTCTCCAACAATATAGATCCGATCGTGTTCAAACTTGGAATTCTGCAGTAGAGTAAGGTTCTGCAGGCTCTCCCAAAATTTCAGCCATGCCGGACGAATAGTTTATGATATATAGAATTTTTTTCAATTATTTTTAATTATTTTTTTTTAATTTTCTAGTTATACCATCCTCACGAAATTCTGCAAAAATTTTCGCGTTGGCATTCTACAACTAATAACCATGTTTGAATCCAATCGGTTTTGTATTCTTCGAGTTAATGAGGAACAAAAAACATCCAAATTTCAGAAAATTTCAGATGGCTATAACTCTAAAACCGTTTGGACGATTATGCTCATAAACAAACTCAAATGTCGCATTCAGATGCACAACCTAACCTGAAATTTTCAAGCCGCTATCTCTTTCCGTTCTCAGGTTATCGTGACAACAAAAATATTTTTTAATAATTTTCTAGTGATACGATTCTCACAAAATTTCATAAACGTGCTTAGGTCTATATTCTACAACTATTCACCAAGTTTAAATTCGATCGGATTTATTTTGGTTGAAAACAAAATTATTACTCGGAAACCATTGGGCCGATTATACCCATTAAAGAACTTGTCCGTCGTATTGGGATGCGCCACCTACCCTGAAAATTTCAAGTCGCTAGCTCTTTCCGTTCTCAAGTTATCGTGGCAACGGACGGCACCACAGAATAAATTTCACATTTGGGCAAAACTATAACGCGTATGTTCCCCAGAACATACGCGCAAAAATAGATATTTCTCAGAGTTTGGGAGCGAAAACACAGAAAGAAATAATTTAATAATGAATATACCTCGCACAGTATCCTTTAATGATTATTTATTATGACTTGGCCTATGACCCGGTTCCTAGTCTAGTCAACAAGTGCAAAATTTTTGCGTATTCTCCGAAAATTATGATTGAGGTGCTATTCGATTCAGAATGGCATGCAGATAGTTGTTGAGATAATGCTAAGCCCGCTCGCAAAAAATGCAATAGTTATAAACAATTAAGTGAAAAAATAGAAGGGGCCTTAGGTTTTCGCCCATATCTCAACTATTTGAGATAATTCAAATTGAAAAAAAAATTCAGATGGAGGAGGAAAAAAAAGTCCCAATTGCTGAAACTGTAAGACCAATATTTATAATTTTCCTAGCGGGTTGAAAATATGCCCGAAAATGGCTACTCCGGCTTGCGCAAGCCTCGCGCCCTTCGTGCCTTTGATGAATAAATATTATTTAAAGTTATTAAATATGAAAATAAAAAATTGAAAAAAGTTCAGGTGCCTGAAGGATATATCAATGAACAATAAACCGTGGTCAAAAAAGGTTTATCGCGATTTTTCAATTAGTTTTCCATTAGTTAATTAACCATTTTTTATAGCACGAACATTAACATTGCAAGTACGCTAATTGCTAAACTATTAATTTGAGAATTTTTTCCTTTCGTGGAGCTATTATTCAAAGGTCTCAGAATAGATGCCTATTGGAAAATTTCAAAAATTGTTAATTTTTGTTTTGTTATGAACAATTTACTTAAGTGAAAAATTATAAAGCTTCAATTTATAATATTACTATTGATTCGTTTTCTTATGATCAGAAACAACTCAAAAATTATTTTTAATAATTATTTCCTCCTATTGTTTAAAAAATTGTCATAAACCAATGCGTTGTTTATGAGATAATATAAAATTTTGTTTAGAAACATAATTGAAGCTTTATAATTTTTCACTTAAGTAAATTGTTAGTAACAAAACGAAAATCAACAATTTTTCAAATCTTCCACTGGAATCTATTCCAAGACCTTCGAAAAAAAGCTCCACGCAAGGAAAACATTCTAAGATCAATAGTTCAACAATTCTCGCACTTGCAATGTTAATGTTCATGCTACAAAAAATTGTTAATTAACTAATGGATAACTAATCTAAAAGTGGCGATAAACATTTTTGGACCACGGATTATTGTTCATTGATCTATCTTGCAGACGCCTGAATTTTTTTAATTTTTTATTTTCATATTTAATAAGTTTAAATAATATTTATTCATGAAAGGTCCGAAGGGGGCGAGGCTTACGCAAGCCGGAGTACCCGTTTCGGGAGTATTTTCAATCCTCTGGGAAAATTATAAATATTGGTCCGAGTGCCGGCAGTTGAAACTTTTTTTAGGAAATTCCCTCCTCTTCTTGATCTTTTTTTCAAATTTGAATTAGAGCAGATAGTTTTTGATACATTGGCAAAAAACCAAAGCCCCTTCTTTTTTTCACCTAATCGTTTATAACTATTACAATGTTTGCGATTGGTCTTAGCATTTTATAAAAAACTATCTACATGCCATTCCAAATCGAATGAAACCTTAATCATAATTTTCGGAGAATACTCAAAAATTTTGACCTAAAATCACTTGTTGACTAGATTATCCAGCTTGACATCGGCAAATTCAAACTGTGTTATGATCCATTCTCCTACCGAACATGTTCAGTCCAAAGATGGCTTTCCAAAGGAATTGAGTCATATCCGATATATATGGGCAACCGTCTATCACGAAAGCACCCAATACTTCAATCCCCTCACCGACCTCCCCGTCTTACATAACCTCTCGGCACACGATCGGTACCGTCCTTTGTCTACGTTCACTTTGGCCCACCCGGCCTGCTCAACGCCGTCATAAACAAACTTCTCTTACGTTATAATAGGCGCAATAAAGTACCTGGGACACCATAACCCCCTCGACTCTGGACCGGCGTATATTATCGACGCCAACGCGATCGGGTGGACGCGATATTCCATTGTTTTCGACCGTCTTGATATTGCATTGCCGCCTACCAGCCGTGGAGGAGAGGCCCCCTTGTCTATTTTTACGAACGAGAGAGCGTATGTTGTAATCTCACTTAATCTGTAACTGAAGCATTTCACATACGATCGACCCACATGTTCTCGACGCGGAGGTTCTGATTTATAATTGATGGAGAAGGAAACGCAAGGTCCATGTTGTTGAAGGCGTACAAAGTACAAACGAGAGGAGGAAGTGTGTTGGTACAGGCTCTGTTTGGAAAGTACGCGAAGTTGTAATTTAACAAGAGGAAGTGAATATGGCAGCTTCGATAGGTATTGGTGGGAACCACAGCATATGGTTTACTCAAGGGATTGCACCTAATTTATTTTTGCATTTTCAGAATGCACATATATTTGAGTATATACTTGGAAAATTTTAAAATCGATCCAGCAAATATTCTTGAAGATACACGCATATTTGTAAGGAAGTATTTAAAATTTGAGATGGTTGAAGCTCCGAAACCGTTTGGCCGATTATGCCTACAAACTCAGATGTCGCATTCGGAAGCGCAACCTACCCTACAAATTGCAAGTTGCTGTATTGGACACTCATAATTCGAACTTACCATGGTAAATTCGAATTAAGTGTCCAATACAGGAGAATGGACAACATAATTTACCATGGTAAATTCGATTAAGGGTGTCCAATAGAGGAGAATGGACAATAGAACATACGCGCAAAAGCTTCTGACTTCACGTCAGTGTTTGAACCAATTTTTTTTTTCGTAATTTTTTTTAAATTTTATAGGGGTACGATTCTTACAAATTTTTTTTTCTCGTCATTATTTTCAAATCTTCTAGGGGTACGGTTCTCACAAAATTTTAAACACGTCTTTATGTTGATTTTCTACTACTAGTTACCAAGCTTCAATTCGATCGAATCTTTATTTTTTGATATCGAGGAAATAAAATTCCAGGTGGGTATAACTCGGAAACCGTTGAACCGAGTATGCCCAAAAACGAACTTAACTCTCCCATTCGGATACGCAACCTACCCTGAAAATTGCAAGTATCTATCTCCTTTCGTTGCAAAATTTTCTGTGTATCTTAATCGAATTTACCATGGCAAATTCGAATAATAGTGTCCAATACAGGAGAACGGACAATAGAACATCCGCGCAAAACCTCCTGACTCCACGTCAGTGCTTATAGAAATTTACAGCCAGATTAGTCAGCCATCCAGGTAATGAACCCGCCCAAGGCTGCTTAGCTCCAGGAAAAGATACAATATTCCCAATATTTCCAAGAATATAAATCCGAGGGTAAAAACAACATACATACATACATTTAATTTACTGTGCTTGAACCAATTTTTTTTTCGTAATTTTTTTGAAATTTTCAGGGGTACGGTTCTTAAACAATTTTTTTTTCGTCATTTTTTTCCTCATTTTTTTCGAATTTTCTAGGGGCATGGTTCTTAAAAAAATTTTAAACACGTCTTTATGTTGATTTTTGACTAAAAGTTACCAAGCTTCAATTCGATCGAACCTTAATTTTTTGAGTTATCGAGGAAATAATATTCCAGGTGGGTATAACTCGAAAACCGTTGAACCGATTATGCCCAAAAATGAACTTAACTCTCCCATTCGGTTACGCAACCTACTCTGACAATTGCAAGTCCCTATCTCCTTTTGTTCGAAAGTTATCGAGGTAAAGGTCACCCATCTGCTGAACTCACACAAGGCTGCTCGAATCTCCAACAATATTTAACCGATCGTGTTAAAACTTAAAACTTGGAGGTAGAGTTAGTTTCTAAAGGCTCTTGCAAAATTTCACCAATTTCAGACGAATAGTTACTGATATATAATATTTTTTTTATTTTCAATGATTTCTCAAAAATTTTCTGCAAACACTATCCTCACGAAATCTCGCAAGAATTTTCGCGTTGGCATTCTACAACTAATAATCATGTTTCAATTCAATCGGTGTAGTATTTTTTGAGTTAATGAGGAGAAAAAGACAACCAAATTTCAGATGGTTATAACTCTAAAACCGTTTGGCCGATTATGCTTATAAACAAACTCAAATGTCACGTTCAGATGCACAACCTAACCTGAAAACTTCAAGCCGCTATCTCTTTCCGTTTCCGTATTGTGGCAACGGCCGGACGGCTGGCCGGACAGAATCAAATTTGACATCGAATTCTTCATTGGGGAATCGAACCAAATCGTTTGAGACCATTATCGTAAAAAAATCGAAAGTTACAGACATTTGGGCAAAATGATAACGCGATGTTCCCCAGAACATACGCGCAAAAATATGAGTTATCTGACAAAACCCTTCGATCGCGAAAACTGCGGAAGGAATTTGGTGTCACGAGTAAAACACAGCCCTCTTCATAGCACGGAACATACTACCAACCTCCAGCCATTTCAACTGCCGACAGCAGTCGTAAATCTCCCACATTCACCCTTCCATGAATATTCTTTATGGCGGATAAACTTTCCCTAGAAAAGGGTTAGATATTTCAGTCTGATTTATAAATCACGTGAACTTCGGAAGGAAACGGCGGTAGACGGCGGGTGGGGGGCGTAGGGGACCTCAGCGAACCGAATCATTTAGTATACATGGTCCAGGGAGTCGGTGGTGCGGTCTGGAGACCTGGACGTGGTCCCCGGGGACAACGGGAACCTGGTGCTTCTGCACCCTCGGAGAGCCCTTACTCATCCCCGATAAGCCGGGATGCGGTCGAGATGTCCGGTCTTGAAGGGCCATTGATTGCCAAGAAATTTCCCCGGCTCGATCCTGCGGATAGGCGGCCGCGCGGGCTGGGGTCCGACCGACTTTTGGGTCCTGAATTTTTCATCATATTCACGGATTAACTTTTGCAATTCCGAAGAAAGAATTTTGGATAGTATTTTTCTGGAGTATCTATTGGGGAAGTAGGAAGCCCCATGTTGGGCGCCTTTTATCGAATTATGCGATGATACGAATGCTACGTGATGCGGGATGAAACAATGATATATTTGAATCGATTGTTGTGTGCACTCGTGAAGAATGGAGATAGATACAAATTCGAGCTATGTATTATATTAGGACCCAAACATAACTATTTCCTCTGAAATTAATATTGCTGCGAATGGAATGGTTGAATATGAAAAAGGCTGGAAATTTTGATGATTATCTTTATGCAGTAAACTGTTCATGATTAAATACTTTATTTTCATGAGTTCTTCCTAGTGTTCATTTTATACGGTGTGGAAAAGCGAAATGGATTAAATTTAATATCTTGGTTACTGTACATGTTTATGGTAAATCCAGGTCAAATTCAAATTTTAATTTGTCATTCTTCTTCGTTAAAATGCAAACACTACCTTCACCTCCCTTCGAAAGACAGGAACAATCTCCAATTTCTCAAATAGGAAGTATGGGCTTGTGATACATCTTTTGAAAGGTCTTGTCATTCTCTATTCAGAAATGTTATCACTATCATGTTTATTGCAAAAATTGAATTGAAAAATACTAAAATCAAGTGATTAGTGAAATTTGGTACAATATCATAAACTTAAATTTAATACAAAATGTAGCGAAAAAATTATGAATGTTAATGAAGTAGATGTTCAAATTGTTCAACCCGAACTCCTTGGCAATATCCTGAACTCCAATAAAAATGTTTTCCAACATTATTCAACATCTCAGGAGTGATTCAACCTAATCGCAAGCTTTATTCGATTTTTTAGGACATTCAAATTAGGGCTTTTAGTTTTTTACAGAATGCTCTCCAGATATCCCCATAAAAATAAAACTAATTGATTAAGATCAGGGGATCGCGCTGGCCATTCGATTGAACCTCGCCTTGCTATCCACCGATTTGGAAATCTTGCGTCGAGGTACTACCGGACATTGCGTTGGTAGTGTGGTGTTCCATCCTGTTGGAACCATATCGTACTCCGTGGAACTTGAGGATTTCCTTGATCGCGATATAAATTTGCCAAATTTGGAACGAATCTCCATTCAAATCCCCTCAATGGGGACCTAATATATGGTTTCGATCACTTCCTGCCTAAACATTAACCTTTTGAGGGAATTGCGTGTGTTCCACTCTCATCCAGTGAGGTTTTTCGGTAGACCATTCGCGGCAATTTTAACTACTAATTGGATAATATTGGTATCCAACATGTCCACAAATATGAGTTCTCCTATTAAAATCGTCTTCCAGGAGCTCCTGGGTGGTTATCATTTTGTAGGGATGCATTTTATTTCATTTTAATAAGTTTAAAATCAATGAAAAATTATATACGATTTACACTTATTTATTCAATATTGTGACGCGTTTCGTCGACACAGCGACTTCATCAGACTACATCATACTAAATTCTTAACAAGTTATTATCTCCCTATACCTAGATGACATGGACACAGAATCATTTAAAACTAATTATATGAGAAACTTATTTAAAACAAATTACATAATAGACTTATTTAAAACTAATTACATGAGATTTCACTGCTGGTTTCTTTGTACACATTAACAATAATTCATTCCTAATGCTTTTATTTATAAATTGATTCTCTATTTGAATAGATTGAGTAACGGTGGAAAATTTAGATCTAATTGTTCATTAACTAACTTACCCGTATGTTTTTCCCTATTTATTTCGACCATTTCCCAGTAATTAAGTTGCGCACCTGCCGGCTCAGGTGGTGCAGTTGGTATAAAGACCTGCTGTGGTGCCGGGGTCGCGGGTTCGAATCCCGCTCAGGGCATGGATGTTGGTTGTGATTGTCCGGTATGAATGTTAGAAATTGAACTCTGCTGGTTAATGACGAAAGTCAAGACCATACATAGGGACTAGGTCCAATATGATTAAAAAAAAAAAATAAGTTGCGCACCTTTATTCAAATTGTGTAGAATTTTGAAATCCGGGTTAAACTTATGTGCTTCTGCTAATAAATGATTCGAATAATTTGAATTAGTTTTGTTGTTTTTGAAGCTGTGATGATGTTCCTTTATTCTTATGCCAAAATTTCTACCAGTTTTTCCTATATATGATTTGTCACAACTCTCGCAATTTAATTGATAAACACCGGATTTATCTTCTTTATTCCTTTTCGATTTATTGTTTTTTATGAATTTGGCAAGGTTATTATTTGTCCGGAATGAGATATTCACCTGTTGGTTTTGAAGAAACCTTTTTAGTTGTTGACTGGTTGTACCAAAATATGTTAAGCTATTGAATATTTTATTTTTATCCTTAATATCTGGAAATACTAAACTAATTGTTTTTCTAAATTGTTTTTTCGTCAACATTTTTCTGATTAACTCTGTGTTATATCCGTTGTTCACCGCTATTTGTTCGATAATTTCTAATTCTGTACCATAATTTTCTTCGGATAAAGGTATATTAATTAGCCGGTGTAACATACTATGAAATGCCGCAACTTTATGTTCGAATGGATGACACGAGGATCGATGAATGATTGTATCCGTATGGGATGGTTTCCTAAATATTGAAAAATCATGTTGATTGTTTTTCCGCGTTATTGTTAAATCCATAAAATTAATTGCACCATTATTTTCCATTTCAATTGTGAATTTGACATTTGGATGAATGCTATTAATAAAATCTACAAATATTTTCAGTTGCCGGTCTGTTCCTTTGAAACACGCGAGCACATCATCTACGTATCTAAACCAATATACGAATTTGGAAAAAATAGGATGTGTTTTAGCGATGGCTTCTAGGTTGTCCATGAATATTTCTGCCAAAAGGGGGCTGAGCGGATTCCCCATGATAAGTCCTTCATCGCTAGTATAAATCTTATCGTTGAAACTAAAGTAATTTTGATTCAAACACGTTTCTAAAAGCTGGAGTATTTCGGACTGAATCACTATATTGACTTTGTTTTTCTCTAATAAATCCCTAACTATTTTCACTGTATCCTGGGGTGGAATACTAGGGAAAAGGTTAACAACATCGAAAGACACTAATTTTGCATTGGCCGGTAGGGAAATATTTTTAATTTTTTCTACTAGATCAAGCGAGTTCTTGATCGAAAAAGTTGGTACGAAGTTACAATAATTTTTAATCGGGTTTATTAGAAAACGCGAAGTTTTAACTGTTGGTGCTGAAATGTACGAAACTACTGGTCTAATATTTCTATCCGGTTTATGAAGTTTGATAAACGAGTACAATTCGGGACTTGCGGATTACTCAGAATTAGTTTAAATTTTGAATTTTCATCTATTAAATAATGTATATCTTTCAAATTGTTCTTTAATTCTCGTTGAAATTTTGTAGTCGGATCCCTATTAAGTATTTTATAATTTTGAGTTGCAATGACGATGAAGTCGCTGTGTCGACGAAACGCGTCACAATATTGAATAAATAAGTGTAAATCGTATATAATTTTTCATTGAGTTAATATGGATTTGCATCAAGTAAAAGCCACAAGCATTAAATTTAAAAAAAAAAAAAGTTTAAAATCGATGTATTGCTGACATTGAATGTTGTAGAGGCATCTTTACTCGATTTATGTTGATTTTCTTCAAAGTCAAGCATCACATCTAATTTCCCATTCTCACACAGTGTATTAGCAATTGCTTTTTCAATATGCCCAAAATCACGAAACTGCTTCTCTATTTTACTTTTGTTACGGAGATAACACCCGAACACAAAAAGAATAAAGTCCCTTGTTTCATGAGAAATTCCCGAATTTGCCGCCTATAACCCAAGGCAGCAAATTCGGAAATTTCTCATGAAACAAGCGACTTACTTCTTTTTGTGTTCGGGTGTTATCTCCGTAACCAATCATTTGTAAAATTGTTATTTTGAGCATTTCCGTTAATCAAACCATTATTCAAAATTGAAGTTAATTAAATTCAAACACAAATTAGATCATTTATAAACTGCAACTTATCAGCACAAAACAGTTTGTGAAGGTTTTCTAAAGAAACAAACATTGCCACAGAAAGTGTTTTATTTAGTTTTCTAGGTACCATCTGGAAAACACAATGTTATGATTTTCTTTCATTTTCCTTCACATCTTAAAGACAAATAAGTTTAGTATTATTGTAATAATATTGGGGAATATTCGAGGGAATATAATAATGAATTTTGGTAAACACTTGACTTTATTTTTGTCTACATGCAATAAACATGAAATTGATAACATTTCTGAATAGAGAATAACGTGACCTTTCAAACGATGTATCACAAACCCATACTTCCTGTTTGAAAAATTGGATTCGAAAGACAGGTGTCCATTTGGCTTTTGCACACTGTATATTGGTACGAATGACGAATTGACTTCAGCATTGCTACAAATCGTTGACTTAATCACTATAAAAGTATCTACACTACAGTTTTTGTCCTCTGACATGTTTCGGAAACAAAGTTTCCATATTCAAAGACGAAGCGTTACAGTAACGCTTTGTCTTTGAAGATGGAAACTTTGTTTCCGAAACATATGTCAGACGACATAAACTGTAGTGGACAAGAGTGTAGTTACTTTTATAGTGTTCATAATAAGTCCACAGTGAACTCAAAATAGAATATACGTTGACTTAATATCGGAGACACTAGTCGATAAGGTTAAATATTCTGGCTTCAGACAAAGTTTTATAATTAGACTTGAGATGGAAGTCCACAATCTACCCTTCAAATATTAATCCATAGAAAAGTTGAATCTTAATTCCGCCAGTGGATAATTACAACTGACGGCACAATTTTTCATAGCTCCAGCCGCGCATTCATCCTCTAACTCCTTATTATTCCACAGACCAATGAAGCGTACAAAAGAATTAACTCGTTCCATCAGGAATCATTGACCGGGACCATCCTAATTAAGCAGCAGAGACAAATGAGTAATTTGAGGTGTATACTCCAGCTTACTCCCATTTCTTTCGCCGGGTCTGTGTCTGTTAATCGAGTCACGTTCTGAGTGGCGGTATTAAAATCTTTTAACGTCTTCTATTATTAATGCAGATGTTCCAAGGGACCACAGGAAGCGCTTTGACGATGCCTTATACATCTCACGATCGATCATGGCGGTTAATCCCGGGATTGAGCATGTGTCAACCTTCTTTGTCTCTGGATTTCCGAAAGGATATATCATGGTGTTGTGACTAGAGCACATTTTTGGCACGTTTGTTTCCTGAACTGCCTATCCTTTTGTTCAAATGTGTATTTCTGAAATTTTAGAGAATGGTCTCAACAATTTGGTTTCTTTGATGAGGGTCAAATCGAATTCTGTCCGTCCGTAAGCACGATAACTCTCGAAGGAAATGAGTTAGAGAGTTAGAATTTGCAGGTTAGGCTTCTGATATGATCAATTTCTAGGCTGATTAATGGCTAGAAGGATCGATGGTTAGGTAGATTAATGGCTATTTATAATAATGGCTAGGCGGATTTTCTGGCTCACTATTCAAATAGACCAGTGCTTCATTCAGCCTTTGAAAAAGGTAAAAAATAAAAAAAAAAGTTATAGCAGGATGAAACCCATTGGAAACGGAAGAGGCTATGAAAAAATTGAAGGAAAAATAATTTACGGGCGATCTGTGGTCAGAAATTGAACTAGGGGTGGGAGTTTTAAGGGTAAAAACAGTTTATCTCAATTTACGGCAATACTACAAATCCTATATAAAAAAGTTAAAAGGCAAAAAAATGTGAATACAAAAGCTGTAGATCTTTTCATTACCTACATGGTAATGAAAAGATCTACAGCTTTTGTATTCACATTTTTTTCACATAACCTCAAGATGTATGTGAAAAATTCAAATCACCAAGTTTTTGGTTTTTATTTTTATCTTTTAAAAAAAAAATGTTTTCACGAAATTTGGTGAAAAATTACTTCTTTATATCCCAAACACACTGTGATTTTTTGATTTGAAATATTCATTTTTGGCGCTCTAGTTCCTCGGAACTGAGTGCTTATCAATTTGCCCAAATGTCTGTAATTTTGGAATATTTCGATGAAAATGGTCTTAAACGATTTGGTTCGACTCACTGATCAAGAATCCGTGGTCGGAATTCATTCTGTCCGGCCGGTCCGGCCGGCCGTCCGTAAGCACGATAACTCTCGAACGGAATGAGCTAGAGAGTTGAAATTTTCAGAGTAGGTTTGGGGGATGAATATCTCGGCTAAGTTCGTTATTGGGCAAAATCGGACAGATGGTTTCGGAGTAACAAAAAAAAAATTCTTTTTTACAAATTCCAAATCAAATTTTTTTTAATAAGCAGTTTTATCATAAAAATCCATTCATATCATTTTCAACTCTAACAAGCTAATACTTTCGGAGATATGATTTTTTAAAATTTCAATGTAAATCGTATTTCACAGATTGATATAATTATTATTCTATGTATGAATTCTCATAATGTCAACTTGACAGAAGGGAATATTGTAACTTCAAAAATATTGGGGTTGAAATACTCGTATTTTAGCGATGCAACGGGGACCTCACCCGAAAATGTTTGAAAATATTACGTAAATATTGAAAGCATAATTCTGTAGTTTGGTGAACGTAGATCAGGAAATTTTTGATCGATTACAAGGTAATTTATTATTACTTATCTAATAAACTATTATTTGAATTAAATTTTTAAAAATTTATTCATCAACACAAAATTCGAATTTGAAATATTCAATGATACGTTCTATTATTGTGAGTTGATTCATCTTTTAAAGTATGCACCAAGTGTAAGTTGAATTGTTTCAATTTTTGTTAGTTTCTTGATGCTCTTTTAAATTGCAGGAGGGATATTGGACATAGCTTCAATGTCATTACGACGAGAACGGAAACAAATAATCCAGCCGAGCGATATTAAATGTCATAGCTACAAAAGCCTTGGAATCAAGAAAAGAAGACGAATCTGTGCTACTATCATCTGGATGCATATACACGGAAAAATAAAAACGAAATGCATCTGCAAAGTATCCCATTCAAATTACAACCCACCACCCCGCGCACCCCTACCCCGAAAACCCGCTAAAACGTCTCGTACGATATTAATTTTTTCCCATATTTTCCGCATCGTTCCTGCGTAATTCATCTCGTGAAAACGACAGCGGACGTAAGGAAAAAATCACGCCGTCCTTTTTACGACCGACCGGGGCGCCCCCTTCCGGACTCGCCCGCGCTCTCGCGTCCCGTCGTAAGAGTGCTCGTGACAGCCGTAATGAACGACGTGGAGGTTATGAATTTTCCGGGCAGCATGGTCGTCGCAGTAAGTTGTAAATGAATTATATATGACGTCGGAAAAGCGAGTTCATTCGGGTCGTGACAGACGGACGGAATGTGGGACAGGCAGGACGGGAGGAGAACGGATGGCCTCGTCGGCTGTCGCGATATGTCGGGCTTTCACGTTTTTGGACTTTAATTGGACCCTGCCTTGATGGAGAATGGCGGACTGGACTATGAGCAGTTAAAGAATTCTTAAAAAGCACTGACGTGAACCCAGGAGCATTTACGCCCATATTATATTATATATAGTATCAAAATAATCGGATATTATGGTTTAATGAGAGCATAAAGAATAGCTACTAAATACTGAGAGATCCTTATAATCTCTCCTCGAATAGCGCGATGAAGGGATATCGAATTCTTCGGCACATAATGAGTCGCTGCTTGGCTTTGCTACAATATATACTCCATTCACTTTTATAAAGTCTGCCGGTCGGCCATGATTTAGGTCTATCACATTTTTGTAACTAAACCAGAAACAGGTTGGTACTGCTGAAATATCGTCAAGGTCAAAACAATTCGCCAAGACGTTGCTAATTTCTCTTCTCAGTCTCAACATAATCATATTCATGACATAATCTTCTATATTAGACAAGATATTATCACAGACCATTATCTTCGAATAATAAAGAACTCTTCGCTTTGCAATTGAAGATGCCGAAAGTAGTTTTGAAGAAGCAGAGACAAGGTATCATGAAGTGCTATACAGAACCGAAAGCTGCGATAGGAAAACTTCATTCTGACATGTTAAAGTCTCGAATGAAATTACTTAGTTGAGTGACTCGGGTTTTGTAGTACTACTACATTTTGAAACTGGTTTATTTCAAGTTGTGCAACAAGGTATTTATATGTCTCCTTGAGAAAAGTGGATAATTCCACGTCTGTTCGTTTAGAAGTTTTCCTGCCGGGTTATTCAGGTACTTTTATTCTTATTCAAATAAACTATCACAAAGTAACGAACTACTGTATCCATTATTTTTCAATAAAATTCCATACTCGATTATTGATTTCCATACAAGAAAATAGCATAATTGAATATTCCAACCAGTTTATATACGTGAAATATTCCCAGTAACAGCCGAGGAATATTTTTCTTCTACAGTCGCCAGGACTGTGGAATTATTGAATTCACATAATATCTTCTCAAGTTCTCAAATTCATTATTTTTCCGATGTAAATTCACATTGTGAAAATACGTAATTACTACGACGAAAATGACTATAACCTTACATTTCCAAAATATACCTACATGGTGAAATGTGTCAAATTTTAATGGCCAACCAGGAGACTTTATAAAAGTGAATGGAGTGAATATAACTCATATAGGTTTCCAACCAGGGTGAGTATGTGGTTCGTCGTACATTAATTTTAACTATAGATTCCTCTCATCAATCTAAATACTTTTTTCATTTGCTATTTCTCCAGATTTTGAATGATGGTTGAAGTTCATTGTTTCAATAGTGGGATATTATTTAATGCCACATTATAATAATTGAGTGAGTTAATCCGCCGTATTCACAAAGCATTCAATCTCCGATAAGTCCTAACTGAGGTTCTCAGTTAAGGATAAATAAGAATCGCAACCTCAGTTTACGTATGTAACGGTGCTTAAACAGGCCTGTTTCACGTTAATTTTCACTTAAACTGAGGTTGCGATTCTTATTTATCCTTAACTGAGGACCTCAGTTAGGACTTAACGGAGATTCAAACACTTAACAATGCTTTGTGAATACGGCGGAATAGGTTGTCTCAAGCAATTTCATTGAATTTCAAGTATTACATGATTGAGTTTTTTGTTCTTCTACTCTAGATATCAGTAATAGATTCCTATGTAGAACGGTGTAGTGCTCGATTGTATTAGCACATTGTGAAATCTTAAAACGCTTGTAACTTCTTACCTGATCCGAATCTGGAAAAATGTTAAATGAAAAAAGTGTTTTGCTCTATGAGAGGAATATATGATTAAAATCAATGTACAACTTAAAGATTCATCCTTTTTAAAGGATGTATATGAACAGAGAAAATTTAGGGGCTGATTCCTCGTCAAAAAATAGGGTGGGATCTATCATAAAAACTTTTTTTTGAGCACCCCTGCTTAGTTACAGCCCCCTAAGGAAGGCGCCCGAAAAGCAGTTTTTAATTTTTTTCTTGAAAACAAAAAACTGACAAGAATGAAATCAAGCAGATATTTTAGGCGGCTGAGAAGGCATTCAAACAAATTTTAGGTGACGTTCCTCTATGATTGAAAGGAGTAGAAAAAGCCACCACCAAACGTTGTTTCGCGAGAAACTTTTAGCCATATTCATATTTAAAAATGAAAAGATTAATTTCGGATAGCTTGATCCATTCTTACCAAATAAGGTCGCTCGTAATTTCTTGCTAAAATTCACGATTTATGTGGAAAAAAATATAATTTTTCATCATAATAGCGTGAATCGTAGAGGCTGGAATTATTTCCGAACTAGAATTTATCTAATAAGCGGATATCATTTTGTTATGACAAGTGACTAGTTTTGATTGACTTTAATTCAGTTACAAAAATTTTTGAATTTGACCTATCATTGTGTGATTCTTGTCACATACTCATTAAGATGACGGTGTACACAAAAGCAGAAATGACAGTTATGCACTATGTTTACGATCTTTCTTGTGGTAATTCTCTGAAAGCACCCAGAAGATATGCAGAAATGTTCCTTGAACGTGCGGCTTCAAATCATATTCTATTTACACGAATTCACCAACGACTACGAGAATGTGGTACATTTAAAATAAAGAAAAATGATTGCGGTCGCCAGCGCGAGATTAGAATTCCAGCAATAGAAGAAGCAGTACTAAATCTTGTCGACGAGCAACCTGAAATCAGTACTAGGCAAAAAAGTGGACCACAGTTCTGGGCTGCCTGATCACCAGATTTAAATCCTCTGGATTTTACTTTATGCGGCCATTTGAAAACATTGGTTCACAAGCTTCCAGTCCAAGATATGGAAGACTTGAGGAACCACATCGTTCTTTCATGTAGAGTTATTCAAAATACTCCCGGATTTTTTGACCGGGTAACCCAATCTATGTGCCGACATCTTTAGACTCTTGTGTAACGGCCGATGGTATTAAATGTTCGAAGTGACCGAACATTCAATATGACCACAAATAGCAAGAAAGTAATATTATTTATCGAAAGTAAACAACAACTTTGTTGGTTGTACTGGATGAATATTTCTTTCTTGCTATTTGTGATGTATTGTATTTGGCCTTACAGCGTGTAGCTTCTACCTATTTACCTATTATGACAAGTGACAATCAACCCCTAAATTTTTCGCAACTAAGGTTCATTGAGTATTTGTTTTTTTATTGTAAGGATTTGGTATTTGTTCTTTGAATAATGTTACGGTTGAATCGAGTTGGGCCTTCTTGTATAAACTTATACTCCAATCAAATCCTGGAATAGCATCATCAATGTTTTTATCCAATTCCTGAATCTCTTCTGCCTCCTACCTCAACCTGAGGGTATTCCCCCTCAACAAACGATATCTCATCACTTGGTAGAGAAAAATGAATCCACTTCTCATTACTGTTTTCTGTCTACGCAGTCTGGCGTCTAGACTCGCATTCCTCTAATGGCCAAAATAATTACATGTCGTATTATCGAAAGCGGCAATACATCGTGTTCTCTGGATTTAATGCGAATCCAAATGCGGTCGTTCGTAACCGAGCGGAGGCTGAGAATCTGAGCCTGACAAGAGAAAGATGGATCACTGTTGACGGACGATAAGCAAATATTATTCAAATGTCGTTATTGGATATTTGAGACTGTACGGTGAAAGTTTATTCATTACCGATAACTCGGTTGTGGTTTGTGTAGATACGATATGATGCATTTGATGTGGGAGTTGTGGTCCTCTTGTGATGTTGAGTTCTTGGTTGATACGTCACTTATGAAGGAAAATTTATAAACAACCAGCCGGATGTCTGTTTCGGGGTACTTCAATTAGGAATTCGTTAAAAATGTTAGACTGTATCTATGTATTGCTTTGTTGTGCATGGAAGAATCTCTAGTACCTTTAGCCATCTTGTGCTTTGGGCAGTCCCATCTAACTACTGAAATGTTCATCCGAAATCGTTGCGTCTATTTATGATATTGAAAACATTGACGAATTCTTGTTGGGAACAAATCAACTTTTTCCCGAGTATATTCTTCACTTGATTTGAGGTTATCAGTGTTAGAATGGTGATGAGTAATTTTTTTCTATTCGGGATATTTGGTAATTGAACGGTTTATTTCTGGGTTTTCTCTCCCAAACTCCGAAAAATATCTATATAATAAAAATTAATTATTTTGTGATTTGCTTCTGCGTAAGAAACACAGGATATTTGTCAGAAGCAATCAATTGAACAATGTTGCCTAACAAACAACAACGAAACAACATCAACAAAGAAACAACTATATCGTAACGTTTCGGAGTCTATATCAGACTCCTTCGTCAGATTTGACGTTGTCTAAATTTGATTATAATTTTGGGTGATTTTTTACAGAAGAGGATATGAAATGTATGAAAAAAGCAAAACTATGATGTATAAGATGTTGAAAAAGAATTAGTATGATTTGAAATGTGGTATTTGAATAAAAGAAAAATCAATTTCTAATATTAATTTGCATGAAACTTTCGAATTGCACGATTTATGTAAGCTAAAATTATTTTAAAAACTTGCCCAATACCTTCTTTATTCTCCAAACAAAATTTCTTTATAATGCATTCACCAGTTTCGTTTCAGCAGATTTTTTGAAAGCAACCTTTTAAATGTCCGCCATTAAAATTAATGAATGTGTAATCAAAAGGTAGCCAGAGTAAATTTCAGGCATATAGTAACAACTGAAGATGTTAAAAAGAGGCAGGTGCTTGTATAAAGAATGGTGGAGGTCATTTCGAACTTATGAATACATTTTCTAATGAAGTTTCGAGTTTAGTTGCAATAGAAAAATATTTAATTCGTTGTTTATTTTTGCTTCGAATATCCCCTTTCAAATTATACTAATTCTTTTTCAACATCTAGTACAGCATAGTTTTGCTTTTTTCACACTTATCGTATCCTTTTCTGAGAAATCTTTTAAAAATCACAAGAACTCAAATATGTCGGCAACTGTTGATTTTCGGTTGTCAATAAATATGGCTCAAACGACAGCAAATGATCCATACTAACACCTCCTCCAAGGTTCACTTTCAATTTGGAATCACCTTGTATATCTAAAGATGCTTTAGTTCGCAGAAATAGCAAATACTTCACCCGTACTAAAGTAATAGCTGCACTAGACGTATTATGCGAACAAAGTATTTCTCTTTTATTGAAACTCAGTTAAAATATTATATTCTGGCATGGGGCAGCTGCTCAGGCTTGGATAGTCTATTTCAAGTTCAACGTAGAGCTATGGGGATTCTTGATAAGTTGAAATATAAAGACGATTGCAGACTGTCATTTAAGGAGCGGGGTATCTTGACTCCGACAGGCCTTTTGTGCTGGAGAGCCTTATATATGTCCGAACGATGGACATTGGAGATTGAACAGTGACATTCGTTTACATAACACGAGATATAGAAGTAACATCTACACAAATTTTGAGGATTGAGGAGATCACAGAGTGGCTATAGTCGACTCATCAACTGTTTCTAGAACTGTAAGTTTAAATTCTTCTTTTCTGTTATCAAAATACTCGACACTATTTCCAAAATGTGCTCAAAATGGGAACAGCAAATTTTTATATTTCCGTCATTATCCTGTTTCAATCTATCAAATTGTCTCAAGTTGTTAAAACTTATTCTCATGTTATTGGAATACGATAACTATTATGAACTGGATTGGATGGTTTGACTTCTATCAGTCATGTCATTAATAATAATTGATATTTAAACCACAGACTAATTTAAACTATACAGAAATACCAACACATTCATAGAGTTTGGTAGTTCCTTAAACATAAGGTATTTGTATCACCGTTTTCTGAATGCTTCGTTTAGTGACTGTACAAACAAGCGTCCAAAAAATTGGGATAACCAAATTCCATATGGCTATAATTCCGAAGCTGCCCAACAGATTTTGTCCATCAACGAACTTTACCTGCGCATTTGGACTCCAAACATAACCTGAGAATTTCAAATCTCTAGCTCATTGCGTTGGGGAGTCATCGTGCGGACGGGCGGACAGAATCAAGTTTGATATCGGATTCTTCGTCAGTGAGTCACAAAAAATAATCGCAGAGGGTCGGGGTTCGTAAGGTGGCGCAGGTGGGATTCTTTCTTTAGCAGTTCTAGAACAATGGATTAAAGTTTCCTAGAATGCCTTCAGATTAATTCAGTGTCAGCTAAGTCATTAGCTGAGATTGGTTATAACCATGAAACCCTGGGTTTGTGTCTGACCTTGAATGATACTTTCCTCTTTGGGGAACACTGAGCGATGAGGTGATCTAGCCCGGCTATGCAGAATATTTGTTGATGGTTAAACTCAATAAATATTTCATCGTGTATCTTGTTTTAGTTATTGGCAATTTGCCACAATTCACCTCATTCAATGTTCACTGGTTGGTGGTTTTTCTAACCCCACTGAACCGGGCGTTTTCATTTCATAAAGGTCGCTTTACAGGTAGATAGCATTACCATTGCTTGACGGCAAAAAAATAAACGTGAGTCTTGTTTTAGTTACTGGCAATTTGCCACAGTTCACCTCACTCAACGTTCAGTGAGTCAAAAGTAATCGTGGCCATTCCTCAGCCAAAAATGCGAAAATTACAGGCATTCAGGCGAATTGATAGGTACCCTATTCAGGGGAACAAGCACGCCAAAAAACTATTTTACCTTGCAAAGTATTCCTTAATGATTACTTACTGAATAATCTGTTTGATTTCAACCACACCGGTTATAGATCTACTTCATCCCTAGAAACTTCTCGTTCTCCCCGATAGATGGCGCAATCGTCAACGTGCTACTCAACAAATCGACCTCATCGTTCATACAGACATCGTACCTCTCCGTACGAAACTTATAGTATGTAGATCTACAGATCGAAGTGATGAATACTGCGTTTACACGTCTACAACAGGCTCCTACCAGCTGTAGGGTATCAAAGGCAGGAGCTAGAATGAAACATGGAACCCCTTTCGAGTATAAATCTAGAGGCTTCGTGGGGTCTCACCCACTTCGGTAATTATCGCGAAGCTTTTACCAATAACGACCAAATTTCAGCGGAAACCGGCGCAACAAATCACGTAACACACCGCCACACAAAACAAAACTGTAACTGGTACACCCTGCGTCCAGACAATGCCGAATTAGGACGGAAAACAAATAGAACGAACGTGTTTATAACGCCGATTCTATACGCGACAGTTTCGCGACCCGCAAGGGGATTTATTTTCGCTGACTAATTAAAGGGTTGCTCTTCAAATAGACGCCGAAAGCAGTTATTCAATGTTACTCGCGGCCCCGAGGAGGCAGGGGAGAGTTACGGCGTTTGGTTCTGAAGTTATTTTTACCGCGGACCGAATTTATCGGTCGAAGATGGGGCATAAATTAAAAGGAGTCCGCTTAATGGAAAACATAATATCTCGGCGTGGCGTGGAATGCGAAAAGGAGAGAGTCCTTTGAAGGAATAATCGACGAAAAGCGGATGGCGATGGAGATATGGTTTCGCGCCATCTGAAACGGAGATATTTAATGAGAAAGTCATCATTTGAAATATTACGACTTCGATAAATCCTTGGATATTAAAGTTTGAGTTCACTGTGGACTGATTATTATGAACTTTAGACTAGTAAATCGTTCCTTTCTGGGTTTTGTATCCCAAACTCTTAAAAATATCGATAAAATAAAAAATTTATTATAAGTAAGCATTAAGCATCAAGGGCGTAAAATTGATAATATTAGATTTAATTTACAATGAAAGGGACAAAAAAGTCAAAAAATTCTGACAATTCCAAGCAGAGCTGTGCCGAGCACTGAAGAAAAGTGCTTCGAAGCCTAAGCACTAAGCACTCAATAAAAATGATCACGCGCACAAAGCACCGCGTTTTCACGAAATGCTCGCGATTACTGAGCACATTATAAAAGTAATTCAATTTTTCGAGCATTAGGCACTAAGCACTTTTAGAAATCTGTTGGAAATGAGGATATTTACTCCGAATTGTTATAACAAATTGTAGTCTATTGGAGAAATATATAAACTAGCAAACTTTTTAAAAAATATTCTGGACTTTGTTGTTCGTTTTCACATCGAACGTGAAAGCTTGAAAACCTTTTTCCGTTTTTATTTCTTTCGTTGGGGTTATGTTACTGAAAAGATTTGTGTTTGTTATTAATTTTCTTAACTATGATGACTATAATCGTTTAATTTAGCAATTTGAAGAATAAGTTATCTTCCTTTCTTGAAGTTTACATTGCATAGCGGAATATTGAATAACCGGTTGACGAGGAAATGTGAGCTGGCCATTGTATGTGACCAGGGAAATATCAGAATTGGTACGTCTTCAGAAAATCCCAAAACTGATTTAATTTGAGGTATCTCTTAAAAAAAATGAAATCTAAGAATGCCAAGTAGCCATCCTTTTACATTCCGAAAGGGACGTTTCTATAATCGTTATAAGTTTATGTCTTGAAAATAATATCAAAATGATACAGAGAATATGCATTAGCGGAAAATGTCGATATCCTTAACTCTTGACGAGCAGTTTACACGGATAGGGCGCTTAATGGATCGATTTAGCCGCCGATTCACGGATAAAGTCACTCCCAAACGGAATACTTCAGTTAAATATTAATTGACGCGGATTTTCCCTAAGCCATCAGCACATTATTTCCTCATATTTCTCGAATCTATGTCCCGCCGTTCTTCGTCGAGTGCCGACCTCCCCCTAGCGCCTGCGAGGGGTTAAAATCACCAAAGCCGAAGTGATTAATAAATATGTTCTCGAATGCAGACGATGAAATTTCAAGAGCCCGTCGCCGCCGCCTAGCAGCCCCGAACTTCGCCTGTTTGTTTTCTGATAATTGATGTTCGGCTGGTGTGTTTTCGAGTATTATTCAGAGTCTAAATTTTAATAACGTCTGCTAATGTTATTTCGCTGATGTGAGGTAATGTATTGGAAAACGCTCCGACCTCCAACCCCCGACCCCACCGGGGGTGGAGGTTCGTCTGGTGGAAATTGAGGGGGAGAGGGCGGCCGCGCTCGACGTAATGAGTCGGGATTCGGGATGCGAAGATCCTGGCGGGCATAGTTTGATGCGGGTTGTTGGGAGTTCAATTAAAATTTCAGATTGTTCCAATTCGTCGGCGAATGTATCAATATTATATATATTATTATGGGGAGTCTCGTATGAATGATGATACGTTGGGTTGTCCCGGGGAAATTAGAGCTGGTGTTGAAGTCTATATACAGGATGATTCACGAAGAGCGTTCGGTAGAATATTTCAAAGAAAGACTCGAGATAAATACTTGAAAAATTTCATAGTTAAGCTTTGTTAGGAGAGATGAATTCTTGGAAAAAATTTCGGGGTCGTTCGACCTCCGGTTTCACCAGAAATGATACCAACTTTCATTTATGGCGCTCTTGTTCTTGTTGTTTGGTTTGACTCACTGATCAATAATCCATGGTCAAAATCGATTTTGTCCGGCCGTCCATCCATTAAGACGATAACTCTCGAACGAAATGAGCCAGACACTTGAAATGTTTAGAGTAGGTTTGAGGGATAAATATCTCGGTTGAATTCGTTATTGGGCAAAATCGGTCTGATAGTTTCGGAGTAACGAAAAAAAAATTTTTTTCACATTACAACTTTTGAATTCAATTTTTTTAAGAAGCAGTTCCATCATAAGAATCCACTGTTATCATTCTCAACTCTTACAAGCTTATACTTTCGGAGATATGATTTTTCAAAATTTCAATAATACATCGTAGTTCTATGTATTCACAGAATGTGAACACAGAATCTGTCTGTGTTAATAAATGTCATCTTATCTAGCTATTAGTAACATGTCAATTCCTAGTTTGAAAATATTTTCTGTTGGAAAACAAGTATCCGATTCTTGAATTTGTGAATATATACAAGACTCTTTCGAACCGAAAATAATATTGACTGATTACATATTGAATAATTTATGTATAAATATTGGGGATGATGTTTCGGAAGATTTAGAATTGGATCAGATTGATGGTGTAGTTTATGAAGGCAATAAGAAAGAAGAACATAATGGAATCATCAAAAGAAATTATTGTTCGTTGACCACTGAGGTTAATATTACCTTTTACTTCCTTAAGTAGTGAGACATGTTCCTATATACAGTATTTTCATAATGTTGCTAACAAAAAAATACTGAAATATGGATCTAAATTTGTGTATCAATCATTTTTTCTTGAGTTAAGGTCCATAATAAAAAAGACGTGTCGGTCTATTGAAGTGCCGGATTATTGAGATTCTGCTGTAATGTAGTTGGATATTATGTGATATTGTATTCATTTATATGATCCAAAGTAAATTATTCAATGAATGTGAGTTTGAGTCAGTGTTTTAATATTCAAGAAGAAAATGCAGCAAAAACCATTTCATAAGAATTGAGTGAATAAATAAGTTTTCTCAAACAAACTCATTGAATTTCGAGCATCAGATGATAAAGCTTTCAGATAATTATGCGAAATGGAATTCAATAAGTATTTCTGTGTTCAACAGTTAAAGACAGTGTAGGGGTGGATTAGCACAGTGTAAAAGCTTTAAACCCTTATTACTTTCTACCTGAGCCGAATCTGGAAAAGTAGTGAAGGAAAAAGATGTTTGATTTGATGAGGGGAATCCATGATGAAAATTAATGTACAACTCAAAGACCCACCCTTTATAGGAATAGAAGGTTAAAATGCGCGAAAATCTAGCACTCCTGCTCTATTCGTCAAAACGTAAACAGTTCCTGAGAATTTGTGCAGACCATACTCGTACTGTACATAAACAGCAGCAATCATCGCAATTACGTCTGAAAGCTGCAAAAGCTTCCGGCGTAACATTCCAGAAATATTCACGAATGCACGAATAAGGAATTTCTGTTTACATACTTGACATCTACTGAAATATTCGTCTGTTTATGTTGGTACTTCTGAACAAGACAAATTGCAGTGTTGACAGAAGGATTTTGAAATGTCGTAAGCTATATGTGGATCTCAGATTTATCGTTGACTGGTTTGAATCCTGCTCGAAGGACCAAACCTCACATTTAATTTGAATTGAGGGCATATCTCCCGATGCCCTTATTTGGATTTCTATTGATACCAGAAGCTGGGAATACTCAGGCTACAACTTCAATAATTTATTTCTACGTTTTTGTCACAGCTTAAACCCTTCCCCACCCTGAAGATGTCGGCAATGAAGGAAACACGTGCCCTAAATTACAGCGTTATGGAGCAGCTATCTGTTATCCAGCATCAATTGCTCTTAATTCCAGGGGAGTAGATACAGGGTAATTATAACGAGATGGCCTCCTTCTCCGTGCGGGGAGAATCTTAACTACCAAGAAAGGGGGACCGAATAACGAATGAATTCGAGGTTACCTTGAAGAAAATTAAAATGGGGGAGGGCTAGAGGGGCGCAGAACGCCTCGCGAACAGGTTGGAAAGCGGGAAAATTCAAAGCCCTATTAATATGGGCAGTCGTCAGCAATTAACGTCGACGCTGCACCCATTGTCTCCGCTAATGCCCTATTAAGTGAGAAAAGCGGGTATGATAACTGCGAAGCATCGCTCGTGCCAGTGGCGGGGTATATAGGTATTTCAGAATTGCAATTTTACGAGGTAGGGTGATGAACTTCTAGATGGAAGGTTGAGTACTACAGTTTCCATAAGAATCTGTAATTTTCAGGGATATATTTATCAACATATCTGGCTAGGTATCGGGGTGTTATCCTGGATAGAAAGCTGAACTGGAATTCACACCTGGATAGGGTGATCCACAAGGCAAGGCACTCTCTCTGGGCTTGCCAGCGGACTTGGGAAAGCGGTACGGCTGGCCCCGATACAGCACCACTGGTTGTACGTGATGGTGATGAGACCACACATCACTTACGGCAGCATTGCTTAGTGGGAGTATACTGCAGAGATGCATTATCAGCTCGAGCTTGTTAAGCTTCAGAGATCTGCGTGCTTGATAGGGACAGGGACTTTTTGCTCCATCCCCACCGCAGCCATGGAACGCCTACTGGACCTCGTCCCTCTTCACCTGGTGATCAGGAGCGTGGCCAGGATGGCGACGTACAGACTTCTGCATATGGCTCACAATTAGCCAGATGCGATCGCCTACGTGCCTGGTTCTCTGCAGGCTGAATTGGAGGCCAACGAGACAATGGGCATGCGATCGGATGTATCTAAAACCAGAACCTACACAGAGTGACCCTACTGAGTCGTCTTTTCCAGCAGAGACGACTGGGCCATCTCTGAGACCCTACTGCTTGAGGGTCACTGCTGTTTCACAGATGGCTCCTCTACCACCCAAGGGATGGGAGCGGCAGTCAGCAGTTGCAGAATTACCTCCTGGTGAATCCATCAGCCTGGGTAGTTTTGCGACTGTCTTTCAAGCAGAAATTCTCGCCATTGATCACTGTGTGAAGCTCATACTCGAGAAAGGTTGGGTTCACGGATCAATTAAGATCCAATCGGATAGCCAAGCTGTCTTGAAAGCCTTGACTTCATACAACTACAAATCCCTGCTTGTACAGGATTGCCGGACCACACACGCTGAACTTGGAGAGCGCTGCAGGCTGCAGCTCTTGTGGGTCGCGGGCCACTCGGGCATAAAGGGTGATGAGCTGGCGGACTCATTGGTGGCACGGGGGCTTCCATGGGGCTCATTGGACCTGAAACGGCCTGTGGTATCTCTCTGTGAACTATGCCTGGAGGATGACGAGTCTATCGAACACATCACTGCTCCGCTGGGGACAGGATCAGATGTGAGTCCACTATGAGTCAACAAACTGACACTGAGGGAACTGGACAAGTTCTCACCCACCAGACTCGTATCCCTCATCAAGTGACTTGAGCTTGTGGTTGAAGTATAGATCATATACTATAGGTGTGCCACAATAGACCGATTGGTGGCAATGAATGGGCGGGTTTCGTTCGCTTGGCACAATTCATATAATAATACTATAGAAGACTCGAAATAACTAACGAGGGAAATCTCTGATGTTTATCACAAGGAATACACAGGTATCTCTACACCTCAGCCACTGTCGCAACAAAGCCGAAAACTGGAATTACCTCCAATGAGCATATATCACCTGCCATCCGTTCAGGCAAATATTCCCGATTAAATTTCTGATTAACATCCCCCAAACGCCCAAACCCCCCCGATCCCCGTGCCCCTTAGGCGGCACATACATCTCCGCCCCCCCATCTAGGCAGGTTAATTGCGACCCCGCCATTTTACGAGGGTTAAAACACCTATAAACGGGGCACGTATTGTAGAAATGAAAAGACTTCTCGAGTCTGCGAAGGTAAAACCGGGCGCTGCCGCCATTCATAACCCCCTGATAAATGGATATTGCAGAGCGGGTTCCGCAACAACTCTGACTTATAAATTTTCGAGGGAGCCTTAATTTTAATTTATCAGCGCGGAGGGCTGGTCGGGGTAGCTGGGGGAGCGGCGAAAACGTGGATTCTATCGGTCGCGAGGTCTGGCTTCGAGTGGAGGGAAAGGAAGCTGGCGGCTTTCTGGAAGTTATTGCCGTTGTAGGTTCGGAAATCTTAGGAGATGAGCAGGCGACTTTGGGAGTTCATATTGTATCAATCTTTCGGTGGGCTTCGGGAGATGGTAATAAAGGAGGTTCTTGCTGGTAATTCTTATATCCGAAGTTTTTAAGGTGCATGAGATCTTTCGATGAAAGTTGTTTTCCTAACAAGTGCGCAAAGTGCTACTTTTCTGCACGCAAGTACAGTTAGACGAATGACGTGTTGCGGAGTTTAGATAACTATTAATTAGCGTGCGGAAAAGGCACTTTTCACTGATGGGATGTCAGCAGCTTTTGCGTCCATGTTCCATTGTCTATTCACGCCTCATACGAAGTCGGCGCGTCGGTATTCTACAAGTAATTACCAGGTTTAATTGATTTATTTGTTTTGAGTTATTGAGGAAATAACAACAAAATTTAAAATGTCTATGAATCCAAAACTGTTCGGCCTATTATAATCAACAACAGACTCAACTTCCTCATTCGGATACGCAACCTACCTTGAAAATTGCAGGTCGCTATCTTTTTCCGTTCGAAAGTTATCGTGGCAATGGTCTCTCATCCAGCTACTGATGTCACCGCACAAGGCTGCTCGGATCTCCAACAATATAAATCGGATCGTGTTCAAATTTTAAACTGGGCTGTAAAGTTAGATTTTGAAGGCTCTCGCTAAATTTCAGTGATATCGGACAGATAGTTTCTGAGATACAAAATTCTTTCAATGATTTTTGAAAAATGTTTTACCGATGGAATCTTCAAGATATTTTGCAAAAATACGCTCGTCAAATTCCACAACTAATAACCATGTTTGAAAATTGAATGCTTGAAGCTTTTACTTGATGCAAATCCATATTAACTCAAGGAAAAATTGTACACGATTTACACTAATTTATTTTCGGCAATATTGGATAAATTAGTGTAAATCAAGTTAACCATGTTGGAATTAGATCGGATTTGCATTTCTTGAGTTATCGAGGAAATAACAAATAACAAATTTGAGATGGGTATAACTTCAAAACCGTCTGCCCCATGAACGCCCATGAATGACCTTAAATGTCACATTCGGACGCGCAACCTACCCTCAAGTCACTATCTCTTTCTGTTCGAAAGTTATCGTGGCAAAGGTCGGCCGAATCGAATTTGGCCTGAAATTCAATCAGTTGAACCAATCGTTTGACACCATATTTGGCACTCCTGTTCCTCGGAACAGGAGTTGCCAAATCGGTGTGATTCTACATATGTCAGTTTTTTGGTTAATTTTTGCTGCAACCACCGAATTAAACCCACAATTGAGTTAATCGAAGCTACGTGAAATCCACCATGAGAAACCAATACTTTCGGAGATAAGATTTGTCAAAGTTTGGATAATTACTCGCTATTAGCGCAAAAGCCCCTGTCCACAGAGTTTTGCCACTATTTTTGCGAATATTTTAACGATAAAGATCTGATCGAGATTATATGTTGCACTTGGCCATATAATTAGCTTTATAGGCTCTCGCAAAATTTCAGATATATCCAAAAAATATTTTCTGAGATTCTGAGTGTTGTATTGAATATTGTAGTGCGGTTGGCTCAGTGGTAGAGCGTTTGACTTGGGAGCAGAAGTCCCAAGTTCAGATCCGAGGCTAGCAAAGAAATTTTCTAGTCACGGTAATTGCCACCATTCACTGATGAGTCAAAAATTAACAGTTTTGTGCCTGAGGTCGCGTAACGTCACAGGAAAAACCTAGGAGGTTAGTATAATAATATAACATTTTTTTCGAATTTAGCCAGTCATACGATCCTCACAAAATTTTGGACAATTTTTAGTGTCAGCAACTACCTAGTTTCAATTTGATCCGGTCATTAGTTTTCGAGTTATTGGAAAAACAAAATTTTAGATGGCTATGATTCCGAAACCACTAGGCAGATTTTACCAATGAACGAGGCTAGCCAGCGCATTCATACTCCAAATCTACGCTGCAAATTACAACTCTCTTGCTCATTTCGTTTGACATGCTTACGACTGGCCGAACCGAATCAAGTTTGACACCGGCTTCTTCATCAGAAAGTCAAGTCTAAACGATAATTTTCGGCCAAAAATTCTAAAATTACAGACAATTGGAAAAATTGATAAGTACTCTAGGAAAGGAGAATATCACTTCAAGGAAAAGCAACCCCTAATCATATGAAATGAGCGGACTTGGATTTAGTATTTCCGCCCTTGATGTAATACCAGGGCGTCGTCGCTCCCCTTGGAGACTCCGACAGGAGTACTTGCCACTCACCATATTGGAGATAGAATATACGCAGGGATCTATAGTTTTGAATAGCCACAGCGAGGAGCTTGGTTGATTTAACGCCAGGTGTCACTTCTGCCTACTTACTACTAGGATGTGATTGCTGGATTTTGATTAAACCTGTTTCTTCGTAGTATTTTATTTCATCAACGTTGAATTATGCTTCTGAGATGAGTCCTTATTAGTATGAAACCGGTCTGTTTCCATTCAACTTTGATAAAAGCACACTCTGTTGTCTGTGGATTGCTCTTAAAACTGGTCTCTGCTAGTCGGTTCATTCATATGATAGACTCTCTGTTCAGAGGAACAAGCGCTCCAAAAAATCGGTGACACTCCGAATTCCATCGAAGAATACGATGTGTGTGGCTCCATACCAGAAGTGACGGCAGTGTGTCTTACTAATTGCCGCTTTTTCCTCTCGTGAAATATGCTAGGGGCAGAGATGTAAAAATAATGGGAAGAATTTTCGGTATTTGTACGAGATGGAACGGTTGGCCACGTTCGGGAATTGGGAGAAGATAAAAACTATGTTAGTTAGGCGGATACCAGCCAGATGTTACAGGAAGGTGGAGGAAGCAGATATCGGATGGCCGATTTAATTGGCACATAAATTTCGTGAAGGAAGACGTATTTGTGGGAATAACTCGTCATTCTCGCGTCTATTTGGATGTAGAAATGGAAAATGAAATTGGATCTAGAAGTGATCGGTGCTCGTTGAATTTTCGGAGTGAAATATCGAATGTCTCGGAGTAAAGGGTGATCCAATTAGGATTTTGGAGTGAAACATATAAAGGGTGTTTCAAAAGTAAGGTAAATTATTTAAGGGGCAGGCTATGAGGTTCATGAAAAAAAACTTCATAGGAACGTGCGCTCTAAACGTCTTAAATTTTGAGTTAGAGGGTGGTACAATTAAAAGTAGATATCTTTTTTTATAGTATTCATGCCATGATAACGCTCTAGATATTCTAGTGAAATTAGATACAGAACTACGAATACCAGTGCTTATTCTTATAAAAAAAATGCCTCTTCGATTCTTATTACCTCTAAGCAATTTGATAACTTGATTTATATGCGTTCTAAAAATGGTTACCGCGTAAAAAAATATGAGACATTTCTCTGCATCTATATCTGACTTGGAATGAGCGACTTCATGCATCTAAACAAAGTTGCCTCAGCTAAGTATTAAATATACAGGGTGATTCAAAACTCGAGGCAAAAAATTATGGAACGTATACAGGCTGATATTCTTGATAAGAAATGTAGAATGATATTTTGGATATTTGGCTTTATTTCCGACATATCAGACTTCAAAGTTTCTGCATGTCATCAATTTTCAACTTCAATAATACATAATATGAAAATATAAAAATAAATGAATCAAATGTTCACAAATATAACCATTAGCACCGATACAGGCTTGGCAACGCAAAATGAGGGAATAATATTATATACCTACTAATGGCATGTTTTGAAAATTTTGAGCAAAATACATACAAAATACAAACAAAAATACAAAATTATCCAGAGGATTCAAGTCAGGTGATCTTGCAGGCCATAGCACCACGCCGACCAATCCATCTCCTATTAAGAATTTGGTTTAACCAGGCGACAACATTTTCGTCCAACATGCGCTGTAACCATATATAATTGATGACATGCAGAAACTTTGAAGTCTGATATGTCGGAAACAAAGCCAACAATCCAAAAAATCATTCTACATTTTTTATCAAGAATATCAGCCTGTATATGTTCCTTAATTTTCAGCCTCGATTTTTGAATCACCCTGTATATTAATTTTATCTTGAACGCATTGAAAGTACTCTGGGGATATTTCAAAAAATATTCTATTGGCTAGAACTGAATTTCAAATTGTAATGTTGACACATTGTTGTTGTTATATTCGGGTTCTTTTCATGTCTCTCATTTGTTTATACCTTCATTTCATGTTGTTAACTGCCCTTGACGAATTGACCTGCTATAACATACAGCCGTATTTAAACGTAGTTAAATAAAGCATTATATTCTATGCCAGTTGTTGAAAAAAATATGTTTGGCTTCTAGGAAAATAATATATTCCATACTTCCAACAATATAGAATCCCTCGAGTTTAAGTCTAGAACTTGTCTGTAAAATAAGGCTTCGAAGGTTTCAGCAATATCTGAAATGTGATATAAGTCAAAAATGTGGGAAAGCCCTGTAGACAGAAGCTTTGGCGCTCTGGTTCAAACTTTGACAAATCATATTTCCGAAAGTATTGAATTCTCAGAGTTGGGAATGATATCAATGGATTCTTATGATATAACTGCATCATAAAAGAAAGTTGAATTCAAAAAAGTGTCATAAAAAAAAAGAGATTAGAGAAACAACAGTGCCAAAAAGTATCAATCCGAAACCACCAGACTGATTCTACCCAATAACGAACTTCGAATTCAAGATATTCATACCTCAGATCTACTCCAGAAATTATATTATATCCATTGAAACTTAGCCAATATTCCCAGTTATGTGTTTAGTGGAGATATTCTGAACCCAATTTGATTTATTTACCAAAGAATATATTTCCATCATCATATGGATTATCCAAGGGCATTATATTATTGCCCAAAAATTATAATATACTATAATCCTCATAACTATAAGATAGCTGAGGTTATTTAATTGGTTACTCTGCTTTCAATCATACTTTGTTTTCTAGAATTTCGAATAGAACCGGAAATAAATATAACATATCTCTTATCGGTAGATAAAATGACATGTATGAACACCGATCATGAAATTCGTGGATACAAATACGGACGTTAACTTTCGATTACAGCATTCTGTGAAATCATAGAACTACCTACGATGTATAAATGAAATTATGAAAAATCATATCCCCGAAAGTATTAGCTTGTTATAGTGTTGGGAATGATTTCAATGGATTCATATGATGAAACTGCATCTTAAAAAAATTAATTTGAAATTTGTAATGAAAAAAAAAATTGTTTTCATTACCTAGGTACTCTGAAAATTCGAACTGTCTGGCTCATTCATTTCGAGAGTTACCGTGTTAAGGGTCGGACGGCTGGACAGGCCGGTTGGACAGAATTGACTTTGGCCACGGATTCTTGATCAGTGTGTCGAACCGAATCGTTTACGACCATTTTCATCCAAAAATTCGAAAATTACAGACATTTGGGCAAATTGATAATCGAAAATGAGTTTACGCTGTTTCAGCAAAATTTTCAAAATTCCTACAGATTTGTTAGATGCCTTATTGGGCCGTATATGATTCTATTTTTGGCGCTCCAGTTCCTCGGAACTGAGTGCTTATCAATTTGCCCAAATGTCTGTAATTTTCGAATATTTCGATGAAAATGGCCTTTTTTTTTTTACAAAACTAATTCCAAATTAAATTTTTTTTAATAAGCAGTTTTATCATAAGAATCCATTCATATCATTTTAAACTCTAACAAGCTAATACTTTCGGAGATATGATTTTTCAAAATTTCAATGTAAATCGTATTTCTATGTTTTCACAGAATGATAGAATTATTATGTGGGTATTCTATGAATTGTTATAATTTCTTATTCTCTTGAGACATGACTTTGTTTCATTCGAGCAATCGTATAAATATGAGAATGATAATATAATATCATCCTTTTTGTTGGTTGATATTTTCATGCCGATGGTCAATCCATATGATGATGGGAATGGTAATGGTAAGTTAATAATATTGAGTTCAGAATATCTCCACTAAAAACCAAACTGGAATATTGTAGATTTGAGGAAAGATATATAGTATCGTTCATCATATAATTGAGGAATGAATATCTCGGATGAGTTCGTTGTTGGGTAGAATTCGTCTATTGGTTTTGGATTGATAATTTTTGGCACTCTTGTTGAATTTAAATTCTTCTATGATGTTTGAATTCAATTTCTGCTAAGATGAAGTTCTAAATTTCAATAATGAATCGTACTTCTATGTTTTCACTGAATGCTATAATTATTCTATCTAAGCTTTATTATATTATCTGTGTACTCGTACATTTCATCCTGTTTTATATGAGAGAGTCAAATTCATTTCAGCTATGTTAATTTGGTTTCTTCCATGGTGCAGTTCTCATTCTCAGATTGCTAATTTAATCTAGATAAATGAACTATTATTTGAATTGAATTTCCTTGATGATGCAGTTCTATCATAAGAATAAATTGATATAAATTCTCAACTCTGATAAACCAATACTTTCGGACATATAATTTGTCTGTTTGAACTAGAGCGCCAGAAAGCTCCTGTCCACAGGGTTTGAACCAATTTTTATTAATGGCATAGTTTGCAGTTGTCATGTATCAAAATATGACGGCTCTCAATTTGACAGCTACCAAAATAGCGTGTTATTCAAAATGACACTTCTAATTATTGAAAAACCCCATATGAGTTTGGTGGTGTGTACCTGGCCTTCTCCTAACGACAATAACGCAGCACATTCTCATAATAGATACCCTTCACGGGTCAAGACATCTTCATGACGTCCAAATCCTCGTTGAAATACAGAATACAACGAAAGGACATGTTCCTGTGACGACAACAAGAATACACGATCCATCTCGAGAAGATTAATCGAACCGTGCGTTTTTAGTCCCTCGATTTATTCATCTCACTCAACGTCTCTTTGTCCGAGACCGCGTTTCTACAATTTTCAAGTCGGTTTTCCATCACCGTCTTCCCTACCGGAGCCGGCTTTGATCTCTCGCCAGCTCCGCGAGATTCGAAGCTCATTAGCGGCTATATTTGCATCCCGAAGAATGCGTCGATTCCCCAGTCGAAATCGAAACAGGGCTCTTGACCGGTCATATCGGGAGTTTGTTTGTATGCCTTCTTAGGCATTACCGGCATACACAGACGGGATGATGAGTTTTTGAGGTAAAGGGTTTTCCAATAAGAGGTGTTATTTTGAATAGCCCGCTATTTCGGTAGATGTCACTTTTGAAGCTGTCATTTTTTGACATTTGACAAGTAGAAACTACGCCATTAATAAAAATGAAACGATACACGCTTCAAGAACGCATTGAAATTATTAAAATTCACTATATAAATGGTGAAAATTTGGCAGAGACGGTTCGTAAAACTCGAACATTTTTGGGTCGTCGTGAAGCACCTTGTCGGACCGCAATAAAGAAATTGGTGGAAAAATTCGAGCTGTTGGGACAAGTTAGTTATGTGAAGAATAAAACCCGTGCACGTCGCTCAAGAACAGCCTAGAATATTGCTGCTGTAGCCGAAAGTGTTGAAGAAAACCCAGGTTGGTCCATTCCTCGTCGTTCTTTGGAATTAGACATTCCACAAACGTCATTACACCGTATTTTGCATAAAGATTTGGGTCTTAAGGCTCATAAAGTTCAGTTAACACAAGAACTCAAGCCGGCCGATCATCAACAACGTCGTGTCTTTGCTGATTGGGTCGTTGAAATGCATGAAAATGATCCAGAATTCCATCGAAAAATCATCTTGAGTGATGAGGCCCATTTCCACCTCGGTGGCTTCGTCAACAAGTAAAATTGTCACAGCTGGGGCTCGGAAAATCCAAGAGTTATTGTTGAGAAGGCTCTCTATCCTCAACGTGTGACTGTTTGGTGCGGTTTATGGTCCGGCGGAGTCATTGGACCTTACTTTTTCGAAAATGAGGATGGAGCAACAGTTACGGTAAATGGATTGCGCTATCGAGAGATGATTAATGATTTTTTATGGCCGGAATTGGATGGTATTGATCTGGACAAACGTTTACTTTCAACAAGACGGCGCTACGTGCCACACGAGCAACGAAACCATTGATCTTTTGCGGGAAAAGTTTCCGGACCGTGTTATCTCTCGAAGAGGTGATCACAAATGGTCACCGAGATCTTGCGATTTAACACCTTGGGACTTATTCCTCTGGGGCCACGTGAAAGAGAAGGTCTACACCAATAGCCCAGCGTCGATTCAAGACCTCAAAGATGGAATTTGTGAGGCTATCAAGGACATAGGGCAGCCAATTTGCGATTTGGTTATGGAAAATTTCATTACAAGTATTTGGTCCTGTAAGCGTTGTCGTGGTGGTCATTTGCCTGATGTTATTTTCCACTATTAACGGCATAGCTTCTTCTTTATAATGAAATGAACATCCGATCATTTATATAGAAAAATGGCATTTTTCTTTGAATATCAAAATGACACCTCTTATTGCAAAACCCTTTAGTTGACTGAAGAAGAAACAGAGTATATGCCTTACGACATACGAGGGGTCAGTAATGGGCACTCAAACATCTCTTATGCCTTATAGTCTAGTCAACAAGTGCTTTATAGGCCAAATTTTTTGCGTATTCTCCGAAAATTATGATTGTAGTGTCATTCTGTTTGGAATGGCATGTAGATAGTTTTTGATAAAAAATCCAAGGCCGATAGAAGGAGGTTTAGGTTTTCGCCAATATCTCAAAAACTATTCCAGATACTTCAAGTTTGAAAAAAGAATCAAATAGAGGAAGAAATATCCTAAAAAAAGTCCAAACTGCCGGAGCTGTAGGACCAATATTATTTATAATTTTCCTAGGGGGTTGAAAATACGCCCGAAAATGGGTACTCCGGCTTGCGCAAGCTTCGCGCCATTCGTACCCTTGATGAATAAATATTATTTAAACTCATCAAATAAGAAAAGAAAAAATTTAAAAAAATTCAGGCACCTGCAGGATAGATGAATGAACAATAATCCGTGGTATAAAAATGATCATCAATATTTTTCAATTAGTTATCCATTAGTTAATTAACAATTTTTTGTTGCACAACATTAACATTGCAAGTACGATAATTGTTAAACTATTAATCTGAATTTTTTTTCCTTTCGTGGAGTTATTCTTCAAAGGACTTTGATTAGATTCCTGTTGGAAAATTTTAAAAATTATTAATTTTTGTTTTTTTATGAACAATTTAGTTGAGTGAAAAATTATATAGCTTCAATTTATAATATTACTATTGATCCGTTTTCTTATGATCAGAAACTGCTCAAAAATGATTTTTAATAATTATTATATCCTATTGTTTGAAAAATTATTATAAACCAATGCGTTGTTTATGAGATAATTCAAATTTTTCTTTTGAAACTTAATTGAAGCTTTATAATTTTTCAGTTAAGTAAATTGTTAATAACAAAATGAAAATTAATAATTTTTTGAATTTTTTAACGGGAATCTATTCCAAGACCTTTTTTCCAAATGGACACTGGAAAAATGAAACTGACAAATGGTACGATAATGTACCTGTAGGAAGGATACTAGTGGATGGACTAAATCTACTGCTGAGGCAATTGGATTGAATATTAAAGACAAAAATGGGTTCAAGCCCTGTGGACAGGAGCTTTCTGGCGCTCTAGTTCAAACAGACAAATTATATCTCCGAAAGTATTGGTTTCTCTGAGTTGGGAATTATATCAATGTATACATATGATAGAGCTGCATCATGAAGGAAATTCAATTCAAATAACAGTTTATTTATCAAGATTAAATGAGCAATCATGAGAATGAGAACTGCACCATGGAAGAAATCGAATTAAATCTGGCCAATTTTGCCCAATAACGAACTTAACCGAGATATTCATCTCTCTAACCTACTCTGAAAATTTCAACTATCTAGCTCAATCCGTTCGAGAGTTATTGTGGAAAAACATATTTTAAATTTTCAATTTTTTTTTTTACACTTTGCGGTAATCTGGTCGATACAAACTTCACGAGTATTTCAACCCCAATATTTTTGAAGTTACAATTTTCCCTTCTGTCAAGTTGACATTATGAAAATTCAAGGATACAAGGAATAATTATATCAATCTGTGAAATACGATTTACATTGAAATTTTGAAAAATCATATCTCCGAAAGTATTAGCTTGTTAGAGTTAAAAATGATATGAATGGATTCTTATGATAAAACTGCTTATTAAAAATTATTTAATTTGGAATTTGTTAATGTGAAAAAAAATTTTTTTTTTATTACTCCGAAACCTTCTGTCCGATTTTGCCCAGTAACGAACTTAGCCGAGATATTTATCCCCCAAACCTACTCTGAAAATTTCAACTCTCTAGCTCATTCCGTTCGAGAGTTATCGTGCCTACGGCCGGACCGGCCGGCCGGACCGGCCGGCCGGACCGGCCGGCCGGACGGCCGGACAGAATGAATTTCCACCATGGATTCTTCATCAGTGAGTCGAACCAAATCGTTTAAGACCATTTTCATCGAAAAATTCGAAAATTACAGACATTTGGGCAAATTGATAAGCACTCAGTTCCGAGGAACTAGAGCGCCAAAAAGATAACAAAACACTCCAATAGATCAACTGCTGTTAGCGAATTGGCAAAAAGTGGTGTAGAAGAGCAACAATTGCTGAAAATTACTGTCCAAAGCAATCGAAATTCTATAAAACCATACTTGAATCTCGATCAAGAATACCACAACAAGATCATGAAGATTATGCGTGGTAATAGATCTTCTATAGTAGAGAACAACAACGAATCTAACGTTGAGTTAAATTTTAATAATTGTTTCTTCACTAACTATACTTTCAATAAATAAATAAATAGGTGCATGTTTATTTTGGTCAAAAAACTTTCCGCCGAATATCCCTCGGACAATGCCTCATAATTTCATGACAAATTGCTCAAGCTCGTTGCTTTCGGTTGTCATAAAATTATCTCGTCTATTATCAATATCTTAGGGATATTACTATTGAAAATGCCCTGACAAAGGACATGCGGTCGGTCGCATTCGTTACATTAGATATTCAGATTTTTAAGTAATCATTAAAGGATACTGTGGGAACTATACTCATTATTCAACGGTTTTTTTCTGGGTTCTCTCTCCCAAACTCTGAAATATATCTATAAAATAAAAATTAATTATTTTGTGATTTGCTTCTGCGTAAAAAACACAGGATATTTGTCAGACGCAATCAATTGAACAATGTTGCCTAACAAACAACAACGAAACAACATCAACGAAGAAACAACTATATCGTAACGTTTCGGAGTCTATATCAGACTCCTTCTTCAGACGCTCAATGAAAATCGAGAGAATTATTTTGTTGATAGTTATTTGGTGAAATTCAACAAAATAATTCTCTCGATTTTCATTGAGCGTCTGAAGAAGGAGTCTGATATAGAAAATCGAGAGAATTATTTTGTTGATAGTTATTTGGTAAAATTCAACAAAATAATTCTCTCGATTTTCATTGAGCGTCTGAAGAAGGAGTCTGATATAGACTCCGAAACGTTACGATATAGTTGTTTCTTCGTTGATGTTGTTTCGTTGTTGTTTGTTAGGCAACATTGTTCAATTGATTGCTTCTGACAAATATCCTGTGTTTTTTACGCAGAAGCAAATCACAAAATAATTAATTTTTATTTTATAGATATATTTCAGAGTTTGGGAGAGAGAACCCAGAAAAAAACCGTTGAATAATTCAGATTTTTAGTTCTCCAAAACGTAGACAGTGAACATTTTAGCGGGGAATACAATTTTGTTTTGACTTCTCGAATCGAAAGTTCTATTGTTCAACAAGAAAACAAAACGCTGGTGGATCTTCATTAAGAAAAATCCGAAATAACCCTCTCATAATTTCGTTCGAAAATCCTATCCAACTTTTTCTCCATTTAGTACCACATAAACCGAGCAACTAAATCGTAAATCCACATTTTCTACCCCCTGTACATAACTCCATATAATCTACGAACATTTATCGTTCATCATCGATTACCGAGGGAGGGCACGTTTCCCTTTTGTTTTTCGACGGGACCTCGGGATATTTTCCTGGGCCTCATAAATACGGCTTCCCAGGAATATCGTAATTTATTGATGTCAACGTATACGGCCATCGGTTTCTTTGTTTCGGTTGTTGGTTGCGAGACCCGTACTTATTTTTGAGCATTTCTCCCATCTCGGAGAATAATTACTTCCTTACTGCGAAGGAGAGCAAGGAGGAAAATTCAATATATAAAAGGGCGATTTCAGTTACAGGTAATAAAAACTGTGTTGTACAGACTTGTGTTTCGAGAACTAATAATATGACTGAAACAATAATTATTTTTGGCGCTCTTGTTCCTCGGAACAGAGTGTTTATAAATTAGCCCAAATGATCAAGAAGCCGTGGCAGAAATCGATTCTGTGGGGCCACCGTTAACACGATAACTCTCGAACGAAAGAAGTTGAAGGATTGAAATTTGCAGGGTAGGTTTGGGCCGTTAGTATCTCGGACGAGTTCGTTAGAGGAAGAAATCCACCCAGCGGTTTCGGAGTTATGGCCGTTTTTAGTCAGAACATTTTTTATGAATATTTCTGAAATCGATCACTCGATCTGTCTGAAATTTAGCATCAAATTGTAGAATAACGACCTCTATATACATGCGAAGTTTTGTATTGATCGGGGTGCCGTAAAGTCTCAAAAAAAAATTTTTTCTTTAATTTTCAAGCTTTGTTTCTACAATAACTCTCGAACAGAACGAGACAGTTGAAATTTTCAGAGTAGGTTTGGGAGACAAATATCTCGGCTAAAATCGTCATTGGGCAAAAACGGCCAGATGGTTTCGGAGTAACGAAAAAAAAAAAATTTTTTTTACACTCCAATTTTCAAATTCAATTTGTTTTAAGATGCAGTTTCACCATGAAAATACATTTATATTATATTCAACTATACAAGCGAATACTTTAGGAAATATGATTTTTCGAAATTTCAATAACGAATCGTACTTCTATGTTTTCACAGAATGCTGTACTTAATTATTATATCTATGAATTATTATATGATCTGTGTTCTTACATGTCATCTTATTTTCCTATGAGAGATAAATGTCAAAATTATTTCTGGTTCGTTATTGTTGCTATAAAATACACCTCCTGTTCTAGAAAAAAAAGTATGATTGAATGCAAAATAATCAATGAAATAACCTCAGCTATCGTAGAATTATGAGGATGATATGATATTATAGTTTGAAGGTGATAATATAATGCCCGTGGATAATCCATATGACGATGGAAATATATTGTTTGGTAAGATACATAATCAAACTGGGTTCAGAATATCTCCAGTAAAAACAAAACGGCAATATTGTCTAAGTTTTAATCCATATAATATAATTTTCAGAGTAGATTTGAGGAATGAATATCTCGGATAAGTTCGTTATTGAGAGAATCGGTCTGTTTGAATTTAGTTTCTTTCATGATGTAGTTCTTTCGTAAGAATCCATTTATATCATTCCCAGAGACCAATAATTTCGGAGATATGATTTGTTGAAGTTTGAACAAGAGCGCCAAAGCTCCTGTCCACAGAGCTTGAACTAATTTTTATTGAAATAAAATATATTACCAGCAGATTTGGCTTAAGTGAAAGGTTCCAAGCCTTTAAAGATTTCCCTATGTATCTATACAGTTCTGCACATCGTTTTCATCATCATCATCATCAACCCATAACCGTACTACATAAAGTGTGGAAAAACCAAATGGAATGAATTCATTAACTTGGTTACTGTACATATTTAAGGAAAATCCCGAAACACATCAAATTCAAATTTGAAATTGTCATTCTTCTTCGTAAAAATGCGAACCCTACCTTCAACCCACTTCGAAAGACAGTTACAACCCCCAATTTTTCAAAGAGGAAGTATGGGCTTGTGAAACATCGTTTGAAAGTTCTCGTCATTCTCTATCGGACAACCCTAGTGTTGCAAACTGACAACTGACAGTTCTATCGTAAAGTTTGACATTTTTGAGGTTATCGGTACTCAGAACGTTTGGACATATGAGCGCTATTTGTTTTGTTCACAGTAACTCAAAAGATTCATCTGGGCCAAAAATGGAATCAAATCGTGAACCCTTTCGTGCGTTTATTTTTTATAACTTTCGACGTGGATTAACTCAGCAACAGTGCATGGATGAACTTAATTCAATTTTTGGCGATGAAGCTCTATCAAGAACCAATGTTTATCGATGGTGTGGTGAATTCAATCCAGGTCGTACTTCGCTCTAAGACGAATTTCGTGAAGGTCTTCCAAAATCAGTTGTTCTTCCAGAAACCAGTGATGCTGTGCGCGAACTTATATTGAAAGATCGTCATGTGACCTTACGTGAGATTCAGTCAACTTTAGGCATTAATGGGACCAGAATACGTCAATAATGCATGAACATTTGACTGTAAAAAAAAAATTGTTTGCGTTGGATCCCCCACAATTTGTCAATCGTTAAAAAAAAAGCTGGTGTCGATTGGTCTAAAGAAATGCTCAAAAAAAAACGATCGCGGTGCTTCAAAACACGTCTATGACATCGTGACAGGTGACGAATCGGGGTGTTACGCGTATGAGCCCGAAATAAAACAGCAGTAAACTCTAAGGGTGTTTCAAGATGAGCCAAATCCAACAAAAGTTGTTCGCACACAATGAAATTCCAAGCAAATGATCGCCGGAAAAACTGGACTTATTGGAACCGTACCACTAGAATAACGCAGAACAGTCAATTGTGAGTGGAACACAACCATTTGTTCGCCAGTTGTCTTCCAAGAAATCGGCTCAAACAACTGCATTTTTGAGCGCTCAAAAGTCGATGTGATGTGTCATCCGCCGTATAGTCCTGACTTGGCACCGAATTACTTTTTTTTAATCCGCACTGCTTGGACAAATTGGTGATTCGGATTAGATTTGAGAAAAAAACACATAAAATCAAGCAAAATGTATGAAATCTTTATATGAGTCGATAGAAAAATTCATATAATTTAATGTTTGAAGATAATTTCATGTAAATTTTGCGCTTCAAATTGTCCATACGCCGGGTCCAATTTTGGCATGCTCTAAAAACAAATCGGCCGGTATCTCATGATTAAATTCTTCAATATTGGCTTCCAGTACGTCAATTGTTGCGGGCTTCTCGCTGTAGACATGAGCCTTAACATAGCCCCACAAAAAATAATTTAGAGGTGTTAAATCACACGATCTAGACCGCGACATAATTTAGCGATAAAAAAGTGGATCTTCATCCAACATTGCCAGCGCCCATTCATTGGAAGTTATCCGTTGTGGAAGGTCATGCTGCTTCAATTCTTGCTCCAGCTGTATTTTAAAAGATTTCACAGCTGAATCCTTCCGCAAAATTTTCCACGTATTGGAGTAACAAAGGACAATTGCTGCGAATGGTGCTGAATCGACAATTCACTGTCATAACTAACACTGGCGGATACAGCTGCGATATTTTCCTCTGCCCGCACTCTACGTATGCGTGTTGGTGGTTTAATATCCAATAATCTAATGTAAATAATGTAAATTTTAATGGTGCGGAATTTAGCCACAAGATTCCGAATAGCCGCCTGAGAAGGTCGACCAAACTGACCATAAAATGGAAGAAATGCACTATACACTTTTTTAACCGATCATAAATTTTGATAATAAAATTCAATAATTTGCAAGCGTTGTTCGTTGTAAGTCGATTCATAGTTAAATTATAGACCACACTGAACAAGTTTGACAATCACACAAGGCACGAAATCCCCGTCAGCTCTAAAAAACAGGGTTGCCAAAAAGAAAGTTGTTAAAAAATCACTCGTTAGAAGTGTAGAGATCCTCATGGGGAATATTACGAAAAACAATAGAGCGATTTTCGATTATTAATATTAATTTTTGTTCCCTAATCCCCAAATATAAAAGGCAACCCCACTTATTCGTCAAATAACGAAGGAATCAGAAGCATACATTAATCAAACCCCCTTACATTTCAATGAATTCAAGAAATCAACATAATGCGGAAAAAGGGAACCGCAAAACCTGAAGTCGCATCACTTAAAGCAACATTATAATGTCGACCAACGGAAAGAAACCATAAACTCCCTCTAGGCCGAGCAAAACCTGTCGAAAACAACGCCAAACCCTAGCTAATAAAACGCCGCGACCCTCGATAAAACTGCGAAATTTTATCGATAAATATAATGTTCGAAAAGAACAATTTATGGCCCTCCTGTGTATTCCCAGGCATGCCGTTTCTTTCGTCGGCTCACAACTACCCTTTTTCAGTGGCATTGAAAGTTTTTCATTCCGAGAAAAGTTGGAAGATGGGGATGAAATTATTCATGGGTAATTGGAACGGGCGAAAGCTTGCTCGCCGGGTAAAGTAGACGTAGAAATTGTTTTTATAGGATGTAACTCCAACTCTTCTTCTGTGGGATAGTCTGTAAAGTTTGTTGTTTCATTCTGTTTTATTGCTATCAGTGAGGAAGCAACAGAAGGTTTGATCTGGCCCCGTATACGAACATGGTTTGAAGCTCGGTTTGAAGCCTTCATTTGTGATGTTCAACTCTTATTCGCCAATCCATATTTTCTCCGAAAAGAGTCAACCTTAGTCTGACATATTCAAATTTCACAGCATTGCGATCACTTGTCATTGAAATTGCTTCGACTAGTGTTACATCGGCTGATAAGTTCCCGCTTTGACACAGATGGTGACACAAATACATAATTAGTGTTTTGGATGCTGTCCAGGTGAACAGTGATCATGATCTGAGCACCACAACTCGTCATAATGATGTAGGTGTTATGTTTTACGAGGATTTGTTGTGGACGACTTCACCATCAAATATCTTGGACATCAACTCAAATTTAGGGAACAGAGCTTCAGAACTACTAGCAGGCAATACTTCTTATGCAATAGCTGGTTTTCGAATAAGACAATGCACCATGCCTAGGGATTGCAATCCGGCGTGACTTTCAATCCGGCCGGATTTTACCGGATTTCCAAGAATCCAAGATCCAATTCCAAGATTGATTAAATCAAGAATATTTTGCCTTTTCTGTCCAGAATGAACTTTAAATTAGTAAATCCAATGTGATTGTACTTCATAAGGTAGTTGAATGGAAAAGGGGGAAAGCCCTGTGGCAGGAGCACCAAAAACCACTAACATTCCTCAAATCCACTCTGACAATTATATTATATCAATTGAAACTTAGCCAATATTTGAGTTTTGTTTTTACTGAGCTATTGTGAACCCATTCCGATAAACTAACCAAAGTATATAATCATCATATGGATTATCCACGGTCATTGAAATATCACCAAAAAGTATAATATCATATTATAATCCTCATAATTCTATGATAGCTGAAATGACTTTGAATCTCTTTTATAGGAAATCAAGACGACATGTACGAGTATGAACACATATCATATAATAATGCATAGATAGAATAATTACAGCATACTTTCGGAGATATAATTTGTCTGTTTGAACAAGATCGCCAAAAAGCTCCTTATATATCTCCGAAAGTATTGGTTTCTCAGAGTTCAGAATTATATCAATGAATTCCTATGATAGAACTGCATCATGAAAAAAATAAAATTTAAAAAAAAGTGTCGTTAAAAATTTTTTTCAAAAATTATCTTTAAAAAAAAAGAGCAATCTACAATGTTTCAAAATTTGTCATTGAATTTATCTATCATGATTAAATGAGCAATCAGCAATGATTCAACCTCGTGGAATGGGTTGTTCCAACTTAGACTCGGTGCATAGTTTTCACTACTCGAAATACCTAAGGAAAGTATCATCGAAATGTCTAGAGCAAGGCTGAAAACAATCATAGCAGATTGTCCATTTATTCCTGATATTTTAGTGGATAGAGGCTTACGAACAAATTATTTTAATAGTTCAAAATATATTAATAAAATATTATCCTCTTTTCATAATTTAAAATTTAATAGTTACCACTAACACATTCTTTTCTGTATTATGTACCTTCACTCAAGAAAAAATGTTTGATACATAAATGTAGATCCATATTTCAGTATTTTTTTGAAGCAACATTATGAAAATACTGTATATAGGAAAATGTCTTACTACTTAAGGAAGTAAAAGGTAATATTAACCTCAGTGGTCAACGAACAGTCATTTCTGTTGATGATTTCATTATGTTCTTTTTTCCTATTGCCCTCATAAACCACATCATTAAAATGATGAAATCTTCTGAGACATCATACCAAATATTTATACATAAATTATTCAATATGTAATCAGTCAATATTATTTTCGGTTTCAAAACAGTCTTGTATATATCACAAATTCAAGAATCGGATACTTGTTTTCCAAGAGAAAATATTTTCAAACTACGAATTGACAATCTCTAATAGCTAGGAAAGAGGACATTTATGAACAGTGAACACAGACAGATTCTGTGATCACATTCTGTGAATACATAGAACTTACGATGTATTATTGAAATTTTGAAACATCATATCTCCGAAAGTATTAGCTTTCCAGAGTTGAAATGATAACAATGGATTATTATGATGAAACTGCATCTCAGAAAAAATTGAATTCAAAAGTTGTAATGTAAAAAAAAATATTTTTTTCGTTACTCCGAAACTATTAGACCGATTTTGCACAAGAACGAACTCAACCGAGATATTTATCCCTCAAATCCACTCTGAAAATTTCAACTGTCTAGCTCATTCCTTTCGAGAGTTATCGTTCAAGACCATTTTCAGCCGAAAATTCGAAAATTACAAATATTTGGGCAAATTGATAAGCACTCTGTTCCGAGGGACAAGAGCGCCAAAAAATCATGAAGAAAGAGACGAATAAGACACTAAACAGGGCCAGTGATGCACATGATACTAAAACAACCAGCGTTGTAGTATCATGACTGATGCAGGATGGAGTAGAGTCGGTCAGGCCTACTAAGGAGTGGGGAGATTCTGAAGTTCTAGAAGAATCAGCGTTAATATCACGTCAAATATGACAAAAATTCGGATCCGATATATCTTGGTATACCGGATCCGGTATAGGCTAAAATGCTGCCGGATCTGCCGGATTTCCAGTCCCGCTTTTCCGGATTACAATCCCTAACGATGCCACACGTCTTTAGCTATAATGGCTGGATGTACGGTGTTAGGACGAACCCTCAGTTCTCGAATGACCATTCGATTTTCGGGACTATTATAACGCAAATTTCTCGACTAATCGATTGCAATCTCCTCTCACTTCCCAGGTTGCCAAATCTCCACATCAATATTCATGCAAACTCACCTCCTTGAAGACATACGACCATCACAGGCGGCAAAACGGCCCCTCTCCGTCCGGAAATCGAGTTAAAAGCGACGTAAAGTTCCGCTTACATCCGGTTGTCGGAGAAAGTAGAGGTCGTTACCGCTCTGCTAATTGATACTTGCGACTTTGAACTTTCGGACGACAAATGTCGCAGAGCCAAGAACGGACCGGGTCCCAAGCCTAATTGGCCGTGAAGAAGTAAAAGAGGAGAGTTGGAAGGGTTAGGGTCCTCGGTCACTTTTAATTAGTCGGACAATGCAGCGAGAACGCGTTGGGAGGGTGTCAAACTGGCCATAGTAGTCGGTTATAGTGAGGATCTGGTGCTTATTGTCGTTAGAGTTGAGTATATGGCGCCTATCACTTAATAAAAGCATGGTAGAGTAAGCGAGACATCGTTGGAGACTAACAAATTAGAAAGAATGGTACAACCCATACTAGAACTTGGATTCAGTAAGCAAAAGATCCCCATTTTTTGGATCTATTGACTGTGTTGTATTAATGGGACAACGTTTCCTGTTACGGCTTATGATGGAACAAATTCCATAAATTAGTAGCACTCGAAAAATCATCAGGCTGGAAAATCATATAACGATGGATATAAAAAAAATGGGTTCAAGCCCTGTGGACAGGAGCTTTCTGGCGCTCTAGTTCAAACAGACAAATTATATCTCCGAAAGTATTGGTTTCTCAGAGTTGGGAATTATATCAATGTATTCATATAATAGAACTGCATCCTAAAGGAAATTCAATTCAAATAATAGTTTATTTATCAAGATTAAATGAGCAATCATGAGAATGAGAAAAGCACCATGGAAGAAATCAAATTAAATCTGGTCAATTTTGCCCAATAACGAACTCAACCGAGATATTCATCTCCCTAAACTACTCTGAAAATTTCAACTACCTACCTCATTCCGTTCGAGAGTTATATCTATGTCTATGGATGAAAAGCAGTCTCACTACTCTCAGATCTCTTACTTCATGTTCAGTTCCGAAATGTAAGAATTTTCTGAGAAAAACTAATATCGGAGCAAACAACTGAGATTTAACTCACTTCGCTCACAATTCTCAGGAACATCATTTGACATTATGACAATTCATATTCATACATAGAATAATATCATTCTGTGACAACGTTGAAATACGATTTATTATTGAAATTTTGAAAAATCATATCTGAGATTTTTCTCACTTCGCTCACAATTCTTCAATTGAACATCATTTGACATTATGACAATTCATATTCATACATAGAATAATATTATTCTGTGACAACGTTGAAATACGATTTATTATTGAAATTTTGAAAAATCATATCTCCGAAAGTATTAGCTTGTTAGAGTTAAAAATGATATGATTGGATTCTCATGATAAAACTTTTTATTAAAAAAAATTTAATTTGGAATTTGTTTCGTAAAAAAAAAATTTTTTTTTTGTTACTCCGAAACCATTTGTCCGATTTTGCCCAATAACGAACTTAGCCGAGATATTTATCCCCCAAACCTACTCTGAAAATTTCAACTCTCTAGCTCATTCCGTTCGAGAGTTATCGTGCCTACGGCCGGCCGGACCGGCCGGACAGAATGAATTTCGACCACGGATTCTTGATCAGTGAGTCGAACCAAATCGTTTAAGACCATTTTCATCGAAATATTCGAAAATTACAGACATTTGGGCAAATTGATAAGCACTCAGTTCCGAGGAACTAGAGCGCCAAAAATGGGTTCTAGCCCTGTGGACAGGAGCTTTCTGGCGCTCTAGTTCAAACAGACAAATTATATCTCCGAAAGTATTGGTTTCTCAGAGTTGGGAATTATATCAATGTATTCATATGATAGAACTGCATCATAACGGAAATTCCATTCAAATAATAGTTTATTTATCAACATTAAATGAGCAATCATGAGAATGAGAACTGCACCATGGAAGAAATCGAATTAAATCTGGCCAATTTTGCCCAATAACGAACTTAACCGAGATATTCATCTCCCTAACCTACACTGAAAATTTCAACTACCTAGCTCATTCCGTTCGAGAGTTATTGTGGAAAAACATATTTTAAATTTTCAAAATTTTTTTTTTACACTTTGCGGTAATCTGGTCAATAATACAAAACTTCACATGCGTATAAAGGTCATGATTCTACAATTTGATGTTAAATTTCAGATAGATCGAAGGAACTTGTCCGAGATATTTACGCTCCAGAACCACCTTGCAATTTTCAATCCGCTTACTCCTTTCGTTCGAGAGTTATCGTGCCTACGGCCGGTCGGCCGGCCGGACTGAATCGATTTCGCACTCGGATTCTTGATCAGTGAGTCAAACCAAATCGTTTGAGAACAATTTCAGCCAAAAATTCCAAAATTACAGACACTTGGGCAAATTGATAAGCACTCTGTTCCGAGGAACTAGAGCGCCAAAAAAACAAGTTTCGTATGAAAATTGCCCAAAACAGGTTTAAAGTACCTACAAATAGTAGATATTCCATAAAACATGTATTAAAGAAGAGAAGAAATAATGAAAAAATTACCTTGTAATCGATCAAAAATTTCCTCATCTACGTTCACCAAATTTTCTCCTCTCTCGAACTACAGAATTATGCTTTCAATATTTACGTAATATTTTCAAACATTTTCGGGTGAGCTCCCCGTTGCATCGCTAAAATACGAGTATTTCAACCCCAATATTTTTGAAGTTACAATATTCCCTTCTGTCAAGTTGACATTATGAAATTCATACATGGAATAATTATATCAATCTGTGAAATACGATTTACATTGAAATTTTGAAAAATCATATCTCCGAAAGTATTAGCTTGTTAGAGTTAAAAATGATATGAATGGATTCTTATGATAAAACTGCTTATTAAAAAAAAATTAATAATAATAATTTGGAATTTCTTTCGTAAAAAAAAAATTTTTTTTTTATTACTCCGAAACCTTCTGTCCGATTTTGCCCAGTAACGAACTTAGCCGAGATATTTATCCCCCAAACCTACTCTGAAAATTTCAAGTCTCTAGCTCATTCCGTTCGAGAGTTATCGTGCCTACGGCCGGACGGCCGGACAGAATAAATTTCCTCCACGGATTCTTGATCAGTGAGTCGAACCAAATCGTTTAAGACCATTTTCATCGAAAAATTCGAAAATTACAGACATTTGGGCAAATTGATAAGCACTCAGTTCCGAGGAACTAGAGCGCCAAAAATTGGTTCAAGCCCTGTGGACTGGAGCTTTCTGGCACTCTAGTTCAAACAGACAAATTATATCTCCTAAAGTATTGGTTTCTCAGCGTTGAGAATTATATCAATGTATTCTTATGATAGAACTGCATCATAAAGGAAATTCAATTCAAATAATAGTTTATATATTTATTAAGATTAAATGAGCAATCTGAGAATGAGAACTGCACTATGGAAGAAATCGAATTAAAATAGCTGAAATGAATCTGACTCTCTCTTAAAGCACAGGATGACGAGTATGAACACAGAGCATATAATAAAGCTTAGATAGAATAATTATAGCATTCTGTGAAAACATAGAAGTACGATTCATTATTGAAATTTCGAAAAATCATATCTCCGAAAGTATAAGCTTGTTGGAGTTAAAAACAGACAAATTATATCTCCGACAGTATTGGTTTCTCAGAGTTGGGAATTATATCAATGGATTCCTATGAGAGAACTTCATCTTAGCAGAAATTGAATTCAAACATCATAGGAGAATTTAAATTCAACAAGAGTGCCAAAAATTATCAATCCAAAACCAATAGAGGAATACTACCCAACAACGAACTCATCCGAGATATTCATTCCCCAATTCTATGATGAACGATAATATATATCTTTCCTCAAATCCACTCCAATACACCAATATTCCAGTTTTGTTTTAGAGGAGATATTCTGAACTCAATATTATTAACTTACCATTGCCATTCCCATCATCATATGGATTGACCATCGGCATGAAAATATCAACCAACAAAAAGTATGATATTATATTATAAATCTCATATTTCTACGATTTGCTGGAATGAATGAATTAGACAACGTCATGTCTCAGGAAAATAAGTTGACATTATAACAATTCATAGAATACCCACAGAATAATTATATCACTCTGTGAAAACATAGAAATACGATTTAGATTGAAATTTAAAAAAAATTATATCTCCGAAAGTATTAGCTTGTTAGAGTTAAAAATGATATGAATATATTCTTATGGTAAAACTGCACATTGAAAAAAATTTAATTTGGAATTTGTTATTTAAAAAAAATTTTTTTTTGTTACTCCGAAACCATCTGTCCGATTCCGCCCAATAACGAACTTAGCCGAGATATTTATCTCCCAAAGCTACTCTGAAAATTTCAACTGTCTAGCTCATTCCGTTCGAGAGTAATCGTGCCTACGGCCGGCCGGCCGGACAGAATGAATTTCGACCACGGATTCTTGATCAGTGAGTGGCACCAAATCGTTTAAGACCATTTTCATCGAAAAATTCGAAAATTAAAGACATTTGGGCAAATTGATAAGCACTCAGTTCCGAGGAACTAGAGCGCCAAAAATTGGTTGAAGCACTGACGTAAAGTCAGGAACTCTTGCACGCATGTTCCATTGTCTATTCACGCCTTATAGGGAGTCGATCAAGCTGAAATGCGGTACTCGATTGTGAAATGGTGTGTAAAAGGTATGTGCGGAATTTCAGCGGATTCTGACAAATAGTTTCTGAAATATTAAATTTTTTAAGAAAATAAATTTTTTTTCATGTGTTACTACAGTTCAGTTGTACGATATTTCGCGAAAATGAGCGCGTCGGCATTCTACATGTAATTACCAAGTTTTAATTGGCTTTTGGATTATTGAGGAAATAAAACCAGAAATTAGGAGGGGGGGTATAACTCCGAAATAGTCTGGCTGATTATGCCAAACAAAGAACTTAACTTTCCTATTTGGAAACGTAATATACCTCTTTCCGTTCGTTATCCTGGCAACGGTCACCCATCCAGATACTCAACTCACCAAAGACTGCTCAGATCTCCAACAATATAGATCAGTGTTTAAGACTTAAGACTCAGAATTCACCTCAACATATCTAAGGCCATTCGTCCATCAGTATAGTAGCAGAACTTGGCTGTAAAGTTGGGTCTTGAAGGCTCTCACGACATTTCAGTCATATCGGACAGATTATTTCTGAGATACAGAAATGTTTTCAATGATTTTTTTTTAATTTTCTAGAGATACGATCCTCACGAAATTTACCAAAAATTTGCACGTCGGCATTCTACAACTATTAAATAGTTCCTTCCTGGGTTTTCTCTCCCGAACTATGAAAAATGTCTATTAAATAAAAAAATTATTATTTTGTAAATTTGTTTTTCGTTAGAAACACAAGATATTTGTCAGAAGCAATGTATCGAACAATGTTGCCTAAGAAAAACAATAACGAATGAACATCAACGGTAAAAAAACTATTTCGTAACGTTTCGGACATCATATTAGACTCTTTCTTCAGATGCCAAACGAAAATCTTCAGAATTTTTATTTGTTTTTAGATCTGAAATTCGAAAATTATCACATTATTAATTATTATTATTAATTAACACAGTCTTTGAAGATCATAGTAACATACTTTCACTTTGCATAGAAATTTCCAAGTTCCAACTCCTTTTTCAACAAATTCAACCAGATATGGTCAATTCCAATGTATATTAAAAGGGAACTTGGAGTCAGCTTTTTGTTGAACAGAGAAAGCGATTTTGCAAATAGCTCAACTGGAATTGACCATCATATTTGGTTGAATTTGTTGAAAAAGGAGCATGACCTTGGAAATTTCCATGGAAAGTGAAACTATGTTACTATGATCTTCAAAGACACTCAATGTGGCAATTTTCGAATTTCAGAATAGCTATCAACAAAAAATAATTCTGAAGATTTTTGTTAGGTGTCTGACAAAAGAGTATCCGAAACGTTAAGAAATAGTTGTTTTATCGTTGATATTCTTTCGTTATTGTTTGTTAGGCAACATTATTTGATACATTGCTTCTGACAAATATATTGTGTTTCTTACACAGAAGCAATTCACAAAATAATGAATTTTTCATTTTATTGATGATTTTCAGAGTTTTGGAGAGAAACCCCTCAAAAGAAACATTTAAGAATAAATATACCACCAAAAGTATCCTTAAACGATTATTCAACAACTAATTCGTATTTTTTGAGTTATTGAGGAAATAAAAACAAAATTTCAGATGGGTATAACTCCAAAAAACTGTTTGGCTGAATATGCCTATTAACGAACTTAAATGTCGGATTCCGGTGCACAACCTACCCAGAGTTGTGTTCGAAAATTAACTCCACGGAGTAGAGTAGAGTTTTTGAAGGTTTGACAGATTTACTCTAGAGTTACTCTGACACTGACACTGACAGTGACAGAAGGTGTCAATATCGGAAAATAGGTTATGTTGGTTTAAGAAAGATCCTATTATTATTGTTTTCTTCACATATATGTAACTCTAATCATAAATATATATTGTGAGCAGTATAAAAACTATTAAATTACATCACAAAACATTCATAAAACAGTTAGACAAAGATACTAGATTTTCCTTTCCATGAGTTATGTCAATTTTGACAGAAGTAAAATGAACTCCTAGTCGAATACTCCGACTTTTCGGACGACAGTCACAGAGTAAAATTTACTCAACCTTTCAGTTTTCGAACGCAATGGAGTAAATATTACTCTACGGAGTTAATTTTCGAACAGAACCCTGAGAATTGCAATGGGCTATGTCTTTCCGTTCACAAGTCATCGTGAGATATAGGAATTTTTTCAATGATTTTTTTTTAATTTCTAGTGAACCAAACTTTCTCATACGTATTTGTGTCGATATTCTACAACTAGTTACCGAGTTTCAATTCGAGTGGATTTGTTTTGTCTGAAAACAAAATTAGTACTCGGAAACCATTGGGCTGATTATGCCTATTAACAAACAGCGCCCCCTAGCATGGAAATTGGTCTCTATATCTCTTTCCCTTCGAAAGTTATCGTGGCAACAGCAGGCCGTTGTTTCAACGATTTTACGTAAAATTGCCTCTCTTGATGAATTCTTCTTTCTCTCAGAGAATAGCATCTTCCTAAAACGTGAATTTCGAAAAATTCAGGAAGGGTTAATCATGTTTTTCCGCTGTTCGTTCCTGAATGTATATTATTCGAAAATGTGAACTAAAGCTAGGGAAATTGCCAAATGAAAGAATGAAAAGATTACGAGAAATCTTCAATAATTAAATTAAAAACACATAGGGATACAAGAAAAAGTTAGCTTATTTGTGACAACTTTTATAAATGATCAAAATATATTATGAAAAATCGCGATCAGTTACTATAACTTTACGTGCTTTAACTTCAATTTTTGGTCGTTATGTCCGCCCGGATAAAATAACAATTGAACGTTAAGTGAAGAAGTTTGAAACAAATTTTACACTTCATAATATCGCAGTGTCAGTGAAACAAAGAAATATAAGAAGTGAAGAGAATTTCGCTTCCTTATGTGAAAGTGTTCGTGAAGACCAAAATGTATCAAATTATCCTCAATCACAAAAGCTACTGTTTTAGGCCAGAATAGGTTCATCTTGATTTGCAGAACATGTGGTTTCAACAGTACGGTGCCACTTGTCATACTGCCAATGAACGGGTAATTGCATACGACCCGATTTGTGTGAGAGATCAATGGAAAATTGGTTTCAATGACTTCATTCCTGTCAGCGCTTACGTGGTGGATATCTGAACGATGTTTTGCTCCATAACTGATGGTATCCATTGTACTTCGTAATGAAATAAACATTTCGTCAATTTTCTAATAAATAATGTGTTATATTTACAAAACAAAATGGGGCGCTCCTAATGAAAGAACCGTTACTTTTCAAGGTCTTCTTGTGTGAATGTTATGCTCGGAGGGTCCTTCCATTCGATTTCTTCAGTCCGGCTCATAATTGCTGCAATTACTATGTTGGGGTTCACATTTAACTAGTCACTCAGTGACCCAAAAAATTTGAATTAAATTGTACATCATTAAGCGGCAACATGCAGTGAATGAAAAGGATGATACCTTATTTCATTCACTTTTATAATCATGTTAGGACCTCAAAAACAATTAGCAGTTTGTTAAGGACAGGAAATGCAACCCACAATTAAATTTCTATCAGGAAATAACATCGTCAAACAAAGCTCACTCATGCCTTTCTCACACCGTCCAGAAGTTTTTCTATTATTTAGACAGCAGGGCCTGCTCGAAAAGCACACACAGACCATATCAGACGTCGTCACCACAAACGAAAAAAAAAACTAGTAATGAGCCGTATCAGGCGAGCACAGGTGTGCCCTACGAGGCACAGAAAGTTAATTATTCTACCCCTGCAATAACAAAGAACAGCTGTTGGGCATGCGGGGGTGACGACACTTCTCGTCTCAGGGAAACTACGAGACTTCGTCGCATGCTGCGTACATATGATTTGCATTAGATAAGTAAACATTCTGTCACTGTTTTGTTTTTCTTTGTCGACGTTTCGTGACTGGATGGGGGTCAGATGATGGAGGACGCTGCCTGGGAGTAGAATAAACAGAGTGCGGTACCGATTTTTCCGTATTCCGGCAATTGTTTACCGGTGAAACGCAAGTGTCATTTAAGCTTCAGTCTCGAATTTCACGAATCTGATCGGTATTGGTGTTGATCAATATTTGCGTTAGAATTTTCATGCGGATGATATGGCATTTCGATGGAATCGGGCACACGCGGATTTTTCACTAGACATAAATGTTATATGAATCCGATGAATTGAAATCAGCCCTGAGTAAAGAACGTTCTCGAGAATCTTCACTGAAAAAACAAAATATAAAAATTCCTAAAAAATAGTTTCAAGCACTGACGTGACGTCAGGAGATTTTGCGTGCATGTTCCATTGTCTACTCTCACCCCCATATGAAGTCGAAGTTTCTGAAATATAAAATTTTTCAAGAAAAAAATGGTTCAGGACCTCCGGAATTATTGGTCTCTAGGAATGATATAAATGGATTCTTACGATAAAACTGCATCATGAAAGGAACTAAATTCAAACAGACCGAGTCTCCCCAATAACAAACTTATCCGAGATATTCATTCCTCAAATCTACTCTGAAAATTATATTATAGCAATTAAAACTTAGACAATATTGCAGTTTTATTTTTACTGGAGTTATTTTGAACCCAATTTGATTATGTATCTTACCAAAGAATATATTTCCATCATCATATGGATTATCTACGGGCATTATATTATCACCTTAAAAGTATAATATCAAATCATCCTCATAATTCTACGATACCTGAGGTTATTTCATTGGTCATTTTGCATTCAATCATACTTTATTTTCTAGAACAGAAGGTGTATTTTATATCAAGAATAACCAGAACCAGACATAATTTTGACATTTATCATCCATAGGAAAATAAGCTGACATGTAAGAACACAGATCATATAATAATTCATAGATAGAATACTTCATTCATTATTGAAATTTCGAAGAATCATATCTCCGAAAGTATTAGCTTGTTAGAGTTGAAAATGATATCAATGGATTTTTATGGTAAAATTGCATCATAAAAAAAATTTAAATTTGAAATTTGTAATGTGGAAAAAAAATTTTTTTTTCGTTGCTCCGAAACCGACAGGCCGATTTTGCCTGATAACGAAATTAACTAAGATATTTATCTCCCGAACCTACTCTAAAAATTTCAACTGCCTAGCTCGTTCTCTTCGAGAGTTCTTGTAGAAGCAAAATTTGAAAATAAAAAAAAAATTTGACACTTTACGGCAACCTGATCAATACAAAACTTCGCATGCGTATAAAGGTCATTATTCTACAATTTGATGGAAATTTCAGATAGATCGAGTGATCGGTTTCGGAAAATGGTTTTAACTAAAAACGGCCATAACTCCGAAACAGCTTGGCGGATATCGCCCGTTAACGAACCCGTCCGAGATATTTACGCTCCAAACCTATTCTGCAAATTTTCAATCCTCTACCTCCTTTCGTTCGAGAAGATGTGAAAAATGATTGTATACATACATCTGTGGAAGTATTATAAATCTGGTAAAGAAATGAAAAATGAAGCTCTCAATGTTTCGAAATGTGTTATGAGGAACACGCCAAGAACACCCTCAATGATCTCTACCCTTTTGGAAGGTATTCATTGAAAATGATACCAATTTTTCCAATTATATTAAGAAATGTATCGACATCATAGCCTCTTTGAAACATCAACAAAACCTTCAAAACATTGGAAAGCTGAGTTTGAAAAACATTTGCTGCTTGAAAAAGCAAATAGGAATCAAAATTGCATTTTAGAGTGATAAAAGTGCATGAAAAAGTTCCTTCTTTCCAAGATGGCCGATGAATTATCGCTGGCTACATCTGTACCTGTTGAAAGATTATTTTTCACAGCACGTATGATCATGGCAAGAACACGTACATCATTGACAGATGATGTGATGCAAGCGTGATGTTTGAATTCTTGGTCATCGAGTAATTTAAAAGTTGAAATTAACAGTGTTTGAAATTAAACAAATTATGTACCTAGATGTACAAATATTTTTGTATAAGAGCGTTATACATATAGCTCTGCAAAGTTTTTCATTGTTATCTACCATTTCGTTTATATATTATAATATTTATTATCGTTATTCAGAATTAAGCGAGATGAGACGAGACAACTGATAACGAAACGAGACCGAGACTAAATTATTAGGGAATTGGCGAGACCGAGACGAGATTTTTCATATTCTCGTCTCGTGTGAAGCCCTAAGAATGTAGTTGCTAGTCTAGTAAACAAGTGCTTTTTAGGTCAAAATTTTTGCGTATTCTCTGAAAATTATGATTGAGGTGTCATTCGATTCGGAATGGCATGTAGATAATTTTTTGAGAAAATGTTAAGGCCGCTCGAAAAAATTGCAATAGTTATAAACAATTAATTGAAAAAAAGAAGAGGCTTTGGTTTTTCAGCAATATCTCAAATATTATCTGAGATAATTCAAATTTGAAAAAAGATTCAAGAAGAGGAAGAAATTTTCTAAACACCTCCGGAACTAGGACCAATATTTATAATTTTTCCAGAGGGTTGAAAATGCTCCCAAAAACGGGTACTCCGGCTTGCGTAAGCCTCGCTCCCTTCGGACCTTTCATGAATAAATATTATTTAAACTAACTAAATATGAAAATAAAAAATTTAAAAAATTCAGGCACCTGTAATCGATCAGTGAACAATAATCCGTGGTACAAACATTTTAATCGCGACTTTTCAACTAGTTATCAATTAGTAAATCAATATTTTTTTGTAGCACGAACATCAACACGGCAAGTGCGATAATTGTTAAACTATAAATCTGAGAATTGTTTCCTTTCGAGGAGCTATTTGTCAAAAGTTTTTGGAATAGATTTGTGTTAGAAAATTTGAAAATTTTTGTTTTGTTTTTAACAATTTACTTATGTGAAAAATTATAAGCTTCAATTATGTTTTCAAAGGAAAATTTTGAATTATCTCATAAAGAGCGCAGTGGTTTATAACAATTTTTAAACGATAGGAGATAATAAATATTGAAAATCATTTTTAAGTAGTATCTGATCATAAAGAGAACGGATCAATAGTAATATTATAAATTGAAGCTTTATAATTTTTCACTCAACTAAATTGTTCATAACAAAACAAAAAATAATTTTGCTTAAATTTTCCACGAGGAATGTATCAAAGACCTTTCAAGAATAGCTCCACGAAAGGAAGAAATTTTCAGATTAATAGTTTAACAATTATCGTACTTGCAATGTAAATGTTCGTACTACAAAAAATTGTTAATTAACTAATGGATAACTAATTGAAAAATCGTGATAAACATTTGTATACCACGGATTATTGTTCACTGCCTGCAGGTGCCTGAATTTTTTCAATTTTTTATTTTCATATTTAATAAGTTTAAATAATATTTATTCATCGAAGGTGCGAAGGGGGCGAGGCCTACGCAAGCCGAAGTACCCGTTTTCTGGCGTATTTTCAACCCTCTAGGAAAATTATAAATACTAGTCATACAGTTCTGGCAGTCGGGACTTTTCTTCCTCTATTTGAATCTTTTTTAAAATTCGAATTATCTCAAATAGTTTTTGAGATATTGCCGAATACCTAAACCTCCTTCTTTTTTTTCACTTAATCATTTATAACAATTGCAATTTTTGCGAGTGGCCTTAGCATTTTATCAAAAACTATCTACATGCCATGCCTAATCAAATGATACCTCAATCATAATTTTCGGAGTATACGCAAAAATTTTGACCTAAAAAGCACTTGTTGACTAGACTATAAGCTTCACTTTCTACAGAATAATTCAGATTCCGGCACAACAGGACCATCGACGAATTTCTAATTATAACAATTCAAACAGCATCATGAAATTCGTTCGATTGTTGGAGTGTAAAACAGTGGACCAGTACGCACATATTGCTCCCAGACGATATTGTAGAAAAGATTTCGCTACAATGTTACAAAGGTTCGTTGTCGTAGAAAATATGAAAATAATGAACCACAACAGTACATTCACAAAAAAAACCAACGAACCGAAGCGGAACATCAACATCGCCCTACGAAACAAACAAAGGCATCGAACTCTATGAAGAACTCTTCTTCAATCGCCATGGGCTCGGTTCGGGTAACGTGATAACCAGCAATTAATCGAACTGACGTCCCGTTCCATCGGAATCTGACGCGTTGGCGTCAGAATCGAATAATTTAAAAGGCAACGCCGCCGATGGGCCTTAATTAACGAAGAGTGCGTAATGATTTCGCGCGCTCCATCCCGAGCACAGAACACGATTCTTCTCTTCTTCTACGGTCTTTTGTTCTTGGCCTCCGTAATTGGATTGCGCGACGGTGGGAAATTATACGGCTCCGGTTTTCTTCGGAGCCCGCGGATGATCCGGATTGGCGTGAAAATAATAACAAATCATGGTGGTTTTCGATGACTCGAGGTGATGGGAAGTTCTATGAATGGTGGCAGGAAGGACGGTTTTTGAAAGGAACGCTGCAAAAAAGGTTTGGATAGATTTGTGTATTGTGTTCATTGTTTTTAGAGGCGAAGATTCGTTAATGGAAAGTTCGTTTATGATCCAAGAGACTTCTTCTGCTCTCTACTAGTTTTGTTTTTCAGGCATCCTATCATGAGTACGACCATCCTAAACTTATGCCTTGGATGCAGGATCCCCAGTTCGACCATTAAATCCTTGTATTTCCCCCTCTTCTGTTCTTCTTTCATCACCACATTATTTTCTGCGGGGGAGGAACAGTCAAACAGTTCCTTGAGTTCTTTGTCCAGCAAGAGTATATCTGGCTTTATGGCATGGATCTGCCGAGTTATTGGAATCGCATAGTTCCAGTAGATGCGCGCTCTGTCATTTTCACCAGCGGCTTCAATCTCCAGAGGCACGTATGGTAGCACTGGTTCGTTGTCTATGCCATAAACCTTTCTCAGATGGAAGTAGAGAATTTGGAGTGCCGCGTTGTGTCTTTCCTCATATCCGGATGGAGCATGGACTCTGCAACCAGACATAATGTGCATAACAGTTTCCTGCTGGCTATGGCATGCTCTGCACGTTGTGGGGGTGTCCATTTTCATGATATTCTTTTTATATGATCTGGTATTTATCCCCCCATCTTGACAAGCCATAAGAAATCCCTCCGTTTCCGACTTGAGCCCAGCGGACTCCAAAAAGGCGAAGGACAATTCTTCCGACAGGCCCAGATCTTTCAAACTCTTGAAATATGTGGAGTGCATGTGTTTACTCATGTGATCTTCGAGTAGTGTCTTTAGTTGTGCCTCAGTTATATCTCTGCCAACTCTTCTTTCGTCTGTTGGCGTGTTCCTGCTAGCTCATGATCGATGGATATTCCAGTTATACTGTGCTTCTTCAAAGCTCTCTGACCAGCCCTACATAGGAAAGCTCCTTGGTTCCTAATTTCATGATTTTCGCCATTTTAAGTAGTTTTCACTTCACAATATCCTTATTGCCATTTCCAACGTTTGTTTATGGAGCTGGTATTCCAAACTTTGCAAACCTCTGCCTCCCTGCGTTCGTGGAAGGTATATCCTTTGAATCGAGCAGTTGGGATGCAGACTACGATTCATGTTCATCACTTTACGAGTGGTTCTGTCTAGCTCAAGAATTTCATTCACTATCCCGAATGAGTAGGTGATTATCGGGATTGCCAAGCTGTTCATAGCAGATACTTTATTTTTCCCGGATAACTGTGATTTCCATATATCATAATGAGCATCATTGACGGAATTTGAAATCAAAGTTTGAGAAAAACACTACCGTGAAGTCATTTTAATTTTATTTTCACAATATCTCCAAAAGTACCAAGCCGATAGAGCAGAAATCTGGTACTCTTGTAAAATGGCGGCTGTAAGGTTTACGCAGAATTTCAGCGGAATCTTATGGATAGTTTCTGAAATATAAAATTTTTGACGAATAAATTTTATTTTGGTTTCTAGTGAAACGATACTCACATAATTTAGCGATAATTGACTCGTCAATTCGATCGAATCAGCATCTATTGAGTTATTGAGGAAACAATATTTCAGATAGATCCAAAACCGTTTGGCCAATTATTCCTATTAACGAACTCAACTGTCACATTCAGAGGCTCAACCTATTCTGAACATTGCACGTAGCTACCTCTTTCCGTTCGAAAGTTATCGTGGCAACGGTCGGCCCGAAATAATCCAATTTGACTCCGAATTCTTCATCAGTGAGTCGAACCAAATCGTTCAGGATCATTTTCGGCAAAAGATTCGAAAATTACATTCAATTGGGCAAAAAAGCAAGCTGCAGCCTAGAACATGCGTGCGAAAATTAGGAAAGCACTGACGAGACAACAGGTTGCATTGGCGCGCTTGTTAAAATTGATAGCCTGAGCATTCATATAGAATGAGAAATGGGTGTATGAATTCATTATCTGATGAAGGATTTCGATCTTAATCAAAAACCATATTTAAAAATATTAACGTTTCGGTATAGATTTAGAAATTTGACGAAAAGAGAAACCAAAATTTACTCAATATCCCATGTTACCTTATCTCCGTGCATCTGTCGAAAATGATGAAATCCATCAATGACATTAACTCCATTATGGCATAAAATGCGATCAAAATTAAAATCTTAAAAATTTTTCTCCGGGACGAAAAGAAAAGAATCATATCAATGTTTTTTGTACAACCGTCAAAAAAATGTATACTCTTTTTCACAGTGAAAAAAAATTCGTTTTTAATCCTTCTTCAAACGCAAATCATCCAAATGACCTTTGAAATTCAAAGAGGAATCTAGTTTCACTCCTAGGTATTCAAAAGTAAAATTATGTTTCGAGAAAGAATAACCGAAAGCAACACGCAAAGTTCAACATTTTTGATGATTGTTCAAAAGGAAACAAGAAACCTCAGTTTTATTCGGTTTCACGAACTCCAATCAAAAAGGTAAATTTTTCGAATTTCTAAATCTGTAAATATTTTATTTTCATTACATTGAATATCAGAATGACAAAATGCAAGAGCAATGTCATCAGCGTATAGGAATTTCGCAGAGGAAGTAGCAGGAACATCAAACAAATATAAATTGAAAAGAAGGGCGGGAGGCCATTATTCAAATGTTTTAAATTAGTACTGGTATTATTATCAACAAAAACAAGAAATCTCCTTATTAAAAGTTTTCTTTCTGGGTTTTCTCTCCCAATCTCTGATATATTCATATTTATATTTTTCAGAGTTTGGGAGAGAAAACCCAGAAAGAAACCTTTTAATAATGAGTATACCTCCCACAGTATCCTTTAATGATTACTCAAGCTATATTGCTCCTATGAGTTAGCATTTTCGAGGAAACGAAGCATAAGATAAGATGGCTACATAAAATCACGAATATACAATTCGTTCTCGCGAAAAATCCGATTTTCCTGATATCCTATTTCTACTTTTCTTCGCCGACTCAATTCCCCACCTCCACTAACAGCGATTTCCCTTCAAATTTCCATATCGAAAGGTGCCCATTCAACAACGAAACCCCACTATGTGATAAATGGAAACGAGACACTTTTAATGGATAAATTCACTTACCTGCCCTTCAAATCGACCCGAATAGGCCCCCGTTTTCCCGGTGGAAATTCGCGAGAAAACCCGAAATTGCATCGTCACATTACAGGACGCGTTGCTGCCGCGATTTTCGATATGACTGTATGCGAACATGCCCACGGCTTTTTCTCCGGAGAAATGTGTATAATTGAAATTTCCGTTCGGTAATTCTACACGGGACGGGGTTAGAACCCGGCCAACTCCAATTTCCTCCAATTTCTATACCTCAACAGGCCTTTTTTCGGACGAAGAATGAACCAAGTGGAACAGGTTTGCAGTTCGGTAGGAGGCGGCATATTTAATGTGAATTTCTGCGTTGCAGGAAGCGACAAAACGTCACTTCAGAATCAGTGATTTGTATTTGATTTAAATATGGTTTGAGTTGATAGAATTCTCTGTTTGGCCTTAATGGAAGTGGTCTTCAATTTACGGCCAAAATCAATAAAATTAAATGTTTTGGTGACCTCATTACCCACATTTTAACCACAATTTGACACTTGATAGTTTAAGATATTATTCAACAACATGAAACAAACATCAACGCAACTTTGCGAAATTGTTAGGATTTACTATCTTGGGGATCTACTTCATCCCTAGCATACTCCAATTCTTGATTCCACCGTTAGATGGCACAATCGTCTACGCCATACCCACTAGAACGACCACATCGCTAATAATATCCATCGAACATCTATAATCCATTCACTTTTATAAAGTCTCTCGGATGGCTATGAAAGTTTGATGCATTTCACCGTGTATATTTTGAAAATGTTAGGTTATAGTAATTTTCCTGTCAGATAACTACGCAACGTTGTCCTCTCTACATAGAGGTCGTAGTAATAACGAATTTTTCATAATGTGAATTTACTTCGGCAAAATAATGAATTTGATAGGATATTATGTGAATTCAACAATTACAAAGACCTGGCAACTATAACTGGAAATATTTCACGTATATAAACTGGTTGGAAGATTCAGCTATGCTATTTTCTAGTACGGCAATCAAGAATCAAGTGTTGAAATTTTAATGAAAAATAATAGATAGAGTACTCCGTGTTACTTTGTGATAGTTCATTTGAAAAAAGAATAAAAGGAATGAAATAAAAGGAAAGAATAACAGGAAAACTTCTAAACGAACAGACGTATCTATTGAATTCCCCACTTTTCGAAATTCTCGAGAAATAAGCCTACATAAGACATTTAAATACCTTGTTGTACAACTTAACTGATACCAGTTTCAAAATGTACTACGAAACCCGAGTCACTGTTAAACCTTAATAAAATGTAGTGATTGGATAGGAAACTAAGTAATTTCATTCGATAGTTCATGTCATGAGACAGAATGAAATTTTCCTATTGCAGATTTCAGTTCTGTAGCACTTCCTGATACTTTGTCTGCTTCTTCAAAACTGCTTTCGGTATTTTCAATTACAAGGCGAGGAGTTTTTTATTATTCGAAGATAATGGTCTGAGATGAATATCTTGTCTAAGATTGAACATTATGTTGAGAGTAGAAACTCGAGTAGAAATTGGCAACGTCTCAGAGAATTGTTTTGAGATTGACGATATTTCAGGAGTAACAACCTGCCTCAGTTTCAGTTACCAAAACGTGATAGACCTAAATCATGACCAACCGGGAGACTTTATAAAAGTGAATGGAGTATATGTTGATATTCGTATTGTGCGTCCCTTCGAGTAGATCTACGGAGGTACACGTTTGTAGCAGGCTCCTACTAACTGAATTGATTAGCTCAAAGGTAGAACCTGGAATGAAACGGGGAATGCATTTACCCAATCAAAAGGTTGTGTCTTAACTCAAGACAACGACCCAAAAACCCACACTATCAAAACAAAAGCTCGGATTACGTCAGATTATGACCACCGTGATCACCCCTGCTGTGGTGCCTGGTCATGGATGGTCTTCTCGAAAGGATTTCAGTGATTTCAATACCTGGAATATGCTGACGGCATAATATATGTAACTGTTAGAGGCAAGCATGAAGGCATTCTGAGTAACCGAATGCAAGCTGTCCTCAGTATCACCTAAATGTGGTATGATGAAGAAGGGCTTAACGTCAATCCCTCTAAGGCCAGCTTGATTACCTTCACTAGAAGGAGGATTCTGAATCTCAGAGGCTGGTCCTAAATGGCCCGAATCCGAACTTCTTCGGTGACTGCAAATATATAGGAGTCATACTAGAAAGTAGACTCTATTGGAGAAAACACATAGACAAAATTCTTTTCAAAGCCACAACAGTTATGTGTGCCTGCAAAAGGCTATCTAGGAAAACTCGGAATCACCAATTCTCTGCTACCCTGATAATGCCGGAATACAATAAAGTAACTAGCTAGAGGCAATAGGGTGACTCTCGAGGTGACTCTTCTATGGGTGCAATGGCACTGTAGTATTGAAGGAAACCAAAAGGAAGATTCTGCGGGGAGGATGATGAAACTCCTGATCACCTGATTACGGAATGCCTCGCCATCTCAACCCAATGCAAGGAAAGCTTTGGGCTAGAAATCTGCAGGAGCAAAGACGTAGCCTCCTTGAAGCAATTCCAGATACTGGAGTTCATGAGACTCTGGAGGGCAAGCTGTAGATGGTGATGACATCTCTGATGAGGGGCACAACAGACCTTAAGGTCGTAGTGCAACGTTAGCCTCTACAACAATATAGAATATACAATTTTATATTGCACTAATTACATCACACTTGATATGATATTTCGGCTGATACATCAATTTAGAACCCCCTACATCCACCTCGAGTCCGCCATATACCATCAGTGGAATGCTTCTTTCGGTACCACTGGGATACCCATCGTAATCGAGACCAATAAACAAGATGAAGGAATGCCCGAACTCCTTGGAGAAGCTGTCAACTGAAATATGCAGGACAAGCATTTCATATTTTCCCCGATTTATGAACCTCGAGTCGTCTTATGATCCGGGAGTTGGTTTTTATCTCGAAAATTTCAGTCATCCGGTTTAATCCGATGATCAGTCACTGGGGCTCTATCTATATTCGGAGATTTTCATTTTTTCTCAAGTCGGTATGAGTACCCAGACGCCAGGTCCCAGCTTTTTATAGACATTCCTTATCTCCGATGACGGTCTGAGGCGCGGTTCGGAAAAGTACACGCTGTTCACTTCGTTTGCGTGTGAATACAGGGTGAGTCTTTAAGTTTTAGATTAATTTTAACCATAGATTCCTCCCATCAAATGAGACATTTTTGATTCACTATTTTTCCAGATTCGGCTCAAGTAAAGAGTTACAAGCGTTTAAAGATTTTCCAACATGCTAATGCTTCTCTACCTTAATATCAAAACCCAACGTCCCTAGATATTATTATTATTGTTTATTATACTGATACTCCTAGGTCATCCCCGAGAAGGCCCCTCATAAGATCTTGGGAGCTTGGGGGAGTAAGGAGAATCAGTTGTGTTTTGTGTATATTTTGTATATTGTGGTAGGGGTAACGATGCTCTGCGACCTTAAGGTTTATAGTGCCCCCTGTGAGAGCTGTTGAGCTGTCGATCACCATCTACAGCTCACCTTCCAGTAGTTCCATAGTTCTGATGAACTCCAGTATCTGGGATGGCTTCAAGGCGGCAGATTTCTTGCCCAAAGCATTCCTTGCAATGGTTTGAGATGGTGAGGCATTCCGTAATCAGGTGATCAAGAGTTTCGTTCTGCTTCCAACAGAATCTTTACTCGTCAGTTTCTACATGCTCTTAACTCATAATATGCTTTCTGTGGCCGCAGTGTTCTGTGGGGAAACCAGCCAGGAGGTACAGCGTGTTTTTACTGAGGTCCATATATTTCCTGGATCTGAAAGTGTCAAAGTTCCGGAGGAACTTTTTGGAGTGATAGATTCCTGGGAGAGATCTCCAGGGTATACCTCTTTCAGTTTTCTTAATCCGAAATTCACTTTTGTAGGTGTGTACCAACCCCACCGTAGGATTCCGGGCCAATAAAAGGGGTTTGTGCTCCTTTCTTGGCAAGTGTGTTGGCCTCCTCATTGCCTTTAGTTCCCGGATGACCCAGACCAAGGAGACCCTGTTGTTCTTGCCTACTTTATTAAGTTTTCTTCAGCATTCCCATTAGCTTAGAATCTATAACATGTGAGCTATTAATAGCAGCTTTACTGTCAGAGTCGATTGCAAGGCTCTTAGATATGAAAAACTTGGATCAAAACCATCGATAAGTCAACCGAGGAAAACAAACTGACAACCTCGTATTTACTCTAATTTATAACAAAGGCAGGCACATACATTTTTAGAATGATAGTGCAGAATCAAAGCATTTTGAAAATAAAAGTATTGATGATATGGATGATTGATAATTTAAAAGTTTTATTCACTACTGAGGATAAAAAGAGAAATATTCATAGAATAATACAGATCATGGTAAGCTTATTAATCTATTTCCCAAAAGATAAATAACCTGCAATTCAACTTGTTTGAATTGTAGGAGAATTCGACAATTCACAAACGAGCTGAAATTAATATAATACTGATATTTAAAAATTTCAGGGCCTTACTAAAAACCGACTTCATCCAACTTGTTCATTCACAAAAGTGTCGGCCGAGATGCAGCGTAGAAAATTGAAAATAACTGCGGATGGGTTGTTCTCAAACGAGGTCGTCCGAGTTCATCCGCTGCCACGGTCAAAGGCGCATTAGGAACTAGTATTTAACTTCGATAGAATGGGCCGTCCGTAGCGTGGGCGATGGGCCATTATGGTACCACATGTAACATAGTACCATAAAGTTACAGCATTCAAGGATTCTGAAGCCGTTGCCGCCCCATTATTATATGATTAATCGACCGGGAAGGCGAAGTTCTTGTCCGTCCGATTGTCACGGAAAAACAAGTGGAGACAGATCGAAGCCATTAGAGGAGTGCATTCTAATCTAAGAGTCCATCTAGGTGAATGGGCCAATTTTCGATGTAATGCATTTTATTATGTGTAGAACATTCAATCTTCATTAACATGTATTGGTTTTTTTTTCGAGAGGAGCATCAGGTAAAAACATGTATTTTTTTAATATGTACATTGTCCACTACAAAATTCACCGAGGAGATTACCATTTACGGCTAAAACTGTAAGTCCCTGAAAATCTGAATATTCTCATTGTTTCCCCTACAAGAATATTTCATACAACTGAAATGGTGTTATATGCATTACATCTTTATCAAAATTTATTGTTTTTTTTTTCAAGAGGAGCATCAGGTAAAAATATGTTTTATTTGAATATGTACATTGTCCATTACAAAATTCACCGAGGATATTACCATTTACAGCTAAAACTGTAAGTCCCCGAAAATGTGAATATTCTCATTGTTTCTCGCTCAAGAATATTTCATACAACTGAAATGTTCGACTTGTATGGGTATTGAAAAATGTTCAGGACGAAGATGGATTAGAATTGATAAGATGAATATTCCCAATTTCTTGTTTGTAAATATTTTATCGAATATAGATCAGACCGCTGCAGCTGCACTGACATTGCGAATATTTATATTCCTTATTGTGTAAGAATATTCCATTGGACTGAGACCATAGGAAATACGAATTAAAACCGTTAATATACTATGAATAAATGGTTTGGAGAGATATACAACCGAGAAAAACCTGAAAAACTGGGGCGATATAAAGAAGGAAATATTCTTATTGTTTCTGGTTCATGAATATTCTATCAGACGCTAACTATGATTGTGAATATTCTTATTTCCTTGTTTGGGAATATTGGAATATTTGGAAACCGAAAACTTCATCATAGTCTTGGAAAAATTTATGTGAAGAATTCAAATAACCAAGTTAATGGTTTTTGTTTTTATCTTTGAAAAAATTTTATTACCTATACATATTGTAGTTTTTACGCGTATGTTCTGGGGAACATCGCGTTATCATTTTGCACAGATGAATTTTTCGCCGAAAATGGTCTCAAACGATTGGGTTCGGCTCCCTGATCAAGAATTCGAGGTCAAATTTGATTCTGTTCAGCCGGCCGGCCGTCCGTTGCCACGATAACTTGAAAACGGAAAGATATAGCGACTCAAAATTTTCAGAGTAGGTGGCGCATACCAATACGACGGACAAGTTCGTTAATGGGCCAAATGGTTTTGGAGTAATAATTTTATCTTCACCCAACTAATCCGATCGAATTGAAACTTGGTGAGTTTTTGTAGAATATAAACCTAAGGACGTTCGTGGAATTATGTGAGAATCGTATTGCTGGAAAATTTTTAAAAAGTTATAAAAAAATATTATTTGCCTCACGATAACCTAAGAACGGAAAGAGATAGCTGCTTGATATTTTCAGGTTAGGTTGCGAATCTGAATGTGCCATTTGAGTTCTATAGGTATAATCGGCGAAACGGTTTTGGAGTTTTACCCATCGAAAATTTGGTTATTTCCTCAATAACTCGTGGAATACGAAACCGATCCAATTCAAACATGGTTATTAGTTGTAGAATGGCAACGCGAAAATTCTTGCAAAATTTCATGAGGAACGTATCACTAGAAAATTTTTAAAAATTCATAGAAAATTATTGAAAAAAATTCTATATATCAGAAAATATTCGTCCGACATCGCTGAAATTTTGCAAGAGCCTTCAGAACCTAACTCTACTAACAAGATCCAAGTTTGGACATGATCGGTTCTTTATTCTTGGAGATCCGAGCAGCCTTGTGTGAGTTCAGTAGCTGGATGGGTGTACTTTGCCTCGATAACTCTCGAACGAAAGGAGATAGGGATTTGCAATTTTCAGGATAGGTTGCACATCTCAATGGGAGAGATAAGTTCGCTGTTGGTCATAATCGGCCAATAATCGGAGTTATACCCATCTGGAATATTATTTCCTCGATATCTCAAGAAATATAGACTCCACCGAATTGAAGCTTGGTAGCTAGTTGTAGAATATCGACATGAAGACGTGTGTAAAATTTTGTGAGGACCGTACCACTAGAAAATTTTAAAAAAATTACGAAAAAATATTATGTATCTCATGATTCCTTGAGAACGGAAAGAAATAGCGACTTGCAGTTTTCAGGGTAGATTGCGCATCTGAATGCGACATTTAGGTTCGTTAACTAGCAAAATCAGCCGAGTGGTTCTGGAGTTAAACCAATCTGAAATTTGGTTATTATTTTCTCAATAACTCAAAAAATAAAAATCCGATCCAATTCAAATACGGTTATTAGTTGTAGAATGCCAACGCGGAAATTCTCACAAAATTTCGTGAGGATTGTAGCACGAGAAAATTTCTAAGGAATCATTGAAAAAAAATTGTTTCAAGCACTGACGTGAAGTCAGAAGTTTTGCGCGTATGTTCTCTTGTCCATTTTACTGTATTGGATAATCTAAATCGAATTTACCATGGTCACAATTAAAAATTTTCTGGAGCCATCTTAAGGGTGCATTTTCCAACAATTTATTTACATATTGTGAATATGTTATATTCCACTTCAGCTCCAGTAAATGTCGTCACAGTGCAATACACATTTATTTAACGAGTAAACTATGTACAAACAATTTTACTCTAAACGTCGATCATTTTGCTTCCACAATTTGAGCCACGTGATCGTCAAGCCGCTCCCGAGCGTTCCTTAGAACCTCTCAAAGCTTCCGTGGCCCAGATTCCGAAATTCGCGGATAAGGTTTCGATCATCCAGTTCAATTAAGCGTTAATTCCTGTAGACAATTACGGCCCGAAAGTTTCTCGGCGTCCTCGGCTAGGATCTCGTCTTTCGGAGCCCCATTGTGCCCCCATTAGGGGCTTTCAATGAGAGACCCGGCTCTGATCTGATGGTAAACAAAGGGACCGCTCAATAGAAGAACTTGGATAATGAGTCTAATACCGTCATCCGTTGTTGGACCTCAAGGCCCGATCGTAAATTGGATATGGGAGAAAACTCTCTCGCTGGATTCTTGGACTAACTGTCGGGGGGACGGGAAGAGAGGCATTGATAATAATAACAATAAAAATCGCCTTCATTCATCCATAAAAAAGTGAGTACATTTAACCTACATGATACCTGAAAACAATAAAAACTTCAGTACACTTGTTTGTTTTGAATCCTGAGGCTCTTGCTCTTGTATATGATATTTTACTAGGCCTAAAGATTTCCAATGCTTTTGAAGCCTAGGAGCTGACCAGAAAGTTTGTAAATGACTGTTTCTCTGCAGAAATGTTTCCTATAGTCTAGTCAACAAGTGCTGTTTAGGTCAAAATTTTTGTGTATTCTCCGAAAATTATGATTGAGGTGTCATTCGATTCGGAATGGCATGTAGATAGTTTTCGAGAAATCGCAAAAATTGCCTTAGTTATAAACAATTAAGTAAAAGAAAAGGAGGGGGTTTAGGTTTTCGACAATATGTCAAAAACTATTCGTGGTAATTCAAATTTGTAAAAAGATTCAAATACAGGAAGAAATTTCCTAACAAAAAGTCCTGACTGCTGGAACTGTAGGACCAATATTTATAATTTTCCTAGAGTGTTGAATATACGCCCGAGAACGGGTACTCCGACCTGCGCAAGCCTCGCCCCCTTCGTACCTTTGATGAATAAATATTATTTAAATTTATTAAATAAGAAAATAAAAAACTTAAAAATTTAATATGCCTGCAGGATAGATTAATGAACAATAATCCTTGGTCCAAAGATGTTTATCGGGATTTATCAATTAGTTATCCATTAGTAAAATAACAATTTTTTGTAGCACGAACATTAACATTGCAAGTACAATAATTGTTAAACTATTAATCTGAGAATTTTTTACTTTTGTGGAGCTATTTCTCGAAGGTCTTAGAATACACTCCTATTGAAAAATTTCAAAAATTGTTAATTTTCGTTTTGTGATGAATAATTTTCTTAAGTGAGAAATTATAAAGCTTCAATTTATAATATTACTATTGATCCGTTTTTTATGATCAGAAACTACTTAAAAATTATTCTTTATAATTATTATCACTTATTGTTTGAAAAATTGTTATGAACCAATGCGTTGTTTGTGAAATAATTTATAATTTTCTTTTGAAAATGTAATTGAAGCTGTATGATTTTTCACTTAAGTGAATTATTAATAACAAAACGAAAAGTAATAATTTTTCAAATTTTCCAAGGGGAATCTATTCCAAGACTTTTGAAAAATAGCTCCACGAAAGGAAAAAATTCTCAGATTATTAGTTTAGCAATTATCGCACTGGCAATGTTAATGTTCGTGCTACAAAAAATTGTTAATTAACTAATGGATAACTAATTGAAAAGTCGTGGTTAACATTTTTGGACCGCGGATTATTGTTCATTGATCTATCCGGCAGACGCCTGAATTTTTAAAAATTTTTAATTTTCATATTTAATAAGTTTAAATAATATTTATTCATCAAACGTCCGAAGGAGGTGAGGCTTACGCAAGCAGGAGTTTCTGTTTTCGGCAGTATTTTCAACCCTCTGGGAAAATTATAAATATTGGTCCTAGTTCCGGGAGTTGGGACTTATTTCTAGGAAATTTCCTCGTCTACTCGATTGAATCTTCAAATTTGAAATGATCTCAGACGGTTTTTGAGATATTTTTTATTTATTTTTTTATTTTTTTTCACTTAATTGTTTATAACTATTGCAAATTTTGCGAGCGGCCTTAGCATTTCCTCAAAAACTATCTACATGCCGCCATTCCGAATCGAATGACACCTCAATCATAAATTTCGGAGATTACGCCAAAATTTTGACCTAAAAAGCACTTGTTTACTATACTTCTAGTGCTCTTAATTACTCTGTTATTTCACCAGTTTTGAAGAGGGGAAGCACATATTATGACATTAACAATTACCGACCTATATAAATTATAACGATCATGGGTGGAATTATTGGAATGATTCTCAAGAGACAATTGTGTAACTTCCTTGAGATCAACTCTCTCTTGTGTCCTGGCCAATTTGGTTTTAGAGACAGTCGATTAACAAAGCAGCTTCTTTTAAAGGTTGTGTCAGACATAGTTGAGAGCCTGGAAAAGGTCAGACAGTCGCAACTTACATTATTTGGTTTGTCTGAGGCATAATACTATGTTTCGCATGGTATTCTGCTGAAAAAGCTACTATTATGGTATTAGAGGACTGTCACCGGACTCTTTTGAAACTTATCTGACTGATAGATCCCAATGTGTAAGACGGAGGTTACACGGTCAATCTGGAATCAATCTGACATTAATCAAGCTGTCCATCCAGACAATCAGTCTATGTGTATACAATCAGTTTCCCGTCAATCTGACATCAATCCAGATTGACCGTGTAGCCTCCGTGTAAGAAGGATCACGGTCAATCTGGCATAATTCAGTCCGTGAACTTGATCACGATGATACTGATGTCAGATTGTTGCACTGACGAAGCACATTACACGGTCTCTTCCTTGTTGATACCACTAAAGGATGGATAGTCTGGTTTCCATACCAACAGCCGCACTATAATTTCATGTATAGATATTCATAAATTAAATCGCGAAATATGGAATTTACGATGGGCTAGAGCGAGATGTACTCGGGGCACCAAACCACTATCAAATCTAATAGATTAAACGCCATGACATATTAGGCTGGTTTTCCTGTCACGCTGACGGTCGGCGCTGATGGGTCAATATGTATGTAGCTATAGGTAGCGTTTTCGAGTCACGCAGCGCTGACGGCCGTCAGCGCTGAGCTATATACGCGCACGTATGCGCCGGCGCGTCGGCGCCGCTGACTAGCTGGCGCCGACAAGCCTCGACATTCAGTGAGCCAGAGACAATAGCATCCTTCTATTTCTCTTTGTGATCAGCGCGATACTAAAAGGATCCGAGCTGACCGATCAGCGCTGACAGTCAGCGCCGACCGTCAGCGTGACAGGAAAACCAGCCTTACAGTTGTTCTAGCATATGCGAGGAGTTAACCTTGGATTTGACCAAGTCACAGAAAAGTTCAGTTTTCATCTAGTTTCACTAAAAATATTAGCCGAAAGGTGTTATTATCTGGCAACTCAGGAAATAGATTTTGTTCACGACATTCCATTGCTTTCAATGAATAATTTGCAGTAATTAATGTCACCAATAATTTCTCTGACATTATGTACCTGATCTTCCTTCGTAAAAAAAATATTCGGATAAATATTCGATTTTCAACAGAGGCAAATAAATTAGAGACGGCAGGAATCAAATTTTCGATCAAAATTAAGAATTTCACGAACATTCGAAATAGGAAGCGATAATATCAGTAAGGGGAAGTTTGTTGAAGCTGTTCGTTTCCTAAAAGTCATTATCTGGAAGTAATTAACTACTGACACGCAAATTTATATGCAATTTGCAAGTAATTAAAAAGAACTCGTCAAGAATATTACGGCAATGAAGGAAATCTTGTACATCACTAGGCAGTGCATTCGTAGCAGATATCAATAAATATTAGGCTGCTTTGGCACGCTTATTCAAATTCATAGCCAGTTCTGAAGTCCCCCAATGCTATAAACTCGTTTTGAATGAAAAGTAATACTAATAAACTGTTCTGGAGAATATATTTGTAATTTGTTTATCTTATTCTATAGAACTACAATGGACCAGAAATACTTGCAATCGAAGGATGCGCGGAAATGAATCCAGAAAGAAACTATCAGAAATGTGATATAGCAATACACTCTGACAATCAAGCTGCTATTGAAGCTCTGAGCTACCATGCTATCGATTCCAAGTTAATATGGGAGTGTCGAAGAAAACTTAATTGTTGGCAAGAACAACAGGGTCTCCTTGGTCTGGGTTCCCGGTGACGCAGGAATAAAAGGAAATGAGAGGTCCAACACACTTGCCAAGAAAGGAACACGAACCACTTTCATTGGTCCTGAACCCTACTGTGGGGTTGATAGATACCCCTACAAAAGTGAATTTCGGAAGAAAGAAGTATTTGAAAGAGGTATGCTCTGGAGATCTCTACCAGGAATGTACCACTCCAAAAAGTTCCTCCGGAACTTTGACAATGTCAGATCTAAGAAATATATGGACCTTAGTAAAAACACGCTTCTCCTCATTGTTTTCCTCACAGGGCACTGCTGTTTTAGGAAGCAAATGATGATATTATGGCTAGCAGAAACTAACGACTGCAGATTCTGTGGGGAGGATGAAATTCCTGATCGCCTAATTACTGAATGCCTCGCCTTCTCAAACCAACGCAAGGAATGCTTAGGTTAAGAATTTAGCAATAATTGAAGACGTAGACTCCTTGAAGCTATCCCACATACTGGCGTTGATCAGAACTCTGGAAATGAAAAGCAAGGATGGTAATGACATCTACAGCTCTTACGGGGCAGCACAATAGACCCTAAGGCCACAGTGCAACGTTACCCTCTTCAACAATATACAATCGTACCGTATATTATTCTATTCGATCATATTGTTCCACATTCTTCTTTGTTCAACATTCTTCATGTATTGAACTTATTGATACAGGTTATCATTGTCGGGCGTTATCACTGCCAATCTACATGAATCTGGTTTCCCTTCGATTCCATTTGTGAAAAGTTGATACCTTTATGAAAACATAAAAATTGATCTATTAAAATTCAGAGGAGAAATAAACATTGACTTACCCTCAGACTAGAGAATCTGAATTATCGAAATCTTGTATGGACATTTTGCATAGACAAGCTCTTTAATGTAATATTTATAATAATTATCAATATTTCGACATGTTTTATGTCGACGGAAATAACGCCGACGGAAAAAAAAAACGGTTTTCTCAGCTTTTCCTTCGATTGAAATAAAAAAAAGTCAAAATTCTATGAATATTCTGCTAATCGACAGGAGAACATTGGTACACCGTATTACTTATCTATAATTTTTCTGTATTGCCCCAAATTTTTCGGGAATCTAGATGCAATCGAGTTCAAATCTTGAACTTGGTTGTAAAATTAGATTTTGAAGGCTTTCGTAAAATTTCATGGATATCTGATGGACATTTTCTGAGATACGTCAATTCTCCTTAATAATTTTTTAAACATTTTCTGGTCAGATGATAGACATGCAATTTTGCTGAAGTCTTTGTATTGGTATTTTTGCGCGTATGTTCTGGGGAACATCGCGTTATAGTTTTGCCCAAATGTCTGTAACTTTCGAATTTTTTGACGAAATTGGTCTCAAACGATCAAGTTTGACTCCCCGATGAAGAACCCGAGGTCAAATTTGATTCTGTCCGTCCGGCCGGCCAGCCGTCCGGCCGTCCGGCCGTCCGTTGCCACGATAATTTGAGAACGAAAAGAGCTAGCGACTTGAAGTTTTCAGGGTGGGTGGCGCATCGCAATACGATGGAGAAGTTCGTTAATGGGCATAATCGGCCCAGTGGTTTCCGAGTAATAATTTTGTTTTCAACCAATATAAATCCGATCGAATTGAAACTTGGTGAGTAGTTGTAGAACATGAACCTAAGCACGTTTGTGAAATTTTGGGCGAATCGTATGGCTAGAAAATTTTAAAAAAATTATTAAAAAGAATTTTTTTTGTCACGATAACCTGAGAACGGAAAGAGATAGCGGCTTGAAAATTTCAGGTTATGTTGTGCATATGAATGCCACATTTGAGTTTGTTTATGAGCATAATCGACCAAACGGTTTCAGAGTTATAGCCATCTGAAATTTTCTGAAATTTGGTGGTTTTTTGTTCCTCATTAACTTGAAAAATACTGAACCGATTGAATTCAAACATGGTTATTAGATGTAGAATGCCAACGCGAAAATGTTTGCGAAATTTGGTGAGGATAGCATCTGTAGAAAATTTTTAATAAATCATTGAAAATAAAAAAAAAAATTCTATATATCAGTAATTATACGTTTGAAAATGCTGAAATTTTGCAAGAGCGTTCATTACCTAACTCTACTGCCAAGTTTCAAGTTTTAATACGATCGGTTGAATATTGTTGGAGATTCACATTCTTGTGTGAGTTCAGTAGATGGGGAACCGTTGCCTCGATAACTCTCGAACCAAAGGAGATAGGGACTTGCAATTTTCAGGGTAGGTTGCGTATCCGAAAGGGAGAGTTGAGTTCGTTTTTGGGCATAATCGGTTTAACGGTTTCCGAGTTATATCCACCTGGAATATTGTTTCCTTGATAACTCAAAAAATAAATATTCGATTGAATTGAAGCTTGGTAACTAGTAGTAGAAAATCAACACAAAGACGTGTTTAAAATTCTGTAAGAACCGTACTCCTAGAAAATTTGAAAAAAATGACGAAAAAAAAAATTTTAAGAACCGCGCCTCCAGAAAATTAAAAAAAAATCACGAAAAAAAAATTGGTTCAAGCACTGACGTGAAGTCAGAAGCTTTTGCGCGTATGTTCTATTGTCCATACTTCTGTATTGGACAGCCTTAATCGAATTTACCATGGTTAATTATGTCGTCCATTCTCCTGTATTGGACACTTAATTCGAATTTACCGTGGTAAATTCGAAGTAAGAGTGTACAAAGTAAGCATGGACAATAGAACATACGCGCAAAAGCTTCTGACTTCACGTCAGTGCTTGAACCAATTTTTCAATCAACTACCGAGATTTAATTCGAATAGATTAGTATTTTTCCAGATATGGGATAACCAGACTTTCAGATGATGGCTATAACTCCGAAATCACTTGGCGAATTTTTCCCATTAACGAAGTCAAACAGCGCAATTCGACTCTGAATTTACCCTGCAAATTTCAACCCTCTAACTCATTTCGTTCGGGAATAATCTCGAAAACTTAACTGAAATTGCCCACAATAATAATTTTCAATCTTGTTTCTGATGCCCTTTGTAAGTGCCGGACAAGTACATTCCATGTGAAAAACAAAGCTTTGATGGACACGTGTTATCAATGGTTTGTCAATTTAGTTGATAATTGTACTAATATTTTTCGACGAAAAACTCTCCAGGGCGTAATTTTCATAATATGAGCACAAACATGTTCAATTTTCATTCCGGAATCAAATATTCACTCACCAACGCCAACATGGGGGAAAAACAATGCCGTCACTTACCTGAAAAAAAAAACAAAATATTAATATTTATACGCTCATATTTATACAGCAAACATGAGATGCAAAAACGTTCGAAAACCCACACGAACCTGAATGCGAACCCACAAAGTGCGAATTTATGCGCTTTGGTACGATAAAATCAAATCCTGGAATAATTCCAACTTGAAAAGGTAAATGATCGTCCATCGGGTTGTATAAAATGCATGAACACTTAGGTAACGATCGTTATCGGGGCCTCAAATCGGAATACAAACCTCTATCCAATTCATAAATCGTTATGAAATCGTCTCTTTGTCCATCCTTAGTGGGATAATAAGGAAGACAGGGGCGAATCCAGACTTCCATACGGGGCTAATCTATGGTTATTTTCTAGCTTCATGAGATTTTTCAATAGGGGTGGCTTTTAGTTAAAATGACAGTTTTCTGAAATTTGAGTCCAGAAACGTTTTAATTTTAATCATGAATAGATTAACACTTGGAAGACTACCAAATTGGGGATTTTTGGGCGCATGTTCTAGGGGAACATCGTCCTATCATGTCTGTAATTTTCGAATTTCGAGCTGAAAATTGGCTAATAGACTAATTCGGACTCCCTGATCACGAATCCGGTGTCAGATTTTTGGGTGCCGTCCGGCCGTCCGGCCGGCCGGCCGGCCGTACTTCCGGCCGTAGGCACGATAACAGGAGCACCGAAGGTCCTATCGACTTCAAACTTTCAGGGTAGGCTTCTGATCAAAATGCGACGGTTAAGTTCGTTAACGGGCAAAATCGGCCGGACGGTTTAAGAGTTATAGACATTTAAAATTTTGAGGTTATTTCCCTGATATTTCAGGAACTAAAGAAGATGTTGAATCGAAACTTAGTAGTCAGTTCGAGGTTATAAACGCGCAACTTTTGGCAAAATTCTGTTATGATCGAAATGTTGGTAATTTTTAAAAAAATATTTCTTTTAATTTTTTCGAAAAGAAAATTTTTTTTTCGTGAACTATTCATCAGATTGCAACAAAAACTTGTACTAACGTCAATTGTAGTATTTTGCAACATTGTGCAAAATTTTGGCTCTATACGATTTCAATTTCTGGAGATATAAGACAAAATGATCAAATTTCCTGGGTCTCTCTCAGTATTTTCATCGATTATTCTATGAACTCTTTGAATTCCACCGAAAACAAATTCAAAGACATAAACATAAAGAATCAAGTCATAGTTTAGACGTCGAAAGAAGGACGATGTTGATCGACTTGAAAAGGTACCTATTTTAAGAAATGCAATAATGAAATGCTTAATTTATGGATATAATATTACCTAAGTATTGTTGGGATCGGGCAGTTGGAAAATTTTTTAATAAAAATTAGACGTCGAAAGAAGGACGATGTTAATCGACTTGAAAAGGTACCTATTTCAAGAAATGCAATAATGAAATGCTTAATTTATGGATATAATATTATCTAAGTATTGTTGGGATCGGGCAGTTGGAAAATTTTTTAATAAAAAAAATTGTACCGACGTTAAATCAAGCATTCTACACGAGTGTGCAAAATTTCAGTTCGATACGATCTCAATTCCAGAAGATATTGCTTAAAATTCACATTCCAGCGTGTTTTGACGTTCTATGGTCACAGAAAATCGTCACAAAAATCTATTTACCTCATTTGACGGCTGTTTGTCAAATCAATTAATTCCAATAATTGATGTCAGATTTCCTACATACCAAGTTCAAACACATTTTATTATATGGAAAACACTTATTATGATCACGTTCTACAGGAATTGATACTAAATAGAAGCTAGATGAAGATTATTGTAATGGAAAATTTGTGTTCCAGAATAATATTAAGGTATTCAACATGATACTGCTTTTTTTCTTTACTGGTCAGTACGGGCCACAAGGAACATGCGCCCAATAGCTCCTGTCCACAGGGCTTGAACCCATTTTTTTTCTAAATAAGCGGTCAGTTCGCGAAACTTAGGTACCTATGTTCGTTCGTCCATGAGCAGGCTACTCATGCTACAATGAACTTTTTTTTTCTGAGAATCCAAGAGTTGAACATCGGTAATCTATGGTTCCAACAGAATGGTGCCATAAAACCAACAAAACCTTCGATTTGTTGAAGGGACAATTTTTGTCAAATTTCTAGAACAATTCTTTGATGAACTAAAAAACCACGGATAATTTTGAAATCAATTTCAATTTTCGCAATTCCACCCATACGATATTTAGTTAGTAAGTTGCTATAGCCATAAAACAAGTACCTAACCTGGCAAAACATGATGGATCTGTCGCAAAAAATTGTTTGACATTTCACTAACTCAAGAGAGCATAGAAATTGAATATTTGTCAAACTAACATTCATCTCGCGTACAGGTTCGGTTATTGTATTTAATTTTGGCGGCAACATTTCATCTCTTGTATATTATTGTATATTATACAATCCTTCTAGGTCTTCCCTAAGGAGACCCCCCATAAGCTCTCAAAGAGCTTGAGCGAGTAAGGAGAACCAGTTGTGTTATGTGTAGGCTTTGTTACTGTGTCCTTTCGCCACTTTAGGCACAGCACTGTTAATTTGACCCAATAGTGAATGGTGGTGATTACCGTGACTAGAAAATTTCTTTCCTAGCCTCGGGATTGAACTTGGGGCTTCCGCTCCCAAGTCAAACACTTCAATATTTACAAATCACAACACTCATAGGAAGACAGCGATTTTTGCTGAGGTTTTTCCCTAAGCTCTTGTATCATGCACCAAATTGTACGGTACGCCGTTACACTAACCTCTACTAACACTTAGATATAAAGCTTGTAATCAAAAGAATATAATATATTAGTTAAAATTCAGTTCAATATATGTATGGTTTTTCAAATGTCGCAAATTTCAGATCATTCGAATGTTCGGAAATTGGATTAATTCACTAGTAGAGGGAAATTACGTATGTTACAAAATACCATTTGCTGCAGAATACCGCTTACTGCATAATCCCGTTAGCTGCAAAATACCATAAGCTCCAAAATACCATTAGCTGTAAAATATAATTAGCTGCAAAATGGCGAATGAACCTATTTCATCTAGTAAAGTATGTGGAACGATTCAAACGAAGAATTGAGGTTGAATCTGAATTATTATTTTAGATAATCTTTGAAGGATTATGTGGGAGATGTATTCATTTCATTAATCGAAAGGCTCAATTATTTTCACTTGAGAGGTCCTCAGTGTTGCGCAAAAATTCTAATATATTCAGTATATAATTGGACCACTGTCAGCAACCTGTAGCTCAGACGTTCAACTAAAATAGGCTTCTTATCTGCCTTCCCGCAGGAGCGTTATGAGCGATATGACAACCGCAAACGCCATCTACGTGTGAAGATATGAAACCCAGCGTTCAACCTCTTAGGATTCGCAGTCAGGAAAACGTATGCCCGGTTGCCGGCGAAGGACCAATTACTCCAAAACACGTGTAAAACTATGCGACGTGTGTGAGTTGCAACAACCCAATCTGCGAGGTTCAATCTTTTATTCGAGAATCTATTATAATCCTGAGAATTCGAAAAAATGCATCCAAAAACTTCCTAGAATCGAATGATCATTGTAACTGTCCACCTTTGGGTGTTTTGGTTCTGATAGTGCATGTGATGAAACAACAACCCCTCCTGCTTGTTGTAGATTCGTTTCTTATACTCTTGATCCTTTCCTAGCTGTTTGAAGTACTTTGTTTTGATGTTGATGTCAGTCTTTGATTGTACATGTTATGCCCATTCAGAAGCGGTCTTGTTATAGAAACTATCAAGGTTACTGCTGCTCTAGGAGGATAAGCCGCTATATAATTATATGTGAGTTGTGTCGGTCAGACGAAACCTGCCCTGCCACCGCGACCAATCGGTCTATTGAGGCACACCTATAATCTATACTTACCAACAAGCTGAAGCCTTTTGATGAGGAATCCGTCTGGTGGGTGAAAACTTGTCCATTTCCCTCAGTCTCAGTTTGTGGATAACTCTTTGCTCAAATCTGATCTTGTCCCCAGCAAGGTAGTCACACAATGATGTGTTCGATAGGCTCTTCTTCCTCCAGGCATAGTCTTAACTCAGGGTCCTCAGTCAACCGCGCCTAGGTGTTTTCTGAGGCCACAGTGATCTGTGTATAAAGCTACTAAGATTCTCAGGTAAAACCTGGAGAATTTGAGCCATTGTTTGGCTTTTTCAGCTGATTGGTCAATAATTGTTGGGCGAGCATGTCTGAATGCAGGTACGCTGCTCCATATTTCCTGGGCCTTTTTGAACAACATTATGTTTTATTCCCACCCTGTATCCTTGGGAGAGATTCCAAATGCCGGTTCAGGTCCAATGAGCTCCGTGGAAGCCCCTCGTGTCGCCAATGAGTCCGCCGCCTCATTACCCTCTACGCCCGAGTTGCTGAGGTTCCACAGTCCTGCACAAGCAAGGACTTGCAGTTATATGAAGTCAAGGCCTTCAAGGGAGCTTAGCTATATGATCCTTTCTCAAGTACGAGGTTCGAGCAGGGATCAATGGCGAAAATGTCTGCTTGAAAGACAGTCGCAAAACTATCCAGGCTGATGGATTCACCATCAACAATTTTCCAACCACTGACTCCCGCTGTCACCCCTTGGGTGGCAAACTTTGAACCAACAGGGTTCATAGATCAGGCTAGTTGGATCAGAAATATTGAGTTTAGGTGCATAATAGAGATGCTGAACCCGTGGTAGTAGATATTACTGACCCGTGGCCCCGAGAGCAGGTTGCTGTACAGTTGGGCAGAAGGAGAAGACGTCCTCATATCCCTCTGCAATACCACAGAAACTACATCGACCATCGAATCGTCCGAACAAGATCCATTCTCCCCATGTTCTCATGAATTCCGAACAGTTGATAGACAGAAACAAGAAGTACCCCCTTTTCAGTTCGCTCACAAATTACAGTCCAACCTGCGATTACACATTTACAGCAACGATTAAATAAACGACATGACGAGTGGTTGTAGCGATCACCGGTTACTTAGACCCGCGCGGTCTGGGGGTGGTATCTTATCGCCCTCTAGCGATCTGAACCCGTCAGACTAAACAATACTTGCGCCTAACACGGGCGTAGGTGATTGCCGTGATGCCAGATTTGGTTTTAGAAAGAGCCAATTTGGTTTTAGAAAGAGTCGATCAACAACGCAGCCTCTTTTAAAGGTTGTGGAGAGCCTGGAAAAGGACGAACACTCACAACTTACATTATGGGGTTTGTATGAAGCATAATACTGTGTTTCGCACGATAATCTGCTGAAAAAGCTACTATTATGGTAATAGATGCCTGACACCGGACTCTTTTGAATCTTATCTGGCTGATAGATCCCAATGTGTAAGACGTAGGTTACACGGTCAATCTGGTATCAGTCTGGCATCAATCTGACATCAATCTGGCTGTAAATCCAGACAATCAATTCATCAGTCTATGCGTATACAATCAGTTTACCGTCAATCTGACATCAATCTATGATTGATGTCAGATAGACCGTGTAACCTCAATCTAAGACGGATCACGGTCAATCTGGCTTCAGTTCAGTCCGTGACCTTGATCACGATGAGACTGATGCCAGATTGATGGACTGACGAGGCACATTACACGGTCTCTTCCCTGTTGATACCACTATTATATAGGATGGATAGTTTGGTTTCAATACCAACAGCCACACTATAATTTCATGTATAGATAGTCGGAAATTAAATCGCGGAATATGGATTTTCGATGGGCTAAAGCGAGAGGTACTCGCGGCACAAAACCAGTATCAAATCTAAAAGATTAAACGCCGAGCAGGTTAGCTGTACAGTTGGGCTGAAGGAGAAGATGACCTTAAATCCCTCGACCCTGTCACAGAAACTACATCGACCATAGAATCGCCTGAACAAGATCCATTCTCCACATGTTCTCATGAATTCCGAACAGTCGATAGACAGAAACAAGAAGTGGCCCCTTTTTCAATTCGCTCACAAATTACAGTCCAACCTGCGATTACGCATTTACAGCAACGATTAAATAAACGACATGACGAGTGGTTGTAGCGATCACCGGTTACTTAGACCCGCGCGGTCTGGGGGTGGTATCTTATCGCCCGCCAGCGATCTGAACCCGTCAGACTAAACAATACTTGCGCCTAACACGGGCGTAGGTGATTGCCGTGATGCCAGATTTAGAATTGCGGACACGCGATCTTTCTGTAATCATCTGTCGGCATGCGAGACCGGTTGTCAGTCATGTTTGAACACGTTAAGGCGAAAATACCGGTTTCTTCCGTTGGAAAAGCTGTCTCGAAGAGGGTGGATGGGGGTTAGGGTTGTTAGATCGATTGTTGGTGTTGATTTAAATGCATGCCGCTGCTGAATAGATCTGATTGTGGATTTTCATCGGGAATTTCCTGTTAACTTCAGTTGGGTTCGGGGGAGTGTTAATATGGATGACGAAGCAAATTCGGGTGCACTGATTATGTCAATACTTTATAAAAGCACTCATTTCATGAATATTATATAGTTCTATGTCCAATAACGAAATACTGTCGGTCGTCTTTGGTTCATATCGATGTGTTAAAAGAAAATTTGGTTCAAGCCCTGTGGACAGGACCTTTGGCGATATTGTTCAAATTTTGACACATCATATCTCCGAAAGTATTGGTTTCTCAGAGTTGGGAATGATATCAATGTATTCTTATGATAGGACTGCATCATAAAGGGAATTCAATTCGAATAATAGTTCATTTATCAAGATTAAATGAGCAATCTGATAATAAAAACTGCACCATGGAAGAAATCAAATTAAAATTGCTGAAATGAATTTGACTCTCTCTTATAGAACAAGATGACATGTACGAGTATGAGCACAGATCATATAATAATTCATAAATAGAATAATTATAGCATTCTGTGAAAACATAGAAGTACGATTCATTATTAAATTTTCGAAAAATCATTTCTCCGAAAGTATTTGAAAAAGAGTTGAAAATGATATCAATGGATTTTTATGGTGAAACTGCATCTTAAATTGTTATCTTGAATTTGTAATTAAAAAAAATAATTTTTTTTGTTACTCCGAAACCATCTGGCCTATTTTGCCCAATAACGAACTACTAACAACTGCCTAGCTGACTCTGTTCGAGAGTAATGGTAGCAACAACATTTTAAAATCTAATTATGTTTTGACACTTCACGGAAATCCGATCAATACAGAACTTAGCATGCGCATAAAGCTCATTATTCTACAACTTGATGCTAAAGTTCAGATAGATCGATTAATCTGTTTCGGAAATATTCATAAAAAATGTTTTTACTAAAAATGGCCATAACTCCGAAACCGCTTCGTGGATTTCGCCCGTTAACGAACTCGTCTGAGGTTTTTACACTCCAAACCTACCCTGCAAATTTCAATCTCTAACTCCTTTCGTTCGAGAGTTATCGTGTTAACGGATGGACGGCTGGACGGCCGGATAGAATCGATTTAATCGTTTAAGACTATGTTCATAAAAAAATGCGAATATTACAGACATTTGGGCAAATTGATGAGCACTCTGTTTCAAGGAACAAGAGCGCCTAAAAGATGGGAAAGCCCTGTGGACAGGAGATCTGGCGCTCTGCTTGTTCAAACTTTGACAAATCATATTTCCGAATTTATTGGTTTCTCAGAGTTGGGAATGATATCAATGGATTCTTATGATAGAACTGTATCATCAAAAGAATTAAATTGAAAAAGTGTCATTTAAAAAAAAACAAGAGGGCCTTAAATCATTACTCCGAAAGCGTCAGACCGATTCTACCTAATAACGAACTTATCTGAGATATTGATTCCTCAAATCTACTCTGAAAATTATCAATTAAATTTTAGACAATATACAAGTTTTGTTTTTACTGGAGATATTCTGAACCCAATTTGATTGACTTCCCATCATATGTATCATACAAGCGCATTATATTATCACCCAAATATCAAAACATCCTACAACCCTCATAATTCTATGATGAATTTTATGGATTTTGATTAGAACCAGAAATAAATATGACATGTCTCTTATCGGTTGATAAGATAAGATGTATGAACACAGATCATGAAATTCATAGATACAAATAATTACGCACATTAATTTTCAATTACAGCATCTGTGGAATCATACAATTACGATTTATCTTTGAAATTAAAAAAAATCATATCTCCGAAAGTATTAGCTTGCTAGACTTGCAAATGATATCAATGGATTTTTATGATGAAAATGATTTAAAAAAATGGATCTGCACTCGTGCGCGCAAAAGCTTCTGCCTCCATATGGGTCCATTTCATTTTTTTTATATACAACATAAATTCCTTTTGGTCATAGCACACTCTTCAAGCACATCTCATTTTTCATACATCCCCATATTTTTAGTAGCTACCTTGTTTGATGAAATATCCTGGCAAATAATATCTCGTCCTAATGGAGGCCCTTAGGCTTGTAATAGGTTATCCCCCAATTTATTTTATGATCTCCCGAAAAGTTTTTTATAGGGGATTTCCGAAGTTCCCTGCAACACCCAGATTTTCCCGCACATATGTATTTATGACGCCTTTACCCCCAACATCAGAATTTACTTTTGCACCGTAGTAGCTTAAAAGACGCACCCGAGTGTCCAAGGTTTCAGTAATGTCGTCTAAAAACTCAGTTTTACAACCTCAAGTTATTACGGTCATAAACATATAATGTAATAATATTCTGGCAGTAAAAACTGAAACATTACGAGTTTGCAAGTTTTTCGTATGCCTGTAATTTGGATGGCATAAAAGTTGTTTCTTGACTTTGGCAAATGGAATGAGATGTTCGATTTTATTGAATTTCACTTTGTTGGATGTTGTTGGATTGCCATAAAAGTCATATTATTGTCATTAAACAGGTGAATGTTGATGGTGTGTTAGTTTGTTTGTGAGCTGCAGAAAATAGATAAGTTGGTTTATTATTAATTGGTTCCTTTCTGGAGTTTCTTTCCCAAACTAAATAATAAAATGAAAAAAATGTTATATTCTGAATTGCTTCTGCGTTAGGAACACAATATCTGTGTCAGAAGCAATGCGTAGAACAGTGTTGCCTAACAAACAATAACGAAACAACATCAACGATAAAACAACTATTTCGTAACGTTTCGGAGACAATATCAGGCTCGTTCGTCAGACACCAACCAATAATCTTCAGAACTATTTTCTGTTGATAGCTATTCTGGCAATTTACGAATTTCAGTATACGTAAGAGCGAACAACGTGACAGAAATGAAGATTATTCCGGATTGTAGATCACTGGCCGAGGCTTTGGCGTACAGTATGCAAAGTGCAATGTTGCTCGGATCACTTCGACTCATCTGGTCCCATCAACTGTGGAGGCCGCTTGCAGCTCATCTCCTTTGTTAAGGGACAGGACGATGAACTACTCCAAGCAATGTGCGAGAGGTTTTTTAGTGAGAAACCACGAACACTCCTGAGAGAGTGGACCCTCCCAGGGGTTGGAAATTTCTTTTTTCTGATTTGTAGACTCTTCCAAGTATCCATCAGCAATTAAAGTTGCTGCATTAGTTGCTGCTAATATTTCTGTAGGAAGCTCTTCATCCAGATGTACCCATTATTAAACTTCAACTTCAGGGTTGGTTCATAAATCATTTATCTAATCATTGAAGGATACTGTGGGAGGTATACTCATTATTAAAGGTTACTTTCTGGGTTTCCTCTCCCAAACTCTGAAAAATACCTATAAAAGTAACGAAAATCTTTAGAATTATAACAAATTATAACAAAATAATTCTAAAGATTTTCTATAATTTTATAGGTATGTTTCAGAGTTTGGGAGAGAAAACCCAGAAAGTAACCTTTTTTTGATATATAATTAATAGTAAAAGGTTACTTTCTGGGTTTTCTCTCCCAAACTCTGAAAAATACCTATAAAATTAACGAAAATCTTTAGAATTATAACAAATTATAACAAAATAATTCCAAACATTTTCTTTAATTTTATAGGTATTTCTTAGAATTTGGGAGAGAAAACCCAGAAAGTAACCTTTTACTATTAATTATATATCATATTTATTTTTTCTGTTGGTACTTATAATCGGTTTGATTAACTGATATACATAATTACACATATGAATGACAGATGTCAATAAATTCGTAATTATATTGGTTGCGTTAATATGTAAACGTATAAATGTTGAATTATCAAACTTGATGCATATACATTTAATTGCTGGTTTTTCGAAAGCACGTGTGCATTTGCCATGATCATACCTGCTGTGGAAAATAATCTTTCAACAAGTACGAAAGTAACCATTAATTAATCATAGGCCATCTTGAATAGTATAGGAATTGCAATTTTGATTCTTTTTCGTTTTTTATAATAGCAAATGTTCTTCAAACTCAGCTTTCCAATGTTTCCAATGTTTCGAAGGTTTTGTTGATGTTTTAAAGAGGCTATCGATGTCGATACATTTTTTAATAGGATTGGAAAAATTGGTATCGTTTTCAATGAATACTCTACCGGTGGGTAGATCATTGAGGGTGTTCTTGGCGTATTCGTCATAACACTTTTCGAAACATAGAATATCTTCAATTTTCATTTCTTTACCGGTTCTTCTATTGAGTCGTATATAAGAAAAGTTTACATTATGTATCTGTAGTAGATGAGACGATCTTCCAGGAAGAAATTTTCGAGCCCGAGAAACTGTTTCAATAGTTTACACGTTTATTTCTCAGTAGTTTATGGACAAGTATACTCAACTCAACTCAACAGTAAAAAATCGATCTTGAAAAAACATATGCAAACATAAAATATAAAAATCTGCAAGGATAGATATTTATGATAAGAGATACGTTAAAAGACCAGTTATCAAGTTGAAATACAATGTGAAAAAATTATTAAAATTTAAAATGAAATATTCCACAGATATAGCCACAAGAGATGATATTTTGTGAAACATTTTGCGAATGAAAACTTCATAAACAAATTTAACGAGACCAAAAACGAAACTCTAGGGTTACTCGTATGTTCGGTATCGAGATGAGAAAGAGACGACACGAGAAAAATTTCATTCTCGTGTGAAGCCCTAGCTAAGTGATTTGTATAATATGCGTTAATATGGGTTGAAGGGAACAGTCAACAAAATAACCCTACTACCTCGCATGTTATCCAAAACGTTTCTCATAGTTCTAATAATGTTCCTCCAATTTTCAATAATTGTACTAACTGTCAAATAATTGTGAATGTGAACTAATATGATTTCAAAATGTATATTCTGCAATGTATTGGGGTTTTCAGAATATGAATTAATTCCTTATGAACAAAGTGTTTTCAATCATTTATGTATAACACTAACAACTATAGGAAATATAATTTCCTTATAGTAAGGAAATGAATATTTCCCAACAGTTAGGAAACCATAACTTTTTCTTTAAGAAATTTTATCTGGAATGTCAAAATTTGCGAAAAAGATAAATTAATTCAGTTATATAGTGGAGTTTGCGTGCGGGAAATTTTTTTCCGCACCGTGTGGGAAAGTGACTCTTCGTGACTTGAAATGTGTGTGAGAAAAGGGTTGAACGCGCACGCTTGTAGATGAAAATATTAGACGGACGGAAAGAAAATTCAATTGAATTCAAGAAATCCAGGTTCTTCGAAAGATCAACTGCGAAAATTCCGACTAGTCGAATTTTTTCAACTCCTCGCTACTTCAAGTACATCCAAGTGAAATAAAAATCCAAAAACGAAGCGACAGAGTAAACATCACGGACCGTATGACCCGACAAATTCCCATTCATCTACTAAATTTCATCGGTTCATTCAGTCCTGAAGGGAACTCGGCAGCCCTTTGCTCGCTACGAAAAAAACGAAAAACATCCAAAATTCCCCATTGATCTCCATCCATTAATTCCCGAGTTCCCGAACCGTCGAAGCTGGAACCGGGGACGATTCATTACGGCAGAGGCGAGGGATGAAAGGGACGGAAAGGGATTCCTCATTGTCATGACGGATAATCAATTCCGGTCATTTTGAAAGCTTGTCGAATGTTCGCCGCATAATGTGTGTTATTATAGCGGCCGGGCGTTTTCCCTTTTTCCGATGGAATTTTTCACTTGACAGGATGGCGCGATGGGACAGGAATCGACGGTGTGGGATAGCTCGACATCGTTAAAGTTACCGATGATATTTTGTCGATGAGAATGGACAGTTCGTTTCACCGGTTTACAGCGATTCACTTTTCCTACTTTGAAACTCCGGAATTAATGGATCTACCTATCTACAGGGTGTCCCAAGTTCGAGTGCCTATTAGACGTTATCAAACTTGACGCATATAAATTTAGTTGCACGTGTTCTTGCCATGATCATACCTGCTGTGGAAAATAATCTTTCAACAGTTACGGATGTAACCATTAATATATCATAGGCCATCTTGGAAAGTATAGGAACTTTTTCATGCCCTTTCCGCCACTCTACAACACAATTTTGATTCTCATTTGTTCTTTCTAACAGCAAATGTTCTTCAAACTCAGCTATCCAATGTTTCGAAGGTTTTGTTGATGTTTTAAAGAGGCTATCGATGTCGATACATTTTTTAATAGAATTGGACAAATTGGTATCGTTTTCAATGAATACCTTTCCGGTGAGTAGATAATTGAGGATGTTCTTGGCGTATTCGTCATAACACATTTCGAAACATTGGACAGCTTCAATTTTGATTTCTTTACCAGTTTTATTATATGTACTTCAACAGATGTATACAATAATCATTGACATCTTCACTACAAGAAGCAGATGTTCAAATAAAGATGGGATTTAGGTGCAATAAAAGTTGTCCGTTTAGTACAGGTTGTCCCAAGTTCGAGTGCCTATTAGACGTTTCTGGAGAACTGTACATATTTGAAATCTGAAAATTGGGATTATGATATCGTTTGAAATTCTCTACAGAGCTAAAATATTTTCGAAGCCCAAGCAGTTCAGGTTATACAGGGAGTGAAAATTAATTTGATGAAACATTTTTTTCTTCAAGTTTTGCATTCCAGGTTTGATCAAGTATTCAATGCTGAATACATTTCTGTTAAAACCATTGTATTCATCCAAATAGTTTTCCAAATATCGAAAAAAAAATTTAAAAAAAAGTCAAATATTATGTTTAGTCAGTATTATGTTAATTATTCTTATTTAAAACATCCTGAGCGTGAACCGTTTCTACAACATCGAAGAGGAAGAATATGGAAAGGTCATGCGTCCTTCGAATTTCAGGGGTGTTTCAAATTTTGTGTCGAAAATTGTGATCAAAAATTGGCTATGACTTCTGATTTTCCAATTAGAACCCTATTTTTTATGATTGCGTAGGATTCTGCAGTGAAAAATAATGAAAGATTTCCAACATGATTATGCTCCTAAATTCAATAATTTCTGAGATTTTTTTCATTGAACTTAGGAGCTTAATCATGTTAGAAAACTATCATTATATTTCACCACAGAATCCAACGCAATCATAAAAAAATATGGTTCTAATTTGAAAAACAGAAGGTATGGCCAATTTTTGATCACAATTTTCGACACAAAATTTGAAACACCCTGTGATGATATTTCTGAAATTCAAAAGATGCATGACCTTTCCACATTCTTCCTCTTCGAAGTTGTAAAAACGGTTCCACTCAGGATGTTTAAATTGAGAATAATGAACATAATACTGACTAAACATAATATTTGACTTTTTTCCGGTTTTTTTTCGATATTTTGAAGACTATTTGGATGAATACAATGGTTTCAACAGAAATCAATTCAGCATTGAATACTTGATCATAAAAGGAATGCAAAACTTGAAAAAAAATATTTTCGACAAATTTATTTCCACTCCCTGTATAACCGGAAGTGCTTCGGCTTCGAAAATATCTTAGCTCTGTAGAGAATTTCAAGTAATATCATAATCCCAATTTTCATATATCAAATGTGTTCAGTTCTTCAGAAACTTCTAATAGGCACTCGAACTTGGTACACCCTGTATACTCCATTGACTTTCATAAATTCTCCGGGTTGGCCATGAAATTTTGACACATTTCATCGTGTATATTTTGAAAATGTTAGGTTATGCTCATTTTCCTGTCAGATAACTAGGCAACGTTTTCCTCTCCACATATAAGTCGTTGTAATGACGTATTTTTCACAATGTGAATTTTCTTGGGAAATATAATGAATTAAAGGAGATATTATGTGAATTCAACAATTCCAAAGAGCTGGCGATTGTTGAAGAAAATTTTTCATCTGTTGTTACTATGGAAATATTTCACGTATATAAACTGGTTGAAAGATTCAGTTATGCTATTTCCTTGTACGGAAATCAAGAATCAAGTGTTGAAATTTTATAGGAAATTTTTTTTTCGGAAAAATTCATTTCATTAGACATGATTAGGAGTCGTATTTCCTATTTTTGGCGCTCTAGTTCCTGGGAACTGAGTGCTTATCAATTTGTCCAAATGTCTGTAATTTTCGAATTTTCGGCTGAAAATGGTCTCAAACGATTAGGTTCGACTCACTGATCAAGAACCCGAGGTCGAAATCGATTCTGTCCGGCCGGTCCGGCCGGCCGGCCGTAGGCACGATAACTCTCGACCGAAAAGAGTTAGAGGATTGAAATTTTCAAGGTGAGTTTGGAGCGTAAATATCTCGAACAAATTCATTAATGGGCGAAATCCCTCAAGCTATTTCGGAGTTATGACCGATTTTAGTAAAACACATTTTTTATGGATATATCCGAAACCGATCACTCGATCTATCTGAAATTTAGCATCAAATTGTAGATTCATGACCTTTATACGCATGTGAAGTTTAGTATTGACCAGGTTACCGCAAAGTGTAAAAAAAAATTTTGAAAATTTAAAAATTTTTTTTCTACAATAACTCTCGAACGGAATGAGCTAGGCAGTTGAGATTTTCAGAGTAGGTTAGGGAGATGAATATCTCGGTTAAGTTCGTTATTGGTCAAAATAGACCAGGTGGTTTCGGAGTAACGAAAAAAAAATTTTTTTTTCAAGTAACAATTTTCAAATTCAATTTTTATTTAGATGCAGTTTTACCATAAAAATCCATTGATATCATTTTCAACTCCAACAAGCTAATACTTTCGGAGATATGATTTATCGAAATTTCAATAATGAATCGTACTTCTATGTTTTTAACGGAATGTTGTAATTATTCTATCTAAGCTTTATTATATGATCTGTGTTCATACTCGTACATGTCATCCTGTTCTATAAGAGAGAGTCAAATTCATTGCAGTTTATTTTAATTTGATTTCTTCCATGGTGCAGTTCTCATTCACAGATTGCTCATTTAATCTTGATAAATGAACTATTATTTGAATTGAATTTCCTTTATGATGCAGTTCTATCATAATAATACATTGATATAATTCCCATCTCTGTGAAACCAATACTTTCGGAGATATAATTTGTCTGTTTGAACTAGAGCGCCAGAAAGCTCCTGTCCACAGGGCTTGAACCCATTTTTTTCGGATAGTTCGTTAGCTTTATTTGATGCAACATAAAAAATGTGGCAAAGCCCTGAGGACAGGGGTTTTGGTGCTCATGATCAAATTTTGACCAATCATATCTCTGGAAGTATTGGTTTTTCAGAGTTGCGAATGATATCAATAGATTTTTATGATAGAACTGCACCATAAAAGGAGTTTAATAAAAAATGTGTAATTCAGAAAAAAACAAGAGAGGCAAAAATTATTAATCCGAAACCACCAGACCGATTCTACCCAATAACGAACTTATCGGAAATATACATTCCTCAAATCTTCTCTGAAAATTATATTATATCAATTTAAACTTAGCCATATTTCCATCATCACATAGATTCTCCAAGGGCGTTATATTATCACCCAAAAATTATTCTCGGATAGCTGAGGTTATTTCATTGGTCAATTTGCATTCGATCATAATTTGTTTTCTAGTAAAGGACATATTTTATATCATGAGTAACGAATTTTGAATAGAACCAGAAATAATAATAATATGTCTCTTCAAGATGGCATGTAGGAACACAGATCATGAAATTCATTGATATAAATACGGACTTCAATTTTCGAGCACAGTATTCTGTGAAATCGTAGAGTTACGATTTATTATTGAAATAGCATCTCCAAAAGTATTAGCTTTTTAGAGTTGAAAATTATATCAATGGATTCTTATGATGAAACTGTATTTTAAAATTGGTTCAAGCCCTGTGGACGGGAGCTTTGGCGCTCTTGTTCAAACTGAGAATAATTATTGAAATTTTGAAGAATCATATCTCGGAAAGTATTAGCTTTTTAGAGTTGAGAATGACATCAGTGGATTTTCATGATGAAACTGCATTTTAGAAAAAATTGAATTCAAAATTTGTGATATAAAAAAAAATTTTTTGTTACTCCGAAACCACCTAGTCAATTTCGCCCAATAACGAACTTAACCAAGATATTTACTACCTAAACTCTGAAAATTTTCAACTTTCTAGCTCATTCAGTTCGAGAGATATCGTGTTAACGGACATAAGGTCGGATGGCCGGCCGGACAGAATCTATTTTGACCATGGATTCTTGATCAGTGAGTCGAACCAAATCGTTTAAGACCATTTTCATCCTGAAAGTGAAAAGCTGCAGACATTTGGGCAAATTGATAAGCACTCTGTTGCGAGGAACCAGAGCGCCAAAAACCATTTCATAGGACGAGAGCGAGTAAATAAGTTTTTTTGCCGACCTCTATGAAAAGTGACATTTTACGTACAAATTTGCGGCCGTAAAATCGAATATTAGTCAAGGCAAGTACTCTGTGGACGAGAAAAAACTTTCTCATCCTCAAAATTACTTTCTCGTCCGCTGTGGTTACTATGAATACGGTATGATACGGTTCAATACAAACATCAGTGTCTGTAAGAATAACTGTCAGTGCTGTGGTCACTATGGATACGTTTCAATACAAACACAAGTGTATGTGTCATTTGCTAATGTGAAATTATTTAAGAGGTCAGAAATTCATAAAAATATGTGATGGCAGACGAAAAAAAGTAATATATGCTCCTCTGCGAAAACCTGTCTATTGTCTCGCCTGCTTGCTTCGAATTTGCAGACTCGACTATAATAGACAGTTTTTCGTCGTTTGTACATAAATAACTATTCTCAAAACATTTTCATTGAACATCTAGCATGAGATGATACAGCTTTCATATAATTATACAATAATTAATCAAGTAAGAATTTCTGTGCATAGTTTTCAGTTCTCATCTGTCAAAATAGCGGACCATTCGAAATTAAACTTCGTATTGGAAATCCCTTTAGTCACTGGGTGCCTGAGAACGGTCGCATTTCACTGGCAGATTGAGGCAAAAAACTTTCGCATCTGGATCATACAACTTTTTTAGACGTTCCTGCGTTGTTGAGCATGCACAGGTGCCGCGCGACAAATCCGTCACGCGCCCGTTCGGTTCCGCGCCGCGTTTTTATTTCCACGGCTTAACGACCGCCCAGGTTTTATCTAGAGACTCGTTACGTCCCCCAACGCACCCCCCTCGGTCCCGCCGCTCGGGCGCCCGAGAAGAATTTCCGAAAAATGAGATTGTCACGTACGATTGTAATGTGACCGGCTGCGTCCTGGGATGGAACGACGCGAAAAAAGGAACGTTAGGGGGTTTTTCTCGCCTCTTCCCATTTACCGGGAGTGGAGGAGATTATTGAGTGTACTCACGGGGGCAGAAGGGCGCCGTAAAACAATAAACTCCCGGTCGTATTCGCCGAGATGTCCTCGTAATTGAACTAATCAGTGCGGCAAATCAATATCGGGCCTATGTTTTCTTTTAATTTGGGAAACGTTTTAGGGGTCTTTCGGAATGTAAGCAAGGATATAATGGTTGTTATGTGGTATTGTTCTGTTTGACCTGCTTGGAATCAAGAAAATATGCTGAAAATATCATCCAACCTTTTGTGAAGAGCATATTGAGTTTTCGATACTGGTAGCGCCCACTTTCGGCGGGAAGCTACTGCTCGATATCTCGCATCGATCGAGAGTCGATAATTGAGCGATAATTGTTTATCTCCCCAATTACTTAATCAGGGTCTTTTGTCCAAGTTAAATTACTTATTATTCTTTCTGTTGATCTGGCAGCTCGACCACGGTATTCTTGTAAGGATTAACATATATACATAAATCGTGTAATCCACTGATTTGAGTTGATCTAATCCAAGTCAGGGTGAAACACTAGTCAGTATTTGTTGGATCGTCGATATTGTTGAGGATTGGTTAGTTGGAATACACGAAAGCATATTGCTTGGTGCAAGAAAAAGGTTGATTTTTTGGCGCTCTTGTTCCTCGGAGCAGAGTGCTTATAAATTTGCCAAAATATCTGTAATCTTCGAATTTTTGGCTGAAAATGGTCTTAACCGATTTGGTTCGACTCACTGATCAAGAATCCGTGGTCGAAATCAATTATGTCCGGCCGACCGTTAACAAGATAATTCTCGAACAAAAGGAGTAAGAGGATTGAAATTTACAGGGTAAGTTTGGAGTGAAAATATCTCAGACGAGTTCGTTAATGGGCGAAATACACCAAGAGGTTTCGGAGTTATGGCCGTTTTTAGTAAAAATATTTTTTATGAATATTTCCCAAGCCGATCACTCGATCTATCTGAAATTTAGCATCAAGTTGTAGAATAATGACCTTTATATGAAAGCGAAGATTTGAATTGATCAGGTAGCTGTAAAGTGTCAAAAAAAAATTTTAAAATTTTTTAATTTTGTTTCTACAATGCGTCAGGCAGTTGAAATTATTAGAGTAACTTTGGGAGATAAATATCTTGGTTAAGTACGTTATTGGGCTAAATCGGCCAGACGGTTTCGGAGTAACGAAAAAAGAATTTTATATTACATATATCAAATTCAATTTTATTTAAGATGCAGTTTCACGATAAAATCTATTGATTTTTTTCAATTCTAACAAGCTAATCCTTTCGGAGATATGATTTTTCGATACACCTCCTGTTCTAGAAAACAAAGTATGATTGAATGCAAAATGATTAATGAAATAACCTCAGCTATCGTAGAATAATGAGGATGATATGATATTACACTTTTAAGGTGATAATATGATGCCCGTGGATAATCCTTATGATGATGGAAATATATTCATTGGTAAGATACATAATCAAATTGGGTTCAGAATATCTCCAGTTTAAACAAAACTGCAATATTGTCTAAGTTTTAATTGATATAATATAATTTTCAGAGTAGATTTGAGGAATGAATATCTGGGATGAGTTCGTAATTGGGGAGAATCGATTTTGGCACGTTTTACTGAACACGAGTCATCGTTATTTTTCTCAATTTGAGAAAAAATGACTATTGTATCTTCATCCCGTAGCAATATTATTTTAACAACTTCAGACAAATTTAACGCAACTGAATTGGATTTACGTTTACATGGATCTGCTTGTAGTTTCTTCCTGATTGCATTGTGGGCATCTCGTACTGTTATAAATTATATATTGTTAAATGAGTCAATCATAATATTAAAGTCATTATAGTACTTTTCTGTCAAGAGTTTGCAAGGAACGTTCCACATTATCTTCACCGTTGCTTCTTTGAATTCAGTCCCGTCTTTCATTCTCATCTTAACTGCCCAATCTTTCAGTTTCAATCCCAGTTCTTCTAAGCTTCTATGTGCATTTAGTTCATGTTCTAGTTCGTATCAAAATTCAATAAATATTCCCAAAATATACTTGTGACTGTAGGTTGTATTTCTTTGATTAACGCATTTTTTTGCGTTTTAAGTGCTTTTTCTTACATTATGAGTCAGCATGGTTACGGTTTTCTGAAGAGTTTGATCTCTTCCTCATTATATTTTCAAACAAGGATGTGTATGTAGTTAAATAAGTAAATTTTTGTTTATAATTTAGTATATTCATCTATCCATGGGCCACACAACACAGGTTATTCTGTGCATCGGTTTCTTAATCGTTGTGTGGTCCTTTTTGTCTGTTTCTAATACTGTCAACCTATTATTGTAAAAATTTGAGACAAATAAACAAATAATAAAATATGATGTATGTTTGAGATAAAAATTCACAGAATGATATCGCGTCCTGTAAGAAGAAGTAACTTATCTGGAAGACGAAATCCTTAAATTTCCCGAATGGTAATGCATTGAGCCAATCTCCATCGTTATCCGAACTCATTATTCGTCGTTTTTCCAGAACACCTAATCCAGAATCTTGAAAGCCCCCCCAGACGGGAGCTAGAACCATCCACAAAGACATGATGGATGATGCGACTGCAGCGTCACCTGGATCGGCTTCCATAGCTGTCGATCGGGAAACGAGAACACATTTTTCAATTCCACAGATTCATTATTGACCTCAAGAGAGCGTAATTTATTATCTGCTTCCGTTTCCGATCGCCTCACCTTTTCTCGACATCTAAAGCTTTTGTACCGTGTATTCCAGCGTGCTCAGCGAGTATGGTACCTTCTTATTTTCTCTCGGGGGAACGATAGAATGGAAAACTATAGCGATTTTCCGAACAAGAGAGTATAGCGATCGTGTATCGGGTTTCCCACTATAATTTGACCCCCCTTTTGACTTTGTTACGAATGGAGATGCAGAAAAATGTTCTGTACAAAAGTTGTACGAAATCAACTAAGTTTTTTCAGGACGTTTTCACGAATTGAAATATATACAGGGTGGACAAGATATTAAGTGTAACTTAATTCTTTTAAATGAAACCCTCTATAATTTTTTTTTTATATATGGCTAGGTCTTTCTCTCCTGATTTCGAATATATATGTATGTGTTTGTCTCTCTTATTTTGAGAACTATAGAGTTTTAAATTCTGGAGACAACCTGGAAAATCAGTAGTCAGTTGTCAAGTGGTAGGCTGTGATAAATCAACTAACTGCATTGGTAATGCTTTTTTTTTATTGTTCTTCACATAAAGTGAAAATATTATTACCAATGGAGTGTGTGATATCGTTACCAATGCAGCTAGTTGATTTATCACAACCTTCCACTAGACAACTGACTACTGAGTTTGCCAGGTGGTTCCCAGAATTTAAGACTCTGTAGTTCCCAAAATAAGAGAAATAAACCATTATATACATATATAATATAATAATATAACCTTGCAAATTTCAATCCTCTAACTCCTTTCGTTCGAGAGTTATCGTGCATACGGCCGGCCGGACATAATCGATTTCGACCTCGGATTCTTGATCAGTTAGTTCAACAAAATCGTTTGGGACCATTTTCATCCAAAAATTCGAAAATTACAGACATTTGGGCAAATTGATAAGCACTCAGTTCCGAGGAACTAGTGCGCCAAAAACGGACACCCAGCATAGAGTGATTATGCCCCAACTCACGTCTAATATCTTCTGTAGTTCTTGCCCTATCATATCTCGCAATCAAGCAACTGCCTTCAACCACAACGTCCAACATTATCTAATTGAAACGAACGGCACTGCGATTTCGTCCGTTCAACGAATGGTTATCTCTCGGCCAGTAAAACTTCATTATCGCAAGAGAATCGACTACATAAACAGGCGAATACCGACTACCCGCTGACATCTATCATAACTTTTCTTCAACTCGAGGTCGCCCAAGAACGACGCCGTTCCAGTCACGCGACGTTATACGTCCTTTCGTCAGACGCTAGTGGACAGCGTCCCTGATTAACGAGGGACGTAGGGCCTGGGGGGGCGGATGGACAGCCGGATAAATTGGAGCTCGGTCGAATATTAATGGAAAACTATGATTGGGGTTCAATGGAAAATGCAAGTGAGAGCAGCTGATGTCAAAGTCAGGGACGAAGTGAAAATTAATTGCAGTCCGCTGATTTCGGAAAGTTGGCGGCAATCTATCGAAGGGTTGGACACCTGGTACACTCTATGGTGAAACAAGAACGTTCTGGAAGGGGTTGATGGAAGAATTGATGTTATGATGCGAGTGTCATTTGTGAACTTCTGAGGCACGAAACAATCAGTGAAGGGTTTTCAAGAGCCCATTTATACTCGACCTTTTTGACAAGCTTGTTCTTATGAACAAATTGCCTATCTATTTATCCAACCACTACTTTAGTAACTCCACTCTTGTCCACTACAAATCTTGTCGTCTGACATATTGTGCGGTTGGCTCAGTGGGAGAGGAATTTACTTGGGAGCGAAGGCCCCAAGTTCAATTCCGAGGCTAGGAATGAAGTTTTCTAGTCACGGTAATCGCCACCATTAACTGTTGGGTCAAAAATCAACAGTGCTGTGCCTAAGGTGGCGTGAGAACACAGTAACAAAGCCTACACAGAACACACCTGGTTCTCCTTACTCGCCTAAGCTCTTCGAGAGCTTATGGGTGACCTCCTTGGGGAAGACCTATGAGTATCAGTATAATTATATAGTAAAAACTAAAAATAATATTAATATGTATCGGAAACCATGTTTCCATCTTCTGAGGCGAAGCTTCACTAAAGCTATCAATTACTACACTCAAGTATGGGTTGACTTTATTACACCCTTAGTAATAAAGCGTTTGAAGAGAACAATGAGTTGTTAATAGGGGCTAGATCATTATTAAATAAAATATCTTTCCCATTATACATTTCGATCCCTTCAAGTATTACTAACAATTTTTCCACAATTTGTCGGAATTTTTTGAAACTGAGTGGCCAGTTGATAAAACGTAATTTGCAACCACATATTTATCGATGTTGATGTTCCAAATGTGTCCCGTATGCTCTTTATAACGTGTGTGAATGTTTCTGGTTGGTTGCCCGTCGTACTATGTAGCAATCTAAATATTTAATTTCATATAATATCCGATTTTAACGTGTCTAGAGTTTTTCGAATGTATTTCCTAGAAGTTGTTTAATATTCGTGTTTAGAAAGCTAGTTTTATATTAACCTTCCTAAAAATATTATTGAGTTTGTTGTTTGTTTTCGGATGGAACGTGGAAGCTTGGAAACCTTTTACCGTTTTTATTGCTTTCGTTAGGGTTATATGTCACTGAAGAGATTTTTATATTTATGTTTGTTGATAATTTTTTGAACCAGTTGATGACTATACCCTTTTCTTTCGGGAAAATAGATAATTAATCCAGATAATTTCAAATCAAAGAATGGCTCAGAGGATGGAAACATATTTTTCAAAACATTTTCCAACAAAATTTGTAGTGGACAAGACTGTTGTTACTAGTGTAGTGTTCATATTCAGTCCACAGTGAACTCGAAGTAGAATATAAAATTAAGTAATCATCAAAGAATAGCTTGGGAGTTATATTCATTATTAAATGGTTCCTTTCTGGTTATCCCTCTCAAACTCTGAAAAATATCTACAAAAATAAAAAAAATATTATTTTGTGTTTTGCTTCTGCGTTGGAAACACAAGATATTTGTCAGAAGTGATGTCGAGCAATGTTGCCTAACAAACAATAAAGAAACAACATCGACGATTTATCGTCGATGTTGTTTCTTTATTTTCAACAATTTCGTAACGTTTCGGAGAGTAGAACAGACTTCTTCGTCAGACACCAAGCGAAAATCTCCAGAATTATTTTTTGGTGATAGCTATTCTGAAATTCTCACATTGTTTTTGATGTTGAATGCCACTACTTATGGAAATTCCAAATTTTTGGCCGAAAATAGTCACCACATCAGTTCTCGTAGAAAAACACAAAGCAGAGTAATTTCCACTGTCCTACGCTTTATTCCTAGAATATTTTCGAAGAAGATATTAATCTTATAGTTCCAGGCGCTCAAGTAATAACAATTTGAACACATTGGTTAAATAAATCGTGTTTCATACAAATTGAATGATTACTCTTGAACATGCATTCTAGTCTTAAAAAAGCTATCCAAGCCTCACAATTTCTTCCCTCCAATTCGTAGATTTGATTATCTCGTGATTTCAAATAGCATGATCAAGTAGATGTTTCATTCGGCCATTTACATAACCGTGTTGCCGATATAGATCTGCTCGGTCAGCACCATGTTTTTGATGATTAATGTCACTAGTTCGAAAATAACATGGAAAACCTGAGCACATTTAATGAACCGAACAAAATCAATGAGGTGTCCTTAGTGGGAGTGCCTGGACATTCAGGTATTTAGAGAATACCTACGAGCTATCAGAGTTGATAAGCATCATATCTTCATAGACTCCGAGCAGTTTTTGCGGTTTGTGTAAGCACACGAACAGAAAGAAAAAAGATCCTCCGAAACTTTGATACTGTTGGATACGAGAACTATATGGACCTCAGTAGAAATACGCTGCACCTCCTCACTGGTTTCTCACAGGGCACTGCTGCCTTAGGAAGCATATGATGAGATTAGGGCTAGCAGAAACTGACGAGTGCAGATTCTGTGCGGAGAAGGATGAAACTCCTGATCACCTGATTACGGAATGCCATCTCAAATCAGCGCAAGGAATGCGTTGGGTAAGAAATCTGCAGGAGCAAAGTCGAAGCCTACTTGAAGCCACCCCAGATACTGATTCATCAGAACTCTGGAACTGGAAGGCGAGCTGTAGATGGTGCTGACACGACAGTTCTGACGGGGGGCACTATAGACCTTAAGGTCAGTGCAACGTTACAACTATACAGGGTGTTCTTTGAAGACATTCTAATATTTAAGGGGTGATTCTTTGACTAATTTTAGGAAAAAACTTCCTATCAACGTATTTCCTATGAGTCTTAACTTTTTAGATACAGGGTGATAAAATTTTGGTACTGCGATATAAATACATGACCTCAGTAAAAGTCCGCTGGTTTTCGAGATATCACCACTTTTGTGTATTTTTTAAAAATCTCCAGTTTTCGGTCTTTTATCGCCTAGCATTGCTAGAAATTACTTCAAACTCATGTTTTTTTTTACCTAGGCTATCCTGAATAGTTGCTTAAAACAATGAAGTAATAACTTCACCGACAACTAGAACAAAATCCTTCAAAAAATGTCTAACTTGTTGTATTTTATGCCGAAGTTAAAACGTTAACTTAAGTTTGACTGACTGCTGTGAAAAAAAATTATATCAGACTGAATTGACAAATAATCGCAAAAACTGGTCCATTTCATGCCCTTTTCAAAATGATACAACACTACCAATTTTTTTCAATCAGAACCAGAATTGCTACTTATTAAAAAAAACCAAAACCCTTATCGACTATCTCGCTCCCACATTCATTGTTTTGTAACATGGAAACCGGTCCGACTTTCACAGACTAAGGGTCTTCGAATAGTCTAGACCAGGGGTCACCAAATGGCGGACCGCGGTCCGGATGCGGATCGCGAACCTTTTTTTTGCGGACCATTTTTCCAGAAAACATGTATTCTTGATTAAAAAAATTCATATAACTTTTCGTTTTATTTACTATTTATAGATATTGGATTTAGATTAACTGCTAGTCAAATTCTTATGCCATCATAATGCTATCAACGACCCGCGACAGATATACAGATTTTGTGAACGGACCTCCAATGAAACTAATTGGTGACCCCTGGGTTAGATACTAGAGAAAACTTTTTGGCGTTTGACGGATTCACTCATTTCCTAATATATAGAGATACAGAGGAAATAGATACATAAATCTAAACGTCGTCCACCGACCAATCATCGGGGAAAATTTGGATATCGAGATGTGAAAATCATAGTTTCGGACGGGAAAGAAGAATTTTCCTTCGATTCCGGGTCAAAAATATTTCTAATTGCCGACCCAAAAAATTTTTTTCATGGTATATCGATACGGAGCTCGTGTCTAGTTAAATCGAGGTCGCTGATCACGAATATGCAATTAGTTTTTCCCTAAGTGGCGTACTTTGGGAAAATTTTCACTTAGAGTGAAAAAATGGACGAAAATAGGTCAATTTTGGAAGTTCACACCACCCAAAAAAATTCGGAGTAAGGTATTGTTGATTTTTTTCCTCATATATGGATCCTTTATCTACTGAATAACCCAAACAGAAAATGTCCAGGCCGTACTATTCGGAAATTATGATTTTTTTCCCAAGGGTCTGTTTTTCGGAAAATTCATTTCGCGGTATTTCCGCGGAAAATTCTCAAATGAAAAATCCGATCATATATTCGTAATCTACGGTCTCGAATTAGTAAATGACGTAATTTGCATCGAAATCGGAGACAGGTCGAATTTTGGCAATTTTTTAATACATTAGCCTTAAAAAAATCACATTTTTCGAGAAAAATTTTTTGACGCAAAACTATGAAACGGGTACTTATTCTTATAGATTCGGGGCCGTAGATTCCGAATCTACCATCAGATATTTATTACAAAAATTTTCCGAGGAAATATCGCGGAAAGAATTTTCCGAAAAATGGACCCTCGGGAAAAAAAATCATAATTTCCGAAGCGTACGACCTGGACATTTATTGTTCAGATGATTCGATAGATAAAGGATCCAAATATGACGTAAAAAACCAGCAACACCCTACTCCGATTTTTTTGGGCGGTGGAAAGTTCCAAAATTGACCTATTTTCGTCAATTTTTTCACTTTAAGTGAAAATTTTCCCAAAGTACGCCACTTAGGGAAAAACTAATTTCATATTCGTGATCAGCGACCTCGATTCAATTAGACACGAGCTCCGTACCGATATACCATGAAAAAAATTTTTTGGGACGGCACTTAGAAATATTTTTGACCCGGAATCGAAGGAAAATTCTTCTTTCCCATCCGAAATCTATGATTTTCACATCACGATATCCAAATTTTCCCCGATGATTGGTCGGTGGACGACGTTTAGATTTATGTATCTATTTTTTCTGTATCTCTATCCGTTCGGAAAATATTAGGTAATGAGCGAATCCGTCAAACGCCAAAAAGTTTTCTCTAGTATCCAACACATACAAAAATCTACAATTTTCCGATTAGGTCGACGCGGCTTTGGTTATTCACTAAATCGGGTACGTAGATCACGAATCTGTAATTAGATTTTCCGTATCTCGATTAGTTTCGGAGCAATGACGAAGAAAGTCGCCTCCGGAAATGGATCAGTCGGATTTTTCGCCATATTACCAAAATTAATCGAGATACGGAAAAACTAATTACAGATTCGGAATCTACGCCCTCGGCGTACGTAAAATTCTAGATTTTTGTATGGGTTAGAATCTAGACAAAGAACTCACAGCTCTGGCAATGTGTTAGTTGTTGTATGCATTTTATCAATATTTCACAGGAAATAGGTCATAAATACTTCTACAAGGGTTGAAGTATTACAAGATATTTTACTTGCAATTATCTTTCCGTGGAAAATATTATTTTCAAGGGTGAGACCACCCATGCAAAAATAAACCAGTTAACCCAAAACATTTAAGTTTTACAAGCGAGCTGCTTTGTTTAGAAATACAAATGAGCGCTTCCCAACATGTGAAGTCATGGGACGCAACAGTGGTGATATCTCGAAAACCAGCGGACTTTTACTGAGGCCATGACGATGCTATCTGATAGACCTAATGCCAATCTATCTCCAGTGTCACTTTCGCGTGGTATTTTTGGGACACCCTGTATATAAAGCATTCCAATACTGTATATTTGTTTGTCGCCGTTGCCCATCCAACCTTTCTCACAGAAAGTCATAAAAAGGTTAGTATTTCCGATTTTCGATAAGAATTACAACTTACAACTAATAAAATATACAGCACAGCCCCCGTTCCTCCCGTTTGAGTGACAATAACTCATTCGATAAACCGCTATCGCGGCAATCTATAACGAGATCTTTAATCGTACGTGCTCACACGCCATTATCTTCACATAAATCTCTAATTACGGGGGTACGAGCCCGTGCGTTTAGTTAGCGATAACGTTAAAAAGTCACAGTGCGAAATACAGCGTGGCCGAGACCGGTTCACTCAACTTCTTAAGTACCTGCAATGTACAATTAGCGAATGTTTATATGAAGTCCGGGACTTAAAGAGGGGTATTAAGCGAGTTGTTTTGTTTGCCATTTATAATGAGTCAACAGACGTTTACGGCGTTTTATCAGATTTTAAATCTTCCCTGTCGCGTCCTATTTTGAGGAAAATATATGGGATTTTACGGGCGTAGTTGCAGCGGTGACGAATGCTGTTATAAATCACGGGACTGAGGGGGTTCCGACTCACTCGCGATAATTGAGTTGGGGAAACTCAAACTTCTGCAAATTGACGTTTCCTCGTGATAATAAGCTGAGGATCCTCAAACTAATATGAGACTGATCTTATGGGATTTTTTTGCATTTTCAGAATGTACATATATTTGAGTATATATTCTGAAAATATCTTATCGAAACGAACAATTTTCTTGAAGATACACGCATATTCGTAATTACGTATTTTTATTGCCATTGAAAATGGTAAGAAGTGAAAAAAAAAAAATAGTAGGATGAAGCTCACTGAAAAAGGAAGAGAATAAAGAAAAATTAAAGGAAAAATAATTCACGGGCGATCTGAGGTCGGGAAGCGGAAGGGGGTGAGTTTTTAAGTGTAAAAAATGGATTATCTCGATTTCCGGCAAAACTACAAGTCATATGGAAGAAAGTTTGAGGGCAAAGTTGTAGGTAATAAAAAGATCTACAACTTTTGTTCCTACACTTTTTTCACATAACATCAATATTTATGTTGAAAATTGAAATAACCAAGTTTTTGGTCCCAAACACACTGTAATTTTTTTTATTTTGAATATTCTCTTTTCCACCTCATTTTCCCACTTAATATCGAAAAAATAGCTTAATTTTCAATCGAAAATTCTGACGTCAAAATATCTGCTTCTTTAAAAGACTCCGTGTCCTTTTGTTCGCTGAAAAATATACATTATTATGGTGCATTTTATCAGAAACTGCTATGAAATAACAGGTAGTAAGGCACATACCCATCTAGCCCCTCCATCACTTCTCTATGAAATACCTTTTGATTGGCTAAAATTTTCCATAGGTTATATTTAATAAGACATCTACGATATTTTGGGGATGGATTTTCCCAGAATATCATAGACGTCTTATTGAATATTAACTTCATTAACTTTTTCTGAGAACTTTAACCATGTATATTATTTTTCACAGTATCAAAAAGTAGAGATTTCAACGAACAAAAAAACACTGGTTTAATTATTTTTCGTAATTTTTTAAAAATTTTATAGGGGTGCGGTTCTCACATAATTTTACACATGTCTTTATATCGATGTCCTTCAACTAGTTACCAAACTTCAATTCGATCGAGTCTAAATTTTTTGAGTTATCGAGGAAATGATATTACAGGTGGGTATAACTCCGAAACCGTTGGGCCACTTATGCCCAAAAACGAACTAAACTCTGCCATTCGGATGCGCAAAGACCCTCAAAATTACAAGTCCCGATCTCCTCTTGTTCGAAAGTTATCTAGGCAACGTTCACCCATCCAGCTACTGAACCCCCAAGGCTGCTCGGATCTCCAAAAATATAGATCCGATAGAACTTTGCAGTAGAGTTATGTTTTGAAGGCTCTCGCATAATTTCAGCAATGTCGGACGGATAGTTTTTGATATATAAAATTTTTCTCAACGATTTTCAATGATTTTTTTTTTTAATTTTCTAGTAATACGATTCTTACGATATTTTGCTCAAATTTTCGCACCGGCATTCTACAACTAATTACCGTGCTTGAATTGGATCGGATTCGTATTTCTCGAGTCACAAAATTGGACAATCTTCTTTGTATCAGTATTCTACAACTAGTTACCAAGTTTCAATCCGATGGGATCTACATTGGTTGATGACGAAATTATCACTCGGAAACCGTTAGGCCGATTGTGCCCATTAACGAAGTTGCCCGTCGATCCACCTACCATAAAAATTTCAAGTCCTTATCTATTTCCGTTCTCTAGTTATCGTGGCAACGGCCGGACGGTCAGGCGGACAGAATCGAAATTGACCTAGAATTCTTCATCAGGGAGTCGAACCCAATCGTTTGAGACCATTTTCAGCAGAAAATTCGAGAATTGCAGACATTTGGACAAAATGGGAACACGATGTTCCCCAGAACTTGGAACTTGACAGTAGAGTTAGATTTTTAAGGCTCTCGCAAAATTTCAGCGGTGTCGGACGAAGAGTTTCAGATATATAGAATTATTTTACAATGATTTTCAATTATAATTGAAAGGTTTTTTCTGGGTTTTCTCTCCCAAACTCTGAAAAATATCTATAAAATAAAAATTAATTATTTTGTGATTTGCTTCTGCGTGAGAAACACAAGATAATTGTCAGAAGCAATCAATTGAACAATGTTGCCTAACAAACAACAACGAAACAACATCAACGAAAAAACAACTATATCGTACCGTTTCGGAGTCTATATCAGACTCCTTCGTCAGACGCTTAATGAAAATCTTTAGAATTATTTTGTTGATAGTTATTTTTGTGAAATTCAAGAATTGTCACATTGACAGTATTTAAAAAATCATAGCTAACATAGTTTTTCTTCGCATAGAAATTTCCAAGTTCCAACTCCTTTTTCAATAAATTTAGCCAAATATGGTCAATACCAATTGAGCAATTTGCAAAATTGCATTCTCTGTTCAATAAAATACAAGTTGACTCCTTAAGTTTCCTTTTAATATAATCAGGTTCTGTCATTAGAATCTTTGTATTACTCCAATCCATCATGTGATCTCCTTGGATTGTACATACATGTTCTGCTATTTTTGATTTCTGTATGTCTCTATTTCTCAAGTTATTCTTATGCTCTGACTTTCTTACTTCTAGTGGTCTTGATGTTTCTCCTGTGTATGATTTACCACAAATACAAGGAATATTATATACACAGTTTTTTGATTTTTGTTTTTCATTTATGGGTTTTGTTTTCGTTAATAAAGACCTAAGATCATTTTGTGTTTTGAAGACGGTTCTTATATTGAACTTAGAACCAATTCCTCTAATTTTTTCAGAAAGGCCACGAACATAAGGGATCACATTCAACAGATTGGGTTGCTGTTCTCGTTGATTATTCTGTTGTACTTGTTGATTAATTTGTTGTTCTTGATTATTTGCTCTTCTATCTCTTCTATCATGATACATGTATTTTTGAATTGTCTCGGATATCCATTTTCTTCCAGAAATTTTTTGATGAAATCAATTTCAATATTTCGAATTTCAAGAGTAGAACAAATTAGGTTCGCTTTATTATAAAGTGTTTTAATAACACCTCTTTTCACACTAAGTTGATGGTTTGAATAGAAATTTCAATAATGAGTATACCTCCCACAGTATCCTTTAATGATTATTTTCAATTATTCCAATGATAACGCGATATTTCCCAGAACATGCGAGCAAAAACCTCCAAATGATATATTATTCAACGTACATGGAGCGACGATCCAGAATAACCTGACTAACGGTTAATGTAAAGTAAATAAATATCGGTTTCCTAATCAATTATTTCTGAGGTTAGGTGTGATTATCAACATTCTTTTTTAATTAGAAATAATGTAATCGCGTTGGAATGGAGAAAAGGTCCGATCTTGGGAAACCAAGATTGATGACGGATGCTCCAGCGACGTGGGTGTTGGGAGATTTAGTGTAGAACGTTCGTAGATAAAGAAATGAGGAAACGGTTATCACAAAAAAATTGGACGAAGGAATTTCTATTAACAGTTTCTGGGAAAATAGCGACGAATGGATTTGGTGTTATCTCGATAGAGCGTTCGGTGTGACCCCATCCATTTCGACACTTCCCTCGATGAGAGTGTGAAACATACGAGATTGAGAATAATAAATATGAATTAAATCGAGATAAATTCTCCACCTAAAAGCATTGCCTCGATTAAAGAATGAGTACATAATTTCTAAAGGGTGATTCAACGATGATAATGAGGCAAATACATAATACGGCAGTTTTCTAAAAAGCACTGAGGTGAAGTAAGGTGCTTTTGCTCGCATTCTAATGGATAGCTTCAGGAATATAGATTTTAGAAGAAAAAAAAATTATTTAGTGATATCTACCATCTTTACGAAATTTTGGAAAAATTTTGCCCAAATGTGAAATTTAGTTCTGTGGTGCCAGCCGGCCGGCCGTCCGTTGCCACGATAACTTGAGAACGGAAAGAGCTAGCGACTTTTCAGGGTGGGTGGCGTATCCCAATACGACGGACAAGTTCGTTAATGGGTATAATGGTTTCCGAGTAATAATTTTGTTTTCACCCAATATAAATCCGATCGAATTGAAACTTGGTGAATAGTTGTAGAATACAAACCTAAGCCCGTTTGTGAAATTTTGTGGGAATCGTATCACTAGAAAATTAAAAAAAAATTATAAAAAAATATTATTTATGGCACGATAACCTGAGAACGGAAGGAGATAGCGGCTTGAAATTTTCAGGTTAGGTTGTGCATCTGAATGCCAGATTTGAATTTGTCTATAGATATAATCGGCCAAACGGTTTTGGAATCATACCCATCTGTAATTTGGTTGTTATTTCCTCAATAACTTGAAAAATACAAAACCAATATAATTCAAACAAGGTTATTAGTTGTAGAATGCCAACGCGAAAATTCTTGCGAAATTTCATGAAGATGGTATCACTACAAAATCTCAAAAAAATAATTGAAAATAATTGAAAAGAGTTCTATATATCAGAAACTGTTCGTCCGGCATCGCTGAAATTTTGCGAGAGCCTTCAGAACCTAACTCTTCTGCAAAGTTCCAAGTTTGAACACGATCGGATACATGCTGAATGGGAAATTATGAAATTTTCCGAGAACCTTCAAAACTATGAATGTCATGATGACATATTAAAATATATCATCCATTTCCGGGATGATAGCCCTACATAAGTGTCCTGCAGCGTTCAAACCCGGTTTTGAAGGAGATCCTCCTTAGGAGGAGGCAACAATATATTGAAGAGATTTCTATGAACAAGAGTGAATATCTTTGAAAAATAGTGAAGGCGATTCTCCTTCAAGAGATCCATGTGCCTACAGAGGAGTATATTTGTGAGAGGGGACTTTTGAAAGGTTATGTATTATTTTTAATATGATATCGCTAACATTTTGTTGAAGGCTTCAAAACTTAACTTTACATTAACCACACTTTCTGATCTTGTGAGGTGAGAGGCCCATTTGTCGATGTTAAATCTCGTGATGGGTAGAGAGGCATTTTAGGCCAGTTTTTCTATCACTTATGAAAATATATCTTTATGTTTCACCTCAACACCTTTAGATCTATCAGTGGGCATTTATTGGTTGAGAATAATTAATTGAATATCACTGGAATTCAATTGAATTTCATTCAATATGTTAGTAACTAAACTTACTTCTACTAATTTTCTTTACTTTGATTATTTAAATATGACATTAATTCTAGCAATATTTTTCTAGAATAATTATGTATTCTTCTCCCTAAGAAGAATTGAAGATAGACAAAGTGTTAATTTTTTCATCATTGCATTCTATCCTCACGAAAAAAATTGGTTCAAGCACTGAGGTGAAGTCAGGAGCTTTTGCGCATATGTTCTATTGTCCATTCTCCTGTATTGGACACTCTTTATCGAATTTGCCATGGTGATTTCTATTGTCTGTTCTCCTGTATTGGACACTCTTAATAGAATTCACCATGGTAAATTCGATAAAGAGTGTCCAATACAGGAGAGTGGACAATAGAACATACGCTCAAAAGCTCCTGACTTCACGTCAGAGCTTGAACCAATTTTTTGAGTAATTTTGGAAAATAAGAAACAAAATTTCACACGGGTATAACGCCGAAACCGTTTGTCCGATATTACCCATTAACGAACTTAACTGTTGTACTCGGATGCGTAACCTGCCCTGCCTATCGCAAGTCGCTATCTCTTTCTGTTCGAAAGTTATACTGGGAAGAAATGCCCATTTGAAATTTTATAGTTGAGCTTTGTTAGGAGAGATGAATTCTTGGAAAAAATTTAAATGTAATATCCAGTTTCTTCATTGATAATCAGATTACCATTTGAATTCTACATTGCTTTAATGTATTACTTATACATATAATTCTCAGAAAATTAGTGTAAAATCTGAAAAAATCCCTTTTAATTTCCTCAAATAGGTCTTCATTCGAATGTAAATAACTTGTAGATTTTTGCATGAAAAATCCTAATTTTTTAGCCTCTATCACAAGACATGCTCCTCTTTCGTTAATTAAAAATTCAATTGAACATACAGGGTGTTTCTATTTCAATGTCAAATTCAGACAAAAACCGCAAAACAATTTTTTTCAAATGAGAACTCATTTTTATATTGGTCAGCCGCAATCTACGTTAAAAGATAGTGTATTTTTGGCACTCTTATTTATAATACATACTACTGCTGTGAAATGCTTACTTCCTGAGATATTCGGTAAGTAAAGCAGTAGTACGTATTATAAGAAATACACTAGATTCAAGAACTAATCCCAATGATAATCTTTTTGAGGAAACGGCATGAATTATACTACTCACAGAGTATAATGGGTATTGAATCTTCTGATTCTTTACTGAACGTATGAATAACTCCTGTTATGCAACACGTTTTTGTTCAAGCATGTTACCTTCACACGTTTCAAGATAGTATTCACGGTAATTATGTTGAATACGTGTTGCAGAAAACAAATTTGTAACAAGTGTGTGCTCTCGGAAATGAATACAAAGTTGTTCCTTAAGACCAATAATTTCTAATTAGAGAACATAAATTACAATATGCGTTCATCTCTCAACTCTCAACTGCAACTACGAACTACTTGTTTACGTTTCTCATATGGATAGCTTGAATGAGCGTTGTTTTTATGATGAAATATATGCCTTTACATAACATTTTAAAAGAACTTAGCAAGTACTGCATAGGTTTTCTCATTTCTGATAGAAGACTACGTAAAATGACAACCCGCCATTGGTGTATTTGCATAAACACTGAAATCGAGGCAAATTCTTCTAAAAAGATTATTATTTTACCTTCGAAATTCACTGATGTAAGAAGGTGTTTTGCTTGATGACGGGAATTTGTAGTTGAAACTAATTTACTACTTTAACACTCTCTTGTATATTTTGAGAATTTTCCACAAAATACCCAATTGAAATTTTCAGCGAAATATTTAACAGAACAAATCGGTTTTGTTTTCGAAAGAACTCCAAAGGAATGAGGTTACAATGAATAGATATTGTTGACGATACAGATTTCTCACGTGGGACAACCGTGAACAGAAAAGTTATATTTGTGAGTTATTAAGACATAATATGCAGAAAATTTAAAAAAAATATAAGTATTATGCATAACCCAAGAAAATTTTTTACGTTAATTATATTTTCCTTTCAGATATGGTATAAAAATTAAACTAAGTGATTTTGTGAACTAACGTGTCTTTCAATGGGAACGTCTCATTTTCAAATTGACATTACTCACGCACGACAGCCATTTTTTCTTTGTGACATTGACAGTTATATTTGTCAATGTCTACCATTCAATCATGGAAAGGTACACGCTTCGACGACGTTTACAAATAATTCAAATTTAATATGAAAAATCGCGATCTGTTTAACTTTACGTGCTTTACCTCCAATTCTTGGTCGATGTAATCGTCCGGATAAAAGAACAATTGAACGTTAAGTGAAGAAGTTTGAAACAAATTTTTCACTTCATGATGTCACAGTACCAGCGAGAAAAAGAAATTCAAGAAGTGAAGAGAATATAGCTGCCATAAGTGAAAGTGTTCGTGAAGACCAAAATTTATCGATTTCTCATCGTTCACAAGAACTAGGCTTCTAAGAGACGTCTTTGAGGCGAATTATACGAAAATATCTTCGTTTACATCCATACAATTTTTTCAACCCCCAGAACTCAAACCAACTGATCATTTAAAGCGTCGTGTATTCAGTGATTGGTGGTGAAGCTCATAAGGCGGCAACTGTTAATGGAAAACGTTATCGTTAAATGTTGACCGACTTTGTATGGCCTGAATTGGTTCGTCTTGATTTGCAGAATATGTTGTTCCAACAGGACGGTGCCACTTGTCATGCTGCCAGTGGTATAATGACTTTATCGAAAACATAATTCGGCGACTCGATCATTTAAAGGAATGGACCACCCAACTAGCAAAATAGACCCCTAAAACAACGAAATTATTTTCATTTCATTATTTTTTTAAGCGTCTCAATACGACAATTTGATCATAAAATAGATGGATTTCTATAATGCTGTTGTATATACTTTCTCACAACACATATAATACGACAAATTTTATAACAGTTGCATAACGTACTATAAAATTCCTATAAAATAATTTTAAAACAGTGTTATACAGATAAGAATACGGTTGCATAGCTATTGTATTACTTATAGTAGCGACGTTAAAAGATGGTTATAAAGGAAGCTGTATAAATAGTTGTATTAGAGTTCTTTAAGAAAAGTAATAAGATTGTTGCTTTACGCAGAAGTTGAACACTACACAATAGATATAAAACTATTTTATAATCATCTTATAACTAAAACAGTATACTCTCTTATGAAGACCTTATAGAATAAAATGTGGTTCCAGGAATAACTTTATCTCATGTTCTACGTTATAAAATTATCTAAGTACATTTACCTACAAACATATAAACATAACCCAATAGTAATAGAAAAATTACGCGGGTTTTCTAGCAGTTTTCGGTTACAAAATGAATTCGGCAATATCTGAGTGGAAACGTCTGATTCGTTTCCCAGTTTGTGCGAACAATCGTCAACTCTTTTCTATTATTTTCCTCGGTTTCTACTATCTTGAACATCTTTAAAATATATGAATACCGGTATAAATAAATCCAATAATTTGAGGTTAGTTCACGCTTGGAAAGAATCTGTATAAATAAATTATTCAAAACACAATATAACTAAATAATTGTTTAGTGTCGCACCGAACGCATGTTAAGCGATACTTCTGTTCTATTATGTAGTTTGCCAACGCGCTAAAGGATAACACGGAAATCTAACGTACAGTGTTGCTAGCTTGGCAGTTAGTAGTTATTAAATTCCGACATACATAAAATCAGTAGCAATAAATAGGTAGTCTTTTTATTTTATTATGATAGATCTTGTAGTTCAAGATGTTCTAAATGCACCTACAATGTATGTTTTGCAATTCAATCATGAAAACTCATATATATTTGACACGGATTGTCATAAGGGTTCATTGTAACTTTTAACAGTAATCTTGTGCTAAAGAGAGTTTCGTCATATAAACAAACACAATATTGCGATAGATCCCTTTATTTTTACTAAGAAAACAACTTTTTTTTTAAATAATAACTGAATAATTATCACAAAAAAATCTTGTGTAGCCTACACTTTATGCAAAACAGTGACGTGTACTTTTTGCACACAATGTGTTGGACCACTCACTATACTCGTGGTCCAATCCTCATCCTTTATATAAATATCTACCAATTATTTCTGTCATAAACAAAATGCTGTGGGAAAATATTTTGAATGTATTATTAAATCTGGCAACAGTTAAAAGTGGTCAAGAATCAATCTGCACCATGATTCCTGAGACTGTTAAAAACAATTTTATGGCGCTGCATTAAACAACATAATAAAACTTTAATATCGTATACAGCTCAGAAGAAAACAGAATCATTGTATAAGGTATCTAATTTGTATTCTACCATATACGCCATATTTATTAAACGTTCGGCTGTTCAGAAACCGCCGCCATTGTGAAAAAATCATATAGAAACGAAAAAGGGGTAAAATAAAAATAGATTTTTTGAAGAAATATGAGATTTTTTCCGCTTTTACAACAGCCACAATACATGCTTTGTTTTAAGTTGAAAATTCAACAAATAAAACATTTTTTTTTATTTTTCATTTTTCAATTATACCAATATACCAATAAAATGTACGCTAAACTGAGGCGCTTTAATTTTTTACCAACAAAATATATATATATTGTCAGAAAAGTTAGCTGCGCAAATAAATTTGGCCCCCACAGTAGCGATATATAGGTCTTCAATATTTTCAATTTGATTAACAGGTCCCATCTCCATCACCCACTGCCATAATAATGCCTGATATTGGATCTTACTCCTCTGTCAAACGCGAACGTTTACACATACCTAATAAAATATTCTTGTGATAATTCTATTCCGAATTTCAACGGTAGAGAACAAAATTATTGTATTAGCTATTCTGTCTGCATTATAAAATACTTATTTTTTGTGTAGCTCTTTATTGAGGTTTACAATCTATTTACTATAAAGTATTAAAAATATTATATTAAAAATATTATAAAATACTTATATAATACTTTCTTAGTAGTTCTATATGTGTCCGTCAAATACTCTTAAACCGCAGAATAAGAGTACTGCTATAAAATAGTTTTATAGCAGTTCACAAATACATTGTATAAGTAATCTTGAAGACATACTTATAGGACAGTTATATAGTCATCCTAAAACGGTTGAGTAGTTTACTAAAGGATGTCCTAAAAGAACTGAACAGTTGTGTAAAGTGGGGCCCTTTTTGGTTGTAAAGACATTGTATAGTGGTTTATTTCCACATTATAAGATTTTCACGTTTCTATAAGATATGCTGTATAGCAGTTCTTACAACCTTTATAAAACTATTTTTGCTAGTTGGGCAATTAATTATCCGCCTCGTTCCTGCGATTTAACTCAATTGGACATCTTTCTTTGGTATATTACATTAGATCATTGGCTTACAGTAATCATCCAACAAATTTAGACGATTTACAGATCAATATTGAACGAGTAATTTCTAAATACGACCTGATTAGTATGAGAGAGTCATGGAAAATTGGGTTCAACGACTTCAATCTTGCCAGCGTTTCCGTGGTGGACATTTAAATGATGTTTTATTTCATAACTAATGGTATCCATTGTACTTTATAATGAAACACAAATTTCAACAAATTTCAAATAAATAATGCGTTTCATTCACAAAACAAAATGCGGCACTCTTAATGAAAGAACCGTTAAAACAAAAATCTGTAGAATTGCATTGGAAAGTGACATTCTTTTTATAGATGCAAAGGATGTCTGATAGCTATAAATTTCAGTAATGTACGGTGTTACAAATCGGTGAAATATATTTATACCAATCTTATATCATCGAGTAACTTCTTGAAATCGAAATTCTACTGCCTTAAAAATTTCAACACCTCGACCCATTTCCCCTGACCTATTAACTTCGAAATTGAGACCAAGAAAACATACCTGGCAAAATCAAATATTAGATTTGCAGAGAACTGGGAAAAGCACCACACAAACTAGACTTATCCATAGATTGCACTAGTCAAAATGCATATACATATTCGATAAGATATACAGCGAGTCGATAATTATATTTGGCTTGTGCTATTTGATCTATTTCCATGATCTAATTCTACAAATTAATGGTATTATAAGAGGATTAGATAAATATTGATGGAGTGACAGAGAATCGTGATATTTCTGAATAGATGCAAATTGATAAGAGAGCAAATCATCGATTGGAATTGGAGAAAATTGACAGAATTTGTTATCTTAGTGGAGACTTGCGATGCATTATACAGGGTGAGTCTTTGACCACTGCATTAATTTTAACCAAAAATTCCTCTCATCAAATGAAACACTTTCTTCATTTAACATTTTTCCAAATTCAGCTCAGGTAAAAAGATACAGGCTGTTGAAATTTTGAAAAAAAAATAGTTTTTATTTTGTAGCTTTGACATCCTTTTTTCGAATAAAATGAATGTTGGCGTAAGGTTTCCTATAACTATGATACATATTTTCCAAATATTAGTTATTTTCTACTTCTAGTGGTTTTCTAGTTATGGACTCGTGGATTCATAAAACTAAACGAAATTAGCATAAAGAAAGCATATAAAGTTTTTCTTGAGTCATTTCAAGAATATTGCATCGTTTTAGAACATTATATTATTCTTCATCATTTCTCCTTAAACGCACCGTTTTCGAGATATTCTTCATAAAATGTTTTAAAATGGAAAACTCCAGAAATTTCACTACATTTATGGATCCGTCCCTGAGCGTTGGAATCCCGAATCAAGCTGTAAACCACGTTACCATGCCTTATTCTCGTCCGCCAACAATGTCATAGATAATTTATATGCGGGAGTGTATTAGCACATTGTGAAATCTTTGAACGCTTGTAAATTTTTACCTGAGCCGAATCTGGAAAAATGGTAAATGAAAAAAGTGTCTCATTTGATGAGAGGAATCTTTGGTTAAAATTAATGCAGTGGTCAAAGACTCACCCTGTATAATTATTGACTTGCGACATTACGCATTGTTACTAGAACGTTAGAATGTCTTCTAAATGTCCGAATTTTGGGAATTTCTAGCTGCAAATGGTCTGAATCATTGGTGGTACAGCTACTGATTATTAATTCGTGACCAAATAAAATTCTGTTCGGCCGTGCGGTCGTTTGTGAGCACGATAATTTCAAGTAATTTTTAAAGGACACTATCACTAAGTGGTCACTTATTCGGGTTTCTCTCCCAAAAATTTCATATAGGATCAATAGTATTTTTCCAGGAAGGTTTCAAGCTCAAAATGGATTAACATGTTCGTTAATGGGCATCATCCGCTCATCGGATCCAAAAGTCCATTTGAAATGATGTGATCTCTTCAAATCTCAATAAATACAGATTCAACCAAATTCAACCGATGGTAGAATTTTTTCCGACAAATGTCGATATTCGGTGTGCAATTTGTATATACGGGTGAGTCTTTGACCACTGCATTAATTTTAACTAAAGATTCCTCTCATCAAATGAAACACTTTTTTCATTTAAACTTTTTCCAAATTCAGCTCAGGTAAAAAGATACAGGCTATTGAAATTTTGAAAAAAAATCAGTTTTTATTTTGTAGCTTTGACATCCTTTTTTCGAATATAATGAATGTTGGCGTAAAGTTAAAACTATGATACATATTTTCCAAATATTAGTTATTCTCTACTTCTACTGGTTTTCTAGTTATGGACTCATGGATTTATAAAACAAAACGAAATTAGCATAAAGAAAGCATATAAAGTTTTTCTCGAGTCATTTCAAGAATATTCCATCGTTTTAGAACATTATATTATTCTTCATCATTTCTCCTTAAACACACCGTTTTCGAGATATTCTTCATTGAATGTTTTAAAATGGAAAACTCCAGAAATTTCACTACATTTATGGATCCGTCCCTGAGGGTTGGAATCCCGAATCAAGACGTAAACCACGTTACCATGCCTTATTCTCGTCCGCCAACAATGTCATAGATAATTTATATGCGGGAGTGTATTAGCACATTGTGAAATCTTTAAACGCTTGTAACTTTTTACTCGAGCCGAATCTGGAAAAATGGTTAATGAAAAAAGTGTTTCATTTGATGAGAGGAATTTTTGGTTAAAATTAATGCAGTGGTCAAAGACTCACCCTGTATATACCAATATAGTATTCATTTTATACATCAATTTCAATCCTAGATTCCTCTATCAGATAAAACACTTTTTTGGCGCAGTTGTTCCTCGGAACAGAGTGGTTATCATTTTGCCCAAATATCTGTAATTTTCGAATTTTTTGATGAGAATGTCCTTAAGCGATTTGATTCGACTCAAGAATCCGAGATTAAAATCGAATCTGTTCGGCCATCCGGCCGTAGACACGATTAATCTCGAACGTAATAAGATAGAGTTGAAATTTTCAGAGTAGATCTGGGAGATAAATATCTCGGTTGTGTTCGTTATTGGGAAAATCGTTCTTATGGTCTCGGAGTAACGAAAAAAAAATTGCCTTTTTGCATTACAAATTTCAACTTCAAGATCTAGTTTTACCATAAGAAAGCATTTATATCATTTTCAACCCTGACAACTAAGATAATATTTGCGGAGATATGATTTTTCAAAATTTCAATTATAAATCGTACTATGTTTTTACAGGATGCTATAATTATTCTATAAGTATATGATCTGTGCTCATACGTGTCATCTTATTTTCCTATAAGAGACATGCCAAATTATTTCAGCTATCGTAGAAGTATGAGGATTGTAATATGATATTATACTTTTTGGGTGATATTTCAATTGTATATTGTATATTGTATATGATGATTAACTTTGGTAAGTTGATCAAATTGGGTTCAGAATCTCTTGAGTAAAAATAAAACTGGTGTATTGCCTAGGTTCAATTGATATAATATAATTTTGAGAGTAGATTTGAGGAATGAATATCTCGGATAAGTTCGTGGTTTCGGATTAATAATTTTGGGCACTCTTATTTTTTTTTAGATACACTTTTTTTAATTCAATTCCTTTCATGATGAAGTTGTATCATAAGAATCCATTGATATCATTCCCAACTCTGAGAAACCAATACTTTCGGAGATATGATTTGTCAAAGCCTAAACAAGAGCGCCAAAGCACCTGTCCACATGGCTTTCCCACTTTTTGTACCATATTTTCTGACACCGGTTGTCTCTTTTTCCGATTTTCGTGGCAGGGCTTTCTCACTTTCTCATTCGATATTTTTCCTGATTCGGCTCAGGTAAAAAGTTATAAGCGTTCTAAGATTTCACAATGTGCTAATACATTCCTGCACTTTGTGAGATAAATCTTACTTTAATCTGTACTTTATATCAACCAAAAGCTGTTTCATCTGGTACTTGAAAACCAATGAAAATTTTTTGCAACATAAATATAAATTTCCAAATGAAATCACAAATTTAATAGTTGACCTGTGAAACCAACTAACAGAATAATCATAATTAGTAGAAAACGTTCACAGAAACTCTAGGTTAGATCAGATTCCAAGGAAGCATTTCGCAGTCAACGTCTTTATGTCTATGAATCCGTGCACAGTTTTCATATGGCATTGTCAAACTGTGTACCAGGCTTTATTTCACTCGAATAGAATGGATTATTTATGACTTTTATTTTGAAAGAGAAGCAGGAGCGATAATGTGGACATAACTTGATTTGAGGCATTTTCTTGTTCAGGAACCGATACATAAAATTAGAGCCAATTGTTTAATTTTTATATCCGTTGTTTTTAACATTCAGTTCCAAATATCTCAAAATTTTAGGAGAAATATTAATTTAATTTCCTAAAATGATTGAAGATTCTTAGAGACTTGAAATGAACTTTATCCTCTTTCTTTTTTGGTACTAATTTCTAATAGTTTCATGAATCGGTGAGAATATGTGTCATAGTTATAAAAACTTCACACCAAAAATTAATTTATACTGAGAAACCATGTGAAAACTAACAAAAATAAACAATCTTTCAACCTGAGCTGAATCTAGAAAAATAGTAAATGAAGAAATTATTTCATTGAATAATAGGAATATATGGCTGAAATTAATGAATTACATAAAGACTTTCCTTGTATACAGATAAAGTATCAATAATACAGTTGAACACGAAATTGCACAATACATAATGAATTATATCTGTGAAAGTTTTAACCGTTTTATTTCATATTTAAGCCGCATCTAAATATGAAAGTCTGCAAAATTTGCAAGATAAACTCCATTCTACTCACTGAACACTTGAAATGAATTCCTTGTCTAAACCCAATATTTCCCGTGATATATAGGTTAGTTCAAAATATATTACTACCAAAATATAGGCAAGTTGCGTCCAATAATCTGACCACTATTGGTTATTGATTCGGGACAAACTACTCAAGAACAGACGAAGGTTTTTTTTCAGTTCCTAATTAAATTCTTTTTCGACATTATATTGTAATCAATTCCACGATACTATGAACTCACCAGCTCCAACATAGCAGGAAAAAAAGCAGTCACTTACCTGAAAAAATACAAAATATTAATATTCATATAAAGCCTTCTATTCATACAACTACCAAGAATTTTTAAAATCCACACAGAAATTGATAAATAATCAACTCAATTTTTTCTCCATATACTCGACCTGCTCAGTGTACATTGTGACATGATAACAAGTTAGAAAAGCACTGTGGCCAGGTGTTTTGCCCATCCAGGCACTGAACTCGCTTAGCTTTAGGAAAAAAAATATTCCCGATATTTCCAAGAATATAAATCTGACTGAAAAAACGAGCGTTCACTATTAAATTATGAAAAGAGGATTGTATTTTGTCAATATATTTTGCGTATAATGAGATAAGTTTTCAAATAAAGAAAAACAAGAATATAAAATACATATCTAATGTATCAAAATAATGAAATGAACTATTAAAATAATTTGTTCGTCTGCCTATAACTACTCAAATATCAAGAATAAATGTGCAATCTGCTATGATTGTCTCCAGCCTTGCTCTAGATATTCGGATGATACTTTCGAGTATTTCGAGTTGTGAAAACTATGCACCGAGTGTAAGTTGCAACAACCCATTCCACGAGGTTAAATAATTTCAGATTGCTCATTTAGTCTTGATAAATCAACTATTATTTGAATTGAACTCATTTTATGATGCAGTTCTATCATAAGAATCCATTAATATCATTCCCAACTTTGAGAAACCAATACTTTCGGAGATATGATTTGTAAAAGTTTGAACAAGAGCGCCAAAGCTCCTGTCCACAGGGCTTTCCCACTTTTTGTATGTACACATTATTCGTCGAAATAACAGGCAATCATTTCGATAGTTTAATAAGTTTTAAGTTTATACTGCTGTTGATTTTTCGTCTTATTTTTGGTTTATAGTTTTTATTATCGTGTGTTACAATTGACCCCTTCGGTTTAACAATTGTAACACTAAGAAGTGATCTAAATAAGTGTCATTTTCTCGGATACGACTTATATATATGGTCCATTTTATATTTTATTATGAAGATGAATCGGTAGCTTATATTTCGACCAAAAAATTATTCCAGTGTGATTATTCTTTACTATGAAAATGTTATAAGATATCGAATTTTTTTGTATCGAATATTTTTTGTTACTACTAACAAACCTCTCCCCTACCTCCACCCCGCCTACAAATCGAGCGACCCACGCGAGGTTGAAACCTTCTACTGCAGCTTGCGAAAAGCCACGATTGAAAATTCTAATTTCACCCGGAAACTCTTCCGCGAAACTTCCGAAAGAAAAGTTTCTAATCAGCGAATTCCTTAATGGCATTTCTATTTCCCCCGTAGCCGGACAGGGAGAAAGACTTCCTCTGCGACTGCATCGGAGCATGTAATTTTGAAGTTGAAGTTGTTTGTCGTGCTCCCTTTGAAACAAGTATAAAGAATTAGAACGAGTCTGGACGGAAAAACCGCACATCTTGTGACAGTTCTTTTATCTTATCCGCGTGTCTTCACTCTCTTACGCCATTGTCCCGACGGGCGGGGGGCGTGGGGAGGCTTCCGGATCGAAGTTTGGGAGGAATTTAATTGAATTGAATCGGGAAGGAAGAACTCGTTTGAAGGGAGAATTTGGGGATGATTTGAAGTTGGTTTGGCGTGCAGGCGGACCTTGAGGCGCGGACAGAGGTCGCGGTGATGGATTAAGGAGAAAGAATGCGGTTGTTTGAACTTAGTTTCCTCGGTAAGTTGGTTCAGTGAGTTCATAGATGAATAATGAAATAACATGAGTAGATTTTTCGAATTTCCACAGTTTGTTATAGTTATAACGGGTCCGCCAAATAACTTTTTTTTTTAATGCAAGAAAAAAAACTCCTATGGAAAAGAATTTCATTCAAATGGCTGCATCGGCTGGCCATGCAGTAGCCTACACGATCGGTCCAATTTTTAAGCACATTATCGATTGTGTGCAGCTGTATTTCGCCAATGGCTTCACGAATATTGTCCTTTAAAGCGTCAATTTTCTCTGGCTTGTTGGCGTAACACTTATCTTTGACGGCACCCCACAAATAATATTCCAGCGGTGTCAAATCGCAGCTCCGATTTTTTTCGCAAAATCGGCATCTTCTGTAAGTCGATCGCAGGCCCACTTAGCGAAGCGAAAACGCATTGGATGGTCAGTTGGCTTCAACTCCTGAACCAATTGGACTTTGTATGGCGTCATACCAAGGTCTTCATGCAAAATTCGTCTCAATGATGTCTCCGAAATGTTTAATTCTTGAGAACGACGGTGAATTGATGTTGAAGGCGCTTCAAGCACACTTTCTGCCACAGCAGCAATATTCACGAGAGTACGCACTGTTTTTGGCATTTCACGCTTTTCATTGATGAGGATGCCAGTTTCTTTCACTTTTTTCACAAGATAACGAACATACGGAGCCGACGGTGCTTCTCTTCTTCCAAAATCCGTACGCAATTTTCGCACACATTCTGCAACAGTACCATGATTTTCAAAGTAATGTCGCAATATTTCCCAGCGTTGTTCAAGCGTATACACAACCATATTCGTTCAGCGGAAGAATAAAACTAATTATCTGTCAAATCAGACATTAGCTAAGTGTTACCATTCACGAAATAAGCACTAGTTGAAAAAAAAAACGTTAGATGGTGGACTCTTTACTAACTGTATAGTTAATTCAATATAACTACTAAACTAAATGTACAATAAATTCAATATTATAAAATATACATTAAACATGTCTTGTTCAAACTTTGCCAAATCATATCTCCGAAATTATTGGTCTCTGGGAATGATATAAATTGATTCTTACGATAGAACTGCATCATAAAAGAAATTCAATTCAAACACACTGATTTTCCCCAATAAATGGTATCAATGGACTTTTATGGTGAAACTGCATCTCAAAAAAAAATTAATTTGAAATTTGTAATGTAAAAAAAGTTTTTTTTTTCGTTACACTCCGAGACCGTCAGGCCGGTTGTGCCCAATAAACTTAACCAAGATATGTATCTCCCAAACCTACTCTGAAAGTTTTAACTGCCTAGCTCATTCTGTTCGAGAGTTATTGTAGAAACAAAATTTGACAATTAAAACATTTTTTGCACTTTACGGCAACCCAATCAATAAAAAACTCCGCAGGTATATAAAGGTCTTCATTCTACAATTTGATGCCTAATTTCAGACAGGTCGAGTGATCGGTTTCGGAAATATTCATAAAAAATGTTTTTACTGAAAACGGCCATAAATCCGAAATCGTTTGGTGGATTCCGAGATATTTACGCTCCAAACCTACCCTGCAGATTTAAATCCTCTAACTCCTTCCGTTCAAGAGTTATCGTGTTAACGATTATGTGAACACATAATCTGTCTGTGATCACTACTCATAAATGTCATCTTTTCTAGCTATTAGAGATTGTCAATTCATAGTTGATATTTTCTCTTGGAAAGCAAGTATTCGATTCTTGAATTTGTGAATATTTACAAGACTGTTTTGATGTAGTTTAGGGAGGCCATAGGAAAGAAGAAAATAATGGAATCATAAAAAAAATTACTGTTCGTTTACCACTGAGGTTAATATTACCTTTTCCTTCCTTAAGTAGTGAGACATGTTCCTGTATACAGTATTTTCATGATGTTGCTAGCAATAAATACTGAAATATGGATCTACATTTGTGTATCAATCATTTTTTCTTGAGTTAAGGTTCATAATACAGAATAGAATGTGTTAGCGAATTATTAAATTTTAAATTATGAAAAGAGGATAGTATGTTATTTTGAACTATTAGAATAATTTGTTCGTAACCACTACCTACTCAAATATCAGGAATGAATGGACAATCTGCTATGATTGTCTCCAGCCTTGCTCTAAACATTTCGATGATACTCGAGTTGTGAAAACTATGCACCGAGTGTATGTTGCAACAACCCATTCCACGAGGTTGAATCATTGAAGGTTGCTCATTTAATCTTGATAAATAAATGTATTGACAATTTATGAAGCATTAAGGCATTGAAGCATTGTAGATCATTTTTGAAGCATTTTTTTTTGAACGACACATTTTTTAAATTTAATTTCTTTCATGATGCATTTCTATCATATGAATCCATTGATATAATGCCCAACTCTGAGAAAGCAATACTTTCGGAGATATAATTTGTCTGTTTGAACAAGAGCGCCCAAAAGCTCCTGTCCACAGGGCTTGAACCAATTTTTCATAACTAACGAACAACTCCCGCCTCGGTCATGAAATTTCGAACAAAATAGATCCACTCTGCCTACTTGAGATGTTAAAACATCCTCCGAGTTTCTTTCAACTCCAGCAGAGATGATAAATGATACACCAACTTCGTCCGGAATCGATACCACCTCCCCCCTTCCCCCAGGGCGGCCAGAAGCAGTTCACCCCTTACTTTTAAATCACTCAGGGTTATTTCTCGAGGATCACGTTTTTAAATTTCTCTCTTCGCTCCTAAGGCCATACAGTCGACCTGCCACCCCCCTTGAACCCCACGGTCCCCTCGGGCTCTTCTTCGACCTATATATCGCCCAGGGAACGATTTAATGCGGTTTTGCAGCTTCTGCCGAAGTTCGCTCTTACAGCTTTCTTCTATATCGGCTTTTGTTCTTCCGTACTCTTTCGGGTATACGAAAAAAGGGTTATTGAAAAAAGGCGGCCAAGTCAAAATACATAATCTTTCCATAGGGAATTATGAGGTTTTATCTGTAATTCAAGTTCATTCGACTTGCGGATGAATTCACTGTATTGTGCAGTGGTCATTTGAGGCACGATAGACAGGAACAGGTCCGGCATTGTGACACTCTTAATCGAATTTACCATAGTAAATTCGGTTGAGAGTGTCCAATAAAGGAGAATGGACAATAGAACATACGTGCAAAAGCTCCTGACTTCACGTTAGTGCTTGAAACAATTTATTTTTATTTCGTAATTTTTCAAAAATTTTCTAGCGTACGGTTCTTACAAAATTGTACAAACGTCTTTATGTCGATATTCTACAACTAGTTTCCAAGCTTCAATTCGATCGAGTCTATATCTCGAGTTATCGAGGAAATAATGTTCCAGGTGATATATAGAATTTTTTTCAACGATTTTTTAAAAATTTTCCAGTGATACGATCCTCAAGAAATTTCGCGTTGGCGTTCTACAACTAATATGCTCCAATTGGATCGGTTTTGTATTTTTCGAGTTATTGAAGATAATAACAAAATTCAGATGGGTATAACTCAAAACCGTTGGGCGGATTATGTCTATAAGCAGACTCAGATGTCCTATTCAAATGCGCAACCAAACCTGAAAATGTTATATCGCTAACTCTTTCCATTCTCAGGTTACCATGACATAAATAATATATTTTAATAATTTTCTAGACATACGATTCTTTGAATTTTCACATAAATTTTGAGGTAATGTGAAAAAAGTGTGAAGATAAAAGTTAAAGACCTTTTTATTACCTATAACTTTGCATTCAATTTTTTTCGATAGGACTTAGCTTTCCTAAAGCGTTATTCTCTTTGTATAGTTTTATTTTATATGCCCTAATTTTCGTGACTTGTGTACCTATATCAACGATTTGCAGAAAACAGATAGATTAGGTATTCATCTTGTCATCAAATTCTTCATAGAGCAACTTTTTCATGGTGTGCGAGACCGTGCCTTCAAGTTAATCCCCCCATCCAAAAAACAAAAAAACTCAAATCTATCGTGTTAACCGTCTGTGACTTTTCTATATGAATTCCCCGAAATCGGATAAAAACCAATATCCGTTCGACTCCTTCGATTTCCCAGGAATCGGATCCGATAGAATACGCCATGTCGGAAATGGAAAATAATTGATTGCGGCGTCTGCCCCGATAAGTCGCATTTCGTAAAAACTATATATAGATATATACATAAAAATCCGGACGACCGAACAGCCGGAAAACCGACCTGGTTTGGTTCTCGCCCCCCCGGGGGAACTGAGCGACGGATTCCCGACTCTCCCGCAGGAGTCGCGGGATACATGAAACCTCCTTACTTCCGCTCCATCCGGTTTTCAATCAGCGATTCTGTGGGGATCGATACGAATCGGACGCCTCTGTCGCGATGGAATTGCGTTCTTCCGCACCCGTTTTTGAGGAGAATTCATCCGAAACGAAATCTTCAATATATTCGCTAATCCGGCCCGAAGTACCAGAATAATAGGACACATGCGTTTCGGAAATTAGAATGAGAATTGAATCGAACTTTTCGAAACAGACGTTGATCGATTTCATCTTATTACGAGTATTATAAAGCGTAGAATTATTTCGGAAGCTATAATTTTTCCGTAAATTTGAAAAATACAGGGTTGTCCACCACAGACGCGGAGATCGTTTTGAGGGAGTTAATGACGATATTTTGATAATATTTTTTTGTGATGTGAGTAGGATCTTCACGCAACATATCCAGCAAAAATTTCTTCAATTCTCGAATATTAAAACAGTGAACTTTAACTTGATACCTATTCTACCCATTCGTTACTTCATTACCCAATTGTTTACACTATAAGAATATACACAATTTCATTATCTTCTATTAAGAAAAATCCTTAAATATCCTATATATCTTCAATGATACTTGAAAATTAATTCACTCATATTATTCCTGTTCCAATTTCAACCTCAATATAAATCACAGCACAGACACTAATAATCGATGATCGAACTTCGAACTGCATAGCAATGATCTAATAAGAAGAAGAAAAAGAACTTAGAGAGAGAGGCATTGACTCCAACATAAGAGTGAGATGCAATGATAGAAATCAGTGGATGTAGGGCAATACAACGTATTCTGCAATGCTAGTCTTACTAAATTATCATATTTTATTCGTTTTCCCCATGTTCATTGAATTGTTTTTGTCTTATTTAAAGTTTTATAAAGATTAATAGATTATATCTAATTCTGGAGATGGCCTATTAGGTGTCCGGTTGTACGAATATTATAAAAATAAATCATTAAATTTCGAAGGTGAGCTATCTGAATCGTAGGAAATAATAATGTATACACATTCTAAAATATGACAGACGTAAGTAGGTATTTGAAATGGAATCAGGGATTACTAAAAGCTGATATCAATTCTGCAGAATCGATCATATTTTTATTTGTGTAAATAGGTACATCCTGATTTGAATATGAATTTCACATATATATTATTCTTAAGTAAATTATTTGATTGCTTTCAAAGGATTGTTCAAAACAGTAAGTCTTTAGGCATTGAATTTTTTTTTTTGTCCAAAAGATAATCAAGAACTCGCGAACGAACGCAAGTTGTTACATACATGTTTATTAATAGAACTCAATCCTTTGACACCTATTAAATGTATTATGAAATTTGCAATCAAAATAATATTCTATGAACGATGGTATGTGGCTTTCAGTTTTCATCAGAGATATGGAGGTATCATATCTTTTGTTTTGATTGAGGGTTCCTTATCCAGTGGCGGATTGATAAATATAGTGAAATTTCTGGATTTTTCATCAGACTTTATATCATTCAAAGAAGAATATCTTGAGAACAGTACGTTTTAGGAGAAATTATGAGGAGTACTTAATATTTCTGAAATTATTGTAGATTCTTATTATAATAACTTAAGCTAAATTTAATCTCCTTTCTTTATGCTAATTTCTCATAGTATTTTTAATTCACGATTTACTTTAACCCAAAATTCAATCCATTCGGAATATCCATGTCCAAGATAGGAAAGAAAAACTGATTTTTTTTCGAAATTTCAACAGCCTGTATCTCTTCACCGGAGCCGAATTTGGAAAAATGGCAAATGAAAAAGGTGTTTTGTTTTACGAGAGGAATCTTTGGTTAAAATTAATGCACAACTTAAAGACTCACCCTGTAAACAGGGTGTTCGAAAACAAAAGATATAGTCCAAAGGTACATTTTTTTGAAGTTACATCCTGTAGTTGATCCCAAAAGGGGAATGGAAAGCTTAAATTGTGATGAGTTTCTTCAGATCACTTTATACCTTAGAAGCACCATTTACGAGAAAATGGCGAAAAAAATATTTTTTTTAATTGCAATTAATGAAGAAACCAGTTACACCAGCGATACACAGAGTGTTTTTTCGGGCAGACATATTACCTACTCCTATATAGAAAAATTAACTCTGGAATATACAGAGTGACCATAATTAATTTTCAAACATCAACTAGAAATAATGGTCAAAAACTTTCATGTTTGAAATGGCACACCCAGCATTCCTGTCTCGTTGAACGTAAAAATTAATTTTGAAACTATCTACATAAGATTTTCCTACACCTAAACCTGATTTCTCAGCAATTTTCGAACGGTATCTGTATTTGATGCATTTTCTGGGAAAATTTACCATGGTAATGTATATATTCTTTTACACCATCAGAAACTAGAAATTTCAACATTTAAAAACTACCCACCGACTTTTTTAAAAAAGCGGATATTTTGATGAGAGAATTTTCGATTCATAATTAGGCTGCTATTTCGATATTAAGTCAAAATAAGGTGCAAAAATGAATATTTTAAATTAAAAAAATTACAGTGAGTTTGGGACATAAACAGTATTCACCAAATTCTGTAAAAAAGAATGTTTTGTAAAAGATTAAAATAAAAAACCAAAAACTTGGTTATATGAATTTTTCACATATATTTTGAGGTTATGTGAAATAAGTGTAATAATAAAATTTTTAGATCTTTTTATTATTACCTATAACTTTGCCCTTGAACTTTGTTCCATAAGATTTGAAGTTTTGCCGGAAATCCAGATAACCTTTTTTTACCATTAAAAACACCCCCCTCCACTTCCTGACCACAGAAAGCCCTTAAATTATTTTTCCTGTCATTTTTGCGCGTATGTTCTGGGGAACATCGCGTTATAGTTTTGGCCAAATGTCTGTAACTTTCGAATTTTTGTTATATTCCTTCCAGGTCCAATGGGTTTCATCCTACTAATAACTTTTTATTTCAAAAATTTTCGACCCTGGTCTATTATGCGAAACTCTGGTTAGAAATATCAACAAATGTCTCCAATTTCCTTCATTATTGAAAAAGATAAGGTAGAAACACAGTAGCACTTTCTAATAGTTTCACATATTTACAATCCACCATTATCGTTATGATAACAGTCGTACGCTCCAATGAAAATTCATTTTTCATAACAGGGAATGCATAAATGGGAATGGAACGTCATTTGAACTACATACTTGAAAAAGATTCGCGAACGTACGAATTTTTATTAAAGTTCAATTTAATTTTCCAACCACATGTTGCACTCGAAATTGCCCTTTTTCCAATTTTCCGCTTTTCCAATTGCATACAATGTGCTGTTTAATGTTTCGCTACGATCTGGGTTACGGTATGCGGAAGATTATTTTTCGATTAAATTTTATTATCGGTACGGAGTAAATTTTTTAGAACTGACCATATTGCGAATTGAACATGACGTGCACAACCTAGAATTCGAACACATTCAATTTATAATGGTAGTTTCCAAAGCAGTCACTTACTTCAAGTTATTTCATGAATATTTTTCCATTATTTAAATTCCTACTAATCAGTACCTACTGAAGCATATATTTTACAGAAATAATTCTAGCGGTTTATAAAGTGGAAATTTCAACAATATAATATCCAAGAAAAATATTCAATTGTATGGGTCTCTCATTAATTTTTCATTAAGCTAATTGATAATAATAATAAATTATTCAAATTTGAACAGATGCCTCTTGTTCCACTTACACAGTAGTTTCGGCAGAGAAATTTCATTTTGAATAGTACTTATATAAATCTTGAAAATATTCCCTTTACTATAGAACAGTCACCTATATATTTAACTTTATAATTAAAGGATACTTGGCTTCTTTCTGGGTTTTCTTTCTCAATCTCCTAGAAATATCTGTGGAATAAAAAAATTACAGATTTCAGAAAAACTGTCAACAAAATAATACTGAAGATTATAGCTTTGTGTCTGATGAGCCTCCGAAACAGAATAGTTGATTTATCGTGGATATTGTTTCGTTACTGCTTATTAGGCAAGATTGTTCTATGTATTGCTTTTGACAAACGTCCAGTGTTTCTAAAGCAGAAGCAATTTTAGAATAAAAAAAATTATTCAAGCACTGACGAGGAGTTAGGAGCTTTTGCGCGCATGTTCTATTGTCTAATCACTTCTACTGGACACTCTTAATCGAATTTAGCATCGATAAAAACCGTTTCCTCAGCTCTTATAATATTTGAATACATTTTATACCATTTTAGTGACAGAAGAGATAATATTCTATGATCACAGAATTTTTAACTGAGATATATGTATTCTATTGGAATTAAAATAAGAGGAACTTACGCCTAAAGTAACTCCAGGATACGATATTCACGAAACTCCGTGAAAATTAGTGGGTCGACATTCTAGAAGTAATCGCCGAGTTTTAATTGGATCAGATTTGTATATTTTGAGTTATAGTGGAAATAACAACAATATTTCAGATGAGTATAACCCCAAAATCATTTTGCCAATTATGCCAATTAACAAACTCATCGCTTTTCGGTCTCAAGTTATCGTGAGATACAAAATATTTTGTTTTTAATTTTCCAGTAGTACGGTCCTCACAAAATTTCAAACACGTCTTCATGTCGATATTGAACAACTAGTTACTAAGTTTGAATTCAAGCGGGTCTGTATTTTTGAGTTATCGTGAAAATAATATTCCAGATGGGTATAACTCCAAAACCGTTGGGCCGATTATGCCCAACAACGTCCCTAACTCTGTTCGTTCGAAAGTTATCGATGCAACGGTCATCAATCCAGCTACTGAACTGACACAAGTATGCTCCGAACTCCAACAATATAGATTCGATCGTGTTTAAACTTGGAACTTGGCAGCAGAGTCAGGCTTTGAGGGATCTCGCATAATTTCAGCGATGTCGGACGAATAGTTTCTGGTATATAGAATATTTTTCAATTATTTTCAATGATTTTTTTAAATTGATATAATCCTCACGAAACTTTGCACTTGGAACAAAATCGTATTTTTCGAGTTATTGAGGAAATAAAAACCAAATGTCAGATGGGTATAACTCCAAAACCATTTCGCCGATTATGCCTATTTACAAACTCAAATGTCGCATTCAGATGCACAACCTACAGTGTATTTTAATAATTGTTTATTAATTTTATTATTCGAGTTACAGACATTTGGTCAAAATGATAATGCGATATTCCCAAGAACATGCGTGCAACAATATTTTATTTTATACAAATTTTCTAGAGTTTGGGAGAGAAAATCCAGAGAGGAACCATTTAGTCACTATTTTATAATTTCAGAAATACATAAATGTAATGAAACTAAAATATTACTCAATGAACAGACAGAAGTTAACTACCCCCATGAAATCGGAATGGATAAAATTCTTAACAGAGAAAACGTTTCCTCCTGTATAGAAAGTGAATTTTCTAAGGCAATGTAGCAGCGATATTCGACGTCAGAGAATTGAATCAACAAAAAATAAAACCTTGAATGGAGAAAATTCACTTCGAGAAGCACCCCTACAGCGTATCTTCGAAACACTTCCCTGTTTCCAAACTCAAAGGCAAATAGATCCATTCTGCGGAGGGAAAACCTGGAAAACGCACGGAAAAACCGTCCGTCATCCATTATGATAACGTATTTGACCCCCGACCGCTTTATCCTCTCCGAAATTCCGCATAAACCATCGTCCCGAACCTCACCGCCACTCCAGCTCCCATCCCCAACGATAAGCGCCCTCTCAACTTGCATATTTTTCCCGACCATCTCGTGGAAATGCAAAATTTCGGTTCGTTAAAGTGGTCCCCGCAACGTCGAGTTCTGACCTGGCAGACCGGACCCCATAAAGACCCTCCTAGTCCTACTTTTGCGCCGCAGGCTACTCCATTACGACCCCTCCAGATAATATCTGTGTACATTCGAAAAGATTGCTCTTTAATTTTATTATTTCTGGCGAGGTAGTATGAGGGGGTGCTTGCAATAACCGGAGATAGTGAAAGGTACGAGACTGAAGGGACCTGAGACCAGATTTTATTAATTGATAGAGATTTACCCCCGAACGAGGGGATGTTTTCGGTACGTGATCGTGAAGAAGATGAGAAAAATTAAGATAAAGAAGATTAAACTCGAAAGAGCTTCGAGCTACTCGAATATTTGATTAAACGTACGTTGCACTATGGGAAAGGAAATGTTGCAGGTCAATTATTTCACCCTGAAATTGAGCATAGCAAGAAAGGGATGATTTTCAAACTTTATAAACATTGAAAGTGTGGAAAAATGGTTCGTCTACTCGAAAATATGTTGACAGTTTGAAGATTTCGTTTTTGTTGATAATGATAGTAGTAATTTCAAAAATTTCAATAATGGTTTCCCACAAGGTTCAGTTTTAGCACCTCTACTTTTCAATTTATATCTGCGTGATATTCCTGCTACTTCCTCTGAGAAGTTAATATACGCTGATGACATTGCCCTTGCATTTCGTCATTCTTATTTACGAAGTATAGGAAATAATTTGCTGATTTAAAAATTCGGAAAAATTACCTAATTGTTTGTGTCCGAATCCAAATTAAACTGAGGTTTTTTGCTTCCATTTGAAAGATCGTCAAAAATACAGAACATTGAGTGTAGCTTTCCGTGATTCTTTCTTGAGACATAATTTTAATCCTAAATACCTCGGAGTGAAACTAGATTCCTCTTTGAATTTTAAAGCTCATTAGGATGACTTGTGTCTGAAGTTGAAAACAGGGAATAATATTCTGCAGCAATTAGCTGGTACTTCCTGGGGTGCTGAGGCAGCCACCCTTCGTATGGCAGCCTTAGCCTTGGTTTTTTCTGCCGATGAATATTGTTGCCCCGTCTGGTTCAACACTGTTCATGCGCAAAACATTGATGCCTAGCTAAATTTATCTATGAGGATCATCACTGGAACTATTAGATCTACACCTATTCATTGGAACTGGTAGAGTTCTTTCAAACATTGTCCCACCCCACATTTTTTTTTAAATTCTTGGACTAAATTTCATTCTTTTCCGATTCTCACCTATATTCCAGGCAATAAGATTCCCAGATTGAAGTCACGTAATCCTTTATGCTCCAACTGTTTTCTCAATTCGAATAAAAGTGACAAGAAAGTTTGGCGGTCTGATTGGATTTCTTGGGATTTATTCAACAAAGATTTAAATTCTGATCATTCAAATAGAGATCCGGGTTTGATCTTCCAAGAAAAATGTGGTATAATCTTAATCGTTTAAGAATTGGTCATGGTCGTTGCAACAGCATGATTTTCAGATGGAACTCAGTGGACAGCCCTAGTTGTGAATGCTGGGAACCAGAGGAGACATTTAGTTAATAATTGTCACATATCGTCGGCGATACCGCAAAACCAAGTAACTGCAAAAACCAACATTTTCAGAAGGCACTAAAAACTTCATAATTTTGGATTGATGAATTAGTTTAAATTCAAAATAGTTACAAACCACTTGATATTGATTATCTCAGGGTCTGTTTACTCTATGAAAATAATTTGCACACCTGTCCTTACAAATACAATTAAATAATTACCGCCGAAATCTCATTTTTGAATTTTTATCAGTTACTTGGTTTTGCGGTGTCGCCGACGATATAAGATTCCAGGATGGTTTTAGAGCTATTCCTAATGTTTCTGAGTCTACTTTGGAATGGGTGGTGAATTTCAAATCTATTTAATGAACCATAGAATATTCCATTTTGAATTTGAATTTTTAGTTTCGTCCTTTTGTCTTTTCCTTTTCCAGATTGAGTTTCGGACTCCTTCGAGAAACCTCTCAGCTTATTCAAGGAAGAATCATGATGAAAAAGATGCCCACCAATATTTAATATATCAGCATATTTGGTTAACAATTTCAATTATCATAAATCACAACTCTAACGGGAGACAGGGTTTTTACTGAGGTTTACATCGAATTGTATGGTACCCCGTTACACTTACCGCTGTTAACCCTTTTTTCATACACATGCTTTATTGTTAGATTAATGAATGTAATGCTCAAAGTTCGAAAGAATAGATATATATACATATTTCAAGTCATTATGCCCAATTATCACTGTACATGGAGTACGGTAATTAATTTTGGATGCAAAATGTGGGGCAATCGAGAGATTTCGAAATCGGTTGGGTTTAGAAGGTCTCCTTGGGGAACACCTAAATTTGAAAACCTCTCTCATGAAAGCATTCAAAGCAGATATAGCGATTTGTGGTTATTGATTGAAATTTCAAAGTTCAATGAACCGATCAATGGACTGATTTCAAAGTTTCCAGTTATATCACCCTGCAACACCGCTTTCATTTACCATTTCTGGAATTAAAAAAATCAGGAACTGAGAAGGACAATTTTGGGCATTTGCTATCTTTGTCACTTGTCATGAACATAAGCCAGTCTTAAACGGATACGATTTATAGTGGTAGAAAGAGTGGAAACTAAATTTCAGGCCTGCTATTCAAATGGACCACCGCCAAGCGCGCGTACGCCTCAGAGCCGGTCGATACACGCGTATCGGACGGACGACGCCGACGGCCGTCCTGACGCGAGAGGATGACGTCAACAGCGAGCGTAACTTCGCGGCGCGGCAGTTCCTAGGCCATGTTTATTTGACATGTCATGTTTGCCGTGTCGATGACAAGTCGAGTCGGAGATACGGGCATCTGATGGAATTTAGGTGTAAACAAAGATCAGAGAGAATGTCAAGCAGTGGCGTGGTTTGGTGGGATCAGGATTATTCGTTTGGTTCGATAGGAGATATGCCTTTGGTATGGTTAGACTAGATGATTCAAATTTACCGGTTATCTTCTACACCTTTGGTAAAACTCGTCTTCAACCCAACAGAGGCCAATTTACAGCGCCACTAAGCCAACATACTCGCTCGTTATATATTTCTACCAATTAATAGAGTATGTTGGAGTTTTTTTTGAGCCAAAGCTCTGCAAATTCAATGCCACTCATATGACAGAAGAAATCTTCAATATTTTGGACCTAGCGCCAGTGGAACACCAACCAAACAGCGCTTCAAACAGAGTTGTTGCAGTGCAAATACGCACTCAGATCTGTCTATATAGACGCAAGTATGGGGCGTGAGAGTCAGTATCACCACAGATGGCCACGAGGCACTCACAGGCCATCCTCGATGCACTTACAGGCCACCAAAAGCAAGCAGAAGTCGGTCTGGAATTGCAAGAAATATCCCAAACAATTGGGAACACTAAACTAGTTATAATTTGAGTTATACTTGCTCACCAGAATGTAAAATGAAATAATAAGGCTGATTTCCTTGCAAAAAGAGGTGCCAGTACAACATTCATTGGGCAAACATCAAAATAAGAGCATAACGTACCTCATCGGTATCCAAAAAAGAATCGGAGTTGCTCACAGGGCTACTCACTGACATAAGATCGATAATAATTAACATTCTGCTGCTTGTGGGTTGTTTAGTAGTAGATTCAGCAGCCCTTAGACATCGCAAGAAAATCTTCCTACCTTCCTATTGTTATTAGGACGAGATCGTGTGGCTTCATTCAGCTCACAACATTGGCCGATTCAATCCTTCGAGCTTTTATCCCAGTTATTCAATCCTTATGACATTATCAATGATGTTAATATAGCTGATGACATCCTTACGAACACTGGCTATCACTTTTTGAGGATTTAGAACTGCCCCACACATGTGTAAACCTTTTAGGCTGACCAGCTCTGTACTATTATTATTATTATTATTATTATTATACTGATCCTCCTGGGTCTTCCACAAGGAGACCCCTCATAAGCTCTAAGAGCTTGACCTAGTTAGGAGAACTATATGTTCGGCTGTTTCCTTCTCCAATCCACAGAGCCTGCCTGTTTTGTATGCTGAGTGCTCATGAGGTACAAGTGATATTTGTACCAGCAGGGAGCTGTCAGCCGTCCCACCATTACTCGAAGCTCAGCTCGTGGCATCGGCAGGAGCTTGTTGTTATAGGATGGTGAAAAATCTACGAATCGTTCTGCCTACGCAGGTCCTGGAGTATTTCTCCAAATATGTGTTGTGTTGTTTAGCTCCCATCGTTGGCCGCTGCCATGGGTGGTCTTTTCTACGGCCACAGAAGGGTCCGGCAGATGTTACCCTGGAGGCCCTTTACACCAGTTCATCGGCCTTCTTATTCCCTTCAATACCACAGTACCCTGACACCCATAGAAGAGTCAGATTATTGCCTCTAGTCAATTGCTTCATGGTATTTTGGCGTTCCCTGGACAGTAGGAAACCCTGTGTGGCCTGGCGGTCCATCATAATGTAGATGTGCACCACCTTGACATTGCTTTTCAGGCACTCTTAAGTACAAATATAGGCAGCTAGTGCATCTGCATGTGAGATAGAGGACTCACGTCCCAGGAGTACAGAGATCCTTAGTTTCGGCCCATATACCCCAACACTTGTACCCTTATCTGATTTTGATCCATATGTAAAACAAATGGAGTTTTTTCCAATTGATTAACGAGGTACACGCCATCAGACGGTCACCTATGATCATCGCAAAGTGTGTTTCGAGAAATATTATTGTTATTATTACATCTGACGGCTTTTCCAATCCAGTTGGTCTTGTATCCTCATATGTCCTATCCAGTTGGAGGTAGGAGTTAGACAGGTAGGAGTTTGCCCTACGAGAGATTCATAATGCATCCAGTAGGCTACATATGCAAGGGAGGCAGATTCAGTATGACCTCAAGCTCTACTGTGGGAGTATTATAGCAAGGGCCTGTAATACCAACACAGTGTGTGGTCTCGTTAGACAATATTCGTAAGAAACTGATTGAAGCAGGGATTCAGGCAATAGATGTTATCGGTCTCAGGGGCACATCACAGCCAATGAACAACTAGAAATCTGAACTTAAAACCTATGGGACTAAGTAGAAGCTTCGAAGTCTTGATGATGCCCTGTGAATTTAATATTTTCTAAATGCGGCGATTCTGGGTGGAAGAAGAATTGTTTAATGTTATGCAGGATCAACCACGATAATCAAAATGATTTAGGATGAGTTGCCGGCTAAAGTCAACGCGTGTTAAGACGAAAATCGAAAAAGATCACGAATCAGAAGAGACTTGCAAATTCAAAGAACAAACCCCTGAAAGCACGGCATGAAAAACATGCGATATGTTTCTGGCGAAACTTGCGATCACGAACAACACGCCGCCCCTGACCCCTCCGCAGACGCCATCGTGTTGCACGAGAGAGAGAAGTTTCGCAATAATTATCGTGGGGCTCTAAATTGTGAGCTGTTTCCCTAGTCGATAGTAATCTGCTAAACAAACCGCATCCAATCTGTAATGCAGAGTCAATATCGAAGTCCTGTTTACAAACTTATCCTTTGTGCCGATACATCTGTCGGATTTCCTTGGCAATTCGGGTCAGCAGTTCTTCGGGAAGTGTTCTATCCCGGAGTTTGACGCCAATTAATTTCTGATTATATCAGCGCCTGAGTGAGAGAGCGTGGAGCTTGAGGTGGTTTTACTGGTTGCTGAGCTTAGGCGAACGGATTTTTCTACTGGGAATTTGATTTGATTGTATTTGAAGAAGCTTATTGAATATAGTGTTATACTCCATTTCCGAATACGTTGTTCATATATCTCTTGCAGATGGCGCTCTCTAACCTATGTCACTCTTTGATCCGATCTCTAAGTCAATATAATGGTTGCATCCGGTGATATTATATTATGTTGAATAAATCTCATACGATACGAAAGAGACAACGTGGTCTACTCAAGCCGGACTTACTCAAGGATCATTTCATGAGTCACGTGTTTATTTTTAAGCAGCGGAAATTAACCTGCCAAATTTGCTCCAGCAAGTGATAATATTTTGTGGAAAAACTTCTTAAGATATTCACACTTTTCCAAGTCGACATTCTCTTATGAGTAGAGAGTTTTACGATTCCACCAGCAATAGAAGAATGTAGATTCAAAACGAGGATTCTTGCGAACACCTTTGAGTCTATTCCAGCTACTAGCGTTCAACCAACATCTAGAATTGGTAAGGGAACGAAATCCTAGAATATATATTGCTCCACAAAAGTTAAGGAGGCTCATAAATTTTGTGAATGTTTCAAAAGTTGCCGATTCTTATGCACCAAATGTTCATTTATGAGAAATCAAAGCTTTACACTCTTATATCTGAATAGTTTTTTTGCTCCTCGTTTGATAACTTTTTAAGGTTCAGGCAAGTTCATGTCATTTGCGTTTCTGAGAATTTTGGATCAGTTTTTGTTTCACGTTCTTACAATCAACTTTGATTCAGAATCAGAAAATTTGATTTTCAATAATGCCTTGACGTAAAATAGTGCGGATAAAGCCAATAGGACCGACAAGGGACGTAATCAGAGAGATTTTGCGATTTTTTTTCAAGTTAGCGAAAGCGTAGTTTCCCGGCTCATCCGTCGATATCGAGAAATTGGAAATGTGACAGAAAGACCAGGAAGTGGACGCCCAAGATCTACCACTCCTGCACAAGATTGGTATATGGCTGTGTCTACTCGTGGAGTGCCTTTAAGTATTTGTCAAATCCTACAAGCTGCACTTTTTGATCGCTACTGATGTTTTGGTTGTATTAAAACAGTTTGTCGAACACTTTACCATGGTAAAAACGAATTAACTGTCCAATACAGGAGAATGGACAACATAATTTACCATGGTAAATTCGATAAAGGGTGTCCAATGCAGGCGAATGGACAATAGAACATACGCGCAAAAGCTCCTGACTTCACGTCAGTGCTTAAACCAATTTTTTTTTCGTAATTTTTTTCAAATTTTTTAGGGGAGGTACGGTTCTTAAAAAAATTAATTTTCGTCATTTTTTTAAAATTTTCTAGGGGTACGGTTCTTACAAAATTTTGATCACGTTTTTATGTTGATTTTCTACCACTAGTTGCCAAGCTTCAATTCGATCGAATCTTTATTTTTTCAGTTATCGAGGAAATAATATTCCAGGTGGGTATAACTCGGAAACCGTTAGACCGATTATGCCCAAAAACGAACTCAACTCTCCCATGCGGATACGCAACCTACCCTGAAAATTGCAAGCCCCTATCTCCTTTCGTTCGAAAGTTATCGAGGCAACGGCCACCCATCTACCGAACTCGCACAAGGCTGCTCGAATCTCCAACAATATTTAAACGATCGTGTTAAAACTTGGTAGTATAGTTAGGTTCTAAGGCTCTTGCAAAATTTCAACAATTTCAGACGAATAGTTACTGATATATAGAATTTTTTTTTCAATTTTGAATGATTTCTTAAAAATTTTCTCCAATACTATCCTCACGAAATTTTGCAAGAATTTTCACGTTGGCATTCTACAACTAATCCATTTTTTAGAGTTAATGAGGACCAAAAAATAACCAAATTTCAGATGGCTATAACTCTAAAACCGTTTGGCCGATTATGCTTATAAACAAACTCAAATGTCGCATTCAGATACACAACCTTACCTGAAAACTTCAAGCCGCTATCTCTTTCCGTTCTCAGGTTATCGTGACAACAAAAATATTTTTTAATAATTTTTTAATAATTTTCTAGCGATACGATTCTCACAAAGTTTCACAAACGTGCTTAGGTTTATATTCTACAACTATTCACCAAGTTTCAATTCGATCGGATTTATATTGGTTGAAAACAAAATTATTACTCGGAAACCATTGGGCCGATTATGCCCATTAACGAACTTGTTCGTCGTATTGGGATGCGCCACCTACCCTGAAAATTTCAAGTCGCTAGTTCTTTCCGTTCTCAAGATATCGTGGCAACGGCCGGACGGCCGGCCGGGCAGAATCAAATTTGACATCGAATTCTTCATTGGGTAGTCGAACCAAATCGTTTGAGACCATTGAAGCATTGAGCACTGAATCGTAGAGCATCAGATAACCGAAACGTCAATAATATCTCCAAACGAAGTTTAATGTTAGATATCGCTATTAGGTATCCTCTCATAACGAAAAATTCCACTGTCTCGCTCAATTCTATGCGTTAATTCAATATACTCCGGCTTCATTTGAAAGTTGACATTTAAAAGCTATTGACATTATCTATAAATGCCATCTCTCGGTGCGGTGGGGCCATTATTATTTATGTTTTGTTGTCGGATCAACGAAATTCCCGTAATAACACAAACCTTACAATGTTGCCTTCCTCTTTCGAAAAAATAAATTCCGCTCGCCCTTAAAACGTCTTACGGAAGACTCTCTTCGCGGTAATAGCATCAAGAAATTCGTCGTTCCATGATGAAAAATTTAATTTCCAGATTTTCCGGGCCCAGGTCGCCACAGCGCATTCTCTCTCCACTTCAAAGTGCCAGCCGAGCCATAAATGCATCCGGAATCATCAAATATTTATTGGTTTACGTCCGCTAAGCATGCCGGGCGAAAAATTATTTACGCCCGCGGAACCAGGACGTTCGCTTGAAATAAATTCGAGGGCGCCTAACCGGGGAAAAATTAGGGATTAGCATGCGGAAATGCGCAATAAAAGCCCGATATCAATATTAAATTTTCGAAGGTAATTTTTATACTCATAGATTCATGATTGATATCTTATACAAGGTGTTCTACAAGCACCAGAGCTGTGCCGAGCACTGAAGAAAAGTGCTTCGAGCCTTAAGCACTAAGCACTCAATAAAAATGATCCCGAGCCCCGAGCACAAAGCACCGCGTTTTCACAAAATGCTTGCAATACTAAGCACTTTATAAAAGTTATTCGATTTTTCGAGCACTAAGCACTAAGCACTTTTAGATGGAAATTTGGTATTATCTGCGTATATTGTTATATAAAATTGTATTCAATTGGAGAAACATGTAAACTAGCAAACCTGCATTCCTCATATGCATCATATAAGATGAGAAATAGAGTGCAGCCAAACAAATTTCTATAAAACTAACGATCTCGAAATTCATTCTTTTCTCACACATTTTGAAAATGTATTTATTATTTAATGAAATGATAAAATGAATGGAAATATGAATTCCGTAAGCGTCTCAGTTTTTCTGCACAAGTAAAATGTATTTCCCTATTTAAAAATGGGACAAATCCCGAAACCTGTATGACAACAACATAGTATTATATTATGAAACTTAGGCCAAGTATTTTCTTTCCCTTAATAATAAAAAAAGCACTGACGTGAATTCAGTGCTCTTTGAGGCATTTCTTCATTAATACATACTTCAATTCGAATTGATCAATATGAAGTCAATTTTTTTTTAATTGCTCAAAATGTCAAAAATATAATCCGCAGAAATCGGATAGCATTATTTTCTATTGTGATTGTAATCATAAGCAATTTAGCATTGTAAATACGATATGAATTTAAATGCATATATCGAATAAATCTGGTACTCATTATCTCCTCCGGCCGACCACAGCACGTCAGCGTCTATTCGTGTTAGGACAAGATTTCGGAAAGGCTTAGTGCTTAGTAGTAATCCTCGGAAGTGCTCGGGAGCACTTAAGAGATTACTAAGCACTAAACCTTTTCATGAAGTGCTTGAAATACTGAGCACTAAGCACTGGTTTTAAAAAGTGCTCGGGAGCACACTACTCGGGAGCACAGATGGATATAAGTAACTCCGAAACCCGTTTACGAAACCCACCTAAGATTTCCCGTTTTCTGGGCACTCCAAACATGAAGAAAAAATTAGAAAATTACAATCATTTGAAAAAATTTACAGCTCCCTGGAAAAAGCGCGGAAATACACTAAATCCATCGATATTCCGTAGGAATTGAAAAAAAAATCCAAAAGCGCAAAAGTATAGATGAAACTGGATTTTCCGTACTATAAATTCTTGACATCTTCCTCTCAATCTCCGCGGATTCTGCGAAAAAAATTGTCAAACTTTCCTCCCAAATTTAAACTCGCCTCTTCCGTTCTCAATCCAATCCGGAAGTATTCAAAAACTACCCGATCCCTGTACGGCGACTTCCGTTCGACGTCTGCCTGACAAATGGCCCACGTGACCCCTTTCGACATTTAATTCACCTCCTCCCACCCCTTCCTCAGCCACCCGTTTACTTTCGTTTGTCTTGTGCCAAATCTGGCGACGGCGTCTCTGAGAAATTGCGTGCATCCCCTAATTTGCTCAAAGGATTTCGGGGGTGGCGAATATCTGTATTTTCAATTAAGGACTTTCCGTCAGAGCTGTCTCTACAGCGCGGCGGGGAGGGAATCGTAATATTAGACGAATGTTTCGTATCGTAGGATGATTCAATTGGGGTATAGGGGAAATGTTTTGATTGCTTTCACAGTTGTTTGCTAAGTGACTTTATTTCGACTTCTTAATCGGGTGATTCAAATTTAAAGTTTGCTTTTGGACCATCTAGTCACCGGAGAATCTTCCATAATGAGCGATAATGAAAGGGTTTTTGATATTTGTAGTGTACCCCTGAATAGAGTGCCTACCAATTTGCCTAAAGGTCTGTAATTTTTGACCGAAACATTTCATTTCGGCTCGCCGATAAAAGACCAGGGCTGTAGCCTTTGAAAATGGTAAAAAGTGAAAAAAAAAAAAAAAATAGGATGAAATCCGTTGGAAAAGGAAAACAATATAATAAAAATGAAGGGAAAATAATTTACGGGCGATGTGAGGACGGGAAGTGGAAGAGGGTGAGTTTTTAAGGGTAAACACGGATTATATCGATTTTCGTCAAAACTGCAAGTCCTATGCAAAAAAATTGCATGGCAAAGTTTAGGTAATAAAAAGATCTACAACATTCACACTTTTTTCAAATATCCAACTTTGATACTGTTAGATCCAAGAAATACTTGGACCTTAGTAAGAAGATGCTACACCTCATCACTGGCTTTCTCACAGGGCACTGCGACCTCAGGAAGCATATGATGAGATAAGGGCTAGCAGAAACTGACGAGTGTGGATTCTGTTGGGAGGAGGATGAAACTCCTGATCACCTGATAACGGAATGCCTCGCCATCTCAAACCAACGCAAGGAATGCTTTGGCCAAGAAATCTGTAGGAGCGAAGACGTAGCTTCCTTCAAGCCATTTCCGATACTGGAGCTCATCAGAACTCTGGAACTGGAAGGCGAGCTGTAGATGGTAATGACATCGACAGCTCTGAAGGGGGGGAACAATAGACCTTAAGGTCGCAGTGCAACGTTACCCACTACAACAATATACAATATAACCCATTAATAAAATATTGATCATAGTTTGTCTTTCCTCGAATGGTCAATCAATCTTTCACGTTTGTTTGAACGTTTCTGCCAAGTTTCATCAAACAATTGCTATCACACCTTGTTGTTTTCATTTAGATACCCTTTCGCATAAAACCTTCACAATAGATTATCTCTCACAACTGTGTCATCTATATGACAATACTGTCATCTTGGAACAAAACGACATCCTTGGCATCTGCATATACACAAAATCCGGCAGGTGTGTGCATCCAATCTCCTGAAATATACACGGAAACCGAAAGTTTCGTGCTAAAACAATGTGTCCTCCTACACTTTTTTCCAATCTCCTTAATGACAAAAGCAAGATGGCGTCCGATACCCGTATACTTCGGTTGCTAAACTTACGCCCCGGGCAAAGTAAAGTTCCGAAACGGGTTGAAGGCAGGGGGGACTCGCAAGAACAAACATAAAAGGGAATCATTAGAAGCGCGCCAGGAAATTAAGTGTGGCGGCCATTGTTTTCGACACAATATGACATTCGAGAACATAACCCGGGCCTGGTTGGTGCCAGACTAACAGGAAACTGCAGATTGTACAATGTGTACGCTCTTGTAGCGGCGCTGGTGCTTTGTGTTTCGAGTGTGTACGTATGGCGTTTTTGCGACCTCTGAGAGATGTTCGTCATTTCGGAGTTTTGAGCTGGGTTAGGGAAAATGTCACTTCGTGAACCCTTTCGCCCATATATCGGGTGTCACCATTCAACGCCCAGACGCTTGGTTAATTGCACAAAAACGATCGTGATGGCATAAGGTATTAAATACACACCTAATCGTTTTACGAATCAGATATTTCGAGACCTTTTGGCAGGACACTCTGAACTAGTTGATTCACTGAGTTTAGTGGAAACAATTTGTAAAATTACCGCGAAAATTAGCTATATCTTGAGTTATAGCTAGGGCTTCATACGAAACGAGAGTAGGCGAGAGTATAAAAAATCTCGTCTCGGTCTCGCCAATTCGCAAAAAATTAAGTCTCGTTTAAGCCTCGTTCTCGTCTCGTTATAAGTTATCTCGTCTCGTCTCGCTTAATTCTGAATAACGTTAATAAATAATATAATATATAAACAGTAGTAGAATCTTGGCAATATTGGACTTATTTTTGGGGAAGATGAATCCAACCCAATTGAATTTCGTCGACGTTTCGGACATTTATTGTTCAATATTCACATATAAAACAACGGGGTTGCCCTTAATCATGACTAAAAATAAATATAGCAGGTGGCAATACAATATTATACAATCTCCTCTAGGTAATTACCTTAATCCATTTAAAACATTTAAAAAAAAATCACATATATATAAAATCATTAACATGTGTCAATGCTGGAACAAAACATCAACAAAACCTCACCTCAAATCTTTTCTCGGAAATACCAAAACACATTCACAGAACGTACACATTGAGTAGACTGAAGTCGCCAATTTGACGTATGTCAGCGGTTCCCTTTGATGATCCACAATTGACTGTGATCCACAACAGAGAAGATGAATTACATCAACATACTTAAAAGATTGTGCTATCTTACAATGAAGTCACATAATTTGCATATTATCTAGGGTACAGAACATAAATTCATGGGACTTCATTGTAAGATAGCACAATCTTTTAAGTATGTTGATGTAATTCATCTTCTCTGTTGTGGATCACAGTCAATTGTGGATCATCAAAGGGAACCGCTGACAGACGTCAAATTGGCGACTTCAGTCTATTCAATGGTCGCGTTCAGCAGAACCAACAGTTGCGGAACAGTTGTCATATTTCGATGATTTTTCGGCTGAACGGTACGCTCACTTTGGAACATGTTGAGTAGCGGTTGTCATTTTAAGGAGCGTAGATTTTTTCCGCTCAGTATCGGTAACATGTTGTAAGTTTGACATTGTGACATTTATTTTAAAAATAAGGAGCGAAAAAATGGATACTGGACATATATTTTCGACGGAAAGGATTACCTGCATTTCGGGACATTCTAAAATGGTCTTTGAATAAATCACCCATATATTGAGGAATTGTCTCTTCATAAAAATTCTGATTCCTGGAACAATTTCTCTGTTTTCATCTTCCAATGAAGGCAGGTTGAGCCAATAATTCAACAAGTTCACTTCTTATGTTGGCCGTAATATTATCATCTTCGAAGAGTAATGAAATGATATTTGGATTCATGATAACGAATATTTATTTTTGTGGCAGGTAATCAAAGAAAATTCCAATCACCTAACCTGAACTTCAAACATCTGTGATTTAGAGCTGTCCGTTCGGCAGATTACGATACCGCTACCTATCGGTAGCGGAGCGGTTCATGCTACCGATCTTTCTGCTGAACGCGACCATTGTGTATGTTCTGTGAATGTGTTTTGGTATTTCCGAGAAAATATTTGAGGTGAGGTTTTGTCGATGTTTTGTTCCAGCATTGACTCATGTTAATGATTTTATATATATGTGATTTTTTTTTAAATGTTTTAAATGGATTAAGGTAATTACCTAGAGGAGATTGTAAAATATTGTATTGCCACCTGCTATATTTATTTTTAGTTATGATTAAGGGCAACCCCGTTGTTTTATATGTGAATATTGAACAATAAATGTCCGAAACGTCGACGAAATTCAATTGGGTTGGATTCATCTTCCCCAAAAATAAGTCCAATATTGCCAAGATTCTACTACTGATTATTAGAAATGGACATGAACAATCCTACTAGTTGATAATATATAAATGAAACGGTATACAATAATGAATAATTTTGTGAAGCTATATTTATTACGCTCTTATACAAAAATATTTGAGCATGTACATATTATTTTTAATTTTAAACACTGCTAATTTCAACTTTTAAATTACTCGATGACCAAGAATTCAAACATAATCATGCTTGCGTCACATCATTTTTCAATGATGTACGTGTTTTTGCCATGATCATACATGCTGTGGAAAATAATCTTTCAACAGGTACGGATGTAGCCATTAACAAATCATCGCCCATCTTGGAAAGTGTAGGAAGAACTTTTTCATCACTCTCCACCACTGTAAAATATTTTGATTCCTATTTGCTCTTTCTAACAGCAAATATTCTTCAAACTCAGATTTCCAATATTTCGAAGATTTTGTTGACGTTTTAAAGAGACTATCGATGTCGATACATTTTTTAGTAGAATTGGACAAATTGGTATAGTTTTCAATGAATGCATTCCCAGTTCGTAGATCATTGAGGGTGTTCTTGGCGTATTCCTCATAACACATTTCGAAAACTTGAATAGCTTCATTTCTTTACCAGTTTTATTATACGTAGTTCCACAGGTGTATACAATAATTGTTCACTTCTTCACTACAAGGAGCACAAGAGAATACATTTCTCCAGATGTTCAGATAGAGACGAAATTTTCAAAGCATTGGGATTTAGGGGCGATGAATAAAAGTTGTCCGTTAAGTATTGAATTCATAATGGCATCCGTTTTTATGGTTGTGAATTCTATTTTTTCTTGAAAAATATTCTCAATTATCGCAAGGTCATAACGAATTAATAATCTTCTAAAAAATATTGTATTTCTAAAACAATCGATACATAATATAGACAAAACATATTGGTAATTATATTGGAAACTCTTCATATTCAATTGTTTTCTGTGGGTGTTGAAAAATGTCGAGTCGTATATAAAACTTCATGACTCTCGTGTTGCGAGGTATGTGGTCTCGGTATCGCCTATAATATTTTTGAAAACGTCTCGTCTCGCTTTTACGAGACGAGAACGAGAAAAATCTCGCTCGATTTAATTCCAAATTCGAAGATACAATTGTATCGATTCCCTATGAGCGCGTCATGCAATAGGACCACTCAATATTCTTCTTCGAATACATCCATCTTGTGCCACCTTATATTTAACTCCCACAAAAAACGAAAATAATTACCCACAAAACAATAGATTGATGAAGAAATAAATGGGATGTTAAACATTCTGGTATAATAGACATTCCCAAGATTTCTATGTTCGAATCCCAGATGGTTATCCGGAATGTTAATACATTTCTTGACCGTGGCATTACCCAATACAAGCAATTAAACTCCTTCCTTATCTCCCATAAACATCTCGGTCTCAGGTTACCCCGTTTAAAAGCAACTATAAATCCCAAATTGATGTCTGCCCCACCTACCCCATCTCATGACTAGAATCTGTGACAGCTTCACCACCCATATTCTGTAAATAAGTAATTTCGAGTGGGTCTGAACGAAAACGAAGGCGCATAGAGTGATATTTAGCCTTGAAGAAGCTGACTGAATGCTTCGTCGCATAGAAGTTTAGGAAGGGAAAACAATCACAGTCTTTGTGTTTTAACGAGTCTAGGAAGCCCTTGTTTGGATGTAGACTGTTATGTTAACCGGCAGAACGAGCTATCAGATGTCGGGTTGGCTTCTTCGGCGGGTGGGTCGTGTCGACTTGTTATTGTAGGTATACGGGTATTAATATCAATCGTGAAGTATTTTCAGAATGGAACATGTGGTGACTGGTGGTTTATCTGATTCAGTACAAGAAAAAAATATGTGGATATCAGTAGATAAATATTATTGTTCGTATTACAGGAATTTGGTAATCAGGATAAGTTTTCTTTGAAAATATTTTTTTGCGCGCATGTTCTGGGGAACATCGCGTTATCATTTTGCCCAAATGTCTGTAACTTTCGAATTTTTTCACGAAAATGGTCTCAAACGATTCGGTTCGACTCCCCAATGAAGAATTCGAGGTCAAATTTGATTCTGTCCGGCCGGCCGTCCGGCCGTTGCCTCGATAACTTGAGAACGGAAAGAGCTAGCAACTTGACATTTTCAGGGTAGGTGGCGCAGCTCAATACGACGGACCAGTTCATTAATGGGCATGATCGGCCCAATGGTTTCCGAGTAATAATTTTGTTTTCAACCAATATAAATCCGATCGAAATGAAACTTGGTGACTAGTTGTAGATTACAAGCCTAAGCACGTTTGTGAAATTTTGTGGGAATCGTATCGCTAGAAAATTATTAAAAAATTATTAAAAAATATTTTTGTTGTCACGATAACCTGAGAACGGAAAGAGATAACGGCTTGAAGATTTCAGGTTAGGTTGTACATCTGAATGCGATATTTGAGTTTGTTTATAAGCATAATCGGCCAAACGGTTTTTGAGTTATAACCATCTGAAATTTGGTTGTTTTTTGTTCCTCATTAACTCGAAAAATACGAAACCGATTTAATTCAAACATGGTTATTAGTTGTAGAATGCCAACGCTAACTTGCAAGATTTCGTGAGGAAAGTATTTGTAGAAAAATTTCAAAAAATCATTTAAAATTGAGAAAAATATTCTATATATCAAAAACTATTCGTCTGAAATTGCTGAAATTTTGCAAGAGCCTTTAGAACATAACTCTACTGCCAAGATTCAAGTTTTAACACGATCGGTTAAATATTGTTGGAGATTCAAGCAGCCTTGTGTGAGTTCAGTAGATGGGTGACCGTTGCCTCGATAACTTTCGAAGGAAAGGAGATAGGGACTTGCAATTTCCAGGGTAGCTTGCGTATCCGAATGGGGGTATTAAATTTTTGGGCATAATCGGTCTAACGGTTTCCGAGTTATACCCACCTGGAATATTATTTCCTTGATAACTCAAAAAATAAAGATACGATCGAATTGAAGCTTGGTAACTAGTAGTAGAAAATCAACATAAAACAGTGTTCAAAATTTTGTAAGAACCGTACCCCTAGAAAATTCGAAAAAAATGACGAAAAACAATTTTTTGTAAGAACCGTACCCTCGACAGTAGGTACCCCTAGAAAATTTCAAAAAAATCACGAAAAAAAAAATTGGTTCAAGCACTGACGTGAAGTCTGGAGCTTTTTCGCGTATGTTTTATTGTCCATTCTTCTGTATTGGACACCCTTAATCGAATTTACCATGGTAAATTATGATGTCCATTCTCCTGTAATTTACCATAGTAAATTCGAATTATGAGTGTCCAATACAGGAGAATGGACATCATAATTTACCATGGTAAATTCGATTAAGGGTGTCCAATACAGAAGAATGGACAATATAACATAATCGCAAAAGCTCCTGACTTCACGTCAGTGCTTGAACCAATTTTTTTGAACTATAATAGCCTGGTTGGTTGAAAGGTAGTGAAGAATTCATTGAATTGAGATCCTTGATTTTTGAAATATATGAAATTTTGATGAATCCTGGATGTCAATGATTCTTTGAGTGCTCGAGAATTTCAAATTTAAATAAAACAAACATTGGTGGAATTTTTACCGAAAAATTTGTTGTCTGGCGGTTAAGAGATTTGAGTTCAGCATGGGAACTTTTTTGGTGCTCTTGTTCCTTGGAATAGAGTGCTCATCAGTTTGCCCAAATATCTGTGATTTCAGAATTTTTGGCTGGAAATGGTTCGTCTCACTGATCAAGAATCCGTGGTCATAATCGATTATGTCATGCCGTTAACTCTCAAACGGAATGAGCTGGACCGTTGAAATATTCAAAGCAACAACATATGAGGTGAGGCATCGACCTACTTTTTGAGTTTAATTGGTTATGATGCAGTTCTATCATAAGAATCCATTGATATCACGCCAACTCTGAGAAACCAAATTTTCGAAGATATGATTTGTCAAAGTTTGAATAACTACTCGTTAGCAGTTTGACAAGAGCGCCAAAACCCTTGTCCACAGAGTGTTTCCAAATTTTTTGGTATAAATAGAGTAACTTTTCGTTTCAGTAGAACAAAAATATAGTATGTATATATATTTTTTTCTGATTTATCCTTAAAACATATATTATATATATCATACAGGAAATTAAAAAGTGGGAAAGGCCTGTGGACAGGAGCTTTGGCGCTCGTGTTCAAACTTTGACAAATCATATCTCCGAAAGTATCGGTTCCTCAGAGTTGAGAATGATATCAATGGATACATATGATAAAACTGCATCATAAAATGAATTGAATACAATTAATAGTTTATTTATCAAGATTGAAAGAGCAATCTACAATGATTTAAACGTGGAATGGGTTGATGCAAACTTATACTCGGTGCATAGTTTTCACAACTCGAAATACTTAAGGAAAGTATCATCCGAATATCTAGAGCAAGGCTGGAGACAATAATAGCAGATTGCACATTTATTCTTGATATTTGAAGGTATAGGCTGATGAACCAATTATTTTAATAGTTGATTTAATTTTTTTGAAGGATTAAATATGTATTTTATGGAAAAGTATAATGGGTAATTCCGCAAAAGGAGCAGAGATAATCATTCTGCTGGTACCTGCCGACACAGAATGATTATCTCTGCTCCTTTTGCGGAATTACCCATTATACTTTTCCATTTTAATAAACTTATCCGCGTTATCCTATTTTCTTGTTATGTATTTTATATTCTTGTTTTTCTTTATCCTCTTTTCATAATTTAATACTTCATACCACTAACACATTCATTCTGTATTATGACTTAACCTCAACTCAAGGACATATATTTGATCCACAAATGTACATAGGTCCATATTTCAGCATTTTTTTGTTAGCAACATTATGAAAATAATGAATATAGGAACATGTCCCACTACTTAAGGAAGTAAAATATAATATCAACCTCAGTGGATCAGTGGTCAACGAACAGTAATTTATTTTGGTTATTTCATTATGTTGTTCTTACCAATGGCCTTCATAAACTACATCATTACAAAGAGCCAATTCTAAATCTTCTGAAACATATTTATACAAAAATGATTCCATATGCAACAAGTCAATATCATTTTCGATATCATTCTTGTATATATTCACAAATTCAAGATTCGGATACTTGTTTTCCATCAGAAAATATTTTCAAAGTGGCTGCCCTATAGAGAAACTGCGTAAACACTAGTGGCGCCTCTTTCGGTAATTTCGTAAGCTTATACGTGATGTTGAACTGTCACTTAACGTAGAAATCCAAACATGTAAAATTATAATTGGGTGATTATGAATGGAAATAACGTTAAAAACAAATCCAGATCTGGTAACACAAGTTGTTGTATTGTATCATGTCATAATACTTTAATACTTATGGAAAGACTGATACAAATAATATAACATTTTATTCAAAACCAAATTTGTTAGAACGTCAACTAAAGTGGATGAAAGCCGTACATCGTATCAAGTAAGTGTAAATGGTAAATGTGTTGAAATCATCTTTATTACCACATTAATTTTTTACTTTTTTTAGTGCCGATGGTACCCCAACCCATGGCTATCTACAAACAACTCAAGAATATGCAGTAATCATTTCATTGGCGGAAACGCCTGTTCATCCACCAAAACATACGACAATTTTTCAAGCTATGTAATTATAGATTTAAAGAGCATTAAACATCCAATGTAGATCGTTGGAAAAAAAGAACATGAGTATCTGAAGTGTCATGTGATGATAGTGAAGAAATTAATAAATGATTTATCTGAAGGTGTTCAGTTAGCTACAATAAGGATCAATTCAACAGTCGATAGATCGCGATTCCAGTGGTCTCATTTGAGCACATAAGTGATGACTTTGTTTTTTCATGTGACTTTGATCGTGAGTCAAAGAGTGTTTTGTGGACCTGACATACCAATTTCATTATCGATTTCGAGGATGTACTTCTATAAAAAATGAGAAACAACTTTTGGCTATAACCGCTGTAAAGGGAACAGTTTTTAAATTATTATTAGATGTGTAACCACTGATCAAAATCCAAGACCAATATCTCTGGAAACAGATTACTAATTTTTATTTTTTATACTTAAATACAGACAGGTCTATTTTTTTATGGTACTTAATTTTTGTTATGTATATCCAACATGTAGATCTAGATTCACTAGCGCAGAAAACAAAAAAATATATTTTCTGGCCTAGTAAAAGAGAATATGTAAGAAACCATGCCACTACCATTTACCGTATATCACATTGATCTTGTGCCGTACTTTGCCGTTTTAATTATTCATATATGCTGTGTACTAGTAAACTTACAAAAACCTATTTTTAAAGTAGGAAAATAGAATTAAATGTATTTTGACAAGTTCATATCTTTATTTGATATTTTAAATGATATTAATAAATAACAATAATCAAATGGTTTAATATTAGTTTGTCTTCCACTCTTCTACATTTTCAGCATGGTTACTTCTGAATACATTTTCACCTTTTTTGTTTGACAACCTCTTTTAATGAATAAAACGTTTGAAATTTTTCAAAATTTATAATTACCATAGACAAGATGTAATTCTTATAAATAATAATTAATAATTACTTTGTATGGCGATCAGTACAAAATTTTATTTCTCTCACGTAATGAATCCTAAAATTCGCCACCATGAGCGCTAGTGTCGAATCTCAAGGTCACGCAGGTTCTCTATGTCATCGAAAGCCTCCCGACTTCCATCTTTGAGGTTTTGAATCGACACTGGGCTATTGGCGTAGACCTTCTCTTTCACGTGGCCCCAAAGGAAGAAGTCGCAAGGTGTTAAATCTCAAGATCTCGGTGGCCAATTGTGATCACCTCTTCGAGAGATAACACGGTCCGGAAACTTTTCCCTCAAAATATCAATGGTTTCGTTGCTTGTGTGGCACGTAGCGCCGTCTTGTTGAAAGTAAACGTTGTCCAGATCAATACCATCCAATTCCCGCCATAAAAAATCATTAATTTTCTCTCGATAGCGCAATCCATTCACCGTAACTGTTGCTCCAGCCTCATTTTCGAAAAAGTAAGGTCCAATAACTCCGCCGGACCATAAACCGCACCAAACAGTCACACGTTGAGGATAGACAGGCTTTTCAACAATAACTCTTGGGTTTTCCGAGCCCCAGATGCGACAATTTTGCATGTTGACGAAGCCACCGAGGTGAAAATACGCCTCATCATCCAAGATGATTAATCTATGGAATTTCGGATCATTTTCATGCATTTCAAAGACCCAATCAGCAAAGACACGACGTTGGTGATGATCGGCCGGCTTGAGTTCTTGTGTTAACTGAACTTTATAAGCCTTAAGACCCAAATCTTTCTGCAATATAAGGTGTAATGACGTTTGTGGAATGCCTAATTCCAAAGAACGACGAGGAATGGACAAATCTGGGTTTTCTTCAACACTTTCGGCTACAGCAGCAATATTCTTGGCTGTTCTTGAGCGACGTGCACGGATTTTATTCTTCACATAACTTACTTGCCCCAACAGCTCGAATTTTTCCACCAATTTCTTTATTGCGGTCCGACAAGGTGCTTCACGACGACCCAAAAATGTTCGAGTTTTACGAACCGTCTCTACCAAATTTTCACCATTTTTATAGTGAATTTTAATCATTTCAACGCGTTCTTGAAGCGTATATCGTTCCATTTTGATCAATGGCGTAGTTTCTACTTGTCAAATGTCAAAAAATGACATCTACCGAAATAGCGGGCTATTCAAAATAATACCTCTTATTGGAAAACCCTTTAGTACATATTCCTTTGTCGTGGTCTCATTTTGAGGAAGCCATATTTGCTTAGGAACACAAGGAGTAAATCCAACTAAATCGCATATGCCAGCTACCGAATCTTGCATCAGTGTGAGAACCGCCTTGATATTGATTAATTTCATACACCCCTGAACAATCTTCATCAACGTCTCATCAGCTGAGTGAGAATCTGCAGGTGGAACAACCGTTTCCTATCTAAAACATCAATCAAAAACACGAATGATGCAATTACATTCAAGAACCTTGCCAACTACTTGAATAATTGCGGTTCAAAACTACACAATCAAATTGCTATATCCAAATGAGGTCTACGGTAATAAATCAGGAGATAAAGACAAACTATGGTATAACAATATTATGATTCTTCCTTTGTGTAGTAGCCGAATCGTGGTTATAAACTCATCTTTAAAAATAGCCGTTAAAAGCTAATGAAGTAATTACTGATAATTGTGTTATGACATTATCCCACTTTCTCTCATAGTTGGGTACAAAAAGTTCCATTCATTTGTTCGTTTATGAGGAACGAAATATAATTGCTATTTCTAATAATAGCCGGCATCTTACTTGATGTTTAAACTTTCAATATAGAATTATAACAATCGGTTCAAGTTTTATCATTTCAAAGGTTAAATGATGAATCACAGAAACGTTTGGAAGTGTGGTCACCTTGCTCTAACAGATCTATATTGTTGAGGATATTGGCAAAATATCAGAATATTTTATAGGTTACAGTTTACTGATCCACTGTTTTATATACTCGAGCAACAATGTTGTCAACCGTTTCTGATTTTCGACACGAAGTTCACGGTGCAGTTTGAATTAAAACAATTATAAATGTCATGTTTGTGGTCACGTTATTTTTATAGTTTATTGCTTAAAAGATGATTTTGAATCGATATTTGATACCTATCGCTGGTCGTGAGTAGTTATATATGGTGCTTATGGGCATTAAGAATTGGGACCTATATATTTAGATGATTGATAGTTGAACAATAATTTTATCCAGAAGTTTTATCGGAAATATTCTATATAATACAGGGTGTTCTATAAGCTCTATGAAAAACTTTGGCAGATAATAGCTGTGCTTATTCTTAATTTCTTTTTTTTTTCCTATGAACATAGGTACAATTTTTTTTGTATAGAAGATATAACCATTCAAAAAAATATATTGTCTAAGTTGTCTATTTTGTGTTTCATCGACCTTCCTGAACAACGAACTCTAAAAATTATGGTGAAGAGAAATAACAAATCTTAAGATTATTAAAATGTTTCGAAAGTTCCCCGTTGACCTATCCATCTATTCGGAAAATATTAATTTAACCAAGGAACTACTTGTCTGGCTCTATGTAAACAATGGTTTATCTCGACTTCCGGCAAAACTAAAAGTCGTATTAGAATAAGTTGAATGGCAAAGTTGTAGGTAATAAAAATATACAAACATACAACATTTGTATTTACACTTTTTTCATATAAACTCAATATTTATGTGAAAAATTGTTTTTTATTTTTATCCTTCACAAAAAACTTTTTTTTTTCATGAAATTCTTTGAAACATTATTTTTTTATGTCCCTACCACACTGTAATTTTTGGTATATAAATTATTCATTTTTTCATCTTGTTTTCTTAATATCGAAAAACCAGCCTAATTTTCAATCGAAAATTCTCACGTCAAAATATCTGCACATTTAAAAAAGTCGGTGAGCTTTTTGTTCGTTGAAATCTCTACTTTCTGGTGGTTTAAGAAAAATATTCATTACTATGGTAAATTTTCTCAGGAAATGCTAAGTTAATAATGTTAATATTTAATAAGACATCTACAATATTAGAGAAAGTCATAGAATCTTCTACATTTTATATGCTAAGATGCCTATTTCCTGCTATTTTAAGTTAACTCATGCCTGAGTGACCTGCGGAAAATTTTAGCTCATCAAAAAGTATTTCATTGAGAAGTGGAGCCCCTCTAGGAGGGTCTGGTTTTTACTACCTGTTATTTCGTATATTTCGATATTAAGTCAAAATAAGGTAAAAAAATAAATATTTCAAATCAAAAAAATTACAGCGTATTTGGTCCATAAAAAGGTTTTCACCAAATTTCATGAAAGAAAAAACTTTTGTGTAAAAGTAATAATAAAAAACCAAAAACTTGGTTATGTGAATTTTTCACATAAATTTTGAGGTTATGTGAAAAAAGTGTAAATATAAACGTTGTAGATTTTTTAATTACCTAAAACTTTGCCATTTCCCTTTTTCATAGGACTTGTAGTTTTGCTGGAAATCAAGATAAACCGTTATTTCCTGTAAAAACTCACCGCATTCCACTTCCCGACCTCAGATCACCCGTAAATTATGTTTTTTCGCCTTTCTTTTTTGTTATATTCTCTTCCTTTTCCAATGGGTTTCATCCTATGATTATTTTTTGTTGTAGCAAAAATTATCGATCCTAGTCTAGAATTCCTTGACAGTTCTATGTTTTGAGGTAATAATAATCTAATAATAACCTGCACCATTAATAGAAGATTCACGTTTTCTTAATATATTTTGCCTATCACAGTTCTGATATCGCTGAAATTTGCAAGAGCCTTCAAACCTTCCTGAGCACAAATGTCAAAGACCTGTCACTTTGACAGATGTCATTGAAGTTTCGTCTATCCAGAGATCTCATGCAACCATAAAATACGCTCTATATATTCAATAATGTCTATGTCTAATTGAGGATAATGATTTAAGACAAATTTGTTCCGGCCAGAGACCTGCATCATATTTTTTCTATTCCGTCCTCGTGCGACTTGACGAAGACACTAATCATGTTGCAGGTGTTGGACATAAAAAGCCCCCTGAAATGCTGGTCTCGAACCCCATCCCAGTTTATGATCGGTTATGGCCCCATTTATCGTTTGTTGTGAGACGGAAAACAAAGTGAGGCTTTTACAAATCACCATGGAGATTAACTATTTTTTTTTACTTTTGTCGACGGCCGTAACTCTGCATATATGAGGCAGTAAAACTTCTTTTTATATGGATATTTCTAGTTGTCATTTCGACACTTTGGGGTTTAATAGCTGCGCTACGAATGTAAAAGGCCAGTGATGTATTATTACAAATTTATCATTTCTATTATGCCTATAAAAATATTTAAAGCCATTCCCGATTACGGCATAGATTAAAACCTGAAATTTCGTTTTTAAAAGCGTCAGCTAAGCCAATATATTTTTGCTTTAATATCTACCAAATATTTCGGGTACAATGGACAACTAAATCATTTATATATTATACCTATATGTTGAAAATGAGGCAATAAAATTGTGGCCAGTATATGGACAAAATTGGATTAATGCTCCATATGAATGAATATGTCTTGCATAATTTGATATGCATATTTTCCATCCAATCATTCGTAACCCCACAAAATTATATTTCATTCCAATTCCGTTGAAAGTATTAATCAACATCATCAACATTGACTTGTTATACAAGTCAATGTTTTTATCTAGTTTGAAATGAATATACCTAGAAGTCTGATCTATAAGAAAGGATCAAAGTTACGAATAAAAAGGGGTTCAAGCCCTGTGGACAGGAGCTTTGGCGCTCTTTCAAACTTTGACAAATCATATCTTCGAAAGTATTGATGGTAAGAGTTGGGAATTATATCAATGGATTCTTATGATAGAACTTCATAATAGCAGAATTTAAATTCAAACATCATAAGAGAATTAAAATTCTACAAGAATGCACAAAATTATTAATCCAAAACCAATAGACCAATTCTACCCAACAACGAACTCATCCGAGATATTCGTTCCTCAATTCTATGATGAACGATATATTTTTTCCTCAAATCCACTCTGAAAATTATATTATATCAATTGAAACCTTAGCCAATATTTCAGTTTGGTGTTTACTGGAGATATTCTGAACTCAATATTATTAACTTACCATTACCATTCCCATCATCATATGGATTAACCATGGGCATTACATATCAAAATTCTACATATCATGTCTCAGGAAAATGAGTTGACATGTATCAACACAGATCATATTATAACAATTCATAGATAGAATAATTATCGCATTTTGTGAAAACACAGAAGCACGATTTGTTATTGAAATTTTGAAAAACCATATCTCCGAAAGTATTAGCTTGTAACAATTAAAAATGACATCAATGTATTCCTATGGTGAAACTGCATCTTGAGAAAGATTTATTTTGAAATTTGTAATGTAAAAAAATTTTTTTTTTGTTACTCCGAAACCTTGTGACCGATTTTGCCTAATAATGAACTTAGCCGAGATATTTGTATCCCAAAATTATTCTGAAAATGTCAACTGTCTAGCTCATTCCGTTCGAGAGTTATCGTGTTAACGGCCGGACAGAATCGATTTCGACCACCTATTCTTGATCAGTGAGTCGAACCAAATCGTTTAAGACCATTTTCAGCAAAAAATTCTAAAATTACAGACATTTGGGCAAATTGATAAGCACTCTATTCCGAGGAACAAGAGCGCCAAAAACTAGCAAATTACAGTGTGTCCTGAAAAAAAGGCAGGTATCTATGGTAACGGAAAAAAGAGGAGGCAGTCATGAAAAATAGATTCAATGATAAAAGTCATATAATCTCCAAATATATTTCATTTCGCATCTATAAAAATTAGATAATTGAATGTTAATAATTAAATGTTTGTTCAATGATAAGAATAATTATAATATCAAGTTTTCTTATTGTATGTTCAATTGATAGTTGTTAAAATATTTAAATTCATTCCAAACTCCAATTTGGCGCCCAACGTGGAGCTTGAATAATTTTGAGATTATAATACACAGTGTGTTTCAAAAAGTACGCACCAAGAGGAAATTCTCTCTCCTGTATAATTTTTTTAAATTTTGGTTTTCGGGAAAGTTGGTGCTCCAGAAACGATGATTTTCGACATATATGTCATTCATCGTGTTACTCTGCAAACCTGTCAGTTCTGGGGTGTTGGAACCTTAGCGACTCGAGATTGAGATGAGTAAAGCGGATCACTTGTTAATGAACGTTTATTCATTTCATTTTATACCAAACTGCCAAATTTCATAGTGAAATTCCAAAATTTTTCGATTTTCATATTCTGATGACAGCACGTTAAAGGGAACTGTGGGCTTTGCTAAAATTTGTAAAATAATTTAGAATGTAATTCAAATGAAAGAGATATTATCACAATTCAAATAAAGTTTATATTAATTTAATGTTCCTCATAAGTTATGATTTCTATAGTGAAAGCCTCACAATCTTGGTGCATACCGAATTATACTTGTGAAATTTAATGCGCAAAGAGCTAATATCTTGCTGATTATTGTTGGAACATCATAAGAAATTAAATTAAAGCTTAACAATAAATTCTACTCGCAGTTATCTTTTCATAAAAGTATTATTTTCAATGGCGAGACCACACATGGTAAACTAAAACCCAGTTAACTCAATAGACATGTATTTGCATTTTGTATTTGTATACGTTTTGTAAACTATTTTGCACATCTGTGCAGACAACTACATGAAAGGACCTGTGAAATTGAAGCATAATCTAAACGTCTTCCTCAAATCCGGAAGTCCTACGCTCGGAATTCCACGTCCGCCATACCAATACCTCAATAGAACCTCTTCTAACCGGAAATAATATCCGGTATCCTGGAAAATTCGGAATCTACGAGGAACTTACAGAAGTATTCCATAATCAGAGACATCCACGCCAACTACGGCATCAAACTTTGTGCCGGGGATCCGTCCCGAAGTAGTTAAGTTATTCAGCCGATAAAGAAGGAACCTGCCGTCAAACTTGTCCGCTTTGCCAGGAATCGCATGCAGGTGAACGTCGGATACGATCCCTGGGAGATCGACGTAGCTTTTTCAACTCACTTCCGATTTCCGGCAGGTCTCGTTAAACGGGCCGGTGATCGAGGCCAGTGGCGTAGTCCGTCGGTAATCGACCGGTAAGCCCGGGAGGATTTGGCGTCGAAACTTCGAAACAAGATTCTGTGTTCGGGGTCCGGTGTTGGCAAACAGCCAAGGACTTTTGCGGTATTATCAATATTGAAAATTGTGGGACACTTCTTATTGGTTCATCCATAGGGATGTTAAAGAATTTTTTGAAATGCTTTCATTTTGTATATAGACTAATTAAAAACGTAAATAATGATTTTATAAAAAAAAATTTTTTTGATTATGGAGTTATACCCATCTGAAATTTGGTTCCTATTACCTCAATAACTCGAAAAATACGAAACCGTTCCAATTCAAACATGGTTATCATTTGTAGAACGCCGGCGTGAAAATTCTTGCAAAATTTCGTGAGGATTGTAGCACCAGAAATTTTTTTTTAAAATCATTGAAAATCGCTTTAAAAAATTCTATCTATCAGAAACTATTCGTTCGACATCGCTGAAATTTTGCGAGAGACATCAAAACCTTACTCTACTGCCAAGTTCCAAGTTTGATCACGATCAAATTCAAATTGTTGTAGATAAGAGCAGCCTAGTGTGAGTTCAGTATCTAGATGGTTGACTGTTGCCTCGATAATTTTCGAACGGACAGACATAGGGATAATATTCAGGGTAGGTTGCTCATCCGAATGGGAGAGTTATGTTCGTTGTTGGTCATAATCGGCCAAACGGTTTCGGAGTGATATCCATCTGGAACATTATTTTCTCTATTACCCAAAAAATAGAGACCTACCTAATTGTAGAATATCGACATAAAGACGCTTGTGACGTTTAGTGAGAATTGTACCACTAGAAAATTTAAAAAAATATTATGTATCTCAAGATAACCTGAGAACGGGAAGAGAAAGCGACTTGAAATTTCCAGGGGGATGCGTTATACTCATCTGAAATTTTGTTGTTATTTATTTATTTATTTATTTGTTTATTTATTTATTTATTACAAACGGCATAGCCAATTTTCCAAAATATACAATTTATTAAAATTATCAAGAATACTAAAAAAAATGTTCAAATCTGGAAAAAAAAATATCACAGAAAAAAAAAAACAAGAACAGTTGACAAGTTCAAATAGCCTCAAAATATCTTTTGAGACTAAAAATGGATATCTGAAATAGGTCAATTTCAGAAGCGTTTGTCCCTCTTATCGATCGTGCAATAGGATTATTCATGGCATAATTAGTGGGGTTATATTCGATATAAAAGAGATCTCTATATCTAAGGAATACATTATTCGCATTAAGTTTTATCTTAGACACTAAGTATTCACAATCAATGTAGTTATTAAGCAATTTATAAACAAACATAACATCAAAATTATTCCTTCTTATAGATAGTGATTCATTGATAAAGACTCGTGTAGATGGTCATAATTTATTGACGTCTTGGGAATACTCATTTTGTAAGCAACCCATCTTAAAAATTTTCGTTGCACGCGTTCAATATTATTTTTGTGTACTTCATAATAGGGAGACCAGACTACAGAAGAATATTCCAATATACTTCGGACATTCGTAAAATAAACAGCTTTTAAGGCAGAGATATTATTAATCTTTGAGTTTTCTTTTAATGAATCCTAACATCCTCATAGCTTTCTGAGTTATAATGAAAATATGCTATTATATATTATATATATATATATATTATTTCCTCTATAACGCAAAATATACAAATCTCATCCAATTAAAACTCGGTGGTTACTCGTAGTATGTAGAATGCAGATCTACTAATTTTCCAGGAATTTCGTGAATATCGTATATCCTGCAGTTACTCCAGACGAAAGTTTTCTCGTATTTCAATTCCAATAGACCACATGTGGCACAATTAAAAATTCTGTGATCATAGACGATTATCTACTGAAGTCTGTAATTACAATGGTATGAAATGTATTCATATATAATTAAAGCTGGGAAAACGGTATATATCCATGATAAATTCGTAGTAGAGTGTCCAATAGAGGTTAGTAATCGATAGAACATGCGCGCAAAAGCTCCTGACTTCACTTCAGTGCTTGAACCAATTTTTTTCACTACAGGTAGAATACATCAAATTGAACCATTTCATCAGTAATTTCTAATCTAAGTATCTAATGTAAACTTTGTGAAAGGAAATAACTATAAATGAAGAACTGACGTGAAGTCAGAAGCTTCTGCACTCATGTTCTATTGTATATTCAAGCCTCAGGCACCTACACGAAATACTGCATGAACTTTCAAGCCGTCTCTTTAACGTTAGGCGAAGGAGGCCTCCAAGAGCCGATAAATTCCGGCGTTGTCAGAATGTGTTTCAGGATATCTCTATAGAGGGCAGTGCAAAAACCAAAGTGTATGCATTTTACACATTACAAATTCAACACATCCTAAACCAAAATAAAATACTGGTATTTCATGGTCCTTCGGGCCGGATAAGATCCAAAGACACGATAAGTGATATAGAAGAATTTCGGAATCCGACGGAATGACTTCCGGAGACCTCAATCGCGTAACGACATCCAACATACCCTAATTCAACCCCGATTCCGGCATTTCCTTTTCCCCGTTCGCGTTGTGTGGCACGTTGTACCTCGCATGTTTTCCCTTTGTTGGTATCTCTTTACGGAATGTATATATAACTTAATCTGACACAAGTGGGTTCTTTGTCGGCGTCTCGACTCGTCTAAATTCCAATTTAAGAATCCCGTCTCGCAATCATCGCGCCTCTCAAGATCTCAAAGCGTTACATCTTTACGGTCTAACATTACGCACACACGTGTTTCGAGGGGGCCCCGTCTGCAAGAAATGCCGCGCTGCGGGACATCAAGAGTCGCAATAAAAATTTCATCGTTGCGAATTTCAGGGAGGGAATTTTCTGCGGGATCTGCTTGGCGCTACAAGACCGGAAAATATAAATTTCTTTTCGCTCTGGTAGGGCGACCTGGATAATGAGTGGAAAAGGGGGGGGGTGAGCCTGGGAGGTAGGTGTTTACCGCCGCGAGGACATCTGTACCTGGATGTTATTTATATCTTAATTTAATTTCCTTCGTATCGCTTTAGTGGTTGTTTTGAAGATGTCGGGTTTTGCTTTTGAGAGCATCAATTTTCCACGAAATCATCGAGTGAGTTCATTGATTACAAGTTGGTGAACAGAAAACCTTAATTCCATTCGAGATATATGCAGACAATAAATGGTGCGGAAATTCTTTGATATATTCTCGACCGAAATGCTGTCCAAATAATGTCAAAATACAAGGATATGAGACTCCTTTACCTCATTATGACATTATGATAAAAGTGCTCTTCCTAACCAATAGTCTTTTTGATGCTCTTATTAATCGGAACAGAGTGCATATTAATTTGCCCTAATGTCTGTACTTTTAGAACTTTCAGATGAAAATGGTCTTAAACGATTTGGTTCGACTCATTGATCAAGAATCCGAGGTCAGAATTTATTCCGAACTGAATGAGCTAGACAGTTGAAATTTTCAGGGTAGGTTTGCGAGATAAATATCTCGGTTAAGTTCGGTACTGGGCAAATTTCGGCCTGATGGTTTCAGAGTAACGAAAAAAAATTTCTTTTTACATTACAACATTTGGATTCAATTTTTTTTAGGATGCAGTTCCATCATAAGAATCCATTTATGTTATTTTTAACTCTCACAAGCTAATACTATGATTTTTCAATATTTCAATAATACATCGTACTCTTATGTTTTCACAGAATGCGAATTCTATCTTTCTGTGTTCACTATTCATTCATGTCATCTTATCTACCGAGATGTCATATTTATTTCTGTTCTATATAGTTTGTTTGTATAATTCGTACATTGAAAATATTTTGTGTTGGGAAACAAGGTTTCACTACCAAAAATAATAATAATTTTTTGCATATTGAATAATTTATGTGCAAATTTTGGGAATGATATGTCAGAAGATTTAGAATTGGATCATTTTAATGATGCAGTTTATGAAGGAATAGGAAAGAACAACTTAATGGAATCATCACAAGAAATTACTGTTCGTTGACCACCGAGATTAATATAACCTTTTACTTCCTTAAGTAGTGAGACATGTTCCTAAATACAGTATTTTCATAATGTTGCTAGCAAAAAAATGCTGAAATATGGATGTAAATTTGTGTATCAAATATTCTCTTTCGAGTTCAGGTTCATAATACAGAAAGAATGTGTTAGTGATATTAAATTATGAAAATAGGATTGTATTATATTTTGAACTATTAAAATAATTTGTTTGTAAGCCTCTCGGTAAGCCCATACCTATTCAAATATCAGGAATAAATGGACAATCTACTATGATTATCTCCAGCTTTGCTCTAGACATTTCGATGATTTATTTTTATTATTATTGATAAGGGGTTACGTTGCACCGCGACCTTGAGATCTATTGTGCCCCCCATCAGAGCTGTTCTCACCATTACGCCATCTACAGCTCGCCCTACAGTTCCAGAGTATAAATGAACCTCAATATCTGGGAAGGCTTCAAAGATATTACGTCTTCACTCCTACAAGTTTCCTGTCCAAAGCATTCCTTTCGCTGACTTGCAATGGCGAGGCATTCTGTAACAAGGTGAAGAGGAGTTTCTTCCTCCTCCCCACAGAATCTGCACTCGTCAGTATCTGATAAACCTATTCTCATCAAATGCTTCCTGAGGCGACAGTGTCCTGTGAGGAAGCTAGTGACCAGGTGTAACTTATTCTTACAGAGATCCAGATACCTTTTGGATCTCACTTCTTTAAAGTTCCTAAGGAACTTTTTGGAATGAACCAAACCTGGAAGATTCCGCCAGAGTGTTTCTCTTTTGGTTTCCTCCTTCTCCAGAAACTCTTTCTTGTAGGTGCATTTTCCTATACCGCAGAAAGGTTCTGGGCCAATAAAAGGAGTTCGTGCTGCCTTTCTGGCAAGTGTATCGGCCTCTTCGTTCCCCTTGATTCCCGAGTGACCGGGGACCCAGATAAAAAGACCTTATTATTCTTGCCAATTTCATTTAGTTTTTCGATGATACTTTCCTAAGGTTTTTGGGAGTTGTAAAAACTATGCACCGAGTGTAAGTTGCAACAACCCATTCCACGAGGTTAAATCATTGCAGATTGCTCATTTAATCTTGATAAATAAACTACTATTATAATTTAATTTCTTTTATAGTGAAGTTCTATCGGCTTCTGATAACTTTGAAACACTTGTAGCCAAAATTGGATCGTCATATAAAGATATGATGCAAAGGGATTTTAATTTCTTTCATGTTGTAATTCTATCATAATAATCCATTGATATCATTCCCAACTCTGAGAAACCAATACTTTCGGAGATCTGGCTTGTCAAAAATTGAACAGGAGCGCCAAAGCTCCGGCCACAGCGCTCTCCACCTTTTTTTAATTTCTCATAGAAAATGTGTTATTTCCGAAAACCTAATGTTATCTAGGGTACTTATTCTTTACACCATCATTTAGGTAAGTTCCCCACCGTCCAATGAATCAGCAAAATTTTTTGTTTTGTTTTTTACAATTATTGTAATAATGGAACACCTAATTTTCAATTGACCTGGAACCCTACGCCAAGAGTGCCTGAGCTATTATTTCATATACAGATCGCGTTTAGGGCTTCACAAACGAGACGAGAGTATAAAAAATCTCATCTCGGTCTCGCATATTCCCAAAAAATTAAGACTCGTTTAAGTCTCGGTCTCGTCTCGTTATCAGTTGTCTCGTCTCGTATCGCTTAATTCTGAATAACGATAATAAATGTTATAATATATAAACGAAATGGTAGATAATAATAAATAATCCTGTAAAACTATATTTATTACGATCTCATACAAAAATATTTGTACATGTACATTATTTTTTCGCTTTTAAACATTGTTAATTTCATCTTGTAATTTACTCGATGACCAAGAATTCTTTCAATGATATATGTGTTTTTGCCATGATCATACCTGCTGTGGAAATTAATCTTTCAACAGGTACGGGTGTATTCATTAATAAATCATCGGCCATCTTGGAAAGTGTAGTATCATCACTTTCCACCACTCTGAAATATTTTGATTCCTATTTGCTCTTTCTAACAGCAAAAAATCTTCAAACTCAGCTTTCCAATATTTCGAAGGTTTTGTTGATATTTTAAAGAGGCTATCGAAGTCGATACATTTTTTAATAGAATTGGACAGATTGGTATAGTTTTCAATGAATACCTTCCCAGTGGATAGATCATTGAGGGTGTTCTTGGCGTATTTCTCATAACACGTTTCGAAACATTGATTAGCTTCATTTCTTTACCAGTTTTATTATACGTACTTCCACAGATATATACAATAATAGTTCACATCTTATATAAATAAATTTCTCCAGATGTTCAAATAGAGACGAAATTTTAAAAGTATTGGGATTTAGAGGCAATGAAAGTTCTCCGTATTGAATTCATAATGGCATCAGTTTTTATGGTTGTGAATTCTATTTTTTCTTGAAAAATAATCTCAATTATTGCGAGGTCATAATAAACATATTAATTAATAATCTTCTAAAAAATCGTGTATTTCTAGAACGATCGATGTATGACATATACAAAATATATTGGTAATTAAAGTGGAAACTTCATATTCAATTGTTTTCGGTGGGTGTTGAAAAAAGTCGAGTCGTAGTTAATAAGGCGATCTTTCAGGTAGAAGCCAAAGAAACCCTTTCAATAGTATACACGTTTATTACCCAGTAGTTTATAGACACATACGAGTATACTCAACCGAGAGTAAAAAATCGATCTAGAAAAGATACATTCAAAACTAAAATATAATAATCTGAAAGGATAAATATTTATGATAAGAGATACCTTACTAAGAACAGAAATATTTCACAGATATAGTAACAAGAGTTGATATTTTGTAAAACATATTGTTCTCTATTTTTTAAATTTCTAAATTTAACGAGATCAAAAACGAATATCTCGTGTTGCGCTGTATGTGGTTTTGGTATCGGCTATAATATTTTTGAAGACGTCTCGTCTCGTCTCGCTTTTACGAGATGAGAACGAGACGAGACGAGAAAAATCTCGCCCTCGCGTGAAGCCCTAATAGCGTTGCACTCGTATCTTGTATTCAATAATGATAATAATAAACCATATCATAACAATGCCCTGAAATTTCAAGCAGATCTTCTAAGATAATCTACGCCGTTCTTACCTCCAGAGTTAGAACAAAATTTAACCTTGAAACGTATGGAGCAGACTTTGAAACTGTTGAACGACTCGTTCCACCTACTCGTGAGATACTTCGTCTATTCACATACGATATTCATGAACAGTATTGTTGTATGGTGCTGAATAATCAACGCAAGAATATGTGATCGGACTAAAGTGTCCCTGAAACGCATTTATTACGAGCCTTATCGCAAACAACAATCCCGGCGTATTTATACCCTTGATTGAGTCTTATAATTCCCATAACGTTCCAGCCTTTTCAGTTCTAATTGATGAAGCTCATTTCACAACCCATTCGTCATTCCAGAATGAAAAAACGAGAACGAATGCTAAGCGAATTTAAAATTCCTGGATGAACATTTCTTCAACGAAGACGGTTAATCAAGATAACTCCACGGTTTGGAGTTGTAATGACCGTGAAGGAGATGTTGAAAATAGAGCAGTTCCTGTAGACATCACTTGAGATGGTTCTGGTTTGTTTACTGATTCCATTTTGTTAGGAACTTTTGGAGATAGCATAGAATACATGGTGCGGAGACTCTTCGATATATTTCAGCCGAAATGCGATCCAAATAATGTCAAAATACTAGGATATTGTTCTATACTGCAGTTTTCGCAGATAGATGCTGGCGCTATACAATTTACCGACATTTCTAATTAATGAGAAGCTTTCTTTATTCATGTTTCTCGTCGTAAAATTTACAGAAATTTCTTATTTTGAGTTTAGTTTGATTTTTTCTTTGTTATTCATGTTCTCTTTATTTTGGTCTTGGTTTTTGCCGACATAAGAATGGCAACTTGCTTGTGGTGTTCGAAATTGGAACATTTGTTTCTGCAAACATTTTTCTAGTGAATTAGTATATTGAAGAAAATATTGAAAAGTGGAGATGTGCACTCTATTTGGTTAATGTATCAATTTAATGAATGATTTTTGTTACTTCATCAATATACCTAGCTTTGAATGATCAAATCAACTATATACTAACTGTCAAAGAAACTGCAACACCCAGAAGGAGCTGTTTAAATTTTAATTTTTGGCGCTCTAGTTCCTCGGAACTGAGTGCTTATCAATTTGCCCAAATGTCTGTAATTTTCGATGAAAATGGTCTTAAACGATTTGGTTCGACTCACTGATCAAGAATCCGTGGTGAAATTAATTCTGTCCAGCCGTCCGGCCGTCCGGCCGTAGGCACGATTACTCTCGAACGGAATGAGCTAGACAGTTTAAATTTTCAGAGTAGGTTTGGGAGATAAATATCTCGGCTAAGTTCGTTATTAGGCAAAATCGAACAAAATCGTTTCGGAGTAACAAAAAAAAAATTTTTTTTTACAAAGCACATTCCAAATTAATTTTTTTTTCAATAAGCAGTTTTACCATAAGAATCCAATGATATAATTTTTAACTCTAACAAGCTAATACATTCGGAGATATGATTTTTCAAAATTTCAATAATAAATCGTATTTCAACGTGGTCTCAGAATGATATAATTATTCTATGTATGAATTGTCATAATGTCAATTTATTTTCCTGAGACATGACATTATCTAATCAATCGAAGAATTGTGAGCGAAGTGAGAAAAATCTCAGTTGTTTGCTCCGAAATTAGTTTTTCTCAGAAAAGTCTTACATTTCGGAACGGAACATGAAGTAAGAGATCTGAGAGTAGTGAGACTGCTTTTCATCCATAGACATAGATATAGAACGGAATGAGGTAGGTAGTTGAAATTTTCAGAGTAGGTTAGGGAGATGAATATCTCGGTTAAGTTCGTTATTGGGCAAAATTGGCCAGATTTAATTTGATCTCTTCCATGGTGCAGTTCTCATTCTCATGATTGCTCATTTAATCTTGATAAATAAACTATTATTTGAATTGAATTTCCTTTATGATGCAGTTCTATCATATGAATACATTGATATAATTCCCAACTCTGAGAAACCAATACTTTCGGAGATATAATTAGTCTGTTTGAACTAGAGCGCCAGAAAGCTCATGTCCACAGGGCTTGAACCCATTTTTGGTAAAACATAGATAGTAGGTATAGCAAGGAGTAAATGATTAAAATTTGGAGAAAAAATCGTGAAGGTTTTCTCATATAAACATTTTTTGTTACTTACATATTGTAGTCGTTTTCTGCAATTTTTTTAAATTTTACAAGAAACCAGCTGACCGAGGATATCCAAAGTCGATGTTTAGTTGTTGTTAAAATGCCTTGAGCACGTGTACGCGGAATGTATCGCCAGCTAAGTGAATTTGAAAGAGGTCGAATTATTGGTCTACGGCAGGCGGGGTTGTCATTTTGAGAAATCGCTAACAGTACGAACAGAAATCCAACTACTGTTATGAGATGTTGTCAAGCGTGGTTTGATAGTGCCCAAAATCGAAGAAGAGTAGGCACCGAACGTCGAATGGGCACAAATGAAGTTAAAGATCGACGTCCACGACTTTTGGCTATTAGAGACCGATTTGCGACAACCCGATATTTGGTTGATGAGGTTGGTTAGGAGAACAACCATCCTGTAACTGTCCGAACGGTTTACTGCCAGATAAGGTCTTTTGGACGGCAGCATTATCGACCCTATCTTGTGTTACCTCTGACGGTTGAGCATCGCCGGCAACGATTACAGTGGTAGAGAGAACGTCAACGTTGAAATGTGTAATGTCATCAGGTCGTCTTTTCTGATGAATCTCGATTCTACTTGGGTCGAGACTTGGGTACACATGATGACCGAAGAAGGGTTAGACGAGGTCGGGGAGAAAGACGTGAACCTCAATTTGATATTGAGCGTCATGTACACCGGCCGGACAGTAGGCTTTATGGTATGGGGTGCTATTGCACATGCAAGTAGGTCACCTTTAGTTTTTATTCGAGGTAATATGACAACGCTGCGTTACCTTCAAGAAATAGTGCAGCCATATGTTCTCCCTTACCTTAACCGGCTCGAGGATCCAATATTTCAGCAAGATAATGCTCGACCTCATGTTGCCAGAGTTAGTTTAAACTTTTTTGAAGCGAACATGAGAATCTTTTGCCATGGCCACCCAGATCCCCCGATCTTTCGCCCATAGATCATGTTTGGGACATCATGGGTAGAAGGCTTTGGAAATTTACCTCAGCCCCCACGAACTTTGGCGGTTCTGATACATGAACTACTTATTGCATCAATGCCAAGACGTGTTGGGGAGTGTATAGATAATCGCGGTGGACAAACACATTATTAACAAATTTATTTGAAAAAAAATTGTAAACCTTTCGTTTTTTTGTTAAAATTTCCATCATTTACTCCTTGCTATACTATCTATGTTTTACCAAAAAAAAAAATAAAATTTTAACAGCTCCTTCTGGGTGTAGCAGTTTCTTTGTCAGTCAGTATATTACCGAGTATAGTACCTACATATCTTTGATATTTCTCATCGATGACGGGGTGAAAGCTTCAAGAAAATGCAGTTTCCTCTTTACCATAATTGAATTCAGTGGAGTCAGGGAACAATTTGGCACAGTATACTATTATGCTATTGTTCCCCCGATGAACATTTCCAAAGTAAGAAGTCTTGAAAGCTCAAATTAGAAGATGTGAATTCTCATCCAATTTGGGAACCGTTTCAGAAAGATTGCTTTGGGAATATGGACTCTGTTTGATCTTGTTAAAGCAATTAAGACCATGTTCCGTTAATTATGAGAATAATACTCTCAGCGTGCACAGAGGCACGTTTGAAAACTGGGATATTTCTCGATAGAGGCTCCGGGGATGGAATTGAAGAAACGAACATTCATAATTAAATTTTTTATTGGTCATTTTACGGCGAGTTTTTGAGCCTGTCGAATATACTTCGTGTATTCGTGTTTTCGAGTCAGCTATTCATTATATTATAATGAATAGCTGAAACACGAATACATTCTGCTCTGCGTATAATAAGATATCCTTGTTGAAGTATAATTTTCCTGGGAGACAGAATGGGGAGCAGAATGGAAACTTTCCAACCAATCGACCATTAATAATCCAGCCTCATGTTATTTTCAATATTGCCGACACGATCATATTCATGTTATTTGGGGGTACACAACTAAAAAAATAAATACGTAAAATTATATTTCAGATGGATTATTATACACCAATAGTACAAGTATATACAGAGAAACCAAAATTATGAACACTGACAGCATGCAATTCTTCGAACAATTAATTTACAAAATAAAGAATAAATCAATAATGAGGAAAGTAATGTTAGAAAAAAATTATCATAACTATAAAAAGAGTGAAGAAGTTTCCAAGGAATTAATTCCTTGGGAGGGCAAAATTCTCCAATACCCGGTTAATGCTTACAAAATTAGTATTGTGTCATAAAATTATGAAGTGATTTGTGTTGTGTTTTGAAGGTCTTGGACCCGTTTTTTTTCAAAAATTATCATTATTAAAATGATATGATAAAGCGTTGCTCAATATGTAATACAGCTGCTGAAGGGGGGATGCATACTCGGACATGTTTCGCCCATTTTAAAAGCCATAGTACACATGTCCTCACCAAAGATTTTCCCCTGGAAAGCCATAGAGTTGAGTGTGGAGTGATACCCAACTGATTTCATATACTTTCTTGAGCAATGTTCACTGCAGGCAAAACTTCGTTATTATCAATATTTTACTGTATCAAGACCTTCGTTCAAATTATATAGAATTTACTACATTAAAAGAGCATATCGAAGCACAAAGTAGTATTATTCTTCAATAATTTATATTCAATAATCGTTGTGTTCGTGATGTAACATCCTGTGATTATACAGGGTGAGTCTTTGACCACTGCATTAATTTTAACCAAAGATTCCTCTCTTCAAATGAAACACTTATTTAATTTCCACTTTTCCAGATTCGGCTCAGGTAAAAAGTTACCAGCGTTTAAAGATTTCACAATGTGCTAATACACTCCCGCATATAAATTATCTATGACATTGTTGGCGGACGAAAATAAGGCATGGTAACGTGGTTTACAGCTTGATTCGGGATTCCAACGATCAGGGACGGATCCATAAAAGTAGTGAAATTTCTGGAGTTTTCCATTTTAAAACATTCAATGAAGAATATCTCGAAAACGGTGCATTTAAGGAGAAATGATGAAGAATAATATAATGTTCTAAAACGATGGAATATTCTCGAAATGACTCAAGAAAAACTTTATATGCTTTCTTTATGCTAATTTCGTTCAGTTTTATGAATCCACGAGTCCATAACTAGAAAACTAGTAGAAGTAGAAAATAACTAATATTTGGAAAATATGTATCATAGTTATAGGAAACTTTACGCCAACATTCATTTTATTCGAAAAAAGGAGGTCAAAGCTACAAAATAAAAACTGATTTTTTTTCAAAATTTCAACAGCCTGTATCTTTTTACCGGAGCTGAATTTGGAAAAATGTTAAATGAAAAAAGTGTTTCATTTAATGAGAGGAATCTTTGATTAAAATTAATGCAGTGGTCAAAGATTCACCCTGAATAGTGAGCGTCAAAAGTGTGGAATAATGGATTAATTTCCTCTCCTTTCAGAAATAGCCCAAAATGGTTTGATAGGTCAAATTAATTAATTTTTTAAGGGACATTTTTCCGTAATTCTCATTGTTCAATTTCCTGTTATCAAACAGTGACGTCATTCATATTTTTTCAAATTGTTAGTCCGTATTTTTTTTTCTTAACATGGGTACATTTTGAATTCAGTAATGCACATGCAATGCCATTTGGGTCAATAATACTCGAAATATCAATTTTTTGAATATTTAAATTAAGTTTCCATCAAATAAAAGCTTTTTTATTACAAAAACTAAAAAACACAGAAAATAGTACCTACTTGACTATAGTGAATATTGAAAATCATTGGAATTCTAGTCGTATCTGAATCTAATTCAAATTAGTGAATTTTTATTCACCTACTGTCTCTAAACTAAACTAAAAATCGTTCGGCGGTTATCAGCATCAGACATAATCTCGGACATGAAATTCTGATTATTAGGGGTTGTGGCGATAAGACACGTACCCATCAAGAAGTTAGTGATTATATCAATGAAAAATAACCCAGTTCTGAAGCTGTAACTCCGCGTGCTTTTAGTAAAATAATCAGGAAGTATGAGGACTTCGATTACCTGAAGGATCATCCAAAAAGTGGTCGGCCATCAGTTCAAAAGAAGGTCGAATTAAACATTTTATTAGAGTTGGAGGAAAATCCTCATTTGTCTTCGAGAACTATAAAGGCAAAAAAATATTTATCGCAAACATCGGTTTGGATAAAATAAAAATGCAATAAATGACACCCATTTATGATTAATTTAATGGACGAACTAAATGGAGATGATATTGACCACTGGACTCAGTTTTGCGAACAAATGATGCACCTACAATGCCGATGAGAGGTTTCCCGCTCAAATTTTATGTAGTGACGAAGCAAAATTTTTTTTAATGATGGAACTGTCAACATACAAATCTGTCACTTTTGATCAGATCACAATCCAAACTGAATGATGAAGGCACATACATAATTTCCTGAAAAAGTATATGTATGGGCAGAAAATTTTAGGAAAAAGGTTAAAGGGTCTGCCTTTATTGAAGGACAAGGTCAAAAATATTTAGATTTATTACGGGTTGATCTGATTCCGGCGTTGGCTGTTCTTTTTCCGAACGATGCAGATACAGATCTTCCAAATGAAAAGCTATGGTTTCAACAGGATGGAGCTCCAACTTTTCGTTAGACTTTTACTCATGGGGTTATCCCAAAAGCAAAATTTCCCCCAATCTGCCAAACAACTTCGAGGGGCTGAAGCAGAGGATTCATAAGAGCAATCCAGCCTGAAACTCTCCAAAATGTTTGTTCCGAGTTTCCAGCTCCATTGGCGTACTGTCAAGAAGTAAATAGCCATCAATTTGAACTCAGTAACAACAATTGACCCAAATGACGTTACATGTGCATTACTGAATTTTATTATCTATCCATGGCAAAAACATAGAGGCTTGCAATTTGAGAAAAAATATCGATAGCGTCACTGCTTGGTAATGGGAAATGTTGTAAAAATAATAATTACGATAAAAAGTTCCCTGAAAAATAAATTAATTTGACCTATCAAAACCCCTTTACACTTTTCCTGAAAAGGGAGAAAATAAATCCATTATTCCATACTTTTGATGTGCACTACTAACTTTCAATAATTGCATTGGTTTCGAAAGCTCTGGAGCAAACACACAAATTCAAAACTCGTCGTAGATATCGATCCATCTATATCATAGATATAGATCCATCCAAAAACACCGAAAACTTCCCCCACACATGCAAACAAAAAATTAAACCAACTCAATCCTCACAATTTTGTTTGACGTATATCACCCTCATATCATCCCTCTGGAACATCAAAACACATCCCAATAACGGTTCAACACTTAAACAACAACCGAGTCAAAAAACACCACTTACTTCCTCTACAAACACATTTCACACCCAGCTAGCAAGAATAAACACAGCGAAAATAAATCCTCTTCCGATTAAAAACAGAGTCCCCGCGAAAATCGTATCCTCAACACGCGGCAATTTCTGCGCTCTAAAGTTGGTCGATCCGCACCGGATTAAAGTCGAACCAACACTGACGCCCGCTCGGCAGAAGGCAGAAGCTCGCGCCGCTATCCAGCGAGGGTGGTGGGTCCAAGATTTTACGACGTCTATTCATCCAACCCTCCGGCAGGATTCGGGAACAGGGGGATGACGGGTCGGATTGGGGGTTGGGGAGGACGACGATGTTTTAAACGGGACTGTATATGATGCAGGAATCCTGTATCTAGTTAGGTTTGTTTGAATAGGAGATAAACACGGGTTAGAGAGGAGTAATAAGGTCCAATGTAACATTTCGCATTGCCGAAGATGAAATGGGATTCTCACAAAATTGGGGGTTCGGGGGGGTGTTTGTGCAATTGGATCGGTTATAAATTTGTTTACCGAAGATGGGAAAAACAACGGCCTGGAGAGAAAATGAACGAGGAAATGAGGGAATGAAGTTTGCATCGACGGTTGATGTTGATTTTGGGTGTGATATTTTATGGGAAAACGATGAGCTAGGGAAAATTCGGTAATCGAATGAAATGATTCGTCGATGTCTGAGCGTTAATTATTCGTGTCTTCTTTGTTATTTAATGATGTTATTGGCCTGTCGTTTCGAGAGGTATTGAAAATTAAAAAAAAACACGTTTCATTACTGAACGTTTCCTTTCTGGGTTTTCCCTCCGAAAAACAACAAAAAATGTGCTCATACTAGTATTGAGAAAACAGCTCAAAAACTTCCAACTGAACCACTATAAAAGTAACTACACTCTTGCCCACTACAGTTTTTGGCCGTCTGACATATGTTTCGGAAACAAAGTTTCCATCTTCAAAGACGAAGCGTTACTTCACGTTACTTTGAGTAACGCTCCGTCTTTGAAGATGGAAACTTTGTTTCCGAAACATATGTCAGACGAAAAAAACTGTAGTGGACAAGATTGTAGTTACTTTTATAGTGTTCATAATAGTCCACAGTGAACTCAAAATATAATTTCCAACTGAAAAATTCAAAGAATTCAGAGTTTTGAATGAAATGTTACTAAAGAAGCTTTTCAAAACAACTTCAAATCTAAGTTATATTGAAAAACAAGCAAGAACAACAGGGTCTCGTTGGTCTGGGTTCCAGGTCACGCGGGCATCATAGGAATTGAGGAAGCCAACACACTCGCCAAGATAGGAGCACCAACCCCCTTTATTGGCCCGGAACCTTATTGTGGCGTTGGTAGACACACCTACAAAAGTGAATTCCGGACGAAAGAAGAAACTGAGAGAGGTACTTTATGGAGATCTCTCCCCGGATTGTATCACTCCAAGAAATCCCTCCGGAACTTTGATACTGTCAGATCCAAGAAATACTTGGACCTCAGTAAGAACAAGCTGCACCTCCTCACTGGATTCCTCACAGGGCACTGAGGCCTCAGGAAGCATATGATGAGATTAGGGCTAGCAGAAACTGACGAGTGCAGATTCTGTTGGGAGGAGGATGAAACTCCTGATCACCTGATAACGGAATGCCTCTCCATCTCAAACCAAGGCAAGGAATGCTTTGGGCAAGAAATCTGCGGGAGCGAAGACGTAGCCTCCTTGAAGCCATCCCAGATACTGAAGTTCATCAGAACGCTGGAACTGGAAGGCGAGCTATAGGTGGTAATGACATCGACGGCTCTGAAGGGGGGGCACAATAGACCTTAAGATCACAGTGCAACGTTACCCCCTACAAAAATATACAATATACAAGACAAGCTATTATCTCACTTAAAAAAAGATAACAATATTAAAATTTTAATTGCCGATAACGCTACAGTCATTCTGGATTCAAATGAATTTCACAATAAACTTCTGGATATTGTTAATCATAAGAGTAAATACACCAAAATAAATGTAAAGATTTCACTATCACAGAAAGAAAAGTCAGAAATATTTCTCAAAACATTCGAAAACCCTGACGTATAGACAAAAAAGACCTCATGTCATCTTACAGTAAGCCACCACATTTACATAATATGTATATGGTCTTCAAAAAAGTTGCAAACCTCTAATTCCACTGTGGTCAATAGTAAGTTCTATTGGATCTCCAGGTGAAAATTTAGCCAAATATTCACTACAATTTTTGAACTCATTAACAGAAAAGGAAGAAAGTTTTTCGAAGAACAGCAAACACTTTCTTGAAAAACTACAGAATTCGAATTTGAACCAAAATGACATTCTAGTAAGTTTTAATGTTGATAGTTTGTTTCCCAATGTTCCTGTCGATAAGTCGCTTCAAATAGTTCGAACGAAATTAGAAAAGGATGTATCGGTGATTAAAGATTCAAAATTTAATGCTAATGATATTATGGAAATGCTTGATGTATGTTTGAATACCACCTATTTCCAACAAAGAGGTGTTTTTTACCGACATAATTTTGGAATGGCAATGGGTTCTCCTTTGTCACCTTTCACGAGTAATAAATTAATGCAAAATTAAAAAAAAAATTTTTAGATACCTACATATTATCTTTTGAAGCCAAATACTTGGTGGCGATATGTTGAAGATATATTTGTAATTTGGCAACATGGTAGAGAAGAGTTAATTTTTTTTCTCGATTTCATTAATTCAAAGGACCAACAATAAAATTCACTTTGGAAATAGAGAAAAATAATCAGCTTTCTTCTCTAGATGTTTCGATAATTAAGTATCCGAACCATTTCGAAACAAGTGTCTTCAGGATGCAGACGCATACAAATAAATATTTAAATTTCTATTCGAACCATGAATTTAGTTTGAAAAGAGGTGTTATTAAAACACTATGACAAAGCCAATCTGATTTGTTGTACTCTTGAAATTCGAAATAATGAAATTGATTTCATCAAAAAATTTTTTGTAGATAATGGATATCCGAGTCAATTCATAGATACATCAATCATGAAGCTAGATAGAAGAGCATCTAATAAAATAACAATGAATTGAGTACAACAGAATAATCAACAAGAAGAACAACACAATCTGTTGAATGTGATCCTCTATATTCGTGGCCTTTCTGAAAAAAATTAGAAGAATCGGTTCTAAGTTCAATATAAGAACCGTTTTTGAGACACAACATGATCTTAGGTCTTTATTAACAAAGAAATAACCCATTAATGAAAAAAAAAAAAAAAAAAACTGTGTATATCATATTCATGTTCCTTGTATTTGTGGTAAATGGTATACAGGAGAAACATCGAAACCACTGGACGTAAGAAAGTCGGAACATAAGAACAACTTGAGAAAAATAGACATACAAAAATAGCAGAACATGTATGTACAATCCAAGGAGATCACATGATGGATTGCAGTAATACTAAGATTCTAATGACAGAATCTGATTACGTTAAAAGGAAAATTAAAGAATCAACTTGTATTCTGTTGAACAGAGAAAGCAATTCTGCCAATTGCTCAATTGGAATTGACCACATTAGGCTGAATTTTTTAAAAAATTAGTTGGAACTTGGAATTTTCAATGTGACAATTCTCGACTTTCAGAATAGCTATATCAACAAAAGTTTATTCTGAAGACTTTCGTTAAGTGTCCGACGAAGGAGTCTGATTCAGACTTCGAAACGTTACGATATAGCTGTTTCAACGTTGATGTTGTTTCGTTGTTGTCTGTTAGGCAACATTGTTCGAAAGATTACTTCTGATTCATATGCAGAAGCAAATCACAAAATAATTAATTTTTTATAGATATTTTTCAGAGTTTGGGAGAAACCACCCAGAAAGAAACCATTTAATAGTGTGATTTGAAATTGGCTCTATAGTTACCTTGAGTGTAGGACTATGTCTGTTAGAGTGTAGGACTATGTCTGAACATCTGAATATGGGAATTCCTCAGGGTTCCGTTCTGGGACCACTTCTATTTTCGCTTTTCATCAACGATCTATTCGTAAATTTGAAAATGTTTATGGCTGATCAGTCAGAGGATCTTATTTCTCTAAGTAAACATAGAATAACCTTTAGTGGACGGATTTTCGAAGAGCTTCAAAAGTTCTGTGGGTTTCTGGTGAAGTGTTTAATAGAATAGTGACATTCAGACGCAACAATTATAAATGTCCACAAGACAGAATATATTAATTTCGCTAACCGTAACGACAATCATGGTAAACTGCTTAGTAGACATTTAGATAATGTAATCTGATCTAAGGATTGCACAAAGTTTCTTGGCATTCACATACAGTGTGGAAAAGCCGAATGGAATAAATTCATTATATTGGTTATTGTACATATTTATGGAAAATGGCGAAACACATCTAATTCAAATTTTAAATTGTCATTCTTCTTCGTAGAAATGCAAACCCTACCTTCAAGCCCCTCGAAAGACAGGTACAACCCTGTTTTCTCTCCCAAAACACAGAAAGAAACCATTTGATACTAAATTGCTCCACAGGAGTTAGGGATGTTTCGCAAAATAACTGACATTCTGAAACCTTTGTTTGCGCTGAAAACGTAATGTAATATAGTTTTAGGTTCAAAACTATAAATACACGTAAGGTATTTGGTCTGCACCATATACAGGGTGATTAACAGAATAGGGTCAAATTTAACGACTTTTATTTCCGGACATTTTATTGTTTTTTCTGTCTTTTTATACCTTCAATACAAGGTATGGCTACCACGGGCATCAATGACCAGCTGATATCTTCGTTGCATACTGTCAACGAGGGGTCAACGAGCATATCTTGAGGAATTTAATTCCATAAACGAGGCAGTAGTGCTTTGAGATCTTTCAATGTTTCTGGTGGAGGTTGGTGATCATCTAGTCCTCTTTGTAGTATATCCCATGCATGTTCTATGCAGTTTAAGTCTGGCGAATGCGGAGGTAATGGTAAATGTGGAATACCACGCTCGTCTCGCGCATTTTCTACTATTGCTGCACGTTGTGGTCTTGCGTTATCGTCAAGAAATTGGAAAGCTTCATCAATGGCAAATTTGGCACTACGTTGCCAATGACATGTTCCCTATAATGTAAAGTAGTCATATTGCCAGGACAAATGTGAAGGACTGTGCGCCCGTTGTAACATATCCCAGCCCAAACCATAACAGAGCCTCCTCGAAATGGATGAACCTCTTGCACATGACGGCGCTTTCGCGGTATACGCGGTTAGTACACTACACCATTGGACGTTCAGATTAACATGCTGCCTGGCCCATTCTAATCTTTGTCGTTTATGCTCACGTGTTAACGGAACTCCCCTCAATGGACGTCTAGAAGACAGGTTAATCTCCCCTAAGCGACGTCGGATGGTTTCAATGGAAATTTCAGGACCATTGGCATTTAAAAGTCGATTTCTCAGCCTCCTACATGAAGAAAGGGGATATCTCCTCTCCGACATGGTGACAAAACGGTCTTGTGTGGGTGTTGTGTTTCTTGGTCCACCAACCCTATGTCTTTCCTGCACCGAACCTGTCTCATTGAACCTATTCCAGAGTCGCGATATTACTCTTTGCGATACTTGAAATGTTTCTGCCACAGCGACTTGAGTGAGGCCACCCCAGGGCCGTAGCGAAGAGCTATTCCGAGGGGGGGGGAGAAACGTCTTTTGGCGCCCCTAATTTGGAAAAAAAGACAAAAATCGAAAAACACACATATGGATGAAGTGTACATATATTGATAAATACTACATAGTTTCTTAATAAAGAATGAATTATAAATTAATATAACTATCAATGAAAATTATTTTACAAAGAATACCGCGTTCGGAATTTGTGTTTTTGAGTGAAAAAAATTGTTTGCATCTCTACAGATCCAGGGCCAAAAAAGAATTATATTTGACAAAAATAAATATATATACCAAGCTTTCGAGATGATAAGAATAATCTGAAGATTTTATAGATATTAAAAAGAAAACTTTCGAAAAATGATATAACAATAATTTCACGTTACCCTGCTATCTAGAGTGGAATGTTCCAACAATTCTTCGAAAATATCTGCTATTTGGAATATTGAATGAGTTTTTTGTAATTCCTGAATTTAAGCAATATTTTTGTACTCATCACCCTGAAAATTTTTGTAGTTTGCATATAGAAAATTAAATCTTCGATGTCACTCAATCGAATATTTTACCGAAATATCACGAAAAAAAATGTTATTTTATAGGCACTGAAAATCAACCTGTAAGTGCAGTTGTTAAATGAAGGTTCACAAGGTGCTACTTCCCTTAAAAACTATGTGTCAGCAATGGCCAAAACTTTTCGCTCTATTCGAAAATACAGTCCTCTTTTTAGAACGCATGTTCTAGGTAACATCACACGTTATCATTTTGCCCAAATGTCTGTAATTTTCGATTTTTTGCCGAAAATTGTCGCAAACCATTTAGTTCAACTCTCTAATGAAGAATTCGAGGTCAAATTTGATTCTGTCCGACCGGCCGGCCGTTGCCACGATAACTAGAAAACGGAAAGATATAGCGCCTTGAAATTTTCAGGGTAGGTTGTGCATCTTAATGCTAGTTTGTTCATAGGTATACCTATCTGAAATTTGGTTGTTATTTCCTCAATAACTCGAAAAATACAAAAGCGATCCAATTCAACCGTGGTTATTAGTTGTAGAATACCAACGCGAAATCTTGCGAAATTTCGTGAGGATCGTATCACTAGTAATTTAAAAAAAAATCATTTAAAAAAGTTCTATATGTCCTAAACTATTCGTTCGATATCGCTGAAATTTTGCCAGAGCCTTCAGAACTTAACTGTACTGCCAAGTTCCAAGTTTGAACACGATCAGATAGATATTGTTGGATATTCGAGCAGCCTTGTTTGAGTTCAGTAGATGGATGGCTGACTGTTAACTGACTCGATAACTTTGGAACGAAAGGAGATAATCACTTGCAATTTTCAGGGTAGGTCACGCATCCGAATGGGAGAGTTGAGTTCGTTTTGGGCATAATCGGCCCAACGGTATCGGAGTTAAAACCACCTGGAATATTATTTCCTCGATAACTCAAAAAATTTAGACCTGATTGAATTGAAGCTTGTACTAGTTGCGGAATATTGACATAAAGACTATATATAATAATAATCATCTTATGCAAGTAGTAGTTCAAAAAAATCTATTTTCATTATGTCATTTTGCTATAGTTTTTCAAATATCCGCGGTCAATTTGGCGCCCTTTGAGATATGATCCGGGGGGGGAGGCTCCCCTCCCTCCCCCCCCGGTAGCGACGGCCCTGGGCCACCCTGTAGCATACCGATAGCCCTAGTAGTATCGGCGTTTGTTAATTTACGTCTTGGCATCTTAAGAAGCTCGTAAAATTTACTAAGTTCGATATCGCTAAGAGACTGTCAATAAATTAACTGCATATTGAAATGCTAATACTTACGAATAATGTGAAAAACTGCCAAACTCAAGAAAAAAGACGACCAGATGGTGAAAATATGCATTCAAATCGAATTAATAAATTTTTATTGGCAGTTGATCATGTTTTTGATATTGTCTTTAAAATTTTATGACCTCAGAAAAACTTAATATGATATCCCTAACACTTGTAGAGCAGTTTATTTAACTCGACCGGCTGCCTAATTGAGTTGTACTTGTGCTTTATCCAACATTGTACCCAATATGTTACAGTGCCTGTATTTGATCCGTCTCGCCAGGTTCACTCTGGCCTAAATTATTCACAACAAAACCCAGCTGCATGCCTCTGAAACAACAATCAAATACGAAAATATGAAAATCAACCCTTTTACACTCCACTACCGGATGTTAGAGTTCAAAGAGGCCACTCGCATTATTATCCATCGACTGCGACCTTGCATATGGAAATCACCCTCCTGGCTTTTGCAGGGTTATCGCGGGCCACCGCCGCCCTGCACCCCATTAGAATTCAACGGCCGCCCCCGCGCAAACGGGCGCGATCAGGAACCGAAAACGCACAAAAGCGGTTACTCTAGCCCGAGTTTTCACATATAAATTGCGATGCATATTCGGCCGGGAATTTACATATGACTTTATATGCTTCATTGTGTGTGTTTCCGACATTTACATACTGTATCCCGACATCGGTAGGTTAAGTAGCGCTGTAACGATGCTCGTACGGAAGACGGACTAACTCACCTCGGGTTGGAGACGGCGATGAAGTCATCGTTTTAATTCCTTTTGTTGGGGCCTTTTTACATATCAATTAAGGCCAGAATAGGCTCAATTTGTTTTATGATTAAGCTCATTATATCAGCAGCGTCTGTTCGTTGGAGACTGTTAACGAATAGATGAGGGAGGTATGTTTTGTTTGTCTTCTTGGGGTTTGAGTGGTACTAGTTTAATTTGTGAATTTCCCTCACACATCAAATAAATATACAGGGTGAGGCTTTGACCACTGCATTAATTTTAACCAAAGATTCCTCTCATCAAATGAAACACTCTTTTCATTTACCATTTTTCCAGATTCGGCTCAGGTAAAAAGTTACAAGCGTTTAAAGATTTCACAATGTGCTAATACACTCCCGCATATAAATTATCTATGACATTATTGGCGGACGAGAATAAGGCATGTTAACGTGGTTTACAGCTTGATTCGGGATTCCAACGCTCAGGGACGGATCCATAAAAGTAGTGAAATTTCTGGAGTTTTCCATTTTAAAACATTCAATGAAGAATATCTCGAAAACGGTGCGTTTAAGGAGAAATGATGAAGAATAATATAATGTTCTAAAACGATGGATTATTCTTGAAATGACTCAATAAAAACTTTATATGCTTTTTTTATGCTAATTTCGTTTAGTTTTATGAATCCACGAGTCCATAACTAGAAAACCAGTAGAAGTAGAAAATAAGTAATATTTGGAAAATATGTATCATAGTTATAGGAAACTTTACGCCAACATTCATTTTATTCGAAAAAAGGATGTCAAAGCTACAAAATAAAAACTGATTTTTTTTTTCAAAATTTCTACAGCCTGTATCTTTTTACCTGAGCAGAATTTGCAAAAATGTTAAATGAAAAAAGTGTTTCATTTGATGAGAGGAATCTTTGGTTAAAATTAATGCAGTGGTCAAAGACTCACCCTGTAAATACTCTCTTGAACTTGAGCATTACAATTTGTTTTTTATCTAACAATAAAGCATGTGTATGAAAAAAGTGTTAGCAGAGGTTAGTGTAACGGGGTACCATATAATTTGATATATGATACTAGAGCTTAGGGAAAAAAACCTCAGCAAAAAAAACCCTATCTCCCCGTTAGTGTTGTGATTTATGAAAATTGAAATTGTTAGCAAAATATGCTGAAATATTGAATATTGAAGGGCATCTTTTTCTTCATTATTGCTTCTTCCTTCAACAAGCAGATAAGTTTCTCCAAGATACCCGAAACCCAATCTGGAAAAGGCAAAGACAAAGTGAGAAAACGAACAAATTAAAAATGGAATATTCTATATTTTATTAAATAGATTTGAAATTCGCTACCCATTCTAAAAAAGATTCAGAAACATTAAGAATAGCCCTGAAAACATCTTTGAATCTATATATGCGATAATTATCAACTAAATGATCTATGGTTTCATCTGCTTCCCAGCATTCACAACTAGGGCTTTCACCTGAGTTCCACCTGAAAAGAATGCTGTTGCAACGACCATGACCGGTTTTTAGACGAGTCAGAATAGACCATATTCTCCTTGGAAGATCAAACCCCGGAACTCTATTTGAAGGATCAGAAATTAAATCTTTGTTGAATAAATTGCAAGAAATCCATTCAGACCGCCAAACTTGATTGTCATAATTGATCAGAAATTAAATCTTTCTTGAATAAATTGTAAGAAATCCATTCAGACCGCCAAACTTCATCGTCATAATCGAGTGAAGTATGGAACATTTGCCTAGTTACGGTTGCCACGCAAAATTCATTCTGACAGATATAATGTAAAATAATTGACAGTTATCATTTGCAAGCTGCTGAGAAGTCGTTGAAAGTGAAAATGTCTTCAGAAATTGAGGTCTGTTGAAAAATATTCTGCAGCTTATAATCACTTTGTGAATTGGTGCAATTCGAAAAATGCGACAGTTTGCCAAGGGAATGTGGTTCTAGCATATTTCAACTTGATGGCTAGAGAAAAAAAATGGAAATCATCTACTTTGTGGGCCCGATATTCAATGATAAAGTCGCAATTTGCGATCAAACATGAAATAGATATTGGTAAATATCTGAAGTTGCGCGCATTTTTGAAAAATCCAATGAAGGGTATTTTGCAAAAAAATTAAGAGTTTGAAAGTTTTCTCTTCGGAGCACCGGATGATTCATATATAGTAATTAAAGGTAACTATTCGTTATCATATTTGTATTTACGTGGTTGTTTAAGATTTTTTTATATTCGGAGAAGCTGGTGCCTGCCATAGACATAGAATGTTATTCTATGTCTATGGTGCCTGCAGATGTGACGAAATGGGGAAAATGAAAACTGCAGATATCGAGGACAAGGAAAATATTATAATAGTCGATATTCCTCATAGTAAAACGAGAAAAGTTACAACATTCTCAGTTATTAGAGAGAATAATCTAAATATGTATCGGAGATACACTGCGTTAAGACCAAACGATTTCGTTGAAAATAGATTATTTATAAAAAATCAATCTGGAAAATGCGATAGTGCTATGATGGGAATACAAAGTATAGGAAGTGTACCAAGAAAGGTTGCCACTTTTTGCAATTGATTCATCCAAACCAATTCACAGGTAATTCATTGGGGCGAACTTCTGCAACACTACTTATAGATGGAGGAGCCAACATTGAGTCTTTGAAACGACACGGAGGTTGGAAGTCAAGTAGTGTAGCAAAAGGCTACATCGATGATTCGCTGCGAAATAAGAATGAGATTGCTGGTAGAATATTGAGCGTCAACGAATTGCCTTGAACCAGCAACTCAGATTAATCTATTGAGGCATCAGCTTTTGAACAGAATCCGAGACAGAATTCTACCAGTTCATTATTACATGCTTGAATTTTCAAAATGCAACAATTGTCCATTCAATGTAACTTTAACCAATAAAAAATGGGTTAAAGCCCTGTGGACAGGAGCTTTCTGGCGCTCTAGTTCAAACAGACAAATTATAACTCCGAAAGTATTGGTTTCTCAGAGTTGGGAATTCTATCAATGTATTCTTATGATAGAACTGCATCATAAAGGAAATTCAATTCAAATAATAGTTTATTTATCAAGATTAAATAAGCAATCTGAGAATGAGAACTGCACCATGGAAGAAATCAAATTAAAATAGCCGAAATGAATTTGACTCTCTCTTATAGAACAGGATGACATGTACGAGTATGAACACAGATCATATAATAAAGCTTAGATAGAATAATGATAACATTCTGTGAAAACATAGAAGTAGGTACGATTCATTATTGAAACTTCGAAAAATCATATCTCCGAAAGTATCAGCTTGCTGGAGTTGAAAATGATATCAATGGATTTTTATGGTGAAACTGCATCTTAAATAGGAATTGAATTTGAAATTTGTCAATTAAAAAAAAATTTTTTTTTTCGTTGCTCTGAAACCATCTGGCCTATTTTACCCAATAACGAACTTAACTGAGGTATTCATCTCCCTAACCTACTCTCAAAATTTCAACTGCCTAGCTCATTCCGTTCGAGAGTTATTGTAAAAAAAAAATTTTAAATTTTCAAAAATTTTTTGACACTTTGCGGTAACCTGGTCAATACAAAACTTCACATACGTATGAAGGTCATGATTCTACAATTTGATGCTCAATTTCAGATAGATCGAGTGATCGGTTTCGGAAATATTCATAAAAAATGTTTTTACTAAAATCGGCCATAACTCCGAAACCGCTCGATGAAATTTGCCCATTAACGAACTCAACCGAGGTACTTACGCTCCATACCCACCTTGCAAATTTCAATCCTCTAACTCCTTTCGTTCGAGAGTAATCGTGCCTACGGCCGGCCGGCCTGACGGACCTGCCGGACAGAATCGATTTCGACCTCGGATTCTTGATCAGTGAGTCGAACCAAATCGTTTGAGACCATTTTCAGCCAAAAATTCGAAAAAAAATGGGTTCAAGCCCTGTGGACAGGAGCTTTCTGGCGCTCTAGTTCAAACAGACAAATTATATCTCCGAAAGTATTGGTTTCTCAGAGTTGGGAATTATATCAATGTATTCATATAATAGAACTGCATCCTAAAAGAAATTCAATTCAAATAATAGTTTATTTATCAAGATTAAATGAGCAATCATGAGAATGAGAAAAGCACCATGGAAGAAATCAAATTAAATCTGGCCAATTTTGCCCAATAACGAACTTAACCGAGATATTCATCTCCCTAAACTACTCTGAAAATTTCAACTACCTACCTCATTCCGTTCGAGAGTTATATCTATGTCTATGGATGAAAAGCAGTCTCACTACTCTCAGATCTCTTACTTCATGTTCAGTTCCGAAATGTAAGAATTTTCTGAGAAAAACTAATTTGGGAGCAAACAACTGAGATTTTTCTCACTTCGCTCACAATTCTTCGACTGATTAGATAATGTCTCAGGAACATCATTTGACATTATGACAATTCATATTCATACATAGAATAATATAATTCTGTGACAACGTTGAAATACGATTTATTATTGAAATTTTGAAAAATCATATCTCCGAAAGTATTAGCTTGTTAGAGTTGAAAATGATATGAATGGATTCTTATGATAAAACTGCTTATTAAAAAAAATTTGATTTGGAATTTGTTTCGTAAAAAAAAATTTTTTTTTTTGTTACTCCGAAACCATCTGTCCGATTTTGCCCAATAACGAACTTAGCCGAGATATTCATCCCCCAAACCTACTCTGAAAATTTCAACTCTCTAGCTCATTCCGTTCGAGAGTTATCGTGCTTACGGCCGGCCGGCCGGACCGGCCGGACAGAATGAATTCCGACCACGGATTCTTGATCAGTGAGTCGAACCAAATCGTTTAAGACCATTTTAATCGAAATATTCCAAAATTACAGACATTTGGGCAAATTGATAAGCACTCAGTTCCGAGGAACTAGAGCGCCAAAAACAGACATTTGGGCAAATTGATAAGCACTCAGTTCCGAGGAACTAGAGCGCCAAAAACAGACATTTGGGCAAATTGATAAGCACTCAGTTCCGAGGAACTAGAGCGCCAAAAATGACGTTTGAATTAGAGAATTTTTTGTTCATGGTAACCAATTCATCTTTTGTCTAGTACTTTTCCTGCCGCCGACAGGTAAAGCGTAGCTTAGTAACACTTCTCCTTGGCGGAGAAATAGAACTTTTCGGTGATCCTCTCAATCGAAAAATGACGTTATTATTGTAGGTTTGAAAATAAAATATATTCTATCTGTATGATTGAAATAAACTAAAAAGGTAATGTTGAACAGACTGACGGGGCTTTATGCCTTAACATCAGTAATGCACATGTAACCTCATTTGGGTCAATAATTCTAGAGATATTAATTTTTTTTATTTTGAAAATTTTGAGCGCTCTTCTTCCTCGGAACTGAGTGCTTATCAATTTGCCCAAATGTCTGTAATTTAGGAATTTTCAGATGAAAATGGTCTTAAACGATTCAGTTCTACTTACTGATCAAGAATCCTTGGTCAAAATATATTCTGTCCGGCCGGTCCGGCCATTAACACGACAACTCTCGAACGGAATGAGCTAGGCAGTTGAAATTTTCAGAGTAGTTTTGGAGGATAAATATCTCGGCTAATATCGTTATTGCGCAAAATCGGTCTGATGGCTTTGGAGTAACGACGAAACATTTTTTTTTCAATTACAAATTTCAAATTCAATTTTTTTTGAGATGCGGTTTCAGCATAAGAATCCATTGATATCATTTTCAACTCTAACAAGATAACACATCGTAATTCTATGAATTTACAGAATGCTGTATTCGAAAATTAACGTCCGTATTTGTATCTATGAATTTCATGATCTGTGTCCATACATGCCATCTTAAAGAGACATGACATATTTATTTCATCCGGAGACTTTACTCCATGATTTACGAGAAACCCTTCTTGAAGAATGGGAAAATATTTATCAGAAACAATAAGGAACTATATTTAAAGCATGCCTTCTCGAATGGCAGAAGTCATAAGGACACGAGGTGGCAATACGCGCAATTGATTTTCGTTAACGCTGGTCTATAAGGATATGTTTTCATTCACTTGTTAATAAAATTAAAAAACTGCAGCATTTTCTTCAAAAATTTTTATCTTATCTTAAGAAAAAGATATTGACAGGAACTAAAAAATATTTTGTTGGGAAAATTTTTTAAAACAAAACATAAAAAAGACAAATTTTACCTGTGATTCTATCTTCAGGTTTTCAAAAATTTAAGGGTAAAAACGCAACTTCTGTTTCTATATGTAAAATGACCAAACGAATAGTATTTTTGGAAAACTAAAATCAAGTGTAATTTTCTAAGATATAGAGCTACATTTTGATAAAAAGTTCATCAAAACGAGCAACATTTAAAAAAGTTACAGTGATATTGAAATGACTCAAATCATTCTTGTCCGGAATTAATTGTCAGGGAGTGTATATAAATCAGGTCCAATTTAAACTTGGCTATTACTTGTAAAAGTCCGACGCAATAATTTTTGCATTTGGTGGGGATTGAATCGCGAGAAAACAAACTAAAAATTTTTTTTTCAAAAATACAATATTTCAGACAATATCCGTCAGAATTCCCTGAAATTCCGCACATACTTTCGAGCCGCCATTTTACAATCGAGTGAAGTGGATGTCAATATTTCCACAACCACTGGAACCTTCGCTAGAACAAAATTAAACCTTATAAATCCGCCATCTCTGTTCCATTCCATCATATAAATTCTCCTCAAAAGAACGCAGATCTCAGTACTAGAATTCACTCCCTTGATAATACTCACAGCAGCCGATAATATTACCCGAAAGAATATGTCAATTTCCTTTCGGAATTACAGCACGTTCATCAATTTGAAACAAGACACTACTCACATATTCTGTAGCAACTCGATAAGGTTAACCAGACACCACTAAACTCAATTACAACCCGAATACATCCGTCAATCCATAAGTAGTTCGCCACATGTTCTATCCGATGCATCTTCATCCCTATAACAAGCCACCCCTTTTAAGATAATCCAGACGACGACCCATAACCGACTGCGGCGTCGTTAGATAGATTAAATTTTTGGCTACCGCAATCCCCCTTCAAAAAGTTAAATATTTACTCGTTCTAATCCCTACAATAACCGAAGAACATGAACAGGTGCATGGCAGGGAACCTTAATTGTGCACTGGTACCAGAATGTTCGGCAAACAAAAGTAAGAACGTATAGATGAGTAAATAGGGGGTGACTTTTGTTCGGAATGATATACACGAAAAGTTCCTAATTGGGTTGTTGGGGGGATGATGCTTCTTCTCGAGATTTAATAAAGTATTAAACTCTAAGTTGTCAACAAAATTGAATTCAATTTGTTATAGAACGATTACCATCATTCAATGACATCCTGACACCAAAAATCAGATTCGACTTGTATGCAATTCTTGAGTGATAAGAAATTATGTTTGCACTTCGATAAGAACAATCAGATATTTTGTGCGGTACAGTGCTGCTCTAATTCACCTGGGGGGCGTCTATTTATCGAATGTGCCCTCCAGTAGAGCCACTTTTTATATTTTGGTTCAGTAGATAATAATTGAAAACTTGAAAATCAAATCATCCTTGCAAGGATTATATACTCAGGTAGGGGCATGAATTAAAAAAAATTATATAACAAACTAGTTCTATCATTGACCAAGGTATCATCTCCTGAAATCTTTTGCAGTTATGTTGTAACACTCTGTATAATATTCCTTCTATTTGTGGTAAATAATATACAGTATACAATATCGAGACCACTTGAGTTAAGAAAGTCGGAACATAGAAAACAACTTAAGGAATAGGCACATACAATAATCGAAAATAGCAGAACATATATGTATAATCACATGATGATTTTGAGTTAAACAAAGATTCTGATGACAGAGTCTGATGGCATAAATGAAAGGAAACTTGAGGAGTCGACCTGTGTTTTGTTGAACAGAGACATCAATTTCAAATCTAATCCTGTCCCGGCAGGTCAATCACATATAAGTCCTCTACGAACCCTAACTTACTTAGGTGTTTCCTGAGGCCACAGTGTCCCGTATATGGAGATGTTAAGACACTCAGGTCTGACCCGGAGAGTTTAAGCCATCGTCTGGCTCTTTCAGCTGAGGGATCAAAAATTACTGAGCGACCATGTCTGAGACTAGATATGCTGCTCTTGGACCCTTTGTTCCAACCATCTGTTGTGGTCCCACCTTTCTGCCTTGAGAGAGATGCAACAGGCCAGTTCAGGTCCAAAAGGTCCCGTAGAAGTCCCCTTCGCTGCCAATAAGTCCATAACCTATTTGTTTTCTGTGCCCGAGTGGCCTGGAAATCTCATCATCTTGTAGTGCTATCCAAGTGAAACAAGTGTTGTCCAGCAATCCTGCACAAGCAGGGACGTGCAGTTGTATGAAGTCAAGGCTTTTAGTACAGCTTGGCTATTTATTTATTTATTTATTATTAACCAAAATATTACATGAAGTTTCGAGGTGAACTGGTCACCCGTACAATATTAGATGTAATAGTCCTACAGAAGTAAACTTAGTTACTTGTACATAGGCTGGCCAACCTAAAACTAACTTAATTCTAATAAATCAAAATTACACACTACTAGTCTCATAAACAAGACGTTTTTTTAAATAATAACGAGAATACCAACTAATATTTTCCTGTTATGAAACTTTTCTTCTTTATTTTTGCTCTATCTGTCCTCAACAGTTTTAGACTATCTGTGTGTTGAACACTTTTATAGCAACATAATAACTATTTTTCGTACCTATTCGTTTGTTTATTCTTGGTAACTGTAGGCTCTTATTCCTTGTATTGCTTCTAGAATTTTTGTACTTATCTTTTAACCCAAGATAATGTAATGATACTGCTTCTAAATGGAAGAGTTGGCGTGGAGTTAGAGTATTGTAATGCGTCTGAGTATTATTCTTATTTATTATTTTTAGTATGTTTTTTTGAGTTCTTTGAATAAAGTTTAAGTAATTATCATAAGCTCCGCCCCTGGCAACTATTCCATAGTTCATTAGACTCTGAAAAAATGCATGATAAATTACCATCAAAGCATCAGTTGCCATAAACTTTTTAATTTTGGCAAGATAAAAATCAGGTATCTAGTTTTCTTAACAATATAATCAATATGTTTCTCCCATCTCATATTAAAATCGAAGTATAAACCCAAGTGTTTGTGATAATCTACCTTTTTCAGTATATGATGACCTATGTTGACATTTAAATTTTTTGGCACACTATCACAGTAGTTACCATATGTTATATATACAGTCTTTTCAAGATTTAGCGATAGTTCATTCTGTTTAAGTCAATTTACCACAGTTTCTAGATCTCTTATCAATCTCACCCACGCCTTCTCCCACGTGTCATCACTCGAGATGATGACGGTGTCATCTGCGTAGGATAGTATTGAATTTTCTGGCATATCTTTCAGTAAATAGTTCACGTAGAGAACGAAAAGTATAAGACCTAAAATTGTTCCTTGTGGAACACCGATATATATTTCTCTGTAATTACTTGTGGCATTGTTTATATTCACTCTCTGTTTTCTACCAGAAAGATAGCAACAACAATTTTAGGGCATTGCCTCTTATGCCATATCTTTCTAATTTGTTTAACAAGAAACTAATTTGTTTAACAGAAACCTGTATTCACCATCCGGTCAAGCTCCTGAACACTAGGTGAAAAGGAGTGAGGTCTAGTAAGCTTTCCATAGCTACAGTGGTGGTGGACCGAAAGGCTTCTATGACCACCATTGACGCCGATCTCTTGATTTTTCGCAAGCTATAGTTGAGATTGCAATACTTTCCTCCAAGCAATAGCGATAGAGTTGCATACTTGATTATCAAACTCGTAAATCTGTCATATTTCTTGTTCCATATCCTTTAATTTGTCATTTTCGCAAAGACGAAACTCCAGAAGCCACCACCGTGGGAGTCCTCTCCCGTACATAAATTATAAAAATAATTATTTCCCGCGATGTTGACAGCAAACTCTAGTACGATCTTATTCCAGTTTAATTCCAACAACTAATGGGAAAAGTTGTAGGAGAGCTTCTTGAGCAAAACGCTTTTTTTCTCCTCTCCCGCCAGAACTGTCCACTTAATTCAGCGTGCAGCAAGTTCCGGACTAACATAATTTCCGGAAAAGCGCCAAACAATGAACAGGATATCCTGGAAAACTTCATTATTACAGTAGTTTTCTTTTTGGTCCCTGCGCGCTGCCGCGATTCGAACTCATTATAAGGAGTTGCAGGAGCCAGAACTCAACCGTCAAGCACTCAAAATACACGGCAAAACAAGTAATTAGAATTCATGGATCGCGTCGCCGTTTTTAACGGCTGGCAATTTCGAAAAGATTTGTGTTAAACAACGGGGATATTAAGAGAGAAAGCTTAAGTTCGAGATATATGACCGTCATGTTCGGTCCATAACTTGTTAGCAGCTTTGCCCTAGCATAGCTCACAGATTAACTTACATAAATTTCCCCAGTCTCGAGCCAAAGATGGCGTCGGTCTTAATTAATGTGCCTACGTGATTAAGATTACGTAATTAGAGAAAAATATGGAGCGAAAGGGATGGAAGCGGAGAGAAAACGAGAGTTATAATGGGTGGTATGTGGATTGGTTGGGGTGTAATTGAGTTTAGTGAGTTCTTAGTGCTCTTGTTCCTCAGAACAGAGTGCTTATCAATTTGCCCAAATGTCTGTGTTTTTCGAATTTTTGTCTGAAAATGGTCTTAAATGATTTGGTTCGACTCACTGATCAAGAATCCGTGGTCGAAATCGATTCTGTCCGGCCGTCCGATAACACGATAACTTTCGAAGAGAATGAGCTTGACAGTTGAAATTTTCGGAGTAGGTTAGGGATCTAAACATCTCGGTTGAGTTCGGTATTGGTCAGAAGCGACCAGATGGTTTCAGAGTAACAGAAAAAAAAATTTAATTCAATTTTTGTTAAGATGCAGATCCATCGTACTTCTATGTTTTTACAGAATGCGAATTCTATCTGTCTGTGCTCACTCTGCTTACGGAAGGTCCAGTTTGAAATATAAACGTCATTAATGTTAAACAAAACTGAAAGTGTATTTCTGGATAGTTTAGTTGATGTAGTAAGAATGTAAACAATTTGAAATTTGGATTCATTAAGTTCATAGGCAGAGTTTTTTGGTTAGTGAGTCGATAATGAATGATTTAAGGAAGTCGAGCATAATTCACGAGTCATTCTCTAATTATGGAAGATTTAGAACGGGATTTTCAACTAATGTATAGACCTTGTATTCCTTAGTAACACTATTTAAGATTTCTTACATAAATATTCTGGTTTGAGTTCCCTCTGTACTGATTACATTAGATTTGTTCCATGAATGAAACGGGTAATTTCATTTTCTCAATTTTTCAGAATGACTCCTGATTTGAAACCTTTTATCCAAAATTGGACCGTCATATAAAGATAAGATGCGAAGGGATTTTAATTTCTTCCAGGATGTAGTTCTATCATAATAATCTCTCTCTCTCTCTCTCTCTCTCTCTCTCTCTCTCTGAGAGACCAATACATTTCGATCGGAAAATCTGGGCATACAAGGTGTTACACTCAAGAAGGCACGTACGAACCAGAGTGATATCAAAATACTCAAAACTGTACTCATCTCTTTGCGCGGATCACTAGCGCAGCCAGTGGGGAGGGGCTTTGGGGCTGCAGCCTCCCCTCCCCCCAAGATACCAAAATTTTCAATTTTTTCTGATTTCATTATCAAACGTCAAACATTAACAAACATTCCTCATTTGGTTATTCAGTTCATCCTCCCAAAACGTATAAGAGAAAAGATAACGATCTAACCCCTATGAACAAGTCATTATTCACACTAATCGGTGTCTGACTAAGTGCATATTGTTATTAAAGGATACTGTTAGAGGTATATTTATCATTAAATGGTTTCGAAACATCATCAACGATGAAACAACTATTTCGTTTAGTGTCTGACGAAGGAGTTTGATATAGGCTCCTATACGTTACGAATTAGTTGTTTCTTTCGTTATTGTTTGTTGTGCAACATTGTTCGATAGTTTGCTTCTGACGAATATCTAGTGTTTCTCACGCAGAAGCATTTCACAAAATAATATTTTCTTTATTTTCTAGATATTTTTCAGCTATACTTGTGTATGGAAATTGAGAGCATGCTTCAACAAAGCTTCGTCTTTGGAGATGGAAACATCGTTTATGAAGCATTATGTCTGCGACCATTAGTTCATGTGTCAGAGCCGCCAAAGTCCGTGGGGGCTGGGGTAAATTTCCAAGCCTTCTTCCCATGATGTCCCAAACATGCTCTATGCGCCAAAGATCGGGGGATCTGGGCGGCCACGGCAAAAGATTCACATGGGTCGCTTCAAAAAAGTTTAAACTAACTCTGGCAACATGAGGTCGAGCATTATCTTGCTGAAATATTGCGTTCTCGAGCCAGTTAAGGTAAAAGAGAACATATGGCTCCACTATTTCTTGAAGGTCACGCAGCGCTGTCATGTTACCACAAATAAAGACTGAAGGTGAACTACTTCCATTTGCACTACCACCCCATACCATAACGCCTACTGTCTGATATACATGACGCTCAATATCAAACTGAGGTTCACGTCTTTCTACCCGACGTCGTCTAACCCTTCTTCGGCCATCATCTGCACCCAAGGAGAATCCAGATTCATCCAAAAAGACGACCTGATGCCATTCCACATTCCAATGTTGACGTTCTCTGAACCACTGTAATCGTTGCCGCTGATGCTCAACCGTCAGAGGTAACACAAGATGGGGTCGATAATGCTGCAGTCCAAACGACCTTATCCGGCGGCAAACCGTTCGGACGGTTACAGGATGGCCTTGTTCTCCTAACCACTCATCAGCCAAAGATCGAGTTATCACAAAACGGTCACTAATATCCATAAGTCTTAGACGTCGATCTTGAACTTCATTTGTGCCCCTTCGACGTTCCGGTGCCTACTCTTCTTCGATTTTGGGCATTATCAAACCACGCTTGACAACACCTCATAACAGTACTTTCTCAGCTTGACAACACCTCTTTCTTAGCTGGCGATAAATTCCGCGTACACGTGCTGTAGGCATTTTAACAACAATTAAACATCGACTTTGGATCTTCTCGAACAGCTGGTTTGTTGTGAAATATGAAAAAATTGCAAAAAACGACTACAATATGTAAGTAACAAAAAATGTTTACATGAAAAAATCTTCACGATTTTTTTCTCCAAATTTTAATCATTTCCTACTTGCTATACTATCTATTTTTAACGAAAAAAAAAAATTAAAACATTAAACAGCTCCTTCTGGGTGTTGCAGTTTCTTTGTCAGTTAATATATATTCTGGTCGTGTAAACAAACAAGTTATCCTGTTATAAAACATATTATAATTTGCCCAGCATGCACAACAGCAGCATATACTACTGTGATAGATACAACAGTCCCTGTCTTGATATGGAGGGGAAGAAGAAGACTTATTACCCAGCAATGGGTCCCTTAAATCGCAATAATCCCTACAAAATGCCCGGCGACCATGATTCTGCACAATAGTCGCCTACCCCAACACGCATATAACTTTCCATTAGCGTCAACGATTGTTAACAGCTTCATCTTATCTCTCATCATTTCAGCGGCGTTACCTACATCCAAAATTCGTGTTTATTAAATTCCTAGCCATCCTTGTCACAGTCCAACGTTTTAATAATACCGCACCCTCCCTTCCACATCATAGACGCATTCCCGAATCGTGTCCCGCGAGTTAAATGTACGCTCATTTGTTCGGTCGCGTCTTCGCCGGACATGCAATCACGCACGCCCTCTATTGTCGCATGACGCAGGAGAAATTGGTACGGATGGGTCGAATGTGGGTCAGAAAGTGATGGAATAGGCTTATTGTTCTCTTTGAGGTCAACATAATTGATGAGTTTTATTTGAATGAATATAGCGCAGGATGGTTTATTTTCTATAGTTTATTCCGAGAATTATTCATATAGCACAATTAACTCGAGTCGTTGAGGTTGAGGAACTATGAATTGACAAATTATAAAAAACGCCACGTATAGCAGTAAGTTTTGGCACGCAGTTCTATGAAGAGAGTGCCTAGAATTATCTTGAATTATTAGTTTCGACTCACTGATCAGGAATCTGTGGTCAGAATTGATTCTGCCCGGCCGGCCGTCAGCACGATCACGCTCGAACGCAATGGGTTAGAGAGTTGAAATTTTCAGGGTATGTTTGGAGTCTGAATGCGCCCGCTAAGTAAATAAGTGGACCAAATCCACCAAGTCGTTTAAGAGTTATAGCCATTTGAAATTTTGTTTCCCAATAACTCGAAAAATACTGATCTGATAGAATCAAAGCACGGTTATTAGTTGAAAAATACTGACACGAAGTCTTGTGCAAAATTTTGTTAGGGTCGCATAACTGGAAAATTTCAAAAAATTATTCGAACAAATTCTGTATCTCATAAACTATCGGTCAGATATCGTTGAAATTCTACGAGAGCCTTCAAAACTATATTTTACAGTAAAGTTCTAGATTTCAACTTGATCGGATCTATATTGGTGAAGAAATTGCCGAAATATCCAAATATTCCAACGATCGGGGTAAACTGGTCCACTGTGTTTAGATTCGACCAAAGAAGTTGTCAACAGTTTCTGATTTTCGACTCTAAATTATTCCATGAAGTTGGTAACTTCATTAACATATCTGTCTTCCAAGAATTTCATGTTTCTCCATGATCTTGACATTACACTTGTCTGAGACCTATGGCCTGTGACGATCTGTCATTTTGTAAATAATAATAGAGTTCCATATCCATTTGAAAATACAGTACCAGTCCCAATCAATGTTATTTTCATTTCTATTGAAATTATAACTCCGAGATAAGCATCATAATCTATGGGAGATGATAGCCGCCCTACATTAGGGTCCTGTAGCGGTCTTCCAACATCACTTTCCATCATCATATGGATTATATAAGGGCATATAGGGTAGGGGTATATGACCCAAAAATTATAATATCCTATAATTGGTCATTTTGCATTCAATCATACTTCGTTTTCTTGAACAAAAATTAATTTAATATGTCTGTTACAGGTAGATGAGATGACATGTATGAACAGTGATCACAGACAGATAGAATTCGCATTCTGTGAAAACATATAAGTACCATGTATTATTGGAAATTTTAAAATGATATCTCGGAAAGTATTAGCTTGTTAGAGATGAAAATTATATCAATGGATTTTTATGATGATACTGCTGATATTTGTTATGTAAAAAAATTTTGTTTTCGTTAATCTGAAATCATCAGGCCGATTTTGACAAATAACGAACTTAACCGAGATATTTATCTCCCAAATCCACGCTAAGAATTTCGACAATCTAGCTCATTCCGTTCGATAGTTATCGTGTTAATGGATGGATGGCCAGACAGAATCGATTTCGACCACAGGTTCTTGATCAGTTAGTCGAACCCGAACGTGTGAGACCATTTTCAGACAAAAATTCGAAAATTACAGACGTTTGGGCAAATTGATAAACACTCTGTTCCGAGGAACAAGAGTGCCAAAATGGGAAAAATCAATAAATCATCCTGTATCTTGGTTATAAAGAAGGATAGACCGAGAAAATATTTAGGAGTACCTCGGTGTCCTCCATCTACCCATATTGTATGCCTATTTATTTTGTACTATTTTTGGCCAAAGGATCAACTGCTGAAATCTTTAGCAGTTGTTTTTAAACACCCTGTGTACTTCCGAAGCGAAAACTGTGAAAATTTCAGGTACGATTACGATTTCCTGCGAACTGCCATCCTCTTTCATTAAACTTTTTCTCCCTCACACTTCGGACTTTTCCTTGAAGCTGTTACTTTCAAAATTATGCAGCTCACAAGCTGTAGAAATAGAATAGAGGTTCATTTTCCTCTTTGCGCTGCGAATTCATCACCGCCTGTGTCAAAATCGTAATATGCCGGACGCTCTGTGGCGGGTGCGAGAGAGACGATCGTGTGTAATTACACATTTGGAATATTTATAACACCCATTTGGGGATTGAATTATGCTGATGATATGAAACTGGGGTGCCTCTAATTCAGCTGAATGGAGGGGCAGATGCCGTATTTTCTGTTTTCATTCCCGTATCATATGCGGGATCAGAAGTTGGAGATTTTAGGGCGGAGGAGGTGGACAGTATGGCTGATTTTGTGGGTTTCGGGAATTGCCAGAGAGCACCCATAGTTCACATTTGCCGAATGGAATAATTAGATTATATTAGGTATGGGTTATATAGGGCGGATTAACACAGCCCTCCACTGCAACCAGTCGGTCTATTGTGACACACTCAAGTTGATATATCACCCATACGCTTAAGCCTTTTGATCAGGCAGATGAACCTAGCCTAGATGGTGATAACTTGTCCAGATTCCTCGGTTTGTTGATTCCAACTTCCTCAAATCTAATGCTATTCCCAGCACTTAATATGTGCACTAGAGTCCTCGACCAGTCATATTTCAAGGCCACTGTTCGAATTCTCTGGTCTGATTAAAAGAGTTTAGGCCATATTTTGACGCATTCAGCTGAAGTACGAGTGATTGTTGAGCGAGCTTATCTGAGACCAACTATGTTGAGCCAGAGTTCTTGTCCCTTGTTGTCCAACCATCTGTTGTTGTCCTGTCCTGCCACCTTTATTGGGATCCCCAGGTCGCTTCAGGTCGACAGAATCCTGTGGACGCCTCCCGCGCAGCCAATGAGTACGCCAGCTCATTGCCTTCTATACCAGAGTGGCCCGGATCCCAGATGATCCAAGAGACCCTACAGTTCAGCATATGTGGTTTAGAAGTTTACAAAATTAGGTACGTGCAGTTCAGGTAGCCTATGGCTTTAGGGGCGGCTTAGCTATCCGAAAGGATCTTAAATGATCTGCAAACCCATTCTTTTTGGCGCTCTTGTTCCTCGGAACAGAGTGCTTATCAATTTGCCCAAATGTCTGTAATTTTCGAATTGTTGGCTGAAAATGGTCTTAATCGATTTGGTTTGACTCACTGATCAAGAATCCGCGGTCGAAATCGATTCTGTCTGGCCGACCGTCCGGCCGTTAACACGATAACTCCCAAACGAAAGGAGTAAGAGAATTGAAATTTACGGCCCTTTTTAGTAAACATTTTTTATGAATATTTCCGAAACCGATCACTCGATCTATCTAAAATTTAGCATCAAATTGTAGAATGATAACCTTTATATGCGTGCGAAGTTTTGTATTGATCGTGTTTCCGTAAAGTGCCAAAAAAAATTTTTTAAATTTTTAAATTTTGGTTCTACCATAACTCTCGAACAGAATGAGCCATGCAGTTGAAATTTTCAGAGTACGTTTGAGAGATGAATATCTTGGCTAAGTTCATTATTGGGCGAAATCGGCATGATGGTTTCAGAGTAAAAAAAAAAAAAATTTTACATTACAAATTTGAAATTTCACCATAAAAATCCACCGATATTATTTTCAACTCTAAGAAGCTAATACTTTCGGAGTTATGATTTTTCGAAATTTCAATAATGAATCGTACTTCTATAATTTCACAGAATGCTGTACTAAATTTTTTTATCTATGAATTATTATATGATCTGTATTCTTACATGTCATCTCTTTTTCTATGAGAGATAAATGTCAAAATTATTTCTGGTTCGTTATTCTTGATATAAAATACCCTTCCTGTTCTATAAAACAAATATGATTGAATACAGAATGACCAATGAAATAACCCCAGCCGTACTTTTGAGGTGATAATATAATGCCCGTGGATAATCCATATGAGGAAGGACATATATTCTTTCTTAAGATACATAATCAAATTGGATTCAGAAAATCTCCAGTAAAAACAAAACTGCAATGTTGTCTGAGTTGTGATTGATATAATATAATTTCCAGAGTAGATTTGAGGAATTAATACCTCGGATACGTTCGTTATTGGGGTGAATCGGTCTGTTTGAATTTAATTTCTTTCATGACGCAGTTCTATCGTAAGAATCCATTTATATCATTCCCAGAGACCAATTATTTGGAGATATGATTTGTCAAAGTTTGAACAAGAGCGCCAAAGCTCCTGTCCACAGGGCTTGAACCAATTTTTCAAGTATCAGTTTCGCACGGTGCTCAATGGTGATTATTTGTGATTAAAGGCAATCTACTCAGACTGAGGCATTCCCTATTAACAATTTTGTGACCATTGACTCCTGCATACTTTGGGTGGCCACGAAGCCACCTCAAGCGAAGGACCCTCAAGCAGTGAAACCCCAGAGACAGACCAATCCTATCTGCAGGGAAAGACGTTACGGCAGGGCCACTCTGTGAAGGTTTTGGCATGCTCATTATCTCGTTTGTAACTAAGTCAGCCTGCAGAGAAGCGGGTATGAATCGTATCAGTCTCATTGAGAGCCATATACGAAATCTGTATGACACAATCCAGGCCACGATCCTGATCACGAAGTGAATAGGGAAAAGGTCTAGAAGGTGTTCGATAGCTGCAGTGAGAGTGGAGCAGTGGAGTTGAGTTCGTGGATGGATGAAATCCGCCTAATGGTTTTAGAGAAATATTCATTTGAAATTTATTTTTGTTCTCCATGATTTGCGGAAATTTTGTATGAACCTATATACGGGGCAGCGATAAGATTAGTTATCTGGGATATCAGCCTTATAGCTATCCTAGATGAAGAAAAAATTATAACACGTTCGTGTCAACATCTTGAAGACAAAATAGTGGTAGTCAAAAGTGTTTTCGTTTGTTACGAAATATTTCTCGTTATTTATATTTTCCTTCTAGATATGGTGAAATTAGTATTAATGAAATATGACGTTCTTCGAATGTTTATTAGCGCATTCGAAATCTTGGATTCTTGATATGTAGACTGTCTTTGTGGCGTACGAAATGAAAATGTGACACAATGCTCGCAATTATCGCCTTCTTTCAAAGTGCAGCCTAAACAATGTCGAATATTTTTTTTACGAGCGATATTTGCAGTTGCGAGGCGGAGCGCAGCGCAGCCGAGCGAATACAAAATTGCGCGTTAAAATAGGCACTTTTAGTCCGTATGATATATACTATTTTTTCTCCAACCAAGTCAAAATTAAAATAAAAATCGTGAATAATTTGGTAATACATTTGAACACCTATTTTAATTATAACAGCGATAGCAAGTCGGTAGTCATGGATATCTGATGGTATTGTTGGTAAATATTGATTGTCGAGTAGACGTCAGTATACTCCATTCACTTTTATAAAGTCTCCCGGTTGGCCATGATTTAGGTCTATCATGTTTTTTTAACTAAGGCAGAGGCTGGTTGGCACTACTGAAATGTCGGTAATGTCAAAACAATTCTTCAAGACGTTGCCAAATTACCTATTTCCTCTATTTCTACTCTCAACTCCCAACAGTCAACAATCAACATAATCCTTAAATAAGTATAACTAATCTTTCATCTTAGACAAGATAAAATGCCGAAAGTAGTTTTAAAGAAGCAGAGAGACAGCATCCGAAAATGCTATACAGAACTGAAATCCGCTTATTCTGATCGTAAACCTGATGTTTTGGAATCTATAATTTATGAGAAGTTATCTAACATTTTCGACGTATGTGAGAGAAAACCAAGTTATTATATTTTATATGAATAGATATTTGGTTTTTAGATACACGTCACCACAGTAAAGAAAATTTTAAGTGAAAGAGACGACAAAGAATTTCATTCTATTGGTGCACCCAAAAAGACACTGACTGAAGACTTTATGTTGAAGGAAGATCTGCAACGACAAATTTGGAATTTTAATTTGAAAAATGAACACTTTTCGATTGACACACTACTCACTTTTGCAAAAGAACATTTGGAATATACCAAAATTACTTTCCTGCGAAAATTTCTACAGTATAAATCGTTGGATGAAAATATCAGGTTTGTGTTTCTAGATGAAACTTGGATTTACCAAAACGGTTCTTCAGTTCGTCGATGAACACATGAGTCTGATATGATGAGCAATCCATTCAAAATAAAATCAGAAGGAAAACGTTTCACGGTTTTACACGCAGGAAGTAATTTTGGATTTTTAGAGGGTTGTGATTTTATTTTAGATTCAAAGAACAATGACCGTGACTATCACAAGACAATGACCAGTGAAATCTTTCAAAATTGGGTTATTAATCAACTGATTCCATCTTTATCTAAGATTCCTGTAAAATGTGTGGTTGTAATGGACAATGCACCATATCATTCGGTGCAATTGGATAAACCACCCACTTTTTCCAGCAAGAAAAGTGAGATGCAGGATTGGTTGATAAGAACAAAATTGATTTCAATCAAAATTTCACCAAGAAACAACTTTGGAATTTGATATTACCTCTTCGAACTGACAGAGAGACAATATGTAGTTGATGACCTTTTGAAGGAGCATGGACATGAGGTTCTTAGATTACCCCCCTATCATTGTCAGTATAATCCTATTGAAATGGCATGGGCGTTTTGTAAGAATTTTTATAACAAGAACATAAATTCGCATTCCTATACAAAGGATAGAGTGTTGAATTCATGGAGTTTGTTCTTTCGAAATGTACAACAGATATGTGTCAAAATTTTTATTTACATTGTGAAAGACTCATCACAGAGGACTGGACCAAACACATGGGCAATCTTCCAATAGCAGATATTCCTCCATTCATTATTTCATTGGAGGAATCTGACTCAGATTTAGAATTTTCTGAGGATGACTCTGATTCAAACGATGATCTAATGGATGTGGAATAATATGTAGTGAAAATTCTGAGAGCTTGTCTCTTCAACTTAAAATGCATGGTGGTCCAAAAATTCTAATAGGAACATCACTATTGTTGGGCACCTGATCTACTTAGCGATAGAGCTGCCTCTTTCAACAAGACAATCTATCCGGCAGTGTGAAAGACCCAACCGTTAGATTTTCTAGTGTGCATAAATATCCAATGCCCCCCTTCTTCAATTAGTACTGTATTGAAGATTTCCTACGATCAAGGAGGTTCAACTGAATCAAACAAAATGACTCAAAGCCTATACTATACTATGACATTAGATGCTGCTGCAAGCCACCTAGGTGGAAAAATAACCAATTAGAAATCTTTGGGAGAAGATTCTCCAATATAAGGGACACGTAGCGTTCTTCATACACCTGTCAGGGACCAAATGTAGGTAATATTATTTACTACTTCCTGCTGATTTTCTATCTTTTTTTTTTGTTGTAGATATTATGATTTCAAGATATTTTGTCAGCAACATGTGCTCAACTGATGCAGTTAAGTTGTAAACAAATAAGACCAGGATTGATCAAGCTTGTTTGCTAAAATTTGCAGTTTGCATTAATACGAGCGAAATTGGTTAATCAATTATTGTACCAATATAAATATATTGGATTTGCATTCATTCAGAATAATTGATAATCAACACAAACGTGATAAATTTGACCAGATGTTCCAAGAAACAGATAACTGTTGATAGCGAGGAACTAAACATGAGTTCCACGCCTGGGGATCTGATAAACTCAAACCAGAATGATATACAGGAGGTCCAGATGACAGGCACTACACAAAATAATCACTTCCCCTGGGAAACTTTATTGGATTTGATCAACATGGTCATGCAATTTAACAAGTTCCAAAAACTCACACATGGCAAACAGTCATCAACAACAAGAATTCAACGGCAATCTTCACAAGAAAGTGCGGAGCAAATAGAACAAACAACAGATTTCAACAACTTCAAAACGATGATGGCGGAAATACTTTATCTGATGAGCAGAGAAAAGGCAGAAAAAACAACGAAACAGAAATAATCCACAAACCACACCCTATAAATATTTATGGTGTGTCTAACTATAAGGATATGATAGCAAGCTCAACAGCAGCGACCCCTCCTGAATCATATGTCGTTAAAACTATGGCAAACAATATAATGAAAGTCAACCCAGTCAATTCGGAAACTTATCAAAAATTAAAACATCACCTAAGATCAGAAAAAAATCATACATCAAATGTACTGGTTATTGAACAAAAGATCGAAGCTATCCCTCGAAAATAAAGTGACAATCTGTAAATGTATCCTTAAACCAGTACGGAAATACGGAATAGAACTATGGGGATGTTTTAAGCCGTCCAACATAAGAATATTCGAGTCAATCCAATCAAAAACGCTCCCTATGATAGCAAGAGCACCTTGTTATGCCTACAAAATGATCTGCGAATAAAATATATAAAAGATACAATGAAGCCAAGAATCAACAAATACAGGGACCAAACCACAAATCATGACAATATTATGATAAGTAATCTCTTCACCCAACCCCTCTAGGAGAAGAGATTGAAATACTGAAAATAACCTGGCCCGAAGACAACCTGGAGGAATAATTGTACGGAGAACCATTGATGGATGGTACCCGACTCAAGCCAAGAATCAATATTACAGCACATTTACTGATCACTGTGTGAAGTAGATTGTAAATATGTCGGCCTGTTAATTCCAATTACTCTATACTTATTCAGTAGAGATATAGGTTTTTATATTTGTCCTCTATCTATATCATAGGTAGAAATGTATGATGTCTTGTTCAAATGTCTTTTGCTAATACTGTGATTTCTAAACATGCTATATTGTTTCATATATCGAAGAACCTGATGCTCTTTCTAAAAAAAAAAATATGTGTATATGTAATGATGTTAGAAAGTATTGTCTCGTTCTGGCAAATTATCGAAATTTTATGTACTGAAAAACAGTTTCTTTATTTTGTTACCGTTTTCTCTTCAATCATTATTTGCCAGCTGGTAAAACATTGAACTTATGTATGGAAATGACATTATGAATTATACTTTATATTTATCTTATTTCATCCTATATTATTTCCAATGTTTTAGGTGATTGATTTTATGCTTTCTTTGTATGATTATAACTTGTGATATTGAATCTGACATGAATAAATATTATTGTTCTTATTGAAATTAATATGGCTTTTATAGCTGTTTTCATGAATGAACATGCAAGATTTATACAAAAATATAATAAATGTATGTGATTTTCATAATAACATTTTACTCTAAAACCATATCTTCGCTTAAGGCATATTTGGTTGACAATTGGTTGCAATAGGAAAACTTCATTCTGTCTCGGGGCATGTTGAATTTATTTCGTTTTCTATCACTATATTTCATTAAGTTTTAACAGTAACTCGGGTTTCGTAGTGCTACTATACATTTTGAAACTGGTGTATTTCAAGTTGTGCAACAAGGTATTTAAACGTCTTCTCGAGGAAAGTGGGAAATTCCATAGGTACGTCCGTTCGTTTAGAAGTTTTCCTGCCGGGTTATTCAGGTACTTTTATTCTTTTTTCAGATGAACTATCACAAAGAAACTACTCTATCCATTATTTTCCATTAAAATTTTAACACTTGATTCTTGATTTCCGTACAAGAAGATAACATACATAACTATAACTGAATCTTCCAACCAGTTTATATACGTGAAATATTTCCAATTACAACAGAGAAAACATTTTCTTCTACAGTCGTCAGGTCTTTGGAATTGTTGAATTCACATAATATCTTCTCAAATTCATTATTTTTCCCAAAAAAATTCACATTGTGAAAAAATACGTAATTACTACGACTTCTGTGTAGAGAGGACAACGTTGCGTAGTTATCTGACAGGAAAATGAGCATAGCCTAACATTTTCAGAATATACACGGTGAAATGTGTCAAAATTTCATGGCCAACCGGGAAACTTTATAAAAGTGAATGGAGTATAGACGTACTAATCATATAATTTTTGTAGTAGTTTTTACGCTGCTTTCAAAATGAATCCCAAACACGATGAAAATATACCTATATATTGGAATGTGCCGAAGCAGTATATCTAAATCTTTTGCCACCCAAATCTCGCCAAGTTTATGAACTTACATATCAGCGATTCATGGATTGGTATAAAGAAAAAAATGTGCAAATCTATGCGCAAATCACAGTATTCAATGTTGCGATCCACACTGGATATCAAAAATGGTGTGGATATTAGTAAATATTCAAAATTACGAGCATTGTTAAAAAGGCAAAGTGATGGATATATACCTAAGAAGTCTAGGGTTTTTACAAAGGAGGAAGTGGATCGGTTCCTGGATATGGCGCCCACCTGATAATGTATATTTGATGATAAAGGTTGTTCTAGTATTAGGAATTGGAGGTGCTATGCGTTGTGACGAACTACATTTGAAAATTGATGACATTGAAGATATGGACTCGGTCCTGGTCGTAAAAATTTTGCAGACAAAAAAACAAGAAACCTCGTTTGTTTACCATTATAGGAGATAATTATTTGCGTTTATTTCGAAAATATGTTGCACTACGGCCATCAAATATACAGGAACGTCGTTTATCTTTGAAGTATGTTAATGGGAAGTGTCAAAGAATGGTTGTTGGTATTCACAAAATTAGTACCGTGCCGCAAGAAATTGCAAAATTTTTTAAGTTAGAAAATTGGAAGGAGTATACTGGACATTCTTTAAGAAGAACATCTGCTACACTTCTTATTGATGTTGGCGGTGACCTCACTTGTCTTAAAAGACATCGGATCGATAAAACATTTCGTACCGGTGGAAAGCATACATAGGAAATAATTCTAGTTCCTAGGACCAAATCATTGTTATTATCAAACTCAAGTATACCGCTGTCAGTCAGCGGTCTGCAAATGGGGACGACTATGAGGTCGGCTATATTTATTGGCAGAGGGTGGAAAGGGGTGGAATTTTGTATTTCCGTGTTCCTATTAATCGAGACCGGAAGTTGAATGTTTGTTGTTCAGGCATGGAATGTCATAGAGGGAATGCCAGAGCAATGCTCTATAGCCAAGATGTAATGGTATATTATCCCTCTAATGAAATAATTTGTAAATAAGCGAATGCTTACCGTTAAATTTAGAACTTGTGACAAATTTGCAGCAATATATCCACATAATGGACAGACGTCATCAAAAACAACGAAAAGCCTTCCCCGTGTCATGATAACTGTGATATTTGAGAGTTCTTTTCAATTTGATCACTTTCAGGGCCTGTATTTGTATTATGATGATTATTTAAAAAGACAAAGCTCAGGAGTTATACTGAATACCCATTCTTCAAATGATACCCACTAGTTTCTACTTGCGCTGAAGATAAATAAGAAAGTAGTAGGCATATTTTGAAGAATCAAATTTCACCTACTGTTTCTACTTTATTCTAAGACCCTGAAGATAAAGTAGAAAGTAGTAGGAATATTTGAAAGAATTTGTTTTGCTTCAAACCCCCGTCATACACTTCTTAAAACATTCTCATTATACTTTTTGTTGATGGCTCTCGTTTAAGTGAATATCTGGACATTTGAGCATAATTGAAATACTAGGTTGAATAAATTTTGCGAGCACACTCTATATTTTGCAAAGTTGATTATTATGCCTATCTTTAGGGTCTGCCTATACAGGGTGAGTCTTTTACCACTGCATTAATTTTAACCAAAGATTCCTCTCATCGAATGAAACACTTTTTTTATTTTATATTTTTCCAAATTCAGCTCAGGTAAAAAGATACAGGCTATTGAAATTTTGAAAAAAAATCTGTTTTTATTTTGTAGCTTTGACATCCTTTTTTCGAATGAAATGAATGTTGGCGTAAAGTTTCCTATAACTATGATACATATTTTCCAAATATTAGTTATTTTCTACTTCTACTGGTTTTCTAGTTATGGACTCGTGGATTCATAAAACTAAACGAAATTAGCATAAAGAAAGCATATAAAGTTTTTCTTGAGTCATTTCAAGAATATTCCATCGTTTTAGAACATTATATTATTCTTCATCATTTCTCCTTAAACGCACCGTTTTCGAGATATTCTTCATTGAATGTTTTAAAATGGAAAACTCCAGAAATTTCACTACTTTTATGGATCCGTCCCTGAGCGTTGGAATCCCGAATCAAGCTGTAAACCACGTTACCATGCCTTATTCTCGTCCGCCAACAATGTCATAGATAATTTATATGCGAGAGTGTATTAGCACATTGTGAAATCTTTAAACGCTTGTAACTTTTTACCTGAGCCGAATCTGGAAAAATGGTAAATGAAAAAAGTGTTTCATTTGATGAGAGGAATCTTTGGTTAAAATGAATGCAGTGGTCAAAGACTCACCCTGTATAGTTCGAATGTTCAACCCAAGAATTTCAATAGCATTACGTAGTTACTTGAAATTTTGTGGCTACTTCCAATTTTGTAGGAAACACCCTCAATGACTCAAAAACTACTGACTATACTGTTTCCGGTATTATCCAAAGTACTCAGCACAGTACACAACATTTTAGGCGATTGCACTTATCCGAAAGTTTCCCACATACAAAATTTCAGAAACTTTCGAAATACATTTGATGTAGTTTTCGGTGGGAAGCCCTGTATACCTACAGACGATATAATAAGATTATTTATAAACAAGTTTATAAATATGCGAATGCTGCATTTTTTATGACAAATAAATGTAACTAATATAAGGTTTTCGGATGGATCTTTTTATTGAATTTTTGAATCCGGTTGTTTGAAACTTTGACTACTTATTTCGAGGGAATGCACATTTTCATGGATACATTTCAAGAGTCGTAATTGTTGAGAAAATAATAAACCCTATAGGTTTAGCTATAGGTTCAATTGGTAAAACCGTGTCATATTATATCAGTATGTTCTTTATCATATCGATTATCGAGTTGACTTCGTTTGAATCTATATGGGAAAAAAAATTATATCCTCAGGAAAATTATCAAGACTTACATACATTTATCAGTTACTCGCATTCTCTCTACATGTGTTGAAACATTGAAGTGCTTACCTGAAATGAAAGATATTTGTGAGATTTGATTACCATGAAATAGTTCTAGAAAGCACACATTTGGGTTTCACAAAGCTTTGACAGCTCTTAATTGCCGAATTAGTGCGATTCCATGTCGATTTTCAGTTCATTTTTCATACAACCATCGAACTAAATCCACGATTAAGCTAATCGAAGCTTCGTGAAACCCAACATAAGCATATGGTTTTAATCTCTCATATTTCAAAATAATTGTCATTCAATTGGCAGCCTATCCTTTCGACACATCAATTCAAATGTAGTATTTTTCCAACACAATGAAAATCGCACCCAGTTGAATTGCAAATCAAAAATTGACATTTTGTTCTCGTGAATACAATTACGTATGAATGTTACCTATATCAAATTTGCAATTAAACACACAAAAAAATGTATTGAACCCTCAATGAATAGCAGGTACTGATATGTTTCATGAATATACTTTGAGCTAAAAATGGCAAGTCAATTTATTTTTAGAACTTGATTTAACTATACTTCTTGAGTCAACTGCATTTAATTATGGATTTAATTTTTTATTTTGATTTGAAATTATGATTTCATTCTGAACTGTTTTAGTCAAAACATGGAAAAATTAGAGAAACACTGAAATGGAGTTAGTCTGCTTTGCTGCGCTTGTTTAAATTCATAGTCAGAGCGGTCACCAATCCACAACAAATTTATCTGGTTTACTCGAATTTTTCTAAAAGCTAACCCGTATCAAGCTTCAATTCATCGGTATTTCTGATGGAAATATTGGAATTCAACGCAAATTACCCCATCCATTTTATTAAATGTTAAATTTTCAATCAACTTTATTGGAACTTTTTGCCGATCTCTTAATCGAATTTACCATGGTAAATTCGATTAAGAGAGTGTCCAATCCAGGGGAATGGACAATAGAATTCACCATGGTAAATTCTATTAAGAGTGTCCAATACAGGGGAATGGACAATAGAATTCACCATGGTAAATTCTATTAAGAGTGTCCAATACAGGGGAATGGACAATAGAACATACGCGCAAAAGCTCCTGACTTCACGTCAGTGCTTGAACCAATTTTTTTTCCAAGAATTCATCTCTCCTAACAAAGTTTGGATATAGAATTTCAAGTGTTTATCTCGAGTCTTTCTTTGAAATATTCTAACGAACGGACCTCGTGAATCACCCTGTATAAAACTTCGAAGATATTGGGATCAACCATTACATTTCCGTAGTCGACTGAATTTTTGAGTAATTTAGGTAATTGCCGGTAAAGGTCGTAACAGGACGATGAACAAGTCGATCTCAGACACCCGAGAATAGCTAGCAATTACAACTTGACAACCTGCTTAATATTGTATATTGTATATTATTCTACTGAACCTCCTAGGTCTTCCCCAAGGAGACCCTTCATAAGCTCTCTAAGAGCTTGAGCGAGTAAGGAGAACCAGTTGTGTTCTGTGTAGGCTTTGTTACTGTGTCCTTAGGTCACCTCAGGCACAGCACTGTTAATTTTTGACCCAACAGTGAAAGGTGTCGATTACCGTGACCAAAAAAATTCTTGCCTAGCCTCGGAATTGAATATAATCTGCCCAACTAACAACTTTATATTTTATAATAGTTGTGGAAACGTTTTCAACCAAAATCTTATAAAACATTCTTAGTCGCTGAATTATTTTCAATACGTTTATACAACAGATATAAACCCAGAATTGGCACATTTTATAAAATAATTTTGTCATTCGAAACATTTCATAAAGCTCTTCATAAACATTACAAAACTATTTCATAAACATTCTGGCGCTATCTAAAAAACTGTTTTGTAATAGCTTTATAAGGTTTTTCATATGAGCGTTCTGAAATAAAAATGTTACATAGAATGATATCTATAAAATTCATTGATTTTAAGTTGGCAAATGACAATCCTGAATTATAACAACATAGCGAAAATATAGATGTCATGTGTCATTATGGTTTACAGGAAGCCATTTTATTTATATATACTTCTACTCTTACAGACACATGTTTGGATACACACAACGAAATTCTCAATGCAAATGAAATTTCTTCGTGAAATGTAGCAATAAAATGACATATTTTAAACGCGCCCCCTTGTTTCGAATGTTTCACACAAAAAAATGGAACAAAACAAAAATGTGACTTGTCAGTCTAATGATCCTTTGTACGAAAATGTATTCCAATTTGTTCTACAGATTATTTTTGAGTCATTTCATGCTCTGAATGGTTGAAATATCTATACATTGGCGATTTTTAGTGTGTTTAAAACACTCCGCACTCTGAGTCATCACAAATGCCGCCATGTTTAATGGCGTTCTCTTATAAAATGATTTTGCATCAGTTTCAAGCATTTCGTTGTAATTTAGCTACTTAACAACTACTATAAAACATGTTTATGTTCCACCGCGTGAAAGTCAACATAACCTACAAAATCAGTGAAACAGTTAACGTTTTCCTGTGGAATATCTGATGAATACATAATTTTGCAAGGATATTCAAAAGGAGAAATGACAGTTAATCTGATGAAGGTATCTTATTAATAAGTCGATATCTTGAACACAAACATGATTGTGGTGATAATTTTGCACCTACAGAAAATTGTCTTCAGCAGTAGCATAATGCTTCCTGAACCATATGCATAGGTAAGACATTTGTGCTTTTAGCTAGAAAACTAATATGCATTTGCTTCATGGTAATCATATCTTTTTTAGAAACGTTCAAGATTAGGGTTGCCAACCGTCCTTATTCAAAGGACAGTCCTGTATTTTGAAAATATGTCTTTTGTCCTTTTGAAAGGTGTCAAAGGATGGCAAATGTCCTGCGAAATCATTGGTAGATATGAATAAAAACAATATTGTAATAACCCCAAAAAAACTTTCAGTGTGGTAACAGAATGATCAGCTGCTTTTGGATGATATTGTCATGGAAATTGAATACCATAAAATAGTTATGAAGTGGTTACCGAAACGACAATTTACTTCTGGAAGCAAAATTGTAACTAAAAGCACTTCTATATAACTGTTTCATAAGGTTATACACAACATCTTTGAAATGGTTTTTTAATATATTTGAAATAAAACTATAAATATCCCCAGAATTAATAAAGAAACCATTAAAAAGCAATTCAGTTGTATAATCAGAATTGTTTTATAAGTTAGTTATAAACCTCTTAACAAATGGTTAAGTAACAGTTTTATAACATATTTCATAATTTTGCTGTATAGACGTTTTCACGATAAATTTATAAAGTATTTCGATTATCCACAACAGAATGATGTTTATGTAGCTTTAATGAAATGAATTGATATTTTGGAAGCACTAATATGATACTTATGAAATATATTAGTCGCGAATCATTGGAGTTATAAGACAACTTTGCTGGTTGGGTGATAACCTGCTCGATTCAAAATCTCTTGACCTAGTAGTGCCTCTCACCGGAGCAACCTGTCCGCTCCACAATTAGCATCTCCTCCATTTTTCAAGGACCCGAATGGGCAGAAGGGGGCCTTACGACAGGAGGAAGGTGCCCCATATCTTCCTTCGAAACGTCTTTCGCGACCGGATAAGTGATAGAGAAGTGGACCCAGAGGAACAATACATCTGCTATCGAAACGTCGAAATGTAAATTGTTTCTTCAAGGTCCGAGACGTTTTCGGTGATGCATCGGCGTAGGGTTTCCGGGCGGGGACTTATACCTTGTTCGAATTTCCGTGGGGGGTTTCTTAGACCGACAGGAGTGTATTATTGGGAATTGGAAGGCGGAGAAAATTCAATTTTGCGCAAAATTCGATTCGGAACCAGTCTGAATCTCGGCGGAGGACGAGGAGAAAAGTATTTTCGTTAATGCAGAATCGGAGACATGTATGAATCAGAGGGGATTGGGTACAGAGAGAAATTACATTTTTACATCTTTGATCGGCTTGAGATGGGAACACGGTGGAGCTTGTTCAGTACTAAATCCATATTATCATTGTAATCTCCATAATAATATGATGAAAAATTGGTTCAAGCACTGATGTGAAGTCTACTCAGCTCTATTGGACACTCTTTATCGAATGTAGCATCGATATATACCGTTTTCTCAGCTGTTATTTTATACGAATACATTTAATACTATTATTGACACACTTCAGTAACGAGATAATCTATGATCACATAACTTTTAATTCTTTCATTTATGTAATATATTGGAATTGAAGTACGAAAAGACTTACGCCTCAAGTAATTCCAGGATATGATATTCACGAAATTCCTCGAAAACTAGTGCGTTGGCATTCTACAAGTAATTACCGAGTTTCAATAGGGTCAGATTTGTATATTTTGAGTTATAGAGGAAATAAGATCAAAATTTCAGATGAGTATAACTCCAAAATCATTTGGCCGATTTGGTCAATTAACGGACTTAAATGTCCCATCCGGATGCGCAACCTACCCTGAAAATTGCAAATCACCGTATCTTTCCGTTCTCAAGTTATCGTGAGATACATAATATTTTTCGTAATTTTTTTGCGCGTATGTTCTGGGAACATCGCGTTATAATTTTGCCCAAATTTTTGGCTGAAAATGGTCTCAAACGATTTGGTTCGACTCACTGATCAAGAATCTGAGGTCGAAATCGATTCTGTCCGGCCGGCCGTATAGGCACGATAACTCTCGAACGAAGGGAGTTAGAGGATTGAAATTTGCAAGGTGGGTTTGGAGCGTAAATATCTCGGACAAGGTCGTTAATGGGCGAAATCCATCAAGCGGTTTCGGAGTTATGGCCAATTTTAGTAAAATACATTTCTTATGAATATTTCCGAAACCAATCACTCGATCTATCTGAAATTTAGCATCAAATTGTAGAATCATGACCTTTATACGCATGCGAAGTTTTGTATTAACCAGGTTACCACCAAGTGTAAAAAAAAATTTTCAAAATTTAAAAAAAAAAATTTCTACAATAACTCTCGAACGGAATGAGCTAAGCAGCTGAAATTTTCAGAGTAGGTTGGGGAGATGAATATCTCGGTTTAATTCGTTATTGGGCAAAATAGGCCAGATGGTTTCGGAGTAACGAAAAAAAAATTTTTTTTTAAGCAACAAATTTCAAATTCAATTTTTATTTAAGATTCAGTTTCACCATTAAAATCCATCGATATCATTTTCAACTCCAACGAGCTAATACTTTCGGAGATATAATTTTTCTAAATTTCAATAATGAATCGTACTTCTATGTTTTCACAGAATGCTTCCATGGTGCATGGTGCAGTTCTCATTCTCAGATTGTTTATTTAATCTTGATAAATAAACTATTATTTGAATTGAATTTCCTTTATGATGCAGTTCTATCATATGAATACATTGATATAATTCCCAACTCTGAGAAACCAATACTTTCGGAGATATAAAGTGTCTTTCCACAGGGCTTGAACCCATTTTTGATTTTCGCATTTGCGTTTGAATAGGAGTCTATTATGCAACTTGTTTTAGAATGTACTATTTTCCATTCGAGAATCATCTGCCAAATCCTGAACAACCCTGCGCTCCAATAATACGCTCACATTTTCCATATTTCCTCCCACTGGGAAAGGCATTTTTCTACAATCCAATCTATACGAGTCTAATATTCGAATAACCAAGAGTAATTGCCTTTCAGACATTGTCTTAAGGCAGTCATGCAAGGAGAGGGAGCGGTACGCATCCAAATCTTCCTCCCTACCCGACCCCGTCCTCCGATGCGAAGGGAGGTAATGGCTTTTTGATTACGAAGTTACATCGGCAGAGATTGCCCCTTCGTTGTCAACGTCCATTAATCTATATCAGCCCATACACGGGATGAGGTATCCCGATCGAGTCCCGCCGCTCGGGTGCGTCGTATAGTACGAATATCAATTTTCGATGTAATTGATTTTTTACCGCTCCGATTCGACGGCGGATGATAGGGGGGTTTATTTATGTAGATTTTGCTTTGTGGGGAAGTACCGGATTCTCTGGAGGTCGTCTGATTGCCCCGGAATGGAATCAAAATATGTGTAATTCGCAATCTGGGGATTCGTGCGTTTGATCTACGCAACTAAGGGGTTGTCGCGAATAAAGCCGCAGTTGCTTTTGTTATGGAGTGAATTTGTGTAAGTGAAATATGCACAGAGATGAATCTTTCCACATAGCTATTAATTGTTCATCGTTATTTGGGCTCTTACCGGAAAGCTTGGAATTTGTCCAAATTCCTTATTTTTTGCGCTCTTGAACCTCGGAACAGAGTAGGGGACCCCGGGGTAGAATGGGGTACCTAAGCTTTGGGTACAATTTGTGGGGGCTAAAATGAAGTAACAACATTATTTAGCGATCTTAATATTTATTTACTAATCTATAAAAATCTCTAACAGCACTTATCTACATCAGTAATTTCTATCAAAAAATAATGTTCAAAAAAAAATGTCATTTTCCATTCTGCCCCACCCCCTGGAGTAGAATGGGAAATTGACCTGGGGCAACACTAAATAATAATTATTGGCATATTTCGCATATGATAATAGTGTCCTCATCATCACCCTCCAGACCAGCACATCCAAGGTGTGCCCATTTTTTGCAGACACTTCAAGAACACCAACCTTCATCAGACTTAGAGTACAGATCATTATAAGACAAGCAGTTTGCATCTTCTTCAGCTTTGCTTTCTTCGGAGTCGGTCTCGATTTTCTTCTGTTTTGTATATGCGACCCTTTGGATTTTTTCCCCTTTTTTTTGGAATGGAGTATACCCTATTGTGCCCCTCCCGTTCTGGCCCGATAGTCAATTTTCACAAAACAGATATTTCTTATCTGCTACACTAGTCATACCTGCCCTATGGCTACATGTGTGATTTGTCAAAAGTATGTTGTAATAAGCTGCTACCTCTAAAATACAGAACAAAAAAAAATTGGTTCAAGCACTGACGTGAAGTCAGAAGCTTTTGCGCGTATGTTCTATTGTCCATGCTTCTGTATTGGACACCCTTAATCGAATTTACCATGGTAAATTCGATTAAGGGTGTCCAATACAGAAGCATGGACAATAGAACATACGCGCAAAAGCTTCTGACTTCACGTCAGTGCTTGAACCAATTTTTTTTTTCGTGATTTTTTTAAAATTTTCTAGGGGTACGATTCTTAAAATTTTTTTTTCGTAATTTTTTTCGAATTTTCTAGGGGTACGGTTCTTACAAAATTTTAAACACGTCTTTATGTTGATTTTCTACTACTAGTTACAAAGCGCCATTTCGATCGAATATTTATGTTTTGAGTTATTAAGGAAATAATATTCCAGGTGGGTATAACTCGGAAACCGTTAGACCGATTATGCCCAAAAACGAACTCAACTCTCCCTTTCGGATACGCAACCTACCCTGAAAATTGCAAGTCCCTATCTCCTTTTGTTCGAAAGTTATCGAGGCAACGGTCACCCATCTACTGAACTCACACAAGAATGCTCGAATCTCCAACAATATTTAACCGATCGTATTAAAACTTGAAACTTGGCAGTAGAGTTACGTTATGTAGGCTCTTGCAAAATTTCAGCAATTTCGAACGAATAGTTACTGATATATAGAATTTTTTTTTTTTATTTTCTATGATTTATTAAAAATTTTCTACAAATGCTATCCTCACCAAACTTTGCAAACATTTTTGCGTTGGCATTCTACAACTAATAACCATGTTTGAATTCAATCGGTTCAGTGTTTTTCGAGTTAATGAGGAACAAAAAACCACCAAATTTCAGAAAATTTCAGATGGCTATAACTCTAAAACCGTTTGGCCGATTATGCTCATAAACAAACTGAAATGTCGCGTTCTGGTGCACATCCTAACCTGAAAATTTCAAGCCGCTATCTCATTCCGTTCTCAAGTTATCGTGACAACAAAAATATTTTTTAATAATTTTTTTAAAATTTTCTAGCCATACGATTTGCACTAAATTTCACGAACGTGCTTAGGGTCATATTCTACAACTACCCACCAAGTTTCAATTTGATCGGATTCATATTGGTTGAAAACAAAATTATTACTCGGAAACCACTGGGCCGATTATGCCCATTAACGAACTTGTCCGTCGTATTGGGATGCGCCACCTACCCTGAAAATTTCAAGTCGCTAGCTCTTTTCGTTCTCAAGTTATCGTGGCAACGGCCGGCCGGCCGGCCGGACGGCCGGCCGGACAGAATCAAATTTGACCTCGAATTCTTCATTGGGGAGTCGAACTTAATCGTTTGAGACCATTTTTTTCAAAAAATTCGAAAGTTACAGACATTTGGGCAAAACTATAACGCGTATGTTCCCCAGAACATACGCGCAAAAAGGGTTAAGGGTAGTTACCTTAGCTCTGCAGAGCAAAACTTGGAAAGTGTTAGCTGTTTTGTTGACCTTCGACGTAACTAGACCTGATAACGCTCTTACGGTGTCACCAACTACTGCGGATAATGCCTCAGGGCAGTCTGAACATTGTGTGTGGAAATCATATGTTTTTTTGGGCATTCGTAGCGAGTCTACCACCTCTTTACCATTCCGCCCCGGTACCCCATTCTACGTCGGGTTCTCCTACTTATAAATTTGCCCAAATGTCTGTAATTTTATAATTTTTGGCAGAAAATGGTTATGGACGATTTGTATCGAATCACCGATCAAGAATCCGTGGTCAAAATCGATTCTGTCCGGCCGACCGTTAACTCTCGAACGGAATGAGCTAGACAGTTTATTTCTGGTTCGTTACTCATAATATAAAATACTCCTCCTGTTCGAGATAACAAAGTATGATTGAATGCAAAATGACCAATGAAATAACCTCAGCTATCGTAGAATTATGAGGATTAAATGATATTATACTTTTCTGGTGACAATATAATGCCCGTGGATAATCATATGATGATGGAAACATATATTTTGATAAGTTAATCATATTAGGTTCAGAATATCTCCAGTAAAAACAAAGCTAAAAATTGAAATAATATAATTTTCAGAGTAAATTTGAGGAATGAATATATCGGATAAGTTTGTTATTGGGTAGAATCGGTCTTGTGGTTTCGGATTAATAATCTTTGGCAATCATTGCTGTAACTTTTCTTCTTTTGAAAATTGTCCATTTCCGTAAAATAGCTATTATTACAACTAGGGAAATATGAATAGTATATTTCCCGAGGTTGTCAAAGTTGTATAGACAACCGAGGGAAATGTATTCATATTTCCCGTGGTGTAATCAATAGTTTTTTTCTGATTGAAACAATCTGATATGGAAAAATTATTATTAGATTGTATATTTTTGTAATAATTAAATTTTTAACGTTGCTATGGACCATGTTCCTGAGAATCTTGGTTGACTGGTTTCATTTTGACGTCTTGTCAAAAATAAAATTATTGAAAAAATGTCGAACTACGTCAAAACTCAAGCGGCAAAGGCCCGTGAATCTTTGGTTCCGGTCAAATCTCAAGCTGCCTACAGTAAAGAGTACGAATGCTTTCAGGAGTGGAAAAGAAAAAATTTGGTGGACGGTGTGAGCGATAATATTTTGTTAGCATATTTCCAAGATTTGGTATGTTGCTCTGATTCTTGTTATTCTTGATGTATGATTAATTCATTCGATCCCCAGTCGCAGAAATATTCTCCAAACACGTTATGGCCGAAACTATCGATGTTAAGATCTATGCTACATTTGAAGGAAAAAACTGATGTCAAATTATTCGATGAAGTCGAAGCATTTGTTAAGAATAAAAATAAAGGATACGTTCCTAAAAAATCAGCAGTGTTGTCCCGGGAGCAGCTCAAGACATTCTTGAGTGAAGCTCCTAATGACGTTTTTTTGATGTATAAGGTAAATGTTTCATTTTGATTTCCTCTGTTGATAAGATTTTTACATTCATAATTTTGAAGGTTGTTTTAATAATGGAAATCTTTGGCGCCTGCAGAACACAAGAGTTGGTGAATATGCTATCTTCAGATATCGAAGATCGTGGGTCGGTAATCATAATCAAAGTCTCAAAGACTAAGAATGATATAAACAGAATATTCACTATAATTGATGAAGAAGATCTGGGTGCTGCTCGTTTGGTGAGGGAGTATTCGGCGTTGCGTCCGCAAGGCGTTCTTAGGTTCTTCGTAGCTTATAGGAATAAGAAGTGTACTCTTCAGCCTGTCGGCAAAAATACCTTCGGAAAAATTCCGAGTAAGGTTGCTGAATGGTTGGGTTTAGATAATCCGAAAACGTATACAGGCCATTGTGGAAGACGAACATCCGCGACATTGGTTGCCGATGCGGGAGCCTCAATGACAACACTTAAGAGACATGGTGGTTGGAAAAGTTCGTCTGTTGCAGAAGGCTATCTGGCTGACAGTATGCTGCACAAAAATAAGGTAGCGAAGATGATAGCAGGTGTGGAGGGAGAGCCATCTGCAGCATCACAATCTTTGAAGACCGTTTTGGGAGAATCGTCCGAGAATGCTGTTGCACGGAATGTTCTCAAGAAAACTGTAGTCTCGTCGACCAATAATTATGAACAAGATATTTCTTCTTCATTTGTATCTGGTGGAAATACTTTTAGCGGAAATTTCAACAATTGCAGTTTCCATTTTGTTACTAAATAAAGAAATAAAATATGATTTGACGTTTTGAAAGAAATATGATTTGACGTTTCATATTTCCCTAGGGAAATATGAACAGACGTTTCATATTTCCCTTGGGAAATATGAGTGTGTTATGACACATGGTAACTAAGGCGATATAGCTCAATAATGGGTCGATCAGAAAAAAACATAATTATGGCTACTTTTTACCTCAAATTCAATGAGGACAATTAAATTTTCCGGATATTTTACCTGATCTCGGGATGAAAATATTTTATTTAAATGGATATCCCATATATTTTTGCATATTTCGATTTAGCTTGAAATATCCAATTCAAAAATATATAACACTTGATATTTTTCTGAAAAAATTAAATTTCAAGTAGGCTTTACACGATGCCATGATTAATTAAAAAATGCAAATTATAGTCAAACGTTTTTTCAAATAGTAAAAGCTCTATTTACTTCGTAACTTATGCTCAACTTTCGATATTAAGTGTGCTATATATCTGTATCGAAATATGCAAGAATATATGGGGTGTCCCATTTGAAAAAAATATTTTCGTGCCGAGATCAGATGAAATATCAGTTTCCAGAAAATTTTATTAACCTCATAAAAAAAGTGAAAAGTAACTACAATAATGTTTTAACAGAAATAGAATATTTTCAACAGAAGAAAGTTGCAGCAATATTTCGAAAATGCACATTTCCGAAAAACATCCTGTACCATATAACGGTGATAGACAGCGACATGCGGTTTTCACCTGTGAGTTTCTCATGAAAATTAGCCATCAGACAACGACATCAGTTTTCATCTATCTAGTACCGAAACAGGAAATCTCCTTCAAAAGTGTCCAATTTGTCCCACCCTGTACAACCTAAGTACTCACCCTGTATAGTAATAATGATATGCTGGATTTGGTACATATTGTTTCGTATATTCCGTTCACATTTCCGAGTTTTAAACTTCCTTACTCCCCGGAGGATTCATCAGAATCTTTCCTTTTCCAACGATAAGAACTGGGGTTTCGCTGTTTCATTTTCTGTAGCGGACCTGTCCTGTACAGCATATCCTGAACTATTTACCCGAAGTTTGCCGTTCCTCAAATGTGCATCCTTTGTCCTTTTATCGGGTCCCGTGGATTTTCTCTTTTTCTCCTTATTTCTTCTCGAAGTCCCGAAGTTTGCAACTCCATTTTTAGATGCGGGGCTCTCTGCCGCTGAATTTATCGATAAAGAAATATTATTCTGCTCATTGGAGATCAGAGGAAAACTTTAGATGGGGTTCCTTCGGCTAAGGTGCATGTATCATTCAGATATGGATCCTTTGATGCGGCCTTTTGGACGATTCGAGGATGTTTTTGTTCGTGGTTGGATTTGGAATGAATTCGTTGGGCAGAATCACGGTGCTTCAGCCTCTACACCGTTCTTTAAGAAAAACCGACAGTGTGTATATAAAGTAAGGAACAAAATTCATGATATTATTGAATGCAGGTCAATTTTATTCTTTGGCGCTCTTGTTCCTCAGTAGGGCTTCACACGAGACGAGAGTATACAAAATCTCGTATTGCTCTCGCCAATTCCCAAAAAATCAAGTCTCGTTCTCGTCTCGTTATCAGTTGTCTCGTCTCGCTTAATTCTGAATAACGATTATAAATATTATAATATATAAACGAAATGGTATACAATAATGAATAATTTTGTAAAGCTATATTTATTACGCTCTCATACAAAAATATTTGTACATGTATATTGTATATATTATGTTTTATTTTAAACACTGATAATTTCGTCTATTTAAATTACCCGATTATCAAGAATTCAAACATAATCACGCTTGCATCATATCATTTTTTAATGATGTACGTGTTTTTGCCATGATCATACCTGCTGTGGAAAATAATCTTTCAACAGGTACGGGTGTAGCCATTAATAAATCATCGGCCATATTGGAAAGTGTAGGAAGAACTTTTTCATCATTCTCCACCAATGTAGAATATTTTGATTCCTATTTGCTCTTTCTAACAGCAAATAATCTTCAAACTCAGCTTTCCAATATTTCGAAAGTTTTGTTGGTGTTTTAAATGGGCTATCGATGTCGATACATTTTTTAATGGAATTGGGCAAACTGGTATAGTTTTCAATGAATACCTTCCCAGTGGGTAGACCCTTGAGGGTGTTCCTCATAACACTTTACGAAACATTGAATAGCTTAATTTCTTTACCAGTTTCATTATACGTAGTTCCACAGATGAAGGTATACAATAATTGTTCACATCTTCACTACAAGGAGCACAAGAGAACAAATTTCTCCAGATGTTCAGATAGAGACGAAATTTTCAAAGCATTGGGATTTAGGGGCAATAAAAGTTGTCCGTTAAGTATTGAATTCATAATGGCATCCGTATTTATGGTTGTGAATTCTATTTTTTCATGAAAAATAATCTCAATTATCGCAAGGTCATAACGAATTAATAATCTTCTGAAAAATCGTATATTTCTGGAACGATCGATGCATAATATAGACAAAATATATTGGAAATTATAGTGGAAACTCTTCATATTCAATTGTTTTCTGTGGGTGTTGAAAAAAGTTGAGTCGTATGTAAAACTTCATACAAAAAATTTAACGAGACTCTCGTGATGCGCTGTATGTGGTCTCGGTATCGCCTATAATATTTTTGAAAACGTCTCGTCTCGTCTCGTCTCACTTTCACGAGACGAGAACGAGATAAGACGAGAAAAATCTCGCTCTCGCGTGAAGCCCTATTCCTCAGAACAGAGTGCTTATCAATTTGCCCGAATGTCTATAATTTTCGATTTTTTTGATGATAACTTATTAAACGATTTGGTTCGACTCACTGATCGAGAATCCGTGGTCAAAATCGATTCTGTCCGGCCGGCCGGTCCTCCGTTAACAAGATAAATCTCGAACAAAATGAGCTAGATAATTACAATTTTTAGGGTAGGTTTGTGGGGTGAATATCTCAATTAAGTTCGTTATTGGGCAAAATCGGCCTAATAGTTTCGGAGTAACGAATAAAAAAATTTTTTTTTACTTTACAACTTCTTGATTCAATTTTTTTAAAGATGCAGTTTCATCATAAGAATCCACTGTTATCATTTTCAACTCTAAGAAGCCAATACTTTCGGAGATGTGATCTTTCAAAAATACATCTTAGTTCTATGTATTCACAGAATGTGAACACAGAATCTGTCTGTGTTAACTGTTCATAAATGTCATCTTATCTATACTTGTCCATTCATAGTATATTCTCAATATATACAAGACTGTTTTGAAACCGAATATTATATTGAGAGATTACATATTGAATAATTTATGTATAAATATTGCGGATGATGTTTCAGAAGATTTAGAATTGGATCATTTTAATGATGCAGTTCATGAAGACCATAGAAAATAAGAACATAATGGAATCGTCAACAGAAATTACTGTTCGTTTACCACTGAGGTTAATATTACCTTTTACTTCCTTAAGTTGTGGGACATGTTCCTAATATACAGTATTTTCATATTGTTGCTAGCAAAGAAATACTGAAATATGGATCTAAATTTGTGTGTCAAACATTTTTTCTTAAGTTAAGGTCCATAATACAGAAAAGAATGTGTTAGTGGTATGAACTATTAAATTTTAAATTATGAAAAGAGTATTTTATTAATTATATTTTGAACTATTAAAATAATTTGTTCGTCAGCCTCTACCTACCTAAATATCAGGAATAAATTTACAATCTGCTATGATTGTCTCCAGCCTTGCTCTAGACATTTCGATGATACTTTCCTTAGGTATTTCGAGTTGTGAAATCTGCTCCGAGTGTAAGTTGCAACACCCCATTACACGAGGTTGAATCATTGCAGATTGCTCATTTGATATCGATAAATTTTTGAAGCATTCAAGCATTTGCAGATTGCTCTTTTTTGTAAATGATAATTTAAAATTAAAATTTTTTGAACGAATATTTTTTTTAATTTAATTTCCTTCATGATGCAGTTCTATCATAAGAATTTTTTGATATAATTCCCAACTCTGAGAAACCAACACTTTCAGAGATATAGTTTTTAACTATTATATTGTATTTCAGGAACAGAACACCACAACAATATACAGGGTGAGTCTTTGACCACTGCATTAATTTTAACCAAAGATTCCTCTCATCAAATGAAACACTTTTTTCCTTTCACATTTTTCCAAATTCAGCTCAGGTAAAAAGATACAGGCTGTTGAAATTTTGAAAAAATATCAGTTTTTATTTTGTAGCTTTGACATCCTTTTTTCGAATAAAATGAATGTTGGCGTAAAGTTTCCTATAACTATGATACGTATTTTCCAAATATTTGTTATTTTCTACTTCTACTGGTTTTCTAGTTATGGACTCGTGGATTCATAAAACTAAACGAAATTAGCATAAAGAAAGCATATAAAGTTTTTCTTGAGTTATTTCAAGAATATTCCTGCGTTTTAGAACATTATATTATTCTTCATTTCATCATTCCTCCTTAAACGCACCGTTTTCGAGATATTCTTCATTGAATGTTTTAAAATGGAAAACTCCAGAAATTTCACTACTTTTATGGATCCGTCCCTGAGCGTTGGAATCCCGAATCAAGCTGTAAACCACGTTACCATGCATTATTCTCGTCCGCCAACAATTTCATAGGTAATTTATATGCGGGAGTGTATTAGCACATTGTGAAATCTTTAAACGCTTGTAACTTTTCACCTGAGCCGAATCTGGAAAAATGGGATATGAAAAAAGTGTTTCATTTGATGAGAGGAATATTTGTTTAAAATTAATGCAGTGGTCAAAGACTCACCCTGTATATGTACGAATTACTAAAGACTGAGTTATAGCGCACATCCCAAATTTTTTTCAAATTTTGATTGATACATAAACTTGGACAAATATACAAAGAATGCACTTGATGGTGATGCATTCTAAAGAATACTCAAACTGTTCGCTTCTTTCACATCCAAACCATCAACGTTAAACTTAGATCCTTAAGGAGACATTAAATCCACAAACAGAGCAACAATCATCGGGCCGAAAACGACGCTATAAGAATGCAGAATGGTCTCTTAAGCCGCCGTTCGAATGCCTTTGTTCGAGATCGTTGAGTAATATTTATTGCCGCCTCTCGTTCCTACGAAACCCTGAATTTAAAAATAAAAGCACTTGTCTAGAATGAGATCTACCACCGGCGTATTTTCGAATCCCCTGTAGTTGTTTTGGTTGGTTACGATCATCGAATTTACTGCGGAAAACTCCAGAAATAGGCGTGATTGGACTGATTTTATAGGAAAATTGTGACTGTGAAATTGAGTGGTTACAGTATAAGGCAAAATATTGCTGGCGGTTGGAAGAAATTATTAGTATCCTTTCTGTCTGCTTAGACTTGTGAAAATGGTAGAGAAAAGGCTGAAGGTTATTTTAGAACTATTTATAAACACTGCACATCATTCAACATTTAAATAAAATAAATTATAATCAAAACTTAAAAAAAAACACTAATGGAAAAAATTGGTTCAAGCCCTGTGGACAGGAGCTGTTTGGTGCTCTTGTTCAAACAAATAAATTATATCTCCGAAAGTATTGGTTTCTCAGAGTTGGGAATTATATCAATGGATTCTTATGATACAACTGCATCATGAAACAAATTAATTTGAAAAAAGAGTCGTTTACAAGAAAATGCTTCAAAAATTATCATTTGAAAGAAAGAGCAATCTGCAATGCCTCAATGTTTTAATGCTTCAAAAATTGTCATTAAATTTATTCATCGAGATTAAATGAGCAATCTGCAATGATTTAACCTCGTGGAATGGGTTGTTGCAACTCACAATCGGCCATATTTTTCACTACTCGAAATACCTAAGGAAAATATCATCGAAATGTCTAGAAAAAGGCTGGAGACAATCATAGCAGATTTTCCGTTTATTCCTGATATTTGAGTAGGTTGAGGTTGACGAACGAATTATTTTAATAGTTCAAAATATATTAATGAAATGCTATCCTCTTTTCATAATTTAAAATTTATTAGTTCACACCACTCACACATTGTTTTCTGTATTATGGACCATAACTCAAGAAAAAAATGTTTGATACACTAATGTACATAGATCCATATTTCAGCATTTTTTTTGCTAGCAACATTATGAAAATACTGTATATAGGAACATATCTCCCAACTGAAGGAAGTAAAAGGTAATATTAACTTCAGTGGTCAATGAACATTAATTTCTATTGATGATTCCATTATGTTCTTCTGCACTATTGCCTTCATAAACTACATCATTAAAATGATCCAGTTCTAAATCTTCTGTAACATCATCCCCAATATTTATATATAAATTATTCAATATGTAATCAGTCAATATGATTTTCGGTTTCAAAACAGTCTTGTATATATTCACAAATTCAAGAATCGGATACTTGTTTTCCAACAGAAAATATTTTCAAACTACGAATTGACAAGTCTCTAATAGCTAGATAAGATAACATTTATGAACAGTGATCACAGACAGATTCTGTGTTCACTATCTGTGAATACATAGAACTACGATGTATTATCGAAATTTCGGAAAATAATATCTCCGAAAGTAAGCTTGTTTGAGTTGAAATTGATAACAATGGATTCTTATGATGAAAATACATCTTAAAAACAATTGAATTTAATGTTTGTAATATATAAAAAATTTGTTCACGTTACTCCGAAACCATCATGCCGATTCTACCCAATAACGAACTTGACCTACTCTGAAGATTTGAACTGCCTATCTCAATCAATTCGAGAGTTATCATGTTAACGGAGGGCCGGACAGGCCGGCCGGACAGAATCAATTTGGACCACGGATTCTTGATCAGTGAGTCAAACCAAATCGTTCAAGACCATTTTCATCAAAAAATTCGAAAATTACAGACATTTGGGCACATTGATAAGCAGTCTGTTCCGAGGAACAAGAGCGCCAAAAAGGACATTTTTCGGTAATTGTATATTGTTGTAGGGGGTAACGTTGCACTGTGACTTTAAGGTCTATTGTGCCCCCCCGTCAGAGCTGTCGATGTCATTACCATCTACAGCTCGCCTTCCAGTTCCAGTGTTCTGATGAACTCCAGTATCTGGGATGGCTTCATGGAGGCCACGTCTTCTTCGGTGATATTTGACATATTGTATTTGAGTAAAAAATGGCCATTTTGTGATTTGAAGAAAAAGGCTGTTGACGTTCCAATACTTCTAATTCTCAGATTTTTCAGCCACCATTTGTGGCGCTCTATTAACACGATAACTCTCGAAGGGAATGAGCTAGACAGTTGAAATTTTCAGGGTAGGTTTAGGAGATAGATATCACAGCTGAGTTCGTTATTGGATAAAATCGGTTCAATGGTTTCGGAGTAGAGAAATAATAATTTTTTTTCGCACCACAAATTTCAAGTTCTATTTTTTTTAAGATGCAATTTCACCATGAAAATACATTGGTATCATTTTCGACTCCAACAAGCTAATACTTTCGGAGATATGATTTTTCAAAATTTCAATAATAAATCGTACTTCTATGTTTCCACAGAATGCTGTACTTAATTATTCTATCTTTGAATTATTATATGATCTGTGTTCTTACATGTCATCTTATTTTCGTATGAGAGATACATTCGAAATTGGTTATGGTTCGATATTCTTGATATAAAATACACCTCCTGTTCTAGAAAACAAAGTATGATTGAGTGCAAAATGAAATAACCTCAGCTATCGTAGAATTATGAGGATGATATGATATTATATTTTTAGGGTGATAATATAATGCCCGTGGATAATCCATATGAGGATGGAAATAAATACTTTGGTAAGACACATAATCAAATTGGGTTCAGAATATCTCAAGTAAAAATGGGTTCAAGCCCTTTGGACAGGAGCTTTCTGGCGCTCTAGTTCAAACAGGACAAATTATATCTCCGAAAGTATTGGTTTCTCAGAGTTGGGAATTAAATCAATGTATTCTTATGAAAGAACTGCATCATAAAGGAAATTAAATTCAAATAACAGTTTATTTATCAAGATTAAATGAGCAATCTGAGAATGAGAACTGCACCATGGAAGAAATCAAATTAAAATAGCTGAAATGAATTTGTCTCCTTCTTATAGAACAGGATGAAATGTACGAGTATGAACACAGATCATATAATAAAGCTTAGATAGAATAATTATAGCATTCTGTGAAAACATAGAAGTATGTACGATTCATTATTGAAATTTAGAAAAATCATATTTCCGAAAGTATTAGCTTGTTGGAGTTGAAAATGATATCCTTGGATTTTAATGAAGAAACCGCGTCTTAAATAAAAATTACAGACATTTGGGCAAATTGATAAGCACTCAGTTCCGAGGAACTAGAGCGCCAAAAAGTCCCGCCTTCTCTCGTTCCGAAACCGAAAACCCGACAGCGTAGACACACCGGCTATCGGTCTCCTCGTACGATCTTGTCGATCTCCGGTATTAGAATAAAACGTCGGTACTTACCTGGGATATATATTCTTAATTTTCACATATTCGACATAAAATCGCCACATGGGGGTTTATTTGACGGTTTTTTACCCTTGTCTCTCTAAGTCGATTTTGACGTTTCTCGAACCAACTATTAACATTATGACAATTCATACATAGAAAAATTATATAATTCTGTGAAAACGTAAAAATACGATTTTTTATTGAAATTTTGAAAAATCATATCTCCGAAAGTATTAGCTTCTCAGAGTTAAAAATGATATCATTGGATTCTTATGATAAAACTGCTTATTGAAAAAAAATTAATTTGGAATTTGTTTTGTACAAAAAAATTTTTTTTTTGTTACTCCGAAACCATCTGTCTGATGTTGACCAATAACGATCTTAGCCGAGATATTTATCTGCCAAACCTATTCTGAAAATTTCAACTCTCTAGCTCATTCCGTTCGAGAGTTATCGTGCCTACGGCCGGCCGGACGGCTGGACCGGCCGGACAGAATGAATTTCGACCACGGATTCTTGATCAGTGAGTCGAACCAAATCTTTTAAGGCCATTTTCATCGAAAAATTCGAAAATTACAGACATTTGGGCAAATTGATAAGCACTCAGTTCCGAGGAACTAGAGCGCCAAAAACAAAACTGCAATATTGGCTAAGTTTTAATTGATATAATATAATGTTCAGAGTAGATTTGAGGAACGAATATATCGGATAAGTTAGTTATTGGGAAAAATCGGTCTGTTTGAATTTAATTTAATTCATGATGCAGTTCTATCGTAAGAATCCATTTATATCATTCCCAGAGACCAATAATTTTGGAGATATGATTTGTCAAAGTTTGAACAAGAGCGCCAAAGCTCCTGTCCCCAGTGCTTGAACCAATTTTTTTCCAGTAGATCAATAGACGAAATTGAAAGACGTAGAGTCCAGAATCCGTCTTCGCGGGTATTCCATCATTGCTTCTCCCGTTTCAAGAGCGGAATAGATCTGATTAGTGAACAAGGGTGAATCAATTAAATCAGATTATAAAGCTTTGTCTTATTAAGGATTAGGCATTCCTTTCTCGACAGTCAAAGGGAACTTTGGGGGATTTATGTGGCATCAAATTGTACCTCTAATTGTTGGGAATTTTCGGAGGGTGGCCAACAGTCATTAGTATTTATTAACGAGATCATTTCTGTCTTATACAGGGTGAGTCTTTGACCACTGCATTAATTTTAACCAAAGATTCCTCTCATCAAATGAAACACTTTTTTCATTTAACATTTTTCCAATTTCAGCTCAGGTAAAAAGATACAGGCTGTTGAAATTTTGAAAAAAAAATCAGTTTTTATTTTGTAGCTTTGACATCTTTCTTTCGAATAAAATGAATGTTGGCGTAAAGTTTCCTATAACTATGATACATATTTTCACAAAAATTAGTTATTTTCTACTTCTACTGGTTTTCTAGTTATGAACTCGTGGATTCATAAAACTAAACGAAATTAGCATAAAGAAAGCATATAAAGTTTTTCTTGAGTCATTTCAAGAATATTCCATCGTTTTAGAACATTATATTATCCTTCATCATATCTCCTTAAACGCACCTTTTTCGAGATATTCTTCATGGAATGTTTTAAAATGGAAAACTCCAGAAATTTCACTACTTTTATGGATCCGTCCCTGAGCGTTGGAATCCTGAATCAAGCTGTAAACCACGTTACCATGCCTCATTCTCGTCCGCCAACAATGTCATAGATAATTTATATGCGGGAGTGTATTAGCACATTGTGAAATCTTTAAACGCTTGTAATTTTTTAGCTGAGCCGAATCTGGAAAAATGGTAAATGAAAAAAGTGTTTCATTTGACGAGATGAATCTTTGGTTAAAATTAATGCAATGGTCAAAGACTCACCCTGTATACTGAATGATCAGATCTGGTCTAGTACGAAGCTCGAATACAGCATCGAAAGTTGTATCTGGAAAATGTAGTAGCAATTTTTTTGAAGAAGAGTAGATGTATATTGAATATTGTTGTACGGGGTAACGTTTCACTGCGACCTTAAGGTCTATTATGCCCCCCCGTCAGAGCTGTCGGTGTCACCACCTTCCACAGCTCACCTTCCAGCTCCAGAGTTCTAATGAACTCAGTATCTGGGATGGCTTCAAGGAGGCTACATCTTCGCTCCTGCAGGTTTCTTGCCCAAAGCATTCCTTGCGTTGGTTTGAGATGGCGGGGTATTCCGTAATAAGGTGATCAGGAGTTTCATCCTGCTCCCTACAGAATATGCCCTCGTCAGATTCTGCTAGCCCTAGTCTCATTATATGCATCCTAAGACAGCAGTGTCTTGTGGGGAAACCAGTGAGGAGCTGCAGCGTGTTTATATTGAGATCCATATATTTCTTGGATCGGAAAATGTCAAAGTTACGGAAGAACCCTCTGGAGTGATACATTCCTGGGAGAGATCACGAGAGTATATCTCTTTCAGTTTCTTCTTTCATACGAAATTCACTTTTGAAGGTATATCAACCTATCCCACAGTAGGGTTCCAGGCCAATAGAAGGTGTTCGTGCACCTTCATTGGCAAGCGTTTTGACTTCCTCATTTCCTTTAATTCCCGAGTGACCAGGACTCCAGACCAAGGAGACCCTGTTGTTCTTGTCTACTTCATTAAGTTTTCTTCGGCTCTCCCATATTAGATCAGAGCTTTAATAGCGGTTTGACTATCAGAATAGATTGCTATTATCACACCTCTGACAAAGGGTTTTCCAATAAGATGTTTTATATTGATATTCAAAGAAAAATGCCATTTTTCAATATAAATGATCGGATGTTTATTTCATTATAAAGTAGAAGCTATTCCGTTTATAGTGGGCAATAACATCAGGCAAATGACCTCCACGACCACGCTTACAGGACCATATCCTTTTAATGAAATATTCCATAACCAAATCGCAAAGTGGCTGCCCTATGTCCTGGATAGCCTCATGAATTCCATCTTTGAGGTCTTGAATCGACGCTGGGCTATTGGCGTAGACCTTCTCTTTCACGTGGCCTCAAAGGAAGAAGTCGCAAGGTGTTAAATCACAAGATCTTGGTGGCCAATTGTGATCACCTCTTCGAGAGATAACACGGTCCGGAAACTTTTCCCGCAAAAGATCAATGGTTTCGTTGCTTGTGTGGCACGTAGCGCCGTCATGTTGAAAGTAAACGTTGTCCAGATCAATACCATCCAATTCCGGCTATAAAAAATCATTAATCATCTCTCGATAGCGCAATCCATTTACCGTAACTGTTGCTCCAGCCTCATTTTCGAAAATGTAAGGTCCAATGACTCCGCCGGACCATAAACCGCACCAAACAGTCACACGTTGAGGATAGAGAGGCTTTGCAACAATAAGTCTTGGGTTTTACGAGCCCCAGATGCGACAACTTTGCTTGTTGACGAAGCCAACGAGGTGGAAATGGGCCTCACCACTCAAGATGATTTTTCGATGGAATTCCGGATCATTTTCATGCATTTCAATGGCCCAATCAGCAAAGACACGACGTTGTTGATGATCGGCCAGCTTGAGTTATTGTTTTATCTGAACTTTATGAGCCTTAAGACCCAAATCTTCGTGCAAAATACGATGTAATGACGTTTGTGGAATGCCTAATTCCAAAGAACGACGAGGAGTGGACAAACCTGGGTTTTCTTCAACACTTTCGGCTACAGCAGGAATATTCTCGGCTGTTCTGGAGCAACGTGCACGGGTTTTATTATTCAAAGAACTAACTTGTCCCAACAGCTCGAATTTTTCCACCAATATCTTTATTACGGTCCCACAAGGTGCTTCATGACGACCCAAAAATGTTGGAGTTTTACGAACCGTCTCTGCCAAATTTTCACCATTTTTATTGTGAATTTTAATATGTTCAATGCGTTCTTGAAGCGTTTACCGTTCCATTTTAATTAATGGCGTAGTTTCTACTTGTCAAATGTCAAAAAATGACAGCTTCAAAAGTGACATCTACCGAAATAGCGGGCTATTCAAAATTTCACCTCTTATTGGAAAACCCTTCAGTTTCTTTCTACATTCATTTCTACGCATCTTTCGATTGCGAGTATTTCTGCCTGTAGTGAGCATTTGGTGCCTGCTATATACTCCTTTGCCAGCTCCTATATTGGTTTTTGAACCATTTGTGTACCATTTAATGGCATTTTTTGTAAGAAATTTTGTGGTGGATTCCCTGTCCCAGTCTTTCTTCCTACCTAGCATCGTAGAAGTTCTTTTCGATGCTTACTTTCTTAATCATTTCGTCACTAGGAGGATTGGCTGATGAAATGTACCTGGAAAGAGAGGACCAGACTTTCTGGTTTCTAATACTCATTACCTGTTCCTTTCCTAGGTATTCTGAGAATGTCTTCATGGGCCGGTTTGTCTATCACTAGATGAAAAGGTGTGAGATATGCGATAATCTCAAGTACCCTGGTAGTACAGGGTCCCATAGCTCCAGTGAAGAAAGCCTTTGTACTTTTTCGAGGGATTTCCTTGGGGTTGTAGCCGCAAGTCTGACCGGCTAGATTTCTGCACGCCCTTAAAGTCAATGTAGATGACACCATACATCTTGGAGTTTTTGGAGTCAATGAGATAGAAAATTGCAAGCTCTGAAATAGGCAGACAGACACAGTTCCAATACTAGGAATTCTATTTCAGTTTCGAACATATATCTGGCAGCGTTGTGAGTTGTGTTGACAAGATTTAATTATACTTGTTCATTCGATCTCGTCTGGGTCCATCTGCCTGTTAAACCCTCGGGAAAGTTGGAATTGAAACAGACGAAGCTTCAATATTGGAAGGTATATCATAATCTTAATTGGAATGGGCGGGGAATTTCAAATCTATTTAATAAACTATAAAATATTCCATTTAGAATTCTTTCCTTTTCCCTTCTTGTGCTTTCTTTTTCCAGATTGAGTTTCAGGTAACTTGCAGAAACCTATCAGCTCATTCAAGGAAGAATCAATAATTATGAAAAAGATGCCTTTCAATATTTAATATTTCAGCACATTTTGTTAACAATTTCAATTATCATAAATCACAAAACTCACGGGGACACAGGGTTTTTTTGCTGAGGGTTTTCCCAAAGCTCTTGTATCATACATAGAATTATATAGTATCCTGTTACACTAACCTCTGCTAACACTTTTTTCATACACATGCTTTGTTGTTAGATGAAAGAATGTAAAGATCAAAGTTCAAAAGAATATATATTTATTCCGAGGCGACCCCTTATTGCGTACTAGGAAAATCAGTTATGTTTTGTTATTTTTATTTTACACCACCTCAGGCGCAGCACATTTTTACCTCAACAGCGAATGATGGCCGCTACCATCTGACTAGATAATTCCTCTCTAACGAGCTAGAGGCACTCACATACTGGAAATATACATTGTAGCATTCACTATATGTGTGATGCTTCCATATCCTCAACAGATGGCGCTCTCTACTCCATGATACTCTGAGCTTCACTCAAAACGGACATTCAAGACTAAGAGAGTCTACTCAGCGTAACGTATCCACTGAATGACAGACGAAGGAGCTCTAAGAATCTTAAAGCCTATGGTGGCGAAGTACTGGAAAGAAAATTTCACTAGCGCCACCTAGTTAGATACTTCTGAACTTCAAACTCTCTGACACCTTCTGCTATGGACATTTAAGACGAGAATTTGCGAAATAATCAATATTTTTATGGCTTATCGTTCCTAAATAGACTCTGCCATCGACAAATCCTGAACGTGGGAAAGGCCCATACAGGTCAGGATGTAAATCAGCAATTTCCAATTATCGAGTCGGCTCCGATCTGTTGACATATTAGAAATATGACAGCGCGGCCAGTTCGATAACGGAAACGATGTCAAAGTTCATCGTTGAAAGCTAAATTCGTCCCAATTGGCAACGTTAATAGCGTCTCCGTTCGTGGAACAATATGATTACTGATTAGTCATATATTTGTTAAGGCCCTAATTCAATTATCTTAATTATCCGCCAGCGGAGAGATTGGAACGAACATGTGCGTTTGGTACAAGTGATCCCGATGATAACCTTCAATTCCGATTATTGCTCTGGATCGAAGAGGAAGCGGACGAGATGGGAGCGATGAAAACAACTATGATGTATTATAGTACTCCCATTCACTTTTATAAACTCTCCCGGTTGGCCATGATTTAGGTCTAAGACGTTTTTGTAACTAAAACTGAGGCAGGTTGTTACTCCTGAAATATCGTCGATGTCAAAACAATTCTCCGAGACGTTGCCAATGCCAATTTCTACTCTCAACATAATCTTCCATCTTAGACAAGATATTATCACAGATCATTATCTTCGAATAATAGAGAACTCTTCGCTTTGAAATTGAAAATGCTGAAAGCAGTTTTGAAGAAGCAGAGACAAAGCATCAGGAATTGAAATCTGCAATAGGAAAACTTCATTTTGTCTCAGGATATGTTGAACTCTCGAATGAAATCACTTAGTTTCCTATCCTATCACTATATTTTATTAAGGTTTAACAGTGATTCGGGTTTGGTAGGATTCAAACTGGTGTATTTCAAGTTGTGCAAAAAGGTATTTAAATGTAATCATTAAAGGATAATGTGGGAGGTATACTCATTATTGAAAGGTTTTTTCTGGGTTTTCTCTCCCAAACTCTGAAAAATATCTATAAAATAAAAATTAATTATTTTGTGATTTGCTTCTGCGTAAGAAACACAAGATATTTGTCAGAAGCAATCAATTGAACAATGTTGCCTAACAAACAACAACGAAACAACATCAACGAAGAAACAACTGTATCGTAATGTTTCGGAGTCTATATCAGACTCCTTCATCAGACGCTTAATGATAATCTTTAGAATTATTTTGTTGATAGTTATTTTGTGAAATTCAAGAATTGTCACATTGACAGTATTTAAAAATCATAGCTAACATAGGTTTACTTCGCATAGAAATTTCCAAGTTCCAACTCCTTTTTCAATAAATTTAGCCAAATATGGTCAATACCAATTGAGCAATCTGCAAAATTGCATTCTCTGTTTTCTCTGTTCTCTGCATACTTCTTCTAGAAGTAAGAAAGTCAGAGCATGAGAATAACTTGAGAAATAGAGACATACAGAAATCAAAAATAACAGAACATGTATGTACAATCCCAGGAGATCACATGATGGATTGGAGTATACAAAGATTCTAATGACAGAACCTGATTATATTAAAAGGAAACTTAAGGAGTCAACTTGTATTTTATTGAACAGAGAATGAAATTTTGCAAATTGCTCAATTGGTATTGACCATATTTGGCTAAATTTATTGAAAAAGGAGTTGGAACTTGGAAATTTCTATGCGAAGTAAAACTATGTTAGCTATGATTTTTAAATACTGTCAATGTGACAATTCTTGAATTTCACAAAATACCTATCAACAAAATAATTCTAAAGATTTGCATTAAGCTGACGAAGGAGTCTGATATAGACTCCGAAACGTTACGATATAGTTGTTTCTTCGTTGATGTTGTTTCGTTGTTGTTTGTTAGGCAACATTGTTCAATTGATTGCTTCTGACAAATATCTTGTGTTTCTTACGCCGAAGCAAATCACAAAACAATTAATTTTTATTTTATAGATATTTTTCAGAGTTTGGGAGAGAAAACCCAGAAAAAAACCTTTCAGTATTTAAATGTCTTATGTAGGCTTATTTCTTGAGAATTTCGAAAAGTGAGGAATTCCGTAGATACATCTGTTCGTTTAGAAGTTTTCCTGTCGCTTTACTCAGGTACTTTTATTCTTTTTTCAAATGAACAATCACAAAGTAACAGACTACTCTATCCACTATTTTTCATTAAAATTTCAACACTTGATTCTGGATTTTCGTACGAGAAAATAGCATAACTGAATCTCCCAACTAGTTTGAATATGTGCAATATTTCCAGTCACAACAGACAAAGAATTTCCTCCAACAGTTTCCAGGTCTTTGGAATTGTTGAATTTGAGAAGATATTATGTATATATTCTAACATTATTCAATATATACATAATATCTTCTCAAATTCCTTATTTTCCCGAAGTAAACTCACATTTTGAGAAATACGTAATTACTACGACCTCTGTGTAGAGAGGACAACGTTTCGTAGTCATCTTACAGGAAAATCTCTATAACCTAACATTTTCAAAATATACACGGTGAAATGTGTCAAATCTTCATGTCCAACCGGGAGACTTTATAAAAGTGAATGGAGTATATTCATTCCGCATGTTTCTGGCTTTTTTGCCTCTTTAAAATGTTTTAGCTGAATATGGTTTCATACATTTTGTTCGCTGCTGATGAATTTGGGGTGGAATTCATTAAGTTTAAACCGTGCCATTTTTAAGTACGAAATAAGAAATATTTTAGGAAAATATTTGGGGTTGATTCGAAGGAAAATGCAGGTTCTCTAACAGTGTACTGTGTCCAGAAATATGATCATTTAAAATTATAAAGTTAAGAAAATATTTTTAAATTTAACGATTTATTGAAATGAAAGATAATAATGATGTAGAGAATATAGTAAAAGCTAAAAATAATGTAGATAATATACGAGGACCCACATAATTAGTGTTCAGCTTTTGGTACATTATCTACATCATTATTATGTTTCTTTTCAATAAAACCGTTTAAAATGTTTACCTATTTTATTTTCAAGTTTTTAGTTCGATTTTGATTGTATTTTTCATATTGGACTGTATCCTACTAGCAAAACTCTATCATTTGATATCCATATTGAGCGGCTTGGGAAAAAATATGTAATCTGTCATTCTGTGGCGGTGGGCGTCTTGTATTTACAATAATACTGAATATAGTCAATTGTATTATCATCAGAACTAAAGTTGTGCACCAAATATCAATTAACTATGTAAGCAGGGTTAAAATTTCAATTACTGAAACAATATTAGGTAATGGTCTATTTTATCGGCGGCCATATTACATTTGGATTTTTGGCGCTCTGTTCAGGTGAACCGAGTGCCTATCAATTCGTCCAAATGTCTGTTATTTTCGAATTCGATTAGTGTTGACTTACCGACGAAGAACCGAGGTCAAAATTGATTCTATCCGGCCGGCCGGTCGGCTTTCAGCAGGATTACTCTCGAACTCAATGAGTTAGAGAGTTGAAATTTTCAGAATATGTTTGGAGTCAAAATGCGCCGGCTGAGTTCGTTAACGGGCAAAATCCTTCGCGTGGTTCCAGATTCATAGCCGTCTGAATGTATGCAAAGACTCATGCAAAATTTTTTCAAGGTCGTTTGACTAATCTAGGACAGCCTTCATAACCTTATTATACAGTAAAGTTCTAGATTTGAACTCGATCGGATCTATATTGCTGGGGATATTGCTGAAATCTCGAAATAAATATTCCAACGATCGAGATGTACTGGTCTACTAGTTTTACTCCCGACCAGCGAAGTTGTCAACAGGTTTTTTTTGAAGTGATAGAGAGAATTTTATGAATTAGAGAGGCCGAAGTCAAACTTGAGTCTATACGTCAGTAATAATATTCATTCAATACCTAGTGAGATATGGTATATTTTGTCTACGATGTAACTTATTTTACAACCAAGTTCTCGATTTAAACTTGATGGAATAATATGTAACTTGATAATATCTTTCGGAAATTAGAAGTTTCAAAACAAGGTATCCAATTTCATAAGTTCAAGTTGAGGATTTCACATTAAATTTTTAGTGCTTCTTGGGCACAGGCATTCGTCTTCTTGACAAGTAGGTACCGGGAGCGATTCCCGAAGCCCAAATTATTTTTCGAATATTAATAGATTTAAAAAAAAATAGTAGCTATACAGGGCTTTTTGATAAAATGAGAATTCATAGGTGTTCAAGGAACAACCGTACGATTTGACTGATTTGTATTGCAGGAATAATTCTCGGAATAAATTGTTGAAAATAACACCACGCCGCCAAAATCGAAGTACTTTTTATTTTCGATCACTGGTAAATGAATGTATTCGAATGGGTCCTTACGCCACCACAAACACAGCACTCTTTATTTTTGACCCAACTGTGAATGTATGTATTTGAGTCGAAACTAATCGTTTCGATTCTCGGGTAAAAATTGTATCATTTTTCTCGACGCTTTTTTTTACAGTCGGAAGAAATCAAGTCCCCAGTCTCTATGGTTTTACCGACGAAGTTTGCCTTTGCCGAGACGCAGGTGTCTAAGGGCTCAAGAAAGATTGCGATGTCATACCGGGCTCCCTATTCCAGCCAGTAGCACACATTTCCAAGGCCTTCGAAGGGATGAGGAAGTGCTTAGAGAATGACTTAGGGTTATTTACTTGAGCTTTATATTTACGGCTGTAAAGACTTGACGAAGGGCTGCGGGGGAATAAGGATCGGATCTGTATTGTTTCGGGGAAGTTTTAAATCCGTCTTTGTGCGCGTTCCAGAGAACAGCCTGCTAACATTTTGCCTAAATGTCTGTTATTTTCAAATTTTTTGCCGAAAATGGTCTCGAACGATTAGGCTCTACTCACCGATGAAGAATTCGAAGTAAAATCGATACTGTCCGACTGACCGTCCGTTGCCAAGATAACTTTCGAACGGAAAGAGATAGTGATTTGAAATTATCACATTGGGTTTCACGAAGCTTCGATTAGCTTAATTGTGGATTTAATTCGATGGTTGTATCAAAAAAAAACTGAAAATCGACATAGAATCGCACTAATTCGGCAATTAAGAGCTGTCAAAGCTTCGTGAAACCCACTGTCAGAGTTGAGCATCCCAATGCGACAGTTAAATTCTTCAATGGGCATAATCGACCAAACGGTTTCGGACTTGAAATATTGTTTTCCCAATAAATCGTTGATGTTGTTTCGTTATTTTTTATTAGGCATAATTTGTTCTATTGCTTCTGACAAATATTTAGTGTTTCTAACGCAGAAGTAATTTCTGAATAACAAACTAATTTCATTTCATAGATATTTACCAGAATTTTGGAGATAAAGCACAGAAAGGAACCATTTAATTGCCAAAATCGCTAAACAATGTGAACTTCAAGAAGGAAAGAAAAATAAATTTTCAAATTGACGAAAGAAATGGGTATAGTCATCAACTAGTTCAGAAAATTATCAACAAACATAAAGATAAAAATATCTTCAGTATCGTGTATACAGGGTGAGTCTTTGACCACTGCATTAATTTTAACCAAAGATTACTCTCATCAAATGAAACACTTTTTTCATTTACCATTTTTCCAGATTCGGCTCAGGTAAAAAGTTACAAGCGTTTAAAGATTTCACAATGTGCTAATACACTCCCGCATATAAAATATCTATGACATTGTTGGCGGACGAGAATAAGGCATGGTAACGTGGTTTACAGCTTGATTCGGGATTCCAACGCTCAGGGACGGATCCATAAATGTAGTGAAATTTCTGGAGTTTTCCATTTCAAAACATTCAATGAAGAATATTTCGAAAACGGTGCGTTTAAGGAGAAATGATGAAGAATAATATAATGTTCTAAAACGATGGAATATTCTTGAAATGACTCAAGAAAAACTTTATATGCTTTCGTTATGCTAATTTCGTTTAGTTTTATGAATCCACGAGTCCATAACTAGAAAACCAGTAGAAGTAGAAAATAACTAATATTTGGAAAATATGTATCATAGTTATAGGAAACTTTACGCCAACATTCATTTTATTCGAAAGAAGGATGTCAAAGCTACAAAATAAAAACTGATTTTTTTTCAAAATTTCAACAGCCTGTATCTTTTTACCTGAGCTGAATTTGGAAAAATGTTAAATGAAAAAAGTGTTTCATTTGATGAGAGGAATCTTTGGTTAAAATTAATGCAGTGGGCAAAGACTCACCCTGTATATGAAATTAAATATTTGGATTGCAACAATTGCTGCGTCGGGAAAACAACCAGAAATATTCTCACAAGGTATAAGCAGCATACGGGACGCATTCGGAACAACAACATCGATAAATCTGCTGTTGAAAATCACAACAACAGACCAGTCAATTTCAGAAAATTCCTTCAAATTATTGAAGAATTCCAATAAATTGTACGTAGGAACACTTGAGGGCATTTAATTGTATAAGAGAAAAGATATTTTACTCAATAATGATATATCCCTTATTAACAACTCATTATTATCACTAATCGGTGTATGACTGAGGGTATAATGTCTACCTATGCTTGAATGTAGAAATTGAAAGCATGCTTCATTAACACTTCGTCTTTGAAGATGGAAACATTGTTTCCGAAACATATGTCAAACGACAAAATTTGTAATGGACAACAGTGTAGTTATTTTTGTAGTGAAAATGGTGATTAATGTAGCATTTTCAACGTATCTGAATGCAAGCATACTTTGAAATGTGAACTCTAAAAAAATTGGTTCAAGCACTGACGTGAAGTCAGGAGCTTTTGCGCGTATGTTCTATTGTCCATTCTCCTGTATTGGACACTTTTAATCGAATTTACCATGATGAATTCTATTGTCTATTCTCCTGTATTGAACACTCTTAATCGAATTCACCATGGTAAATTCGATTAAGAGTTTCCAATACAGAAGAACAGACAATAGAATTCACCAAGGTAAATTCGATTAAGAGTGTTCAATACAGGATAATGGACAATAGAACATAATAGAACAAGCTCCTGACTTGACGAAAAAAAAATTGGTTCAAGCACTGACGTGAAGTCAGGAGCTTTTGCGCGTATGTTCTATTGTCCATTCTCCTGTATTGGACACTTTTAATCGAATTTACCATGATGAATTCTATTGTCTATTCTCCTGTATTGAACACTCTTAATCGAATTCACCATGGTAAATTCGATTAAGAGTTTCCAATACAGAAGAACAGACAATAGAATTCACCATGGTAAATTCGATTAAGAGTGTTCAATACAGGATAATGGACAATAGAACATAATAGAACAAGCTCCTGACTTGACGAAAAAAAAATTGGTTCAAGCACTGACGTGAAATCAGGAGCTTTTGCGCGTATGTTCTATTGTCCATTGTCCTGTATTGAACACTCTTAATCGAATTTACTATGGTGAATTCTATTGTCTGTTCTCCTGTATTGGACACTCTTAATCGAATTTACCATGGTGAATTCAATTAAGAGTGTCCAATACAGGAGAATAGACGATAGAATTAACCATGGTAAATTCGATTAAAAGTGTCCAATACAGGAGAACAGACAATAGAATTCACCATGGTAAAATCGATTAAGAGTGTTCCGTTCCGTTCTCAGGCTCCTTCCGTTATCAGGTTATCGTGTCATTGTGGGATTGGCCGATAGCGCTCTGTGTCGCTGGTGCAAGAGCATGGAAGAAACAGCTGAACATATTCTGTTCGACTGTAACAACCTTAAGGAATTGAGGGTCATACACCTAGGCAACCCAACACCTACGATTCATACGGTGAGAGGGACTTCTCCTTTTAAGCTCACGGCATTCCTGTCAGCGTGCTTTTTGGACTGAGTCTCACGAGTTTGGCAAGCGGGAGAACAATGGGCCTGAAGGCCTCAGTTCAGCCTGGGACGGCACCGCGGTAGAAGAAGAGATCGTGTCATAAATAATATTTTTTAATTATTTTTTTTTAAATTATCTGTGACACGATTCTCACAAAATTTCACAAACGTGCTTAGGTTTATATTCTACAACTATTCACCAAGTTTAAATTCGATCGGATTTATTTTGGTTGAAAACAAAATTATTACTCGGAAACCCTTGGGCCGATTATACCCATTAACGAACTTGTCGTTGTATTAGGATGCACCACCTACCCTGAAAATTTCAAGTCGCTAGCTCTTTCCGTTCTCAAGTTATCGTGGCAACGGCCGGACGGCACCACATAATTAAATTTCACATTTGGGCAAAATGATAACGCGATGTTCCCCAGAACATTCAAATTAATTTCAAAAAGTTATCTGCACATTTGCAACAGTATTGTTCACGGCACAGTCACATATGTATAGACATAACATCACATAAAGACATACCAAACCAAGCTATTATCTACAAGTGAAAAGATTCCATACTTTCCCATTGATATCTCAAATCTAATCGATGATTCATACGTAATTATCTCGAATCTCAACATGGCAGATGTATTCTTGATTAGTCTCGACTAATATGGAAACAATCCTATTCTGGGTCCCTCCCCAATCAGCTCCACTTGTGGGAACATGAAAACTACTAGTTGCAGGGCGGACAGATGTATCGCGGTTATATTGCAATTTGTAATTAATCCGTAAACATAAGGTACGATCGAAGATGATACATACATGCACCTGAGACTAGGAATCCCCATTATGGCCTGCTAACAGCCCACAGTCCCACTATAAATGTCCCCATAACTGGGAACTTCAACCTGGCCCCAAGAACACCCGTGATCAGTGTCGGCGCATTGAACAAGGCATTGCACGACCGGCTTCATCGACGAATATTTATTTACTTTGTATAACTGATATATATTCCGAAAGATCAAAGTATGAGTGATCGATTGAATGCGAAGTATCTGCGTGATAAATAAGATATTTTTTGCGAAACCTTGCAGGAATAATATCTTCCCAGGAATACTATCTTCCAGGAAAATTATCTTATCAGGAATATTATCTTCCCAGGAATATTATCTACCCAGGAATATTATCTTTCCAGGAATATTATCTTCCCAGAAATATTATGTAATGTGAAAAATTTTTTTTTCACATTTTTTATTTGTTGTACTTTAGGTTACATATAGGTCTTTGCATATTGGTCGAATGATTTTGATGTAAATGTAGTTAGTTTTGACGTTGTCTTAATTTCTGGGGTATATTTACATAAATTTGTATTATTATTAAGAGGATACTGTATATGGGCTTTGCCTGTGAGTATTCCATAGTTTGATCCAAATAAATAAATAAATTACAAACTTTTGAATTCAAATTTTTTTAAGATGCAGTTTCATCATAAGAATCCATGGTTATCATTTTCAACTCTAACGAACTAATACTTTCGGAGATATGATGTTTCAAAATTTCAATAATACATCGTAAGTTCTATGTATTCACAGAATGTGAACACAGAATCTGTCTGTGATCACTATTCATAAATGTTATCTTTTCTAGCTATTAGAGATTGTCAATTCGTAGTTGTTATTTTCTCTTGGAAATCAAGTAGGTATACGATTCTTGAATTTGTGAATACAATACATATATACAAGACTGTCTTGATGTTGTTTATGGAGGCAATAGGAAAGAAGAACATAATGGAATCATCAAAACAAATTACTGTTCGTTGACCACTGAGGTTAATATTACCTTTTACTTCCTTAAGTAGTGAGGCGTACATGTTCCTTTATACAGTATTTTCATAATGTTTCTGGCAAAAAAATACTGAAATATGGATCTACAGTTGTGTATCAAACATTTTTTCTTGAGTTAAGGTTCATAATAGAGAAAAGAATGTGTTAGTGGTATGAACTATTAAATTTTAAATTATGCAAAGAGGATAGTATTTAATTAATATATTTTGAACTGTTAAAATAATAAGTTCGTAATCCACTACCTACTCAAATATCAGGAATAAATGGACAATCTGCTATGATTGTCTCCAGCCTTGCTCTAGACATTTCGATGATACTTTCCTTAGGTATTTCGAGTTTTGAAAACTATGCACCGAGTGTAAGTTGCAACAACCCATTCCACGAGGTTGAATCATTGCAGATTGCTCATTTAATCTTGATAAATAAATTTAATGACAATTTTTGAAGCATTAAGGCATTGAAGCATTGTAAATTGCTCTTTTTTTTTAAGATAATTTTTGAAGCATTTTTTCTAAACGACACTTTTTTTAAATTTAATTTCTTTCATGATGCATTTCTATCATAGGAATCCATTGATAAAGTTCCCAACTCTGAGAAACCAATATTTTCGGAGATATAATTTGTCTGTTTCAACAAGAGCGCCAAAAAGCTCCTATCCACAGGGCTTGAACCAATTTTTTGTACATAATTTCGCAACAATCAATATATCTAATAACTCCTATTAACCTCCGAGCAATAGGTCGCGAGATATTCCCGAAAAACTGATTCTAGTGACCCTTTGACCCATATAACTTTTTTAGCCGGCACGATATCAATGTCGAATTTTCACATCTTCATTACAAAAAATCAGCTCATTAGGAATTTTTCCGCAGATAAAACCTAAAATGACTGGACTAATAGCGTGGATCATTTCGAAGCTGAATCTTCGCTGATGGTAATGACTTCTGAGTGTTTTATTCTAATTCCAGGTTTTGTACACACCGAACAGAATTCATTTATGATATTTTTCACGAAAACTGTCATGAATGCGCAGCAAAAAACTGCTATCTTTTGTTGCAGTCACCACTGCAGAAAATCAGTTGTGCAGTCGGGCGACCGTGGTAAACACCGGAACGACGTCTCTTTCCTTATTTAGACCGACGATGCCATAACTCCATTCCTGGAACAAAACAATTCCACTCTCGGCCCTCCGCGATCTGAATATCTTTCTCACAGCCTCCGTCCGTGAGATGCGGCAGGATTATCTTGTTTTCTTTGTGAGCGCGAGCTTCGCTATTCGGTTTTTTGCCTTGCCCGCCTCGTGTTTTTCACTGCGGATATAAATATCTTCGGTCGCTGCTTCTCCTAGAAAAATACGGCTAGTTAGAGACTAACTAATGGCGCGCTGCGAGCGAAATTGGATCGGAAAAACTGTGGGTATTGAGTAAACGGCCCAAGGTCACTGGAAATTACGTAATTGCGAGGAAAAAGTAGGAAAAGCACTAACGCGAGATCAGTTGGCGCGGTTGATCGCATTCATAGCCGCAGCGGTCACCCATCCGGGTCTTCCAAATAGATAATATAATAAACTGCTCCACAAAGGTTTGGGGTATCGTATTAAGTTGTTCTGAGGGGCGTAAAATTTTAAAGTCAATATCAAAAACATGATCAACTGCCAATAAAAATGTATTAATCCGATTTGAATGCATATTTTCACCATCCGGTCGTCTTTTTTCTTGAGTTTGGCAGTTTTTCACATTATTCGTAAGATTTAGCATTTCAATATGCAGTTAATTCATTGTCAGTCTCTTAGCGATATCGAACTTAGTAAATTTCACATGGTGGCCTCCCTCAAGTCGCTGTGGCAGAAACATTTCAAGTATCGCAAAGAGTAATATCGCGACTGTGGAATAGGTTCAATGAGACAGGTTCGGTGCAGGAAAGACATAGGGTTGGTGGACCAAGAAAAACAACACCCGCACAAGACCGTTTTGTCACCATTTTGGCGAGGAGATATTCTCTTTCTTCATGTAGGATGCTGAGAAATCGGCTTTTAAATGCCAATGATCCTGAAATTTCCATTGAAACCATTCGACGTCGTTTGGGGGAGATTAACCTGGCTTCTAGACGTCCATTGAGGGGTTCCGTTGACACGTGAGCATAAACGACAAAGATAAGAATGGGCCAGGCAGCATGTTAATCTGAACGTCCAATGGCGTAGTGTACTTTTCACAGATGAATTCAGATACGGTTGATTTTCAGATTCTCGATTAATAAGGGTATGAAATATGCCGCGTATACCCCGAAATCGCCGTCATGTGCAAGAGGTTCATCCACTTCGAGGAGGCTCTGTTATGGTATGGGCTGGGATATGTTACAACGCGCGCAAAGACCTCCACATTTGTCCTGGCAATATGACTGCTTTACATTATAGGGAACATGTCATTGGCAACGTAGGGCCAAATTTTCATGCTGCCATTGGTGAAGCTTTCCAATCTCTTGACGATAACGCAAGACCACATCGTGCAGCAATAGTAGAAAATGCGCGAGTTGGGACAAGTTAGTTATGTGAAGAATAAAACCCGTGCACGTCGCTCCAGAACAGCCGAGAATATTGCTGCTGTAGCTGAAAGTGTTGAAGAAAACCCAGGTTTGTCCATTCTTCGTCGTTCTTTGGAATAAGGCATTCCACAAATGTCATTACACCGTATTTTGCATAATGATTTGGGTCTTAAGGCTTATAAAGTTCAGTTAACACAAGAGCTCAAGCCAGCCGATCATCAACAACGTCGTGTCTTTGCTGATTGGGTCGTTGAAATGCATGAAAATGAACCGGAATTCCATCGAAAAATCATCTTGAGGGATGATGCCCATTTCCACCTCGGTGGCTTCGTCAACAAGTAAAATTGTCGCATCTGGGGCTCGGAAAACCTAAGAGTTATTGTTGAAAAGCCTTTCTATCCTCAACGTGGGAATGTTTGGTGTGGTTTATGGTCCGGCGGAGTCATTGGACCTTACTTTTTCGAAAATGAGGCTGGAGCAACAGTTACGGTGAATGGATTGCGCTATCAAGAGATGATTAATGATTTTTTATGGCCGGAATAGGATGGTATTGATCTGGACAACGTTTACTTTCAACAAGACGGCGCTACGTGCCACACAAGCAACGAAACCATTGATCTTTTGCGGCAAAAGTTTCCGGACCATGTTATCTCTCGAAGAGGTGATCACAATTGGCCACCGAGATCTTGTGATTTAACACCTTGCGACTTCTTCCTTTAGGGCCACGTGAAAGAGAAGGTCTACGCCAATGGCCCAGCGTCGATTCAAGACCTCAAAGATGGAATTCGTGAGGCTATCGAGGACATAGGGCAGCCAATTTGCGATCTGGTTAGGAAAATTTCATTAAAAGGATATGGTCCTGTAAGCGTGGTCGTGGTGGTCATTTGCCTGATGTTATTTTCCACTATTAACGGCATAGCTTCTTCTTTTTTAATGAAATAAACATCCCATCATATATTGAAAAATGGCATTTTTCTTTGAATATCAAAATAACACCTTTTATTGGAAGACCCTTTATAAGAAAATTAGCTCAAAAATTGTCGATCTTACCAAATAATCTTTGTAGTTTCGAAAGTTGGTACAGTTAATCCCTAAGGTGCCTAGATGAACATACTAAAATTCCTCGAGGGTATCAGTGAGGGAGTGGAGGAAAGGCCTCCTTTTTCAGTTTTATACTTTTACAAACTTTTACAATTTCAAAGCTGGACAGGATCTGGAACAGAGCGATAAACACAACTTCTGTTCCTACCGATAATCCGCACACGAAATTGAAAAAAAAGTTTTCACCACACATACCTGGGACCATTCAATACTTATTTTACGGGATAACAGACCACCAACAAATAACCAAGGCAGGCGTTTTCCTCCCGATATCCATTCTCTCACCTCCCATACTGCTCTCAGTATAGATTTCCAGAATATAGCTTTTTCCCTGAAAGCATATAGCCCTCCAAGGGCAACTAGACGGGTTGATAAAGAGAAAACTCTTTCCTGACATCGCGGAAAATGGGAATGCGTAACATGCTCCTGACGCGCCAACTCAAGACTCTTCAAAGTTGACTGACCTGACAAGAGCGGCTCTCACAAAGGCTGTTTCTATTAACGCTTTTTTATATACGGGCATAAAGGCCGCCATATGTGAACGGTTTTGTATCGCGTTCTGTTGTTCGGATGAAGATGGGATTTTACAATGCGAAAAAAAGGAAGTGGGGAACGTTATTGATGGGTAGTGGCTCCTTCAATTGTGGAGAAAGAGATAGCAAGTAGCCAGCATTGAAATTTTTACAGTTTACGTTTCAAGAAATATTGCATTCAATGAGCGAATGGAAAATTCCACTATCCAGAGCTGTACTCCAGAAAAACAGGATGATGAATCTCGGAACAGAAGGAGAATTAAGTATTTTCGACCATTTGGGGAGAGTTTCATTCTGATATTCCAGGGGCTGACAATTCAAGGGCAATCAACTTAGTTCTCGACTACTAAGTGATAAGTGACTCATATAGGGGTAGCAGTCACCAAAGATGACTGATGATTTCGGAGTTACAAAAAAAAAATTTTTTTTACATTACAAAGTTCAAATTAAATTTTTAATAAGATGCAATATAATTTTCGACTCTAAGAAGCTAATACTTTAGGATTAAAATTTCCATAATAAATCGTACTTCTATGTTTTCACAGAATGCTGTGTGAAACTAAAGCATGTATCTATGTGAGATGATAGCCCTATACATTCGGGTCCTGAAGCGGTCTTTGAACATCTTTGAAATCACAGCTTGGGTTGGGCGAACCTGATTTGAAAAAAACCCTTCTAACCGATGTACAACGACATTCCCTTTTCAAATTTCAGATTACCTTTGAAAATTAGCGGAGTTGATTCTTCTTCAAAAGTTTTCTTTGCATGTGAGAAATAAATTTGGAAGTTGATGTATTATTTTTGATTTGTTCGTTTTTGCTCACATGTTCTAGGGAACAGCCCTTAAATGTCTGTAAATTTCGGATTTTTCTCCGAAAATGGTCTCAAACGATGAGGCTCGAATCACTGATGAATAATTTGAGGTCAAATTAAATTCTGTCCTGACAGCCATTACCACGATGACTTTCGAAAGGAAAGAGATAACGATTTGAAGTTTTCAGGGTACCCATATTGCGCATCCAAATGCGACGGACAATTGCTTTTCATCGGCATAAAAGCATCGTTTTGAGGATCCAAACATAAATAAGCACGATGACTGTAATTTTTCAAATTTTATATTGTTAAATTGAGCTAAGGTTTTAAAATCTTAACAATACAGGGTGTCCCAAGATGTTCCGAACAGCCAATATCTCGGATCTCAGACAAGGTAAGTTCAAACAAAAAGTATTTTAAATGGCAACAATAACTCTAGCAGAATCCGTCGTTAAACTTTTATTTCTGATTACCACCCCTGGAAAAACTACCCCTTATATTTTTTTCACTCTGAACGATTCCCCAGTAAAAGAAGAAATATGTAAAAACAATTTTTTATCATTTTACTTAAATTCAACCCTTAAAAATTATAATCATAATTTCCGGCACATTCCTCATTTTTGCTCGATTTGAAAGTTGTGTGGAAGCTGGTGGGGCAAATTTCGAACATTTGTAACATTAATTTTAATTTTGAATGATATTATGTTGTTTTATTATGTTTCAGAGTGTTGTTTGTGTTAATGTTTTTTTTATTGTCTGTATTGTATGGATTCTGATAGAGTTTTTTATGCCATTCAAATTACTGTTTGTTTGAACTTTCTACCCTGTCTGAGAGCATTTCATATTTCTTATTTTACTGGGGAACCGTTTAGAGTGAAAAAAATATAAGGGAGCCGTGAACAAAAATATCTGGGGGTAGTTTTTTTCAGGGGTGGTAATTAGAAACATAATTTTAATGACGGATTCTGCTAGAGTTTTCGATGCCATTTAAATTACTTCTTGTTTGAACTTTCTTCCTTGTCTGAGAGTCGAGATATTGGCGGTTTGAAACATCTTGGGCCACCCTGTATACACCTTCGATACTTCAGAGATCACAAAACCAGTTTAATCATCTCCAACTCACGAAATCATTACGACTTAAGGCAATTAAATCCTCTCGTCTATGGACCGCCTCAGCGACCGCCTTGTTGTATAATCTTCTTCTCTCGTGCGTTCTCTCTGGTCGCCGGCCGAGCAGGGTCAGGGATGAGGCCACCGAGTTCCGCACGGAAGCCAGATGGTCCCGATTTTCGATGGTTCGACCCCCTAGGGTCCGGAAATTGAGAGCCACATGGTCCTACAAGGTAGGATGGGGTAGAAATATCGAGTTGGTCGATTTTTCGATAGGAAATTCGACCTAGTGACGCGGAAACGACAACGAACGGAAAAGCCGGACTGCGAATGTACGGGAAGGAAGTGTGTAAGGGTTAGGGGAGTCCGCAAATTTGTTATTTTAAATCGAACCGGCAGATGGAAGCTGTATTATGGATTGTGAGATGATCTGAACGGGGTTGTAGACAGGAAGTGAACGAAATATTGAGGCAGAATATTTCTTTTTTGGTGCTCGGGTCGATAAATTTTTGATACACAAAAAATAATAATAGCAGGATGAAACACATTGATAAGGAAGAGAATATAACAAATATGAAAGGAGAAATAATTTACAGGTGATCCTATCTAAGGGTAGAAAACGGTTTATTTCGTTTTCCGGCACAACTACAAGTCTACATGGAAAAAAATCAAATGGCAAAGTTGTAGGTAATAAGGAGATCTACAACTTTTGTTGTCATTTTTTCACATAACCTCAGAATTTATGTGAAAAATTCTAATAACCAAGTTTTCGGATTTTTATTTTCATTTCATACAATTTTTTTTTCACGACAGTTGGTGACCAACTTTTTGGCGCTCTTGTTCCTCGGAACAGAGTGCTTATCAATTTGCCCAAATGTCTGTAATTTTCGAATTTTTGGCTGAAAATGGTCTTGAACGATTTGGTTTGACTCACTGATCAAGAATCCGTGGTCGAAATCGATTCTGTCCAGCCGGCCGTCCGACCGGCTGTTAACACGATAACTCTCGAACGGAATGAGCTAGACAGTTTAAATTTTCAGTGTAGGTTTGAGGGATAAATATCTCGGTTATCGGGCGAAATAGGTCTAACAGTTTCAGAGTAACGAAAAAAAATATTTTTTTTTACATAACAACTTTTGAATTAAATTTTTTTTAAGATGCAGTTTCATCATAAGAATCCATTGTTATCATTTTCAACTCTAACAAGCTGATACTTTTGGAGGTATGATGTTTCAAATTTTCAATAATACATCGTAAGTTCTATGTATTCACAGAATGTGAACACAGAATCTGTCTGTGATCACTATTCATAAATGTCATCTTTTCTAGCTATTAGAGATTGTCAATTCGGAGTTGTTATTTTCTCTTGGAAAGCAAGTATGTATTCGATTCTTGAATTTGTGAATATATACAAGACTGTTTTGATGTACTTTATGGAGGCAATAGGAAAGAAGAACATAATGGAATCATCAAAAGAAATTACTGTTCGTTGACCATACGTACGTTGACTGAGGTTAACATTACCTTTTACTTGCATAAGTAGTGAGACATGTTCCTATATACAGTATTTCCATTATGTTGCTAGCAAAAAAATACTGAGATATTGATCTACATTTTTGTATCAATCATTTTTTCTTGAGTTGTAGTTCATAATACAGAAAACAATTTCTTCCCTTTTATTACCCACAACTTTGCTATTCAACTTTTTACCATAGGACTTGTTGTTTTGCTGGAAATCCAGATAAACCTTTTTTAACCCTTAAAAACTCACCCCCTTCCACTTCCCGACCTCAGATCATCAGTTAATTATTTTCCTTCTATTTTTGTTATATTCTCTTTTTCCAATGGGTTTCATCCTACTTCAATTTTGTTTCACCTTTTACCATTTTCAAGGCACAGCTCTAATAGTGGAGCTCATATGATATGGAGTATAAAATCCACTTTATTATTTGAAACTATTTATTTATATGCTGGCTGACACCTTTCGACTATCATTTTCAAAGCCATGCTGAAAGAGTTGAAAGCAAGTAAAATAATTTACAACTATGTAAAAGTGTCTGAGCTCTTAATCTATGGAAGTTTCTTTCAAATAAGTGTTTGCTCTCTTCAGAGCTCGCCATCAGAGGTTGAAGTTAAATAATTGAATTAAAATAGACATCTAATATTAGACACAGACGCATTTATAGAAATCTTACTCCTGGAAATTTTCGCACTCGGTGCAGCAGTATAATTTTAAATCGAAAATTCTCACGTCAAAATATCTGCTATTTTAAAAAAGTTTGTGGGCTTTTTCTTCGTTAAATCTCTACTTTTTGATGTTGTAAAAAAAATAACATTATTTTAGTAAATTTTCTCACAAAATGCTGCGAAATAACAGGTTGTAAGACACAAACCCTCCTACCTTTTGATGGGCTTTCCGTAGATCACCAAGGTATATACATGAGTTATCTTAAAATAGCAATAAATAGGCATCTACGCATATTATTTAGCGAAGATTTTACAACTTTCTCAAAATATAGTAGATCTCTTATTAAATATTAAAATTATCTTAGCATTTTCTCAGGAAATTTACGATAGTAATGTTATTTTTTTAAACAATCAGAAACTTGAGATTTCAACGAACAAAAAGCCCACCGACTTTTTTAAAAGGCAGATATTTTGACGTGAGAATTTTCGATTGAAAATCAGGCTGCTTTTTGGATATATATATATATATTCTTTTGACTGAGAGCTGTATATGTGTTAGCAGAGGTTGGTGTAACGGGGTAGCATACAATTCGACGTACGATACAAGAGCTTAGGGAAAAACCTCAGCAAAAAACCCCTTCTCCCCGTGAGTGGTGATTTGTAACTATTGTTTACAAAATTTGCTGAAATTTAAAAATATTGATGGGGATATATTTCTTCAATGTGGATTCCCTCGTCAAAAAACGGATAGGTTTCTCCAAGGTACCCGAAACTCAACCTGAAAAATGAAAAGACAAGAGGAGGAAACGAACAAATTAAAAATAATACATAACCTTTCAAAAGTCTCCTCTCACAAAAATACTTCTCTGTAGGCGAATGGGATCTCGTGGAGAAGATAATGGATAATAACTCAAAATGAGGTGGAACACTAAATATTATAAATCAAAAAAATCACAGTGTGTTTGGGGCCTAAAAAAGTAAGTTTTCACCAAATATTGTGAAAATAAAGAATTTCTTGGAAAAGGTAAAAATAAAAAACCAAAACCTTAGTTATTTTAACTTTTCACATAAATATCGTGTGAAAAAAGGGTGAATATGAAAATTTCAGATCTTTTTATTACCTTTAACTTTGGAATTCAATTTTTCTCCATAGGACTTGCCGTTTTGCCGTGAATCCAGATAAATCACTTTTGCCCTTAAAAATTCACCCCCTTCAACTTCCTGACCTCAGATCGCCCGTAAATTATTTTCCCTTCATTTCTGTTATGTTCTATAGCTTTTCCAATTAGTTTCATCCTACTGTTATTTTTCGTCAGAAATTATTTCAACCTTCAATCTTCCCCAATACTCGATGTTTTATACACTAAAACTACTACTCTTCCAACAACCCTGAATTAGTTATGCACGGCATTAAAGTGGCTCATTGAATTTTTTCCGCAATTAAACCATTCCCGCAAAAAGAAACCGAATATATTAAACATTATTATAATGAAAAAATCTAGTTTTATCGTAAAAATATCTCAGCAGGGGTGTGCGTGAGGTCAAAAATCATGAGTTTCCGTGTTGAAAAGTGACCCATTTCTGCGGGATTTAATATTAAAAAAATCGCGACTTGATGAATTATTGTAATGGCTGGCGGAGCGTAGGAGTTATGCATCAGGGTAAATGGATGTGGACAATACATGCGCTGTTATAGAAAATTAGGTTAGATTAACAATGGAAAGTCCGTAAGGATCAATAGCTGTCTCTTTCTTTCATTTTTCAGGCGTCTAGATATCGAACTGATAAATGGAGGTTTACTCATTATTTTCGCGTTTAAGAAAATTAGTATGCTTTGGCGCGCTTTTTCAAATTCATAGCCAGTGGGGTCACCGATCCAGGTACTGAACCCACCAAAAGCACCATTTTATTCAACACCAGCGCACTGAATACTTATTACTAAATTAATCTTATTCTATTCGATTCTTTTGTAGATATGCCTGTGATTAATGATGAGGACGAATTCCAAATTCAAATGTCAATAATTCCTTAACTTCCTGAAATTAACTATTTATTTATTTATTTATTTATTTATTTATATGATTAACAAAAGCTAAGGTAACCTATGTGGCTCAAAACAAGCTAAAGAAAAACAAACAAAGCAAAAAGAATGGGTGCCGAAAGCAGTGAGAAAAAGAGAATTTCATGCAATAGAAAAAAAAACAAATAAACAAAATAATTCAAATTCAAAATGGACAAATTGTACGCAACAGTTAAGAGTTTTACAAACTTAAGTTAGAACTGGACCAGTTGTCAAACCCCACTTTGAATTGGTTCACGTTCGGCGCACACACAACATCACTCGGAAGTTTGTTCCAAACATGGAAAACTCTGTTCGACAAAAAGTGTTCCCGCGAAACCGAGCGGAATGCTTCCCTGTATAGTTTATAGGGGTGGCCTCGGAGTCCAGCAATGATGTTCATGCGGTATAAATGTGACAGATGCACTCCGGAAGACCCATGCAGGATTTTGTATGTTGAAATGACATCCCCTCTTAAACGTCTGTGTTCGAAGGTGGTTAGCTGGAGATTCTGCAATCTGTCTCGATAATCTGGTCTCTGGCTTCCATATGGCATTCTGCTGACTCTCCTCTGTATTCTCTCCAGCCTGTCAGAGTCTCTATGGAAACGAGTATCCCACGCTGTACCCGCATACTCGAGGATCGGTCTTATGTATGACTTCAGTAGATGGTAAGATGTTGAGATAGAGCAGCGACCGAACACCTTCTCGAAGAGATAACACCTCTGAGAAGCCCTGCGACAGACAGTGTCCACATGATTCGTCCAGCTAAGTTCCTCATTCATTACAACACCGAGGTCAGTGTGCGAAGAGCATGGCCGAATTGAACTTCCGCCAACAGTGTATTTTAGGCGAGGATTGGACGCACCAAGATGCAGCACGGTGCACTTCTCCGGGTTAAGTGGAATCAGCCAGGCAGCACACCACTCTTCGATTCTTTGCAGATCCTGACACAGTGCCCCATAAGAGACCAAGGGATTGGCGTACATTTTAGTGTCATCGGCGAAGATGGAAACTGCCGATGTAAGGAGGCCAGGTAAATCCGCTGTATATAGAAGAAATAATAGCGGGCCCACAACTGAACCTTGTGGAACCCCACTGGTGGAATATCGTGGAGCAGAGTATCTGCCACCAACCCTTACTGAAAAGTAGCGCTCAGCGACAAAAGATCGTATCCACTTCAGAATGGACCCTCTCACCCCGACATGCTCCAGTTTTTCGAACATCCTACGAAAAGGTACCCTATAGAATGCACGAGCAAAATCTAAATAAATTATATTCACTGGTGTTCTGGAATTCATTGCACTTGTCCAGTCATCAAGACATTGCAATAGGTTGGTCGTAGTTGATCTCAGGGACAAAACCATGCTGGTTTGGGGGTATTATAGAGTTTGTCAGAGCGAACTGCATTATTACGTCGACAAAAATCCTATCGCATATCATCCCAACAACACTAGTTACCGTTATGTGCCGATAATTATTAGCGTTAGTTTTATCTCCCTTCTTGAAGATTGGCGTAACGGACCCTGACAACCAGGCAGCAGGCAATCGAAGTACAGCAAAGGACATGGTGTAGAGTGAACACAAAGGCCTAGAGAAGGCAGTGGCGCATCTTCTCAAGATAAAGGGAGAAACACCGTCACGTCCAGGTGATGAGGCCTCCTTTAGGTTTTTGAGGTGTTCTTCCACAAGCTCAGGAGTGAAACAGATATCAGTGATCTCGGCGACGGATTTGTCACCCACCATCTGGGGAACCGGACCCTGGTGTTCCTCTGAAAATGCTGCGGCAAAAATACTTGCAAAAATTTCAGCCGACTCCGAATAATCGCCGCTCAGCTGACCAGAGGGGCCTCAGACAATGGGAACTGACACCTTGGTGCTCAATGACGAACGGACGTAGCTGAAGAACTTCCTATGATTCTCGGATCTGACAAGGTTATTCTCATAGTTACTTCTAGCCAATGACAAAGTTTTATTTAGTTCATTAGAGTATTATTATTATTGTGATTATTTTTGTGATTTGCTATATTGACCTCGGTGGTCAACGAACAGTAATTTCTTTTGATGATTCCATTATGTTGTTCTCTCCTTTTGTCTTCATAAACTAAATCATTGAAATGATTCAATTATAAATCTTCTAAAACACCATCCCCAAAATTTATACATAAGTTATTTAATATGCAACAAGTCAATATTATTTTTGGTATCAAAACAGTCTTGTATATATTCACAATTTCAAGTTTCCGAACCTTGTTTTCCAACACAAAATATTTTCAAGGTACGAATTATAAACAAATAAAATATAAGGCTGTGTAAATTCTACCTCGGCACTGAGCGCTGACTGCCACGTTCGGAAACGGGGATCGAGAACGCCATTCTTTGCAAGAACCTACAAACAACTGATGATGATCTACTGGAACAACCATATACAATAGATAGTGTATTGTGTATATGGGTTACACTTTCCGAAAAGCCCTGAGATGACATGTATGAACATTGAACACAGACCATACCTAAAGGGTCCGCCAAATAACTTTTTTTTTTGAAAATGCAATAAAAAAAAGCTACTGAATATTTACTAAATTTTCTTTTTTTATTTGAAATTACAATTCTTCTGGTTAATAATGGAAAATAATTTCATTCAAATGGCTGCCTCGGCTGGCCATGCAGTAGCCTATACCATCGGTCCAATTTTTAAGCACATTATCGATTGTGTGCAGCTGTATTTCACCAATGGCTTCACGAATATTGTCCTTTAAAGCGTCAATTGTCTCTGGCTTGTTGGCGTAACACTTATCTTTGACGGCACCCCACAAATAATAGTCCAACGGTGTCAAATCGCAGCTCCGAGGTGGCCAAACGACATCAGCTCTGCGGCTGATTATGCGATCTTCAAAAACAGGGCAACTCCTGAACCAATTGGACTTTGTATGGCGTCATACCAAGGTCTTTATGCAACATTCGTCTCAATGATGTCTCCGAAATGTTCAATTCTTGAGAACGACGGTGAATTGATGTTGATGGCGCTTTACGCACACTTTCTACCACAGTAGCAATATTCTCGGGTGTACGCACTGTTTTTGGCTTTTCACGCTTTGGTTTATCGATGAGGATGCCAGTTTCTTTCACTGTTTTCACAAGATAACGAACATACGGAGCTGACGTTGCTTCTCTTCTTCCAAAATCCGTACGCAATTTTGCACACATTCTGCAACATTACCATGATTTTCAAAGTAATGTCGCAATATTTCCCAACGTGATTCAACCGTATACACAACCATATTCGTTCAGCGGAAGGATAAAACTAATTATCTGTCAAATCAGACATGAGTTAAGTGTTACCATTCACGAAATAAGCACTAGTTGAAAAAAAAAAAAACGTTAGATAGTGGAAGCTTTATATAGCATCAATGGGCAAGATGCTTGGGCATTGCGTTTGCGCATTCTCACCTCAGCACCCCCTAGGATGCTGGCTTAAGCGAGAAGCATTCTTATATTATTATTAACTTCAGAGAATTGTAAGAAGGTCATACGTAGTCGCACAAGGGTAAGACTTACGAAGGTTTTGTTTCAAAATATACAGTCCATTATCCTCAAAGTTATTTTTATCATCCATATCGAGTGTTTGTGCTCGTACATCACAGTACAGGCAAGGAAATACATGTAACTACCAGGTCCAACCAAGTTTGCCCAATCAAAATTCCTACCAAATCGTTGTGCCAAGTAACAACAATTTTATGGTCCTTCGAACCGTATTAAGTAACAACATCCAGCGTATCAGGGGTCTATTCTCGACCATTCGCAATTTTAACGATCGGTCGCATATGCTATATATTGCTATAGAGATGCGAACGATCGTGCAAATTGCGAATGGTCGAGAATAGAGCCCCAGTTCCTCCGAAACGGTTCGCATCTGTACCGGAAATCCCTTCCCTCCAAAATTCCCTATTCCGGGGAGAAACAGTTCACATCCGTCATTTATAGATTAAAGTGACAGCGACAAGCTAAACCCTTCCCGATCTGTCAGACCGCTAATTAGGGGCGCCTTTTACGTCTTATTAACGATTTTCCTCGTGATAAATAAAGAGTTACATTTGTCACTGGGCGTCTCGACGAGGCTTAGCGGATTTTCGGGACCGACTCGCGGCTTTGTCAGTATTTTTAGACGCCGGTGAAGAACAAGGAAGGATTTCGGTAGATGAATAATGAAGACTGTTCACCTGCTACGGGATGGGTCGTTTAAGAACTGCAGTTTCGAGACTTTAACGGTTGTTTTGATGCGTTTAGAGGTTTTGACAAGCAACACTTTGGATTTGTGAGATTAAATATACATTAAATTCAAATAATTTATTGTCTAGTAGTCGAGTCAGCAAGTACCTCTTAGGTAAAAATTTTTGCGTATTCTCCGAAAATTATGATTGAGGTTTTTGAGTGTTTGAGTAAATGCTCGAAAAATTGCAATATTTATAAACAATTACGTGAAAAAAGAGGGGGTTTGGATTTTCGCCAATATCTTAGAAACTATCTGAGATAATTCTCTCCCAAGCTCTGAAAAATATCTATAAAATGAAAAATTAATAATCTTGTGATTTGCTTCTGCGTAAGAAACACAAGATATTTGTCAGAAGCAATCAATCGAACAATGTTGCCTAACAAATAACAACGAAACAAGATCATCGAAGAAACAACTATATCGTAACGTTCCAGAGAATATTGTGTTGCGTTCAGCATATTGGGTTGCTGAATAGTCAACAAGAACTGAAAAAATCAGAAGAATCAGTTCTAAGTTTAATATAAGAACCGTCTTCAAAACACAAAATGATCTCAGGTCTTTATTAACGAAGACAAAACCCATTAATGAAAAACAAAAATCAAAAAACTATGTATATAATATTCCTTATATTTGTGGTAAATCATACACAGGAGAAACATCAAGACCACTAGAAGTAAGAAAGTCAGAGCATAAGAATAACTTGAGAAATAGAGACATACAGAAATAAAAAATAGCAGAACATGTATGTACAATCCAAGGAGATCACATGATGGATTGGAGTAATACAAAGATTCTAATGACAAAAACTGATTCTATTAAAAGGAAACTTAAGGAGTCAACTTGTATTTTATTGAACAGAGAATGCAATTTTGCAAATTACTCAATTGGTATTGACCATATTTGGCTGAATTTAATGAAAAAGGAGGTGGAACTTGGAAATTTCTATACAAAGTAAAACTATGTTAGCTATGTTATTCAAATACTGTCAATGTGACAATTCTCGAGTCTCAGAATAACAATCAACAAAATAATTCTGAAGATTTTTTCGTTAAGCGTCTGAAGAAGGAGTCTGATATAGACTCCAAAACGTTACGATATAGTTGTTTCTTCGTTGATGTTGTTTCGTTGTTATTTGTTAGGCAACATTGTTCGACTGGTTGCTTCTGACAAATATCTTGTGTTTCTTACGCAGAAGCAAATCACAAAATAATTAATTTTTCATTTTATAGATATTTTTCAGAGTTTGGGAGAGAAAACCCAGAAAGAAACCATTCAATGATGTTAGGTTTCTGCACAGATAGGCATTGCGAATATGTATGCTAACTTGGGATTGCGCGTTTACAATGATGGAAAGCACAAGGAGCATAGATTTTGGGCGGTGCATAGCAGCCGTATCACGCATATTTTATAGATGTGACATGGGATGGATTGATTTATTTAGAGTTCTCAAATATTCATTGCCAAGAAAATGTTATCACAAAGTACATCCTAAAGAAAACAACGTTCCGGAAATGTATTTCATTTTTTTAAAATAATAAACACATATTGTAAATAGCGTGTAATTTAAAAAATTCATTCTCAACCTGAATTTCAGAATAATAGAAGGAGGCTACAGGTACCGACTTGCGTCAAAAAGATATACCGTAGCATGAAATCAGCATTCTATTTTCATATTCAAATGAACATACGGATAAATATACCGAACAATAATGTTATCCAGAAATTACCATCTCGTATCGAAACAATTCCCCCGTGAAAATCTCGGAAGGAATTTTCTTACTCTTCTCCAGATTATACCGTCCAACTTTCTTCGCAGAACGTTTCCACTCACTTATCCAGGAAAATTTCCGCGATTTTCATTGCGCAAACTGGCATAAATTCGAGTTATCTCGTCAAGTTTCCCGTGTGGAAATGGAGACGTTCCTTAGAGCGCTCTGAAGAAAATTTCCATCTGCGAATGACCCTGGGATATATTCAATACACAACTAAAATTGCAACAAAAGCGTCCGGCGAGAAAACTGCTGAAAATCCTATAACTGTTATGCATTTCCGGGGGAAGTTGGACAATCACGAAGCTCTGAGAACAGGGGCGTAGGAAGGTGTGGATCCTGAGTACGCACTTAATCGAGTCATATTCATATTCGGGAGGAAAGAGGAAATATTGATGTCGAATATTTTTAGGCATTTTATTTTTGCACTTTATGGTTACTATATTTCAGTTATTAATTTTTATTTATTAAATGTATGACTTTATAGGCAGGGACGGACCGAAGCCAGATTTTTGGGAAGGGAAAAACAAGGCAAATTTTCCAACTCCAACTGCTTTAAAATTTTCCCAATTGCTTTGAAAATTTTCCAACTCCGTTCAACATTGGAAAGATCCCCCACCTTAGGCCTGTCCTTGGTAATGCATAATGGTTATTCCGTCCATAGAACTGCCCATTCACAAGAAACATCAAAACTTGTTTTCCGAAATTCAAACTTATCTACTTTCATTATTAAAAGAAAGGAGCAAACTGCGTACTCACATATTCACGTTGCTAAATTCAATAGAAATAAAAGCTTTTAAAAATGCCGCTCGACAGTGAGAAACAGCTCAAATTGGTAGCAGATGGTTTGTTTTATGACATACTGCAGTCTTCGAAACTGAAACATCTAGAGAGCTTCCCGCTTTCGGATAACGCTATATTATGATAAATATTATTTTTTGCCGGCTACACATATTGTGCCGAAAACTACTGAATATTGAATTTACGGCAACAGTAATGTGTACAAGGGTACATGGTGTTATTCCATGATATCCCATTCCTTTATGATTTCATAGAATGCTCTAATTATAATTTGCTGATGTATGTGAATCCCACACATGAGATGAGTCATAGACCTACGTTTACTTGCATTTTGTTGAACAGAGAATGCAATTTTGCAAATTGCTCAATTAGAATGGACCATATTTGGTTTAATTCGTTGAAGAAGGAGTTGGAACTTTTAAATGTATGTGTGAAGTGAAACCCCGTTGTTATGTTTTTTTAAAGACTGTCGCTGAGACAAATTTCAAATTTCAGAATATCGTTCAACAAAAAATATTTCTGAAGATTTTCGCTTAGTGTCTGAAGAAGGATACTGATTTAGTCTGTGAAACGTTACAGAATAGTTGTTCCATCATTGGTGTTGTTTCCTTACTGTTAATTAGGCTATACATTGTTATATAGTAGATATAGGTATATATATTGCTTCTGACAAGTATCTTGTGTTTCGAACGCAGGAGCAATCTGGAATTAATTTTTTTTTTCGGAGTTTGGAAGTTAAAACCAAGAAAAGAAGCATTTAGTGATGAATTCACCTCCCTAAGAATCCTTTAAAGATTACCTGAAGAAACTCATCTTTGTCTGACACCCCTAACATTCCTTTTAGTTATAAGGGCTTCAAGCGAGAGCGAGATTTTTCTCGTCTCGTCTTGTTCTCGTCTCGTAAAAGCGAGACGAGACGTCTTCAAAAATATTATAGGCGATACCGAGACCACAAACAGCGCAACACGAGAATCTCGTTTTTGGTCTCATTAAATTTTTTGTATGAAGCTTTATATACGACTCAGCTTTTTTCAACACCTACAGAAAACAATTGAATATGAAGAGTTTCCACTAAAATTACCAATATATTTTGTCTATATTATGCATCGATCGTTCTAGAAATACACGATTTTTTAGAAGATTATTAATTCGTTATGATCTTGCAATAATTGAGATTATTTTTCAAGAAAAAATAGAATTCACAACCATGAAAACAGATGCCATTATGAATTCAATACTTAAAGGACAACTTTTATTGCCCCTAAATCCCAATGCTTTGAAAATTTCGTCTCTATCAGAACATCTGGAGAAATTTATGCTCTTGTACTCCTTGTAGTGAAGATGTGTTCAATTATTGTATACATCTGTGGAACTACGTATAATAAAAGTGGTAAAAGAAATGAAGCTATTCTATGTTTCGAAAAGTGTTATGAGGAATACGCCAAGAACACCCTCGATGATCTATCCACTAGGAAGGTATTCTTTGGAAACTATACCAAATTGTTCAATTCTATTAAAAAATCTATCGACATCGATAGCCTATCTAAAACATCAGCAAAACTTTCGGAATATTGGAAAGCTGAGTTTGAAGAATATTTGCTGTCTGAAAGAGTAAATATGAATCAAAATATTTCACAGTGGTGGAGAGTGAAGAAAAAGTTCCTCCTACACTTTCCAGAATGGTCGATGATTCACTAATGGCTACATCCGTACCTGTTGAAAGATTATTTTCCACAGCAGGTATGATCATGGCAAAAACACGTACATCATTGAAAAATAATGTGATGCAAGCGTGATTATGTTTGAATTGTTGGTCATCGAGTAATTTAAAAGTTGAAATTGTCAGTGTTCAAAATTAAAAATAATATGTACATGTATAAATATTTTTGTATAAGAGCATAATAAATATAGCTTGACAAAATTATTCATTATTGTATACCATTTGGTTTATATATTATAATATTTATTATCGTTATTCAGGATTAAGCGAGACGAGACGAGACAACTGATAACGAGACGAGAACGAGACTTAATTTTTTGGGAATTGGCGTGAGCGAGACGAGATTTCTTATACTCTCGCCTACTCTCATCTCGTGTGAAGCCCTATTAGTTATTATATATCTAAATATCTCAAATGAGGAAAAAGAACTTCTCCCTCGTTATTTACATGCGTCCTTTCTAAACTTCTCAACACCCAACATTTTGTACCACCCTGCTACGCTCCTCATACTGTACAAATCAGAGAACTGAAAATCCGGGCACGTATTTTAAACAAATAACCAGATTGGAGGAGAGAATCTGTTCCGTAAAAAGAATCGGAATCCGATGAAACATATCTAATGAGCTGCTGCCGCGTTGCGCCAAGAACTCTCGCGAAATTTGCCTGCAAAATCTAGACGGCGTTGGTGCATTGCAGGAGACCCATAAAATGGTTGTGGAATTAAATCTCTTTCCGCGGCAGATTGAGAACTTCATCTCGGAGGATATTGGATTCGTTTGTTCTTCCGGTGCAACCTGGCAGATCTGCATAGATTTTGTTACATTTTATGGAGACTCCGTTGGAATAATGCGACGGTAATGTGCCTGACATGTTAACGAGAGTTTGATAACGTTAGATGGTTTTCTCCTATTTTTCTATCCACTTCTATTTTCTAGAAGCACATGACCTCTTTCTAATTTCTACAATTAACAGTAACTTTGTTTATTGAAAAATCTGCTGAAGCGAGAAGTTGGTGAATTCATTCTAACGAAAATTTTTCAGGGACTAAAAAAAGAATTGTGCAAATTTTTTAAATAATTTTGGTACACATAAATCGTGGAATTCGAAAGTTGCAGGCGAATTGATACTACAAATTGATTTTTTTTTCTTCATATACCAACTTTCAATCAACTCTGTTTCAACATCTGATACACCATAGTTTTGTTTCTTTATACAGGGTGTCCCAAGCTCAAGTGTCGATTAGACGTTTCTGGAGAACTGGACATATTTGAAATCTGAAAATTGGGATTATGATAGCGTTTGAAATTCTCTTCAGAGCTAAAATATGTTCGAAGCTCAAGCACTTCCGGTTATACAGGGAGTGAAAATAAATTTGATGAAAAAGATTGTTTTCCAAGTTTTGCAATCCAGGTAAGATCATGTATTCAATGCTGAATACATTTCTGTTAAAACCATTGTATTCATTCGAATAGTTTTCAAAGTATCGACAAAAAACCGGAAGAAGAGTCAAACATGTTTAGTCAGTATTATGTCCATTATTCTTATTTTACACATCCTGAGCGTGAACTATTTTTACAACATCGAAGTGGAAGAATGTGGAAAGGTAATGCATCTTTTGAATTTGAGAAATATAATCACAGGGTGTTTCAAGTTTGGTATCGATATTTGTGATAAAAAATTGGCCATAACTTCTGTTTTTCAAATTGGAACCCTTGTTTTTATGATTGCGTTGGATTCTACGGTGAAAAATAATGATAACGATGATGCACTTAAATTAAAAATTTCTGAGATTTTTCTTTAATTTAGGAGCATAATCATGTTAAAAAACTATCATTATTTTTCAACGTAGAATCCAACGCAATCATAATAAAATAGGGTTCTTATTTGAAAAATAGAAGTTATGCCCAATTTTTTATCACAATTTTCGATACAAAACTTGAAACACCCTGTGATTATATTTCTCAAATTCAAAAGATGCATGATCTTTCCACATTCTTCCTCTTCGATGTTGTAAAAATGTTTCACGCTCAGGATGTTTAAAATAAGAATAATGAACATAATACTGACTAAACATGTTTGACTTTTTTTTCGATATTTTGAAAACTATTCGAATGAATACAATGGTTTCAAGAGAAATGTATTCAGCATTGAATACTTGATAATACCAGGAATGCAAAACTTGAAAAAAAATAAGATTTCCAGTTCTATTTATTTTCAAGCCTGAAAAATTCTACGAAATAGTACCGGGCGCATGCGTATTTCTTCAAAATTTCAGGCACAGTCCGTCAGGCTGACAAATAGGCACGAAAAAGGCATAGTGTAATAAGGGTATAATACCCTTATTACACTATGCCTTTTTCATGTCTATATTTGCGCCTATATTCATGGCTATTTGTTGATTGAATTTCCCCCCGAAGGAGTGGCACTATACCACCGCGCTTTTTTCGCGCTTGTTTAAGGCAGTAATTTCAGAGCTGCAAACATTGAAGAAATTCACATATTTACCTACCTCATGTTCTTGTTTTGTTTGTATATTTTTAAAGCAATACCACAGTGTTTTAAGAATGTCTGAAGAAACGTTTAATATGCTACTACATATAGTGCAAATTCACATACAGAAAAAAGACACTGTAATTCCAGAAAGCATTTCTCCAAAAACGAAATTAATGATTACTTTGCGATTCTAGGCTACTGGTGAAAACTTCGTATCACTCGGGGATAACCATCACAGATTATCTGGCCCTCGTAAGTTTAGTTTACGTCCTCAGAGTAATAAACATACATTTATTATTGAATTTACGAAGGCTGCGATTCAAAGGATAAACTAGGTTATGTTGAAACGTCAAGTCAGACAGATAAATATTGTGTTGGTAGACAAGACATTTCGACAAAAAGGCTTGACATTCCGACGTTTCAGGGGGAACAAATAGAACCAGTTCTATTTATTTTCAAGCCTGAAACAGTCTACAAAATAGTCCCGGGCGCTTGCGTATTTCTTCGAAATTTCAGGCGCACTCAGTCAGGCTGACAAATAGGGGTAATACGGGTATAAGGCGTGAATAGACAGAACAAAATCTCCCTACTTCACCTCAGTACTTTTTGAGAACTTTTATTCTATTTGCCTAGATGAATTAAAAAAAATCATCCCCCCAACGAATATATCACGAGCAACGATTCTCCCACTGGATAATACTCGATTAACATGCATCTGCCGGTTATTAACTCCGCCGTTGTCGTTCCTTAACGAGGCGTCGTTAAAACAAAACGTAAAGATAGGACGCGACGTCTAAAACAACGGGTTGTTCGGGACGAGATATCACGGTAAATAACGAGTTTTTAATGATTTATGCGGAGATCGCGGCACTTTATTCAGTTATAAACGATTTTCGTATCGTCCATAAAGTTGCCAAGTATTTGACACGTTTGTACTCGCCGGATTGAGAGGTGTCTTTGGATTCGGTTTATTCAGGGCATCAAGCTGTCAAATGGGACTAAACAGCATCAGTTTTGATGGGGATTCGACGGATGATATCTTGAATATTAAATTATACCGGGTGGCCCTCCACAGATGCGGTGCTCGTATTGAGGGAGTAAATGAAGATATTTTGAGAATAATTTGTCGTGATGTGTGTAGGGTATTCAAAAGCACAATTTAAAATTATTTTCATATATACAGGGCGTTCGAAAACAAAGATATAGGCCATAGTTACATTTTTTAACGGTAACACCCTGTATTTGACTTCAAAAATGGAATGGCAAGCTCAAATTATGATGAGTTTCTTCAGATCACTCTTTACCTTAGAACTACCATTTACGAGAAAATATAAATATCACATAAATATCTCGGCTAAGATCGTTATTGGGCAAAATCGGTCTGATGGTTTCGGAGTGACAAAAAAAAATTTTTTTTTCATTACAAATTTCAAAATAAGTTTGTATTTATCAAGATACAGTTTCACCTTGGGAATCCATTGATGTCATTTTTAACTGTAACAAGCTAATACTTTCGGAGATATGATATTTCGAATTTTCAATAATAAATCGTACTTCCTTGTTTTCACAAAATGCTATAATTATTCTATCTATGAATTATTATAATATGATCTATGTTGATATATGTCAACTCATTTTCCTGAGACATGATAGATGTCAAATTTCGATATTTAATGCCCCTGGTTAATCCATATGATGATGGGAATAGTAATGGTAAGTTAATAATATTGAGTTCAGAATATCTCCAGTAAAAACAAAACTGAAATATTGGCTGAAGTTTCAATTGATATAATTTAATTTTCAGAGTGGAATTGAGGAAAAAATATATCGCTCATCATAGAATTGAGGAACGAATATCTCTGATGAGTTCACACAACACTAATCTTGACTATTAAAGCACTGTATTTTCACTAAATGCTTATTCAATATCCAATTGTTTTCGCTAGAAGATAATACTCAAGGTGTGAAAGCCTAACAATAGTAAGTTCGCCGCTCAACCACATGGCTTATTTTTGGCAGCTGAATGGTTAGAGAAATGTGAAGTGTCGACTATTATTTATTTATTTTTTTATTAAAAATACATCTAAATGGGAATGAACATATCCTTATGGTACATCCCATGTCATACAGAATGGAAATAATATACTTACTATGAACAGCAATGTTAACAGTGATGGACCTTAATGAGAGCCTTGGGGAACACCAGTTCTCTCATTCGATTTTTTTTCGATATTCAAGAGCATTCGTTGGTCAAAGAGAATGAAATATGGCATTATGGATGTATTTTGATGAAGTATAACACAATATATTGTCAGAATTTTTGTTCTATACTGAATGAAGGTATTATTTGTAAAATTAATTAAGAATCAATATCTAAACGCAACACTGCCTCGAAATGCGTGCAATAGGGTATATTGTACGTATATTCTGATGAGCAGGGTGGATAATAATATTAAAAAAACATCCCCTCCAAAAACACCCAGTATACAACAAGAATACAACATAACTACGTGACTTTCCAGGCTGCGCTCTAGAAACGGAATTAATACAATTTAGATGTGTTAAGTTATCCGAAAACCTATAAAAAGCAAGAAAAACCCTTCCGATACATGGCTACGAGCCCGATCGCCCAGACGCTTTTTATAACACGTATTTTTCCGGGAACTCTATCCGGAAAAGCCGATCTATTTCCTAGGGTTTCGCTGCACAACGTGCATACGTAACGTTTCACGCTGTAGCGGATCGAAAAATTAAATAACTAAGGTCGAGAAATTGAATTTTGATATAGGATTCTATTCGCTGTGGCGGAACACGCGGCCTTATAAATAATTGATAATGCGTTGCAATGAGGGAACGGAAAACGCCGAATCTGGATAAATAATTCGGGTCGGTCTTGAAAACCCGCCGGGAGACCCGGAAAAACAAGCCGAATCTATTTTTAAAGCTGGACGTGAGTGTGGAGTTGTAAAATGCTCGTATTAATTTGTTCTTAAGGAACGAAGGGAGTTTCAGTTTGGTTCATAGGAGGATCTTTCAAATGATAATTTAATAATACTGTTGGGTTGTGAAAAAAAATTACGCTGAGTCATAAAGAATTGCGAACGATTCATTGAAATTTGTCAAAATAAAATGCTGACAAGGAATTAGCTGGAATTGACTAATTTAAAAGCCTGCTCACAGGGAAAGGGAAGAGAAATTATTTATTTATACAACACATGACAGTTATGGCTGTCATTATTAATGCAATTTTAGACAAGTAAAGTATCCACTAGTATTTTATAATCCATAACTCACTAGTGGCTTATGCTCCTGCCCCTCCAGCCCCTGCCATATGGATCATTGGTCAGAAATCACCCTGTATAAAAATATCGAACAAAGTATCTGAATTTCGTGGGAGGAAACGCTGAAAATATTTCCGTATTTTGGAGGTGGGATCTGTATTCAATCTTAGATATACAGGGTGTCCCAACGAAAATTTGCCCCCCCCCCTGAACTCAGAAACGTAGATTTTTCGAAGATTGAAAAAAAAACAAGTTAACTACTGTTTTGAGGGAGATGAATTTCCATCATGAGTTTGTTCCGAAACAAACACCCTCATGAAGGTGGCATGAACCCCCAACATTTTTTGAATTGGGAAGATATATCGAGTGTTGGTTAGTTTGAAAGTTTTTCATATTCTATACACAACCCAGTTAAAATTTTCAAAATCGGTTCATTATTCACGAAATAATGTAATAATTGAACTTACCGTCAAAAGGTGATGTTGAACAGACAGTTGAACCGCCAAACTCAAGAACCTAAGAGTTTTGAAGAATCCAAAAATAATTTTCAAGTTCTGTATTACGAAGACAGAATTCCTATGACAACATTGTTCCGAAAAAACCAACAACTCACAACATTTCTTTTGAACAGTTATGGAGATGTTGGATGTGGTTTACTTGAGAATTTTTTTCTGTTCCCTAAACATCGCAGTTAAAATTTTTGGCGCTCTTTTTACTGGTAACAGAGTGCTTATCAATTGGCTCAAATGTCTGTAATTTTCGAATTTTTGGCTGAAAAACGATTTGGTTTGACTCACCGATCAAGAATCCGTGGTCGGAATCAATTCTGTCCAGCCGACTGGCCGGCCGTAGGCACGATAACTCTCGAACGAAAGGAGTTAGAGGATTGAAATTTGCAGAGTAGGTTTGTAGCGTAAATATTTCGGACGAGTTCGTTAACGGAAGAAATCCATCAAGCGGTTTCGGAATTATGGTCCTTTTTAGTAAAAATATATTTTATGGATATTTCCGAAACCGACCACTCGATCTATCTGAAATTTAGCATCAAATTGTAGAATAATGACTTCTACATGCATGCGAAGTTTGTTTTGATCGGGTTGAAATAAGGTATCAAAAATTTTTTTTTTAATTTCGTTTCTACAATAACTCGGTAACTTTCGGTTGAAACCGAAAACGAACCGAACCGAATGGAACCGCATGCATGTGAAACAAGCCATATGTGCAGAAAATAATATTCGTAACTCTTGTTAAATTTGATGCATCATCAATTGAGACGAAACAATTTGCGTGCAACACTCAAGAACACCACATCCAATAAAGGATGACAAATACACGATTTAACAGATAACACAACCCTCTCCGACACCAAAACTAAATTCCTGACAAATGTACCGAATTATCTAGTTTTTGCCGATCTACAAGAGGCACCCCTACCTTCCCGAGGGATAATTTTCGATATGTTCCATTTCCGGACTATTTATTTCCCTTTATCGGGAAGGTTTCGCGTTTATCATCGCCGCTACTAATGAAGTAAGAGGTCGCAGTCATTAATCAGCCCTGCCAGCCTGGCGGTGGTCGGCCCATCAGTCATTTCGCCCCCCTCGGCAGGGGGCGCGCGCGTCGGATCCCCCGCAAATTGCGAGGAATCAGGGTCGCCGCCGATATTGAGGTTTATTACAATTTCCCGTTCTTTATTCATGGTTGGTGTCGGACGATCCTTACATATTTTCTGTGAATTATTCATGAGGAAGGGGGGGCGGTTTCTGCATAAAAATGTGTGAGATTGTGGGAGATTATGATATCGGCATTGTCGGAAACAATACATGAGTCACGGCTATACGGTCGCATGACGGAATGGGCTATGGGGATGCGGCTGATTGATTATTGGCCTTTGACACGATAAAATTTGTATGGGATTTCGTGTTGGGCAGTCTAGCATTGAGGGATAGAGCTCTTCGGAATAGCGCAAGCGTTCATCCAGAAAAAATCATTCAAGTCTGTTAAAAAATCATACAAGCATATATACAACAAAGCATGAGCGATGAGCACTGCAACTAAATTGTTGAGAGAGAAACGAGCCCTCGATTCGACCAGGGCCTTTAAAAATGGTAAAAAGAAAAAAAAAAAATTATAGTAGACTGAAACCCATAGGAGAAGGAGGAGAATATAACAAAAATGATAGGAAAAATAATTTACGGAAGATCTGAGTTCGGGAAGGGGAAGGGGGTGAGTTTTCAAGGGTAAAAACGTTTTATCTCGATTTCCGGCAAAACTAGAAGTCCTATGGAAAAAAGTTGAATGTCAAGGTTATAGGTTATAAAATTGGTTCAAGCACTGACGTGAAGTCAGAAGCTTTTGCGCGTATGTTCTATTGTCCATTCTTCTGTATTGGACACCCTTAATCAAATTTACCATGGTAAATTATGTTGTCCATTCTTCTGTATTGGACACTCTTACTTCGAATTTACCACGGTAAATTCGAATTAAGTGTCGTTTGGTCGATTATGCTCATAAACAAACTCAAATGTGGCATTCATATGCATAACATAACCTGAAATTTTCAAGCCGCTATCTCTTTCCGTTCTCAGGTTATCGTGACAAAAAAAATATTTTTTAATAATTTTTTTTAAATTTTCTAGCCATAAGATTCGCCCAAAATTTCACAAACGTGCTTAGGTTCATATTCTACAACTACTCACCAAGTTTCAATTCGATCGGATTTATTTTGGTTGAAAACAAAATTATTACTCGGAAACCACTGGGCCGATTATGCCCATTAACGAACTTGTCCGTCGTATTGCGATGCGCCACCCACCCTGAAAATTTCAAGTCGCTAGCTCTTTTCGTTCTCAAATTATCGTGGCAACGGCCGGACGGCCGGCCGGCCGGACGGCCGGACGACAGAATCAAATTTGACCTCGGATTCTTCATCGGGGAGTCAAACTTGATCGTTTGAGACCAATTTCGTCAAAAAATTCGAAAGTTACAGACATTTGGGCAAAACTATAACGCGATGTTCCCCAGAACATACGCGCAAAAAGATCTACAACTTTTGTATTCACATAACCTCATAATGATATTGGTTCCAAAATGGTCGTTACGGCGGGATGATTACTTTCCCCGCGTCCCAGTTTGGAGCTCCAAAATTTAATATAAATTGAAAAATATATATAAAGAATGACTAAGATTAATAAATGTGAAAAATGAATTATAATTTGTGAAAAGTTTGGAGAGATTGTCCGGATTTGTTGTGATTGTTTAAAAGTGAATGTACACGAGGTTGTTACATTCCTGGTGATCGGTTTTTCCGAGACTCCCGTTGGCCCCAGGGACACCAGGATATACTACTAAGATTTACTGAGATTGGGTACATAGCCACGCAGCTGAGCCCATGTTCAAACCTCCCCAAATAGGGGGTTACTATTTTGGGGCTCTGTTTGTTTGAGAAAGAGAGAGAGAGAGAGATAACCTCATAATTTATGTGAAATACGAATAACCTCGTTTTTGGTTTTTAATTTTTATCTTTTACGGAAACATTTTTTTTCACCAAATTTGCTGAAAACTTACCTTTTTATGTCCCAAATACACTGTAATTATTTAGAATACATTTTTTTCCACCTCAATTTGACTTAATATCGAAAAATCCTAATTTTCAGATATTCTCACGTCAAAATATCTGCTTTTTAAAAAAGTAGGTGGGCTTTTTGTTCATCGGGGTCGCTACTTTCTGATGGAGTAAAAAAAATATACATTACTATGGTAAATTTTCTAGGAAAATGCTAAGTTAATAAAGTTAATATTCAATAAGACATCCACAATAGTTTGAGAAAGTTGTAGTATCTTCTCTGAATTATATGCCTATTTATTGGTATTTCAAGATAACTTGTATACCTGAGTGACTTACGGATAATTTTAGTCCATCAAAAAGTATTTCATAGAGAAGTGGGGAAGGGGCTATGAGAGTCTGGGCCTTACTGCCTGTTACTTCGTAGCATTTTCTGAGAGAATTAACCATAGAAATTTATAATTTTTTTACTCCATCAGAGAGTAGAGACTCCAATGAACAAAAAACCTACCTACTTTTTTAAAAAAGCAGATATTTTGACGTGAGAATCTTTGACTGAAAATAAGATGCTTTTTCGATATTGAGTCAAATTGAGGTGAAAACAAATCTTTTTTTGTGAAATTAAAAACCAGAAACGTGGTTATTCGAATTTTTCACTTAAATTTAGAGGTTATGTGAAAAAAGTTTGATCACAAAAGTTGTAGATCTTTTTATTGCCTACAACTTTGCCATTTAACTTTTTTCCATAGGGCTTGCACTTTTGCCTGAAATCGAGATAAACCGTTTTTTACCCTTAAAAACTCACCCCCTTCCCTACCTCAGATCGCCCGTAGATTATTTTTCTTATCATATTTGTTATATGTTCTTCCTTTTACAACGGGTTTCATTCTACTATAATTTTTTTCGGTTTAAAAAATTATTAACCCTGGTCTACGATGTGACCAAGTTTCAACTCGATCGAGTCTATGTTTTTTGAGTTAACGAGAACATAATAATCTAGTTATATTCCAGTATAGCTCCGAAACCGTTGGGCCGATTATGCCTAACAACGAAATAAACTCTCCCATTTGGATGCCCCTGCTACCCTGAAAAATGCAAGTCCCTATCTCTATTCGTTATCGAAGTTAACGAGGCAACGGTGACCAATCCAGCTACTGAACTCACCCAGGGCTGCTCAGATCTCCAACGATAAAGGTCCGATCATGTTCAAATTTGGAACTTGCCAGTAGAGTTAGGTTTTGAAGGCTGTCGCAAAATGTCAGCGATGTTAGACGAATAGTTTCTAATATACAGGGTGAGTCTTAAAGTTGTACATTAATTTTAACCATAGATTTCTCTCATCAAAAAACACCTTTTTCATTTACCATTTTTCCAAATTCGGCTCAGGTAAAAAAGTATAAGCGTTTAAAAATTTCGCAATGTGCAAATACACTCCTGCATATAAAATATCTATGACATTAAGAGTGGACGAGAAAAAGGTTCGGTTACGTAGTTTACAGCATGATTCTGGATTCCAACGGTCAGTGGCGGATCCATAAAAGTCGTGAAATTTTTTGAATTTCCCAATTTATGACATTCAATGAAGAATATCTCGAATTTTAAGAAGAAATGATGAAGAATAATTATTTTTTTTAACCCAAATGGATTTTCCTGAAATGAATCAAGAAAAACTACTACATCTGTTTTCTTTATGCTAATTTCGATCACTTTTATGAATCCACGAGTCTATAACTAGAAAACCAGTAGAAGTAGAAAAAAACTAATATTTGGAGAATATGTATCATCATTATAGAAAACTTTAAACTGAAATTCATTTCATTCTGAATAACCATGTCAAAGCTACAAATGAAAAACTGACTTTCTTCTGCAATTTCAACAGCCTCTATCTTTTTACCTGAGGCGAATTTCTGAAAATGGCCAATGAAGAAGTGTTTCATTTGTTGATAAGAATCTATGGTTAAAATCAATGTACAACTTAAAGACTCACCCTGTATAAAATTTATTTCAATGATTTTCAGTGATTTTTTTTTTATTTAAAAATTTCAAAGACAGTACATTCCTTGTATAAAATCGTAACAACTTCTTTCTCATCCAATCAAGCTTTCAATCAACAAACATAAACTTCCTCTCATAGAGCAATGTAATGAGATTGTAGGTGTTGAATTGCAAAACTCATTACAATTGAGATTATTCCAAGTTTTCGAACAAACTGTTCGTGAAACGTGATTTGGCGTTGAAACATGTGACAACAGTCGACGATTTGACGTACTCAATAATTCATTATAATGACAACACTGCGGGAGTTGAAAGTCGGGAGTAAAACAGAATCAAAGTTTCATGAACGGAAAGTTGTACGGCTATTTCTGTGTTCAGAAATAAGTAGGCAAGCCGGATTTTCTAAAAATAATTCTAAATTGGATGCTCAATGGAAATAACATCTAACTAGAGCATAAATCATATTATAGTGTTTCTACTAGTAGTGTTACCTACATACTTTCGAACCCGAAGTTTCAAGGTAACACTTCATCAAAAAAATGGTTGGTTTCTGGGTTTTCTCCCCCAAACTCTGAAAAATATCTATACAATAGAAATTGATTATTTTGCGGAAGAAACACAAGATATTTGTCAGAATCAATCAATCGTACAATGTTGCCTAACAAACAACAACGAAACAACATCAACGAAGAGACAACTATATCATAAAGTTTCGGAGTCTATATCAGACTTCTTCGAAGACACTTAACGAAAATCTTCACAATTATTTTGTTGATAGTTATTCTGAAATTCGAGAATTGTCATATTGACATTATTTGAAAATCATAGTAACATAGTTTTACTTTGCATAGAAATTTCCAAGTTCCAACTCCTAATAAATTCAGCCAAATATTGTCTATACCAATTGAGCAATTTGCAAAATTGCATTCCCTGTTTAAAAAAAAAAGTTGACTCCTTAAGTTTCCTTTTAATATAATCAGGTTCTGTCATCAGAATCTTTGTATTGCTCCAATCCATCATGTGATCTCCTTGGATTGTACATACATGTTCTGCTATTTTTGATTTCTGTATGTCCCTATTTCTCAAGTTGTTCTTAATTGCTCTTGATGTCTCTCCTGTGTACGATTTACCACAAATACAAGGAATATTATATTCACAATTTTCTGATTTTTGTTATTCATTAATGGGTTTTATCTTTGTTAATAAAGACCTAAGATCATTTTGTGTTATGAAGACGGTTCTTGTATTGAACTTCTGAACTGTTGTACTTCATTGTTTGCTCTTCAGAGTTTGGTAGAGAAAACCCAGAAAGAAACCATTCAATAATGAGTATACCTCCCACAGTATTTTTTAATGATTATTGATCAATGTACCTGTTCGGTACCCTGATTGCTTTTCCTGGGTAATGATGTTTCGAAGGACCTAATATTTCGTGCCCTGATTGATTTATCAGGATGATGTTCTGTTGTTCCTATTTTAGAAACAACTCGTGTAGATTATTATCTCGATGGTTAATGACGTTATGAATGCTCAACCGATGAAAAAGAGAGTGTACTTAACCTTAAGCACCCAGTAATAATCTCATTGATTAACGTAAATTGTTGTTTGTAATTAGATAACAATTATGAAGAGGTTGAGAAAACGGTGAAAAATTCGAAGGCGCTTAAGCAAACAACAAACTGTATTTTCTTGTTACCGATACTTTGATAACAAGCTCGAAGTAATAAGACGAATTTACATATTATACAAATCCGAAGTTTCTTAGGCGAGCACCAGGCACTTCTTGGATGTTTAATCCGAGGGGGAAACCGCTGAATTCCATTTCAACCGGAATTCTTTTGAATTCTTCGGAATTCCATTGGAACCATTCAAAATTTCATTGGTGTCACTGGAATTATGTTGGAATTACATTGGAATACAAAAAATGTTATAGGATTTCTATAGGAATTCTATTGGAATTTTCAAATTTGAACAGTTGAAATCAAAAGCTCATATTGAAGTTCAAGCACTTCACTTTAAGATATTCAATAAAGCTTCGTGGATAGCTTTCGGTCGAAGAATATTTGGCTCTCTGTGTACTTTCCTGTGAGTAGCCTAGAATATTTCTCCAATCGCAACGTGATTGGCTTCAGTAGTAATTCTAAGAATTCCATTGGGATTCTACGAGGGTCCATTGGAATTCTACTTTCTTGTGGGATTGAATAAGTGGGGTAATAGAACAAAAGATAGTATCAGTCGCAGCCTCAAGATCATGTTATAATAATAATGATAGTACGCCAGAACAACACTTACAAATAATTGAATTTAACAAATAATCAAAAATAGTGCAGGAAGAACAAATAAACTAACAGAGAAACACTGAGGTTGGATCTTTCAGGTTTGGAGTACACCAAAAACCTCCTCCAGAACCGTAGCTCTGAGAAACCAAAAACTTATCTATATCAAGAATATGTGACATCTCCTTGCGAGTTCTCTAAGGGACCTCATAAAGCACCTGGTGAGATTCTGCCACAAGAGATCCAATCAAGTTGAAATTGTTACGTTGTGATTTGTATTTTAGATCTCTTGCGAAATCTGATGGTGAGTTGCCCAACTTGAAACTATGTCATCCCTGTCTCTTCAATTGATCGGGATCAATTTATTCTCCCATTTAGTTATCCATTTTCTATGGTTCTATTTGGATGTATATTGTCAATTGTAATTCTTCGAGGCGTTGGAGAAATCTAGATTTAATATCTTCCCAATTTCTATTCATTCAATCAATTCATAGTTGGTGTTCGAACTTACCCCCAAACTGGACGTTTGAAGTTCCTGACCTGGAAAAGTAGCCAGTATTCGTAAATAATTGGAGTTCTTGTCCACCGTATTAGCTGCCGAGAAATGCCTGATTATTCAAGGAGTGTTTGAAACCCCCTGGTCCAGAGGGCTTGTTTGCAGAGAGCTGTCAAGGATTTTACCTCTGGAGTTGCGTGTATTGGTGAACTATAGAAGCATTTACAGTTGCAAGAACTTACTGTGCGGTATAAATCCTATCAGACTATTAAACTACGAGATATCTGGAGATTAGAGTTGGTTTACCAGCCTAACGGCCTGACCAAAGAGGAAGGTGGTGAAATTGGATATTTAGGTGTAGTATAACGACTTAATGATTCATGCAGAATTTCGAAAGGATCGTATATTTACAAGAAATAACAAGAAATTTCAAGAACATTCAAATATCCTACAAACAAGTTGCTATCGAACAATATCGCAGAAACCCACTCAATACCATGGTCCTTTTAAAAGGATTACTACAAAAGTCTGTAATACAAGAGTTCGGCTTTATTGTCAGGGATGCACTGCATTCGCTACTTCCTAGGATATCTATCCAACTGTTGTTTGTTTATTTTTCATTCGATCAACAGTTCTTGAGAATCGAATTGCTAGTTATAGAAGATCAAATTCTCAATGGCATCTTGAGATTTACTGGATTTAAGCATTCTAAGATTATTTTATGATAATTAGTTTTTATTTTACCATGAACTTATTGAATATAGTATAAGGTTGACTTCCAATAAGAATTTCTCTTCATCCACTATTTCATATTTTCGGAAGTGGTCCTTCAACATTTTCGTCCTTTATAAAGGACGATTACTCTGAGATAAAATTAGATAATTTGTTCACTTTTTACAGTAAAGTTATTACAAACGTCTTTTGCGACTCCACAAAATACTAGAGGAAATTGAAAATATGTGGAAAATATGTGGAAAATAGTTTGGAGACGTCACATAATATAATATCACCCCCCCTGAAAATGCAAAGTCACATATGAAGATTCGGGAAGTGAAGACGAGGTTTACTGTTTACAATCTGGTGGGCATCTTACAGCCGAAGCGGAAATTAAACGAACTGATAAATATTCAGACTCTTATGAAGATGATCTTCTCTTGGCGACCTTCGTTAGGATCACCAACATGATTCCTCAGGCAGCAAAGCTAAAAATATATTCATGGAAAGTCGGTGAAATAATTACAAGAAATTCAACTGGCGCTTTTAGAAGATATATTGCACAGGAACTTCTTGAATCATATAAGAAAAATAGGAAAAGAAGGCCTGTACGTTTGAGTGCTACTTTTCATAGTCATTCGCGGTACGACAACATCGGCCATTTGGTTGTTCATCAAAATACACAACGTAAATGAACATATTGCCATGAATAGGTTAATTTCTTGTACGATAAATGTTAAGTAGGCCTTCATCCTAAACAATGCTTTCTACTTTTCGATAAAAAATAATATTTTTCTGTTATAATCAGGAAATATGAACATTTCTCATATTGAATAAAACTTACGAATCCAAAGTAGTTCATATTACCAGGGTCCTTTCAAAAGGACGGCTTTTTTTCGAAAACTAATCGAAATTTTTCAAATTGGTTTTCACTAAATAGATTTGTATTCAAAGTCTGAACCCTAAAATATCATCAGGATTGAAATAACTACTTCCAAGTGAAAGATTCGGGGTTAACAAAGATTCATGGAAACGTTGGGTTGTGTTTTAATGAAAGTTTTGGCCATTAATGAAGCTTTCATACGTATTGATTTGCATGCAGAGCCATAATTCTAGATCAGGCACCCTTCAATTCCAACGAATTCATTCTCTGTACTTAAGAACTACTAATAGTTCCTACACCCGCTGCCTCACTACTGATTTCATAATTACAAATTCAATTAATAACTATCAAGTGTAAACCTCGTAAAGAGTCACGCCTTTTGAGTTTCCCTGACGCTTCTAGCAAATTGGCCCGTTTGTTTACAACCAAATGATGTCATAAATAATTAGAATTAACGATACGCTTCATAATGTGATCTGAGTAACCGATGTTCATGTCAGTGTAAACAGTGCTTCCGTTTAAAGTTGGGAAAATAATAAGGAGCGAGGATTATAACTACTTAAATTGGTTTATATTATGAGAAGCGATGATGTACGAATTGACCTAATGGAATTCTGTTTTATTTCTGGTTCAGATCGCCCTTGAAGATTGATGTCATTCTTGGTTAGAGGACTATACATTGCATTCTCATTAAAACGGGTGATTTTTTGAGCATTTAGTTTTAAGCATCGAAATAAATACAGAAAATCTGTAAAAGTGTACGAAATAAATATATTTAATCACTAAATGGTTCTTTCCTGGGTTTTCTTTTCCAAACTCAGAATAATATCTATAGAAAATAAAATTTATTAATTTGTAAATTGCTTTTTTGTTAGAAATACAAGATATTTATCAGGAGCATTGTAAAGAAAAATTTTGCCTAACAAACAATAGCGAAACAACATCAATGATGAAACAATTATTTCGAAACGTTTCGGAGACTCCGCAGACTCAATTTTAGAATTTCAGAATAACTGTCAAAAAATAGTTCTGAAGGTTTTCGTTGGTCTGATGAAGGAGCCTGATCTAGTCTTCGAAACGTTGCGTACTAGTTGTTTTATCGTCGATTGTTTCGTTAAAAAAATTTATAGTGTTTTTAGTGATATGATCCTCACGAAATTTCGTAATATTTAGCGCGTTAGATTTTTACAACTAATTAACAAGTTTTAATTAACCAAAAAGCCTGGTCCTCTTTCACCAAGTATATTTCATTAGCCTTCTTCCTTATGATGAGCTGATAAAGAAAGTAAGCATTAAAAACATCTTCACTACAATGTAAGGTCGGAAGAAAGCCTGGGGCAAGGAATCCACCCAAGTTCTTAAAAAAAATGCCATTAAATGGTACACAGACGGGTCAAAAACCAATAGAGGAGCTGGCGCTGGAGTATATGGGGCATAGGCACCAAATGCACAATATCGTTAGGTTTTTTTCAGGCAGATATACTCGCAATCGGAATATGGGTGGAAATAAACCTAGAAAGAAACTATCTGAGATGTGATCCATTCTGACAGTCAAGCTGCTATAAAACTGAGCAACTATGTTATCGAGTCTAAGCTAAAATGGGACGGCCAAAGAAAACTTGATGAAGTAGGCAAAAACAACAGGGTGTCCTTGGTCTAGGTTCCTGGTCCAGGACATGAGGGGACCAACACACTTGGCAAGAAAGGAGCGCGAACCCTTATTATTGGCATGGCCCTACTGTGGGGTAGGTAGACCTACGAAAATGTAAATTTCGGATGAAAGAAGAAACTGGAAGTGTCATACTCTGGAGCTCTTTCCCAGGAATGTATCACTCCAAAAAGTTCCTACGGCTTCCTCACAGGGCACTGCTGTCTTAGGAAACATATGATGATAGTAGGGCCAGCAGAAATTGACGAGTACAGATTCTGTGGGGAGGAGGATGAACCACCTGATCACCTATGCCTCGGAATGCCTCGCCATTTCAAACCAATGCAAGGAATGCTTTGGGTAAGAAATCTGCACGAGCGAAGACGTAGTATCCTTGAAGCCAGTCCAGATAGTCGAGCTCATCAGAACTCTGTAACTGGAAGGTGAGCTGTAGATGGCGATGAAATCGACAGCTTGTGCAACTTTGGGCCCTACAGCAATACACAATTTCGATCAAATCCGCATTTTCGAGTTTTTGAGGAAATAGCAACAAAATGTCAGAGGGGTGTAACCTCGAAACATTGGGCCGATTATACCCATTAACGAACTTAATTGTCATATTCGGATGCGCAACCGGATTCGGATTCTTTATGAGTCGGTCTAAACTAATCGTTTTTATTATTATTATTATTACAAGAGAGCGAGTTTAGACAACGTCTTTAAACTCACAACCATGACTCAACATCGGACTCCACACAGGGCCAGCATATTCAAGGATAGGCCAGACTTAACATATCGTACAGCATATCGTAGCTTGAGGGATCACATTTCCCTAATACCTTCTGAATTAAAAATGACCGTTTAGCTTTATCAGTGACGTCAAGTATGGAATCTGACCGTCCCAAATTATCTGTAACCACCACGCCAAGATCACAAGGGGTACTGACAGCAGAGATGAGATTGCCAGTCATAAATTGCGACAGATGTGGATTCCCTATACCTAAGTTCAGGACAATACATTTCTCAAAATGAGTTGGCAAATGGCACGTATCACACCACCGCACCAAAAAATCTAGATCCTAATGATGTTCATAATTAGTTTGTTCATTATATAATTTTGTGTCATCAGCAAACTGTAAGCAAAAGGACTTAATGTTTCGTGGCAGACAGATATGTAAATGAGAAAAAGTATAGGGCCCAAAACAGACCCTGAGTGATCCGACGAAAAAAAATTCAAAATTTAAAGATATTTGGGCCAAATTATAGGACGCTGTTCCTTAGAATTTGCGCGGATAGTGACATCGTTTGATACCTTCTGAAGTTATCCCCCGCCGAAAGTAAAAAACATATCATAATTTATTTATTGATGGGAACATAATGACGTGTAATAGAAGTGTGAAGTTGCCTCCTGAAAATTATGTACTTAGGTAATCATACCATTTACATTCGTTCCCTACCTCATATTTTAAAAAGCAATGATGACACAGCAGGATTCTAGGTTAAATTCAATTATTTATTGAATACCACTCCATCTATCATATTTGCCGTGAAATATCGAATTACGAATCATAATGAACCGTTTAAACCGCTTCGAAAAGATTTAGAATTAGTGTTATTCAACGTAATTCTATCGGAAACAATTTATCGAAATGATATACTGTTCTGTGGGTGTTATCGTACAGTGAATTTTTTATGGAATTGATGTTAGCGCCGTTCGATATTGGGAGTAATTATGAATTCGTAGAATCTATCTATGCATGAATCAGTTATATATTTGGTTTTAGCAGAATTGTTTAACTACATTCGAATAGTGTTGTACATCATATTTCATACGACAGCAAGACTTTGTGAAAAATGTCCAATGTACTCAAGTGACGTCATGAGCGTTCATCGTTACCCTCCAAACTTTGGCGAATTCGGGCGTTAAGACCACGAGATATTGCATAATACTAGATAGGTACATTTTTGAGCGCATGTTTTTGGGAACAGCGTGCTATCCTTTTGCCCAAATGTCTGTAATTTTCGAATATTTTGCATCCAATGGTCCCTCTCAAATGATTAGGTTCGACTCACTGATGAATAATTCGAGGTAAAATTTGAATATGTCTGGCCAGTCGTTGCCATGATAACTCTCGAACGAATAGCGATTTTCTGGGTAGGTTGTACATCCGAATACGATAGTTATTTTCCTTAATGGGCACAATCGGCCCAACGGTTTCCGAGTAATAATTTCGTTTTCAATAAAATTGAAACTTCATAATTAGTTGTATAATACTGACATAAATACGCGTATTCAATTTCTTGAGGATCTTATCACTAGAAAATTTTTAAATTATTATTAAAAAAAAATATTATGTATCTCACGATAACTTGAGAACAAAAGGAGATAGCGACTTGCAATTTGTGGAGTAGGTTGCCATATGAATGCAAAATTGTAGTGTTTGGGTGTTATACGCATCTGAAGTTGATTGCTATTTCCCCAATAACTCAACAAATACAAATCCGATTCAATTCAAACATGGTTAGCAGTTGTACAATGGCGACGTTTTTACGAAATATAGTGAGGATCGAACCTCTTTAAAATCGTTAAAGAATCAATGAAATAGTCAATTATGTATCAAGGGAGTTATAAGGATGCTAATTACACAGGGCAACAGATTTTAACCCGAGGGACGTAAGTCCCGAGTGATTGTTAAGTTGCCCGAGGTTGTTAACATCCAATAACTCACGTGATAGATAATTCATTTTATGTTATTCTGAATGAAATATGAAAACAAAATTCTGTTGGTTTTCAAAATCAAATGATCGTTGTTTGAGAATTAAGTAGGCATGATTCCCATGGATATGTCTATTAACAAGTTTATTTGTCAAATTTATTAATTCGGAAAATGAATTGAAGCTTGGAGAAAATTGAGATTTCGGGCGATTTGCTGCTAAAGGCTGAGAAAGCTCATGTCGTACTACTACCGACTAGGTCGGAACGAAAGTATCAAAAATAATATTACAATTTCCTGCAGTGGCTGAAAGTTAACCGTATTGAAAGCAAAAATTTGAGCATTACATTAATAGTATCCATAGACATAAAATAACATGGACTGGTTGTGAGAAAGAGACCATTGAAATCAGCATTGAAATAGACAGAATAGTTAAAGGCAAACCACGGTATATGAATATTTTCTTATAATTTGGCGTTTGGCAAAACCACAGAATACAAAACATTGGTTTCCTTTATTCTCTGACATTTCTTGTTACTGTATTGTTTGGTTTCGTGTATTGTGTATGTGTTTTGGTGATTTGTAGACAGAATATTTAAAGGCAAAACATTTTCATTAAAATCCAACACTCGTTTCTGAATATTCTGATACTTATAAAAAAACATCATTATTTTTATACCATTATTTGCCTTTAAGTATTCCATCCTTCATAACATCTCTCTCTCTAATGTATTCCGCAACGAACTGTGTGATAAAGTTACGAGAGGGCCAGTCCATGTTATTCTATGTCTATGATAGTATCTGTAAACAAACAACGTGAGCTATAATATCTGAGTGCTATAACTCACTACTATTCTTGGAATTATTTACCAGTCTTATATGAAGGTGGTTCTGTGCTTCTGTCACCTGAATAATTTTAACTTTTTCAAATTAACTTAATTCTTAATTGCCGTGAATATTTTGCTGAAAAAGATGAATTCAGATAGTGAAGATGAATAATTATGTACACCTCCAGAAATAAGAGAAGAAGCTAATGTAACCAAACAGGTATAAAGTTGTATACAAACATTTTCTAGATTGGTGTAGCAGTAAAAACATTAAGTCATTGTTTACAGAGAATGTTCTTTGGGCATATTTTAGTGAACTTAGCACTAAATATAAAGCATCGTTTCTATGGACTTTCTACTCCATGCTAAGAAGCACACTCAACAAAAATAATGGAATCAATATAGAGAATTCTTTAAAATCACGTGCGTTTCTTGAACGTCAATCAGAGAAACATGCAGCTAAAAAGACAAAAACTTTTACGCCAGAACAACTGAATTATTTCATAAATGAAGCTCCTGATGAGAAATATCTGGCGACAAAGGTAGGGGATCTCATTATAATTAAATCGTTTTCATCATTTAGTTAATATCATAATTTATTTTAGGTTGCTTTAATAATGGGCATTGTGGGTGCTTATTGACAGATTTAGAATACCATTGATCTATTTTTATGGTCAGTGTACCATATACAAAAACAGAAACTGCCACAAAATTCACTGTTACGGGAAATTTTTATACCATAGTTAGAAAATATTCAAGTCTTCGTCCTAATGGAAAATATCACACACAGAAAAATATCATCAATAAATTTGGAGCAATGGGGAAAGACATTGCTACATTCTCGAAATTACCAGACTATAATTTATATACAGCGCAATGTTTTCGTCGCTCGTTGGCAACTTTGTTAGTAGATGGTGGAGGGGATATACCAGCATTGAAACGCCATGGTGGGTGGCGATCAACTACTGTGGCTGACGGGTAGGTATATTGATGATTCCAAAAAGAAGAAACATATACTGCAAATAAAGTATACTGTTAAATAACATCTCAAACAATTAGCACATCAACAACATATATGCAACAAACACAAAAAAAACAATAAACTTGCATAATTCAGTCCCACATATTCAGTTTACTATTTGTTCAAACTTTACAGTTAATTTTATTAGTAAACAAAATGAGTAAAAGTAACTAAACTGCTCATAACATTGTAATAGGCAACTATTAAGATTTTTCAATAAAATTCTTTCTCTGTACTTGTATCTTAGTATTTATTGTTATAGTCGTAGATATAGTATAGTATTCAACTTGCGGTAATGGTCATAACTCACATGATGAATTACAGCACTCGCCTGCGGCTTGCGCTGCAATCTTCATCTTCGTGAGTTATGACTTACATTACCGCTCGTTAAATAATATACTAATAACTGCTTAGTATAACCCCAAGGGAATTATAACCATGTTTATAGTTAAGGTAACTAAGGGTTTATTTGTTTACAATGTATCAGTAGATATGAAATAAAAAAAATTATATCTCAGAAACTATTCCTCTGATATACTGAAATTTCGCCAGTGCTTTCAAAGCCTAACTTCAGAGCCGAGTCCCAAATTTGAATACTATCAGATCTATATTGTTGGAGATCCAAGTAGCCTTGAGTGGGTTCACTAGCTGGATAGATTACCGTTGCCATGACAACTTTTTGTTGCCATGACAACTTTTTGGATGAGAAATTCGAGTTCGTTGTTGGACATAACCACCTGTTATTTCCTCAATAACTCAAAAAATACCGATCCAATCAAAACTTCTCTGATGTTTGCCTACTTAAAACATGTTCCTTTCATTCCTTCAGGTGCCTTAGGAAAACAACCACATGACTCCACTTCTCATTCCGCATCTAAATATGCAAACCCCGGGGTGAAGCACCCAAAACAACCCGTCTCGCGATGAAGATCACCGCCACCAACAAAGCCGTCATCAATCAAACCGAAACTCTTGTAACCAACACCCTGTAGTACACCACCGGCACCGCGGGAAACCTCTAAAAGCATCCATTATACCCGACCCCCCGAATAAGGCCCTATCTCCACCACATATCAATCATTCCACATCATCTTACATGACTAATGAAATATCCGAATGGCGGATCGTTACTGATTAATGACCATCGCCCAGAAATGTAATCATACCGTATGCCGGATGGAAATGATATTGTCAGCGACGGGAAAGGACAAGGCGCATCGAGGAGGGTTTCGTCATTAAATATTCCATAGAATTCTATATAAAGCGGTGAATGTAATACTCGGAACTCCCAGCCGATAATGCGGCTCATATATTATTGAACGCCCCCCATCGGACGTAATGGTAAATAACCCATTAGCTACAAATTGGCTGACGGTTTCATCGAGAAAGGAATGATTTTGTACTTTCGGCGCCATCAGTTTGTTCTTTGAACGGTCTTTGTTCTGCAGCTTGTTTCGATAAATAAAACATTTTCTATCGGTGAAACTACTTAGGGAAGTGTTCTGTAGTGAATGGGAGTTGGAATTTATAATTCATTTCATTTTAGTAGCCACAATATATTGTAATGTAACCTCCTTTGTATTGCTCTTTTGTAGCCCCGAAGATGATTTGAATATAATCGAAACGTTCCTAGAATTACATCCTTGACCACTGCCAATCCGTGTCGTCCTTCCAGCAGACACTATTGGACCATATCTGGGAATTCATTGCTTGAGGGTCCCTGTTGGTTCACAGATGGCTCCGTTACCACCCAAGGGGTGGTAGCTAATATGGGAATGCCAAAGAAAACTCAATGAAGTAGACAAGAACAACAGGGTACCCTTGGTCTGGGTTCCTGGTCACGCGGGAATCTCAGCAAATGAGGAGGCCAACACACTTGCCAAGAAAGTAGCTCAAACCTCCTTTATTGGCCTGGAACCTTACTGTCTATTGGTAGATACACCTACAAAAGTGAATTTCAGATGGAAGAAGAAACTGAAAGAGGTATTTTCTGGAGATCTCTCCCCGGAATGTATCACTCCAAGAAATTCCTCCGGAACTTTGATACTGTCAGATTCAAGAAATACTTGGACCTCAGTAAGAACACGCTGCACCTCCTCACTGGTTTCTTCACAGGGCACTGCAGCTTAGGAAGCATATGATGAGATTAGGGCTAGAAGAAACTGACGAGTGCAGATTCTGTTGGGGGGAGGATGAAACTCCTGATCACCTGATAACGGAATGCCTCGCAACCCAATGCAAGAAATGCATTGCAAGAAATGCTTCGGGCAAGAACTCTGCAGGAGCGAAGACGTAGCCAGCTTGAAGCCATCCCATATACTGGAGTTCATCAAAACTCTGGAACTGGAAGGCGAGCTTAAGATGGTGATGACGTCGACATACAATATACAACCTCCTTTGTATTGCTCTTTTAGAGCCCCTAAGATGATTTGAATATAATCGAAACGTCTCTAGAATTGCATCCCTGACCACAAGCAATCCGTGTCGTCTTTCCCAGCAGATACCATTGGACCATGTCTGGGACCCCACTGATTGAAGGTCCCTGTTGATTCACAGATGGGATTCACAGGGGTGGGAGCGGGATTCAGTGGTTGCAAAGCTAATGGTTAATACATCAGCCAGGGTAGTTTTGCGACTGTCTTTCAAGCAGAAATTTTTGCCATTGATAACTGCATGAAACTTATACTCGAGAAAGGAAGGGTTTGCAGATCTGGTATCCGACATGCTCACTCAAGAATTATTGGTTCATCAGCTGAAAGAAATTGAGAATAACGTGGTTGGTAGTTCAGGGATGTAGAGAACAAAAATTTGTTTAAAATTCGCGAAAAATTTCCAGGTTAGGCCTGAGAATTTGAATAGCTGTGTACACTGGTCACTGTGGCCTCAGACTAAGTAGGTTGGAGTTGGTTGAGGACTCTGAGTGCAGCCTGGATGACGATGAGTATATCAAGTACCTTATGTGTGATTGACCCGCTGGAGACAGGATTAGATTTGAGGGACTAGGAGTCCAGACATTGAGACTGAGGGAACTAGACAAGTTCTGAACCACTAGATCTACCTTCTTTGTCAAAAGGCTTTAGCTTGAGGGTGAAGTATAGATTTGGGTGTGCCACAATAGACCGACTGGTCGCAGTGGCATGGCAGGGTTAGTCCACCCTCATAGACGGAGGTTACACGGTCAGTATGGTAACATTCTCGTATCAATCTAGAATCCGTATTACCATCAATCCAGATCATCAGTCCATCCGTCTACGCATATAGAACCAATTTCCCGTCAATCTGACATCAATCCATGATTGATGTGATGCGATACTGATACCAGACTGATACCAGATTGATCGTGTAACCTTCGTCTTAGTTCAGGTAGGTTTTTGGGTAGGTATTTGGGGCACACTATTAACATGTTCAATACGTCTCCTATAATACCCAAACACAGAAACGCAACAGACTTGGCTTGTGGTAGCGGTGCTAACTCAATTCTTGTATATTTTGGGACACCTTCAAATTCATTGTTTGAAGAGTGAAAACATAAATGAACAACATTATTTAATCGGGTCTAAAACTTTGACACGTACTTGCAAAATAATTTTTCGCGAATTTTAAACAAATTTTTGTTCTCTACATCCCTGAACTACATGTATGTATGTATGTATAAAACCACGTTATTCTCAATTTACCGATGACACAAAATTGTATGGTGTCACAAGTCAAACTGATCATATGATTCAACAGGACCTGGAGTCAATTGCTCAATGGTCAAGGATTGGCAGCTACCTCTCAATCTGGAAAAGTATGCCGTTTTACATATGGGTGCCAATAACCTTCGAATTCACTATCGTCTCGGCGGGCAGGGGATCTCTGCTGTATCCAGACACTGCGAAGAAACATGCAAATTCCTTGGTATGAAACAACGAGTTGCACTGGAGACAACCCAAATCTAGGACACGTTAACAGCTAGCTACAAAAAGAAGATCCGAGATATACAAAACTCAGTTACTCACAGCTGTCCAGGAAAAATAAAATATCAGCTACGAACAGCTTAGCAGTCCCGATAATCACTTATTCATTCGGGATACTTGACTGGACACTGAATGAAATTCTCGAGCTAGATATAACCACTGGTAAAGTGATGAACATGAATCATAGCTTGTATCCCAACTGCTCGATTTAAAGGATATACCTCCAACGAGCGCAGGGAGGCAGAGGTTTGCAAAGTTTGTAATACCAACACCATCAACAAACGTTGGAAATGGCAATAAGGATATTGAGAAGCAAAGACCCGCGTCTGAAAATGGTGGCTCATCATGAAATAAGGAACCAAGGAGCTTTCCTATGTAGGGCTGGTCAGAGAGCTTTGGAGAAGCTGAGTATAACTGGCATGTCCATCGATCATAAGCTAGCAGGAACACCTATCATGCCAACAGACCAAAGAAGAGTTGGCAGAGAGATAAGACAGGCACAACTGAAGACATTACTTGAAGATCACATGAGTAAACACCTGAACTCCATATTTCTCAGGAGTTTGATAGATCAGGGCCTGTCGGAAGAATTATCCTTCTCCTTTTTGAAGTCTGCTGGGTTCAAGTCGGAACCGGAGAGATTCGTTATGACTTGTCTAGATGAGGTGATGAATACAAGATCGTGTAAAAAGAACATCATGAAAGTGGACAGCCCAACAACGTGCAGAGCATGCCACAGCCAGCAGGAAACTGTTATGCACATTATGTCTGCTTGCAGAGTAAATACAGCACTCCGAATTCTCTACTTCCATCTGAGAGAGGTTTATGGTATAGACAACGAACCAGTGCTACCATATGTGCCTCTGGAAATTGAAGCAGTTGTTGAAAATGATAGACCTCGCATCTACTGGAACTATGTGATTCTAATAACTTGACAAATCCATGCCATAAAGCTAGATATACTCTCGCTGGACAAACAACTCAAGGAATTCTTTGTCGTCGAAAATAATGTGGTGATGAAAGAAGAACAGAAGAGGGAAAAATACAAGGATTTAATGTTCGAACTGGAGATCCTGTATCCACGGCATAAGGTTAGGAAGGTCGTACTAATCATAGGATGCCTAGGCGGAATGAGAACGAACTACGTGACCGAATTGAAGATTGTTTCGGCCTACAAATCTCTGATCAAGAATTTAGCGCACAGAATGCAGATGGCAGTGTTGCTTGGATTATTTCGAGTCATCAGGTCCCATCAACTGTGAAGGCCGCTTGTAGTTCATCTCTTTTGTTAAGAGACGCTGTGAGTGCAGGACGAAGAATTTCTCCAAGGAACGTGCGAGAGGCTTTTTAGTGAGTAACCAATCAACAACTGGAGTCTCAAACTCCTGAGAGAAGCGGACCCTCTTAGGGCGGGCCTATAAAAGGTTTTTCCCCTCGAGAAGGTTACGTATTCAAATTAGTTCAGTGTTTCAATAGTCGAGAATAGTGGAATATTTTTTAAGGAAATGCTGCATTAAGAACCAAATGATAGGATTTGAGTGAGTAAATATATTTCCTCAAAAATTCTCATCGAACAAAATACCAATATATCTTAAGCCATGTTGTTTTTCTTCACTTCAATTATTTTGCACCAAATTATTTGCAATAAATCAATATACATATATGTTTATTATAAGAAAATACCAAACCAAAATTATAAAATTCTGAAGCATTTATGATCATATATCATCCTCCTCCCCAATCGAATAATTTTCGAGACCATAAATATCCCACTGACAATTCGCATCATTAGGATTCTCACCACCCCATATAGCTGATAGCACGTTTCTTTTCCTCCCACACATCGAAGTTTATCATCGGTCACCCTTCAGGTTTATCGACCGAGAATGCTTTCAATCCTAACCCGAAAAAAAGATATCGAGAGTCGAGCAACATAATGCACCCGCTTTCCGTCCACAATCGAAAACTATTAGTCGCGCTTGTCAAAACCGGAGGTTATGAATGGTTATTGTAGGGAATTACCGAACAAACTTCCTTCCCTAGCCGCTGCAGCGCGCGCGTTTTCGCGAGAGCAAATAAAACGGAACCCGGTCCGCCGTAATGGAACGCTCCGCGCTTTACTGACATGCGGAAGCGATTATTTAAGGCGGATTCTCAATAACGATTACATTATCCTGACAATCATGTCATACTCGCGAATATAGATGAGGGAAAAATCTACAGAAATTCTTCCAATTCACATGATTTAATATCGAGAATAAATGATCAATCTGCAATGCCATGCAGAACATCATAGATTGATTTATTGCAACTTACACTCAGTGCAACTCAAATTACCCACAGAAGATATCATCGAACTGTCAAGAGCAAGGATGGATGCGTTTTCGGTCTAATTAGTATCTCGTCAGCAACCTGTAGCTCAGACATTCAACAAAACTTGGACCCGCGTAGGAGTGTATTGCCATAATCGAATAAACCATCTAAGTGGGAGGTTATGAACCCCATCGTCCACACACGTAGTATTCCCAACCATGAAACCATATGCCCCAATCATAACGACAATATGAAAATTGAAAGGTGATTTGCTGCAGTGCTCGAATATATTTTTCTCTGTTTCAGTATCGTAATGAGTCTATTCCAGCACTAAAAACAGTGCTGGAATGAACTCATTCCCGCATTGTTTCTAGTTATATTTTTCTTTTTGTGGTAGTCAGTACTGACATTCGATCCTATATCAAATTTCAACAGACGTCATTCATCAATAAAATATAATCTGGATATAGTAAAATAATTGTTGAGAGGCAAAGTTTTATTTTAATAAAAATAAGGTACCTACTATAGATATTTCCTTCTTGCTAATTTTGAATAATTTATGCTATTAGGAAACTGTTCTAAATCTGATCTCCATACCCTACGTACGATTCAAATTCAAATTCCGTAATCTGTCAACTTTCGTAACAGTCACACCAACTGCCAAGATACAATACAAAAGTCACTAGCATTCATAACCTGAATTTTTCATTAAATTTCAACAGTATTTTACAAAACTTGTCTGAAATAGAGAAAATATCGTCTGATACTCGTTGCAGAAGGCAATTCCAACACTCATGCGTTCGAAAACTCGCTCCTTCGTCGCTCGTTTTCGAATTTTGCATTCGTGTTTGAATTGGAGCCCATTCTGCAACTTGTTTTAGAATATACTATTCTCTATTTCAGTATCGTAATGAGTCCATTCCAGCACTGTTTTCAGTGCTGGAATGAACTCATTCCCGCATTGTTTCTAGTTATATTTTTCGTTTTGTGGTAGTCAGCACTGACATTCGATCCTATCAATTTCAACACACGTCAATTGACAATACAATATAATCTGGATATAGTGGAATAATTGTTGGGGAAAAGCTTTTATTTTCATTGAAAAATATGGTACTACAGATTTCCTTCTTGCTAATTTCGAATCATTCATGCTATTAGGAAACTGTTTAAAATCTGATCTCCATGCCCTACGTACGTTTCAAATTCAAATTCCGTAATCTGTCAACTTTCGTAACAGTCACACCAACTACCAAGATACAATACAAAAGTCACTAGGATGTATAATCCGAATTTTTCATTAAATTTGAACAGTATTTTACAAAACTTGTCTGAAATAGAGAAAATATGGTCTAATACTCGTTGCAGAAGGCAATTCCAACACTCATGCATTCGAGTTTTAATAGGAGCCCTTTCTGCAACTTGTTTTAGAATATACTATTCTCTATTTCAGTATCGTAATGAGCTCATTCCAGCACTAAAAACAGTGCTAGAATGAACTCATCCCACATTGTTTCTAGTTATATTTTTTGTTTTGTGGTAGTCAGCACAGACATTCGATCCTATCAAATTTCAACACACGTCAATCATTGTCAATATAAGATAATCTGGATAAGGTGAAACAATTGTTGAGAGGAAAGGTTTTATTTTCATCAAAAAATATGTTAGTAGAGATTTCTTTCTTGCTAATTTTGAATCATTCACGATATTAGGAAACTGTTAAATCTGAACTCCATGCTCTACGTACAATTCAAATTCCGTGATTAGTCAATTTTCGTAACAGTCACACCAACTGCTTAGATACAATACAAAGGTCACTAGGATGTATAATCCTAATTTTTGATTAAAATTCAACAGTATTTTACAAAACTTGCCTGAAATAGAGAAAATATCGTCTAATACTCGTTGCAGAAGGCAATTCCAACGAAAACTCGCTCCTTCGTCGCTCGTTTTCGAATTTCGCATTCCTGTTCGAATATCAGCCCATTCTGCAACTTGTTTTAGAATATCCTATTCCAACCCCAAACGCTGTAAGCATTGTTCAGTTAAAATAATTCATTCGGTCATCACATTTTCAGGTGAATATACATTTTTAGTATTCGTAGCGCAAAATCAGTTCGCCCAAATAATTAAAAAAATAAAGTTCAGTAAACAGTATAGCCTCCTCAAACTTCAACCACAACGCCTTTACATACTTTCGATCAGGTTGTTGAAGTAGCCTTGACCAATTTCTCTCCAGAGTTGCGATAAAAGCCGTCTGAGTTCTTGAAGTGTATGGGGAGCTGGTTGATGGGAATCCGAAGCTCTTTGTAGCTGATCCCAAGCGTGTTTCATGGGATTAAGGTATGGTGACAGAGGGGGCAGGACCAAATGTAAAATACCATGGTTTTCTTGAGTTTCATCGACAATTCTCGCACAATGGGGTAGTGCATTATCGTCCAAAATGTGAATATAATATATATATGAATTGTTCATGAGTTCATTGCCCCATTTCAATCAAAGTCACATATGATTTTGAGTAAGTGGAATCCTTCCCAAAAGTCGTCGAGAATGTAGACTTAAAGTCTCGAAGTTTTTGACGGAACTGTTTCAATCGAAACCAAACCGCCACTAGCGTTCAAGAGGAGCTGTTGCAAGTTTCAACAAGTACTCAAAGGCGATTTTGTACAGGAGTTGAAGATCTTGAGCGTCCACTCCTTGGTCTTTCAGTCACGTTTACAGTTTCTCGATATCGATAGATGAGCCGGAAAACTACGCTTTCACTAACTTGCAAGAAATTCGCAACATCTCTCTGATTACGTCCCGCCTCAATCATACAAATAGTCTATAGGCTTCATCCGCACTAAGTTTAAGTTTAGGCATTATTGCAAAACACCCTCGTCCTCATTATTCAATCAGTCATCATGAAATAAGTTGACTGGGTAATCAGTTTTCATATTCTAAAGCACAACAACAGTTATTACAATAAAGATATGGAACTAGTTTGAATAATATTTTCTTCAAGCGCAGCCTAAACTCGTTGTCATCACCAAGGCATCTCTCAATCCTAGCACTAGATTGGCCAATTGTGATTAGATTCTACCATTAATAAAAACTGAATTTTCCAAGCCAGCCTTAATAATATGAATTTTACTTCAATCCTATTAGTTATGACCCTTTTGGTTCTATGGCTCTGATTTGTGCCAAACGATCTGTCACTAAGTTATTTAGGTAGAGTTAGACGGGAGTGAACATTGCGAACAATCTCGCCAAGCTGGAGAACTCGTCTTGTATACAGACGGGTCCAAAACACCCAGATACTCCAGAGCTGTAATATAATGTAAGGCATGTATAGCTCTTGGACTCAACACAAAAATATTCCTAGCAGAAATCCACGCCATTAATGTATGCGGTAGGGAAAAACCTGAGAAGAGAACATAGGTAGTAGTAGTGAAATAAAAAAAAAACTCTGATTGTCAGGCAGCCCTAAGTTTAGTAGAATTGCATGTCTGGAATACAGATCGAAACAAATCTATGACTGTCGAGAGTTTAACACTATTCTGGCAGACCACAATGAGTTAACACTAGTGTGGGGGTTGGGATACAGTGGAATTCTTTGCAAAGAAAGGGTAGATGGTCTCGCCAAACGAGGCTGTGAGAAGTCCTTTGTCAGCCCAGAGTTGGTGGTCGAGATCAACAAATACACTGCTAGAGGATTTTCGTCTGAATAGAGGAGAAACCAACACCAAACCAGGTTCTGGTAGCTTGTCTCAGGCCTGAGACACAATAAGGAAATATGTTGAGAGAAAACAATCTCCCACCTAGCAAAGATCTCCTCAGATTGAGCTGAGATCAAATAATATCCGTCTAATATCCGTCATGGGACTAATAACCAGTCCCTACAATCTAAGAAAATACATTCTCAAAATTGGCACCTTCAGAGAAGATACACTTTGTAGATTTGGGCATGAGGACGAAGACACGGCCATCCGAGTCATCTTTGAATGTGGAGCCACATCCCCCTGGAGCTGAAATAACACAGCAATCGCCTATAGTAATGAAAGGTCCTTATCAGACAACAGATTCTTTGATATGATTATACTGATCCTCCTAGATCGATATGATAATACAAAATGCCACGTTCTGGGTGCAAGTCCTGCTAGTGACTCCTAACAATTTTCCTAAGTAGCCAGGATGACTCAGAATCCAGAAGAGGGTGAGTTCATTGTCCACACAAAGCTTACGGAATGCCATTGTGCTGTTCCAAACAGATTTAGATGTACAGCAGTTGGATGTAGGAGCTTTCATAGCTGCTTGAATGTCAGTGAATAGTTTGAATTTACTGCGGAGGGTAAGATTATATGACATAAAGTCTTGCCTGGAATATGGTTGTGTGATATCACAGGCCTAACCACATCTATTACGACCATCTTCAAATAGTGGATAGTCCGGTTATCTACAGAGGATGTCGTCAATATGTGCGGCTAGTGAGTGGTAATAATTTCAGTGATTTTCCAAATGATCCCCTGCGTTGGAACCCTCCATTAACATAAACCATCCCCATGGAACAAAAACGAATGTTTCAAATTGATAAACCCGCATTTTTCGTCGATATTGTCCCTTCACATAGCCAAGCACCTAAAATTTCTCTTTCAGCCCATCATTAAATAAAATTATGAACTTTCCCAGCTAGTTCATTATTGCATTATACCGCTAAGTGATCTTCTGCTTTCGAATCTCCTAACTTCCAAAAATTCCTACCAGTATCCGTCGAAAAACTCCCGAAACTCGTTCTCGCAAAATAATTAGATCAATCCTATTTTACAGCTCTCGATCTTCCCGTTTGGGGAGCTAAGAATTAAGCGAAGAGGGCCACAGACGACCAAGTTTTGCACAGAAAAAACGAAAGCTTCACCGACGACGGTTCAACCGCAACCATGCTCCGAATCTAATAATAAGTAAACTCGAAACTCTGAAGCTATCAGTTTATAATGAGGCTTCGAAAGTTATTAAAAAGGGTTGATAGGGTCTATAATTATTGGTATTAGGGTCTTAATTGGAATTGAAGAATGTTTCTGACGATGCGTAATAGAAGAACGGTGTTATTGAATTCGTTCATCAAGATTCTGGTGCAGCTTCGGCTTTCAACATGAGGCAAAGCAGGAAGAGTGGTTGGAAGGGAAACTTCCGGACGTGATTCTGAAGAGATTGACATAGAATCGTGTACAGGGCTCTTAAATAGAGGAAAAACTGATTCTGATATATATGATTGATATTATTTTATCTTGATTTGACGAAGGTCGGAGGAAATAAATCATGTAGATTATTTTATTTGTCTACTAGACCATGAGACTTGGTCCAGCCCTTCAGAACTGCGACCGATATGATCTTTTGTTTATTATCCTGCTTCTCAATTCTATGGACATTGTTAATAGTGTTAACATACCAGATGACGTTCTTAGGAGCCTTGGCTGACTGTGAGGTTTGAAAACTAGCTGACACACATATAAAATTCTTAGGCTGGCCAGCCCTGGACATTTGCAAAACTGTTTGGCAGTTTCGTATTCCGATCCACAGAGCCTTCATGTTTGGTCTGCTGACTTGTCCATACGGTACAATTGGTATTTATACTGACAGTGCCCTGTCAACAATCCACCATTAGTAGAAGCTCAGCTCATGGAGCTACAGAAACTTTATGGTTTAGAATGATGAGAAATCCAATCTTTTCGCCTGTACAGGTCCTGGAATATTCCTCCAAAAATCTATTCTGTTCTTTAGCTCCCATTTTTGGACTGCCACCTTTAGCTGTCTTTTACAAGTCCACATGAGGGTTCCAGTACGGCAAATGTTACTCTGGAGGCTCTTTTCACAAGTTCATCATTTTCTTCCATACCATAGTGCCATGCCACCCATTGAAGGGTCACCTTATTGACTCTTTTTTGCACTTATGGGACCATGGATGGATGATTCCAGGTCTCTAAGTGTAGCCTGGCTATCCGTTATAATATAGATATGCACTTCCTTGAGGTTCCTTTTCAAGCACTATAAAAAAAATATATAGACAGCTAGTGACTGTGACTGTGAGATAAAGGCCCATGTCACAGAGGCATAGAGATCCTGAGTTTCTGCCCATATACCCCAATACATGCAACCTTACCTGATTTTGATCCATCCGTATACCAAATGGATGACTTTTTGTCCAATCGTTTGACAAGGTCCACCGTACGCAGACTCTCTTATGACCGTTGTAAAGGGTATTTCGAAATCGAATATGGTTTGCATTATATCTGAGGGCTCTGCCAAGAGGTTAGAGTCCAGTTGCTCCAGTAAACTCATATGTCCTAACCAATTACCAGTTAGGAGATTTCCACTACGAGAAATTCTTATTGCATATACGCAATAAGATGTAATGTAGACTACTATAGTAGTCTACATTACCTTACATGTAAGGGCAAGGGAGGCTGATTGAATATGATCTTGAGCATTATTGTTGTGGGAGTAATATATCTAGCTTCTGTAACCCCAACATAGTGCATGGTGGCCTCGTCAGACAATCGTCCTAAGAAACTGATTGGAGCATGGGTTCGAGCAATGGATCTTATTTGTCGCAGAGTAAAAAGGTAAATCAAAGCCAACCATGTAGGATAGGGCGGGGCTAGTCGAGCATAGGGCTAAATTGGGCTATCAAGATATCTCACAAACGATAAACAATACTCTAACGCATCAAATGGCGTAAAAAAGCAGTCGTGTTAGGGGAACTTATCGCTCAACAGCCATAGATGATTTGTCGTTCTAGGAAAGTATACGCACGCTTCGTTTAATTCGTGACCAAAACGTAAAAATACGGCGATTTGCAATATATCCTCTATGCGAGTCGAAATATCTAAGTTTCTAACTTTTATTTTGATATGTGTAAAGGTTTTGCATATAACTCAGTTTTTTCATAACCTCACTTATGTTTCAAATTTTCTCATTATTATATTTTTAATATGGGCTTCATCGACATTAACTTAAAACTACATGTCGGATTTAAAGTGCATAGACTATTATTGAATGGTTTCTTTCTTCTGGTTTCTCTCCCGAACTCTGAAGAATATCTATAAAATAAAAAAATATTATTTTGTGAATTGCTTCTCCGTATGAAACAAGATCTTTATTGTTTGTTAGGGAGCATTATTCGATAGATTACTTCAGACAAATATCTTACGTTTCTTACCCAGAAGCAATTCACAAAATAAAATTTTTTTGATTTTATAGATATTTTTCAGAGTGGGAGAGAAAACCCAGAAGGAAACCATTTAATAATAAATATACCTCCTACATATCCTTTAATGATTACTCGATACAAATACTGTGTCTAATCGAAAAGTTTTTGTTGGTTCTATTCTCTCTGATATTCAAAGGTCATTAGTATTGGTTTCTCTATTATGTCACTAAAAAGCTATTAAAAAAAAGTTCATTTGCTGTTACCGGGGCTCGAAATCATGACATGATAACACAGTTTTTTCTGCCGAAATTGAATATTCATGTGGCCAAAACGAGGTTTCAATAAGACAATCCATCTCGTGAAGCTTTCAATAACTGCATCAGCAATTTCTTGGTCGTGTACCCTATCGTTTAGGTAATCAGAATTGGCACCCAAGATCGTATGATTTAACAACATTAGATTTATTTTCATGGGGTTATTAAGTCGAATGTCAACAAGCCCACAATCACCCATTTTATTCCATAAATATACCTATTGTATGTATTTTATAATTCACTAAAATAATATCAATATATAGATCGAAAAACTGATTTCTACTCAATTCAAATCTTGCGTTCATTTTGGAACACACTTTACATGTTTGCATTCATAGTGTTGATAAACTCACGGTAATCGAATTATTCAAATGACAGTAGTCAGATCCACTTACCTGAAACAAAAAAGATTAATCAATATCGAAAAGCTCGCATGTTTAATTTTGGATTTATAAGTTTCACTGTATATTATATCGAATTAATTGAACAAATATTAAATGATGACACTAAGCTTTGTATAATTGAAAATGTAATTCCCCGAACGGGCGAGAATAATTATATTTTTTGTCCATGGACAAATAATATAATAATTCGATTATTGTTGTGTGAAAAAATGCTATTTTCGATTTTTTTATGAAGTTTATGGGAATAGAAAAAATGGAGCTAGAGCTTAAATTCAGAATAGACTAGCGGTGGGTTGCATAAAGACTCCAGTAGCTCAATTATAGATTAAATTCGATGGTTTCATTAAAAATGAAATGGAAATCGAAATAAAATCACATTAATGTGGCAATTAAGGACAGTCAAAGTTTCATACAATCCACTACTAGATCCACAGCAGCGAGCGTTACACTATGTTTGAATCAAATCAGCAGAAATTACTGAGCACTCACCTTGTCAGTACAAATCTTTGACCTCCATTAGACTTGCAGCGCTTGAGGGTACAATTCACCCTGAGACATCAGAGGTTTCCCAGACAAATTATAAGCTTTGCTAAGACTTTAATCTTCATGTGGAACATATTGAAGCATGGTATCGCATATATTATTGGTTGCACTGCAGAAAGTTATACTGCAGTCAACATAACACAAAATTTGTTCAGCCTTCCTGCAATGCAGCCAATTAGATATCCGAAGTCATGCTTCAATCAGTTCTACATAGAAATTGTCATCTTGGCAAAGCTCACAATTTGTCCGAGAGAACTCTGATGCCTGAGGATGAATTGTAACCTGAAGCACTGCAAGTTTAATGGAGGTTAACGTTTTGCACTGACGAAGTAAGTGTTCTGTAGTTTCTGCTGCTTTGATTCTGACATATGGTAACGTCCACGATAGTGTAGGCTGGGTAGCCATCTTGTTACCAGATCATTTGTTACTAATATTCAGCATTTTAAACTACCGGCCTAATACGTTTCAAATAGGTATGTCTATATGTAAAACGTAATGCGTGTTCCAGTCAGGATGACAGCTCTTTGTAGTATTATATAGTTTTTTACATAGATGCCACTTAGATCTTGATATTCGCGTTTTCTCTCCTTGACTATGGTTTGTTTTGCGTCCGTGTGAGAGGAAAAACCTTTAATAAGCTACCCTGAGAGGGCCCGCTCTACCAGGAGTATCAGACCCAAGTTTTTGTTTGGTTATTCACTTAAAAACATCTCACATATTCCTTGGAGTAGTTTTTCGTCTTGCCTTTCAGGGTCACTTAACAAAAGAGATGAGATGCTTTTGCAGTTCGTGGGAGCTGATAACTCGAAGTAATCATAGTAACGCTGCTTTCTGCATTCTGCGTGCCAATACCTAGGCCATAGATCTACAGGCCGCTACAGAATAATCTTTTGTTCCGTCACGTAGTTCGCTCTCATCCTGCCTAGACATCTTATGATTAGTATCAACATCCTAACTTTATGCTCAAATCATTGTATTATTACCCTTTCTGTTCTTCTTCAATCACCACATTATTTTCGGCAGGGAAGAAAATTCGACGACAATCAATTCCTCGAGCTCTTTGTCCAGTAGTGACTATCGGGACTGCCAAGCTGTTGGTCACAGAGACTTTATTTTTATCGAACAGCTGTGATATCTATATATCTCGGAGCTTCTTCTTGTATCTGACTGGTAAGACATCCTTGATTTCGGTTGTCTCCACCTGTTTGTTTCATTCTGAAAAGTTTGGAAATTTCTCTATCTTCGAGGTACCAAATGATATTTCCTGCTCCTAGTACGATGTCTTCTCCCACTGTTTGAGTTCTCCCTTTGCTTAGATGAAAAACAGCATACTCCTCTACTCCTATTGTTGAGCTTTATTTGGCAACGATATTCAGTGATTGTTGTAGTCTTTTCTTGGAAGGAGCGTACAATTTTAAGTCGTCCATGTACAGGAGCTGTGGGACCAGATGTTCTCTTCTGCCTGTTGGCCAGGCTTTGTACCTTATACTTCTAGCCTTCACCTCAGATGTTTATGGTAGAAGTGTTATGCAGAACGATAACGAGCTTAATGAGTCTCCTTGAAATACACTACACCTGTATCTCACTCATCATGTATTAGTGGTCCGACCCTCGGATTGGAAGGCGAAATTAGTTTTCCATAACGCCATGATGTTTTCCATCACATGCACGATGTTAGGGTGGATTTTGAGCATCTGTAGCAGCCGTATTATTAAGATGTACGCCGATGTGCCAAATGCTTTCGGTTAATCCAACCATTATGTATGTAGGTCTCGCTTGTAGTATCTCGCATCTTGACAAATGCTTTTAACTTCAATAAGTTGTTCTTGCATCCCTGTATCTACTCCATTCCTTGCTCCTCTTCGTGCATAGAACTGATTCCATACTGGCCCAGTTATCTCCGGAATCCGGATTTGAAGAATTATTGTAATTCGTGTTGAGACGTCTGATTGGACTGTGGTTGTTCGGTTGTCTTAAATCACCTGATTTCGGTATCAGTAGAGTTTTGCATTCCACCAGCCACTAAGGAATTGACTCACTGTGGATTATTAACCCGCTGAGTAATCTAGCTAGGTACTGGAGAGTAGCTGAAAAGTTCTTGCACCAGTAGTTCTGAATGCCATCTAGTCCAGGTGACGTGAAATCATACTTGTTCTTCAAGGCATGTCTTCTATCTTCAATGATTATTTCAGTTAGTTTTTCGGTCCATTGCAGGTTTTGATCTCATACCGCCTGGAACCTGTGAAGTGGTGGAGTATAACCAGTCTCCACTGGTCGCTCGTACAAATTTTATCAGAACTATTCGACTTCTTCAGGTGATGGCGGATTCTCTGCCTCAACTTGTTTAATAAATCAACAAGTCCAGAGCGTTCCTGCCAATAGGGTCCTTCATATTATTCATTATTATCAACTTGTTTAGGTTAAAACAACTTTAAAGGCTCTGCGATGACGGTGTTGTTATCTTCTATCTACTTTTGCCTTTTGATTAGCTTCTTCCTTGCCAGCGCAAGTGATCTCCTTTGATCAACATATTTCTGTCGCGATAGATTGATGGTGAGCAAGCTTATCTTACGATGTAAAGCACTAAGCTCCCCCATCGTGACATCTATGTTCTTGCTCGGCTTCAGTTGTTCTTACAGAACATGCATGATATATTGGTACCATGATTCTTGCTGCCTCACAGTTTTTATCTTCTTGTCTAGTTGATTTCATCTCAACCAGTACTTGTCATTTTGCTTCCTGCTGGGCACAGAAGTGAAGCAGCAGATTTTACTGCAGCCACTACATCTTCTAGCGTACTGTCCTCTTCTAGGTGGCCGTCGATGATTATTCATAACTGCTTATTTTCATTATTGTTATTATTTTAAATATTCACATGCAGTTTCATTGAGCCTCCACGAACCTTGTCGGCTACAACAACCAAATCATCACAAATAATCTTTGAATTGATCTGAACACCTCTTCCGAATTCACGACACCCTGACGGAAATCGTAAAACGTTTCGAATCCGTGTCGCGCTGCAATGAATGCAATAAAAACTTTCGTTGTTTAACGCGACTGGACTCATTATCACGTCGTCCGAATTCCTTCGGGTGCACTTGACCGGATAGTCGGGACCAGGGATGTTGCGAATATTCGCATCCGCATCCGCAAATGCGGAACTTCCGCATAGATTTGGACATCTGCATCCGCATCCGCATCCGCATTAATCAATGCGGATGTTCATGCGGATGCGAATTTCATGCAAGTAGCGCTAGCGACAAGAAAGAATTTGGGCGGGTCCTACTGTTTATTAAGTATAATGCTCCTATTTTTTCACTTACTAATATAAGAACCAGTAGGTGTTTAATATCAAAATTGGTTCAAGCCCTGTGGACAGGAGCTTTCTGGCGCTCTAGTTCAAACAGACAAATTATATCTCCGAAAGTATTGGTTTCTCAGAGTTAGGAATTATATCAATGTATTCTTATGATAGAACTGCATCATAAAGGAAATTCAATTCAAATAATAGTTTATTTATCAAGATTAAATGAGCAATCTGAGAATGAGAACTGCACCATGGAAGAAATCAAATTAAAATAGCTGAAATGGATTTGACTCTGTCTTATAGAACACATATACGAGTATGAACACAGAGCATATAATAAAGCTTAGATAGAATAATTATAGCAGTCTGTGAAAACATAGAAGTACGATTCATTATTGAAATTTCCAAAAATTCATATCATATCTCCGAAAGTGTAAGCTTGTTGTAGTTAAAAATGAGATCAATGGATTTTTATGGTGAAACTGCATCTTAAATAGAAATTGAATTTGAAATTTGTTCCTTAAAAAAAATTTTTTTTTCGTTACTCCGAAACCATCTGGCCTATTTTGCCCAATAACGAACTTAACCGAGATATTTATCTCCCTAACCTACTCTGAAAATTTCAACTGCCTAGCTCATTCCGTTCGAGAGTTATTGTAGAAAAACATTTTTAAATTTTCAAAATTTTTTTTTTACATTTTGCGGTAATCTGTTCAATACAAAACTTCACATGCGTATAAATGTCATGATTCTACAATTTGATGCTAAATTTCAGATAGATCGAGTGATCTGTTTCGGAAATATTCATAAAAAATGTTTTTACTAAAATCGGCCATAACTCCTAAACTGCTTGATGGATTTCGCCCATTAACGAACTCTTCCGAGATATTTACGCTCCAAATTACACCTTACAAATTCCAATCCTCTAACTCCTTTCGTTCGAGAGTTATCGTGCCTATGGCCGGCCGGCCGGACCGGCCGGACATAATCGATTTCGACCTCGGATTCTTGATCAGTGTGATACCCGAAAATTAAACAACTTCTAGGAAATACATTCGATAAAACTCCGGACATGTTAAAATCAAGTATATATGAAATTAAATGTTTAGATTGCAACAAGTGTTACGTCGGGCAAACAACCAGAAACATTATCACACGGTATAAAGAGCATACGGCACACATTCGGAACGTTTGAGAACATTTTCAGCCAAAAATTCGAAAATTACAGACATTTGGGCAAATTGATAAGCACTCTCTTCCGAGGAACTAGAGCGCCAAAAATACATACTTACGTTTGATTTGATTAAAATAAAAATGTTAATAATTAATATAGAAAAGTATAACGGGTGATTCCGCAAAAGAAGCAGAGAAAACAATTCTGCTGGTACCTGCCGACACGTGTTTCTGCTAGTTGGCTTCTTCAGGACAGGGCAAC